>CM060977.1:176893051-179293051 GCA_030765065.1 Deroplatys truncata | reverse complement strand
GAAAACTATGGTGTATCAGAGGGGGACCTGTGCCATGACCACCAAGATCATCTGATCTTGCTATTCTCTGTGTGGTACCAAGAAGACTATGGTGTATCAGAGCGGGACCTGTGCCATGACCACCACGATCATCTGATCTTGCTATTTTCTGTGGGTTACCAAGAAGACTATGGTGTATCAGAGCGGGACCTGTGCCATGACCACCACGATCATCTGATCTTGCTATTTTCTGTGGGGTACCAAGCAGACTATGGTGTATCAGAGGAGGACCTGTGCCATACCACCACGGTCATCTGATCTTGCTATTTTCTGTGGGCTACCAAGAAGAGTATGGTGTACCAGAGCGGGACCTGTGCCATGACCACCACGGTCATCTGATCTTGATATTTTCTGTGGGGTACCAAGAAGACGATGGTGTATCGGGGGGGACCTGTGCCATGAGCACCACGATCATCTGATCTTGCTATTTTCTGTGGGGTACCAAGAAGACTATGGTATATCAGAGGAGGGCCTGTGCCATAACCACCACGATAATTTGATGTTGCCATTTCTGAGGGGTACGAAGAAGACTATGGTATATCAGGGGAGGACCTGTGCCATGACCACCACGATCATCTGATCTTGCTATTTTCTGAGTGGTACCAAGAAAACTATGGTGTATCAGAAGAGGACCTGTGCCATGACCACCACGATCATCTGATCTTGCTATTTTCTGTGGGTTACCAGGAAGACTATGGTATATCAGAGGAGGACCTGTGCCATGACCACCACGATCATCTCATTTTGCTATTTTCTGTGGGGTACCAAGAAGACTATGGTGTATCAGAGGAGGACCTGTGCCATGACCACCACGGTCATCTGATCTTGCTATTTTCTGTGCGGTACCAAGAAGACTATGGTATATCAGAGGAGGACCAGTGCCATGACCATCACGATCATCTGATCTTGCTATTTTCTGTGGGGTACCAAGAAAACTATGGTGTATCAGAAGAGGACCAGTGCCATGACCACCACGATCATCTGATCTTGCTATTTTCTGTGGGTTACCAGGAAGACTATGGTATATCAGAGGAGGACCTGTGCCATGACCACCACGATCATCTCATTTTGCTATTTTCTGTGGGGTACCAAGAAGACTATGGTGTATCAGAGGAGGACCTGTGCCATGACCACCACGGTCATCTGATCTTGCTATTTTCTCTGGGGTACCAAGAAGACTATGGATTATCAGAGGGGGACCTGTGCCATGACCACCACGATCATCTGATCTTGCTATTTTCTGTGGGGTACGAAGAAGATTCTATGGTGTATCAGAGGGGGACCTGTGCCATGACCACCACGATCATCTGATCTTGCTATTTTCTGTGGGTACCAAGAAGACTATGGTGTATCAGAGGAGGACCTCTGCCATGACCACCACGATAATTTGATCTTGCTATTTTCTGTGGGTTACCAAGAAGACGTATCAGAGCGGGACCTGTGCCATGACCACCACGGTCATCTGATCTTGCTATTTTCTGTGGGTTACCAAGAAGAGTATGGAGTATCAGAGCGGGACCTGTGCCATGACCACCACGATCATCTGATCTTGCTATTTTCTGTGGGGTACCAAGAAAACTATGGTGTATCAGAGGAGGACCTGTGCCATGACCACCACGATCATCTGATCTTGCTATTTTCTGTCGGGTATCAAGAAGACTATGGTATATCAGAGGAGGACCTGTGCCATGACCACCACGATCATCTGTTCTTGCTATTTTCTGTGGGGTACCAAGAAGACTATGGTGTATCAGAGGAGGACCTTTGCCATGACCACCACGGTCATCTGTTCTTGCTATTTTCTGTGAGGTCCAAGAAGACTATGGTGTATCAGAGGGGGACCTGTGCCATGACCACCACGGTCATCTGTTCTTGCTTTTTTCTGTGGGGTACCAAGAAGACTATGGTGTATCAGAGGGGCACCTGTGCCATGACAACCACGATCATCTGATCTTGCTATTTTCTGTGGGGTACCAAGAAGACTATGGTGTATCAGAGGGGGACCTGTGCCATGACCACCACGATCATCTGATCTTGCTATTTTCTGTGGGGTACCAAGAAGACTATGGTGTATCAAAGGAGGACCTGTGCCATGACCACCACGATCATCTGATCTTGCTATTTTCTGTGAGGTACCAAGAAGACTATGGTGTATCAGAGCGGGACCTGTGCCACGACCACCACGGTCATCTGAACTTGCTATTTTCTGTGGGGTACCAAGAAGACTATGGTGTAACTGAGCGGGACCTGTGTCATGACCACCACGATCATTTGATCTTGCTATTTTCTGTGGGTTACCAAGAAGACTATGGTATATCAGAGGAGGAACTGTGCCATGACCACCACGATCATCTGATCTTGCTATTTTCTGTGGGGTACCAAGAAGACTATGGTATATCAGAGGTGCCATGACCACCACGATAATTTGATCTTGTAATTTTCTGTCGGGTACCAAGAAGACTATGGTATATCAGAGGAGGACCTGTGCCATGACCACCACGATCATCTGATCTTGCTATTTTCTGTGGGGCACCAAGAAAACTATGGTGTATCAAAGGAGGACCTGTGCCATGACCACCACGATCATCTGATCTTGCTATTTTCTGTGGGGTACCAAGAAGACAATGGTGTATCAGAGGAGGACCTGTGCCATGACCACCACGGTCATCTGATCTTGCTATTTTCTGTGGGGTATCAAGAAGACTATGGTGTAACTGAGCGGGACCTGTGTCATGACCACCACGATCATTTGATCTTGCTATTTTCTGTGGGTTACCAAGAAGACTATGGTATATCAGAGGAGGAACAGTGCCATGACCACCACGATCATCTGATCTTGCTATTTTCCGTGGGTTACCAATAAGACTATGGTATATCAGAGGAGGACCTGTGCCATGACCACCACGATCATCTGATCTTGCTATTTTCTGTGGGGTACCAAGAAAACTATGGTGTATCAGAGGAGGACCTGTGCCATGACCACCACGATCATCTGATCTTGCTATTTTCTGTGGGGTACCAAGAGGACTATGGTGTATCAGAAGAGGACCTGTGCCATGACCACCACGGTGATCTGATCTTGCTATTTTCTGTGGGGTACCAAGAAGACTATGGTGTATCAGAGGGGGACCTGTGCCATGACCACCACGATCATCTGATCTTGCTATTCTCTGTGGGGTACCAAGAAGACTATGGTATATCAGAGCGGGACCTGTGCCATAACCACCACGATCATCTAATCTTGCTATTTTCTGTGGGGTACCAAGAAGACTATGGTGTATCAGAGCGGGTCCTGTGCCATGACCACCACGGTCATCTGAACTTGCTATTTTCTGTGGGTTACCAAGAAGACTATGGTGTATCAGAGCGGGACCTGTGACATGACCACCACGGTCATCTGATCTTGCTATTTTCTGTGGGGTACCAAAACGACTTTGGTATATCAGAGGAATACCTGTGCCATGACCACCACGATCATCTGATCTTGCTATTTTCTGTGGGGTAACAAGCAGACTATGGTGTATCAGAGGAGGACCTGTGCCATACCACCACGGTCATCTGATCTTGCTATATTCTGTGGGCTACCAAGAAGAGTATGGTGTACCAGAGCGGGACCTGTGCCATGACCACCACGGTCATCTGATCTTGATATTTTCTGTGGGGTACCAAGAAGACGATGGTGTATCGGGGGGGACCTGTGCCATGAGCACCACGATCATCTGATCTTGCAATTTTCTGTAGGGTATCCAGGAAGACTATGGTATATCAGAGGAGGGCCTGTGCCATAACCACCACGATAATTTGATGTTGCCATTTCTGAGGGGTACGAAGAAGACTATGGTATATCAGAGGAGGACCAGTGCCATGACCACCACGATCATCTGATCTTGCTATTTTCTGTGTGGTACCAAGAAAACTATGGTGTATCAGAAGAGGAGCTGTGCCATGACCACCACGATCATCTGATCCTGCTATTTTCTGTGGGTTACCAGGAAGACTATGGTATATCAGAGGAGGACCTGTGCCATGACCACCACGATCATCTCATTTTGCTATTTTCTGTGGGGTACCAAGAAGACTATGGTGTATCAGAGGAGGACCTGTGCCATGACCACCACGGTCATCTGATCTTGCTATTTTCTGTGCGGTACCAAGAAGACTATGGATTATCAGAGGGGGACCTGTGCCATGACCACCACGATCATCTGATCTTGCTATTTTCTGTGGGGTACGAAGAAGACTATGGTGTATCAGAGGGGGACCTGTGCCATGACCACCACGATCATCTGATCTTGCTATTTTCTGTGGGTTCCAAGAAGACTATGGTGTATCAGAGGAGGACCTGTGCCATGACCACCACGGTCATCTGATCTTGCTATTTTCTGTGGGGTACCAAGAAGACTATGGTATATCAGAGGTGCCTTGACCACCACGATAATTTGATCTTGCTATTTTCTGTCGGGTACCAAGAAGACTATGGTATATCAGAGGAGGACCTGTGCCATGACCACCACGATCATCTGATCTTGCTATTTTCTGTGGGGCACCAAGAAAACTATGGTGTATCAAAGGAGGACCTGTGCCATGACCACCACGATCATCTGATCTTGCTATTTTCTGTGGGTACCAAGA
Organism: Deroplatys truncata; assembly: GCA_030765065.1. Lineage (NCBI taxonomy): Eukaryota > Metazoa > Arthropoda > Insecta > Mantodea > Mantidae > Deroplatys > Deroplatys truncata. Next base: position 179,288,380 of record CM060977.1, on the reverse strand, counting down.
AGACTATGGTGTATCAGAGGAGGACCTGCGCCATGACCACCACGGTCATCTGATCTTGCTATTTTCTGTGGGGTACCAAGAAGACTATGGTATATCAGAGGTGCCATGACCACCACGATAATTTGATCTTGCTATTTTCTGTCGGGTACTAAGAAGACTATGGTATATCAGAGGAGGACCTGTGCCATGACCACCACGATCATCTGATCTTGCTATTTTCTTTGGGGCACCAAGAAAACTATGGTGTATCAAAGGAGGACCTGTGCCATTACCACCACGGTCATCTGATCTTGCTATTTTCTGTGGGGTACCAAGAAGACTATGGTGTATCAGAGGAGGACCTGTGCCATGACCACCACGGTCATCTGATCTTGCTATTTTCTGTTGGGTATCAAGAAGACTATGGTGTAACTGAGCGGGACCTGTGTCATGACCACCACGATTATTTGATCTTGCTATTTTCTGTGGGTTACCAAGAAGACTATGGTATATCAGAGGAGGAACTGTGCCATGACCACCACGATCATCTGATCTTGCTATTTTCCGTGGGTTACCAATAAGACTATGGTATATCAGAGGAGGACCTGTGCCATGACCACCACGATCATCTGATCTTGCTATTTTCTGTGGGGTACCAAGAAAACTATGGTGTATCAGAGGAGGACCTGTGCCATGACCACCACGATCATCTGATCTTGCTATTTTCTGTGGGGTACCAAGAAGACTATGGTATATCAGAGGAGGACCTGTGCCATGACCACAACGATAATTTGATCTTGCTATTTTCTGTGGGGTACCAAGAAGACTATGGTATATCAGAGGAGGAACTGTGCCATGACCACCACGATCATCTGATCTTGCTATTTTCTGTGGGGTACCAAGAAAACTATGGTGTATCAGAGGAGGACCTGTGCCATGACCACCACGATCATCTGATCTTGCTATTTTCTGTGGGGTACCAAGAGGACTATGGTGTATCAGAAGAGGACCTGTGCCATGACCACCACGGTGATCTGATCTTGCTATTTTCTGTGGGGTACCAAGAAGACTATGGTGAATCAGAGGGGGACCTGTGCCATGACCACCACGATCATCTGATCTTGCTATTCTCTGTGGGGTACCAAGAAGACTATGGTGTATCAGAGCGGGACCTGTGCCATGACCACCACGATCATCTGATCTTGCTATTTTCTGTGGGGTACCAAGAAGACTATGGTGTATCAGAGCGGGACCTGTGCCATGACCACCACGGTCATCTGAACTTGCTATTTTCTGTGGGTTACCAAGAAGACTATGGTGTATCAGAGCGGGGCCTGTGACATGACCACCACGGTCATCTGATCTTGCTATTTTCTGTGGGGTACCAAAACGACTTTGGTATATCAGAGGAATACCTGTGCCATGACCACCACGATCATCTGATCTTGCTATTTTCTGTGGGGTACCAAGCAGACTATGGTGTATCAGAGGAGGACCTGTGCCATACCACCACGGTCATCTGATCTTGCTATTTTCTGTGGGCTACCAAGAAGAGTATGGTGTACCAGAGCGGGACCTGTGCCATGACCACCACGGTCATCTGATCTTGATATTTTCTGTGGGGTACCAAGAAGACGATGGTGTATCGGGGGGGACCTGTGCCATGAGCACCACGATCATCTGATCTTGCTATTTTCTGTGGGGTACCAAGAAGACTATGGTATATCAGAGGAGGGCCTGTGCCATAACCACCACGATAATTTGATGTTGCCATTTCTGAGGGGTACGAAGAAGACTATGGTATATCAGAGGAGGACCAGTGCCATGACCACCACGATCATCTGATCTTGCTATTTTCTGTGTGGTACCAAGAAAACTATGGTGTATCAGAAGAGGACCTGTGCCATGACCACCACGATCATCTGATCTTGCTATTTTCTGTGGGTTACCAGGAAGACTATGGTATATCAGAGGAGGACCTGTGCCAATACCACCACGATCATCTCATTTTGCTATTTTCTGTGGGGTTCCAAGAAGACTATGGTGTATCAGAGGAGGACCTGTGCCATGACCACCACGGTCATCTGATCTTGCTATTTTCTGTGCGGTACCAAGAAGACTATGGATTATCAGAGGGGGACCTGTGCCATGACCACCACGATCATCTGATCTTGCTATTTTCTGTGGGGTACGAAGAAGACTATGGTGTATCAGAGGGGGACCTGTGCCATGACCACCACGATCATCTGATCTTGCTATTTTCTGTGGATACCAAGAAGACTATGGTGTATCAGAGGAGGACCTGTGCCATGACCACCACGATCATCTGATCTTGCTATTTTCTGTGGGGCACCAAGAAAACTATGGTGTATCAAAGGAGGACCTGTGTCATGACCACCACGATCATCTGATCTTGCTATTTTCTGTGGGGTACCAAGAAGACTATGGTGTATCAGAGGAGGACCTGTGCCATGACCACCACGGTCATCTGATCTTGCTATTTTCTGTGGGGTATCAAGAAGACTATGGTGTAACTAAGCGGGACCTGTGTCATGATCACCACGATCATTTGATCTTGCTATTTTCTGTGGGTTACCAAGAAGACTATGGTATATCAGAGGAGGAACTGTGCCATGACCACCACGATCATCTGATCTTGCTATTTTCTGTGGGTTACAAATAAGACTATGGTATATCAGAGGAGGACCTGTGCCATGACCACCACGATCATCTGATCTTTCTATTTTCTGTGGGGTACCAAGAAGACTATGGTGTATCAGAGGAGGACCTGTGCCATGACCACCACGATCATCTGATCTTGCTATTTTCTGTGGGGTACCAAGAAGAGTATGGTATATCAGAGGAGGACCTGTGCCATGACCACAACGATAATTTGATCTTGCTATTTTCTGTGGGGTACCAAGAAGACTATGGTATATTAGAGGAGGAACTGTGCCATGACCACCACGATCATCTGATCTTGCTATTTTCTGTGGGGTACCAAGAAAACTATGGTGTATCAGAGGGGGACCTGTGCCATGACCACCACGATCATCTGATCTTGCTATTCTCTGTGGGGTACCAAGAAGACTATGGTGTATCAGAGCGGGACCTGTGCCATGACCACCACGATCATCTGATCTTGCTATTTTCTGTGGGTTACCAAGAAGACTATGGTGTATCAGAGCGGGACCTGTGACATGACCACCACGGTCATCTGATCTTGCTATTTTCTGTGGGGTACCAAAACGACTTTGGTATATCAGAGGAATACCTGTGCCATGACCACCACGATCATCTGATCTTGCTATTTTCTGTGGGGTACCAAGCAGACTATGGTGTATCAGAGGAGGACCTGTGCCATACCACCACGGTCATCTGATCTTGCTATTTTCTGTGGGCTACCAAGAAGAGTATGGTGTACCAGAGCGGGACCTGTGCCATGACCACCACGGTCATCTGATCTTGATATTTTCTGTGGGGTACCAAGAAGACGATGGTGTATCGGGGGGGACCTGTGCCATGAGCACCACGATCATCTGATCTTGCTATTTTCTGTGGGGTACCAAGAAGACTATGGTATATCAGAGGAGGGCCTGTGCCATAACCACCACGATAATTTGATGTTGCCATTTCTGAGGGGTACGAAGAAGACTATGGTATATCAGGGGAGGACCTGTGCCATGACCACCACGATCATCTGATCTTGCTATTTTCTGAGTGGTACCAAGAAAACTATGGTGTATCAGAAGAGGACCTGTGCCATGACCACCACGATCATCTGATCTTGCTATTTTCTGTGGGTTACCAGGAAGACTATGGTATATCAGAGGAGGACCTGTGCCATGACCACCACGATCATCTCATTTTGCTATTTTCTGTGGGGTACCAAGAAGACTATGGTGTATCAGAGGAGGACCTGTGCCATGACCACCACGGTCATCTGATCTTGCTATTTTCTGTGCGGTACCAAGAGGACTATGGATTATCAGAGGGGGACCTGTGCCATGACCACCACGATCATCTGATCTTGCTATTTTCTGTGGGTTACGAAGAAGACTATGGTGTATCAGAGGGGGACCTGTGCCATGACCACCACGATCATCTGATCTTGCTATTTTCTGTGGGTACCAAGAAGACTATGGTGTATCAGAGGAGGACCTGTGCCATGACCACCACGGTCATCTGATCTTGCTATTTTCTGTGGGTTACCAAGAAGACTATGGTATATCAGAGGAGGGCCTGTGCCATAACCACCACGATAATTTGATGTTGCTATTTCTGAGGGGTAACAAGAAGACTATGGTATATCAGAGGAGGACCAGTGCCATGACCATCACGATCATCTGATCTTGCTATTTTCTGTGGGGTACCAAGAAAACTATGGTGTATCAGAAGAGGACCAGTGCCATGACCACCACGATCATCTGATCTTGCTATTTTCTGTGGGTTACCAGGAAGACTATGGTATATCAGAGGAGGACCTGTGCCATGACCACCACGATCATCTCATTTTGCTATTTTCTGTGGGGTACCAAGAAGACTATGGTGTATCAGAGGAGGACCTGTGCCATGACCACCACGGTCATCTGATCTTGCTATTTTCTGTGGGGTACCAAGAAGACTATGGATTATCAGAGGGGGACCTGTGCCATGACCACCACGATCATCTGATCTTGCTATTTTCTGTGGGGTACGAAGAAGATTCTATGGTGTATCAGAGGGGGACCTGTGCCATGACCACCACGATCATCTGATCTTGCTATTTTCTGAGGGTACCAAGAAGACTATGGTGTATCAGAGGAGGACCTCTGCCATGACCACCACGATAATTTGATCTTGCTATTTTCTGTGGGTTACCAAGAAGACGTATCAGAGCGGGACCTGTGCCATGACCACCACGGTCATCTGATCTTGCTATTTTCTGTGGGTTACCAAGAAGAGTATGGAGTATCAGAGCGGGACCTGTGCCATGACCACCACGATCATCTGATCTTGCTATTTTCTGTGGGGTACCAAGAAAACTATGGTGTATCAGAGGAGGACCTGTGCCATGACCTACACGATCATCTGATCTTGCTATTTTCTGTGGGGTATCAAGAAGACTATGGTATATCAGAGGAGGACCTGTGCCATGACCACCACGATCATCTGTTCTTGCTATTTTCTGTGGGGTACCAAGAAGACTATGGTGTATCAGAGGAGGACCTTTGCCATGACCACCACGGTCATCTGTTCTTGCTATTTTCTGTGAGGTCCAAGAAGACTATGGTGTATCAGAGGGGGACCTGTGCCATGACCACCACGGTCATCTGTTCTTGCTTTTTTCTGTGGGGTACCAAGAAGACTATGGTGTATCAGAGGGGCACCTGTGCCATGACAACCACGATCATCTGATCTTGCTATTTTCTGTGGGGTACCAAGAAGACTATGGTGTATCAGAGGGGGACCTGTGCCATGACCACCACGATCATCTGATCTTGCTATTTTCTGTGGGGTACCAAGAAGACTATGGTGTATCAGAGCGGGGACGGTGCCATGACCACCACGATCATCTGATCTTGCTATTTTCTGTGGGGTACCAAGAAGACTATGGTGTATCAGAGGAGGACCTGTGCCATGACCACCACGATAATTTGATCTTGCTATTTTCTGTGGGGTACCAAGAAGACTATGGTATATCAGAGGAGGAACTGTGCCATGACCACCACGATCATCTGATCTTGCTATTTTCTGTGGGGTACCAAGAAAACTATGGTGTATCAGAGGAGGACCTGTGCCATGACCACCACGATCATCTGATCTTGCTATTTTCTGTGGGGTACCAAGAGGACTATGGTGTATCAGAGGAGGACCTGTGCCATGACCACCACGGTGATCTGATCTTGCTATTTTCTGTGGGGTACCAAGAAGACTATGGTGTATCAGAGGGGGACCTGTGCCATGACCACCACGATCATCTGATCTTGCTATTTTCTGTGGGGTACCAGGAAGACTATGGTGTATCAGAGCGGGACCTGTGCCATGACCACCACGATCATCTGATCTTGCTATTTTCTGTGGGGTACCAAGAAGACTATGGTGTATCAGAGCGGGACCTGTGCCATGACCACCACGGTCATCTGAACTTGCTATTTTCTGTGGGTTACCAAGAAGACTATGGTGTATCAGAGCGGGACCTGTGACATGACCACCACGGTCATCTGATCTTGCTATTTTCTGTGGGGTACCAAAACGACTTTGGTATATCAGAGGAATACCTGTGCCATGACCACCACGGTCATCTGATCTTGCTATTTTCTGTGGGCAACCAAGAAGAGTATGGTGTACCAGAGCGGGACCTGTGCCATGACCACCACGGTCATCTGATCTTGATATTTTCTGTGGGGTTTCAAGAAGACGATGGTGTATCGGGGGGACCTGTGCCATGAGCACCACGATCATCTGATCTTGCTATTTTCTGTGGGGTACCAAGAAGACTATGGTATATCAGAGGAGGGCCTGTGCCATAACCACCACGATAATTTGATGTTGCCATTTCTGAGGGGTACGAAGAAGACTATGGTATATCAGAGGAGGACCAGTGCCATGACCACCACGATCATCTGATCTTGCTATTTTCTGTGTCGTACCAAGAAAACTATGGTGTATCAGAAGAGGACCTGTGCCATGACCACCACGATCATCTGATCTTGCTATTTTCTGTGGGTTACCAGGAAGACTATGGTATATCAGAGGAGGACCTGTGCCATGACCACCACGATCATCTCATTTTGCTATTTTCTGTGGGGTACCAAGAAGACTATGGTGTATCAGAAGAGGACCTGTGCCATGACCACCACGGTCATCTGATCTTGCTATTTTCTGTGGGGTACCAAGAAAACTATGGATTATCAGAGGGGGACCTGTGCCATGACCACCACGATCATATGATCTTGCTATTTTCTGTGGGGTACGAAGAAGACTATGGTGTATCAGAGGGGGACCTGTGCCATGACCACCACGATCATCTGATCTTGCTATTTTCTGTGGGTACCAAGAAGACTATGGTGTATCAGAGGAGGACCTGTGCCATGACCACCACGGTCATCTGATCTTGCTATTTTCTGTGGGTTACCAAGAAGACTATAGTATATCAGAGGAGGGCCTGTGCCATAACCACCACGATAACTTGATGTTGCTATTTCTGAGGGGTACCAAGAAGACTATGGTATATCAGAGGAGGACCAGTGCCATGACCACCACGATCATCTGATCTTGCTATTTTCTGTGGGGTAGCAAGAAAACTATGGTGTATATGAAGAGGACCTGTGCCATGACCACCACGATCATTTGATCTTGCTATTTTCTGTGGGTTACCAGGAAGACTATGGTATATCAGAGGAGGACCTGTGCCATGACCACCACGATCATCTCATTTTGCTATTTTCTGTGGGGTACCAAGAAGACTATGGTGTATCAGAGGAGGACCTGTGCCATGACCACCACGGTCATCTGATCTTCCTATTTTCTGTGGGGTACCAAGAAGACTATGGATTATCAGAGGGGGACCTGTGCCATGACCACCACGATCATCTGATCTTGCTATTTTCTGTGGGGTACGAAGAAGACTATGGTGTATCAGAGGGGGACCTGTGCCATGACCACCACGATCATCTGATCTTGCTATTTTCTGTGGGTACCAAGAAGACTATGGTGTATCAGAGGAGGACCTGTGCCATGACCACCACGATAATTTGATCTTGCTATTTTCTGTGGGTTACCAAGAAGACGTATCAGAGCGGGACCTGTGTCATGACCATCACGGTCATCTGATCTTGCTATTTTCTGTGGGTTACCAAGAAGAGTATGGAGTATCAGAGCGGGACCTGTGCCATGACCACCACGATCATCTGATCTTGCTATTTTCTGTGGGGTACCAAGAAAACTATGGTGTATCAGAGGAGGACCTGTGCCATGACCACCACGATCATCTGATCTTGATATTTTCTGTGGGGTTTCAAGAAGACGATGGTGTATCGGGGGGACCTGTGCCATGAGCACCACGATCATCTGATCTTGCTATTTTCTGTGGGGTACCAAGAAGACTATGGTATATCAGAGGAGGGCCTGTGCCATAACCACCACGATAATTTGATGTTGCCATTTCTGAGGGGTACGAAGAAGACTATGGTATATCAGAGGAGGACCAGTGCCATGACCACCACGATCATCTGATCTTGCTATTTTCTGTGGGGTACCAAGAAGACTATGGTGTATCAGAGGGGGACCTGTGCCATGACCACCACGATCATCTGATCTTGCTATTTTCTGTGGGGTACCAAGAAGACTATGGTGTATCAGAGCGGGACCTGTGCCATGACCACCACGGTCATCTGAACTTGCTATTTTCTGTGGGTTACCAAGAAGACTATGGTGTATCAGAGCGGGACCTGTAACATGACCACCACGGTCATCTGATCTTGCTATTTTCTGTGGGGTACCAAAACGACTTTGGTATATCAGAGGAATACCTGTGCCATGACCACCACGATCATCTGATCTTACTATTTTCTGTGGGGTACCAAGCAGACTATGGTGTCTCAGAGGAGGACCTGTGCCATACCACCACGGTCATCGGATCTTGCTATTTTCTGTGGGCTACCAAGAAGAGTATGGTGTACCAGAGCGGGACCTGTGCCATGACCACCACGGTCATCTGATCTTGATATTTTCTGTGGGGTTTCAAGAAGACGATGGTGTATCGGGGGGGACCTGTGCCATGAGCACCACGATCATCTTATCTTGCTATTTTCTGTGGGGTACCAAGAAGACTATGGTATATCAGAGGAGGGCCTGTGCCATAACCACCACGATAATATGATGTTGCCATTTCTGAGGGGTACCAAGAAGACTATGGTATATCAGAGGAGGACCAGTGCCATGACCACCACGATCATCTGATCTTGCTATTTTCTGTGGGGTACCAAGAAAACTATGGTGTATCAGAAGAGGACCTGTGCCATGACCACCACGAATATCTGATCTTGCTATTTTCTGTGGATTACCAGGAAGACTATGGTATATCAGAGGAGGACCTGTGCCATGACCACCACGATCATCTCATTTTGCTATTTTCTGTGGGGTACCAAGAAGACTATGGTGTATCAGAGGAGGACCTGTGCCATGACCACCACGGTCATCTGATCTTGCTATTTTCTGTGGGGTACCAAGAAGACTATGGATTATCAGAGGGGGACCTGTGCCATGACCACCACGATCATCTGATCTTCCTATTTTCTGTGGGGTACGAAGAAGACTATGGTGTATCAGAGGGGGACCTGTGCCATGACCACCACGATCATCTGATCTTGCTATTTTCTGTGGGTACCAAGAAGACTATGGTGTTTCAGAGGAGGACCTGTGCCATGACCACCACGGTCATCTGATCTTGCTATTTTCTGTGGGTTACCAAGAAGACTATGGTATATTAGAGGAGGGCCTGTGCCATAACCACCACGATAATTTGATGTTGCTATTTCTGAGGGGTACCAAGAAGACTATGGTATATCAGAGGAGGACCAGTGCCATGACCACCACGATCATCTGATCTTGCTATTTTCTGTGGGGTACCAAGAAAACTATGGTGTATCAGAAGAGGAACTGTGCCATGACCACCACGATCATCTGATCTTGCTATTTTCTGTGGGTTACCACGAAGACTATGGTATATCAGAGGAGGACCTGTGCCATGACCACCACGATCATCTCATTTTGCTATTTTCTGTGGGGTACCAAGAAGACTATGGTGTATCAGAGGAGGACCTGTGCCATGACCACCACGGTCATCTGATCTTGCTATTTTCTGTGGGGTACGAAGAAGACTATGGATTATCAGAGGGGGACCTGTGCCATGACCACCACGATCATCTGATCTTGCTATTTTCTGTGGGGTACGAAGAAGACTATGGTGTATCAGAGGGGGTCCTGTGCCATGACCACCACGATCATCTGATCTTGCTATTTTCTGTGGGTACCAAGAAGACTATGGTGTATCAGAGGAGGACCTGTGCCATGACCACCACGATAATTTGATCTTGCTATTTTCTGTGGGTTACCAAGAAGACGTATCAGAGCGGGACCTGTGTCATGACCACCACGGTCATCTGATCTTGCTATTTTCTGTGGGTTACCAAGAAGAGTATGGAGTATCAGAGCGGGACCTGTGCCATGACCACCACGATCATCTGATCTTGCTATTTTCTGTGGGGTACCAAGAAAACTATGGTGTATCAGAGGAGGACCTGTGCCATGACCACCACGATCATCTGATCTTGCTATTTTCTGTGGGGTATCAAGAAGACTATGGTATATCAGAGGAGGACCTGTGCCATGACCACCACGATCATCTGTTCTTGCTCTTTTCTGTGGGGTACCAAGAAGACTATGGTGTATCAGAGGAGGACCTGTGCCATGACCACCACGGTCATCTGTTCTTGCTATTTTCTGTGCGGTCCAAGAAGACTATGGTGTATCAGAGGGGGACCTGTGCCATGACCACCACGGTCATCTGTTCTTGCTATTTTCTGTGCGGTCCAAGAAGACTATGGTGTATCAGAGGGGGACCTGTGCCATGACCACCACGGTCATCTGTTCTTGCTATTTTCTGTGGGGTACCAAGAAGACTATGGTGTATCAGAGGGGCACCTGTGCCATGACAACCACGATCATCTGATCTTGCTATTTTCTGTGGGGTACCAAGAAGACTATGGTGTATCAGAGGGGGACCTGTGCCATGACCACCACGATCATCTGATCTTGCTATTTTCTGTGGGGTACCAAGAAGACTATGGTGTATCAGAGCGGGGACGGTGCCATGACCACCACGATCATCTGATCTTGCTATTTTCTGTGGGGTACGAAGAAGACTATGGTGTATCAGAGCGGGACCTGTGCCATGTCCACCACGATCATCTGATCTTGCTATTTTCTGTGGGTTACCAAAAAGATTATGGTGATTCAGAGCGGGACCTGTGCCATGACAACCACGATCATCTGATCTTGCTATTTTCTGTGGGGTACCAAAAAGACTATGGCATATCAGAGGCGGACCCGTGCCATGACCACCACGGACATCTGTTCTTGCTATTTTCTGTGGGGTACCAAGAAGACTATGGAGTATCAGAGGGGGACCTGTGCCATGACCACCACGATCATCTGATCTTGCTATTTTCTGTGGGATACCAAGAAGACTATGGTGTATCAGAGCGGGAATTGTGCCATGATCACCACGGTCATCTGATCTTGCTATTTTCTGTGGGTTACCAAGAAGACTGGTGTATCAGAGCGGGACCTGTGCCATGACCACCACGGTCATCTGATCTTGCTATTTTCTGTGGGTTACCAAGAAGACTATGGTGTATCAGAGGGGCACCTGTGCCATGACCACCACGGTCATCTGATCTTGCTATTTTCTGTGGGGTACCAAGAAGACTATGTTGTATCAGAGGGGGACCTGTGCCATGACCACCACGATCATCTGATCTTGCTATTTTCTGTGGGGTACCAAGAAGAGTATGGTGTATCAGAGCGGGACCTGTGCCTTGACCACCACGATCATCTGATCTTGCCATTTTCTGTGGGGTACGAAGAAGACTATGGTGTATCAGAGCGGGACCTGTGCCATGACCACCACGGTCATCTGATCTTGCTATTTTCTGTGGGGTACCAAAGAGACTATGGTATATCAGAGGAGGACCTGTGCCATGACTACCACGGTCATCTGATCTTGCTATTTTCTGTGGGGTACCAAGAAGACTATGGAGTATCAGAGGGGGACCTGTGCCATGACCACCAGGATCATCTGATCTTGCTATTTTCTGTGGGGTACGAAGAAGACTATGGTGTATCAGAGGGGGACCTGTGCCATGACCACCACGATCATCTGATCTTGCTATTTTCTGTGGGGTACCAAGAAGACTATGGTGTATCAGAGCGGGACCTGTGCCATGATCACCACGGTCATCTGATCTTGCTATTTTCTGTGGGTTACCAAGAAGACTATGGTGTATCAGAGCGGGACCTGTGCCATGACCACCACGGTCATCTGATCTTGCTATTTTCTGTGGGTTACCAAGAAGAGTATGGTGTATCAGAGCGGGACCTGTGCCATGACCACCACGGTCATCTGATCTTGCTATTTTCTGTGGGGTACCAAGAAGACTATGGTGTATCAGAGGAGGACCTTATCTCACTAAACCACGCGCGACTGAATTACTGAGCCCACAGCCGCACTTATTTAACCATGTACATCTGTCTCAGCGCCGCCGATGTACGCCCTGTATTCAAGAACATTTTGAACCACTTTTGTAATTTCTTCACGGTGTGATGATGTTATTATTGGGTTTCTTTAACGACATGTGGAACGCATACCCATCAACATATCTGAACCGTTCGTAAGCTTCATCGCCCCACAGTATCCAAACCAAGTACATGCGGACATAGATGCCCGCTTGAAATATGCTCTACTCTAAGATATTTGAATAAATAATAAACATAGTTAAAATTACAGCAATAAAAATTCACTTTAATGTCCCGCCCAACATGTTAAGCGTTATCGTTATACCCACATACCGCAAATAAAACTGAAAGCATATTAAAATGAATAATTATATCCAAGAGTGTTTTTGTACAATTAAGTGTTTACGTTTCTTCCAAGATAAAGTTTAATTTGGCATCATTTTCAAAATATGTTTAAAAATTGCTAACCTTCTGATTTTCTTCCCTTTCTCTCTCTAAGCGTATACAAAAAAATATTAAATTATGATATAAACGGCTGAGTGTTTTTTCCACGTCTTGCAGATTCCATGTCCGGGCTACCTAAGCTAAAACGTTTTCTAGGCAAATATTTATCGAGTTTAACTTAAAAGAAGCGAAAAAGAATTTATATACGAATAGGAAAATATGTAATAATTACCTTGGATTTGGCAATGGATTGAGACATCTTAATTATTTATTACTAAACGCTTGCGCATTTATTTCATCCGTCCATTCTGGTTATGTACGCCTAATGTGGCAGGCCGGCATCGCCGCACTTTGAAGTTGTAAGCTTCCGCAAACACTAATGCAAGTTGTTGCATCTAATCACTGTTTTCCAAAGTGGTGCTGCTAGTACTTGCAGAGATGTCAGGCTGCGCACACATGGGCAGACATATTTTCGCCTAATAACATTGTGTTTACTATTAACGAAATTACAATGACTGCAGTGTTCACGAAAGATAAATTCACACGTGTTACTTTGATCTATGAAAGTCCTGGAATGCAGCCGAGGCTCGTACACGGCACATTCAACATTTTCCGAAAAAGATGTTGGGGCTTCCTTACGCATATGTTGCGTAAGAGAGCTACATTTTACAACTAACAGATCTTTCGCGGTATATTGTATTAAAGAATAAATCAATGTGTGACAATTCGAACGTTGTGCAGAATTTACTACACCATTTGTAGACAAAACCTGCTCAAGTTAAGTAACTAGAAAGATTAAATCACAGTATTAGTACAGCAATAAGAATAATAATAATAATAATATAACTCTTAACAGCGTGCAAACTTGTAAGATTACTTAAAGAATGATGATATTAAACCATAGGTATCACAATATGCCAACTTTGTTACTTAAGACAAAATCATCCTACGCAAGGAATACTCAGAACAATGAAAAACCATGTTGCAGTAAATCGACTACTGCATTGCAGTAAGCTCCACTATAGAATACGCAGCTCTGCTAATATTAATCTACAAATGATTCCCCCATAGTTTACTCAAGCGAACTCCCGTATGAATTGAGCATACCACATACAAATCCAAGTGTAGTGTGGTCCTCTGCAAGAATATTTCCCCACGCATGTTTAAGAGATCCTAGAATTACTGGCCGGTATAATTTGGAATTTCTGCTTCTATTTATGCCCGTCCTTACTGCATTAGAGCGTTAGAAAAGGTATTAATGTTGGATATCATGAACCGTGGATAGATCATGTGGCCTCTGGTGGCAGCCATCACTATCCTTCTGTCTAGCTTCTGGATATATTGCAGCCAGAATATACGAATCAAGAATAGCAAAATTTGGAGTAATTTAAATATAGAATTCGTAAGAACTATACTACAGTTACACCTGAAATCTGAGGTGCATATGTGCTGCTGATATTGGTCATATCGGCAGCTTTGACTTTGGAAAAATTGCCCGTCGGCAATGATGTTGGGTTTTCCTTATAAACATTAAATTCACACATACATTTACACTCTCACTCATACCCCCAGATATAAGGGAGGTTGAGGAATAATAATGGCTAAAGAAAATTTCCCACCCTCCAGCCAAAAATCGAACCCGGTATCTCTGGATTTGTCAGCATGCTATCCACCACGCCACGGAGGCAGTCCTTTACTTTGGCCTTTTATTACGTGGCAGTTGTTTGCATCAGAAGGCTATAAACACGTTAACAATGTTTTAGTACTGAAATATAAATAGCAAAACATAAAATCCTTGAAGGTTCTTAAGAATAAAACATACTTGATAAATGAAAAGAAAAATATTTAACTGTGCGGTCTTAGCAGCTTTTCGTAGTCAATTGCATAGGTATATACGTATTTCATTGCAGTATTTTTTAAGTGACAAAGCTTCGGTTCGCAATATTACGTTGCAACATTGATTCGAAGGCTCTTTATCTTAACTTCCCTAAATGTTTTGTGGATATGAACAAATTTTGTTTAAAATCTTCTATATTAGAATTTCAAATCTGTACATACAGTAGTTCAAAACTGAAGATTTCTGCGAGGTTTTTGGTATAAATTACACTTAATTTTGTACAGATTTAAACATAATTTAAATATAGTTAACACATTTTTCTTCCCGTTTTATAAAATATAAATTCCGTATCCTAGGAAGTTATTTTATGAGTACGAATGGACGGAAATATGTTACTCCGCAGTAACAAACGACCTAAAACGCAGTATTTACTTTTCTAAACACATACTACTTACCTAATCAGAAGTAATCCAAATACAGTAAACGTTTGCGTGGTAGGCCAGTTCGCTAAATCCCAGGAAATAATTTTCTCTTAATTTCAACAAAAAGTAAATTTTAGATGCGCCCTTTGGAGAAATAAAGGATCTAATAAAGTGCACGATCTGATACTGAATGTTGTGATAAACATCTATAAGAGACATCGCACAATTATGTAAGACACGTGCAATCAATAAACAAATAATACCTAACTTTGGAAAGTAATTGTGATTTCATAACCGGCAATGAAGAAAGTAGAGATTCGGAACAGCCTCAAGATATGCGACCTGCTTACGATGAATAATTACTGTATCTGCTTCGATGTTACGTGATATAAATGTACATGCATATACAAAAATAATAAACAGAATGAAAGGGAAGCATGCTCAGAAATATGGTTTAGTCAGCTATTGATTTTCAGAGGCGTAGTTGTATGACAAGGTTATAAAACTGACAACGCTGCCATATTTATCACGCAACTGTCTTTGTTTTGTTGCTTTCTGTTACCTGCGTTCTCCTACAAAATTCTGAGACTTAGATCCTGTTGCATATGATATCTCAAACCTTATGTGCGCTGAAGGAATGTGCTGGCAAGTGCGCAAAGTCATTCTCCGATTTATTTTATAATGACGAAATGCGTTCTGTGAGTGGAAATCGGATGCAGTTTTGGTGTGAGAGGATATGTGAGCTTGTCTCACTGTCCTTGGCTTTCCCAGCTTCTAAGCTCTTTATATGCAGAGTGGAAATCATGATGGTGGAAGAATATATTTGTATGCAAACACAGGATGATTTTTATATATTCTTATCTTTATCCAATATATTAATTTACACTGCGTTATTTCATTGTTCTTGATAAGCTCACCTCCCACCACTCTATGCACACTCCTCTTCCATCTTCTTTCTCAAAATTATTATTTCCTTTAAAATGTCTGCTATGCCCAGTTTTCGGCAATACCCTATGTCTCAGTTGTCTGTTCTTTACTCACTAAAACGTTCATATCTCCCGAAAGGGAGTAATTATGGGCAGCAGCTTTTCAAGTAATACTACAAGCTATGAGCTCTGCTTGGATGAGAGATGCCTGCGAACACAATTTAGGGCTTTTAACAAAGTTGATAAACCATTGAACTTACTAACTAAAAATTGAAACAACATTACACCCCTTAATAATCCCTATATTGTGTAACTCTCCCCCATTGACAAATATAAACAGATAAAAATTACGACCCACAATAAAACAAAGTACAATAAGCTGCCTGCAACCTCCCAAAGAATTACAATTTAAGAACAACAAATATACGCCCTTTGCTTTGGACGCCCTCACTCCCGAATATTTCCTGTCTTGTTTCACAAGTATCACAACCTTTCCTAGATTACAACAGTGGAACACGACGGTACGCATACGTTTCTTACTGACTTGCTTGTCATTTCCTGTCTTGTTTTTCGAAAAACACGGTGCCGTGGCCAACCTGCCACAGCCGACGACTTGTGCTGTAGCCACCTTGTTACAGCCACTGATTACCTGAATAACAGGCTAAAGCTGCTGTACTTGTGCTGAAAATATTTCTACAGGCATCAATTCCTTACACAAATACCTAGCTGTTCACTGAAAATCAAATGAAATAAACATCCTACGCTCTAACCATAATAAAATGAACTTAAAAATAACAAAGAAAAAAGTCTTGGTCATGGGTATAAAGTTAAAGTTAACAGTTGTCGAACCAAACATTATTAAAATTTAAACTGTATTCCTTGACAAACAATAAATGTATACAATGTTTATAAAATTCCTTGTTAATTTGCCGTACAGTAAAAACAAAACAAATAATTTTGTACAAGGTCAATAATATCCTAAACTAAAATGCCCCTAAAACGGAATGCCTTAAAGTAACAAGAAGAAAACCCCACTATCCTCTGGCTGCAACAAAACAATACTTGTATTCTCGGAGTAGTACGCTCTTTTTTCCTTCGCTGTGAAAATCCATTGTTATTAAAATAAAGTAACCTACATATAAAAGATCCCCAAAATCATTAATATACGGTTATTATTGCAATAAAAATACTTCTGTTTCACACAAATTCATGAGGATTCACACTCACGATCGTGCGCCCACATGCACACACAACTTCTTACAGTTGCGCCTAAAACACATCAACACAAAATCAAACCAAATAACACTTCGAAAAAGCTGGGAGAGCTCACTGCTCAAGCAATATACTGCAAAAATGAATACATCACAGCAATTTCACTTTGTCCTTTTACGATCAGAGCGCTTCCACATCTCTCAAAAGAGGCATATAATGGGGTGAGCTTTTCAAGGATACAAGTTATGAGCATATGCTTGTCAGGGATGGGCATGTTAACATAAATTACTGCATTTAACTGAGTTAATATATTTATTGTGGTACGCACCTTTCACCAGGTGGTACATACTGGCGAGTCCTCGAGGACGAATGTGCAACATCCCCATGGTTTCCATTGCTCCATTCCTTCCTAACACTGCATATTTTTCACATTATCTAAAATTCTGATAATTTATAATCCATATAAAATCTTTTGAGCAGCGATCTAAGCGGATATAGTGACTCTAAGCGCCTCAGAGCAATATTAACATACACAGTTTTCATACCTTTCTGACAATATCAAATAAATATCATTTGTGAATATCAAATAAATTTTGTTAAGTTTTACTGTTAGGGTTATTTGCAGTAAGAACATTCACGTTAGCACGTTAGCCGTAGCGATCCGTATAACATCGCTGCATCTGGGTAACATGGCAAGTATACAAATATATCTTCAGGCGGCTGTTTGTGGCTGCTACGAAAAAGGAAATCGCCTTCCATCAGCGTCACTCAAACGCTCTTATCCAAGGAAATGAGAGAGGATAACGCTTTGCCCCACTCCTTTTATAACCTAACGAACTGGAAGTAACTTGTACAAGGAGGGAATTCAATTTACGAGGATGATGTCCTCCTGCATTCTCTCTTCATGGTAACTTCAATAATAATTTTGAAAATAAATTGAGCCTGCAAGAAAAGACGCTTAGAAAGTTTTTAAAAGCATAGCAGCCTCCATCGTATTGAAGTAACAATAAACAGACCTGTTGAAGCTGTGCATCTTCCGCGCAAAACAAGAAGCTTCAAATGGAAACATGCTTTATGTTCTGAAAGCTGTGGCTGCTGTGCTCATTGTAGCCTTCTTATTCTTCAGTTCACGGTTTAGGCGGAACGCCTATTCCATATTCACAGCATCTCTTTTCAACTTTTTTTAGTGTCTTCCTATGTCTAGATGTCCTGATGCCTGATTGGTTTGCTAATTTTGGAAGTTTGTTTGGTCCATACGATATATGCTGTTTACAGCTATTTCTACGATGTTGAATTTTATCGTGTACGGAATATACCTGTAATTCATTTCCGATGTCTTCGTTCTGTATGCGATTTAGTCTTGTACACTCATTAGCCGTGCTCAAGAAGTTAATTTCTGCAGATTATCGTAAATAATGCAATAAATATAGGAGCATATGTTATATACTTGTCAATAGTATACACATATAAAGTATATACTATATTAGAATTCTAAATAGAGGACTGCAAGGCTCTCATGAAGGAAGAACAGAATGACTTAGGACTGGACCCTCTACAAAATACAGTGTATTCGTATTATAGCAGATACCCATATATATGGAAAGACAAAATATGTATGGGGCAGAATGGAAAATTAAGGATATCCACAGGATTTAAGAATAATATTACAAAATTTGTATTTAAAAAGTAAAATTGCAATAAACACCGGAAAGAATCCGATAGCCAAAGGCATAACACAAGAGCGTAGTATTTCACCCATTCCTTTTAATGCTTACAAGAATATCATCCAAAGTTGGCGAAGAGTTGTTTTTTTATAAATGGATTAAGTTAAACAGCGCCGAAAATTTTAGTATACTATTATACACCGATGATTTTGTCGTAGTATACACAAAGCAAGTAAACTTAATTATTCATTACATACTTAAAGTGTGCAAACTGTATCATTTTAAAATCTCAAAATTGAAAAAAGGAAAGTAATGGCAATTTTATTAAAATCATCAGTAAGATCATGGATTAATTCTAGAAGATAAAACAATAGAAAAAGTTTTCAGCTTATATAGATATCTTATTTAAAACACAAAAATACATTTGTACAAAGTTGTCAAAATTTAAACAGGCATGCGGTACAATTCATAGAACAATAAGACGAAAAACAAGAAAAAACAAGAACATCGTTCTATAAAACAATGACTGTTGCTTTACTCAATGTACCTATTATCATTGCATAGTATATTACCACTATACAACGCAACAGTGAAAAAACGTTTTTCGAAAATGTATTTCTAACTCCTGAATTCGAAAAGCACACTCAAATCATTGTATCACTCACAGATTTGGATAAATCGCATGTTTTGAATTAATTATATCACATATAGATGTAGTATACATATATGGCACATGAATCGAGCAGAATACAAGTTAAAAACAGCATAATGAAATATACAACAGTGAACAGATGCATACAGAGAATGTGGTACAAAACATGCACTAACATAATTGATTCCGTGCCTTCTAGTTGTCATAGCGTGGCCCCTGCTTTTCCTCTTATGGGGAATATCCGTGTGTTCAGGGTGAAGCATCCAGCAATTGTCGGCCTTCATCCGAACATCCCAAGTTCCCTGGTGTCGCTGTATCATGTCTTTGATATCCTGGGTGGAATCTTTCACCCTGTCCTCACGTACAGCACCCAGGTTTGGAGGAGAAAGGTCAGGCTGAGAATTTAAAAAAAATGTAGCATCCCAGCATTTTGAATTTTGTCAGCCTGTTCTCAACTATGTGGATGTACTCTGGACTACGAGTGATTCCCAAGAAGTTTTGAAACACACACTTAAAGGCATCCCAGGCTTCTCACTCCAGGCATTCATAGAATAAAGGAACTTTTCATCTAGTATTAGCTTCCGAATATCGGGACCAGTGAACACGCCCTCTTTCAACTTAGCATTTGACATGTTGGGTAACTTGTATCATAGATATTTGAAACAGTTGCCACACTTAGGTAATGCCTTGACAAACTGCTTCATTATACCCAGTTTGATGTGCAGAGGTGTTAGGAGTGCTCTGCCTCTTTCCACTAGATGGTCACCTTGATATTTTTGCCCCCTGGAACCAATTACAACCTTTGGGGCCACGGTTTTTGCTCCTAATGTTTATCATGAGCCCGACTGTCCCACTGTACCTTCCCCATTGAATCAAGGAAACTTGGTATATGCTTATTGTTGTCCTAGAACCATTCCCAACACTTTCAAATCACCAAAACATTATCCAATTGTGACCCTCATAATGAATGATAGTAGAAAGCACCTTAATGTTGTCATATGTTTCCTTTAGGTGCACAGAATGGCCGACAGATATTGAGGCATACATGTTACCATTGTGCACAGAACTGCCTTCAGCCATCTTTTAGACGAGTCAATAAACAGTCTCCAGTCACCTGGAGCATACGGAATGTTGAACTGACCTTGTACATCACCGCAGTACACTAACAGATCGTTTGAGTAAAATATTGTGTAAATATAAAGTATTCTTTTCTGTAAAATATAAATGACGTACCAGCTGCTAACGTATGTCTTTCATGCAGTTTTCACCCTAGGAGCTCTGCTTTATACTTTGTCAGTCCCATAGCACGGACTAAATCATTTAGATCTGCCTGAGTAAACAGAAGAGGGCCCTGATCTGTGCCATCATTGTCGTCCATATATAATGGCTGCAGAGGCTGTGGAATAGGTATATCCAGGTCATGCGGAACAGGACGAATCGCTGAGCAAATGTTGTAATCAACACTCTTCTTTTTTACTTGTTGAAACCTGCAACCTTACAAGAGCAAAAGTAGCAGTCATCGGTATGTTTCTGTTGCTCCCGCCAGACCATAGGGGTGCGATCGTAATGACTTCTTTCCTGCTGCCCACTGTCGCAAATCTTCTACACCCAGAACACACATTACCTGTGAAGTCCATGCTATGTTGATGTCAACTAGTCTCACCCCAAAATAGGCATGCTAGAAATTTTAATTTCAGTTTTATTTACTGCTGTGGTCCTTAGCGTTCCATTCTATATTTGGTGTCAAAGACCGGTAATATTGCTCAGATGCCTCTTTATCAGGCTTGAGGTTCTTTTACGTGCCGTGAATCTAAGACATTGGACAAGTATCGTAGACCTTTCTCACGAAGGTGGTAATGTCTTTTTCCGGCATGTTTTCACCACAACTTCGCCACAAATATAACAAACAGTTAAGAGGGTTTACACAGCCTCGGCTAGACATTGTGCACTAACACTAACACGTACTTCCTTGCACAAACGTCACAGAGTGACGGACAGGCAGCGCCATTTGCAATATGACAGTTCGCTGTATGTCGCCAGGGATGCAAGTGTTGAACACTTGAAAGCGATGCGTTGCTTCTGAGCTTCATATGGTGCTTTCTTGTATATCATCATTCTTGCAAAATATGCGATTTGCGCAAACACTGTGGGGGATACGATTTTTTAATACCATTTTCGAATTCAGGAGGTCAAAAATATAAAGAACGCCTACATTTTCGATGTAAGCGTTTGAGACTTTGCAATTTGTTGCATTGCTTCCCATATATAAATTTGTGTGTAAATTTACTCATAAGTAGTTCATATTAAAGTAATTTTTATAAGTTAAGATGTTTCTGAATAGGCAAGGATTTGTACAACTTTTAATGGCGTAAATAATGAAAAACGCAGTTATATTCTACAATACTTATTCCACGTCTTAACAAGTCCAAATACTTATACTTTAGCCTATGCATTTACTCCTAAATTCAACTATGACCACCTTCTCACTTAAAACGCGTCGTCCTTTCCCTTTGTTTATATGTACCTGGAGAATTCAGTCTGTCGGCCACCCCCTGATGACGTGTTGCTCATCACCTCGGCTGCTCATTGAAGATCCAGTTGTATGGATTCGTATGCCTGTTATAATTATTTTTAGGTAGAAACAGGTTTTCGTTGATCTGCATACGTAAAGGCTCAACTGCCCTAACAAAAGAACTGTAGACGTCATAGAATATGAAGTTCAACACACCTCATCGTTTTATTATTCTGAGTGGTGACTTATTTTTTAGTTTTATTTATGGGCACTCTTTAACTGCTGTGGCCCTTATCGCCCTATTATATATTGGGCGTGAAAGACCGGAAATGTTGCTTAGAGGCCTCTTTATCAGGCTTGAGGTTCTTTTACGTGGTGTAAATATATGAAACGGGACCAACGGCTTTACTTCCCTTCTGAAGGAAGCCGTTCTAAGGATTTTACGCTCGAAAAAAATCCATCGTCCTCCGATGGTTTCAACTGAGTGGTAACAAGAAACCTACGACCAATTTTTCAAGTAGTGTGTTAAACAAATTACTTGGTTACAGTTCGACTTCCTTCAGCGCATAACTTAATATCTTGTTCTAACAGCGTATAACAAGACTTGTGATGTATAGTTACTCTCTCCGCGAATTTATTGTCACTTTTAGCACATATTATTCGCGCTGACATGTTCGAAACTGGGTTACATTCTTAAAGTAATTCTGGCGCGAAAATGTTTGTTGCGTGGAGCATAGATTCCTCTTGTTTTTGAAGTCCAAAATTGCCTGAAATTTTGACAAAACCTCAAATATATACATTTTTGAGAGGCGCAAATGTGAAGCTTACAAACTAATTCTATTGGTCCTCGAGTTAGCGTGAATTTAGCTTGCGTTTAAACGCCAACACTGTCAGTTAACCTGATTGGCGAACTCGGGATCACATATAGAACAAATTGAAGAGTTCCCTGTTTGTGAACTATTTCGGACTTTATCTACTGTTAGTTACCTGTGTCCGATTTGCAGGCCAACTAACAAAACTTTTACAAACATGAACATATAGTGCTATAATCTTTTCTCTTGTTCTTTCCAACGCTTGTTACATGTCTGCTGGTAGGGAAGTCTAAAGTTACTAATAAATAAAATGTAGATACAGACACATATGTTTACATTACAAACGCGAATGAACCCTGTTTTATAATAAAATTATAGCACAAATGAGACAATAAACATACAAACAAAATCAAATTGTAGGAGAGGTGTAAGTACTGTCTCAAGTTGCCCCCATGAATGAATTTTGATCTACATTACAGAAATAGCCAATAGTCATTTATACTTCCTTCCTGAGTTCTTTTACCCGTGTGTAAAGATCTCTTGCTTTCGGGGTGACATGAGCTATTCGTGGTCTTGCTGAGTGCTACCCTATTTTGACTTACTTTCACCTTCTCAAACATTCAATAACATTACACTCCCATCCACTGTTACGCACACACAAGGGTTTGTAAGCTTTTCCTGCAATTAAGTGCGTTAACTTCAGTCCAGTTTTTTTGCACGTAAATATACTACTCCTTTCATTTGTTTTAAGATACAATATGTTAAACATTCCCATGAATAAAATATATTTACAGTTGACATATACAGGCTGTATCTTTATTGTTGTCACATATTTTGTGGACGTGTTCCTGACATCAAAACAGTAAAAATAGTTGATATGTACATCGGTCTGAAACTCAATCGTTTCGTTCTTATAGGTCAAAGAAGATGTATTCCATGAGTGAACAGACTACACGTATGGCCGTGCAGACGGCAATGCAGCAGAGCACGTGAACTTTATGCAGACCGTTACCGTGTGCAAGAACATTCGCACGAATTCACCAACGCTTGAGAGGCGTACTAGGGATGTTGGGAAACCAAGAGCGGTACGAGGCATTCAGCTTGTAGAACGAGTTCTTCGTGCTGTGGATACAGACCCATCACAAAGCACAATACGTATGGCTGTAAGGGAAAGAGTTAGTCATATGACTATCTGGAGAATTCTGCATGAAAATCCTCTGTACCCGTATCACCTTCAACGTGTGCAAGGATTAAATGAGGCGGACTTTGAGCCAAGAAGACGTTTCTGTCAACGCATGTTGCAGCAGTGCGCTGTGTTCATCAATTTCTTAACCTGTATCTTAATCGCGGATGAGGCTGGTTTTACTCGACATCTTCAACTTTCATAACACTCATAACTGGGCATTTGAAAATCCTAATGAACTACGACAGGACAACCGTCAACAGAGGTTCTCTCAAAACGTTTGGGGTAGAATCATTCATGATCTCTTTATTGGTCCCTACTTC
Organism: Deroplatys truncata; assembly: GCA_030765065.1. NCBI lineage: Eukaryota > Metazoa > Arthropoda > Insecta > Mantodea > Mantidae > Deroplatys > Deroplatys truncata. The sequence goes on along the minus strand of CM060977.1, from coordinate 179,264,135 downwards.
TTCCCTCCCCGTCTGAATGGACAAACCTATCTCCAGTTTCTTAGAAATGAGTTGCATCTCTTAACTGATATGTACCTCTGGACATCATCCAACGAATGTGGTTTTTACACGATGATGCTCCAGCTCATTTCAGTATGATAGTTCATAAGCTTTTTAATGATCGATTTCCGCAAAGATGGATTGGTTGAGGGGGACCCATTGCATGGCCTTCTCGATCGCCTGATTTGAATCCAATGGATTTCTTCGTCTGGGGATATTTGAAGTCCTTGGTTTATACGACTCTTGTACCTGATGTTGACATTTTGAGAGGACGTATCCAAACTGGATTTGACCAAATACAAAACACACCAGGAATTTTCAACGGAGTACGCCAGAGCATGCTCGAAGCAAGAGGAAGCCACTTCGAGCAATCTTTGTAACTTTCGATTTTGTGTTGTAACTCTGAAGTAAATGATTTTTAGACGCATGTTCATATGAACTTTTTTACAGTTTTGATGTCAGGAACACGTCCTCCAAATATATGATACCAATAAAGATACAACCTGTAGATCATTGGATAGTGTGTTATTACCGTAATGCTGGCTAAGTTTGACATTATTCTTACATTATATGTTTACTATACCTCTACAGATTTCATTGAAATATCACTCTTTCAGTGTATTCGTGGTTGCTTATAAAATAGGTTTTACTGCAAGTTACAATATACTGACACAAACAAAATAAGTTTATATACAATGTACATTTGTTTTCCTATACACAACTACATTTCTGAATAACCATTCTCTGTATACCTATTCTGTCTCTTTCTTGTTACCTTCTTCTCTTTTTATTCTAAGTTATTCTTCTTCCCTTTCTGGCTCTTTTTCAGCATCTTCCTCTCTCTGCTTTTATTCTTTAAGTAAAATTTTATGACATCTTTCCATGATATTGCCATCCTTGATCTCTGCTATTTCATGTGTGTCCGTTGAGAATTTATTTTCTACGCGGTAAGGTCTCGGATATATGATCAATCGCTGGTTCTCTTTCCGTTCTTTGTTCAATAATGTTTTGTTTCTGAATAACACAAATCTCCAATCTGAATATTCCACTATTTTTCCCTTCATGCCTGTAATGTGATGAACCCTTCATTGCCATTCTTTCTATTTTTCCGAGATAATTTTAAATATTTCTTCGCTTCTAATTGTACTTTATCAACGTGAATCTTGGCTGGAATGCTAATTTGAATTGTTTCTATTTATTGACGCCGTGCTAATTCTAAAGGTTTAAATCGTATTATATGGTTGGTGTCATTCATAGGTTTCTGACTAGGTTTAAAATAGGTAAACCAGCTTGAGTGTTGATTACGCGCCAAAATTTCTGAAGTATGTCTATATCCTTTATGGCGCGTTCGCTCTGGTTTTTACATGGTTGGTATTCCCTGCATCATCGATTGACCCATAAAATCTCTTCTTGTAAACTCAGTCGAATTATCCGTCAATATGGCCTTGACCTGACCTTCCTGTGACACACATTGTTGACGAAACAGTTTTGGCATGATTGGTTGTTTACTTTCTTCTAAGGAAATCTTCCCATATATTTGCTAAATACATCATAGCAAACTAAAAGGTATTTGTATGCATATGATAAAGCATGTAATTCTCCATGCATATCTAAACAAATGAGAACACTCGGATTTCTCATAATTACTGAACTGGTGTCAAATTAAGCCTTGCATTTCCCTATTTGCAACGTAGGCAAATATCACATCATGCAATTATATTCCTCATTTTTTCTCGAGCTTTTGACATATACATGTTCTCTAAGATGGTATCTGTCGCTTTAACTGTCCCAGAATGAAGTAGATTATGTTGAAATTCGGTAATCAACATTGCCTCTAATTCTTTAGGAATAATTATCTTCCATCTTAGTTAGCCTTCAGTGTCTCTTGTATAACAAACCGTCGAATGGAGCAATATTTTCTTCCTTTAATTCGCTTATCTGCGGTGAAATATCAATAAATTATTTTAACTTCTTATCGTTGCGCTACAATTTTGCCAATTGCTTTATTTTTTCTTCTATTTCTTTATTCATTTTAATATTTATTCACAACAGGTTACTTCTTGTTTTGGCTTCTCCAAAGTTTGTGGTTCTCCTTTAACAAAATTAAGTCCTGGCAGCAGATCAGTAAACGTATTTTGTTTTCCTGATGTGGTATAACATCAATATCATAACTAGTTATTGCTTAACTTACCTCGAGATTTCACTACAACTGGAAATGTTAAGCTAACATAATAACGTATATATTTTTTTTTTCTTATTGAAGGTATACAAAGGTTTTAATCGACTTAAAGCAAAGTGAAGTGCGGCCACATCTAATTCTGTGACCGTGGAATTTCTCTCTACAGGGTTAAGTCTTCGTGATGCTGTGCTTATAACATGGAAGTTGCCTTGTAGATCGCTTTGACATAAAATACAACTACAACCACATATAGATGCGTTAACATAAATTTCGTATAGCCACCACTCTTGTGGTCGTTCTAAAAGTATGGCTGAAGCAAACAAATTCTGAAATCTTTCATAACAATTTTGAAGTTCGTTGTTTCATCTCAATTTATGATTCCTTTGTAGCAGTTCTATTAATGCCGCTACTTCTGGAGAATACTTTGGCAGAAATCTACTAACATAATTCTAGGTATCAAATACTCTTCTGAGTTGTTCAACATTTTTAACTGCTGGAATTCTAACTATAGCTCCAATTCCTTTTGGATCTGGCCCTACCTCATTTTTACCAATGATAAATCCTAAAAATCTAACCTGCTTTACAGAAAAACTGGATTTTATCCGCATTTCTTTAGTTTGGATAGCCCGAAATTAACGTTGTCATATATTGCTCAAAATTTCGGACATTATCTATGTGGCTTAAAAGAAAACCTTTCTCTGAATTTTAAAAACTTCGGGAGAGCTCGAAGAAAGCCACTACCTTAATTTTTAATAAGTTTCGTTCGTAACACTTCCGATAGCGCCAACAGTTATGTAACTAATTGGCTTTCCGTATCAAAATATTTTATCTTGTTTTGATGGCAGTTAACCCTGACAGGTGCCACCGTAACCTCATGTTGGTCTCCATTTTGTGTTTTGATACTGGTTATTATGGTTCACGTTACTTTGTCCGTACGACCTAGTTCATACCTAATCATCAGACCTGTAGTCGTGATATCTATGATGTCCATTTCGCCTCTTTCCTCTTCGAAGTTGCACCCCGGCCACGAGCCCCTTCTATCTCTAATTGGGCTTCTGTTACTTACGTGAATAAAGTTAACCCGTTTCTGTCTGCCTCCGCGATGTTCATGATAATTTTCTAGAGAAAAGCGCGGTATGGGCTGTTGAAATCTATTTCGAACACCATTACACCTGTGATTTGAATGATTATTACTTCCTCTTGGGTTCCGTTCCCGCGAGAGAGATCCAAGCTTTTGGTTTTATAAACCTAAATTAGGTCTACCATCTCCATAATATTTCGGGGTTCAGCAGTAAGTTCATACTTTTGAATACGGAGTGGGAAGTGGTCTATCGTACCAATAATATCAGGCTCCGTGATTTGTGGTCTCAAATGCCTTGTATATCGCGAGTTATGCAGTAAATATCGGTCATAACGATGTTCTCACATAGCGAACATTGACCATAGCACAATCTTGCTCTAATTGCTTTCTTGAGTTCCAGAAACAATTTGAGAATAGGTGCTGAAAATATACAAAATCATTTTTCAGATCCATAGCTATACATACCCCTTCTAAGGTTCTATTGTCTAAGCATCTCCTAGTAATGGTCATCTATAGAGGTTCTGGAACCTTTTCAGCTGGAAATAATCCTGAAGCTGCTCGACAAAGTTTATCGGAGTGTCATTATTATCATCAGAAAAAGTGATAGTGGGAGGTCATTCAGAATTGCGTTATGATGCCTGTACGCCATAAAATCACCTGCCTATCCCTTCATACTTGTATTCACATTGCAAGTGTAAGCATTAGACATTGAAGAATCTGCTGCTTCATAAATATTACTTAAGAGGTGACTTCACACTTCCCTTCTACCATTGTTTTCACTTTTCACTGTACTTAGTGAGGTGCCATTAGAAATACAACTATTTACATCCATGCTAGAAACTTTTTATATCAAAATATCGATACTTTTCAGGGTGGAGTGAACAACTTGCATCCTGCTTGCATATTTCATCAGAAATTTTGACACTTATATTTTCCAACCTCCTCTTTCACATTTCTTAGTTTTACCAACATTTCCTCGCGAGCGGAATGCAACTGGTCATCCCACGTTTTCTCGTGTTCTTTATTTTGTTTCTGTGCTTGCGCAAACTTTTTGTCAAGCATAGAAATATCGCCCCTTGCAATAACTTGCACTAGTTGAATCTCATCTCGAGCTGTTTTTATCATTTCGTTTATTCAACATTCTGCTTAGGGATAACAATTTCTAATTCCTGACCTTTATTAGTTATTTTGTTTTCTACCTGCTGAGGAATTCCAGTTTCCCTGTTATCTATATCTTTTATAACTTGACTCATCCCTCCTTTGAATTTGCAGTGCAAGCTCGCTATTTTCCTTGTAGTTCCTCTTTAAATTTGCCAAGTTCTTTGTTTATTCCCTTACTTATCTCCTTATCTCCTACCTTATTCAGCTTCTCATTATTGTTGTCAAATCTTTCATTTATTTCTGTATTTTGCATCTCAAACCCGTGACCAGTATCACCCTTAAATTTGCTTAATTTTCCACTTTGCATCTCAAAAATTTCGTTTCTCTGCTGATCTAACTTTTCATCCAACTTCACAATAACCGAGAGAGGTTGCTCTGGAGTAGCTGGTAGCTGGAGTAGCTCCAACTGTGACTAAGTTGAATTGCATAGGAAATCTCTGTGGGTAGCCACAATCAACAATACTGTCCACAACATATATTTCCTCGTCACCCTGACTACACTCTACCCTGCTATTTTTATCTTAAATTTGTATAATACTTACCTTCTGACTTCTAAACAACATACAATATACAACAATAACAAGAACATAATATAAAAGTTAATTTTCAATAAAATATCTGCACTCGGACCTGTTTTTAATTGTCCTTTCGTCGTTCCTGCGGTACCTTGGGCGATGACGGGTATTCCTCCTCCTGAATCTAAATTTTTATCGGCTCCTCCTTCCCAAGACACTTAATTCGCTATAGTTCGTCGCTGATGGTTCCTCTTCTACTATTCCGGTCATCGACGTTGTCCTCTTCCTGTCTCGTCGTCAGAAATGATGTTTCCGCCATCCTCGGCTTCCTGAAACGTTCTCCGTCGGTTGAATTTTAGCATTGCATACTCCGCGAGGCTTTACTTTTTCGTGCCCGCAGTTGGGAACCATCTTATTATGCATCGTCCTTTCCCTTTGTTTATATTTACCTAGATAATGCAGTCAGTCGCTCATCACCTCGACTATTCACTGAAGAACAGATAGCTGGGTTTGAATACCTGTTGTAGTTATTTTTGTGGTAGAAACAATTTTTTGTAGATCTCCAGGGCATGGTACGTAAACGCTCAACTGGCTAACTAAACAACTGTAGACGACACGGCATATGAAATTCAACAATAGTTTCTTCTTATTGTTCTGAGTGGTAACAGGAAACATACAACTAACCTTTCAAGTTGTGTGTTAAACAAAGTACATGGTCACACTTGGACTTCTACCAACGCATAACTTAATATCTTGTCTAACAGCGTACAACAAGACTTCTGCATGTTTAGCTACTCTCTCCACGAATTTATTGTCACTTTTAACGCATATTACGTACGCGGCTATGTTCAAAACTGAGTTACACTCTTAATGTAATTCCGGCGCGAAAATGTTTGTTGCCCGGAGCACAGGTTCCTCCTGCTTTTGAAGTCCAAAACTGCCTGAAATTTTGGCAAGCACCTCAAATGTATACAGTTCTGAGAGGCGCGAAAGTGAAACTTACAAACTAATTCCACTTGTCCTCGAGCTGGAGCGAATTTACTTCAGTTTAAACTATAACACATTTCTGTTAACCTGATTGGACAACTCGGGGTCACATAGAATACAGTGAAAAATCCCGTTTGTCAACTATTTCGGACTTTACCTAGTGTAAGTTACTTGAGACCTTATTGCACGCCAACTTACACAGACTTTTACAAACATATAACACATAGTGCATAACCTTTTCTATTGTTTTTTCTAATGCTTGTTACATTTCTGCTGGTGCGGAAGTCTAAATTTACTAAAAATAATATATATAGCGAGAGAGAGAGAGAGGGAGAGAGAGAGAGATTTCTTTATATTGCAATTGTGAATGAACCCTGCTTTATAATAAAATGATAACACACATGAGACAATAAACATAGAAACACATTTAAATCGTAGGAGAGGTGTAAATACTGTTCAATCTGAACTTATAAGCCTCGCGAAAAAAGCTGATGTGTTGCATTCATAACTCTTTCTGAATATCTCTACTCGCTCTTCTAAAGCTATTCTTACAAAAGCTTATTCTTCTATTTATTTCCTATTAATCGAGATAAACTTAAATTACTCATTTCGTTGTAAATAAAAAGAATGCAGTAGGGTAAAGTGCTAATTAGATTCGAAAGGGGGTCACTATGTGATGGCTTTGAAATTCCATGCTCTTTACGTGATCACGAGAAAACCGAATAGCGCAACTTGAAACAGTATAAGTATTGGAAACCCCAAAGCAATCACAAGGTATATCTCCGCAATAATTAACGCCACAGACTTTTATTGGACCTAAACGGCGTGCTTTAACGAAATCTACATTTTTTGGGGGGAGGGGTATTCTTCATCTGGTGAAGACACAGAGCAGGGACAGGATATAGGCTTTGTGTATTTCACCTCGGATATCCTATTAGTCTATACCTATAATATGTCGCTCTACAAATGAAATAAATTCTACTGCAGATATATTTTGAGTAAATGTGAAATATGAGTTGTAGTAATACATACTACTCAACATTAAATTTTCTTGTGATTTTAGTTCATTAACTAACTTCGCTGGATTACTCATAACGTCTGGATCAGCGACTGCGTCTGAAGCAGAAGGGAAAAGTAAAGTTAAATGTGCCGTCTTAGTGCAAATATCCAGTGTTACGCATTCAGTGTAGCGGTTCTTCGGTGTAGGACGCCACTACGTTATGATGATGGACCGCTGAAAGATGATGGATGCTGTATTACGTACCTGTACGTCGCTTGATGCCCGTACTCGTGTGATGTGTCACGACGTTCTCGTAGACTGGAATCTGATGATCGTATATCTGTATTCTTGTGTGTTTGTGTGTTAGTATGTTATAATTATTATTTTGTAATTGTGCCACGGCTGCTGTATTTTGAGTCGGAAAACTTGAGTTTTAGTTATGGACGCTCTTTAACTGCTGTGGTCCCATTCTATATAAGGCGTAAAAGTCTGGTAATTTTGCTCAGAGGCTTCTTTATCAGGCTTGAGGTTCTTTTACGTGCCGTAAATCTAGGACACGGGACTACCGGCTTTACTTCCCTTCCAAAGGAAGCCATGCTAAGGATGTTTACGCTCGAAAAAACCCATCGCCCTCCGCCGGGTTTGAATCCGCAACCTCAGTTTGAGTCGGAGAGCTATTGTGTTTTATCAGGGTTAGGTATGGAGAATGTTAAAATATTTTGCATACCCGAGTCTGCTACCTATTAAACTTGTATTTTAGATAAACCACATGTACGTATTCACAATTCACTATCATCTATGTCATGTTAAAATATGTATAGCTTGCAGACTTTAAATACGAAGTTTTAGCGTCTATTTAGAGACGAGCTTATACACGGTCTTCCTGCTCGAAGTCTAACAAGCTTCTGTTAGCGTTCTCTTCAACCGTTTTCTTAACGTACGTATTTGAATTATAGGCATGTATCTGATTGGTGCTACTCTCCAATAACATCCAATAACAGTTTATGTTATATATAAAGTTACAGACTTTAATTGTCTTAATTATGATTCCAAGTTCCGTTACATGCTTACGTAAATACTACTGTATTTCTTGTAACTTTATTACCGTTTTATAGCTAACAATGACCTTTCACTTTCATATTATATTTTATATGTTATAACGCTATATACTTGTTCTCTATCATGTGTACATTATGAATGTATTGTGCTTTTAACAGCCTCTTAATTATTATACTACAATATTAGTAAAAAATACATAACGCGTAAAACTAACAACAAAATATTAAAGAAAGAAATTATTAATGTGTTGATGCTGAGAAGCTCTGAATTAGATATCTTATTACATTAATGAGTCATCCTATAAGTTTGTCCATGGCTAGTACTGTATGTTACTTCATCAGTTATATACATTACAGGATGTACTGACAATATTCCAAGTCCAGCAAAGCGTGTCTGAATTCTGGTTGTCTTACCTCAAATTATTTCACATATTCCTTAAAAAAAACCTATGAATATAACACTAAACAAAGAAGAGCATTCCAAGTAGAATTGGGTATTCAGGCTGCTTTCGCTGAAATTAAATAATTTCTCATAATTTAAGGCTCACACATACGAAATGGGGACTTCCAAACATTACTGAATGTCTTACTACATCTGTGCTGTTATGACGAGTGCACATTTATTTCTTTGTTATCGATAAGAGAATTACGGAACTTGTTGGTCTTTTACCAAGTAATATTACTTTCGTCTCACAACTGTTTATATTCCCGTTCTTGCCTTCGAGAAGTGATAACTTACTGCTATTCCGGATGTTAGAACTCGTTTATCTGTGTACAGACAATTCCGGAAAAGGAAGCTGCCGCCAGCGCAGTCCGCGTGCCAGTGTGATAAACTATACTGGGGTCATGACAATTGTTGCTCTACTTTCTCGTAATTTTAAATAAGCGTTGAATATTATCTGGTTTTCCTTCCATATGTGCGGTCTTGGGAACATAAATTTCATTGGAAGAGAGGTCACGGCTGAGAAAATGTTCCTGTGGCGTGTGTTTTGCAAAAGGGCGGACAGTCATTATAGAATGAAAATATAATATTAGAAATTCAGAATGCGTAGCCTCTTTTGCGGTCCCATGCGAGCTGTGCGGTCTTGGTATGAAGCTAACTTACGTGATAGTGCATGCTTTGATATCTTCAGTATTTTGATAGCAATCCGGAAAATTATACCAGAGCTCTGCGTGCAAAAATAATTAAAATTGGAAAAAAGGTCTCAATTTTTCTTTTCCTAAAACGTTTGCTACGTAAATTAACCCATTTTAACCCATTGTGTTATAATTATGTTTTCAGTAATGACACATCGCATTATCATATGTATTTCAGCTTAACAGAAATATGCTAACAAAAATAATCTAGAGTAGAATATAATGGATTATAGAAATCCAAGTTTAGATAGTGATAGTAGATAGTGAATACAAATGTTTGACATTACACTGACGTTCTTTGGAAACTCACTGACAATCGAGCTAAAGATTATCTGACTGTTGAAGGTAAAATACTGGGGCTTCAAAGGTGCATTTTAAAAATCATTAATTTAAAACGAATTTCTGGGAAAGAATTTCAGCTACAAGGCTGTGAAAAGTAGATTTTTTTATCCCTTCCGAGCGAATGTGTGAACTTATGTATGAAAAGTGGTTATTCTGTAAAAGCTAACTTGCCATGTATAAATCCCTTTAGATACGTTTTATAAATATTTCCGTCATTCCCAACAATTAATATTTGTTCTTTATTTTTAATTTGGAGCTTTTTAAGTCATAGCTTAAGTCACTCTCAGTAATATGCGTTTCTTAAAAGTTACTCAGATGCCAATTACTTACGAACTCCAAATTTAATTTGCAGTGCGAGTTAATAGGATTTACGAAATATAGGTGTATGCGAGGTACTGAAAACTGTAATAGAAATGCAGTTTGCAGTAATAAAACCTGAATGGTAAAAGGCAAGCAACCAACAGAAAAAGGATAAAAAGCAAGTAATGATCGAACGGTGTGAAAGCAGTAGCTGTTTGGAAAATAAAATACTTTTCAGAGGTTATGAGTTAAGTTGTGCCAATGAGAGAGCTGTCTAGGTTGACCTTTGGTGGATGTAACTTATATAAGGTTGCGGGTAAGTACAAATTTGGAAAGTTTAAATAAACAGGAAAGATTCAGTGCCACGACTGAAATTCGCCTAACTGCATTACGCCTTAACAGATTTCCAAGTTCCAGTTTTTGAAAGTACATTCACGCTTACAATCTTGGCGTACGCACGATAAGAATGAGTGTAATATGAATTAAAGGGACGTTATGAAGTATATACAACTATGGGTTCATTTCCTATCATCATTACATACCCTTCCGCTTCTTAAATCTTATATCCTGAGCTGGTACAGGGTACGCCTTACCCCGACACTTGGTAGAGCCTGTGTCTGTTCGTTAGTTCCTTTGACCTTTCCCCTTATGTACATCAGTATTACAACTGGAGGCTATTGATTTGGGTACACATATGGTTGAAACTAGGTTAGCTGATTAGAGTAAAATATAAACAAACACGTATCCACAGATTCGTACCATTGGTCCTTATTTAACAAGAAAATTGCAGTTTTAATGTAATAGCCTGCATACCGATTGAAAACTTGTGTTTGATTTTTCGTAGCAGAGCTGCACTAATATTCAACATTCCTTAACTCTTTGCGAACATCTCGCTTATGAGATGTATACCAGAGTCTCGCATTCACTTTATCTCCCTTTTTCTTTCATTGGCTATCCAATTATTTGAGACACTAAAGCCTCGTCATTAAACATTCGCGCAAGACAAATGCGCGCTAACGCAAGAGGTTTGCATTCGGAGGTCCCAGGTTTGATATCTGTCGGACCGGTCACTCTGAATTTCGTGGTTTCCCCCGCTGGGATGGTTCCTCTTGTACCATCATTTTCTGTCGCCATTATTTCCTATCATCTGTTTGTGGATGGTAGGACGGCGTTTGGTATGTTGCGGCTGGGAGGTGGCTATACCCTTTGGAAAGGTTTCTTGCTGGCGTTTATTAAATTACTAACGGCCGTTTTCTGAGGGCATTCCTGGGCCTTAAGGTCTCCCGGAGATATCGGGGCTAGTAGGCAGAGCGGGTCGGTATGCGGATGCGTTATATCTGGAACCGTTAGGGAATCCGTATATACTTTCGCACATCGTCGCCCGGATCTGGTTTCCCTTTGGGTCCACTACTCATCCCTCCCTCCCACCCTCCCACCCTCCCAGGTGTGATTAGAAGCAAATCGGGCCATCTGTCCTACTTGCGGTGCCCTGTTCAGGTTTCGGAGGCCCTCCGTGATCTGTGCTCCTACTCCTCTTCCATCTACTCTTTTCTTCTGCAGACATACTTATTATTGTCAGCGGTTGACTTAAATACAACAAGTCAATCAATGTTCTGCACGAACCTTCCATTCTGCTGATCCGCGATTCATTTACATAGTGGGTTGAGCTTTTCTTCCACTTTTCTGTGTTTTAGAGGATTGTACTTTACAATAAACTTGACTGTGAAAACGTAGCATGGAACATTCTACAAACTACAAACCATTTTTCAAGGTTAGGGTTTTTGTTTTGCCTTTACTAATTTTTGTTGTAAAAATAGGGAAACGCCTGGGTTGTTGAAGTGAAATTTGCATTTTCGGAATTACGTAGTTTAGGATAATTTAAGATCTATGTGCACTAGTCAGGATGGGTAAAGGGGAAAAGGACCACGAAGTTTAAAACAAAAATGGGGAAGAAAAAACATGCTTGGCAGTTCCCGTGACCGAGTCTTCCGCGTGAAACTCAGGGGCACACCAGCAGTGTTACATATATCCAGTACTAACTTATAATATGTAAATTGCATTTTCTGATTGAGTAAGAATCATTTACACAAAACCTTTGTCACATAATCGCCTATTTTTCTCGTGGACCGTTCTCCAAAATTTGAAGATAATCTGAACACTGGTAGATATGTTTTGTGAGGCTTTTGTCGTGTAGTACAATACTCGTCATTTAAACTTTAAATGTGATTTCAACTAAGGTTCGCTATGAAACGAGTTTTAACAGGATTCTGTTAACTTGAGACATAATTAAAAGAGCGTATGATCCAAATTCTTGTAGTATTGTGGGCACCAGCTGAATAGAAGTGGAAATGAGTAAAATATTTGGTTGGGCAAAATTTAAGGTTTCGTTGAGGCGGGAAGGCGGCCTACGTAACATTTTGGCGTAATGTACATGTGAGGAAAAGTGTATTCGGGATAAATACTGTTCACTGTTTAATAAAATTCGGGAGGATGGGTCGAACAGAACGCCGAAAAGGAAAACGAACCTACGCCATTAGATTATATGCAGGATGAAAGGAACAAATAACAAACTTTAAACTGACCAGAGAGCTTATCCCTAAAATTTCTTTACTTCATTTTCATACCTGTATGTACGCAAAAATAAATAAATTGTGATCCGATACTCGCGAAAGTTGTACCAGTGATATATCCACTGAGTGCGCAGCGTTGCAAATGTTGTAGATCATTCTCGGGCCAACATTGATAAAACACCGGTACAGCTTGGTCTGGAAAGACTTTTATGTAAGAAATATTAGCATTTTCTGCTTAAAGTAGTGAATAAACTTACGATAAATCCTACAACGTTTGCGGATACGCAAGAGAAGTATTCATTTACGACATTAATGAACAATTTGAGTGAAAATAAAATGCATAAAATGTAGTTTTTTAGCAAATCGTTCTTTAACAATGCGTGAGTATTAACATTCGTATTCTGTTCTGAGCATGCATCATGGTTGAAAAAATAATTGAGCAATAATAGTTATATTACGTAGTAGTTCTAGTTATGAAAAAATCTAAAATGCCATCAGTAAATAGCTAAAGAATTGTTCTTGGAAATCTGACACTCACGGTCAAAATTCTATCAATTCATTCATTCACTGTTTAACCTCATCTTATGTAGGACTTACATCCACCAGGAATTACAGGCGGGTGCCTGGGGTCAGAGACCCCTCAAGGAGCAGACACACTCATGGAGCAGACAGAATATTCAGGATGGGTGCTATCAAGGGTTCAATGCATATATATGAGCCACTAAACAACGATAAAGTATTTTTTAAGAAAGTATAATTTCCTAATGTACCGGAATTTACTAACAAGGGAACATCAGTCAATGTCTCGTATACACGAGCCATAGCATTGTAAAGACTGGGTGTCGTCAGTGTCCAAATTGGAGTGAAGTTGTCTTGAACTGCTGGCGCGAAGTTTTGGGAAGCGGGCGAGAGAAAGAGCGCCTGCTGTGTGTGCAGTGAACCTTGTAAACGTAGTACGGCTGTGAAAATACCTATTATTTTCTTTTAAACCATATCACATAATCACTAAACTTGTAATTAATTTATACATGTTTTAAAAAACTATTGAATACTAACCTGTGGTTGTACTGTAATCGTGTGGGGGATAAAAATATTCAGTTTCAATACCGTATGTTTATGTACTAATTAAACAATTAGGCACTCACCAATAATGTAGAAGTCCCGTATAATCCCTTTCAACATATGCAAACTCCTTTGAATGCTAATGGAAATTAACAAAAAACAAAAAAAAAGCGCAAAGGTTCGAAACCTCAAAACTTCTCTTACCAGCTAAATTTGAGTAAAGAACGTTGATCACAATTATAGTCCACCATAAGGACTTAGCAAGTACCAATTCGTTCCCTAATATAATAGTCTGTGTTGCTTTCTAAAGTTTCATTCCTGCTAATCAGATCTGCGAATTTCCTCCCATATCTACGTAACAAACGGAAGTGTAATGAACATTCTTGACCGTAGATCAATGATACGCGTTTGAGAATATTGTTGCGCTGTTGCAAGTTCACACCAATGTTAAACACAACGAAGTCACACATATGTCGGTCCATTGTTTTCAACATTAAAAAAAATCTGTCTAACGGTTGTAGAAGTTGCTTTTGTTGGAATAATTTGCATTTTTAACTTTTCAGGTTCATAGTTATTTAATGAAAGTAATTCACATATTAAATTATTATCTTTGTGGGGTGCCCAGGAATCCAACAACAGACAGTTCAATGGATCATTGTGAGGTAAAAATGTCAACTCTAGGAATATACGAAAAAGGTCTTTGCCAATTTTTCCAGATTTCGACCAGTGCACAATTAAATTAGGGGCTGCGTGTATATTATTATTTTATCAGACACTAATATACAACTAAATGCTGATACACTGTCTCATGTTCTTCGGTTAAAACAGAGATCTGTAAATTCTTTTCTTTAAAGTGATTATATAACATATTCACTATGTTAAGAGAGTTCATTTTTATAGGTAGAAGCTTGCTTCGGAATGATCCGTACATAACTCACGGTACCAGATTCACTGTCCTCACAGCCAGTGCTCTCTCTCTCTCTCTCTCTCTCTCTCTCACACACACTCTCTCCAGCTTCCCAACACTTCGCGCCACAGTTCAACAGAACTTCACTCCGATTGGACGCTGACGATCCCCAGCTGCACAGCCTGTAACTCGTGTATATATGCACAATAGGATGTAACATGCGAGGGTTTTACATATTTCAGTGTGGTGTTCCGGAGATGGTGTATGAATCGATTTCTGGTTTTCTTAACATTGATTGATTGTAGGCGAGGAAATCAAGTGATGCTGTTTCTTATTACTAAATCTTAAACAATTAGCTAAGGACTTATTCTTCTGCTGAAGTAATGTAAAGCAACCACTTATGTGTCTCCATGGGACAAAAGCGATAATATTTCGACAATCTGGAGCACTTTTGTTAGGAAACTTATCATGGTAAGTCCTAGCAACATCTCTTTGTTACACACTAGATCAGTACAGTATTGCTCTCATCACAACGACCTTCTTTTGACCCTGTGCATGACGTACATAGGTTAACATGTGTATCACCGCGAGATGAATTATAAAATGTAATAAACCTCGATAACTAGAATGTATGGAAGGTTCAATAGCAAAGTGCGCCAAATGCATTGATTTTTAAGAAAACGTTGCAGAGAAAACCTTGTTTGGCTTGGTTTTTTTAAATCATTGGCCTTAAAGATGCTTAAGTGCTGAAAGGTATCACAGCATTACAATGTTATGAAATTCTTGTACAAACTATTCACTCTATTAACTCTTCCATCATAAATAAGTTATCCGTTTGACACATTTGTAAGTGAAATGTCACTCAGACTTGACGTTGCACAGTGCGATAAATTTAAAATTTACACTTTAGGAAGTAACAATTACTTGTCGGTAACTTGTTTGTACTATTGAAGAAAAATTTTGTTAATATGTTGGGAGAATAACCACTATGGCACAGAGATGGTACAGGTCATTTTGGGTTCAAAATAAATAATATTTTCGTTAACTACAAACTGGTAGCAGTTTCACCTTTTATGGAAATAAAACCACGAGTCATAACAGAAACCCATGGCTTGAAATCCTATTTGTTAACTTTCTGACTCTTGAGAAAGACCAGCATTAGTATTCATTTTCTGTCACCCTAGGTGGCGCACTTTATTGAACAATGCCTTTATCTGTCCAAGACCGGGCATCCTATCCCAATCCAGGAATATATCAGCCTTGTGTTTACATATTTACTGGCCTGTAAAAGAGCTTGTGGGCCACAATCTTCCGGCATCTTATGATCCTGATTGACCCCGGTAGTTGCTATTAGCGGCAAATAAATGTAATATATTATTATTATTATTATTATTATTATTATTATTATTATTATTATTATTATTATTATTATTCATGTTTGTAGAAACGTTGTTTAAGAGAACTGAAGTTACAAAAAACGCACAGAAATAACAACGGAACCATCAGAAGATATGAAGTAAAATAAGAGAAGTACATACAGAGCATGTATGTACTTCTCTGACACCAGCTTCCGAATGGAGCAGAAATAATAATGGAAAGAAAATAACATGCAAAGCTATTTCCTGAGCTAGCGGAAAGAAAGGAATGATAAAACGTACGTTCTGGAGAATACAACTCTGAAGCAGAAAGCAGTTGCGAATTATTTGTGTGCTGAAGTGCACTCTTCCCTAATTCTACCAGTGAGAGGTTCGATTTTAACTGTGAAAAAGTGAGGAGTACAATCATCATTTCATATGAATCCATGCGAAGAAATGGGTAACGTTTGTGAGTTTCTTCCGTTAAACATTCGCATAGTTTTATCATTCTTACCAAAAACACTGGAAGAGCGAGAGAAGGAAGAGAAAAACTGTGTCTTTCTAAGAAAATAGTTTTTGTGGCCATGTATTTGTAAAGAACATTGAAAGAAGGACATAATAGACAACTCCCTGAAGTGTTATCATTAATAAACAATGATTTAGTGCACTTCCAATAAAAGTTTGCTCAGCTTTACATTGCTCCCATGGACGAAATATACAAAAAATCTCGTCTTAAATAATTTATAGATAATATTTTCCATCTTCATTCCAATGAGCTTATAGTAGCTTAGAAAAACATGGATTGGGTTAGCTTGGTTTGAGTATATTATACAGCTCCTTTACCGTTTAGATACCTAAGGTTCATTCTGAGGTGGTATGCGGGTGGTGTGACGACGTTACGGGGGTGACATGCGCTATCTTAATATCAGGAAATGGGCTCAGGTCTATGGTAGGGTAGTTCGTTTCCATATGTGAGCCTGGATCTCTCTCAGGGATGGTACAGAACTCGACGGTTGTCTTTCACTGCTATTTATTTGCCCGTTGCCTTTCATCTTGCATTGCCGCCGTTTAAGACCCACGCATCGCATCACACACCCTCAACTTCAGCCTCTACCTCGGCACACACACATCTAAACACTTTTGTCGCTTAATTGTCTCATCGTAACACTATTTAGTGTCTGACGCGGTCGCGACCTGCTTACACTCACGAAGGCAGATGTTGCAAAAATAACAATCTTTAGTGCACTTCCAAAGTTTTCTCCCCCACTTAGATTTTGAATGCATCCACCATAAAAACATGTGACCTACAACTTACTTCCTATTAGCCAATTTTTCTAAATGTATGTTCCCAACGCCAAATTTGTAGCGGAGCATTGAGCTCTCTTTTTCATAATTCTCCTTTTCAGATTTAACAGGTAAAAGGGTTGTTTTTCGTTCCCAATATTGAACTGTGCAGACACGAAATATCCGTAACCAGACTTCAATAACAAAGAAGCTGCGTTCATCACCCTAAACCACTGAGAACCTCGGTTTCCCTCTCGACTTGGTTTCGCCTAATGGTCATTTTTAATTCATAATATTCTATTTTCCTTGACACTCCTCACAATCTTCACACACATACATAATATGATTACTATGACTTTATTACTACTATCACTCTTATTAATATTATTATTACCATCCTTATTATCACTATTAATATACGCTTCTCAGAGCTTACGCCTGTATTCTAATCAACAATTAACAATATGATGTTGAGATTTCATCGGAAATAAATGTTTGGAGGTTCCCTTAATCATAAAAGAAGGAAAGCTGTTTTGCAAAAGCAACTTTATATGCGTATTTAGTATCATAGGTGTTTTAAATTCGTAATACTTTTAAACAAAGCAAATAAGCTGCAAGCTTAGTTTAAAAGTTATATAAATAAAACTAAAATATTAGTTTTCTGAGGATAGGATATAGGGACAGGAAACTTGTCATTGGTAACACAATTCTGGAACAAATTAGGGGTTTTGAATATCTTGGTATAATATATTTTATGGATGAAAAGAGGTTGCAGATGATAAGGTAAGCGATTTAATCAGATGTACGATACACAAAACTCACAAAGAGCAAATAAGCTTTACAAAGTGTGTGTTTCATCTTACCGTAATGTTCAAGTCAGATAGCTGGACACTAGAAAAAAGGTTAGAATATGCTGAAGTTATATTTTTAGACGAGTTTCAGTCTACGCTTTTTTAGACAGAAAAATAAATGTCATAATGCTGTTGTTCCTCTAGTTTTATGGATACGCATTGTCGTTTCTGATTGATTTTGACATTGGATTCGTGTGAGGGACGGTTCATTTACTACGGGATTTCCTAGGGGGGTAGCAATATTTTCAAAAAAATTATGCAACTCTCAGCAGAAAGGTGCTGTGCTTTGGGAATGGACATCTATATCCTTAACTATCCCTTATACCACTTTTATACTGGACGTGGATTCCTCTCTCAGATGAAATACCCGCATAGTCATGGTTTGAGGTCTAACCCTAAAACATTGTTATTTAGCGAAAGAATTCATAAAATAGGCCGATTTATCTGAAAACCTCAAAATTACCTCCAACCAAACATTTTCCAGCCCTCTTCCATTGCGTGTTTCCATCTCTTAAATGATGAAGTAGAGCTACAAGTCTCGCTTCTCGTTCCACATGAAGTCGGCGAAAGTATCAAATCGAAAAGTTAAATCAACTTTCCGTGAAATGTAATAAAAACGGCATATATAATAATTCAGGATGGAGAAATTCAAAAGCTATTGCCGCTCTTACAATTGAGTCTTTTAGCATTATGTTGCTCTTATCCAATAGACTTGCTTTTCTGTTAGGCATTTATGAAGTGTTACACAAGACACTTAAACAAATAGTTAATAAGAACTCTCAGGACTCTATAAAGAACAAAAAGTAGCAATACTGAGAAAACACTGCAAAAGCACTGGAAAGCAATCATAAATAGCACAGCTTGTAACGAAGATTTCTCGTAACTGCATTGACTTGCTTCCACATTGCAACATTTGGGCTGCCTCTCACTGTTTATAGAGGAAATCTCGGTCGAGAAGGGAAAACATCAATATAACCTTATTTATCTGAGTAACCGACATACACAAAATAAAAACTAATCAAAGGCCATAATTGTCATTCAGTTTTTTATGCTTATAAACACATCACATTTACAAACTTCCCATATAGAAAGAAACCGATGCTTACAAAAAATGAGAAAGTATAAGTATAATAAGTGAATATCCGAACAGCGGAGTAGAATCGCAGAATGTATGGACTTAATTTGTTCTCTTATTTTAGAAATGTTTGAACAATTTCTGTAGACGATGCGATTATCATGAATTGTTTTATCTTAGTTTATATAATACACAATAAATAATCATATGAAGACAAAGAAGAAGTAAAAAAATGGTATTTTAGTCCGGTTTTATGCTGTTGCCACAGTCTAATAAATGCAGTTAGAAACAGTGCTACTTTTACAACCAAGTAGTTATAGCGTCGCTACATTTGCACAAGCATACCTGCAGATAGCACTGCTGTTGTAATTATTTATTTGACTGTGTGATTATTTCGTAATCAATGTCAGGGAAGAGATCAATGAATAATATGTGAAAACCTTGTTCCTCTGCCCTTTGAAACCGTACTACTCATTTGTTAAACTTTTGAAATTGGTCCTTTATTTGTGAATTATTGTATAAGGCCGTAAAAGACTAAATACTTATTATTCTTATGTTGGCAATTTTGTGCTGTTTCATTAATGTTCAGAATGGTGCTTATGGCCTTGCAAACTTTCGTACGCATCACATAAAATTAAGTAATTCATTCGGAAGGGAAGTAAAGCCGGTGTTCCCGTGTCGTAGATTTACGACACGTAAAAGAACCTCGAGCCTGGTAAAGAGGCCTTTGAGCAAAATTTCCGATTTTCACGCCCAACATAGAATGGGACGCTAAGGACCACAGCAGATAAAAAACGTCCATAAATAAAACTCAATTTAATTTAAATTTTAAATAATTCATCGTGTGACAGAGCGCAATTTCAAATTCAAATTTATACAGTAATTTTTTGCTTGTGCCAATTTTAGTCGAAATCGGTGCAACAGAGAAACACCTATAAGAAACACACATACTCACATATCTACACACACACAAATATATATATATATATATATATATATATATAATTATTATGTATATATAAAAACAATCCATACCTTATTAGTATTCTGGTATAAAGACAATGCGGTATGACTATCACAAATAACACTTTTCCCCAAATCTTTCGTCGTAGATATATTTTCTGATTTTGTATAGCATCAAATATGTATAAATACCTGCTAGGAAACACGTCTCAGCGCCTTTTTCTATAAGTATTGTCCATGGGACGCTGTTTACGTTTAAAAGTATTCAGGTTAAATACAAATAATTAAGTCGTTTGAGATTTTTGAGACCTATAGAAGCCAAACGCCTTTCAGAACCCCAAGAATTACATACTACAAGGTCACCATTTATAGAATTATGTACACGGTAGCGATTTTGTATTATCAGTATCTGTTAAGGATTAATTTTATCTTGAAAGATTTAGGGGATAATATCTTAGTAGGTATATGTTCCTTTCTATACTATTATAATGAAATTCGATCCCCTGCTCCTTCTTCCTCATCATCACTATTGTCTAAGCCAGCTTACAGCACGCAACGTGTGATAACCTTGTATCACTTCAGTGTCTTTAAGGTTGACACCATCTTACTCTGAATTTTTTTATAACAACTTCTTACGCACGCCGTTTACATAAACTAAATTATTTATATCCTCGTAGGTGAAAGTCAGCAATGCAAATATTAGCGAAAAAAGAAGACATCAGGATTAACTTTTCTACCCACTTTTATTCACATCTGTGATATTAATTATTCATACAAAAGTACTGCCCCTTAATCACCCTAACTATTCATGTAATTCGAACTGTGATTAACCGTTTGAATAACGGTATTAATAAGCTAATGTTACGGTAGGAGTAGGACTAGATACGGAGGGGACCCTAACACTCCGACTATAAGATCTTTAGTGCTTAAGCCCCTGACGGGGTGTCCCCGTGAGGGAGGGGTAAGCTGAAAGAAGGAGAGGCATGCCGGACCAGGAAGCACGACAGAGCAGAGGGCAGGGTCCCTAACTTTCACAAATTGAAACTCCCCTGATGGAAACTGATGCAACCGCTCCCCCTGAAGGCTTGCATATCTTTTGGAGGGACGGGGGCTCGGAAACCGTCCCCATTCCGGGCACGAAGGGCTGCAGAAAGCATCCTTTTACCCTGCCACGCAACGCCAAATTTCCCGCCGACACTTGCACCACTGAAACAGACCAACCAGATGAAAGATGAAGTGAAATGAGAATTGGAGTGAATTGGATGTACAAGAAATTCGGCGGTTGTAATGACCTTCCCAGTATTCACCTAGCAATCCAGGGAAACTCCCGAAAAGAACCAAAGGATAAGGAAGGTCGACCGCGGGAATCGAACTCACGACCTCCCGCGTCGGGGGTTACAGACGTCACCGCCTGAGCCATAATATTACGACAATATAAATAGTTTTATGCCAGGCCGTTGAGAAGCTGGTCAATAAGGAAAGAGTTGCCATTCTCTTGCGAGGCTTTGGAATCACGACAGTCTCAGTCCAAAGTGGATGTCTTGAATGTTTTGGAAATACAAACAAAGCGAATATTTGCAAAATATTTGATGCAGTAAACATTTTTGTTCCTTATAAACTGTGTTCTAATAAGCATACAATTTTTCATGCAGTAACTTTTTATGTGCCTTTTAATATTACATGGTTACGTAAAACTGAAGAACGAGAGGTACTGCACTATCGTTTTTTAAATAAAGGAGGTGTTTTGGGTAGGATAAATCTGGTGTTCGTCTTATATATTGAAAAATGTATGCCTTAAATTTTTATATCTAATGGCATTGATTTTTTTACTTTTTTATTAGGACCTCAGAATGTTTCTTTCCCCTTCCTGTCTCTCTCGTGCTCTTTGCTGGAAGTTTCTATCAATTCTTACAGTATCTATATTTTAGTCATAAAAAACTTCCTCTACCTCAAGTAATCGGCACAGTTACTACAAGACAGCCTCAAAATATACTTTTATCTATAATGAACCCTGAAACGTGCCATAAATGTTTTGTACATGCTAGCTGGTTTTTTGTGTAGCCTTTGTTTAATAACACGTACATGTTTTCACACACTGGAAAAAGAAATAATGTGCGTTTTTGCTTAAATACTCCCTAGGTTTCCACTTAGTCATGTAAATGAGGGAAATTTTTCGCTGTCAAAAGTGCTCTTGCAGGAGAAAGCCGACAACGCGTTTTGAAAAGAAAAAGGAAGCATTAAGCATTAGCTTTGAAATGATATGCATTAATTTAACGTTGGGCCATTTTTTCAGAGCACATTATAATAATTTCCGAAAAGTTTTCCCACAGCAACGAGAGGAAAACTGACATAAAGGAAAATAAAGCAAGAAAAGCATGCAAGCGAGAAGCGTGCAGGCCTGACGTGCCATATTTCCGCGCACGAGTTCGCCATGACGTGAAATCCTTCTAAAGGCCAGGCAGCCAAAGCCTCCTTGATGTAAACGCTTCCTTGGAAATTTTGTGCACGTCCCCAGTGTCATGTTTATCAAGTTCTTAAACAACGGAAAGGCGACCGTTTTCTGACGGCTCTTACATCTAAAAATGTTTTCCATGTACTGCACTTGTTCACTAATTTTATACACACCATTAAACGTAAAGCTTAGGTTCATTCGCTGCAGTATTACGGTTATAACGTTCTCATATATCATGCCACGAGTTCGAATCCGCCTGAGATTTTTATTTTAGTTTTTGTTTGTTTTGGACGAATATCGGGTAACTGGAGTATCTCGTATCGCCGAGCACATTTACCTGTTCCTATTGTAGCTTTGCAAAAAGGAGAAAAAAGAACTGAACATTTCATTAAAACAATGTTTTCAGAATTATTTGCTTATTATTCACGTGGTAGCTCTGTGCAATCCGAGACACCTTCAAAAGAGATTGCTTTAAAACCTTCATCGCAACCGATTCTATGTGAATGGAAAATAGGTGTCTCTAAAGCTAGCTTGCTTTATATACTTTTTCAAACGTAACTACCCGTCAGTCTTGTTTGCACTGTAAGCAATGAAAGATAAATTCCTTTTATATTTGTTTTAATTATTGGTTGAATGGTTCTTTTTATTGATTACATTTTTATGAGCTACTTAGTTGCTTGCCACTTTAGCTTCATAGCTTTTAGAGACATTTTAAATATAGAGAACATTGCTATGGGG
This sequence comes from Deroplatys truncata, assembly GCA_030765065.1. NCBI lineage: Eukaryota > Metazoa > Arthropoda > Insecta > Mantodea > Mantidae > Deroplatys > Deroplatys truncata. The sequence goes on along the minus strand of CM060977.1, from coordinate 179,241,079 downwards.
TGAATTTACTGGCAGCTATAGGCATACAACGGTTCAGTACACAGTTTAGAATCTCTGACCCTGTTGTTGTGCCTTTCATTGGCACGAAATCTATCATTTCCTTCACAACTTCCACTACGGGATCCCATGAGATACACATGCAGCGGTAGCTACCGCTGGTGCTCCGGCTGTGGTGGTTCGCGGAATGGCTTTGTGACCTTCCTAAAAACAAACTGAAGAAAGAAATAGCAGCGGTCCATTGCATAGTTCATCAGGAAAGCGTGAGTGCTAAACCAGTGAATGTGAACAGTGTAATGAACATGGTAGTGAAGGCTTAAACAAACTGAGGTCCCACGGTCTAAAACAAAGCTCCTTAGAAGATATGGAGCATGAGTATGGTGATATAGCATGTCATACAGATGTTATGTGACTGTCGAGGCAAAGTCTTAAGTAGATTCTTCGAATTGGAGGAGATAGGTTTGTTCTTGGAAATGTGTGGAGAACCTATTGCACAGCTCGCAAAGGTTAAGTGGAAATGTCACGTTGCATTTGAGGTCGATATACGTGAACGTTTGAATGCCTTGAGTGTATCGCCTCAGAGGAAAAACACATATATGTTCTGTAGCATCGAAACTATCGAAAAATATGCTGTTATTATGGGAACGTCAACTGCCAAATGGTGATCCTTGTCATTTTCTTAGGTTGCTTTTTGATCCATGATACTGATTCCTTAGAGGTGGGATGTTATGTTGAAAATCTGCATTTGCTTTCTGGTGCGTTTTCACGAGATTTCAGATCTGATGGAGTAAAAATGATTTTGATTTATTCGCTACACCGTTTAGCATGGATATTAATGATACTCCCAAAGATGTTGAACTAGAGTTTATCAGCTTGAAATGTTACATTAAGTTAGTTGGCATTTACAGAAGCAGAAGAAGTTTGTAGACTCTTACAGCTTATTTCGTAAATCAAGATTCCCTCGTTTACACAGGTGTGCAGCATCTATGATTGCAATGTTTGGTTCCACCTATGTATGTAAAGTCTTATTTTTAGCTGTGAAACGTAAAGGCTCTCAGAGAGACAACATCGCTGATCATAAATTAAGATGTGCATTCAGGGTTCAGAGTTGTGTTTCATTGTCTCCAAATGTGGCGAATGTTTTGAAAGTCATAAGATGTCGAAAGCAAGAGTGTCTACCGAGAAGTGAATGTATCAATTCTTACTTGAAATAAGTATTCACCACACAGTTTATTTTCGTTTAATTTGAAGTTCGCTATCACCAGATCTCGGACTACATTGCGCGCTTTCATTAAACAAAGCCTCTACTCCTCTGACAACTATGCAGGACCCTTTCTATCTGTAACCATTTTTATCTGTTGTTAGAGTAAACAATGTCCTGGGCGGGAAAGCCATAGTTTTGTGAGGAGAAGCTCATGTTGAATAATGTCATTCCTGAAGTCACAGACAACAATCGCCTAAAGCAAATGCCATTTGTTGACCTAATAAAATAACATTCTGTTCTTTTAATCAGTACATTTGCCGCCCTATGCCAATAAACATGAACACAGTTTTTTTTGTATTAAACAAACAATGATGGATGACGGAACATTCTGGCTTATTTTTGGATTTGGCAGATGCAAATACATAAGAATCAGCAGAAATTGTTTATTTAACATCTTCATTGATGACCAGTGTTATCACTGTAACGTAAGTTTTATTTTGTTATTTTATATTTGCACAGCTTTTCCAGAATCAAAATTGTGCTAATTTCCACTAACAAAGTAGTGTTTCGTTCTTATTGCATGTATATGTTGAAGTGTTATATTTGTTATTGGTTGGTAGTTGGAAGATGCTTCATGTTTATCTGCACCACGTATGGAAGCCAATTTGTCGCGGTCACTTCGTGTTATCTTATTGCTGGGCGCCTGTTATTGTATTACTACTTTGAATGTTGGGTTCTTTGTCCTCCGGCTAGCTATTATTTCTCGGTCAAGCAAATCTCTTGAACAGGGTGTGTAAACGGAAAGGATTTGTTACTCACAGATAACACTGATAAAAGAATTTGTTTTTACACTTTTATTACCGTCACAATTAATTAAGTTCACATATTGACTCTTGATACACGCCAAACTGAAACTGTTATTTTTTCTAATATCATTATAATCACTTATTTACTGCACATTATTAATTCGCGTTTCACGTTTATAACAAACTTTAAGACGCGAGAGATTCTGTAGAATTGCGACGTGTACTTTATGTATGCTTCCGTTGAACTTTATGTATGCTTCCGTTGAACTACGCGACGTATAACTCACGAATACTTATGTTGAACTGATCGACGTATTACATGCGAATGTTTCTGTTGGACTGACGAAATCTGCCTCTGACTTTAGCTTTTTATACTCCCACACCCCGATATGCCTAAAGATTATAACCGAGCTGCTATTGGTTAATAAAACGCGCCAACATTAGCGTCTATTTTTATATCCAATCAAAAATTACGAAAACATATGCTTTAGGGAAAATATTCCCGCTATTTCTAAGAAAAGTGCGCCAATCTGACGTCATTTGTTTGTCTCTTCTAATTAATATTCAACTCACCCCCTCGCACATTGTTATCCGCTCCTATTGTCAGTTTCATTGAGGCCGTGTAAACTTATTTCCTAACAATGCTTATAATTAACAAACATCTCAAATCAATGTCATACAATAATGCTTATTTACACTACAATCACTCTGGCATTTACATTATTGTGATACAAATTACTGCCACACTGTTATCATTTGGTTGTATAAAACCAAAGGCTATAATTAATTTGTATTGGGTTGCTTTATCTGTGATTTAATGCCAAGCACAAGAGGAGTATTAAACCGCGTATAACACAGTTTGTGACTGATTCCTTCTTTACTATCCTATTCATAATATTTTAATGGTAATGCAACTCCAGATTACCTGACGTCACTGTGTGAAGTAGTGATTGACTCACAGTCGTATACCTTGCCGGCACAGACCAGTGACCTTCAGCACCGTGCAGGATGTGGCTTGCTTGGGAGTTGCTTGGTTATTCTTGCTTTAATCGAACAAGAATGAGAGTCGTAATAATATAACAGGTGTTTGGTGAGCAGCACCATGGAAGTGAGCTGATTATTAAGAAAGGAATTAAAATTTAAATTGTTACATTTGATCAAAGAGCGTAGCATTTGTAGCATGTCTTCTAGAACAGATCGTCTATGTAACATTATATATTGGTATATTGGTATGTATCTTTGGCCTTCGGTGTAATAAGGTTCTGTCACATGTTCACTGTGTTTAGATGTACAAGAAATATGTTTACCATGTTATTTAAAAGCATCCTCGCTTAAATTATGACGTAACTAGCCCGGAAATGTTAGCCCTTGATTTATGCAGTATAAATAACTTGTTTTTCAGCGCAAATAACTTGCGATTATGTAATTTATACGTGAAAACTCCAGGATATGTTTAGCGAAATTGGTGTAGTTTTTGTAAAAATTTTAATTGGAATCACCAGGATTCGAAAGAATTTCAAACATAGAGCAAACGAAGGAATATTCCGATCTTCATTAAAAAATTAGAAAAAATTAAGACTTTTCTGTGATGATGCCAAGAATATTTAAATAATTTGAGCATAACAGTTAGGAGCAAAGGAGATTTGGTAACGTATTCAATTAAACATCATATCTAACTAATTCTTTCACGTCTGAAACTACTTTGGAAACTCGGTATTTATTTCCATTGTTTAGCATCAACCTATTTATATTTTCAAGAAATTTCTAATATAACCCTATTTCAGAATCAAACTAATTTCTTCTGATATTTTTTGTATTAAAGGCTGAAATTATTTTAATTAATAAATAAGGTATCCATATTTAACACATATAATAATACTCCCGACACTTAAATTGAAAGACTAATTTGTTTACCAGGGGGGAGCAATTCCTTGTGCTTCCGTTGGGTATTGACGATAAACAAATTACGAATAAATAAGGTGTGTACCTACTTCAGAAAGGAACTGTATATCTATTAATTATGAATATTCCTAATGGAACTGTTTACAAAAATGTCAGCATTGCAGTAGGAAATTAATTGACCCGACTATGTAAGCAAAGAAATTCTATTTTTTGTTAAAGTTATGTTTCAACAGATGTCACCCTTTTGGGAGTCTTGATGAGTACAATGAAAATAGTTTATAACGACAGCTTTCCCACAGCAGAATGCGGGCTGAGTTCCCACAGATAGCAGTGGTTGCCTTCTCGCTGCCTTATAGGAATTATTTTACTACCAAGAAAGTTATTTTGTGTATTGGAAGTTAAATGTAATAAAAGTAAGTAAACTTAAAATCCTCGTCTTAAATTTGAAATAAAAAACCAAATACAATAATTGTTTAAAAATAAGCATTTATGTACAGACACCAAAAATAAAAGTCAAATAAGTGTGGTTGTTTTTAAATATACATACACAGAATAAAATGTTTACTTTTTACTCGAGCGTTTAGTTGAAAAAAATGAAAGTAAAGATAATTTTATTCAACAATTGGCAAAATAAATCATCCCTATTTAAACATTTAATAAATGGCTAATATTTGATCTTAGACGAAGAAAAAAAACAAGACAACATGACCTACACTATTAGTAACGCAGTCAGTACCGTGATATACAAAAATTGAAAGGGGAAGAGTGAAAAAGTAGGTGAATAGGCTCTAAAATCATTTTATGCTGAAACAAAATATAATCAAGGACAAAAAAAATTAAATTCCTCATCCTCACTTCCACTAAATATCTCTGGAGCGAATGATATCTATAAATTATCCACTTGATAAAAGGCTTAATTTCCAAACACCTTTGTTGATGATCTTTCGGGTTCTCAAAGATGTGGGTATATATACAATATATACCGTTGTTCATTTTCCTAGCATTTTCCTCAAAATTGCAATAATATTGAAATTTATTATAATTCTTCATTTACTCAAAAGATTCCTGGTATTAGTGGCTCCAGAAGTGAGTAAGTTGTAACTAAAACAACAATAACTTAGAATGGAAGTTTATTACAATTTATACTACTCTCTATAGCGCAGAAGGTACGTAAGGGCTGCGGCAAGTTGCATGTAAGGACAAATTAACTTCCTGTCCAAAATGAAAATTGTGTAACAAAAATATATATGTACGAAAATGCACAAAACCTAAATAAGGAGGAAATAGAACAAATAATGTGAGAGCTGCATATCCAAGTCCTTTTACGCTTGTGAAGTCTTGATGGATGCTGATCGTAGCTTTGCAAACAATACCATTGTTCAAAAGCTACTGTAGAATGAACACAAGTACTGCTACCTCAGAGTTCCCTTTTCCGAGATAAGAAGAGATGATGAAAGCAACATTTACACAGGTGCCTTCCACTCGACAAACGCCGCGAGGGTTCTCCACTGCACAACAACCAGACCACCACATCCCTCTTCATTTTCCAGTTTTCGCTCCCCACGCCGCCCCGTTTTAATTAGTGGGCTTCTGACGCAACACCGGGACATTAGGTCTGCTGGACGTAGCACAACCCCAGAAAAACCAATTACATTTATAAATTAAAATCTCAGATGTCCTTCCTGTATCAGGAACCATCCAGCTGTGAAGTAAACTACAGAGAAGAGTGGTAAAGTGATTATCTCGACCATCTAACACGATCTACATTTCTCTTCCTAATAAAAGTTTCGGTACAATCACTTCCATCTGGCGTGAGCTTGACAGTCATATCTACAGTGGCGGCTCCTTAGTTTTTTTTTTTTCTTAATGAAGATTTAGGTACTTTCAAACCTTTCAGGAGACAAGTACTAGAACTTACAATGGCGGCTTAGTAACTTTTTCGTAATGAAGATTTCGGTTCAATCATATCCAAGAGGCATGAGTTTGACAGCTACACCTTCAGTGGCGGCTCTTTAGTTTTTCTTTCTTAATGAAGATTTAGGTACTTTCAAACTTCTCTCAGGAGACGAGTACCAGAATTTTCAATGGCAGCTTGGAAATTTTTCGTATTGAAGATTTCGGTTCAACCATATCCAAGGGTTTGACAGCTACACCTTCAGGCGGCTCTTTAGTTTTTCTTTCTTAATGAAAATTTAGGTACTTTCAAAATTCTCTCAGGAGACGAGTACCAGAATTTACAATGGCGGCTTGGAAACTTTTTCGAATTGAAGATTTCGGTTCATTCATATCCAAGATGCATGGGTTTGACAGCTACACCTACAGTGGTGGCTCCGTAGTCTTTTCCTAATGAGCATTTAGGTACTTACAAACTTCATTTGAGGAGACGAATGCCAGAGCTAACAATATTGGCTTAATATCCTTTTCAAAATGAAGACGTTGGTTCAATCATAACCAAGACGCGCGAGTTTGACAGCTATACTACAGTGGCGGATCCGTTGTCATTTCCTAATGTGGATTTACGTACCTTCAATTTCATCTGGGAAAACGACTACCGGAACTTACTCGATGCTTTTTCCGTAGCCTTTTCCCAATTAATTTTTCTTCAATTATCTCCATCTACTATCATTGTGACATTCATATTCATAGCTGTGGCTCTGTGCAGTTTTCCTAATAACATTTTTGGTACAATAATCTGGTACAACCTTTCGGTTATTTAACAACATAGCTTCCTTCCAGTAAAATGTTGGTAACATTTTCAAAACCTGACATTATAATCTAGTAGCCCGATTTTACAGCGGCGGTTTGTAGTCCCTTCCTAAGGATAGTGTCAATACAATTATCTCCACTGTGTGAGATTTGACTCTCAAAACCTAGTAATCGCTTCCATCTAGAGTGATTATAACAGAAATTACAGTCTTTCTGCAGTTAATAGTTGCGACACAGCCATCTGCACAAGACGTCATGTCTACCTAGATCAAGTACGATAATGTAGTGTAGTAACTGTGCTCTTTCTTTTCCTTAATAATTGCCCAAATTTATGTTAATGACGGAATATGGATATAAGTTACCCAAGTGATCCAGAAACAAACTAGTATACTCATTTTTTCCTAACACATTTATTGCACTCTTTAAAACATAATGTTCTATAAAGTATATTTTCAACTTCAGGGGCATTTTAAAGTTCCTTGGAATGTATATTGAATCTACTTAACACTACAAGTTTTGAAAGTCATGTGTTACGGTGTTATGGACATTTCACCATTTTTTTTAATATTTAGCCATGCGACATTTAGAACTTTAACCTACCATAAATAAACACTATTCAATATTTTTCATGAATCTTCCGCATCACGAATAAAAAACTCAAAACGGCTTTGATAACCATTACTGCCAAGAAAAAAATTAAGTATGTGAAATAAATCAAATTTAATGTTGGCATGTGACAGAGAAAGGGCATGAGAAGAAAACATTTGAGGTTTAAAGAAATTTTCTGAAGTTGTACTATCAATTTTGTTAACCATAGGTTATTACTAATTTGGAGTAAATACAGTAAATTTTACAATACCCGGACTAACTGTAAAATGTGTGTATCTTGTTATATGCCCCTACATATGATAGTGCACGTTAGGCATGTTGCAATCTTCCATATGAAAGCAAATTAACATAGAGTTTTAGAACGAATTAAAACAGGTCACTTTACATAGTGAAAAAAAGTTTTCCTTCTTTTTTATTGAAATGTCAAGTTTTATTGAAGATATCATTAGCTTTCATTTGATATTGCATTTAAATAACTTCTCTGAAATAAAATAATTAAGCTGTATGCCCTAAACACCTACTGTGGTATCTATATAAAGCTCTTCACTAATTTCCAGATAGAAAAAAATAAACACAAACGGTTGGAATATTCTGTATGAAAATGATAGTAAAGGGTGTACATTGCAATTAATCACAATTGATGCCATTAGTCTCGATGTAACAATGTAATGCTAAAGCAGTAAGGAAGTGAGAGAATTTCACCTGGCGGGAGCCCGCATTTCTAAAGACCTTCCCTGTCACAGCGAGCCTACCGTAACTCGTGGTGTGAAAACATAACTGGCAATATGTACACATGTCCGATATATTAATATATATGAACTATGGTGATTATCTTGGTTGTTACTATTAAATTGTTAATGATGTTATTATACTTCTTGCCACGGCTGCTGTTGTTTGCGTTCTTTGTAGAGCAGGGTCTAGTATGGGAAGGAAGGTAAGTAGTAACAACACTAACAAAATTAAATCAATGGAAAAACACAATGCTTTAGTGACACACGCAGAAATAACTGAGTTAGTTGGAGCTGTAGAAAGGTCACTTAGAAATCAAGTATTTTATAAGTGCTCTAGCAATAATGGTAGTATTTATCACACGTTCATAAACTATACTTTGTTTCCCTTCTCATAACTTGCATTTTCAAATTGATATAATTTCAACGTTCCCACTACATTATGCTAGGTAATCAGTAACTCCTGCTTCGGAGAGCTTATACGTATGTTCTGCACTTTGTACACAGCTAATTTTGGCTTGGTGGGCGCTATCTCTAACTCCCCTAACCTTACAAATTTAAACATATTTTTCTTAAAACCTTATTGGCTGAGTTCCTTCAACTTGGAACATTCTAGAAAACTTACCAGGCTATTATTCGTTGCTTCCAAACTTGTGACTTCTCTTCAAAAATATTCGTTGTGTTAGCTTGTCGCATTTTCTCTTACACAATGACTCAATGTCTTGCTTTTGTGACTTTCCCTACAAGTCCTTTTCTAACAAAAACATGTTTGTCTGCTTTTAACAAGCGTCCCACAGCTGCAGCTACACTCCCATACATACATAAAAGTTATGCTTTAACATCTATTTATATAACAAGTATTTTGCTTATTAATGTTATTTTACATTACAGTTTACATTATTATATACACGGTATATATGGCTATAGTTACTGTCTCAGTTTAAAGTCTCTTTTTGAATAGCACGACCCCGTAATCATAGATTTGTGGTTCAGTATAAGTAATAATGTGGTTCAAATAAGTAATTAATTCACTACTGAAACCTATTAGAAAATGTGCTTAGTAGAAAAATTAAAAGCGAATGTAGTTTTTTAATATCGTTCTCTATTTGCGGCGTCCTCATTTTGGTAAGCTCCACTTACGTTTAGCGTTCAGAAAGAGCTCAGAGAACACGATGAAAATCAATGAATCTACCAATTGATTCCAGTAAATGAAAGTCTCTATAAAAATACCACATTCTGTGGAGAAAAAAAAGGAAAAGGCATTAAGGGTGCACGGCCCTTGCGAACGGATTGTTAACAAAGAAAGGCAAACTGAAGAAATGTAAGACACTAGATAATTTAAGAGAGAACATTTTCTGTCGAAAATAAGAGCCACTTGGGAAATCAGGAAACCTCCTCCACATGGATAAATCGCTGGGGAAAAGGGGCATATTGCGAACGGGAGGAAATCTGTAATCACCCAGCTTAAACCTGGCACCTGCAATTGAGGGGGAAAACCTGACTTTCATCTCGTAGGCAAGTTCCAATTTCATTACTGATTTTATTCAATGTAAACGGGGCAGGTTTCTATTCAGCCTGCATGGTTGCAAGCCACTTCACTCTTGCTATTATATTAACGAACTTCTTGTTGGCAAACAGAGCTATAAAACATGTTCAAAAGTAAGAATTGATGCTAACTTCTAACAATGCCCGCCTTATTCTGAGAAAATTACTTATAAATAGTATTTTAAACATATATACAGACATATTATTACTATATTATTACTATTACCATTATCATCATCAACAGCAGCAACGAGGTCACTGTAGTAATTAGGTTGTAAGGTCAACTTCGTAGATAAGCACTTTATAAACTGAATTAATTCCTCCTCACAATTTTCAAAGTTTCTTTGAATAACCTTCCCCCCTTTAAGTATTCTCATTTATGTCTGTCCAATTTTGTCTACAGTTATACATATTTTCTTGAACTCAAAATATTTGAAAGTGTTTTATACTTATTTTGCTAGGTGTTTTATGTATTCGTTGAAATGTGTAAAGGATCAGTGAAATTTCAGTTACTTTACTATTTTCCCCATAATTTCTTTTTGTATCAGTCGTTTAACCATGCAATAGGAAGAGCTGCTGTTTTATGTCATTTTAATTACACATCTCTCGCTTTCTTTCTAATTTATTGTTGTATTTTGTTATAAAGGTCAACTAATTTCTCTATTTATCCTTTATTCCAATATTCACTAGAAATGGCATGTTGTAAGTGTGCTGTATGTACTATGTTTCACTAGTATTTCAGAACTTTTCCCCCTTTGATTCATTATCTTTATCTCTACACAATACCGCGTAAAACTAGTCCACGGAGAAGCTGTACAATATAGCAAAGAAAATAATGCTGAGAAGAGAGCCATACCATACTTACGAGGTGTACATGCAGCTACGCTTGCTCTGTTTGCTGCGTATTGGCGCTGCTATAACTGTTGTACTGATTAAATAAATCGATGTGTAACATTCACATTGGTTTCTCTACCCACTCTTCTGAAAGTTATTCTTACAAAAGCTTGTTTTAAGCTTTTGTAGCAGATTTTGTTGTTTGTACAAGGGGAATATAGTACGTTGAAGCGATAATCAAATCTTTTAAAAGCGGGTCACTATATAATGGCTTTGAAATCTCGTTCTCTTTTCACGACCACGAGAAAAAAGTCTCCTGGATTCCAGGTTTATCTACAACCAAATATGCAATGAAAATATTTTTATGAATGTTTTTAAGAAGGTTTTGTAAAACCTATATAAAATAAACAATGTTGAGTAAAGAAAAATCATGTGAATGTAACACATGAGATTTTTTGAGAATGGAAGCCTATGCAATAGACGAAGAGATACGTATATAATACAATAATGTGCCGAACGTTTTCATCTCTTCTCCAACGATGAGGGTTGTAACCTTCACACAGTTTTTAATTCGGTTGCTTTCTATACAGATTCAAACTAAACCTTGAGGTTGCACCTTATATACTCAATTTCCCATTTATATAACACTATTGTACTACATAATAAATAGGCATGTAGCATCAAGCATTTATGTAATATTTTGGAAGTAGTGCGGTATCCATTATTAAAAGTAACAGGTGTTTCTGGTTCTAATTTCGTGTAAAACGATATTTTTTAATGCTCTACTGTTGAGTAGAGGATTATAATTTTCTTAGAAAATATCCGAATTTATGTAAAGGGTAATATCGTTGTATATTCTATCTATGATTTCAGAAAGGAGTTCTTATAGCACATAACAAGAACTGCAAGAAGTGGTAAGTCAACTAAACCTTCAAGAATGAATTTGCAGAGAATCCTGGCAACTGTTAAGTGCTTTCTCATCATAGTCTGCACTTGTGCAATGAGTTGAAGGAGTAAAGATATACAAATTACTATTTAATTAGAAGTTCGGCGTCTTCAAGATTCTAGGATGAGCGTGCCCAAAGGTGTAAAAATATGCTAATATCACAGCCCTTATAATCAGCAACAGTGCATGAAATAGCTGCGCTTTTAAAAATAATCCCAACAGTAAGTTGTTATCATTACATGTAAACAGTTAGGAATTGTTCACAAGAGAAGAAACAAAAGAAACTATTAATTTAAAACTTTCATATAAATAGCCATCATCTGTTGCAAAAAATACTGCTATTAAATCTTTAATAAGCATACTGTCATAACGTAATTAAGAGAAGCGTATCAAATATTTACCGCAGAGATATGCCCTGGACCTGACAATTTTATGGTGGCTCTTACACTGCGCGACCGTGACGTAATGAAGCAATGCGTGACCGAAAGTTCCATAATCTGTACGTACACTGTGGAAGCACAATTTCTACTCTCCGAGCTTAGCTAGTTGTTTTAAAGCTCAGTAGCTCTAGGATGTGTGTCGTGGGGATGACTTAGTTTCATGATTATGATTGGGTACCTATGATTATGACTGCAGTACGTATAATTCTGCAGCATCAGTACATTCTTATATTTTTAATGAGTGAGGAAAGCGACAACCAGTTTCTTCCAAATGAATCAACTGTCTGCTGCTCTACAAATGAGCTGTGATGATACCAAACCTGCATTTGACTGTACTCTACAGTATCTCTGGTATTACACCGCAGTAAACCACAGTATTTGGTTTTGCTTGTCTTTGAGCTCCAGAGGTATTCAGCTCCAGTAAGGCTTTCTGATGCCATACTGTTTAACAATGCTCAGGGGTACCAAACTCGCACTGTAATAATGCTCACTGTTCATTTTAAAGGTTTTCCTTGCGTTCTTCGTTACTAAAATATTCTCTGCTAGGTTTGAGATTGTTGAAATAATTTAAGGCAGTCGAATAAGGTACAGCGATATTGTTGTGAATCTTTTCTACAACGTACCATATGGAGATTAGATAATTGTTGTTCAAGTGTTCAGGTATTGCAGGCGTGGAATAGAATTATTTATTGTATATTGTTTTAAAACATCTACGAATGTTTCCAACTATCTCCGGAATACATTCTTAAAATACACTTCGTATTCTTCTCGGTATGATATTACAGAGTAATATCTAAGAAAATAATAAATTTCTCAATTACTGAATTCTTTAAACGCTTCCTATAATCAAAAGGAAGAACTGCATTAAAGTGTGAACACAATGTCGCATGTAGAGTCCATGTAATCTACCAGAGGACGTTTCTGGAGGAGACGTATTTGAGAGTACTAAGCTGATGACCTGCTGTTAGATTAACAGATGGTGTTCAAGCTAATAGGTGGATTTTCTAGCGGTTTTTTCCACTTGTACCGAGATAAGATAGGGCATACTTATTTTCTGCGTAATCTGAATTTTATTCACCTTAAAGTGACTGCAAGTTGCCGTGCAATGAGGTTGTCATGACTATTGAGTGATCGTGGTGATGTGTGATAATGATCTCCAGGGTATTATGCAGCATGGTTTGAAATTGTCCAAACTAATCAGAGTGGCCTCAATCTGAAGCAATCACGGCCATCTATAACCGTAGCCTGTTCGAGATAATTTTGCCGCACTTGATGTTCATGGTTAACAAACAAGCTAAAACAAAGCAAAAGCTGAGGACTATTATACAACAAACGTTACTGATGTACGCGGAATTTTATTATCGATACAGTCTAACCAATATCAACCTATTAAGATTTTCTATCAGAATGATGGTACCGCTATGACATTTCAGAGCATTCGTTTGGCATCTCTGAATTGAGATGTTAATTTCATATATTTTAGTACATTAATTTTAATAAAAGGAAATCACGCAATCAGGGAAATCACGATATTCTTGAAAACATATTATGGTAATGTTATCAATATTTACAGCGGACTAGTAATAAAACAAATTTATTTTCGCTAATTGAGTCGAGAGAACAAAACTGTAATAAATAGTACCAAATGTTTTGATGTGTATTAGCAGCTACTGAAGCAAAATAAAGATTGACATAATTAATCAGTTGAGCAATACAAGTAGAAAAAATCTGATGTGTTGTGGAGGCACTATTTTTAACACTTAAATAATAACAGTCTAATTATATAATATAAAATATGGTAACAACCCGCCTTAAAACAATATGTGTATATAATAATATATAAAATGTATGTAACAGTCATTGTATTATGTTTATATTATTATGTACATGTAAAATAATGTTATGTGAATGTATTACGTAATTTAACAATGTAGGAGCTGTGAGAATAGAAACAAGCTGCTTTCCGTAGCAAACAGAATTATAAAGTAGAAATCGAAAGTTGCTAACAATGAGGTAACCTTGAGACAACAATAAATTAGAAAGTTTAATAATGCTACTAATAATTCTTGGAACAATAATGTAATAATTAAAACTGTTTATATATAGCCAATCAAAAACTAGAAAAGCTGAAAGTTAAATGAAAGTGTTCTATTGGAGTAGAGTTAGCCAATCACAGACTTGAAATACAGTAAATGTACGAATTTAGGCAGTAGACGGTAGACGCTGGAAGGCAGCGTTCCCGAGCAGTTCGCTCGGTACGTATTCAGTGTGAGACAAAAAATTCATTACGGCGTGAATAATATAAAGTTTGCGTGGTAAAAAGTACAAATAACAAAAATCTCATAGCTCTATAGTAGGATACATCAGTGAAGAGTTACTTAATCGTGTGAAGGATTAATAAGACAAGGCACAATACCATTATAATTTGTGTAAGCCTTCATTCTTTAGCCGCACTACCCCTGCTAAAAGATATCTGTTCCAAATTACTACTGACGCAGCCGAGGCATACATATAATATTTAAATAAACATTCAAATACAAAGTTGATTTTTTAACAGGTGTTTAGAGTAATTAAGCAAGCATTACAGGAGGGTAGGTTCCAGGGGTTGGTTATAACCTAGCTTCGTATTTCACAGATAGTTCAGGTAATATCGTAAGTATTTGAGGTAATCGACAGAGCTTCACAGATATTATTGATAATTTCGATCAGAGATTTTGTATCACGGCTATTTAAGGTAAATGCAGCTGATTCAGGTTGTATCAATGGTATTTGAGTCATTTTAATAGGCAATTCTGATAGTATCACAGGTGCTCGTACTAATTTAGAGCAGTAATTCGTATCAGAGCTATTTAAGGTAATTTTCACATGATTAGGGTAGTATCACAGGTATTTAAGTTATTTTAACAGATAATTCAGATAGTATCACAGGTATTCATGGTAATATAGAGAGTAATTAGATTATAAACATTTCTCATCCAACGTTAAAACAATTTATATACTTTTTTTAAATCTTACAAACCTTTTATATGTTAATCTGTTAGTGTGCGCGGTGGAGAAGGATAAACTGCATATGGGTTTACAAACTGAAAAGCTCTGCGTCAACATACCTTTATTTTGGTTCGTCGTACGTGCCTCTCCCCTTTTATCTAGGCTTGAGACTAGCACTAGCATTACTCCTAATGGCAGGGTTAACACCTTCCCCTCCATCTTATTCTTCCTTCATCAGGCGTCTGCTAGTTGCATACACAGCACACAGATACCTTCTTTTTTAAGATTGTAGACTCACTAGAAAATCTTTATCTTTAACTTACATTCTTTTAAGCACTGTTTGTAATGGCGTAATGTCCATACGCATATGTTGTTATCCCGTCCTCAGCAATAATTCTTTTATCATCAAACGGAGTCAATGTAATTTTATTCACTTGTACTGTAGCAAGGGCATGCTTTCGTGATAGGATCAGATTCATAGGTGTTCTGATGATTTCACTGGTTTTAAGACAGTCTGTATAGCTGTCAAACGAAATGTACTGCTTAATAGCGCTACGTTTTATACCTTTAATCTTTTTTATCATTGACCCTTGAATATCTAAGGCATACATCTTAGGACGTAGTCCAACAAAGCGTAGGATGATTTTGCTGTTAGCCTCATCTTTAAATTTTCCCAATACCTTCTTGTTCTGAGTAGAGTAACATATATGGTTGGCAGGGTAATCAGCTGTATCGAGATGTTCAAGAAAACGTAGCTTGTCCTGGTACACATCTTCAGTTCTTACACGATGAATGAACGAATCAGTGTCCATATACATAAGCTTCAGGTTTTCAGCTCCATAATAAGGCAACAAAACGTCGTAATGATAGTTATACATTAATGTCTTGGAGATGTCCAACACACTCATACCAATGTATATAGGCTTGTTGAATACAATCTGACGAGAGGCCATATGTACAGCAGCTAGATTATCAGCATATATCGTCCTGTCGATAAACGTAGGCTTGGCGATCAGCTTCTCTAGAGTATTTTCATTGGTCACCAGTCGTATATCCATACGATTACGCAGGTTCTCCATAGTTTTTCCAAACATAGCGTTGTTAAAGAGTTTGTAGAGATCCTTCTCGAAATCATTTGCAGCTTGTTGTCGTAGCCTGTTGTTAAATTCCACATAAGGTTTCAACCACTGAGACTGTCGGAATTGTAGCACACGATGGATTTTTGTTAGTCGTAGTCCATGACTAAGAGCTTGCTTCAAAGCCATGTAATGCACTACATACTTCTTTCGAGGTCCAAGATGAGGTATCAGTTTCTTTGTAGATGATTCCAATGGTTTCATACACTCTGGCAGGAAAGGTAGATCGTTGTGTAGATCGTGAAGTTCTGCAGGATACTCGATGTCGACTTCTAATATGTACCCATGAGGATCATCTTCTTGTAGTGTTTCTAAGTTGATTTCTTCAGGTGACACCCACTGAAATCCACCAAAAGGAAGGGCGTGACACATTGCCCACCCATATTGGTTATTTGCGTCCTCGTATGTGATAAATTGGGTTGGTCTCGTCGGATCAAACTTCTCCATATAAGTGTTATTAGCCTCAGCATACCGATGAGAAACTTGGCATAAACCTCCTCTTATACCTGATTCCACCATGAGTAGTTGATCATAATCTTGTAACAGTTCCAGCTTAATTCCAGTATACAGCAACATGGCGTCCCATGTAAGACCTGGAGAGGTAAAATAATGGGCAGGATCAACTTTGTGTGTTTTAAGGGTTTGCTCTCTGAACGTCTCAAAGACGTCAGCTAGAAGAAGTACATCCGAAGTTAAGTAGAGATCGCTGTACTCTCCCAGGTTTCTCACATTAAACAGCTCCCATACATTTCTAGCATGATTGTAGTCAGCATCAGTAATTTCTTCTTCATTTAATCTATTGTAGAAGGAGTCCTTAGGAGGCAAGCAGGTCTCGTTCAGGGCATCCCATGACGTAACAAAATCATATGGAAATACACCCTTACGGGTCATCAACTTCAATTTGTCTTCTCCAAAGTACTTTAGCGTTTCAGGATACGAGGTTAGATTTTTTACCAACTTATCCAAGCTTGTACTGAGGAATCGGAAGCTATCCACAAATCGAAGCTTTATATCTCCTACATACTTGGTGAATGAGATATAGCTTTCTTCAGAGTTAGGAATTACCTCCACACGTTCACTTGTACAACCCAGCTCCTTAACAATGAAATGAGAGTCATATCCGCTAAGGTTATGCATGAAGACTGGTATATATTTAGGTGTTTTACAGGCTAAATTACATTCATTATGAAGACTTCCACGATATTCACCGCTGATGTGATCATGGTCGCGTACTTTATAATTCTCTTCTGTAAAGGGTTTTCTACACAAGTAGCATGTCGTAGAAGACTCGAAATCCTTTTGCTGTTGATCCGTAAGTTTCAGAGGCTTAGCAGATTTGTATATATTACCAATCATTTTTGCAAGAGATGTAAGGTACAGCATAAACGTCTGAGCAGCATCAGCACCACGATACACATAGGGATGCTTAGGAAGATCAGTTTCGAGATGTTCAACACTGGATGTAGGTTTCACGTAAACACAGAAGCTCATTGGTGTGTGCTCTTGATAAGGTGTTGTATAGGAAGTTTCAGGATTGGGTGTACACGTATGGCATGGAGTGAGAATACTCTCAAAATCCGCATAGATGACATAAGGTACTTTCAGCATCCTCTCAACATTTTTAAACTGTACAATTGATTTCTCCTTGGTAGGCATAACTACCCTTGCAACACCATGTTGAATACAGACGGCTGCATGTTCTTGTAGTTTTTCCTGTCCACTTCGTCCATATCGATCATCAAAATGTGTAAAGCAGCGCTTACAAGTATAAACCCGTCCATTATGGTTAGTTTTCTGGCGTCGAACGAGTTTCTCAAAATTCCTTATATACACGTAGTGATGTTTTCCACTGCTATCATTCAATAGTAGCAGGTCGCGATGTTCAGGTAGTTCAATATCAGCAACCTTTATCGGATACACTTCATGCTTCTCATCCAACCCGAAAACGTTAATAGACATATTGTTAAACTTCTCAAATTTAGGTATTTGAGAAAGTGGAGTAGGGTAGGAAACACAGCTGAAGTCGTACTTGTCTTGAAGTTGTTTGTATTTGCTCACACGTTGCGCATCCTTCCCTATGAATTTAGCTAATATAGAGTACATGAAACATTTATCGTCGGTAAAGTTCTGAATGTTTATACACGCTTCTTTAGCTCCGACAGATGACGGTAGTGGTATGTAGCTACTTCCTCGTAACGGGTTGTACTTGTTGATACGAAGTCGAACTCCTTCCACAGCAAGCAAAGCCCAGCTGCTACCCTTAAGCTGAGACTCCTCCATTTCAGTCACCAATTTCTTGAATTTCACTTCCATCGTTGACTCCAGATCAGTTTCCAGGAAAACAGCTTGATTCCGTGTTTTAAATGTTTTGTCACAGGTTTCTCCAATACTGTTAACAAATCGACACTCAGCCAGCAGATTAATTTTAACACTCTTATGAATGCTAAGCTCTTTATGCACAGCCCGGATTATACGTTGTTTTGCCTCTTGCAGATACATATTTAGGTCCTTAGCTGATTCGCATCGTATAAAATACGATTTCAATCGTCCTTCGAATGAAGTTTCGTATTCTTTCATATCACAGTCCTCCATTGTTGACAGTAACTGATGTTTAGTTGGCTCCAATCTTCTTTTCTTCTGAGGGCTGCTTATTTCACATATATCTTCGTGTCGCTGTCCCTTATAACAATCTTTGAAGGTTACATTACAATGTTTACATTTGAAGAGCTTCTTGCAGCTCATCTCGTGTCTTCTCTTGTCATAACCTCGGAGGAACTTCTTCCCACATTTTCCGCATGCATATCCAGTAGCGCTTGGAATAATATCCTTATACGCTGAGTTATTCATCTTTATTCTTGATGTAATAACGTATTAATCACTGATCAATGAAATGTAGACCTCTTCACCTTGACACCACTTTAGAAAGCTGATTATTCTTGGAGAGAACACGATGTTAACACCTCAAGACTAATTAGCACAATGAAGTCCAATGCCCTAGATCACCATATTTATAGAGGGAGCACGAACCTTTTAGATCAATCATAAACTCGCTCCATAACCACCTGTATATGATCGCTCAACGTGTACTAACCCCCAGCCATATAACCTCAAGTCTAGAGACAGGATGTTTATGACGTCACACCCAGAGACAGGATGTCTGGCAGCATCAAACACGTTTAAACTCGTCTCATAACTACCTGCTTATGCTGTCACACCAGCAAGAGAAGTATTCCCACACGCTCATTCAGACATATATTTCAAATTCAAGCCCACCACCACCATCACCACCTATTGTACCAAGGTTAATTCAAGCTGTATTATCACAATACTTAAAAGTAAAAGCTTAAAAGGAAACCTAGAAGATTTCCCCCCTTATTTACTTAATTATTTCATGTTTTTATTCCCTTTTCAATTCTTCCTTTCCATCTTCTCACAGAAAGACCATTACATTTCACTACAATCATGAGAAAAGCAATTTTTCCAGAGTTACACAGATTCTAAGCTTCTAAATCGAACCCGGTAATACTTTTAATAAATGTATTTTAGCTCCCCAATATCAGCATCTACCATTTAATCTTTACTCGAACCTGATATGATCCATAAGCTTGAAGATATATGAAATCACCCTTCGGGATTCGATCTGAGTACTTTAAAGTAATATTTGTCACGATAACGATATTTAAGGACTAGATACTCTGTTTGCGTTTACCTTGACATGTTTATCTAAATTAAATTACGAGTTATTAAATTTTTGCAAGTAAATTTCATTGAATCGGTATTCGAACCCAGAACACCAGGAACAAGATAATTTATAATATTAGTCTGACATGTTAAGCAAAGTTGTATGCAGTTACATCATCGATCTAAGTGATATATTCTAGTGTACAGAGGAAAATTAAGAAAGTCATTAAAAAATCGGGAATCGAACCAAGCACAACTGATTGGCAATTATATACAGCATTAATCACCCAGTACAGAACCTATCAATCATGCTTTGCTGCACTCCTCTACCTCACTTAGTTCCCGAGATAATGAAAATTTAAAAATTAAGGATCGAACCCAGGACGTCAGGTATCTAATTACACATTTACAAGATACTACCTAATAACATAAACGCAATAAAGTTTATTTGACGTCTTTATCTTAATTGGTTTAGGAGTTATTAAATTTATAAGTAAATTCCATCGAATCAGTATTCGAACCCAGAACACCAAGAACAAAATAATTTATAATATGAGTTTGGTATGCTTAAAGGTGCTGTATGTAGTTACAGCATCAATCTAACTGATATTTGCTAGAGTATAGAGTAAAATTAAGGAAGTCATTAAAAAATCGGGATTCGAACTAGAGACAACCGATTAAAAATTATATACAGTATTAATTACACATTACAACAGCTATCAAACATGCTTTGGTCCATTCCTCTAGCTTTCTTAGTTTCCGAGATAATAAAGTTTTTAAAATTAAGGATCGAACCCAGGACACCAGGTACCAAAATATACATCCACAAGAAACTACCTAATGACATTAATGTAATAAAGTTTATTTGGCGTCTTTATCTTAATTAGTCTCCGAGTTATTAGAAGATGAATTTGCATTCACTCCTAGGATTCGAACCCAGGCATCCCGGTCAACTTGGAAGAAGGTCCTAATGACGCGGCGCATTCCAAAGAATTGATTAGTTTTTATCCCAATGTGCTATCTCTTGTCATTCAGGAGATATAAGCGATTAAACAGTAGAAATAAAAAGCCGGTTCTGGCCCACAGAGAGATGCGGACATCTGATAAAGTTCTTTGATCTATGCCGGCAAGCTCCGCCCATTTTATTTCTACTAATTAAGATAAAGACGCCAAATAAACTTTATTACATTAATGTCATTAGGTAGTTTCTTGTGGATGTATATTTTGGTACCTGGTGTCCTGGGTTCGATCCTTAATTTTAAAAACTTTATTATCTCGGAAACTAAGAAAGCTAGAGGAATGGACCAAAGCATGTTTGATAGCTGTTATAATGTGTAATTAATACTGTATATAATTTTTAATCGGTTGTCTCTAGTTCGAATCCCGATTTTTTAATGACTTCCTTAATTTTACTCTATACTCTAGAAAATATCAGTTAGATTGATGCTGTAACTACATACAGCACCTTTAAGCATACCAAACTCATATTATAAATTATTTTGTTCTTGGTGTTCTGGGTTCGAATACTGATTCGATGGAATTTACTTATAAATTTAATAACTCCTAAACCAATTAAGATAAAGACGTCAAATAAACTTTATTGCGTTTATGTTATTAGGTAGTATCTTGTAAATGTGTAAATAGATACCTGACGTCCTGGGTTCGATCCTTAATTTTTAAATTTTCATTATCTCGGGAACTAAGTGAGGTAGAGGAGTGCAGCAAAGCATGATTGATAGGTTCTGTACTGGGTGATTAATGCTGTATATAATTGCCAATCAGTTGTGCTTGGTTCGATTCCCGATTTTTTAATGACTTTCTTAATTTTCCTCTGTACACTAGAATATATCACTTAGATCGATGATGTAACTGCATACAACTTTGTTTAACATGTCAGACTAATATTATAAATTATCTTGTTCCTGGTGTTCTGGGTTCGAATACCGATTCAATGAAATTTACTTGCAAAAATTTAATAACTCGTAATTTAATTTAGATAAACATGTCAAGGTAAACGCAAACAGAGTATCTAGTCCTTAAATATCGTTATCGTGACAAATATTACTTTAAAGTACTCAGATCGAATCCCGAAGGGTGATTTCATATATCTTCAAGCTTATGGATCATATCAGGTTCGAGTAAAGATTAAATGGTAGATGCTGATATTGGGGAGCTAAAATACATTTATTAAAAGTATTACCGGGTTCGATTTAGAAGCTTAGAATCTGTGTAACTCTGGAAAAATTGCTTTTCTCATGATTGTAGTGAAATGTAATGGTCTTTCTGTGAGAAGATGGAAAGGAAGAATTGAAAAGGGAATAAAAACATGAAATAATTAAGTAAATAAGGGGGAAAATCTTCTAGGTTTCCTTTTAAGCTTTTACTTTTAAGTATTGTGATAATACAGCTTGAATTAACCTTGGTACAATAGGTGGTGATGGTGGTGGTGGGCTTGAATTTGAAATATATGTCTGAATGAGCGTGTGGGAATACTTCTCTTGCTGGTGTGACAGCATAAGCAGGTAGTTATGAGACGAGTTTAAACGTGTTTGATGCTGCCAGACATCCTGTCTCTGGGTGTGACGTCATAAACATCCTGTCTCTAGACTTGAGGTTATATGGCTGGGGGGTTAGTACACGTTGAGCGATCATATACAGGTGGTTATGGAGCGAGTTTATGATTGATCTAAAAGGTTCGTGCTCCCTCTATAAATATGGTGATCTAGGGCATTGGACTTCATTGTGCTAATTAGTCTTGAGGTGTTAACATCGTGTTCTCTCCAAGAATAATCAGCTTTCTAAAGTGGTGTCAAGGTGAAGAGGTCTACATTTCATTGATCAGTGATTAATACGTTATTACATCAAGAATAAAGATGAATAACTCAGCGTATAAGGATATTATTCCAAGCGCTACTGGATATGCATGCGGAAAATGTGGGAAGAAGTTCCTCCGAGGTTATGACAAGAGAAGACACGAGATGAGCTGCAAGAAGCCCTTCAAATGTAAACATTGTAATGTAACCTTCAAAGATTGTTATAAGGGACAGCGACACGAAGATATATGTGAAATAAGCAGCCCTCAGAAGAAAAGAAGATTGGAGCCAACTAAACATCAGTTACTGTCAACAATGGAGGACTGTGATATGAAAGAATACGAAACTTCATTCGAAGGACGATTGAACTCGTATTTTATACGATGCGAATCAGCTAAGGACCTAAATATGTATCTGCAAGAGGCAAAACAACGTATAATCCGGGCTGTGCATAAAGAGCTTAGCATTCATAAGAGTGTTAAAATTAATCTGCTGGCTGAGTGTCGATTTGTTAACAGTATTGGAGAAACCTGTGACAAAACATTTAAAACACGGAATCAAGCTGTTTTCCTGGAAACTGATCTGGAGTCAACGATGGAAGTGAAATTCAAGAAATTGGTGACTGAAATGGAGGAGTCTCAGCTTAAGGGTAGCAGCTGGGCTTTGCTTGCTGTGGAAGGAGTTCGACTTCGTATCAACAAGTACAACCCGTTACGAGGAAGTAGCTACATACCACTACCGTCATCTGTCGGAGCTAAAGAAGCGTGTATAAACATTCAGAACTTTACCGACGATAAATGTTTCATGTACTCTATATTAGCTAAATTCATAGGGAAGGATGCGCAACTTGTGAGCAAATACAAACAACTTCAAGACAAGTACGACTTCAGCTGTGTTTCCTACCCTACTCCACTTTCTCAAATACCTAAATTTGAGAAGTTTAACAATATGTCTATTAACGTTTTCGGGTTGGATGAGAAGCATGAAGTGTATCCGATAAAGGTTGCTGATATTGAACTACCTGAACATCGCGACCTGCTACTATTGAATGATAGCAGTGGAAAACATCACTACGTGTATATAAGGAATTTTGAGAAACTCGTTCGACGCCAGAAAACTAACCATAATGGACGGGTTTATACTTGTAAGCGCTGCTTTACACATTTTGATGATCGATATGGACGAAGTGGACAGGAAAAACTACAAGAACATGCAGCCGTCTGTATTCAACATGGTGTTGCAAGGGTAGTTATGCCTACCAAGGAGAAATCAATTGTACAGTTTAAAAATGTTGAGAGGATGCTGAAAGTACCTTATGTCATCTATGCGGATTTTGAGAGTATTCTCACTCCATGCCATACGTGTACACCCAATCCTGAAACTTCCTATACAACACCTTATCAAGAGCACACACCAATGAGCTTCTGTGTTTACGTGAAACCTACATCCAGTGTTGAACATCTCGAAACTGATCTTCCTAAGCATCCCTATGTGTATCGTGGTGCTGATGCTGCTCAGACGTTTATGCTGTACCTTACATCTCTTGCAAAAATGATTGGTAATATATACAAATCTGCTAAGCCTCTGAAACTTACGGATCAACAGCAAAAGGATTTCGAGTCTTCTACGACATGCTACTTGTGTAGAAAACCCTTTACAGAAGAGAATTATAAAGTACGCGACCATGATCACATCAGCGGTGAATATCGTGGAAGTCTTCATAATGAATGTAATTTAGCCTGTAAAACACCTAAATATATACCAGTCTTCATGCATAACCTTAGCGGATATGACTCTCATTTCATTGTTAAGGAGCTGGGTTGTACAAGTGAACGTGTGGAGGTAATTCCTAACTCTGAAGAAAGCTATATCTCATTCACCAAGTATGTAGGAGATATAAAGCTTCGATTTGTGGATAGCTTCCGATTCCTCAGTACAAGCTTGGATAAGTTGGTAAAAAATCTAACCTCGTATCCTGAAACGCTAAAGTACTTTGGAGAAGACAAATTGAAGTTGATGACCCGTAAGGGTGTATTTCCATATGATTTTGTTACGTCATGGGATGCCCTGAACGAGACCTGCTTGCCTCCTAAGGACTCCTTCTACAATAGATTAAATGAAGAAGAAATTACTGATGCTGACTACAATCATGCTAGAAATGTATGGGAGCTGTTTAATGTGAGAAACCTGGGAGAGTACAGCGATCTCTACTTAACTTCGGATGTACTTCTTCTAGCTGACGTCTTTGAGACGTTCAGAGAGCAAACCCTTAAAACACACAAAGTTGATCCTGCCCATTATTTTACCTCTCCAGGTCTTACATGGGACGCCATGTTGCTGTATACTGGAATTAAGCTGGAACTGTTACAAGATTATGATCAACTACTCATGGTGGAATCAGGTATAAGAGGAGGTTTATGCCAAGTTTCTCATCGGTATGCTGAGGCTAATAACACTTATATGGAGAAGTTTGATCCGACGAGACCAACCCAATTTATCACATACGAGGACGCAAATAACCAATATGGGTGGGCAATGTGTCACGCCCTTCCTTTTGGTGGATTTCAGTGGGTGTCACCTGAAGAAATCAACTTAGAAACACTACAAGAAGATGATCCTCATGGGTACATATTAGAAGTCGACATCGAGTATCCTGCAGAACTTCACGATCTACACAACGATCTACCTTTCCTGCCAGAGTGTATGAAACCATTGGAATCATCTACAAAGAAACTGATACCTCATCTTGGACCTCGAAAGAAGTATGTAGTGCATTACATGGCTTTGAAGCAAGCTCTTAGTCATGGACTACGACTAACAAAAATCCATCGTGTGCTACAATTCCGACAGTCTCAGTGGTTGAAACCTTATGTGGAATTTAACAACAGGCTACGACAACAAGCTGCAAATGATTTCGAGAAGGATCTCTACAAACTCTTTAACAACGCTATGTTTGGAAAAACTATGGAGAACCTGCGTAATCGTATGGATATACGACTGGTGACCAATGAAAATACTCTAGAGAAGCTGATCGCCAAGCCTACGTTTATCGACAGGACGATATATGCTGATAATCTAGCTGCTGTACATATGGCCTCTCGTCAGATTGTATTCAACAAGCCTATATACATTGGTATGAGTGTGTTGGACATCTCCAAGACATTAATGTATAACTATCATTACGACGTTTTGTTGCCTTATTATGGAGCTGAAAACCTGAAGCTTATGTATATGGACACTGATTCGTTCATTCATCGTGTAAGAACTGAAGATGTGTACCAGGACAAGCTACGTTTTCTTGAACATCTCGATACAGCTGATTACCCTGCCAACCATATATGTTACTCTACTCAGAACAAGAAGGTATTGGGAAAATTTAAAGATGAGGCTAACAGCAAAATCATCCTACGCTTTGTTGGACTACGTCCTAAGATGTATGCCTTAGATATTCAAGGGTCAATGATAAAAAAGATTAAAGGTATAAAACGTAGCGCTATTAAGCAGTACATTTCGTTTGACAGCTATACAGACTGTCTTAAAACCAGTGAAATCATCAGAACACCTATGAATCTGATCCTATCACGAAAGCATGCCCTTGCTACAGTACAAGTGAATAAAATTACATTGACTCCGTTTGATGATAAAAGAATTATTGCTGAGGACGGGATAACAACATATGCGTATGGACATTACGCCATTACAAACAGTGCTTAAAAGAATGTAAGTTAAAGATAAAGATTTTCTAGTGAGTCTACAATCTTAAAAAAGAAGGTATCTGTGTGCTGTGTATGCAACTAGCAGACGCCTGATGAAGGAAGAATAAGATGGAGGGGAAGGTGTTAACCCTGCCATTAGGAGTAATGCTAGTGCTAGTCTCAAGCCTAGATAAAAGGGGAGAGGCACGTACGACGAACCAAAATAAAGGTATGTTGACGCAGAGCTTTTCAGTTTGTAAACCCATATGCAGTTTATCCTTCTCCACCGCGCACACTAACAGATTAACATATAAAAGGTTTGTAAGATTTAAAAAAAGTATATAAATTGTTTTAACGTTGGATGAGAAAT
The DNA here is from genome assembly GCA_030765065.1 of Deroplatys truncata. Classification (NCBI taxonomy): domain Eukaryota; kingdom Metazoa; phylum Arthropoda; class Insecta; order Mantodea; family Mantidae; genus Deroplatys; species Deroplatys truncata. The sequence continues at coordinate 179,214,679 of CM060977.1, read as the reverse complement.
GTTTATAATCTAATTACTCTCTATATTACCATGAATACCTGTGATACTATCTGAATTATATGTTAAAATAACTTAAATACCTGTGATACTACCCTAATCATGTGAAAATTACCTTAAATAGCTCTGATACGAATTACTGCTCTAAATTAGTACGAGCACCTGTGATACTATCAGAATTGCCTATTAAAATGACTCAAATACCATTGATACAACCTGAATCAGCTGCATTTACCTTAAATAGCCGTGATACAAAATCTCTGATCGAAATTATCAATAATATCTGTGAAGCTCTGTCGATTACCTCAAATACTTACGATATTACCTGAACTATCTGTGAAATACGAAGCTAGGTTATAACCAACCCCTGGAACCTACCCTCCTGTAATGCTTGCTTAATTACTCTAAACACCTATGTTACTTGAATTATCCTAAATACCTACGATACCCTCTGAATTACCTTGAAATATGAAACTATGCTATACCCAACCCTGGAATCTAGCCTCCTGTGATACTACCTGAATTACTTACCTGTTAGTGTTAGTGGGTTAGCTTTTCCCGTTGCAGGTCACCTTTTTCCCTTTGGTGGTCGCCTTTTTTCCCTTTGCTGGTGACATTTTTCCCTTTGCTGGTCACGTTTTTCCCTTTGCTAGTCAACTTTTTCCCTTTGTGGGCCTCCTTTTTCCCTGAGCAGTCACCTTTTTCCCCTGAACGAGTCACCTTTTCCCTGAATAGGTTACGTGATGGGCATGTCTAGAATTAGCGTTCTAACATTGACATGAAACAGTTTTCCACTAAGTTCACGTCTAAAGTCGCTTTCAAGTCTAGCCCTCCTATTCCCTATCTCTCCTGCATATAAGTCCATATTCCTACTGCTACACTACCTGTCTAGCCTAACACCTCTTCTCCTGTTCCTATACCTCTCATATAAACCATACTCTATTCCTCTAGCTCTGTCTAGCCTAACGCCTCTCTCGTTTACCCATGACTCTCACATAAACCATACTCTGCTCCTCGACCTCTGTCTAGTCTAACTCCTCTCCTCGTTTTCCTATACCACTCATATAAACCATACATTACTCAGCATCTGTCTAGCCTAACACCTCCCCTCGTTTTCCTATACCTCCCATATAAACGTATACTCTAATCCTCAAACAATGTCTAGACTAGCACCTCCCCTCGTATTCCCTATCTTTCTCATATAAAGCGCACTCCCCCTCCTACCACTGTCTAGCCTAGCATCGACCCTCGTATTCCCTATCTCTCGCATATAAACGCCTACTCTATCATTCAAAACTCCTATCCTAATACCTCTCCTCGGTTCGCTAATCGCTCATATTCTACCCTTCAAGTCCTGTTTAGTATAGCTTCTTTCCTTGTATTCCCTATCTCTCTCGTATAAAGCGTATCCCTCCCTCCTTTAGCATCTGACTAGCCTAGCATCAGCCCTGGTATTCCCTATCTCTCCTGTATATAAGTCCATATTCCTACTGCTACACTACCTGTCTAGCCTAACACCTCTTCTCCTGTTCCTATACCTCTGATATAAACCATACTCTACTCCTCGACTTCTGTCTAGCCTAACACCTTTCCTCGTTTTCCTATATCTCTCACATAAACCATACTCTGCTCCTCGACCTCTGTCTAGTCTAACTCCTCTCCTCGTTTTCCTATACCACTCATATAAACCATGCACTACGTTTCAAGCCTCTGTCTAGTCTAACACCTCCCCTCGTTTTCCTATACCTCTCATATAAACTATACTGTACTCAGCCTCTGTCTAGCCTAGCACCTCCCGTCGTATTCCCTATCTTTCTCATATAAAGCGCACTCCCCTCCTACCACTGTCTAGCCTAGCGTCAGTCCTCGTATTCCCTATCTCGCCCATATAAACGCATTTTCCTCCTTGAACCGTCGCATCTAGCCTCGTTTTCCCTATCCTTTCCCATATAAACGCAAAAAACTGCGCTCGATCTCTCCTATATATCCTACTGCCGTTTTATTTATTTGTGTTTTTGAAATAAGCATAAAAAATGTCAATATGAATGGATGAAAACTACATCGTGTGGAACATTTTGAATATGCAGAAATGCTGAAAATAAGAAACGCCTTAAAATTAAGTTTTAAAAACATAAACAGCTAGCAACCAAATGCGCAAGGGTAGTTAAAAAGCCTTGTAACGATTCCGAAGCGTTCTCTAGGTCAAAAATAAAAGTGGATTCTAAAGCCACAAGCAATGGAAAGTTTTTGGGAACAGATTTTTTTTTGTTGAGTTTTTGAGATTTTGGCTTAATTTCAGTTGTGCATTCCCTTAACTAATTCAAAGATTTCTCTTTAATCTCTTCTAATTTATTGAACTACAAACAATTACATCAAATTATCACTCATCAAAAGAAGGAAGAAACATGGAGCTATTGTACTTCAATACATTAAGCATCTCCACATTTTTAAAAGTAAGTCTGTTTCTATTAGGAGATAGAATGTCTTTGTACATGCTAAAGCTTCTTTCAACATCCACAGAAACCAGTGGGGCAAACCTTGTATTCACCCGGAATGGCAACTCTACAGATGTGGCGAATTCCTCAATGTCTGGATTCTTCTGAAGACTTGAATAGTTTGTCTTTGGCAAAGCCATCTAACTGCTCCTTCACGGAAGTAAAAATATCCCATTGTTTTTCCTTTTCCAGAACTTGTTCTTCCAATCGCTGCAGGCAGGTATTTGTAACTATGGACACAATATAGTTCTGCCTGCAAATTATGTGTTTTCTCCGGTAACATAAGTTGCTGTGCCTTGCAAATTGCACCTGCGTTGGATGGATCCAAAGAAAGCACAAACTCTTTAATTTTGTCAAAATTCTCACACAACACAGCAGCACACTCAATCCAAGATCCCCAGCGATGACCGGGAAATTTGGAAGGGACAGGCCAGTGTATCCCTGTAGTAAACAACACGGCTCGAAGCTTTCAATAGGATGTTCTTCAGGGCAGAGATGAATTGATTTGCGATGTCGTATTCGTTCCTTATGGATTCACAAACTCTGTGAAGGACATGAGCCAAACATGTCCCATGCTTCAAGTTAGGAAATAAAGTTTTCAATTGGTTAGCAGCTGAAACCATGTATGGAGCCTGGTCCGTAACCACAAGAAGAAGTTTTTCAAACTCGATACCAGTAGGCAAGAGTTTTTGGCAGAAGTCCATAATTGATTGCATTACTGTACTCGCATTGGCTTTTTGCAGCTCGTACAATTTTTAACAACATGGGCTTAACTTTCTCCCCTGCTAAGAGAAAAACTAAAACGTTTAAAACATATTGTTCCATTGAGCCTGTGGTTTCATCCACAATGATTCACACATCGCAATCAGACACCTTCTCCTTGGTTCTTTCTAGGGTTTCTTGGTAAATAGGCTCCATGTAGTTTTTTCTTAAAGTACTCTCATCGGGCATTGACATCTTTGTGTATTTTTCAAGAAATCCGTTGAAGGCTGGATGGTTCACCTTATTGAGTGGAATTCCTGCTTGTGTAAGAGCTGCACACAAATCAATTTTTAATTCCTTGAAATTTTGGCTTTTTGATGAACTCTGTTGAAACACATTTCATAATAGAGGTTGCCGTGATTCGTTTGCTTAAAGAGTCTTGTTCATTTGATGCTTAGAGTTGGAAAGGTGTTGTTTGATGCGACCTCACTGGTGTTTTTATCTAACAAAATTCCTGAATAACAAATAGTACATCGCATAACAGTTCCATCAGTGTCTATGAAATTTTGTTTGAATTCCTCAGCCGGAACAATAAATCGAGCACTGGACACTTTTGGCATGGTAAAATCTAGTACTAGTACACTCGTTTGATAATGTAACATAGAGCTAACACAATGCGACTGTCACACGGCTCACTCTTGTGCCCATTCGCTGTCCACATTCTCTTATAACACCGCGACAATTACCAGAATGTTCTCATTCGTGCTGGAACTTCAGTCTCTGCGATTTCTAGTAGTTTCGAGCAGAACCCAGTCTTAATAATTCTCGAAACAGCGCGGGTAAGGTTACTGCCGTCTCTGCGTGTCCAGCCTTCGCCTCCACGCAAACAGATGACGTCTCTCACAGTAACAAACTCACATTCACGGACAGGAGGCTACTGATTCTGGTGGGATAGAAGCACTCATTGCCAATTGCGTTATTGCGGGCTACTTTATAGCGGTAATGCGAGAGAAAGAGGTTTTCGTCTAACGCACAATTATTTTCCATTGGTGCGGGTGTGCTTTCAATTCCCGTGCGGTGTTTACTTAAAGGGGTAGACTTACTATTCGCACGTACACAGCAAGCTGAGGAGACGTTAATTGAAAGTTAAAGAATAAATTGGAATGAAACTGAAAAGAAAAAAGGAGGAAAAGGGGAGTATATGCATATTTGAGGGAAAATGGGATAAAGATGCCAAAAAGGGATAACGGTCCCAAAAAATGGGAAAAGGTGCGAGAAGAAATGGCTTTTTTCGCAACCAGAAACAAAATTTCACACTGTGATATCTTTTCGCACAGCTTTAACTTACCCTAATAAAAAAGGTGCACACCTAAAAATCCTAAACCTGCTTATAAGCATTAAACCAGACGTAAAGAATTTAAGTTAAAATGTTACGGGCTTTCACAGGAACGTCGCAGTAATAAACCACCCCGTTGCATATGCTTTCGGTTTAGATAACTTGAAGCCAGCTGCTTACAAATACCTATGTCTACTTATCGTCTTTCACGATCAGCCAAGTGGTCGGCGGGCGATGCTTTGTGCAACTAAATATATGGTTTCCTCTTAAGTCCTTCGCATCACCATTTCCTCCTGAATGTTTCCAGAAATACAGTGGACTACTGTACCGTTAAGCGCCGAAATGCTCCGCGTCCTGAAAAGCATATACGCTGCACAGGTAGAGAAAATCGCTAAGTCTTAGAGCTAGACTCTCTTATGTTAGTACACAGAGTGTCGTATAACTCCCATTACCAGCTTGCTGAGGGGAGAGGTATAGATGGACAGCAGACACTGCCACAGAATGGGGTATGGAATAATATATTTTGGCGCTGCTTGGCTAAGATTTGGATCATGGCGAGCAATCAAATTCGTTAATGAAGGCATACGAATCTGTCCTGTAGACAGAACATACTTGGTTCACATACTGGCGCATTGTACTGAGACAGAACAGGCGAGCGGAAAGTATCTTCCGGATATTTTTGCTAATCCAAGGAGTGTAGGCAGTTTTACCGGCTGATTGGGAAAGTGGAAGTAAAGGTAAATGTATCTATCACCAAGCGGCCCCCAGAACCGGGGCAGAGCACAGCAAGTAGGCCGTAACGGCCCTTTTTGCTTCTAACGTGACCGCTGAAAGGGACGTATGGTGGGGGAGAACCAAAGGGCAACCAGATCCAATACCGACGGGCGCAAGCGTGTACAGAGTCCCTAACGTTTTCAGACAGAATGCTCCGATGCGGCCCGGTCCCTGACCACAAGCCATCAACCTTCAGAGTCCCTGGGGCGGAGCCCACAAGGAGGAGAGAACATAACTGAGCGGTATCGGAGTAAACGCCAGGGAAGAAAGCCTTACATAGCGCAAGCCACCGCCCAGCCGCAACCCGCCGAACACTGTTGTCTGATTCTACAACCCTGGAAGAGATGACAAGGAAGATGATGTGTACAGGAAATGAGGGGAAGGATAGTCGTGGTAGAAGATGAACCATGCAAGCATTTGTCTATCGACCCCGGGAAACCACGAAAAACCCGTGGGCCAGAGTAGGCGGTCACTGGGAATCGATTCCGGGACCATCCTAAGACGTTGCAGCCTGAGCCATCTCATTCGGTAGGAGGAGGCACTTTACTTGCCCTAACATGCACGCAATTATGTAGGTATTGCATTCCATACAAAAACCCGATGTGGAGATTTCAATGGAAATGAGTCCTTTAAGGCCCCTGAATAAAAATGAAGGGGAAAACCACGTTTGTTTTTACTTTCCTCACTACTCGCCTTCAGTTGTACAGGAAGTAGTGCAATCCACCCAAAAATTTGATAGGATATTTCATAGGAAATACACGTTTTGAAGTGACTGGTATGTGTACGTGTCTCAGTCTATCTATCTATGGACGGCATAAAAAGACGAAATGTCCGTTAGATTTCAAAGTTAGCGTTTAAGTTCACTGGCTTACAGGATGCAACACAGATATTTTCAAGAAAATTTCCCACTCTAAAACATCCACAATAGAAAATTCCTCCAAATATCTTATTGTTTTCTAAAACTTATCTAACGATTTTTATCAAATACCACATGTTTAAGATAGTTGCATGACAGATAAAATTAATATATTTAATGTTCTGAGATTAGCATGGGAACTTCTCTTCATTTTGAAAGACCGTTGTAATATCTCATAAGCCGTAATATCATACTACATAAAGAATGTACATCCGGTTAAAATATACAATTTATGACATAGTTTTTGATAGGTTTAACGTTTTCGAGATATTCTTTTTTATTTTACACTTTTTTGAGCTTTGGATATTTACATGACAATAAAATGTAAATCTTGAACAGTTTGTAATAGATTGTGAATTTGTGTAATTTTACATTGAGGGTAAACCATAAAGGGCAAACAACATAATAGCAAAACGTGGAAGCCCCTAAAGCACACAATTTATTCCAAATGTATTTTTGTGGCATCGGCCATTTCCCTGACATCTGCTATTATTGGTTTGAATTTTTCAATACTTTCGTATTTAAAAATGTTATCGCTATTTAGTTGCTTCTCGAAATGTCACGTGAAAAACATTTAGCGACCATCAGTTAAACTACTGACTGTGGACTTCCCTCTGTCTGCCCTTTACCTACAGGTGAGGAAACTATTCCTCCAAAAGATTTGTCTCGATTATTTATAAAGCAGATCACCTTGCACAAGAATAGTTTATAGAATAAACGTTGGTCGGTAGTCATGTGAATGTAACACACAGGTTTCTTTTGACGGTAAATCGCTATGCGCATTTACTGGTGAACATCTCGTATAAGGAATATGGAATTTCAACATCTGAATATCGCTTGAGCATAATGTAACCATCTTATACTTAAAACGAAATGTGTAAATATGTAATGAAGGTTTATCTCGATTAACAATAAGTGGATTGGAGCATAAGCTTTTTTAAGAGGATTTGGGTAAGTAATTAGAGAAAGCCATATGATTGCAGTGCATTAGAATTATAGACAAATGTCTCTCTCTGTGTGTGTGTGTGTGTGTGTGTGTGTGTGTGTGTGTGTGTGTGTGTGTGTGAACAGCAGAACTCGGAAGCAAAATTTCCTATAAATACAAATATTGGTATTTAAGTTCAGTATATTTCAAAGATTCGCCGAAAGCGTTTTCACTCCAAACTCCTTCACATAGAAAAAGCTTTCAAATATTTTATTGTTCTATAAAAACTTGCTCTAACGATTTTGATTAAAATACCATATACCTATTCAAAATGCTTATCTGTTAAATTAAAGGTACATCTTGTATTTTGTAGCAATAACTTGTGAAGTAAAATAGGAGGTGCATCTTTAATTTTCTGGGAGTAGTTGGTGAAGTTCTGTTAATTCGGAAGGAAATACTGGTAAACCATTAGGAACAGACAAAAATGTAATACACAGATGGCTTTAAAGTACACAAAAATTGTTTCGAATAATTTTCTGACAGAATTTCGGGACATTTCTGACATATCCGTTGTTATTAGTTCGAATTTTCCAATGGTTTGTAAATCCCACTTCCTCTACTACTTACTAGGGTATTGATTATGCAGCGGCGAGGGACACTTCTCCCACTGCGACCTATGCGTACGGCTAATAACCCCCACTAGGAAGGGATAACGTGTAGGAACTACAGGAGGCTACAAGCCACAGACAGTCTGGCCGCAGAGACGCGTGGGATTCTCTTACCTGTTACTGGTCCACTATTGAAGCTTCTAAGAGAGGGGGATGAACGCCGTTCCGACCAGGCAGCCCTCTAGTGTCCACGGGAAATAATACACCTTCCTTGGTTCAAGCAACCACGCCATCTGTCCAACACTGCTACACCAAAAAACCTAGAAGCACAGCTAAAACATGAGAAGGAGACGGAATGAAGGGGAAATGACTGAAAGGGTCAACAGAATGGGCTGTCGATGGGAATCGAATCCGGTCCTCCTGAATACGACCTTCAGAGTTACCGTGGAGACAACTCCCTCGTGCTAAGTATAGTTTAGTATAGTATTGTGTTTCACCCACAAATTTGATGCCGAGATTTAAGATTTCACCGAAAATATACGTTTCGTGACTTCCAGAAATAATACTCCGTGTGCATGCATGCCTATGTGTGTGTCTGTCAGTCCGTATGTGCAACAGTATAACTTAAAAACGGAAAGTCGGTTGAATACCAAACTTAAGCATTTCCCAAGGATGCAACAAGAATATCTCATCAACCCAAACTACCCTTTATATACGCAAATTTTCTAAAAAATTTTGTTCTGTCATAATTTCTAAGCCAGAGTATAGTCACACGCTCTTTAAAATTCTAACTGCCTCTTTGTTTACTGCATCGTACAAGGAAATGTGAAAATATGAACTAAAAGTTTATCTCGGTTAACGAGAATAAGACAAAGTAATGTGAATGTAACAAATCATATTTTAATGTTTAGCTACTGTGGTCCATAGCGTCCCATTCTATATTGGGCGTGAAAGACCGGTAATCTTGTTCAGAGGCCTCTTTATTAGGCTTGAGGTTCTTTTACGTGCCGTAAATCTACGACATGGGACCACCGGCTTTACTTTCCTTCCGAAGAAAGCCTTGTTAAGGAGTTTTACGCCCGCCGCCGGGTTTGAGCCCGCGACCTCGGGATCTAGAAGCTAGCGTGATACCCCTAGACCAAGAAGGAAGGCTATCACGGTGGAATTTCAGGGTCAGCATATAGCGATCCGCTTCTAATGTTCGACTATAGCTGTGAATCTCTCGTTCATCCAACGAAATGTATCATAAAACTATTGTAGTAAATCTCCATTAACATGAAATATATAGGAAACTAAGTAGAATAGTTTGTAGAAGCTATAGGATTTGGTCTCTGTCAGGCCGTAGACACTCTAGCTACGTGTCCGGATCTGAAGGTTAACAAAGGAGAACAGGCAGTTGGCTCCACAGATCTGCATCGAGATACGCTGTCAGGGCGTAACCTGAGCACCTCGAGACGCAATTGCCTGAACGGCATCGACAGTTGCGTGTGAAGGTTGCCGTAGTGAAGGCTTCGCAGATCTGTATCGAGACACGCAGTCTAGAGTTACCCTAATGAGCTCGGAGATGCAGAACGGAATCGTCACTTCGGACCGCGGTCACCCTATGCTCGAGGAAAGTTGAAAAGGGAGAATCAATAACTCGAGTTTACACTTTCACTTGAGAGGCATAACCGTGCGATATAGCAGGAGAAATGTTGCGTGGTTGAGTGAGGTGCATTGACTGATTCATGTTTTTTTTTTTGCGAGTGGAGGAGAAAATGATTTAATCACTAACCCCAGCCCCGATGGGAGGCGGGACTGAGAGTGTGGGACTCACCAATAGTCGGCATACCCATTAAAAATCCTCCACCGGAAGGAAAATGGAAGAAGGAAAAATAGGAATTCATGAGTGATAGTGCGGTTGTACCGCTATTGCACCAGCACAGTAGTGGTGAGGATATATTGGCCGGCCACTTGGGACTAAGCCAGGTGAAGGTATGTGCCAGGACGCAAGCATGACCAAGGCCCTGCTTGCGCCTTTGGGAATTCGGGAGTGAAGTGTAAAAGAAAGTTATGAGAGGGATAGTGTGGCGATAGACAAGCTGGACGAAGGCCAGTTTGCCACCGCGAAGGAAAGTGTCAGTTCCATGGGTGTCTGTTGCGGCCTCTGAGCGCTGCCTCTGGCCAGGCCGTGAATCTGCGACTGGTTGGTGAAGCTTCCTGACGAAGTGGAGTTCGTCCTTGACGGTTCTTTGAGTTTGTCGAGGTGGGTAAGGAAATCCCCATTCTTTAAAGTGGTCTGCAGGTGTAGCTTGGACAAGAAGATGTAGCCGTTGGCTTCGGTTTGGAGCTCTCGAAGTCGCGCAAGTGAGGCCTCAAGAGCTCCAGTTCTCGTGGGTCGTCGTCGCTTACATCTTCGGCGTCGTCTGGTTCGACGAGATGGCCCTCGATGCGTGCTAGCTTGCGCTGAACCGATGCGAGGATCCCGTCATCATCTTGGAGGTTCACGATCTGCTTTGAGAGGGCGCTAATTGCTCTGGCCGTAGTCCGCTGTTTGGCCTCCACTGCCGCAAGTCGCGTGTTGGTTGCACAGCGTAACTCAGCCAAGCGAGAAGTGAAGTACTGGAACGTGGTCTGCATTGCAGACAGAGTGGCTTGCAGATATGGTTGTGTTGTAGAGCTGTTGGTTGAGGCTTGGCCCTTCCACGGGGCAGCTTCGACGGCGGCGGAGGCAGTTGAGTGGCCGTAGGTAGTCCAGTTGGTTGTTTGCTACGGGGGTACAGGGGGCATTGAGCTTGCTCTGTGAAGTGCGTATGCCCGGAGCAGATGGCGCAGAAGCGGCGACGTCGGCGGAGGTCGTGGGCGGTGCAGTCTGCTGTTGGACAACTAGCCCCGCAGTAATGGCACCGAGGTGCAGCGCTGCATGTCTCCGCTGTATGACCGAAGGCATAGCAGCAGCGGCAGGGTGCCGGACGCTGACTCCTGCTGGCCTCGACACGCAAACGCTGCCCAAGCAGAGGCACTCTCGACCCAAGGCCGACTGAGTGTCCGAAGTGGAACTCAGATGGCGGCGTACCAGTGGCGTTGGCCCTCTGTTCGACGTTATTCGGGCGGCCCGAATAGCAGAGCGCCAGTGGTGTTTTGCAGCTTCCAGGACGAAGTGCGCTGGAAGATCTCTAGGCAGTCCAAGATGACAACACTGTGGCGGCCATCTGAAGGAGGGTGCGTCTGCGGTGATAGTAGACGCGCCTCCGTGGGCGGAGGTAAGACGGCGGTAGTCGATGGCGTAGTACAGCTCTGTGTAGGAGCAGCAGGGCTGGTGGTGCTGGAGGATCAGGTTTCGGCGTTGCAATGCTGTGACGGGGTAAGCAGTGGCCGAAGCGTAGCTAGGCCTAGGCAGCGATGGTGACGAAGCCGTCCGCCCGGCGGATACCGGGGGATCTGCCGGCGAGACGGCTGTGTCTGCAGCCGGAAGGCGGTGAACTTCTCAGCGATAGCCAGGGAAGCAGCGGTGGATCCTTCAGCGGCTCGACGATTTCTTCTCTTTCTCATTTCTGCAATTTTTGTTGTATCTGCGGAGTCTTGAAGCGAAGTCGACTCATGACCATATCATAAGCCAGCGGCTCATTAGTCCACTTCAATGAGTACGCTGGCGTTATCTCGACAACTATTTATATTAGCGCCTTTGTGTGGCGATCTTAGCAACTAAGTATAATGCAGCCCATTGGGACTTGTCCGAAAGGTTGCGTAGCCGTTGTGAAGGTTCACAATACTATATAAAATACGCGAGAGCTACGTTTGACTTAACGCATCAGACTTTTGCCAAAGGTAAGGCAGCTAAGGTCCGAGTGTAAGCAAATGCGTGAAGGAGGGAAGGAAGGGGAGGGGCATTAAGGATGAATATAAAGTTTGTTTATTTACAATAGCGTGTATATGTGCGCGTGTCTCTGTGTAGGTTTTTTCAGTTCTTGTCGATGAAATTTCGATTAACTTTAAGGTCTAGTTGAACGAATACAGACTAAACATGAGAATTATATTCTATTATATAAGCACGTACTATCTATCTGAACCCAGAGAGATGGCTCGGCAGTAACGTGTAAGGCTCGCATTAGTGAAGTTCCGGGTTCGATATCAGGTGACCGCCTATTCTGACCATGCGTTTTTCATGGTTTCCCCGGGTCGGTAAGCGAAAGCTAGGGTGGTTCCTGTTGTATCACAACTTTCCTCTCCCTCATTTCCTCTACCCATAATTTACTTCATCATACGTTGCAGGGTTGAAGGACCAGGTGACGGTGTTCGGTGTGTTGCGGTTGGGTGATAAAACTTTTGTAGAGGTTTCTTCCTGGAGTCGGTCGGACTATGTCCCGTCTCTATGAGCTGTCAGGTGATCATCACCTCTTCAGGGCACCTCCGAGGGTCGGGTGCTTATGGGGGTGCTTGGCCACCGTAGGAAACGACCTGGAAACATTATGGACCCCGTCCATGCTTGCGCACCAGATCACACAGATCTGGTTGCCCATCGGATTTCTATCCCTCATCTCTCCCTCCAAAGGATCAGGGTAAAGGCACAAATGCCCATATGTGCTACGTGCGGTGCTCTGCCTCCGTTGCGGGGATCCTCCGTGGGATGTATCTTACCTTTAGTGTCTATCCGACTCGTGAGATATGTGAGTCCCAATATATAAATTATTTTGGCAAGAATAAATGCACCACTCTACTCTACTGTCTAACTTGTAAAAATACAGTCAAGGCACAGTTACCAATTTCGTCTCTATATGGCCATGTATTTACTATTTTGTCTACTGTCCTGAGATATATACGCCGTCGTGGTCGGCGTTAACACCACATAGACCAATTTCATAGGTTCTCATTCACCCTCCCTCTCCATCTTCTCTCCCTCTCTCTCTCTCTCTCTCTCTCACCCGTTCTCAGCTTTCATGGCTCTAATATCTGAAACAAAAGGGAAACAAGGATAGTAGTTCACGACATTAACAATATATGTATGCATTCCCTTGTAACAGGCAAAATTACTTTAGTGACTACAATGCCCACAATGGTACGATACTATTACCCTTCGAGAAAGGTGCAAACGTAGATGCTTGCAGTTTAAAAGTCACCATTACCACTTGTTAATGTTCAAATGCTATATTAGAAAAAAATATTTATACATATAGCCTTCAACATATAAAATAAAATAACCAGAGATATTAGCAGCCCTCCTGCCTGATCTGAGGGTAGAGTGTTTGCGCCATAAACAAGAGGTCCCGAGTTCGAATCTCGGTTAGATGATTACCTGGGTAGGATTATTGTTAGGGGTTTTCCCTTATCCAGAGAAGACGAATGTCAGGTAACTTTTAAGCTCTAGGGACTCCGGTCCCATTTCAGCATCACTTAAACAACTTCGTCCATTCACTGTCCGATACGATCTATCTGGTGAAAGAACTTCACAACTTCAACCAAAAGAGAAAGAATATGAGTAATTTGCAGTGACTAGATTGTACGAATTAAACAAATGACAGTGTTAATACGTTGAATTGGTTGTTTCGACACAAACTGAAACTCAAGCTACGCAGGACATAAAACACTGTGTTTCAATTATAGTTTCTGTATCCTGGCGGTTTCAACCATACCTGCAGTATAATTTAGCAAGGCTAAACTGGCCTTCTGTTAGATTGTACTCGCTTATTGTAAAACTCAAGAATTGCCATCAGTGTTGCCTTAGAAACTCGAAAACGAACCAGTGAACTCTAAGTTACCGGAAAATGACAGTATTGTGTCTACAGCATGAAGGTAGGAACATCAAAGAACAAGTAATACATCTGTGCGGTACTGTGTGCATTACCTTCCAATGCATTGCTCTCGCTTGGCCACAAAGTTTATTTTGAGCAATTAAGCACTAAAGCAGAGTGCACTGAAAATATTTGCTGTCTGCCTACACGTATCCCTACGCATTTAAACCGCGGTAGCTTGCCTTTGACGAAGTACAAAGCTTTTCGCGTCACTTTGTCGCTGGGATCTTTCCTACTTTGTATGCAGAAATAGAGACGAAGGGGGAGCAGGCTTTGACCGAGGTCTTCCCCTTCCCCCTCAACTCTCCACTGTTATGCAAATGCCAGCAAACTAAAATCAAATTGCAGTCAGCACTCACGCACTCACATGCTCACATAGAAGAACGTTACTATTTTTTGTGAGGACCGAGGCCATGGAGGGGTCTCATGGGGCCATCCCGACAGTAAGCCATTTACTCAGCGTGTTTCACCACTACTGCTACCAATTTACGTAAAAAACAGGGGACAATTTCGGTTAGATGGGAGATACGTAACTATCTGCAGTTGCGGGAAATTTTGTTCAGAAAACAAACCTAACAACTTGAAGCTAGATAACACACAAAGCAAATAGAGACATGCATACTCTGGTGCCTATGTGAAAAAGTGAGAATTGGTTATTGCTGCTCCTGTTACAGACAAATAAGGTTTCCGTTTGTCTTTAAAATAAATTGCATTGTTAAAGTATGTTGATTTCGCAGTTCTATTACGACATATAGCTTCTACACAAACCGGGATGTTAGTAACGCTTTAACACCTTCATCGAATACGTACCGCAAATTCTAGAAAAGCATCCACTCCTGCAGAATCTGCCTGCTTAATCGACCAATGTGTCCTTAAATTTCTATTTTAACTATCGGATTATAAAATAATAATTGTTTTGCGCTATGGGCTAGAACGTGGACCCTTGGTTCCCAGGTTCAATTCCACTCTTGGGGTGCAGATAAGACTCCGATAAAGGACCGGTATCCACTCAGTATCGTAAGGAAAGTAATAGGATGCAACAGGCAGGGTACCGGACTCGTGAGCCAACTTTCCGGCGGGGGGATACAAGATGCTGGCATCATCAACATCATCTCTGCCGTTAGTAAGTGGGCGTGAGGGCAGCAGTTGTGTTGGCAGGCCCCCGCGCTTCGTGGCCTGTAGTGCTACAGCGTTTATTATAACTGAAAAGTAGATAATTATTATGTACAAACCTGTTCATTACCAGAGTTTTACGATTCCCAAATTTATTAAATATATGTAGAAATCATCTCTAGAGTACCACACGGGTTCACTCAGTTTTTCCATACACTGAAGGCTTGCTTTCACTATATATACATGCATCTGGTGAACATGGATCCCTTCTATGTCACTTAATAGCATCTATCGCATACGGGTTCGCAACTCAACAAAACTAATATGATCAAGACCAGTCTTCGCTTACGTTGCTTTTAGTAGGATTCTAGAATATCCCGCAATTTTATAGTTATTTATTCAATAATAAAGGCGTTTAAATTATTCCAGAAAAGATCAATTCAAACAAGTATCGGAACAAAAACGTCCTTGACAGGAAAGCAGTATTTGTTGAAAATAATTCACTTGCCTATGTGCAGCGGTACGTACTCTTCGTCACTTGGTTTGTCGTCCTCCGCGGACTGGTAGTACCGTGCTAGCCTCTAGTTTCCAATATCGCGGGTTCAAAACCGGCGGAGGGCGATGGATTTTTCGGGCGTAAAAATCCTTCGGAAGGGAAGTAAAGCCGGTGGTCCCGTGTCGTAGATTTACGGCACTTCAAAGAACCTCAATGCCTCTGAGCAAAATTACTGGTCTTTCACGCCCAACATAGAATGGGACGCTAAGGACTGTAGTAGAACTCAATTTAATTTAATTTATGTCACTTGGTTTAGAGCTTGAGTTGGCAACATCAAGCGTAGCTTAAGTTGGACACGCCACGCCATTCCGACCCATCTATCTCCCGTCGGCACGGCTGACCTGCCTTGATTTTTGACACAGAGACCGATTTCCAACTTTGACGTGTCCACACTTCTGGCTTTGACTGGTTGCTTACGTCGTCGACACTAGTGACACCACGTTAGATCATTAATTATATTTGGTAATGTATACTTTTTGTATTTAACTTTGTTAGACATTGGCTCTCTCTCATTAGGGTATCGTCTACCATTCAAAATTGTAAATTCTGATTTAACGCGAAAGGATAATATGGGGATTCTTTCAACTCTTTTAAATTTGTGGAACTTGTTTTTGAGCAGTGTTAACAGCCATGGTGCAGTTAACTCACTGCGAATGCAACTTTTCTTATGTTCTATGAACTGAGTTGACCAAAAAAGGAATTAAATTATATGCGGTAATTATTACGAATTTGTAATTGCGAAAAAATTGCGAATTAATTCAGCTTTTTATTGGTTTAATGCCTTATTTGTACTTGAGGGTTATATATTGTACTCGTTTTGTATTAAGGTGTGAATGGTTTGTATTGAATGCCCCATTTTAGAAATGTGTTTTATGTTGCACACAAGGGTTATTAATATATGTTTTGGCTAGCTCAATTTATTAGGAAATGTAAGGAATAGGAACACGATTCTTTAAAATCTCAATTCATGTAACTGCATTCTCATTTGTATATAGCTCACAGCTAATTTTAGATTTATTTCCAAATAGTGACTGCGCAGATCACAGACAAATAATTTATATGTCTTGCATACATCGTACTATACTTTGTATGTGCTAAATTATTACAAATTGCATTCATATGGTTGTTGAATAATTATTACTCATACCAGTTAACCCATTAAATTATTTATGTTCCCCTATCGATCCCAGAGTTTCCTTAGCTTCTTAGACCCAGAACAATTCCAAGTTTAACCAAACACCTGGGGTGTTTAGGGATTCCAAAAATACCCTCGTCAAATTATTTACGTAACTTGTCAAGAGGAGGTGCGTTGCACTACTTAGAGGTAAACAACACACAAGGTTGTACATTGTAATAAAAATTATAAGAAAATCTACACTCTTTAGAATTTCGGAATTCAGGATTCAGAGTATAATTGTATTAGAAACATATTTATTTGAGTTTCTAACAAAATACATTTAAGTTTGCTTTTGTAAGCGAGCGCTCTTTATTATTATACATTAAACTGAAAGACGTATATTTCATGGCTACTACTGAAATACAATTCATCCAGAACAAATAACAACAATGTAAAATGTTTATGAAAATGCGGTGTATTAGGTGCAATAGTGTTCTTACCTTGAGGCTGAGTGTCCAGCATCGGAACTCAGATGCTTCAAACTGAGGTTGAGGTTCGGTCTTTAATATGCCTAACCAGGCAATTTTTGCTAATTTTTAAAATTTTAATTAAATAATGCATCAAAAGACAATGACATTTAAAACTATCACAAAAAATGTAGTGGGTGTACCACCGTAAATTCTGCAGAATTTCAAGAATACAATACACAGATAGATCGCTTTGGTGGAAACGCTGAACCTTATCCATTAGAAGTCCGTTCTATAATAAAACATAGGAGTAATTTAACAGAAGTATCTCATGATGCCTTGGCGCTGTGGGCTAGAGGTGGAGCTCTGGTTTCCCAAGCCCGGGTTCAGTCCCGCGAGCGAATTTTAAGCCCAGGTTATAGGATCGGCATGCACTCAGCATCGTGAGGGGATACGTGATGCTGCCACATCATCTACCTGTATGGGTTAGAAACCGCCCACCTCTGCCGTGCATAAGTGGGCGTAAGCTCGGCAGTCCTGTTGTCAGACCCAGGCCCCTTGCGGGGTGTAGTGCCACAGGATTTATTTTATCTCATGATTTCCTTTCAGACACAGCGTTGAACCTTTTGCTACACTAACTTTTTCCCTTGTTATTACTCGTAACTAGAGGAAATATTGTATTCCAATCAAAATTTCGATACGGAGATTTCATGGAAATATACGTTTTGAGACTTCTTAAATAAAAAAGCATTTTAGACAAAGGTCTTTGTGAGTGTGTGTGTGTGTGTGTGTGGGTGTGTGTGTGTCCGTCTGACTGTTTGACTCCCTGTGGACAGCAGAACTCAAAAATGAAATAGTCGGTTAAATACCCAACTTGATATTTAAGTTCAGCATCTTCCATGGATGGGAAACAAAGGCTTTCAAGAAAATTCCCCCACCTCAAACTGCCCTTTGCATGCAAAATGTTCCGAAAATTTTAATTTCCTCAAAAATAGTTTTAATAATTTTGATTAAAATACCATAAAATATTTAATGTTTTAATGACAAATGAAATGCATATTTTAAATTTTCTGGAAATGACTTCTGATGTCCTCCTCATTCCGAATGCGCCTACATAATTGGTAAACCGTAAAGTGAGAAATCATCTTACTAAACAATAAATGTAGACATCGCTAAAACAGACAATGTGTGTCAAGTAATTTTTTTTACTTAATTTCGTGTAGAGTTAATAACTTAGGAGACATTCTTTATTATTGGTTTGAACTCTCAAATACTCGAACCAAATATGATTTTCTCCAATTACAAGGCGCTATTAATGTTTTTTTCCTTTCTTCCCTCGTCATGCAAACAGAGCGCAATTTTAAAGCTATCACATTAGAGACCAGCCATTAAAAGCTTTCACTACCGCTTAAGCCTGCTGTATTTCCTTACTTCCATTGCACCAACAAGGAAATATGTAATAAAACCATTCCTATAAGTGTTTATTTCGATTAACATGAAGTATGGAGAAGCATAATCCTTTGTAAGAATAGTTCATTGAGAAAGGGGTAATGAAAGTCTTGTGAATGTAAGACATCTATTCTGTTGCTTGATATCACACTCGATGTAAAAACTAAGGTAACTGCTGTAAAAAATTCGAAAACCTGCTCGCATTTTAAAGTCGACCGTGTCTAGTGTGTGGGTTTGACCACGAAAGGAGAAGGTCGTGTTTACGAGAACTGGGGCGTGGATCTATCGCGTTAAGCTGCACCTCGCGCCTGCATGTTCTGCTTCTTCTACTTTGTTTTTACTTGATTTATTTTTTCATTGTTTTTCAAAAACTGTTGCGTGAGTGTCCATACATTTTTAATTTTTTGTGGTAACAGAGTTCACTAAAACCAAGCTATGTGTATTCTTCGTAGGATAACCCTAATTGAAACCCAGCTCACGTAAAGACCACACGTTCTCCAGTTGTGGAGTTGTGTCTGTGCATCAGGAATTTGTTGAGACAACCATTAAACAAGTGAATAAGATACAACTGAATACGCAGCAAAAATCAGTTTATGCGAAATACAGTATGCCTAATTTGTTTGAACATTGATACAACAGCATGGAGAGGGGGTGCATCTCCACTTCCACACACTAACGGTGAAGTTATACAAGTAAACATTGACAAGCATACCGTTAATCACGGTGCGTTTGCTCAATGCTTCCCCGAAAGCCGAATACTGATGATACAGTATCTTAATGTTATGGGCTGTTAATTGAAAAGAATCGAACAGCGAAAAGACGAACGCAGTTGGATGTTGCACTTGCTGAGGGAGCGACGGCGCGGTTACCGTAGCCTAAAATCTACTGGTAGAAGAGTTACAGACCCAAAAACAATCAACCAGGAAACTCCTCCTTATTTTTCTGATCTATATCCGCCTCCAACTTCTGCATTGTTTGATATCGTTGAGAAGATGTTTCCTTGCGAAATGGTACCTCTAACTTCGCCGATCTATTCCTCAAGGTAGCCCATCGTCCATGCACTTACCTGTGTCATTGCGCTAGGGTTTTTGCTCCTTCGACTTCACAGCCTTACCAAGAGCTCAGCCGTTAGCGACAAATTTTGCTGACGTCTCCTTTGTCGTAACACTTAACAGCATCTCTGTGTAATATTCATCAATGTATCACCTAGTATTACCAATTTTCCTAGGTTAGCTTGAATGGGGCTAAAATGTTGGCCGTTGTAGTTGGAAACGACCCTATTTACACATCCAACTGGTTTCAAAGGAGACACGAGTAAAACTCTGAGGTTACATTTTTCCTGACTATATCAGAAAATATTACGTACAGTTTGGGCCTTATTTGTAGCAGTATCTGAGGAGCGTTAAACGATAGTAATTTTGGACGCTTAATATTTTCCAGATAGAGCAATGTGTTAGTATTTTGGGCTTCAAAACGTGGTATTTGGCACAGATATTTGTAGCAGTATCAGAGGACTGTTAAGTGCCAGTAAATGTGCACCCTTAATATTCTCCAGAGGGAACAATGTGTTAATATTTTTGGACTTTCAAAGCGTGGTATTTGGCACAGGTCTTTCTCTGCCTCCTATAATTGGTAAAAAGCTGCGTTCAGTGACTGGGTGGTTCATTTTCCAAGGATATGCTACAGTAGGGTGTAAAACAGTTTTCATTACCTCCCCCCCCAATAAAAAGTAAGGAAGCAGGACTAAACGCTATAGGCACACAGTGCTCTTGTTCGTGAAATATAACGAGACCATCTTATTAGTACTGGAAAGCCTTATGACCGGTACTTTCTTGATGTTTAGATTCCACACATCAAATTGGAGAATTTGTCGACTGCCTCAATAAATACGAGAATGTGCTTATTGATTCAACCATTGAGCTATATTTCACCTGCTCGATATGCATCCTTGTCTGCCAAAGATGTATATTATTCCAAAGTCAGCTGTATGCAATACCACCACTGACGAAACAAAATTTAATACACAATTTGGACAACCTTTGGAAGAATCTACAGCACAAAATATTCACCAGTGCACAGGTTAATCGGCTGTAAGAACACAAGAATATGCAAAATCTTAAAACCCAAATTCCAATATCTCTCCAGAATAGCGTCTTCTTACATCGATTTCCAAATACCCACGGCTTAAATTTTAAACATTCTTGTGTGCGCAAACAGCAGCCAATACGCCAACTTATAGTTGAGTATGCAGAACCTGTTTTAAGTTAATTATGTTTAAGCATAGCTTTTAACCCTTATTTCCTGCATTGTACTTTGGTTCTGACTCTAATGTGAATTGTGATGTTTTTGTTTTAGTTGCTTGGTATTTCTCATGTTAATGAAATATGTGTGCACCGTTTAATTTAGTTGACCGTTTAATTATTTAGATTTTCTCTTTACTTACAACTTTCTGCCACAATATTATGCAATTAGTATAAAAAAGAAAGAACATGATAAGAAAAATAGTAAGCTCATGAATGAGTGAGTGTGGAACATGGCGGTTTACTTTTCAAGTTCCCAAGCCGGTGATTATGGGGCTGTAGGAGCAGAGTGGCTCGGTTAACTGCTGCTTATGTTGCACTAGATAAGGGCCTTGCACGAAATATATTTTTTGTTGTGGAGGTTAATTATTTACCTCTGGGAAATTTACTTCTACTGCCTCAGCTTCGCCTGTAGGATACGGGATAGAAGGGTGTTGGAACATGCAAACACACAGAGGCAGTTGTCTAATCATTATGTCACATATTGACATTTCTTCCTGAAATTTGCTGTAGGCTTTTACTTATATAGTTGTTGTGCTGGCGGTACTCGAAGTCTGTGGCCCCCGCAAAATCATAATCTTTGGGTTAATTTAACCATATTTGAAAGTGCCAGGATTATCAGCGTCTCCCGTGCTTCGGAATTCTGTCCCACAGTAGTACTTTCATATGCTCGTATATCTAATGACATGAGCCTGTCGGATTAAAGCAACGTTTTAAATGCGCATCTCCTGGGTCGGGATACGTAGAAACGTACTCTAGCCCTTAGCCAACTCGCCTCCCAGCACCACAGGACTACTGCATTTATATCTTTGTTACCTTTCACTGTCTGGTATTTTATTAGATATTCTCTTATGCGACAGATGACGCACTGGTTGCACTTATTGGTGCTGCTAGAGACTCTCAGACATTAATTGCAAATATCTCTATAAGACACACATTCACAGAAATCTGAACACCGTTATGTTACTCCTGGGAGATAATTCTATAGTCCTTTAACTTTCATGTCTGCGGAATCTCATTTTTAACGTTTAGAATTTTTTTCCACACACGACTATTCTCATCTTAACAACAAAGTCAGCTATGCTCCAGGTGGATAGTCTTATATTCACTTGTACTGAAATAATGATCGTGCATTCTCCCTTGTAAGTTTAAATGCTGAACATAAAGGATTGTGATAAGATTAGAGACAATTGTTCGGAAACAACTTAGATTCAAAAATAGTGTTCAAGTAATATCACGTTACAGTATTTCGTATTGCACAAAGGATATTCCTAGTTTTAGGTTTAGTTATAATTCCCGCAACACTTCAGCATTTTTAATGACTATAGATCATTTTAGTTTCCGATCCAGTGTATCAACAAGTGACTCTTCTAGAATTGATGTGTTCCAAACAGATTTTGAGGTATTGTGACATATCCTTTTAAACTTTTATTTGCTTTGTAGCAAAAAGAAGCTCGAACAATGAACTTCTTGTATGAAAGGTTATTTTACAAATCATTGTATGTTCTTATTGATGTTATGTACTAACTGTAAATGTACTCGTTTTGTAAACTGCATATATTCACAATGTCAGGTTTTATATGCGCATATTTGGAGTTGGAATTGCTTCTTCTATGGCACCTGAAATCAGAAACCAATTTAAATGAAACCAACAGCGAGAGTTCTTAAGGTCTATAGTTACGCTTAATCATTGTAGAGGATATACCACAGTGGATACCAGTTTTGAAAGCCTTATGTTGAGGTATGCAGACTTCTGAGAGAAGAAGGTAAGCATTGTGCCTTAAGTCTGGGAATGTGTGTCTCCGTAGCTGCAAGTCAGTGTGGTCACTTTCAAAATATGTTAGAGTAGCCAGTTACAGTTCCAGTCCCCATCTTCGAACTCAACACATTTTACCCTGTTTTGTACATTCGAACGTGAAAAAGTTTTTGCAAGCATACAGTGAAAGTAACTTAAAACAAGGAAACGAGGAATTTAAACACGAAAGGCCTTTACAGGCACACTTACCAATTTTACATAACTCTAAATGCCATAGTATAACCCAAGAAGACTGTAAACGTTGTATGAGCTTTGTATTTCCACGATTTCCGGCTTCTGAATATGCAATATGTTTGCGAGCCTGGAACATATTCATTCTACTTTATCATCAAAGGTTGCAAACCTTGTTATAATTACACATGCTGGAGCAGTGAGTGAACGTAACTTCTGTAATGAGAAAACGCAATTTCAGAAGGAGTTGATTTGCGCATTGTTCATGAATGCTCGCTTTTGACTGCTTTTGTTCTTCACTAATCTACCTGACGCTATGGTTGGTATTGAAAAGGAAATGAACTGCGTCAAAATAATAACCCTGCATAGCAGGTTTGTTTGCTTTTACTCTAAAGGAAATCATCCAATCACAGGGTGACTATTAAGTTCGCTAAACTACCACCTGTTTGACAAAGAGGACTCAAGAAATTTAATGTAATGTTGGACATAACGCAATTATGTGGCTATTACGCTGCGCCTGTAGCAACAAAGGTATAACCACGCAGAATGACACTTTATTACGCACAACGTGCTTTTGACACTCTGATACCAAATGAACTTTTCACGCTGCATAACAACTTTCGGGATCTTTAAGTTATATACTGTGTTTGATATGTTAGGCATGGAGGAAATTAGAAACGTATGAGCTTTGGTGCTTTCATTGTAGAGAATACGCCTGAATAATAATTTTTACGTTATCTATTGCTTATCTATAGTAGGTAGAGAAATTATTGTATACCAACCAAAAATTTGAAGAAGTGGTATTGTAGTTCCACTGTTGGGAAGCCAAAACTTGAATTAGTTGCAGCTCCTCGTACGATACAAACTTTCCGGTGGCCTTCGCCCCACTTTTAAAAATCAACTGTATATTTTTGAATGTTTCTTTAAATATTATATATGTATGTTTTCCTCGGCTGCGTCAGTATTTTTGCAGAAACACGTATCTCTTAGCAGGGGTGGTGTGGCTAAAGAATGAAGGCTTACACAAATACTATTTTTACTTCACTCCTTTTTTATTAATCTTTCACACAATTAAATAACACTTCACTGATATATCATACTGTAGAGCTGTGACATTATTTTATTAATTGCACTTTTTAACACGTAAACTTTATGTTATTCACGCCGTAATGAATTTTGATGTCTCACACATTGAACACACGATCGGGTACGCAATCTAATAGCGTCTGCCTGGGAATTTGTACATTTCACTCTATTTCAAGTCTCTGATTGGCTAATCCTACTCCAATAGAATACTACTTTTATTTAACTTAAGCTTTTCTGTAGTTGTTGTTTGGCTATTTATAAACTGTTTTAAATATTACATTATTGTTCGAAGAATTATTAGTAGCCTTATTTAACTTTTAAATTCATTATTGCCTCAAGATTACCTCATTATTACCTCATTGTTAGCAACTTTCGGCTTCTATTCCCACAGCTCCTACATTGTTAAATTACTTAATACATTCGTATAACATTATTATACATGTACATAATAATATAAACATAATACAATGACTGTCACATACATTTTATATTTTATTGCATATATTGGTTTACGGCGGGCTTTTATTATATTTTATTATATAATTAGACCGATATTATTTAAGCGTTAAAAATACTGCCCTCAAATTTGATATAGACATTTCATCGGAAATCCATGTTTCGAGCCCCCTGAATCCATAAAGGCAGTTTGGGAAAACTTTTCGTGTCGGTGTGTGTGTGTGTGTGTGTGTGTGTGTGTGTGTGTGTGTGTGTGTGTCTAATAACGGTACAACTCGAAAAGGAAAAGTCGATTAAATACCAAACCTGGGATATATTTATCTTCTAAGAATGCGACATGAAGACTTTCCCCCACCCCAGAATACCATTTATATGGAAAACTTTTCGTTATTCTTTTATAAAAAATGGCTGTAACGATTTTGATTTAAATGCCGTATGTTTGAGGTATTTTTATTAAATAAAATGTATATGTTAAATTGTCTGGAAATAGCCTGCGTAGTGTTGTTCATTGCGAATGTAAGCCATAAGAGATTAGCAAAATGTTAGTACACAAAACATGTGGATCTCCTTAAAACACACAGTTTATGTCAAATAAAGTTTTATGCAGTATTAACTATTTCACAGATTCTCTTTATTATTGGCTTGAATTGTAAATTATTTACTTTTTCGTGTGGTCGGTCTCTATTGGACTTTTTTTCCTCGTGGTCATGAAAAGAGAATGGAGTCTCAAATTCATCACAGCTTTTAAAACGTGTGGCCATTGCTTAAGTCTACCGTATTACCCTTGTACTTACAAATAAATATGTAATAAAAGCATTTCTACAAATGCTTATCTCGATTAACACAATCAGGAAGAAGAATAATTTGTTGCAAGAATGGTTTGTAGAAGGTGGGTAGGACAAAATTATATGAATGTAGCACATCAGTTTCTTAAATTAAATGTTAATGCCAGAGCTAATGAGGTAGGTATATCCGTATATTTAAGCATAGCGTTCGTTACATTTCAAGTCTGTCCGAAATATTTTATTTTCATTGTTATATTTAGTAGATATTTTGTGAAGTAAATCTGAAAGCCCCTCAGTATATTACGGTGTCATAATTTTTGCACCGTTTTCAATTTTATATCAGAGTTTGCAAATTTTATGCAAAGGTAGTCTGAAATTCCAGTTACAGATTTTAAGAGGTAAAAGAAGTTAAAGTAAGATTTACAAATTTTAAATAGTTTTTTAAATAGTTTAGAAATGTTAAATAGAGCGCTGAATGCTACTTTAAGAATCATTTTAAGTTGACTTTTTAGTTGCACGTCAAAGCTCGGAACGACAAGAAAAGAATTGTGAGAAGTTACTGTAGATAAATGCACGATGTAGGTATAATTTCACATTATTTGGTTGTGTTTTTCACTCTGAATTATATACAAAAATAAGTGAAAAGTGTTACAATGCAGCTGTAATTACGCTTGTTTATCCTTTACTTGCGGCAATCTTAAAAAACCATTAAAGATAATTGCTGTCACAATTTCTGATCTAGCACAAACAATGCAAGCGTTTTAAAGTAAAATAGTAAATGGATGAAATGAATAGATAGCAAATAATTGCTCTGTGTCTAATGAAAATGCCTTGTCTCCAGCAAGACGTGTACTTAAATGAAACTTCTGGAACTAAGTAAAATTTTCTGGTTGTACTCATACAACGTATGTATGATGCAATATCATTGGTTTAAAGTTTCCATCGGCCTAAATATTTTAAGCAAAGGATTCGCTATAGTTTATGATGGTTGCAATGTATAATTTACGATGCCTGTGCTTTTATATCAACATTAATACAACACTTAGTTAATAATAATAATAATAATTAAGTATAATTAATATAATACTCATACACGTGCACTTCATGTAAACATTATCTGCATGTTTTACGGGGGTAGACAAAGAAGTTACATTTTGAACCTATATACAAGAAATAAATGGCACATGCATGCCCCTGAATATAGTCATTCCAATTACACTTCATTTAAATACCGTTCTAACAATTGATTTGCCCAATACTTCTAAAACGAAAATATTACAAACAGACTACTTTTCTCTAGCTAGGGATTGTA
Source organism: Deroplatys truncata (assembly GCA_030765065.1). Classification (NCBI taxonomy): domain Eukaryota; kingdom Metazoa; phylum Arthropoda; class Insecta; order Mantodea; family Mantidae; genus Deroplatys; species Deroplatys truncata. The sequence continues at coordinate 179,188,530 of CM060977.1, read as the reverse complement.
TATTTAAAACAAAATAAATGCTTAAAAGAGAAAAGAATGCGCAAGGTTTTGTATAGCATTAAAATCTTCCGGGCTGGAAGGCCGTGGTCTAAGGGTAAAATTACTAGCACCCGACGTTTTGGTCAACTCTGTGGTTGCCATCTTCAAGAGTGTAACACCCAGGACAGCTTGATAACGACTGGCAACCACAGAGTTGACCGAAACGTCGGGTGCTAGTAATTTTACCCTTAGACCACGGCCTTCCAGCTCGGAAGATTTTAAGGTTTTATTGATTAACTCCGGCCGTGAAAGCCTTCGTTCTTATTTTGTATAGCAGCTTGTATATTACGAATACTACCGTTGTAAACCAAATGTGTTAAGCTTTCAACTTCTTCAGCTGTGCTTGTGTTACTTCTTTAACAGACTAAAATTCGTTGTTAACAAGGTCCGATGTAAAACGAAAAAACAAAAATAAACTTTCATTTTGTTCATTAAGGCAACGTTTCCATGTGGCGGATGTACAATTCTTTAACAAATTTACCTACCAATCTTCTTTCAGTACGCTGCAGTTGGTAATACATTAGTAGTTCAATCTCTTGGAGCCAGACTGATTGCGGCTCTATAGCAAACCGTCGGATGGAGGCAAATCCAAATACTGTAGGGGCCATACAATTGGGCCATCTCTGCCTATACAGCTTTACCCGAATAATATCCCTACTCTCAGAAAACATACACCTTCATTTTGAAAGCAGTTTATAAATGAATGTTTAATCTCTACGAATTCTCACACTGAATCGTGCAGTTGAAACCATGGATTTAAAAATTCGTTTAAAAAATGTAACACGGAAACGGTAGAAAAGATACGCGTTTCTGTTGAAAACGTTACTTTTTATGTGTCTTCTGGATGCCACAATGGAGATCTTTAAAACACACTGTATAAAAAATCAATAGTAAATGTAGTGATCGTGAAACGTTTACAGCATAGAAAATTATGATAAAGACGATAAAGTGTCCTCTCAGTGGAGAATAAACTTAAAACATTTAATATAAACATTCTGTGATTTAAGAATTCCAATTTTACAAATTAATCTATAACGTCAGGAATTAACCTGAACAAAGCTACAATGTAAGCAAATTCAGAATGTCAGTATTTAATTAAAGAATGACTAGGGAAATATTGAAACCTATTTGCTTTCTGTGTTTTCTCGAAATCTTAAACTGTTGGGAAGTATAAAGTGGTTATGTAAGCATTCGGTGCGTAGCTTTAATCCAGCATGTGAACGAGTGCAAAAAGTGGTTAGCGTTGCACACCCAAGGGCCATTGCAAACAACTATCTTTCTCATTAAATAAACGATTTAATTAAAACCTTTAAATGTCGCATTTGGAACAATAAAATTAGTTTACCCTTAATGGAGGTTTGCATCCGAGTGTTAATGGCAAAAAATAAAACATTTCCTCTAGCCTGTAGCCAAACAGTACAGAAGCAAACGTTATCGTGTTCAGGAGATATTGGATTACAGTGAAACTATGAGGAATCATTTGAAATTGAACTTCTTTACTTAACATAATATACAAATAGATACAAAAGATTGTTGTCGGAGTATCACAGTTGATAAGACACGGCATCACTGACTGCTTCAAATTTCGACGGCGGAAGGATGTTTTTTTTAAATAGTCCGTGAAGTCGTTTCCATTTGCATTTGATTTTATATAAGTGAGAGACCATAATAGAAAAACTTTCTTATCAAACAAACTTACGATTTATTTAACATGGCATTATACAGTATAAACCATTCCCGAAATTTCGTATATTCTTGCTTTTAAGGTAAAACTAAGTGGCCAAAGTTGCCAAAAGATGACATATTGATTCTTGTTGTCTAGTCCTATAAATAGATATCTTCTCTTTAATTTCATGTATAAGTTTTCAATTTAGATACAACGCTTACATTTTAAATATAATTCACAAACGTCGTGCATCTGCCATGTTGTACTCCCAATTCACTGATAAAAATAGTAACTCCTATAACCTTGAAGTACGGAGTACATTTTAGTTCATCTTTTAGGGGAAGATTTTCTTTACAAGCTGCTACCAATTCTACGATTTTCTTGTTTAAATATTCATGAGGCTTTTTCTCCGTTTTATTTCAACAGTGTTTTCTCTGAACGGCATCTTCTGAAGCAAACGACCCGTTTTCTCAGAGACTATTAATGTTCATATAAAAACAACAGCTCAGTGGTGCTATTGGTCGGTCTACTTTGGTATTGATAACTTTGTTATTTTTTAAATATTCAACTGCTGACAAATTTCAATAAAATTGTGTAATCAAGAACGAGAATCTAACGTTACATTCATATGACATTTCTGCCCCTATAATTTATTTTAATATATATTGTACAAAATATTTTCATAAGGCTTACTATTTTACTACTTCTTTATAATCAAAATAAAAACCGGCAGATAGTTTGATGACACATTTCCTTGTAAATACACGGGGAATACAGGAAACCGAATGGATGGAGAGAAGTTTAAAAACTGGATCGCTATATGCTAGCCTATAAATTCCATGCTCTTTCCTTGACATGACCAAAAATAACTGAATGGCGACAATACTTTAAAAATTCAAACCAACAATAAGTATCTTGCAAATGGCTTAAGTCACCAAATTTTTACTTTCTCTACTACGTATAGTAAGTAGGGGAAGTATTGCATTCCACCCAAAAATTCGATATCGAGGTTTCACCGAAAATACATGTTTTGAGACCCCCTAAATCCAAAAAAAGGATTTTGGAAACATGTCCGTGTGCGTGAGTCTGTGTGTCTGTCCGTCTGTCTGTCTGTCTGTCTGTCTGTCTGTGTGTCTGTGAACAGTATAACTCAGAAACGAACAGTCGGATAAACACCAAACTTGGTATTTAGGTTCAGTATCTTCGATAGATGCGACAAGAAGGTTTTCAGGAAAATCCCCTCACCACAGATTACCCTTTACATGGAAGACTATTCGAAAATTTTAATTTTATCAAAAATGGCTCTAACGATTTTGATTAAAATATCATATGTTTAAGATATTTTCATGACAAATGAAATGTATATCTCGAATTTTCTGGGAATTTCTCCAAAAGTATTCTTCATTGTGAACGAGTTATCATAACTGGTAAACCATAAGAGATAGACAAAATTTTACTACACACAAAATGTAGATCGCGTTAAAATACACAATTTATGTCAAATACTTGTTTGTTGTTGAGTGAACCATTTTCGAGATATTGCTTGTTATTCCCTTAAATTTTCAATACTTATACCTTTTCTCAAATTCGATATTCATTTTTACTTTCTCTACTACGTATAGTAAGTAGGGGAAGTATTGTATTCCACCCAAAAATTCGATACTGAGATTTCACCGGAAATACATGTTTTGATATCCCCTGAATCCAAAAAAAACTTTTTGGAAACATGTACGTGTGTGTGTCTGTGTGTCTGTCTGTGTGGCTGTCTGTCTGTGTGTGCTGTGAACAGCATAACTCAGAAACGATCAGTCGGATAAACACCAAACTTGGTATTTAGGTTCAGTATCTTCCAAAGATGCGACACGAAGGTTTTCAAGAAAATCCCCCCACCCCAGATTACCCTTTACATGTAACATTCTTCGAAAATTTTTATTTTCTCAAAAATGGCTCTAAAGATTTTGAGTAAAATCATATGTTTAAGATATTTTTATGTCAAATAAAATGTATATCTTGAATTTCCTGGGAATGTCTCCAAAAGTATTCTTCATTGCGAACGACTTTTGCATAACTGGTAAACCATAAGAGATAGACAAAATTTTACTTAACAAAAAATGTAGATCGCGTTAAAATACACAATTTATGTCATATACAATTTTTTTTGAGTGAACTATTTTCGAGATATTACTTATTATTCCCTTAAATTTTTCAATACTTATTTTCTCAAATGGGAATTCGTTATTCATTTTTTGTCTTGGATATGCAAAGAGAATTAATCTGTGGCAAAGGGAATGGTGGTGCACCTAGCAACCAGCTATTATGAGATATGTATGTGCTTAAAGGCTACTGTATTTCTATATTGCCCTTGTAAATATATATTCCACTTACATCTACAAGAAAATTAGCAATAAGATAGAGTCTGTGAATGTTTATCTCGATTAACATGAAGTAGATGGAGAATAAGCGTTTGTAAAAATAGTTTATACAAGAGTACAGAAATTCATGTGAGTGTAACACATCAGGTGTTTTTAAGTCCTGGACATGCAAAGAGAATGGAATACGCCACATAGCAACCAGCTTTTAAAATATTTGACTATCGCTTAGGGCCTACCACATTCCCCTTACATCTACAAGAAAATTAGCAGTAATATTAATATCTCCATTAGCATGAAGCATATGGAGAATAAGCGTTTGTAAAAATAGTTTGTACATGAGTAGGGAAAGTTATGTTAGTGTAACACAACATATTTAATTTTTCAGTAAATTACGTTATCTAGATGTTATTTTTATAATAGGCTTTTGTCTATCTCTTAATGTTTATCAGTCATCCAAAACTATACAAAATTCCTTCCGAATTAAGAGACTTCCCAAGTATTCCCGGAATATACACGTTTTATTTGTCATGCAAATATCTTAAGCATATGTTGCTCTATTCCAAATCGTTAGAGCATTTTGAGAAAAACAAAAATGTCGAAATATCTTCCACGTAAACGTTGGTTTAGGGTTCAAGGATTTGTCTTGAAAATATTCGTGTCGCATCTTTGAAAGTTGCTGAACCTAAAGGCCAAGTTTGGTATAATAGCAAATTTTGTTGTAGAGTTATGCTGCTTACAGACACACAAACATATAAACAAGGGATCGTATTCTAAAAATGGGACTAAAGGGATGTAGGTGCAGAGAAATAAAAATCATATATTCCTTAATATACCACATTATTGTATAAAAGTAGATCAGTAGGCTTAAAGGGCATGACATAACAGTTTCAATCTGATGTGTTAAGTAGTTATGAAATTTAACGCCTTACATCTCCCCTTAAATTTTAGACAATATACATAGAAATGTAACATGATTATTCATTTGTTTCTCATTAACACATCATTGAGATATATCTCCTTGCTTTTTAAACATGCGACAATTGTGTGTGTCTCCTGGATACTCCTAAATACTTACTACCTAATCTAATTGTAATACTTTCTTGAAGACATTATAGTGATTAACAGTAAACCGAAAGAGGATATAAGGTTTTATCTTAGTAGTCCATAAAATATCTGTGAAACAACAAAGGGGCGATTGAAATATGATTTTATCAGTAGAGTTTTAATAGTTTAATATCCCGTAGGCTAATGTTTCAATTGCTACACTCCCAGGCGTGTTTTCTTAAAAATATGTAGATTCAAACTAAATTAAATAAAGTATCATCAAAATATGTTCAACAATACAAATAATTATAGTCTGCAAACAGGAAGCCATGTTTTGCAACCGGAAAATTAATAAAGCGAATAAGAAGTTAACAAAAGAAAATGTTCTATTAGAGCATTCGAGGTATCAAATAACTCTCCGTTCTCTGTAATGAATTAGCAATAAATACTGAGACTATCATATGTATACCAAACTTAAATAAAATATACTTGAATAAAAATGTTGGAAGTGTGGAATAACAATTAATTCATTGAATGAAAACATTTAAGATATTTTATTCAATGATAACTTTAGTAGCATCTTCAAAAATGGTGTTTTGAACATTGTTTGTTTCCCACTTTTATTTTAAAACCAGAAATCAGATGTGTACCTGATATTTAAATAAAAATAATTGTTATTTCCCTTACTCATGGGCTGAATCTTTTATATAGCTACCAATTTTATTTATTTAAGAAACTAACCAATAATTATTTATGGTCTTTGCCATAAAGACACAAAATGACTTACAAAAATATTTTAACTCAAAACAAAATTAAAATAGGTATATAAAACACAATATAACGTTCATCCTTATACAGCCAGTGTCTTATCTAAAATTTTAATTTTAGAGAAATAGTTTTCTGAACAAGGATCATACAATTTTTACCTTATTTATTTTTTAAAATTGTTTGTTTAAAATCGCCTAAAAACTAAAGTCATAACGCGACTTATAATATCATTATAAGGAACAACTCACATATTAATTAACACAATTTTTGATTTACAGTATTGATTAACACAATACGTAACGAACAACAAAAATTATAAATTACGATATCAATTGATGTCTTCAATGAGTGGAATAACTTCAGGCTGGTTGATTGAATTTGCCAAATCTGTGGAGATGTGGTGTAGATTGTTTTTTCTTGAAAGATTGAGCTTTTAGTAACGATGTGTTTGATTGTAAGGAGGGTGTTTCAGGTGGAGCATATAAGACGGTCAACTTTACGTGCCTGATACACGTGTGTCAGTGAGGTGTGACCAACCCGTAACCTTGTTACAGCAACTTGTTGACTTCTGGCAGCAAACGTAAAATGTGATGTGACTTCAGGATAAGGCCTGACCTCGTGGAATTTGATGGCTGGTTGATACATACGTTGTTATTTCCAGTAGTGCCTTAGGCGTCGATTTATTTGGCTGAATAAGTCACTGTGGGGCACTGGAATTCAATGGTTTGCTCACCGGGTGTTTGGTGGATTCTTTGGCAGGCAGCTGCATCTGGCGTTTCATTGCCAGTGATACCCAGATGAGATGGTAAGAAGCAAAATAACACTTCTTTACGATGATGTTGCAAATCCATATTTGTGCTAAGAATATTCTGAGCCACGTTGGATGTGTGTTACTGTCTTTAAGGGTTTCTAAGACACTTAGTGAGTCAGTTAGGATTAGTAAGTATCCCTCATTACTGGTAGTAAAACGGAATAACAAAGGTAGTAACAAAGAAAAAAAGGTAATAAAAAACGTAAATAAGGGAAAAAGAACACAGAAAATTTAGAAATTTCTTATGCAAAACCTATTGTAAAGTGCTGTAATGTATATCTACAAGTTTATAAGTTAATAAACAAAGAACGTTACACATATTTGTTTCACTTTATTCATAGAACTTTCAGATAATATGTAGCTACATAATACATAGGATTCTCCTTCAGATTCTTTGTTCATATCAACTACAGTCAACATAAGTAAATCAACCCTGCTGCTTACTGATCAATCTATTTAAATGTAATAGGTGTACTGAAATTTATTTTCAGATAAAAACTGAATATCTCTAAGAGAACTTAAACAAATTTAAAGACGATGTTATGTGTATACTACAGGATGAATTTAATGATTATTTCAAGCAATTTGAACGAATTCTAGTATTAATGTTTTCGATTACTCTCCGAATGGAATCGATTGAACTAAAAATTACCAAATTAGCTCGAGGGAACTCTTGGACGGACAGAACAAAGGCCTTTGACCTCTTCCTCTACCCTTCGACTAATGAAAACTACGTTTGAAGTCTGATATGCCGTTGTACCATTAACATGTGGTAACGTTTCGTGTAGAAGCAGAATCAACAAAATGCCAATCTTTGAGGGACTTAATACCGTTTGGATATTTAAATCCCCAGGCTAAATACCGTTTGGCAGTTATATAAATGAAACCAGTATTCAAATTTTATTTGGTTTCATATTGTACTTAATTTTTTTGATTTTCTTTACAAGTTCATATTTACAGTAAATTTCGCAATTTCTTAGCAACAATCTCTCTTGTCAGTCCAATGGAAACAGTTGATAACGTACTATCCTTTCCTGTAGTAGCAATAAATACATCAGTTGTGACTGACAGTACATGCAGATTAGTATTGTGTTTTATAATGTGGTAGTAGACATGTAACAATTTTATCGAAGTAGTAGAGACCAATGTGTGTTATGTATTTACATAACTTTGAAACATATTATCCTAATGATAAATACACTTAAACCTACAGAAAAAGAAATTTTAAAGTTTACTTCAAGCTTCAGGGCATTATTTAAACATTGTTATAAATAATTATAAAATATATGAAATGCATGTACCAGGATTCTGATAGACTCAAATTATGGCAAATGTTCACACTGCTGAAATGAAAGAACTGCGTTATGAACCCAATCCCTAACAATAGACAGTAGACTTAGGTCGGAGTTGTGAGAAGTTTGCTGTAAATGTGTGAAAGAGATGCAAATGTCTTTGTTTCAAAAGAAAATCGAGGGCTGCTAACTATATAAAGGTGCTAAATGGATTGTCATTAAAGTCACTGACTTCTCTGCATGTTAGAGTTCGCATGATCCCGCTTGTTTGAATCTATTCTTTGTCGGTGCAGCCAGTTACTCGCATTTAGGCAGCTTTGTTTCAAAATTGAAATATGTTGTATTCCAAGTTTATAAGCCTATGCAACAAAGTGCCCAATGCACTTTATTAAACGCTTCTCAGAATCTCAGAGACAAAATATTTATTGGATTGGATTCTATAAAAGCCACTTCTAAACCTCATGTTGAATGATTTTGACATGGTCAAGAGCTACAGATATACAAGCTAACAGTCTGATATGGAAAAGGCCTTCCATTTATTACATCTGCAAACATTTTGTATACACTTTATTATGCTGGTTGTACATTATAAATCGATTCCGAATAAAGCGGACCATTTGAGTTTGTTCCAGAGGAGAAAATCCTTAATTCACATTTCCCCCTTATTCATTCATGGTGAAGTCAACCCACTGCTCGGTGTTGTAGCACCATTCTTTGTGTCACAGGTAAGCCTTTCATAATATATTTTAGCACGCACAGCACAGCCAGGATATATGAATACTAATTTTCGTCGTTAAAATTCTTAAATTCTGTATGTTTACGTTTTACCATTCGTAGTTCCTGATTGGTATGCAAAGCAGGTTAATAATTCTTGCATGTCAATATCCTTAAGATGCGTACACAAAAATATAAAGAGAGGAAGGGACGTTATATACCGGTGATATAACCTTTATTGCTTTGAATACATTCTGAAACAAATTTTGTTTCTTTTTTGGCTTTTGCGTTACTTTATTTTCTGAACAGAGGATGGTTAATCATTTGGTTTTCATCCAAAGTACAAAGCTACAAAGGATTATGAATCAGAACGCAGTGTGCCTTATATATAGATGTGGTATAATGTTATGGTTCTCACTGAAAATGTCCATTTGTTTTTTCTGTTTAAAGCTGTCATTTGAGCAACTTATCAGGTTTACTTAAAGTAATGCAAAAAACTTTCTTCTAATATGTCTCTCTCTTAAATGTATCCTTTTGCAGCACCTTCTTTCTGGCTCATTTTTCTTCTTTTTTCTTGAATTTTATCACTTACTACCTCGCAAGTGAATATTTCTAAGGTCTCCTTAGAAGACTAGTAAACAGTGGCTTCATTAGTAATGTTTAATTACCCTTAATGGAGGTTTTTAGAGGAAATTATTGATAGAGTGCTATACATACCATATAATTATGATTACTCCTTTCCTTTCTTTGTAGGCATTAGTGCAAACATAAAGCGAGACATACAGTAAGAGGTGTTTAAGCAAGTACTAACACTGAAAATAGCATCTGACTGTGATGTTTGAGTTTCATAGTTTTAAACGTCAAAATGTCATGAAATTAAAGAGCAATAAAGCTGATTAAGGTCTTAATTATTAATAGAAGATTACCTGCCAATCCGGTAATTTCAAAACTGATTCTCACGATTGGTAGCACTAGTTATTGGTTATTATTGTTGTTGTTATTATTATTATTATTATTATTATTATTATTATTATTATTATTATTATTTTATAGTTATTGACGCAGTTATAAGTGCTGTAAACTATGAAAGTAATGGCTTTCACATGGTAAGTAGGGAGTTCAGAAACCGGTACACGGAAGTTGCACTAGGGCCGAGGTCGGGTTTCTGCTGAGTCGCGTCAGATCATTTCCTTGGGCGGTGACGTTTTGCTTAGCTGTGCCAGGGTGTACTTTAAATACTCCATGTTTTGGGAACTCGTGCTCAATTCTTGGACAGTTGCTGCTGGACCCATTCGGTCGCCATTTTAAAAGTTCACGTGGGACAAAGTGTTATCTTAGAGTACGAACATGATGCATCGGACATCATCTAGCGTGATTTAGGTAAGCATTTTATCCATTTAAATACTTATACGAGTCCCTTAGCCGACCACGAGCCTGTTACCCGTTTTATTAAAAATTATATTAACCTCAGAGGAGAGTACCTACTATGTAAATGTTTGGAACCACCTAGGTCATACACGTACCCTCCTCTCGCAAGCCTTCAATATTTTAGAACCTCCAAAACCTATGTCTGTCCTGATTCTCTAGTCGGGCAAACTGCCCTCTGCTAGAAATGGGTGTACGCACATAGGGAGAGCTCAGGTTCATGAGAGATCCTTGCGGGTGTCAGTGGAACGAGCACGGTGACACCGGCGTCTAGAGCCGCTCTTATGAGAGAAGCAGCAGCCTTTGTGACTCATTGCGACAGCCCCGTTATAACCGCGTCAGTTGCAAATCATTTTGCAAAAGAGAAAATTATGCGTTTAAAATCACGAATATCCGAAACCACTGATAGCCATATAATGTGTTCGCCGCAGTTTCGGCCCGAAAGTATAAAATAATAATACACGTTTCACACCTGAAATTCAAGAGTTTAACTATGAAAGAAGTCAATAAAATTACTTAAGAGCACATAATAGTAGAAAATCAGCTGAGGGGTTCTGTTAAGTAGGTTGCGCAGTATTTAACGTTTTAACTAGGAGACATACATTGAACTACTTAACTCCTTGATAATGAAATAGCGTCATTGCTACAGTCTAACCAGAAGAGTTAATGCATTTATGCATTTATGAGCGTATCCACATTTGAGTAGTCTCATTTCTCCTCCTTTCTCGATGTTACTGGCTCATTTTGTTTTAGATCTGAAATGTTGGTACATATAAGTAGAATTCATATTATCAAGGTCAAACCATGATACAGTTTACATTACAGTTAGGTTATTAATATTCAGGAAGTTTAGATAACACACCAAGTTTGTAATATCTTTAGGTAGTATTAACTTTCTTACTAATCTATGATTATCCATAATTTCTCATATGGTAAAAGTACAATAAAAAGCATACAATATTTGTATACAAGCTTCCTGAATGAAATTACTTGGGGGTGATGTATAATGTCAGATAAAATTAAGAATTAAATTGTTAGAAGCGAAGTAATACAGTTTTTATGGATAAAAGTAATAGATTGCACAATTACTGTAAACTTGTTTATTAAGAGCAGTCTAAAAAAATGAGCATAATATTACAAACCTCAATTAAAACTAGATCAGAGAACATTCAGGAATGGCTGCCGAGTTTTGTGAAACTAAATGGGTAAGTTTCTTACTTATAGAAGTAAGGAAGAAAAAGGCCGTGCATTGCTTGTTAAGGGGACCAACCCATGAAAATTATAGAAAACATTCAAAAATGAAGTATTTTGGCAGTATTACTGCGTTTAACATGGATCTTTGTGTAATAGTGCGAACAATAAAATGATTAAAGTGCCATACAACACGGGAATGCAGTTTTGAAGTCTAAATCTACCTCTCTATCCCTAAAAATAATTAATTTTCCTCATTACTTTATTCCGTGCTCATTATCACTAAAATTGTTCCATGCGGCGTAAATGTTTCTCACTTTTAAAATTTCACCAAGGAGCCATAAGATAATAAGAGTTATCGCTGGAAATTTACATCAAAGTGGAAATCACAAAGCATATGTCTTTAGAAAATATGTTTTGAATTATTGAAAGCTGTAAAAGCAAAAACTATATAATTTTGAATTCCTTTCTTTAAAGTAATTCACTTTTACATGAAAATAATGTGGTAAATTGGTAAGACGTATATATTTTCATTTATCAGTATTTAGATTTGATTTCTAATTGTTGAAAAGTGTGCCGCAAAGTGATTTTCCTAAGATCAGTAATGCCGTTCGCAACAATCGGTGACATTGTCCTCCTTTATGCTTCCAACTTCGTGTTGGGAGTGATAGGACATTATGGTGACCAAAGCTAACAGAGTAGAAGCTCCTTGGGCACATAAGCTGATACCATTGGATGTCAGTTAATCCCAGAACAGCTTGTAAATCTTTATTAGTGTGAGACATTCTGAATACTACATAAAAGCCTAAATCAAATATTTTTATAAGCTTCTTTGAAAGCAAGCTACTGAAATGGACATCTAAATTCAGGCTACTTTAATAACTTTCATCAAAGCAACTTCTATATTGATGTATGCAAGAAGCATTAATGAGTTGTTTTCGAACGTCACAGTGCTCTATTTACTATATCTATATGATCAAAACGCTTTAGTGAATGTTGTATTTCTATAGAACGGAAGACATAAGTCATTTATGGAGAATGATTGAATCGCTGACCATATTATCTTGAAACATCAATCGCTGTATATTACCACTGAGATAAGGAAACTGCATCAAAAATGTACGGAATTTATCAAAGCTAACAATTCCTAGCACGTTACTTCATAATACAAGGCCTTGTGTTGTATTTTAATTCTACCACAACAAGCAATGACTAAGCTGCAATGGCGTCATTTTGAACGAATTTAATATGAGCAGAATGACATATTTCTCAAGTGCGTGCATGAATACTGGGATCACCCTGTTATAAAACAAAATGTTGACGTTTTATATTTTGTTGCATATATTTCATAAGGAAAGGTAAAAGCCTTACCCCTCTTAATACCCTACTTTTACCGCTTTACATTATACTTATATAAATACGATAACGTAGCAGTCTTAATTGAATAAATCAATCTTGGCATTCATGTAGTCGATAGTAATGGAATTATTATTGTCAAATACCGTTAACTGGGCAGAAAATTTAAAATTAAACAATTAAATTCGTCTTATAAGCAAAATGCTAATTTAGCATTTATCAACAATGGGAAGTGAACCAAATTTGGGATCCCCGAGATAGAACCCATGCTGATAGCATAGGATAGGTCTACAAGCGGAGAGGCCTTGGCACTTCGGCTATTCAGATCTTTTGTACCTAGGTCTCTGACGGGGCGCCCCCGGGAGGGAAGGAGGGAAGAGGTGAGAGGAAATGAGAACGGCCGGACCAGGAGGCATGACAGGCAGATGGCAGGGTCCTTACCGTTTACAGATTTGAGCTCCCCGGGTGGTAGCTGGTGCAGCCGACTCCCCTATGGGCCTGGGACCCGAAGACTGCTCGTAGTTCGGATGCCAGGCTGGAGTCTATGCTTAACTTAATCATAATGATGTTGCAGACAATTACTATAGTAAATATTCATAAATACCTACTAGACCACTCGTTCCATACATTGTCTAGAGTTCTTATTTCACACATGTAGACATATTGCAAGGAAATGCTTTCACATCTGCAGCAGCTACCGTGGAAGCGAGATATAGCAAACCTAGGATTACAGAGTTAACGATGTGCGGAATCTGCACGGATAATCGAGGACGAGCACAGGCTGCAACATATTGCACGTGTAATTTTACAATGAGGAAGGTTATTACAGTAATGCAGGTGTGTCGATATAATTATACTGAACATGTACGCCCTGCAAGAAGCCAGAAATTTCCGCATAGTCGTAACTGCTCAGGCGTCTGGAATATGCAAGCGATAGTTGTAATACGTGTTTCCGTAGAGCAAATTCCTTCAAATCCTCACCAAAAATAAATGGATGTTAAGGCATATGCACGCTATGGATGCCGGTTAGTCGTGATGGTACGTATCTTTAACTATGTTGATATAAAATGAATACAACATATTACTCTACTTGCGTTTTGCTTTATGTTTAAAGGATTCCGTTACGAGAGTTACATTCTGTGGGCCACTTTATTTACTGTTAAGGGTACTAAGGTGAAACTGCACAAAATCATTTAAAAATCTATTTTATGTACTCCGAACTATGTGTGAAACATCTATTTTCCTATTACATACCTATTATCTGTCACTGATGCATACGAAACTCCGTTATCTCGATTACTAGACCAAATGCTTCTTTGGAATTTGAAAACTATGTTTGGACATTTTATTAGATTGAGAATATTTCACATGAGATAATCATTCAATATCCTTCAAAGTTTTCAAATAAGTGTTAAAAATGTAAATAAAAATGCTTAAAATTAGTGTACTGTAATGTTGACAAACATATTAACCAGTATATCTAATAAACCAAACATTTTAAAAATGTCAATTATAGAAGTTAACAATTTTTTGTCAAAAATAAAATAGTAACAAAAATTTATTTTCCGGATTCTGTTTCCAAAATCTGTTAACATTTTGTGTAATATACCTCCACAAAATATATATTAACATAAATTGTGTGTCTTCATCATATGGACAACTTTATCATATCGTTAATTAATTATGTAATTGATAAATTGAAAATTAAGTGGAATATTAACATCAACATTTATATGCATACTTTTGCATTTAATATTTTTGTTGTAAATTAACAAAAAAGGAAAGAAAATGGCTTACAATTGTGTAATTAAATACATTTATCACTAAGGGTGGCCTTAAAACTCATAATTTGTATATTCTTCTAAACTTAAATATTTTGGAAATTATTCATTAAGAGAGGTCCACAAAACTCTCAGCGTACTTCACGACTTTCTATTTTCCATCTTTTACAGCTCATCAAATGGAAATAAAAAACACTGGCCACATACTGAAATGCTACAGCAGTAGATATATCCGTGGAATACTACACACATATTTAAATACATCGATTTTGACGCTTATTAGCACAATGTAAGGGGATTTACCACACAAATATAAGAGTAGTAGTAATATAATTCACCAAGAAACATGTTAAAATATTTAACAACCAAGAATTGTACAAAGCAGTTTGTAAGAGACGGGTGAACTAGCAAATTCCAGGTAAAAGATCATTCTAAGTAGAGCCCACCTTTCACTAAGCTAACGAACAGGGAGACGGTAGCGGAAAGGAGAAATAGAAAGAGACAGATAGAGAAAAGAAAGAGACGGAGATATTGAATCAAGCGTCGCGTCATGGGGACGCGTATGTGCGAAACTTTGGAGTAGAACATTCTCATACATGTTAAGGTAACGCGGTCTGAGGGTCAATTAGAAATGTAGTTACATTTCGAGGCGTGGAGGTAAGCGTCACTAGGCTTAGGTACATAAAGGGGAACAAAGTCCCAGATTTTGACTCTCTTCTAGAATCTCGTCGACACAAAGTGCTACTCTCTTGTCGACAAATGCACGTGTGTGCATATGGGTGGGAAGACGTGTGCAGTTAGTTTAGGCTCCTGATTTATTCTAATGGTGGGAATTGGTATAATGGGAAAAGCTAGCCACCAATAAAATATTTGATTTGATAATACACCACGTTTATTAGGGAAATGCAGTATATTTTAATTTGCCTCACCTACGATCACCCTGAGACCCAAGAATTAGGAATGGAAAATACCGCAGCCGACGAGCATCCATAGCTGAGGACAAGAATACTGCAGCCGAGCGCATCGACTAGAGCAACGACGATTTCCAGATGCTACTGATCAACGATTTCCCGCTATAACAACCAGACCTTTACGTCATAACCACCGAAAACGCAGAGTAACAGTGCAGAGATGAACCTTCTCTGTGACGTTCCCTAGTGTTTTGCATATTTACTCTGCAAACAACTCAACGAACAGATATTTCAAATATGCGAAATGCTTGTATATATTACTCAACAGGTATATAACCATGAAATTAATCTTTTATGCTGTATCCATGACAATATTCTCTGCTGTTATTGATGGCATGTAATGCAGAAGGTATTTTAAGCTGATAATGAAGTGAAAGTATTAGCAATTTAAACACTGTGTTTTAATTTGCGCATAAATATTGGTGAAGCTATTAAACATCTTGGCTCAGTTTTATCTAGACTTGCAAAGTAAAATGTAGGAGGAAGGGATGAAGGGGAGACACGAAGGGCGACCACATCCGGATGACGATGTGCGCATAAAGAGCAGGGTGCCTAACGCTTCCAACATGACACCAATCCTGACGCCGGCTAGTCCTGCCTTAATCACCCTGCACCTAGAAATTCTGGGTGAAGACAAGACAGCTCCCAGAAAGGAAATGGCACCAGGGGGCTCCAGAGCGAAAATCCCACCGCCCTGCCGCACACAGCAACCACAGTCTGAAAAAGAGGACCTAAAACGATGTAAAGAAGCGATGAGAACAAAAATGATGAACATGAAATTTGTGGTAGAAGGAAACCCACCCCAGCATTCGGCTACCGATCCGGGGAAACAACGAATAAACCCCTGGTCTGAGTGGCCGGCCCAACAGGAACCCACCCCAGCATTCGGCTACCGATGCGGAGAAGCAACGAATAAACCACTGGTCTGAGTGGCCGGCCCAACAGGAACCCACCCCAGCATTCGGCTGCCGATGCGGGGAAACAACGAATAAACCCCTGGTCTGAGTGGCCGGCCCAAAAGGAACCCAATCCGGAAACTCCCGAATACGAGCTTCAAATGTTAACACGGGGCCATCTCGCTGGTTATGATGCTGCGTCTATTATCTTAAAAAGGAATACTGATAAAATAAATCCTGACCGTTGGAACAAAGTCCTGTCTTTTAAATCACAATTGCTTCTTCTAACTTTTTCCAATCTGCTTGAGATAGTTGTAGCAGAAACAAGTACATTTATCAACTATCGTATTTTGTTAGACCCGAAGAATCTAGTTTTAGTTATTTGAGGTATAACAAAATTACATTGACGTAACAGAAAAGTTATGACGTAGACGTTATCATGACATTTCTGTAATAAATACTACATACACAGTAATGTTACAAATGGAACTTTGATTTTCACCCCTTTTACTGAAGGACTAAATATAGTAAAGTAAGTCTGATCAAATTCTGTAGGATAATATGAATTAAATTATTTACTATCAAATAAATACTAATGGAATAATTGGCTTTTAGTGCAGTAGAAGTGATACGCACACATAAGAATTTTTAAACTTTAGTAGTCTTTAATTAATGAAAAGTGCATGTATGTCATTTGTTATCTTAAGTATTTTATGCTTCCTTTGTTTAAATTAGAATGACCGCTGCAATTTGGCTACACTTAACACTTGGCGGCTCTTTCACTGGTAAAAACCAGAGAGTTTTCTGTGTTGCTTAGTAAATTAATCTAGGTTTCATCTTCAGATTGTTTACTATACAAGTTATTTAGATGCAATTTGTTTTTAGGTCCAACATCATCTGTGATGATAGTGATGAGCTATCACATTGTTTACTAAATATGAAATGTGTTGCGTTTTTAATATAAATCTTATTTTTAAAGGCATGAACCTCTTTATTGGACACAACAGTGTGTATTAATCGCATGACTGCTCTGCATAGTGTCGCGTACTACAACAAATTCAGATGATAGAGGAGGGTGCCGGAACCTTTATACTATTATAGGATCGAGGCGGCATGGAAGCGTAGCTCATCTACACATGATTATTGTTACATAGTTCTCAACTTCTACGTAAAAAGGAAGGGAGGGAAGCTTCCTTTAAGATCTCAACGCGAATTCAAAGAACGTTCGACACGTTTATTCCAAAAGGGAAGCTATAATTATGTCATGGTTACTTGGTGATCGGCGAGAGCTGTGCGCTAGTTGCCCGCCCCCCCCCCATGTTGACTCGCTAGCACACAAAAGAGGAAGGGAGCCTACGTTGCGTTAGTATATACCAGATAACTCGTCCTCTAATCCCTGCGTCAATATTGGCCAAATGCTGCCAACCCCTGAATATACAATCCTCCCAATTACTTTAACATAATCCCCTAAAAACCTGCTAAACATCACAATTGCTTGGTATAGCAATAGTAAACGTAGACAAGAAACGACTTCGATATTTTCATACAAAAGTAATGCTCAGGGTATCAAATTTGAGTTAACAGCTGTATTCTTAAAAGAGGGAGAGAAGAGCATGGAGAAGAGAAAAGAGAGTATAGCATATTAAATTTCATTAAAATTATTTGATACTCTCTAACTCATATATGACCGTGGCTCATTTGGCTCCACTGAACTTGAATTGTGAAAAATTTCAATCACAAAATCGAATGAAGTATCCTATGACTTTAGATTGGTGTAATATTAAGGTTCATTTGTATTTCAATTTATTTTTTTTGGTTACACTAGTTGAAAAACTATTATTTCGTGAAATATGTCACCTGACCAAAATGACGTTTCATTATGTTGGTAACAACTGTTTATGCAAATGTAGAAAGAACGAAAGGCATAGATTGTGTTTAGGTGTAATGAGCATGGAAAAAGCATGCATTTAGTTACAGAGACAGGCAATAAAGTTACACTGTGGTTTTAAAGCGGTATTTGTTTAACATCGTTCATGTTTACCCTATGATGAAAACTACTGTGCATGAACATACCTTCTCACTCTGGAGGTTTCGGAATTTGGCAGCGTTGATTAAACCATTAGATGCGAACGTAAACACGTGATTTTTATTTGAAGGATAACATTTTATCAGAAAATTCCGATGAACAAAATTATTTAAGAACTCACTTACACTTTGAAATTATTCTACTGCATGAAGAATCATAAATAAAACCACGAAAAGGTAAAAAAGTCTGAATTTCTTTTTCCCAAGTGTAAATTTGAAATACTCTGCTTCAGGCGCTTTAAATAGTGATTTTCATTCATTAAAGGTCTTTTACACTGTTTATATAATCTAAACGTGAGCGATGTATACAGTGCACACTTATTTACAATAGGGGTTAAAGTTATGAAAATCTTCTCATATAAATAGTATATATACTTTAGGGAAGCACTGTACACCAGTTGTGAGAAGGCGTCACATGCATTTTAAATAAATTGTAATTTCTCAAATAAATCAAAGCATACAGGGTTTACGAATTCCTAATAATAGCCGTCGTCATGCTATCCTCTAGTTCTCGAAGTCGCGGGTATAAATCCGGCGGAGAACGCTGGATTCTTTTATCGGGTGTAAAACACCTTAGTTTTTCCTTCGGAATGAAGGTTAAGTCGGTGGTGTGTCGCAGTTTTACTGCATGTGAAAGAACCTCAGGCCTGATAAAGAGGCCTCTGAGCAAAATTTGCAGTCTTTCACGCCCAATATAGAATGGGACACTAAGAATCATAGTAGTTAAAGAGCGTCCATAAATAAAACTAATCCTTTTTGTAATAGTAATCGATACACTATTATTTGAATAAAGAAAACAGGTATTGCGCTAACCTTACACAATTACCGAAGTTCTAATTCTTATTCTTACAAATTAAAGTTTTATTTCTTGTGAAAACGAAAGGTATGTAAGAGGAACTCAGATGCATATTGAAGGCATATTAAAAGATACTATGCAATTTAAGGTTTTCAGGAAACGAAGCGCATTTTTAGTTTGTCTACGACATACTTGCAGTAAGTAGAGGAAATATTGTATTCTACCCAAAAATGTGAGGTCGAAGTTTCACTGGAAATGCATGTTTTGAGGCTCTCTGAACCAAAAAAGATCATGTTTAGAAAAAGGTAGTTGTATGTGACTGCACAACTTAAAAAGGAAAGGTTGGTTAAATGCGAGACTTACTATCTCAGTTCGGCCCTTCCAAGGATGCGACACGAAGATATTGAACCCTACCACAAACTACCCTTTTCATGTAACATTTCTGTTATCTTTTATTTTTTCATATTTTTTATTGTTTCTAACGATTTTGATAAAAATGTCATTTGTATTTTCGTGACAAATAAAATGCATACCTTGAATTATCTAGGAATGGCTTCTGAAGCCGCCTTTATTTTGAATCACTTTTGTATAATTGACAAATAGTAAATGGTAGACAAAATCTTACCGCACAGAAATGTAGATCTCGTCTAAGCACACAGTTTATGTCAAATAAACATTTTTGTGGCGTTAACCATTTCCGTAAAATTCATTCCTATAGGTTTCAATTTTCAGATACTGCATACTTTTGAAATTCAAATCGATTCTTTCTTTCTTTCTTTCTTCCTTTTCGCATTCGTGGAAAGAGAATAGCATTTCAAACCAACACATAGGGACGGCCTTTGAAAATATTTGACTATCGCTTTTGTTTATTGTATCCTTCTTATACCTACTACGAAATGAGTGAGTAATGAAGGTTTGTCATCATTAACAAGAAGCAGATGGAAGATTACACTTTCTAAGAATAGTTTATAGAAGAGTTAGTAGAGAAAGTCATATGAGTGCAACATATCAGATATTTTTCTTAAATTTCCTCATTTCGATTTTATGCTAAAGATTTCATGATTCGATTTAATGGAAGAAATCTCACTGACAGCACCACATTACTCATTAGGGCTCATCCGTATTAATGGAATATGTCAGGCATAACATATACTCCACTGTTCATCATCCTACTTCGTGTTTAAAAAACAGTTTGCACTAAAAGTTCTTACCATTACTTAACGTACCTTAACAAATTGCCCTTAAGAGGCTGCACTTGTCTTAAAAGTCCCTAATGAACATAAAGATAGAGTGGCGGATGGAATCTTGATTACTATGTACTTCTCAGCAGAGTGTAAACTTCTTTGTCAGGATTAGCTTTATGTAAAGGAGAAATCATCTCGCAAGCCACATTTACGACGTGCTTAGTTTTCGGGGTTAAAATTTGGACAAAGCTAACTGAATCCTTTCGTGAAAATTGGCTTACTGGAAGTTCTACGTCTGTTCCTGGCAATTATTTACTGCCACATCTGGAGCCGAGAGCGTTAATGAGATTTGTGTCACTATGCTTTCAATGCAATTACTAAAAGTGAATTATAAAGGCACTGCATGGCAACAGCTTTTAAAATTTGATTCCTTTTAAATGAACGTGCAGCTCGAGATAAGTCAGGTAACTACTGTGCAGTATGCAATTGTTATACTGCTAGGTGGAGCAAGATTGTTGAAGTTTGTGTAGATCAAGCCTATTTGAGAACGGAAACAGAAACAAGGATTTATATTTCGGTAACAATTCCTTCTTGAAAGGAAATGAGAAGGCGATTTTAAAGCATTTTCAAGACGTTTATCATAGAAACACTATGTGAAATACCTACCCAGCATTAACCAGTAAAGTTTTAAAGTTGTTTTCTCGATAACAAAGCGAGGTTGCGGCTTACGGACGCCAGAGCAAGTTATATAGTAAGCGAGGTGGAAGTGAATATAAGGCGAGAAATTAAAACAAGGATAGAGCGTGATATGCGTACGAATCAAAAGCTTTAAAAAAGACGACAAAAATACTTAAATGTATTATCGTCATTAACACTATCTTTGTCGTATCACAAACCTTTTTTCATTATAATTGTATTTGGAACTGAGAGAACTTGAAATCGTTAAGGAGAATTTGCATTCAATTAACCTGGAGTAAATTCCTCGGCTCTTACTCAACACTTTGAAACAGGCGAAAACATCAAGAAAGACGAGTTGAATGATTCAGTATACTCATTTATTTCCTGATGTGAAGATCAAGATAACTTACTGCAATAATAAGGTAACAAATGACTTTCCTGCCATACTCTCCTCATTTGCAAGTCACTCCTACTTTAGTTGCAATCATTGCAAATCAGAGACGATAAAGTGTGGCCCAATGCGATAAATTATCTTTATTCCTAGGAACTTCCAATGAAAAGAAAGAACTTCTTGTATTAATTAAAAAATCACTTGTTTTCCTTAAAACATTTTGTGGTGTAGTATTAAGCAGTACTGCACTGTCTGTAGAAAATAGTAACTCTCAACTTTAAGCAAATGAAAGGAAACAAAATTATTTACCTCTGCTATCGTGGTTGCTGGAAAAACAATAACCGTGTACGTAGTAGTATTGCTATTCTTTCTAACATTTGGGCTTTGGTATATCGTTTCCCCTTAGAGGTATTCCCAGAGCTAATATGGATGGATATATGGATTTTCATCTCGGCTCTTATTGTTGGTCAAATGTCATTTACGTGATTAAATGTATAGCTGAAGGGAAATTTAAAGCTTTGAAGTCTCAGGGGGGAATTTTGTTGCGTTAGCCAGCAAAAGTTCTCAATCCAATCTGTCGTACAGTAAAAGCGGCTGATCTGCAATCTCACTGCAAATTAGTTTTGGAAACATGAGTAGAAAACCCTGAAATGGACCTCGATGTAACGTCATACGAAAAATTATATTGGAAAAATCAGAAATAAAAAGCGATAGTTCAAAATGCGGTTATCTTAGGAATTCTCAACTCTAAGCACTAAATATATATAATGCTCATAATCGTTCCACTTTAAAGCCAGTTTAAAGCTTTACAAGGGAAGCATACACCCTTAGGATCCCGAAACCTATCTGAGACTATACACATACTCATTAAATTGTGAAAGTACATTCAGTTGCAAATTCCTTTCACAGTAACAAAACGCCACCGTAATTTTAACTCCAGCAATTTCAACATTGTCATAAGGAACCTGATAGTCATTATTGTGTTATTTGAGAGTTCATCTGAAAAGACCGTTTGAGAGGTTCGTAAGAAGCAACTTTTAAGCCGTTGGACTAATGCACTTCTCATTATTGGCTCACACCGGTCACTGAATACACTCGTCAAATAATTCAGTAATAGTTATTAGAGTGACCTCTAAGACTTATCTCGGACTCCACAGCAAACGGACCCCTGTTGGGACTACTGCCCTTTACATTTTGTGTTTCATGTTCATTAAGAGGACCTCTTCGCTATGCAAGTTGTGTAAAAGGAATGTAGTTCTTACTATTGGCTTATTAATAAAATGTAAGCGGTTGTGTAACCATAACTAATTGTTATCTCCTCTGTCACTTTTACTCTCGCTTGCCCCGTATACTTCGCTTAACCCTGAGGTCTTTAAGAAGATGCGTCACAGCTCGATAACTGTCAACTGATTAAAATATAGTTGTACTTCGGTATGCTATAGCACACGTGATACAACAGCTTCCCAGAGTGGCAAGTGTGCGTGGGCTACTGATTGCTTTTGAATCACAACAGAATCCGATTACATTAATGACGCTTGCTTTGTTAATCTGCTATTATGATGCTAGAAATACCACCTAATAGTGTCTGCAATATTTTATGCAAATGATATATCTGCTTTATTGTTGGGTATATCATAATATAAAGTTTACAACTTACGTTTAACACACTTAAATATCTGACCACACATAAGGCTCCATTTTGTGGTTTCAACGTCATAGGGACTATATGCTTCACATTTCAATACTAATACAGATAGCTAAAGCTTAGCAATTCATAACAATTTGCCCCATTTGCTATGGAGCATAACCACATAACAAGGGATAATTTTATAAGCATGACAGAAGAAATAAATACACTAATTTTACAGCTGATATGCAAATTTATTCCACACCAATGAATTTGTAGGGACTCGAAGTATTAAAGTCTGATGAAATGGAACGATTTCAATGATCGAGAGGCTATCATTACCATCTTCTTAAAAATATCTTCTCTAGAAAGTAACCTATCACTTTGAAAACAACGACGATACAATTCATTTTTGCTGCATAAAATTTTTGAAAGTCATGCAGTGTTACCTGTATAGCATAATGTGTATGTGGATTGATCTCTTGAAAGGATATCAGGGATAACATAATATGAAAAAATTCAAATTTAAAAACTTTGTACTTAGCTAGCGTCTATGCTTCCGTAACGTGATGGTTAAATGAAAAAAGAAAAAGTCGCCAAACTGTTGTACAGGTGAATGTTATATGGGTTGTATGAGTTTAACTGGCATACTACGAGTTTTTAGACATACTTTCTCAGTAATACTAATTGATTCCTGGTTGATGTTTATTGTAGTGACTTCCTTAATATATTACAACAGTAATCAACAGTAACTTCGTTTTCAAAATTTGGGAAATCTTTAAGACTACCTGATGTTCTGATATTCCTCTAAAAATAATTAATCTTAAATTTGTAAACCAAATAAGTTATCCTTAATCAGTTCAGTGATTGCATGCTACAACCATTGGATATCGTACTTGATAACAGACAATTGTTCTGTAATTGTCGGCTAAATACAACTATTT
The DNA here is from genome assembly GCA_030765065.1 of Deroplatys truncata. Lineage (NCBI taxonomy): Eukaryota > Metazoa > Arthropoda > Insecta > Mantodea > Mantidae > Deroplatys > Deroplatys truncata. The sequence goes on along the minus strand of CM060977.1, from coordinate 179,164,499 downwards.
TCATTCCCCAGGTTCAGGTCACCTGGCTACACTTATCTCGTTTAAAGACGTTCCGTGAGTTTAAAACTGCAAAACGTAGCGCACTTTTTCTGGGATACAACACCTAAAAGGCATTAACGCTTTGAATGTCTCTAACAATATTATAGTTAACGTTGTTTCAAGCTTCCAATTAACCCGGCGTGTATTTCACCTGTACAACAGTTTGGCGACTTTTTCTTTTTTCATTTAACCATCACGTTACGGAAGCATAGACGCTAGCTAAGTACAAAGTTTTTAAATTTGAATTTTTTCATATTATGTTATCCCTGATATCCTTTCAGAAATTTCCTATTGTGTTGTACGATCTAGATATTGTGTGTAGTGTAAGCTTTAGAAACACGACATTGAATACAGGAAATTTTGTAATTTGCCGATTTAATCTCGAGAACTGACACATTTTGCACACAAATGATAGTTTAGCGCTCTTTTATTTACGTAGCCACTTAAACTACGATGGTATCTTAAACGGCAGTTCAATCTTATTATGTAAATAAAGCTTACCCTCGAACTGATTGTGACATTCGAAAGCTTATGTTCTGTCCCTTTCATGCTTGCTGCATTATTTCTCGGATCTCTGAGGAATTTGTGTCAGTAAAAATAAAATTTAATTGTTCTTATCTGTTGAAAATTCAGAAATTTAATAGTGCTTAACGACCGTTCATCCCACATACGCCACCACAGGCGGTAGCCACTGACGTTTCATGAAATTAAATCACATTTGGGAAAGTAAATTGGAAAGGGCTAAGTTTAAGGCACCCTCCCGGAATTGCCACTGAGCAGTGAGGAAAACCTGGAAGAAACCTCAGTCGCAGAAGACGGTCCTGACTGGTTTGAGCCACAGTATTTCCGTTCACAACACCGTGCCTTAACGACCTCGGCCACCAGTATTTTTGGAACTTCGAAATCATGTTGACTGAATCCTTATGCATTAGTTCCCAGTAGTCTACGAACGTTATAATGCTGTGTAAAGCGCACTTGTGAATTGCAAGTGAATACGACTTTTGTTATTTCTTTCTTTTTTTTAATCCTCTGAGAGAATTTGTCATCCTATCTCAAGTTGTTTTCAAGAAGATAAAGGACCTCCAGCCCAGCGCTGCGATGTATGATTCTAGTGTTACGGAATGCACACCTGGTTTGATTAACTGTTCGACTGTTCCGGGTGGCTTCGCGTTTTTGTCCCGGCATATTGAACCCTAGAGTCCAGAGCCTGTTTTCAATGTATAATCAATCGTGTCTGCATCTGCCTGTTTTAAATAGCATATGTTAAGAAGGAAAAAGGGGAGAAGGAGTTAGGTGTTAAAAGCGATATTTTGCCGTACAGCTAACAAATGAATCGAAGAATTAATAAATTATTACTTTTTACTTTCTCCACATGTAGGTATTCCATTCCACCCAAAAATTGCATACCAAAATTTTACTCGAATTACATGTTTAGAGGTCCCATGAATAAAAAAGCATAAAAAAGATCCGTGTCTACATCCCTCTAGTGTCTATGTTTGTGTGTGTGTGTGTGTGTGTGTGTGTGTGTGCACGCGCGCGCGTGCGTGTGAACAGCATAACTCAAAAACGAAAAGTCCGATAAATATAAGTATTTTATTCAGATTAAGTATCTTATCTAAATATTCCGATAAATATAAGTATTGTATTCAGATTAAGTACCTTATCTTTTCATTATATAAAAAAATGACTAACGATTTTGATTAAAATATCACATGTTAAACGTATTTGCATAACAAATAAAATGTATATTGAATTTTCTGGGAATAGCTTATGCAGTCCTCTTCCTTCAAACGGAATTTAATACAGGATGTAACAGAAATGAACGGCACAAATTGCAGGGCACATTTCTCTCACCTAGACGAAGAAATTATGTTATATGCACACGGATCTGGACACGCTTTGTTACCATGTTACAACTCATTTGCTCAAACTCATTAATCATCAGAAACATACAAGATAGAACGTACCAGCATAACATATGCAACTCATTCTCACAGGAGATGTTCAATATGCCCCCCGTGAGCATCGATGCATGCATCAACCCGCCGTCGCAGTGAATCCCGGATGCGCTGATGTATCCCTGGAGTATTGCGTATGGTTGCGCAGCCATCCATAATACGGGCACGGAGACTCTGAACATCTGGTACTGGGGTTCCATACACAAGAGCTTTTAAATACCCCCAGTCCAGTGGGTTTAGGTCCGGCAAGCGTGGAGGCCAGGCAATTGGTCCACGTCTACCTATCCATTTGTCACTGAATCTGTTATTTGGAAGCCGAGGGACATTAACACTAAAATGAGGAGGTGGTCCATTGTGCATGAAGTACATGTATTATCGCACAGCTAAAGGTACATCTGCTAACAGATCAGGTAGAACATTCTCTACAAAATATGGTAAATTTGTCCGTGGAGCCTGAGTGGAAGAACGTGAGGCCCTACCAAACATCCACCAACAATGCCAGCCCAAACATTGACAGAAAATCTTTGTTGATGACTTCCTTCAACATTTGCGTGAGGATTGACGTCAGCACGTACATGCCGAATTGTGGTAATTTACAACGACCCCTCTTCTGTGAACAGAGCCGTTGCACTAAAATTAGGGTTGATACTTTGTTGCGTAAACCATGTCGCGGTAACTTTCGTGTTATCTTATTTGCTGAGCGCCTGTTATTGTTTTACTATTTTTAATTTTGAGTTGTTTGTCCTCCGGCTAGCTATTATTACTCAGTCGAGCAAATCTCTTGAACAGGGTGTGTAAACGGAAAGGAGTTGTTACTAAAAGATAACACTGATAAAAGAATTTGTTTTTACACTTTTATTGCCCTCACAATTAATTAATTTCACATAACTACTTTTGATACACGTCCGACTGAAACTGTTATATATTTTCGAATGTAACTATAATCACTTATTTGCCGCACATTATTAATTCGAGTATTTCACATTTTTTTAACTAGCTTTATGACGCGAGAGATTCTGTAGAATTCCGCGACGTATAACCCGTGAATGATTCTATTAAACTGTGCGACGTGTAACCCGTGAATGAATCTCTTAAACTTTGCGACGTGTAACGCGTGAATGATTCTCTTAAACTGTGCGACGTGTAAGCTGTGAATGATTCTGTTGAACTGCGCGACGTGTAACCCGTGAATGATTCTGTTGAACTGCGCAATACTTGTCTCTGGCTTTAGAATTTATACTCCCTCACCCCGAATGCCTAAACATTATAACAGAGCTGCTATTGGTTAATAAAGCGCGCCAACATTAGCGTTCTATTTTTATATCCAATCAAAATTACGAACACATATGCTCTAGGGTAGATATTCCCTCCATTTCTAAAGAAACGCGCGCTACTCTAACGTCATTTGTTTGTCTCTTCTAATTGATAAACTCACCCCTTCGCTCATTGTTACTCGCTCCTATTGTCAGTTTCAGTGAGGCCGTGTAAACTTATTTCCTAACAATGCTTATAATTAACAAACATCTCAAATCATTGCCATACAATAATGTTAATTTACACTACAATCATTCTGGCATTCACAGTGTTGTGATATAAAATACTGCCTCAACCATTCGCGGAAGCGTACCCCTGCAGGAAACTCAGCTGCTGATGGTGCCTGCACACGATGTAAATGGTATGGATACAGCCGGACCTCACGTAGCTCTCGCCATACACTCATGTGGTCAACATTTAGTGTTGCAGCTACTTGTCTTGTACTGACAGTAGGGTCGTCGTCAACTGCCTGACGAATTGCCGCCTCTCCCCGGTCGCGAGTATCAGGCCGAAATGCTTCATGTTCCCTAAGACGACGATCAACGGCTTCAAACGTTTTCCTGTCGGGGCACCTTCGTCCTGGAAATCTCTCCCGGTACAAACGTTGATCGTAGGCGCCATTGCCGTCTGCCAATCCATACATCACATGGGCATCTACCATCTCTGCATTTGTGTACACTGCCATTGCACGAGCCAAGTCTGTGATCAACTGTATTAGTACGTAGTAACCCGTGAGCTTGTCAAGGTCATACTGCTCACTGGAACAGTTGGTGTTACCTGTAAACCAGCAATGACTAAGTCGCATGGCAACAGGAACATGTAAAACAAAACATTGGCGGTGCACCTACGATAATGACAACGTAAGCAAGAGTGCATGTTTCCCATGATTCTAACGTTCTCTTCGTGTGTGTTCCCCATGATTAATGAGTTGTAACATGGAAACAAAACTTTTCCAGACCCATGTGTATATAACATAATGTCTTCATCTCTGTGTGAGGAATGTGTCCTGCAATTTGTGTCGTACATTTTTTGTTGCATCCTGTATAATATTATATAACTGGTAAACGTTAATCGATAGACAGAAACATACTGCATAAGGAATGTAGGTCTGTTTAAAACGAACAACTTAGTTTAAATAAATTTTTTGTGGCATAAGGCATTTCTCAAATAGACGTTATTAATGGTTCAAATTATTCATTATTTGGTCATTCTTCTTGAAATCCTGTCAACATTCAGTTGTTTATCTCAATGACATGGAAACAGTATAGAATTTGAAGACCAGCTTATAGCGTCCAGCTCTTAAACACCTGACTATCGCTGTACTCTTTGGATATACCTAATTTGTAATGTAGCTATTTCTGCAAAGTTATGTTGTCTTTAAAGTTAAGTGGGTAGTAAAATAAGTTTTAGTGTAGTTTATATACCCACCAAAAAACGATATAAGGTACAGAAAGTCATGTGAATGTGTCTCATACTATTTTTTTCAGTTTAGTTATAGCATTTTGTTATTTCGCTTTTCTACTTTTATCCTTACCAAAATAAGTTGAAATGAAGGATCATTATCTTTAATGTAATTGTAAACATCAAAACACTAATATTTATCTTTAAACAAAACTGAGCGTACAAAAATTTTTCGGTACATATTTAAAAGCAAACTTTGCTTATACTACCCGATGTTATACCAAGCAAAAATCATAACACGCTTAATAATATCACTGTAAACAGTATAAAGAACTTTTCTGTACAAAAAAGAAAAATGTCCCCTTGAAATGACAATAAAGCTATATTTATTTTGTAAGCTTAAATCTTAGTAGTAAATTCAGTGATACAACCATAATCGGTTTTCCTTGCCGATACGCTGAACTAAATTGAGGGGGATACTTGGTCGTAAATTAAACCTCCCTCATCTGACTCAAGTATCCTTTCTTCAAGACATAACTTACACGAAGTAAATTGGTTTAATATCTGGGCTTTTTATTAATCGTAGCATTAAGTTTAATTTATGTATATTTCACTTACACTACGTCACACTGCTTTCGACAGTAGCTCTGCTTGCAGTTTTGAGTGTGTTTTCCATAACTATTGCAAATTTCAAAATTATTAATGTTTATGCTATCATCCTAAACAGAGTTTTCTTTCGTTTAGAATGCGCTTGCGACTACACCTGTAGACCTTGAGTTTCTGTTAACTTCTCAGATTAGGCAAGCTCTGGTAATCAATGTAATGATGCGTTGCCGGAGGTTGTTTTCATTTTTATCACAATAATTTCTACTTTAAAGCGAGTATAATCACTTTGTTATTTATTTATAATAACAGCCATTACTTGTATAACTGAATTTTAGTCGTAGAATTAATCATCATACGCACCGGCCGTGTATTTGACTAAGGTTGAAAGCCTGAGAGCATGCTCATCGGGCTGTATTTGCACTGTATATAGACTGTAGTATATTAATCCATAACGCAACAACAATAGCATACCCATAATCTTAATGTGCAAAACTTAATAACACAAGTTACTGCAGCTATATAGCTCCTGTAGTTGTACAAACTGCCTTGTCTGTCAACATACTGAACAAAACTGGTCTACATTTTACATGAATAGCGCAAAGCCCAGGATGAAATTCGAAAAGTGGGCAAACTGCGCCTCAGACGCGACGTTCCCCAGGAAGGGAGCAAACAATTATCAGAAAGTACTTTAATATCTTGCTCCGAGTAGAAGGGATTTGTCAGAAATTGCTTTACCGGCAATAATTTATGAAATACCAGTCTGGTTTCAATATTCACATGGGAAAGGAGTCCTTTTATTTTCACAGTAGGGCCAAAATTCACTGCTGGAATGACTATTAAGTTTTAATTGGCTGTTAATAATTTGTAATAAGTAAGTCGGTATAAATTCCTACTAGATCATTGTTGAATTTTTTGACCCAATGTTGTGATCGACCGACGAGGTGAAAAAACAAGAGATATGAAGCTTCCAGATAATTATTTAAAAATCAATAAAAACAGGTAACTGCGAATCTTCGGTGGAACATTCTGGAAGAAGTAACTATGAAACAGAAGTATGCCTATAAGGTGTTAAACTCTTTACTCAAATGTTGTGCGTATAACAGGTGAAAAAATAAGACTGTTAGGAGTATTTAACCACCTGTTGGTTTGCTGCAGCAAGTTTAATTTGCTCCATCGCTTAGCTCTGATGTATGTATGGGTACTATATAACACCCAAAAATGTGAGATCAAGATTTCATCGGAAAGAGGCGTTTTGAGAATCTTTGAATAAAAATATTACTACTTTTAGAAAAGATATGTATATTGTGGCATTTAATCAGCCATCATCGAACCATTAACATACAACATCATCGGAAAATTGGATCTGTGTAGAATTTACTGTTTCAAAGGAACTATATGGATAAGTACAAAAGGAAATGAATAACTAGGGATCAAAAAAACTATAACAACCAATAGACAATGACAGAAACTAAGTGAACGACTGGGAATCAAAACTATGTATCTCAGTAAGTAAGAACTAAAGGAAGTGAATGAAAAAATCCATAACAACCAATAATTGATATGAAACTTAATAGGTAAGGACAAAAATAAGTAAATGACTAGGAATAAAAGTATACACAACAACGAATAATTTATTTGAAATTAAATAGGTAAGGACAAAAAGAACTGAATGTATAGTAATCAAGGAATATACGACAAACAATAATTGGTATAAAACTGGATAGGTAAGGACAAACGGAAGGGAATCAAAAATATATAACACCAATAATTGGTATAACTTTCTACGTTATAGGTAGAAATTAAAATCACGGAATGCTTTCTTATACATATTTATAAAACAACCAGTTGACATTAAAAGTTTTCATGTTTTACCAAGGAAGTATCATTTTATTGTTGTTTGTTAATGATTCGTTCTTAGCGTTCAATCAAAACCGAGCGAGCCAAACCAATCTTCTCTCTTCGTGAAGTTAGGCGAGAAGCTAGACGCGATGGGGAACAGGATAAAAATGTTCATCTAAGGGAAATCTTTTCGTACAGGGAAAACTCACATAAATTATAACAAACTGTTACCACTGTCAACCTTTACATATAATATCAAGAGGTTTCCATCAGAAATAAGAATTAAAAGTTTCACTTCAGCCCAGCAATATAAATCAAATACTTTCAGACATACAACGAGTTAATTAGCAAATCCCTCTTGATTATATTGGAGCGTCAGCGACCCGAGATATACAGCAAATTAATTTACAGGGTCCAATAACATCTACCAGCGAGCAAGCAGCCTGAGCAAGAAAACAACCACAACAAACATCGCAGCAATTAAGCAGCGAGGCCATATTGTTTCAAAGCATAGCATTTATTTTAATGACACACCCACACTAAACAACGTTTTATTTAAAAACAGCGTCCAACGGGAAGCAAACATCACACCAAATTACATTGCCGAGAAGATGTCAAAAGGCACAAAGCTGGTAGGATGGGATATTCAAAGACCAGATAGTCCGACTACCTTTCTCAGGGCACAAAGAACGCAGCCAAATACCCGTCACAAGAGAGCAAGTGCAACTCACGTGCGAGAAGGAAGGCTATTACAGTACCTCGGCAGTGTATCTGTATATGTAGAATATAACTTCAAACCTAAACGTTGGATTGAGACCTAATTAATTAATTTACATATAATGTCCTACAAGGATGCAATAAGACGATGTTCACGAAATTCCCCCACCCCCGCCCACATGGTGAAATGTTAATCAATGATTAGCTTTCTCAAAAATGGTACAAGTGATGCTTTAATCATTGTGAAGTTTCTGTGTGTGTGGATACCAAACTTCAATAGAACAAAATATATAGCTCGTTAAAATACACAACTTAGCGTTTTAAAATAGTTCAGACTTTTTGTACTTTCCAAGAAGGAGCGTGTCTTCTAAAAGTTTTCAGATTCTTCTTTTTTCTTTCCTTTTGCTTTAGGCCGTTATAACCAGTGGTAAGTTGTTTCCTAATACTGTAGGTATGTAGTCACGTCCATGTTGCTTAATTTGAAGTCATTACTACTCAGAAATAAAACGTAAAGAAATAAATGTTCAAATAAATGATGTAATACATCAAGTTATATACATGAATAGTAGAAAGATCATGTAAATGATGCACATCACACTTTTCCCTCGTCTTTATTGTGATTATTATTTAACCGTATCTTTAGTATATTAGGTTGTCAATGAATCTACTAACAGTTGAGCATTAGCAGCGAAAAACGAGAGAAACAAGCTTGTCCAGTGTGAAACCTCCGGACGAACACAGTACATTCACGGACTGGAAAACGAAACTAATTGTGATATACTTGCGAATAAACCGCTCCCACATTCTTCATTTCTGGAAGCATAAATACTACTTTTGTTTGTAACAACAACTTTTGGACTGCCTCTGTGGTTAACAGCTAGTTTCCAAACCCAGTGTTCCCGGCTTTGGAGGTTAGGAACTTTCCCATTATTATTTCCCATCCTTCCTAGAGTCTCGAAGTATAAGTGAGAGTGTAAATACGTGCGTCTGTGTGTGTGAAATTAATGTTCAAATGGAAAAAATAAACTAACCCAAAGATTAACACCACAGTAAAGAAATGAACATCATTCCCCATGAGCAATTGTTTCAAAGGCAAAGCTGCAATATTACCTTAGGTGTTAAAGGTGGCATATAAATGTAACAGAAAAACTTGTTATTTTTCTTTAAAGGATTACACTCCTCGTTGTAGGATTTACAAGCCAATACCTTAGGTCAATATCCTGTCGGGGAGCAAGAAAATTCCGGATAATAGTAGATCCAAATGGGTGATCTGCGCAATTCTGGCAAGGCGGTGAAGAAGGAAATAAAGTGTAGTGATGAAAGGGTTGATAGAAAAATTCGTGGATCAAATTATCAAAACCATTCACCTAAGGACCGAGAAAACCTTTGGTCAGATTGGTTGGCCTCGGGGGTTGGAACCCGGGACTACCTTACTACCTGAACTGCAGATGATTTACTTTATGTACTTATTGCCTTCATCTTTATATAGGCAGTGAATTTATCTACCTGAGTGTTGTTATTTAAACTTATCAGTCAGTCTAGCTCACCTCCGTAGTGTGGGGATAGTGTGTCTGTCTCACATTCAAGAAGCTCCGAATTCGATCCTTGGTTAGATTGAGGCAGTATTTTATAGCTTAAATTTAATCAGTCTAACTATATAATATAAAATTAAATAACAGCCCGCATTAAAGCAATATATGTATAAGTATGTATGTCATTGTATTATGTTTATGTTAATATGTACATGTATAATAATGTTATGTGAATGTATTACGTAGTTTAACAATGTAGGAGCTGTGAGAATAGAAGCAAGCTGCTTTCCGTAGCAAACAGAATTACAAAGTAAAAACCGAAAGTTGCTAACAATGAGGTAAGCTTGAGACAATAATAGATTAGAAAGTTTAAAAAGGCTACTAATATTTCTCGGAACAATAATAATGTAACATTTAAAACAGTTTATAAATAGCCAATCAAAAGCTAGAAAAGCTTTATGTTAAATAAAGGTATTGTATTAAAGTAGGCGTAGCCAATCAGAGACATGAAATAGAGGAAATATACAAATTCAGGAGGTAGACGCTACAAGAAAGGTACCCAAGTAGTTTTTTTTTCGATTTGGTACAAGTTCAGTGTGAGACATAAAAATTTCATTGCGGAGAGTTTAATTCAAAGTTTACCTATTAAAAGTGCAATTAACAAAACTTTCTCAGCTCTATAATAGGATACATCAGTGAAGTGTTATTTAATAGTGTGAAGCATTAATAAAAAAGAAGTACAATACAATTATAATTTGTGTAAACCTTCATTCTTTAGCCGTACCAGCCTGTTAAGATATACGTGTTCTGCAAATTACTAATGACGCAGCCGAGGTATACATACATACATATATACATACATACATACATACATACATACATACATACATACATACATACATACATACATACATACATACACACACATACACACACATACATACATACATACATACATACATACATACACACATACATACATACATACATACATACATACATACATACATACATACATACATAAACATTAAAAATAAAAAGTTGGTTCTTAAACTGGGGCGAAAGCCACCGGAAAATTTGTACCGTACGGGGGGTTAACACTTCTAGAAACAATCTTCCGCAAATTGACATCCATTACATACGTGGTCTAAAACAGCTTCAAATTGATGCCTAAACGTGGTGTAACCGCAACAACAATTAAACTCCTTCAAGGTGAGTTACCTGGGTAAGTTTTTCCCTTATCTTGAGAAGAGGAATGTCGGTTAAGTCTAAGCTCGACGTATCTCGGGCTCACTTGAACCATTTCGTCATTCATTGTCCAATATGACCTATTCAGTTAAAGGACGTCAAACTTCAAGGCCCCAATCCCCCACTAAAATGAGTCTATAACGTTTAGGAAGAGTGATAGTTAAAGCCTGAACATGTAAACAATTATAAACAAAGTCGTATGCTACGTAATATAAAGAAAACTCTTATGTGGTACATTCACATGTCTTTCTCTGTCCCATATCGTTTACTTGTAGACATACAAATAATTTTTTTGAAAGTTAATTGTTTTATCCACTTCATTTAAATCGAGCTAAAAGTTTGCGGAAATAGCTACATTGCACAATTCGTTATAAATACAAAATGAATAAAGACGCCAAATGCTTAAGAACTGGACGCTGTATGTTGGCCTTAAAGTTCAATGCAATCGCAAGAAGCAACTGAATGTTCCCCGTAGATCAGTTGGTGGAGCACCAGCCTGCTACGTGAGAACTCCCGTGTTCAATTCCCGAATGGCGGCAAACATTTCTAGCTATTCTCTCCAGAGACTGGAAGTATATATGAGCGTGTGAAAGTGTGTGATCTACTGTATAAAACCCAAAGAAAAAAGAAATCCAATGTCAACTGCATACGTGTCGACATATTGCCGATAGATATTATGTTCCAAAGATACAAGGTTGCCGATATGACCATTACAGTTAAAGGCAGGGTATAAATGGAACAATAAAAAAGAACTGAATGTTAGCAGGATTTTATAAGAATGACGAAATATGGAATAATTCGAACCATTAATAGCGATATCTCCGAAATTACTTTGAAATTAAATTTGAAATAAATTGTCTGTTTTGAAGATATCTACATTTTTCTGCACTACGTTCTCGTCTATCGCTTAACGCTTAGCAGTTATACAAGATTACGCAAATTTTCTTCAGAATAAAGTGAGCTTCACAGGCTATTCCCAGAAAATTTAAGAGGCGCATTTCATTTATCATCTAAATGTATTAAATATATAGTATTTAGTAAAATGCTTTGTTTCATTTTTTGAGAAAACCACAATTTTAGACAAATGTTCTATGTAAAGACTAGTTTGCGTTTGGGGATGTTTTAGAAAATCTTTGTCCCATTCTTGGAAGATACTGATCTGAAATACCAAGTTTGGTACTTATTCAACTTTTTATTTTTGAGTTATACTGCTCACAAACACATAGGCACAGACACACACACAGGGACCTTTTTCTAAACATACTTTTTGGGGGGCATTCATGTTTCCTCAAAATATGTATTTCCGGTGAGATCTGGATATCGAATTTTTGGGTGGAATACAATACATTCTTATCTAGCAGGTTAATGGCCTAGAATGATAAAATACAAAAATCATGCAACTAACAAGTCAGAAAGGCCCATTGTCCTGCGAGCACGTATCTCAAGTTTATATCCTTGTGCATTTGATGTGACATGCTCAGCGCGCTCGTTGAATTTAGTAGAAGAGCATGTAGCAGAATATCTAAGGACGCTTGAGTTGCTACATTCCCAGCATTATTTTATGCGTTTACAGAAACGTAAAGAGCTTCTAGGAGCGTTTCAATGACATAATAGATGCACAAACGCTTTTAAGTTGCAAGTTATAGTTAGATATTAACACAGTCTGTGTTTCTGACAGAAATGAAACTTAGAAATGAGGGAAAATATAGTTTGGGAAAAATATTTTCTGTTCCTGTATACATTTTTTTCATCATAAATAAACATGGTTTATATATAAATACATTTTTTGTATTGAAGTTTGTCAGTAACAATTGCATAAGTTACTGACCTTAAAACTTGAGGAAAATGTTGATGAACCTCGTCAATAGTGAAGTGCCTCTTTTCAGAATCTTCTCATTAACTTTTTGTGTCAACTCTTCACTGATGAAGTAGGCCATCCAAATCTATCCTCAATATGAACGTTCGTCCTTCCTTTATCGAACAGTCGGCATCACTTATATACATTTCCATCATTCCTCACACCTTTCCCGTACACTGCAATTTATTGTTGACAAACTTCAATACAAACATGTGTGCAAGTTGGACTGGCGGCCGAGTTCTGTGATGACGGTATCGAAAATTGGTGCCGCGACTGAACAAGTGTTTCATATTAATAGTGACTATGTAGGAAAATAAAATAATGTTCATACTTTTACTTACTAAAATGTTATGTTCATAAATAAGATATTTAGTGTGCTATAAAAAACGCTTCTTTCTGTAAAAAGACCCTCATGTATTTAACAAAATGTAATTTTCTAATATAAGGCAACTGAAGTTTAAAATTCAAGTAACTTGATTTATGTGATGATGGAGTAAGTTGTGATAGCCTTTTTTAAGTTTCCTTGGTTACCCAGTTTATAATTAATGTATTTTTACTGTTTTGCACTAACGCAATTAAACACACAAACACCCATGCCGGGATTGGAACCCGCGACCCTCAGCTTGGAGGAGCCACGAAGCTACACACTCCAGCGACCACGGCTACGAGGGCTAGCACCTTTAACACAGGAACCTACAAGCTTTATTGTAATGTCTCATATCTCCAGCATTTTAGTTAAATAGCCCTGTCTCTTTAATAAGGGACAGTAGGTTATTAATTAAATGTTTCTCAGGAAAATGATCCTCTGGGTTCATCAACTACAGTGTTCGCATCTTTTCCTACACAGCGCTTCACATTTGAAGGTTATATGATAGGCAGCTTCGTCATCTTCATTATATAAACTGTATACTGGTTTCTCTTTGAAGTTTCCAATTGTATGTAGATGTTTCCGTAATCTACAATGTCCCGCCAAGAGCCCGGTTATCAGGTTTATTTGGGATCTATTGAGGTTAAGTACACCTCAATAGATCCCTCAATAGGTGCAAATTGCTTTATACCAAGCCATGCACCCAAGAGTAACCATATGTGCTTTGCCAGTTGTATAAGATTTATTAGGTAGTCTCATACTAACTTAAAAGTTATTTAATAGCTTGCAACTGTTTTCAAAGCAGCTTGGCGTCAGAGAAAATCCAAATGTTGCTTCCTTGTAGTCCCTATTTATATTCTTCCCGACGCAAGTTTCAATTGCATAAATCTCAGCTGGAACATAGCCGCATTGCGACCAAGAGAATCATGGACGTCAAACCTCGGTTACTCTCCATGTATTCCAGTAGCATAAGCTTTAGTTTGAGTTCCCATGTTTTACTAAAGGTTTTTACAGGTACCATAAGAGCCATTTCCTTTGTTTATCATTGCTATTTGAGATATGGTGTTCATGTAAGTTTGCTATCTAGCAGTATATCCAGATACATAACATTGGAGCTAATCCGCAATTGTTCATTAAATAGACTAGGAGATTTGAAAACATAAATTTTTTTGTGTGAATGGGATAAGTACTGTCTTAGAAGTGTTTACCCAAAGGTTTACCTCTTTGTATCACGTTTCCAAATATTTCAGAACTTTAGTCATGAGCTCGGATACCATACTGGCATACCCTGGATGAGTATCACAATATCGAGAAAATTCTTGTTATAGAAGCCTAGGTCGTTCAAGTTCTCAAGCAGATTATCTACAACTAAGTCCTACAAAAGTGGGGATAAAATCCCTCCCTGCGTATTATCCCTCGCTGCAAACGCTCTCAGAGTTTCATTAAACACATTAATGAGAATCTTCGTGACTTTCATCAGAGATTTGTCCACTTGAAACAGATGTCGTTAAATTCAACAATTCGTTGTATTCAACAAGTGATTAATGCTGTCCCGATACGGCACACAATAGCTTAAATTGTCGCTAATGTTTGCCTTATTGTTCGTGGTTTATTCGTTAGGGGCATATATTATCGTTTTCACCGTTCGCGGTGCCACAGAGCTTTAGCCAGATTGGGATGAGGCATCGAAAGTAGATTGGGTCCTTGGTCCCCTCGATGTAAATATACAGATATCGGGATAAATCCCTTTAAAGGAAGTGCCATTGCTAATAATTCAGTTCTGTGCTGTGCTGACTGTCACTTGTAAATATATATGAAAAAGTTAACGAGAACGCGGAACCACACACGAACATTGACTTTGGACTTACAATTTGGGCATAATTTTTATATTTTGCGTGCATTGTTAATATTTCGTTTATTCAAATTAAGTTTTAGAGTTTATTTAAATTACTATATCTAAATTACATTTTGGTTATGAAATTTTGAACTTCTGGAATTTATCTAAAATATTACGTCTTCTTGGCTTTTATTGGATTTTTATGTGATATTATTTACTCTTATTCAAATTATATTCCAGTTGTTAAATTGTTAAGTTTTAGGTTTTATGTAACTTTTTTCTTTTGGGGGTTGTATTTAGTATTACTTCGATGCTTTAGGATACACCTTTGTTCAAATTATAGTTTTGTTGCTTCTTTGGTTGTCTCTTAAATATGTTGACTTTTAGCCTTGTTTTAATTCTCAATTTGTACTTTTCTCGTTTGAATTCATACGTTTTTCTTTAAGGAAGATTACAAACTTCCAAAATCGGGCCTTTAGGTAAGGCCGAGTGACCATGAGAGGGGGAACGAATTTTTGTTGCAGAGTGCGAGGATACGCTGCAAGCACGTACTGTGATCTGTGTTCCCTCCTCTGAACAAGTATAGTATGAGCTGTCAAGAGAAGGGAAACGTGAATAGATAATTCTGTTTTCTGTAATATTCTTCTAAAGGCTTGAATATTGTACCTTTAAGATTCACTTTCTTTTTAAGTTAAAGTTTTCTACATGCGACCCAGTGTATATTTTTGCGATATTAAAGAGTTGTCTCTAGACTTTCGTCTTTTTATTTTTTTTTTTATTTTCTTTTGAGAGGCATCTCCTACGTTGTAGCGTGTTCGCCATTACTCTTTTTCATGATCCGAACGTTTCCACGCAAGGCTCCTCCATCGCTAGATGTGAATACAGAAAATTCGCACGAAGTCAGAGCAAATGAGTAATGCATTTGCTTAGAAGTGGTGGTTTGAGTCGAGAAATCGTTAACTTCTGTTATTTTGACTGCATTTCACAATTATGGCTACCATAGCAGATGTAAAACATTTACGTAAGGATGAACTAAGTAAATATGTAGCGCAATACAAAGAAATATAGTATATAAAGTAGAATAACGAATAATTGTTTTATTTGTTGTTAATAATAACAATAGAGTTTATTGTTTAAAATATGTACAGAAACATTTGAATCATGGAGATATTTTTCAAATGATCCATTCTACACCTAATAGTTTCAGGCAGGCAGGCTTTTAATTCAAAGCAGGTTCCATAAGCACTAAAGTGAAGCAAAATTCCGATACCCTTATTGTATTTAGGACCTAGTCAAATGTTTAAGAACTGGACAGTATATGGTGGCCTTAAAATTTCATACTGTTTCCATGCAATCGCGAGAAACAACTGAACGTTTAAAGGACTTTAAGAGAATGACCAAGAAATGAACAGTTCGAACCATTAATAACAGATACCTCAGAAATGGCTTATGCCACGAAAAAGCTTATTTGAAATAAATTATTTGTTTTAAAGAGTTATACATTTTTTGTGTAGTACGTTTTCGTCTATCGCTTAACGTTTACCGGTTGTACAAGATTATACAAAATTACATCCGAATGAAGAGTACTTCAAAGGCTATTCCCAGAAAGTTTGAAATATATATTTTATTCGTGAAGTAGATATATTTATTATATGTATTTTAATCAAAATCATTAGAGCCATTTTGCAGAAAATCAAATCTTTTCGAAACATTTTCTACGTAAAGGGTATTTGGGATGGTAGATTTTATTGAAAACCTTCGTGTTACATCCTTGCAAGATACTAAACCTCAGGACCAAGTTTATTACCTATCCGAGTTTTTGTTTTTGAGTTATGCTGTTCACAGACACACACACAGAGAAACAGACATACAGGCACACAAACGGACATGTTTCCAAAATGGATTAGGGGCCTCAAAATATGTATTTCCGTGATATCTTGGTATTGAATTTTTGGGTGGAATACATTACCTTCTCTACCTACTATTATGTGGTAAGGAAAGTAAAATATTTCGGTATTTACTAAAAACACGTGTCGTAGTTTCTCTGTCACCTACCTATAGTAAGTAAGAGCAAGTCATTTTCCAAGGATGTAACACAAAGGAAAATATCCCCACTCCAAATTACTATTTACATGGAACATTTTATAAACTTTCGATTATCTCAAAAATGGTTGTAACGATTTTGTTAAAAGGCATTCACATGACAAATAATGCGTATATCGTGAATTTAATGAGAATAGCCTGTGAGAAGTCCTTTTATTCCGAGGGAATGTTGTATAATTTTGTAACTGGTAAACTATAAGCATTAGGCAAAAAACACTACAAAAAGTGTACCTCTTTAAAGCTCACAGTAACGTTTTTTATGGCGTCAGCCACTTCCGGGTTTTCTGTTATTGCTTTGAACTTTTCAGTAAGTTTTATTTCTCTACTACGTGTAGTAAGCAGGGGAAGTATTCCACCCAAAAATCCAATGTCCGGATTTCTCCAAGAGTTTGTTTTGAGGTCTCCTGAATAAAAACAAGCATTTTTAGAAAAAGGTACGCCTCGCGCGCGTGTACGTGTGTGGTGTCTGAAAACAGCGTAACTCAAAAACGAATTCGACGAGTACCAAACTTGGTATTTAGGTTCAGCATCTTCCAAGAATACGTCATAAGATTTTCAACAAACTCCCGCACCCCACGTACCCTTTACCTGGAACATGTTTTGAAAATGTTTGATTTTCTAAAAAAAAAGGCACTAATGATTTTGATTCAAATGCCATATATTAAATATATTTACATGACAAACAATATATATATATATTGAATTTTTTGGGAATAGCCTTTGAATACCTCTTCCTTCGGATACAATTTTGTATGAAATGTACGGAATATTAAGCATAACATAGCGTCCAGTTGTTAAACATTTGAGCATCGCTGTTCTCTTTGTATCTATACGAAATGTGTAATGTAGCTATTTCTGTAAAGGTTTATTTGGATTAACGCGTAGTAGATATAAAAGTAAACTTTAGTAAGAAGGGCTTGTATATCCACTAATAAACGAGAGGGTAAAGAAAGTCATGTGAATGTATCACATAAGATTTTTACTTTCTCTACCACGTACGTAGTAGGTAGAGAAGGTATTGCATTCCACCCAAAAATTTGATACCGAGATTTCACCGGAAATGCATGCTTTGAGGCTCACTGAATCCAAATAAAGCAATCCAAAAAAAAGGTGCGTGCGCGCGCCCATGAACAGCTTAACTCAAAAACGAAAAGTCGAATAAATACCACACTTCAGTACCTTCCAAAGATCTGACTCCAAGATTATCAAGAAAGTCCCCTCATTTCACTACACCTCACATGAAAGATTTTCCGAAATTTTTATTTTTCTAAAGAGTTGCTCTAACGATTTTGATTAAAATTTCATATATCAAAGATATTCACATTACAAATAGAATGTATATTTTCAATTTTCTAAGAATATCCTGTGTGCTATCAACTTCATTTGGAAGACATTTTCTATAATCTTGCATAACTGGTAAATGTGAGTGAGAGACGAACACGTCCTACCCAAGAAATGTAGATCTCTTTAAAACACAGTTTATTTCAAATAAGCTATTTCTGAGATATCCGTTATTACGAGTTCGAATTGTTCATCTTTTGGCCATTCTTTAAAATCCTGCCAACATTCAGTTGTATCTCGCGACTGCATGGGAATTTTAACACCAGCCTAAACCTTCCAGTTGTTAAAAACTTGACTATCGCTGTTCTCTTTGTATCTTTAATGAAATGTGTAATGCAACTGTTTTCCGGAAAAAAAAGTTTCGATTAAAATGAAGAATATAAGAAAATAAACTCTCGTAAGGGAGTGTTATAGGGTAGAGAAAGTCATATCAATGTAACACGTCAGATTTTTTTAATTACTGCCAAAGTTCAACTTTTGTCACGATGTCATGAAAAGAACAGGGAATTTTAAGGTCAGTATATAGCACCGGTGTTTAAACATTTGACGGTCGTATTTCCTTTGTACCTATAACTAAATGATATAATTCTTATATACGGATTTGATTTTGAATTCTTTCTTCTTAAGCGTGTACGTTATATACGAGGTTGTAACGTTAAAGTTGCGGATAATTAGGGCTTGGAAGTTGAAGACCTATAAATTTCCTAAAAGAGACCCATAAAAACTCATAAAAATATCCCAAAATGTACCAAGTAACTGGAAAGAAAATATGTAAAATTGTAAAGCAAATTAACTGATATTTTTAATCATTTTAGTTTTGAATACATGTTTAAATACTATCTACATAATGCTTGAGTATTATTACATCAGCATTATTAAAAGAGAATGTGAGTCATTTCCCCCCAAACTGTCTTATTTTTGGGTTCTGATATTGCACACTATCACAGTGAAAGATTGTTGAGCATAATTCATCACGTAACACACAAATGCTATTGTTTGAAATTAGAGGAAAATTATATTTAAAAAACAAAATTCTGGCGGTTAGAAACATAAAAGTGCGAAATACCTACTTTAGGAACAAAATGCTTCTTCTTTCAGCCACAAATTTTAAATTATATTAATCCGTATAAACTATTATTTTCCGTTCGAATTCAGAACGAGCAATGATAATGTATTGGAAATAAGGTGAAAATGCACAAATAAAAATCGTTACATTCTAAAGAAAAGGCTAAAAAATGACGACGTCCCCTCTCCACGACACTTGTGAGTATCTACTGATGCTACAGTGGTTAGTTAAGAGAGCTTTCTCTCAGGGCATGCGTAGAGGATGTAAGGATAGACATCATCATTAAGTTAACGGAGACTAATACATGAGCTATTGAAGCGAGTTGAAGAATTAAGGTGTTTCTGAATCTTAGCACGGGAAACTGTAACTATTTAATAATTATATCTGTTAATTTCTGAAGACATTTACGGTTTAAAACAACTGTTTCTGTAATAAAACCTAGAAGCGTGAAGCATAAGCATGAATCGCTGAAATGCTAAACGGCGAAACCCCTTGCAGCTACCCTAAGTAGGCGAGAATCCGTGCGCGGTATTTTGATGCTACGTATGTCAATAATCAATCACAGTAAAACACTTCTGCAAAGGGTAAAAGATTCAAAGCACTAATTTTAGAAACACGGGTTCTTTTATTGCATTAAGTCCCGCCTACTTTATGATTATCCCATCAAAGTTCCTATGTTATACATTGCCAAAACTTAAGCTTCATTCATGTTCGTATTTGAAAAACGACTTTTATTCTTTGACGTGCAAAATTCTAAGAATTGTTTCCATTTTTAATTTTCAGAACTGGTATACGGGATTTTTATGCACTCTCTGATTTCTCAACGTACGAAGACATTAGCCGAACCTTGAGCTATGGGTTTTTTGTTGAATGAGTTCCCCGGAACATTGCCCTAGCTATTCTGACTTCTAATTGCTTTGCGTCAACACGTAATTTGCCTGGTAATGACTTCCTTATCCACTATTGGCAAAATAATCCGTTCTTCTACATTATGCATTGATTTTAATATATGGAAATTATTTGCAATTATTTCTCAGTCTCCCTATCATGTGTTTGTAAAATTATGAATCATACAAGTTAGTAATCCCGGTATCAAAAAGGACAAAAAAAAAAAAAATAAAACGCCGAAAAAGCAAAAGGAGAAATAAATCCACCATTTTCTTGCGCAGTGACCCAAAGTGAACATATATTATTTGGACTTCGTCTTCGGAAACTCTAGACAAACAGCATGATCACCACACGAACAGCACAGTCTTCCGTGTATCTTCCGTTTTTCCCTCTGCATGGGAACATTCACACTACTTTCGCCACTGACCACCTTTTTCGTTTTTATTTGTTTTATTTTTTTTCCACGTGTTACGTTGCGTTCCAATTTAATAATACGCTTTACTTCCTTATGTTTTAAGTTGTGTAAGTTTGTCTGTAGCTTCTTCTAATCAAATCCACTCCAGTTGCCTGCAGTTTTGTTCATTTTCCTTGAATTCCCTTGCTTCTGTTTCGTATAGTAATAACCTCAATCGCATTCCTAAGCTTCACTTGTTATTCTTGATTATTCTATTAGTTATTTTTTTTACTGGAATATTCGTTTGAAATTGTAGTCGTCCTCCATGGTGTAGTGGTGAGCATGCTAACATCTAGTTTCCGAGGTCGCGGGTTCAAACCCGGCGGGGAAGCAATGGATTTTTTCGGGCATAAAAAATCCTTAGCATGACTTCCTTCGGAAGGGAAGTTAAAGCCGGTGGTCCCGTGTCGTATATTTACGGCACGTAAAAGAACTTCAAATATGAGAAAGAGTCTTTGAACAAAATTATCGGTCTTTCATGCCCTATATAGAATGGGACGCTAAGGACCAAAGCCGTTAAAGAGCGTCCATAAATAAATCTCTATTTAATTTTAAGTTTGAAATTGTTGCATATAAATATCCATAGTTTACACAAACTTTATTTTTTTTGGTTCTCTTCGTTAGTTTTTAATTGAATATTTAAATTATCTAGTTTTACCTTTAATACTATTATATAGTGACTTTCAGAACTTTTCCTTATCAGATATACTATTTTCTACATTTTAAACTAACAGTAATTGCTCATATGCTTAAAAGACTATAATTAAATTTATTCCACATTAAAGTCAGTTTTGCTCTTCTTATATTGATATGATATAATAACATAAAATAGCATTCCTGTATTCCGGAAACCCTGAAATACAAATATCAGTAGTAATTTGCAACTCTAAAATGCTTCATTCTCACATTAACAACTGCGTTAAATGCGAATACGCAGAATAGGATGAGACAAGCTGCACCTATTTATTGTATTCCTTTAAATATTCATTGGAACTCTCTCGTTGCTACTGTCATCTAATGTGCGATAAAACTACGTTAAAAGCTTGTATTTCTATGTACCTTTTTAATTGTTTTTTAAGGGCAACTAGGTACTCAATTTACTGTTTTATCCGCCTAGAAGAACTGTCCCAAAATTCCATCTTTCTAATGTTGGTTTCTCTAAGTCCTCTAGACTTCCAAACTCATTAGCGTAGCGGTAACAAGGTTTTTGCTGCCTACTTGAGTCTAAGGCAGACGAGACTCGACGCAACAAAATGACGACAACGGTAACGATGGCATTTATATTGAATTCTGACGTTCTCAAGTATAACGGAAGTGAAAACGCAAATAAATAATGCCTTATCACTTTTGAATGTGCGTTTTAATAGAATGACACGACTTAAAATGATTCACGATCGCCCGTGCTGTAGCTACATTTGTAGGGAAGAATTGTGGATTTCTACGTTGTTATGTAGTTCACTATCAATGTTGTAATTTAAAACATATATTATTACTATTATATTCCATACAAACGTTTTTAAGCGATCATAGAGAACGTTGTTTTCGGTTGACCAATGCGAATACAATTCACTAACATAATGTGACAAGTTTTCAGTTGCAGAGATACTATTTTTCCTTTCGCAATAAATATGTTTCTGTTACTTACAAATTAATTTACTTTTGCTTAAAGTATCTTTGAAATCCTTTCTAATACAAGAGTAATGTGGGAATACTTACATTATATATTTATTTATTTTGCTACTGATTAAGTTAATAAAATAGTAGTATCAGCCTTGAGGTAGACAAAGCCGAATGCTTTAAAAGTTGTCTCATAATCAGAAAAGTAGTTATAGGCCATTCCACAGTAATTAATGATTGCGTGTTAAAATAAAACCTGAATTAAACTAAACAATTATATATCATTCTACAGCTTGAAAAACGAAATTTCTGATATAATATTTCTCTGACTACGGAACTTTAGGTTTCTGTTTGTATTTTAAATTGTAATAGGCTTGTTTGTAATTATTCATTGTTAGAGTTGGAACCTTAATTCAGGGATGCCATTGCTGTATTTTTCATTGTAAACTTAATAGCTTTTTTTAGCACAACTCCGTTGTGCTATTTTGTTAGATTCCAACAAATTTTATAATAAATTATGTTTATGAATTTCACAGATTTTCAACTAATAATACCCTTCCATAAAGTGAACTTCGATTGCATTTTATTCTACATAAATACAGTTTGCTAATCTTTCTTCTCTTGTCTTTATATTCATGGTTTCGTCATTTGATACAGTGTTGCCATCTGTTTTTCGGTTGCTGTGAACTTAAGAGTTCACATTTCATCGTCATATCTGAAAATCTGTATGAGCCCTTTGTGATGCATACATTCTAATTAGTTTCAGAAACGTGCTAATTACACTTTGGGAGCTTTTATGTGTTACTTCTAACAGAAAATAACTCTCACATGATTCACTGACAGCATCCAGTTAACTTTTGTTTCCTGCATTTTTAACCTTTTTAACCTTCTAAGTGTCCTTACTCAGCAGTGTCCATACTGTGAGTTGACCCTTATTTGTTGTAGTATTACCAAAGTTAGATACAATTTGTTTTTTTTATGTAAAACTATTGCAATTTCTCGCTGCTGTTTTCCTCTAATTTCTTCCGGAGTGGAAGAATGATGCAACTAACAATAGTTCCCAGAAATCACATAGGACTGTATTAAAGCGAAACTTTGTAATCTTTGCAAAGAATGAAGTCTCTTAAAGCTTTCACTAATAACGACATAGATTTGTATTCTTTTGCGGTCGTCATTATTATACAGGCTGGACCATTTAACTTGAGACTGTACATTATCTAAAAAACTAGGCGTTGGAGAAAGAAATGTCTTTAATAAACGTTGCTTGATATTATGGGGGAAAGTAAGTGCCATTATCGTGTTTTGTTTGTAGGATGTTGTGATGGTAATTTTAGGCTCAATTTTAGTTGAACCTAATTGTAGGTTCCCTGTTTAAAAAATAACGTCATAACGCCCTCCGAACAAAACGCTACTAATGACATTTACTTTTCTCCATAATATTAAGCAACTTTTACGCAAGACATTTCTTTCTACAACGCCTAGTTTTTTTTAGATATTGTACAGTCTCAACTTAACTGGTCCAACTTGTATATTCAAAGGTAATAGCAGGATGGCTTAATCCAATAATTAGATACATTTCAACACAAGAAAAACCGCTGAATTTCTCTACTGGCTCTCTACAAATTATTCGTACAACAATTTATTCTTCTATGTACTTTTTGTTAATCCCAATAAACTATCAATTCACATTTACACATTTCTTCATAAGATGCGTTAGGTAACGCGATAGTCACATTTTCAAAAATATGTCGCTATGTGGTGACTTTTAAATTCCATGCTCTTTGCATAGCCACGAGAAAAATTATGTTGTGTTGTATTCAGAAACCTTCTCTACCCACTAGTATTTATTCTTATATAGCTTCTAAAACTATTCTTTCCAAGCTTATTTTTATCTGCTTCATATTGAGCGAGATAAACATCCGCAGATATAGTTTCATTACGCATTTCCTTATAGTTGCAAGGCAGTGGTCTGGCGGTTAGCATTTTAGCTGCTAAAACCAGAGATAACGGGTTTGATTCCCCGCTAGAGGATGGGAATGTTTCTTCAGGCAGGAGTATCCCCCATTCTCTCTTGAGTCTACAAGTGTGAGAAGAAATGTAACGTAAAGAAACCCGAAGATTAACGAATGAACATCATTGCCAATGAGCAATTATTCCAAACGCAAGGCCGGTAATACGATGTTGAAGGCGGCATATAAATGGAACCAAAGAGAAATTAGGTATAGGTTCTCCTGATCACTTTTAAGTTCCGTACACTTCCATGACATAGCGAGAAACAAGTGAATAGTGACAGGACTTTCAACAAATTGCAAAGTGTTTAACATCTGCAACCAATATTAGCAAACGCCTACGAAATAGTTTATGCCACAAAAAGAGATATTCGAAACAAACTGCGGGTTGTAAAGAGATGTGTACTACGTTTTTGTATATCCCTTCACGTTTACCGATTATCCAATATTATACAAAATTCCTTCCGTTTCGTTTTTGAACTATGCAGTTTAAACACACACACACACACACACACACACACACACACATACACTCATAAGGGCTTTTTTCTAAAAATATTTTTTTTAAATCAGGGGGCCTCAAAGCATGTACTTCTTGTGAAATTTCGATATCCAATTTTTGGGTGGAATGCAATACTTCCTCTACTTACTATAAGCACTTAGTAGAGAAAGTAAACATACCAGATGAGAGACCATTTTAACACTGACTCCTGGATCAGAACACTAAAAAATGGATAAATTAAGACAATAGTGCAGCGAGTCGTGTTGTTTAATCCCGGAACCTACATAGGAGACTATTCACTAAAGGCTGTAAGGAGAGGAGATATAGAGACAAAATAATTACCGCCGGACCATAATATATAAGACGATTATTCCAGCTAACCTTGACCCAAAGGGTCCACCCTAGCCATGCCTGAACAAGTACGTGTTGAGGTATATAGATATATTTACTATTCCGGCGAGTGACTTTGAGTGTTACACAGTGTGTCTTCCTTGGGGATCGTTTATATGATGTTGTTTTTGCTGCCTGAGTAATTTACTACAGCAAATTCCTGGAATGAATTCAACTCTACCAGAACGTTGCTCTTTTCCCAGTAGCCGTACCGGTGTCTTTGTACAGAGCAGTTATGATGTCGCTGTTTCATGCAGGCTGAGAACACCATAGCAACTTCTTGGGCTGTCCTAAGTTCGTTGCTTCCGTTCTAATAGCCGTACCGAGTCAGCTACAATAAACGCCGCAGCAATTAAGCTATTGAGACCAATTTCAAGTTATGAGTTACTTCTCCGAAGAAACAATGGAAATATCAGGAAGTACCAACATCAGCATTATGACAGATAATGTTCATGACTACAGGGTCAGATGCTATGAACACGTATTATGAAAGAAACTATAGAAGCTGAACAATGACGCTATTTACAACATAAAATATCAATATTAATTATAACTTATTCTGGCATTGCTTGTCTCCTTAAGCACGGCAAATTGATGGATACTGCCATGTGTGATTGTTTCTTATGAACGCAGGGTAGAGGAAAGCGGACGTGATCCGTGCAACACATTGTCACCTAGAAGTCCTGTTTGCTCCGCCCTGAATTCATAGTAGGCCAATGTCAACATTCAGCAGCCTATACTTGTCATTATATGGAGAAGGAGGAGTGGCCGACTCCATTGCTGGTTACGCAACATGTAAAGCACTGAAAGTTTAAAAGGGAAGGCAAAGAATCAAGGTTTAAGTATCAGACCATATTAAAATCTAGCGGATAAGGTCAAATATTACTCGAGTTTGATGGACTCTCCACTAGCATGAACTGTGCTAGTAAACTTTCGTCGCTTAAGAATTAAAAGCCTTGAGAAACAGTCTGCTTATGTTTTCTAAGTACTATTGGAAAGCTGGTATAGGGATGTTAACTTGAGGATGATTTCCTCTTTTGTTTTTGCCGAGAAGATGACGTACCCAAGGTTGAATGACATTATGACTAAGCCGCACATACACTGTCTTTCAGTCATCTGCATTGATCTTCAACAACGTAACTGTAGTCATTTTCAAGTTTGGGTCACGCTTTATAATTCCTTCAAGAACATTGGCAGCAGCAAATCCATTCTGGCTCATTTCCTTTATAATAAAAGGTTTACTTAAAAAATTTTCAGATATTACATAGTTCCATTCAGAGGGAATCATGGCAACCATTGTTCTTTTTTCTCAATTAATGCAAACGTACGGTCGCTATGCCCAGAAACCAGAAACGTTTGCTCTACTGTCGTAAAATATTCTGTCAAAACAAGGTAGTTATACAAAGATATCATTGTCCAGTTGTTGTTTTGTTCAACACAGTGGTCACACAAACAATTAATCGTCTTTCTCTGCCACTTGCAAGTATGTCATTCTTATTTTGAACATACTGAAATAGTACATGAGGCAATTTCAGCTGACTCAGTTTTGCTTGGGATTCATACCACAAGTGCACTGTAGTTTCCCCTTCTCCTGCGTTGAAAACAGCAAAGTTATATGTGGCAAGTTGCCTCTAATAATACATACTTGAATATCGTAATGTAGAGCAAGATAAAATTTGCTGTATGTCCACACATAGGACAATACATTTATTGATTTTTGCGTTCTCAATATCAAAATGGTATGCTTTATATCCTAAAAACATGGATTACTTTCTGTCTGAATTTGTTGTCTTTTTAATTTCTCTATTGCGTGTAAGAGAATTATTGTATTCCATGTTGTGATTTCACTGAAAATACATGCTTTGAGGCCCTCTGATTCCAAAGAGAGCATTTTTAGAAAACGTTCAGTGTGCATGTCCGTGTGTCTGTAAACAACATAACTAAAAACGAAAAGTCAGATAAATACTTAACTTGGTATTTAGGTTCAGTATCTTTCAAAGATGCGATATGCATATTTTCAAGAAAATCCCCCCACAGATTACCCTTTACATGAAGATTTTTCAAAAATTTGCTTTTCTCAAAAATGGCTCTAACGATTTTGATTAAAATATCATATATTTAAGATATTGTATGACAAATAAAATGTGTATCTTGAATTTTCTGGGAATGTTCCCAAAAAGTCCTCTTCATACCTACTGAATGGCTTTTGCATAACTGGTAAACCGTAAGAGATAGACAAAACTTTGCTACACAAAAATAAACATTAAATATCATTAAAACACACAATTTATGTCATATGTTTTTTGTCTAGTAAACCATTTCTGAGATATTATTGCTTTTTTTTAATTTTCTAATATTTATACTTTTTCTCAAGTAGGAATTTGTTATTCGTTTATACATAGAGAATTGAATGCTCTACATAGCAACCAGCTCTTAAAAGATTTGACTATCACTTAAAGCCTACCATATTCCCTTTACACCTACAAGAAAATTAGCAATAAGATAATTTCTGCAAACGTTTACCTCGATTAACATGAAGTAGATGGAGCATAAACGTTTGTAAAAATAGTTTTACAAGAGTAGAGAAAGTCATGTGAGTGCAACACATTATATTTTTTTATCATCGCAGTAATAAGCTAACAAACAACTCATAACAATACTTACGCGAATCTGATCTGGCAGTTTTAAATCAAATTCAGAGTTAAAATATCTCTTTATAGGTATTCATTTGCTGCCCTACTTAGATATATCTCCTTGAAAAGCCTATAGGCTTACTTACAGTTAAATCAGGTAACAGGTACTCGGTCTAAGTCTTCCGCCTACTGTAGTGGCTGGGCTGCTGTGGTACACTTTTATTGTGTGCTCCAATTTCATCCTTCAATGTATCGGTTATGCATGAGAGCGATTTGAATGCTTACCGCGGTTATCACATGGGCTGATTATTCCAGACTTCGGTTTGTTTTGAAGAACCTGAATGCGTCGAGGTGTAACTGCAAATGTATCACAGAACGTTTTTAGACAAATTTCAACATTCTTACCTACATTGGATAAGTAAACACAAAATATACACTTCCTTTGTAATGTTGCGTCAGTATGATCTCTTCCCCTGACTGGTTCCAACAATTAAATTAAGTTGCTTAGTTGTTGAGATGGACTATTGTAGTTTAGTGTGTAGAAATCCCTCAATAAATGCTCTTTTTTATGTATATTTAATCACAGAGCAGCCTATTTATAGCAGCCACGGGGTTACATATTCTGTTCTGAAATCAAAATATTATAAAATAACAAATGTAATAATGGTAGGAATAGAATAAACCTATACTACATTACTTTAGTCTAGTGTACAATTTTAGGCTATAGTGATTACAGCGTTCTTGTACATACACTTTTGATGTAGTCTTTTCAGGTACGTCTTTACCAGCTGTAGGAATATAAGATTTCCCACTGTTCCTCCTAGTTTTCTTGACATTCTGCTTCCAATTTGATGGATGTATTTTCCTTTTTTATTTTTTATTTTTTTTTGCTTTTATTTAATATTACGATAGCCTTTGGAGTGAAACCTACATCAGCCACATCCGTCATTTTCATTGATATACAACGTTCTTCCAGAATGGCTCAATTTGTAAACAAGATAAGACACCCGTTGCTATGGAAATATGTTTCACGTGATGTACAACTTTATTCCACTGAAAACTCAACATTGCCAAAAATGTGATATAAAATCTTCTTTGAGGGAGATCTTCAATTATCGATACAACATTTTCGAAGCTAATGTTGAGTTAATTAATACTTAATTGTACCTTATGCAACACTCCCTGTATGTTCATTCAGCCGATTTTCAGTTCTTCATAGTGATATATGGTGACTCCTTAATTCTAAAAAGTATATACTTTTCACCACAGGCAGACTTTGATAAAATGCTTAAAAATTCTTTGATGATGGTGTTGATAATTATCAGCATTATAATGCACATATTATATTATATACTTAATTTGAATATTATTAACATTTTTTAAACAAAGTTCACTAAGTATTGCTTGTATAGTTGAAGTGTTGAGCATATGAACACGGTTTAATGTGCACTCGTCAAATCATATGTTTCATACGCATTATGAAGTACAAATGGACACACTGGAAGTGCAGTTTTGCAAGTTTAGAAATCAGGCCCATCCGCGGCATATTTCAAGTGTGTAGATATCCCTTCGGCGTTAAAAGAGTTGCAGAACTCAATGGGGAATTCCAAGTAAACACAGGTCAGTGGAAAACTGGCGAATTAGCGTGACCGGGCTTCTTTTTTTTAAATTCTATTTGTACCCCGTCTTTTCTGCAATGGTCTTATCGACGGTCTTTCCTTTGGAACATATTATTGCCTATTGACAATTGTATAAACTCGTAGTCGCTTGTGTTTGGGCTTCTAGTAAACTTTGAGCTTTAATCGTTAGATCACACACACATTCAGACTTGATTCATACTTCCAAGGATAGGGAATAACCTTGGCTAGAGAAAAATTCCCACCACCCAGCCGGGAATCGAGCGGATCGCGCTCATTGAAGGGCTCTTCCCAGGCTTGCAATAGAGTGTACAGTCCGTAAGGATAGAACAATACAGACTCTTGCACTAGACTGTACGGTCCGTGATGATAGAAATAAATAGACCGAAAAGGTCTTAGAATATTTCCCACTTTAGTTGTACAGGCTTTATTTTCGAGGCAATAAACTCACTTTTTAGAGTGACAAGTAATTAAAATGTCTTTATTTGACCTAACCTTACCGCCTATAAATTGTGTTTACGCTGTTCTTTCTAACATCAGAACTATAAGCAACAAATATGACAGCAAACAGTGTTTTCCTACCATTTGTTTTGCTTGCTATTATAAATGTTGTTATTAATATTATTGGTACCATAATAATAATAATAATAATAATAATAATAATAATCTAACGGTGCTGTTATGCTGAGTTCGCTCATTGAATAGATGTTCAAAATTTTGCCCCTGTTAATTGATACGATGCTCCAACCATGTATCCATATGGACGTTTATGGCAACGTAGTGGTAGTGGTGGTGGTGGTTTTTGTTTTAATCGGTAGGGGAAAATCTTTCTAAAGACACCACTGTTTGTGGCGAGCTGGATTTCCAACAACTAAAAAACCGCTTCCATCTATTCAAATCATCCTGGAACCGCTTAAGTAAGCATACTTCATCATACTACCTGTTAATATTACACTGTCTACATTCTATCTTCTTTCTCTTTTATCTCTAAAATTGATTTTCATAAATGTTTAACATTCCATGCTATCCGAGTCTTAATCATAATTGGAACTAAATGAGATGGTAATGAGTACCATCTCTAATTTCTCATGTGCTTGTAATATAAAATCCTCGCATTTTGGACATTGAAAGGTGTGTTTTACAGAGTCCTCCTCTACACAGTAACGACATTGAGCCCTATCTATTTTACCCATTTTCAGTGCATAATTACTAAATATACCATGTCCGGATAGTATTTGTGCCAAGAAATAATCAACTTGTTTATGTGTGCACAAATTTATGTCTGGTATAATTGTCCCACTGCCGTCGTTGCATCCCATCTCTCTTGCCATTCAGTAATTATTTCTTTCCTAACTCCAGTCTTCTGTTGCTTACAATGCTCAATAACTCTTTCATCTAAAAGTTGTCTCTCTTTTACTTGCAAGACAATTGGTATGGCTCCTGCTATCACTTGAAACTTTCTATTAGACACAGTTCTATAAGGGCATACAATTCTGAGAAGCATCTTCCGTTGTATTTTCGTTAGTATTTTATCATTATTTTTCATAATTATTTTTCCTCCTTAAGGCCAAATGCCATATTGGTGATATAGAATAAACCGCTCCGCATATTATTTGCCTTTTCAAAGACTGAGGGGCTCCAACATTCGCATCAACCTACCTAGTAGTAGTGGTAGTGGTAGTGGTAACTTCTAGGGCACTAATGCGCCAGTTTTCCACCGCCTTGTGTTTACTTTGAATTGCCCTGTTGAGTTATGCAACTCTTTTAATTTTCGAAGGTTATCTGCACACGTCAAATACGGCACGGTTGGGCTACCTGGTATAGCAATGGTGTAATATCTTACTTGTTATATTAAAATCGTTACTCTATATGTATATTGAATATAGGCTATGAATATAGGCTAGTTCCAAATTACAAATATGCATTACTTTAAAAAGTTACAGAAATACTGAAATGTGCAATTTACTAAGTACTTTACAGAATTACACACAATGAAAACCTTCTTCGCTCATTTTGAGAACCTTTTCTTGGCCCTATAGAATAAATTTGTAATACTATTTGTTTTCTATACATTTAAAACATTATTCTGTGACCTCATTCATTAGGTATCTATGCATTTATGATTAGAATAGGAATAAAACTAGTTTCCATATTGTAAGATACTCCTGAGTGTAGATAGTATCTTCAAATTCAGCATACTTTACGGTCCTTTCTTTCACAGCAATATTTATATTTGTGGATATTTATATATCGAAAATAAGTATTGATTTATAATGTACCTTAAATGAAAATATTAAATGCCATTTTGCTGAAGCTTTATTAGAGAAGAAAAGTTTACTTACAAAATGAAGCTATGTTTTTTAAGTTAGGGCACATCATCATTTTAAATAGTTCTAATAATTTCCCTGTACCTACCGCTGGCATTTCCTTTCGCAGTGTGATGTGTAGTTGTTTGCGATTAGAGCACTCAGTCAAGCTTAACACGTGACGTTTGCTGCTCATCGCCACATACACATCGCCTTTAACTTCAGAGCGTATTGCATGGTAAGTTGCATTGTTATTCTTCTATATTTTATAACTTATATATTGTTTAATATGTATTTTTACTGACGCTTTAGAGCCGGAAGTTAAATGGGGCTATTGAAGCTCGAGCAGAAGTGTGTAGACGTGCTTGGAATTGTTTTTATGAGCGAGGGTGTTTTTTTCATTATTTCTAAAATTGAGGGTGTTATTTTTTCTAATGACTTTTTCAAGTTAATTGTTTGTTCCTGACTTCCCTGCCTTTCCGCTAGTTACAAGAAATTTATATGAATATCAAGAAAACACTATGTACATTTTGTGCACAAATTGTTTAAGGATGAATGGAAATGCTATATTTACTCTTATTTTAATTGGTAAACGTAAATACCTCCGGTAAGGCCAATCGCATGTCTGAATCTGTTATTTGTTATTACCACTTAGCTTTAGCCTCTGCTTTGCTTCCAGTAATTGGTGAGAAAACGGTAAAAGGATAGTGCACAATTATACGTTGATATCTAATGAAATAATAAACTAATTGAAAATTGCTATTACCAACATATTCTTTAAGCAAGCCTGATTAACTTACAGGAGGAATAATAGAACAGGTATTGTAGAACCATATTTGAAATTTACTTAGAAGGATCGAAAAAGTAGTTTATTAATTGAGGAAGGTACACAACTTCAGGGATCATATTTTTGTTACTAAAATAAGCAATTAACAGGCTCAAGCCAATTTTTTTACTTAATCAGTGTTATTTGCACTTAAACGATGTGATTTAACAGTTGATGTTAATTTGAGTGAAACAGACAATGTCGCGGACGTATGTGCCCGGAGCGACAAGCTAATATCAGATGGTGCATGACGATGCTCTTGACATGGTCCAAGGGAGCGTAGCATCAGGGTCTCGTATTCAGACCTATTATGGATCATATTTTATGACAGCGACCACCAGTTTGGGTATTCTTTACTTTAGCTTACAGTCTAATGTTAAAAAACATCTGACGTGATAAATTCACATGACCTTCTCTACCCTCAATCGTTTATAAATTCCTATTAAGCATATTACTTTCTCTATCACGTACATATTAGGCACAGAAGATATTGCATTCGCTTAAAAATTGGTAACCGATATTTCACCGAAAATACATGTTTTGAAACCCCCTGAATCCAAAAAAAAGCATTTTTAGAAAAAGGTGTGTGTATGTGTGTCTGTGTCTTTGTGAACAATTAATTCAGAAACGAATAATCGAATTGAAACCAAACTTAGTATTTAAGTTCAGTATTTTCAATGATGCGACATGAAGATATTCAATAAACCTTAAACTACCCTTTATATGTAACATTTTAATAAAATTTTGATTTTCTAAAAATAGCTCTCAAGCGATTTTGATTAAAATACCATATATTAAAGATGTTTACATGACAAATAAAATGTATGGTTTGCATTTTCTGGGAGTAGCCAGTCCTCTTCATTCGGAAGGAATGTTGTATAATGTTGTACAGCTGGAAAACAAACAATAGACGAAAACGTACAACACAAAAAATGTAGATCTCTTTAAAACACACAATTTACTTCAAATAAATCTTTTTGGCATAATCCGTTTCTATGATATCCGTTATTAATGGTTCGAATTGTTCATTTCTTGTTCATTCTCTTAAAGTCCTTTCAACATTCAGTTTTTTCTCGTGATTGCATGGAAATGGTATGGAATTTTAAGGCCAGCGTACAGGCACTGTTCTTGAACATTTGACTGTCGCTGTTACCCTCGTAGCTATAACGAAGTGTGTAATGGAGCTATTTTGGCAAAGGCTAATGCTTTAGAAAAATAATTCTGAGTAAATAATATATATACCTTCTAATAACAGATAGAGGATAGAAGAAGTGGTGTGAATGTATCACATCAAAGTTTTTTTATATACTGTATTTTAATCCAAATAAACTTTTACAGAAATAGCTACATTACACATTTCGTTATAGACACAAAGAGAACAGCGATAGTCAAATGTTTTAGAACTGGACGCTATATGCTGCCTTAGAATTCCATGCAGTTTCCATGCAATCGCGAGAAACAGCTGAATATTTAAAGGACTTTAAGAGAATAAGCAAGAAATGAACAATTCGAACCATTAATAACGGACATCTCAAAAATAGCTTGTGCCACAAAAAAACTTGTTTGAAATAAATTGCGTGCTTTAAAGAGAACTACATTTTTTTGTTCAATACGTATTCGTCTGTCGCTTAACATTTAGCAGTTATACAATATTATATAAAATTCCTTCCGAATGAAGAGGAATTTACAGGCTGTTCCCGGAAATTTTAATATATAAATTTTATTTGTCACGTAAATATCTTTAATATATCGTATTTTAATCAAAATCATTTGAACAATTTTTTAGAGAATCAAAGTTTTCGAAAAGTGTTCCATATAAAGAGTAGTGTGGGGTGGGGGATTTTCTTGAAAAAATTCGTGTCGCATCTTTGAAAGAAACTTAATTGAAATATCAAGTTCGGTGTTGATCGGATTATTTGTTTTTGAGTTATGTTGTTTTATTTTAAACTTCCCTTGTTTACGCAGTTTATCATTAATGTGTTTTCACTGTTTTTCATTACCGTTTATTACCGCAGTTACACACACACACACAATCACCCATGCCCATGCCCATGGCGAGACTTGAACCCGTGACCCTCAGTTTGGCTGAGCGGCGAAGCTATACACTCCAGCGACCACGGTTACGAGGGCCGACAACTTAGACACAGAGACACACACTTTTTTCTAAAATTGCATTATTGGATTCAGGGGATCTCAAAACGTGTATTTCCGGTGAAATCTCACTTCAAATGTTTGGTTGGAATGCAATACCTACTATGTTCATGTTAGAGGAAGTAAAAATACCTGTCCTACTTTGCTGCACATGCATGTCAGCCGCAATGAAGTGGAGGTAAATAAATTCATTCTTTTGTGACCTGTCAGCCTCTCGGTGTTGTTTCCTCTCTATATGCATTTGCTAGCATAATACGTTGTATATTAAATTTTGAATACTATTTTCACTTGCTCTCTTACTACTCTTCTCCTCTGTGTTTATCCATTCTAAGATTTCTACGAATATACTATTTGGGTCACTTCTAACTAAATAACGATGCCATTTGGTTTGCTTTAGTTCAGATTTACAATGCAGTCTGCTTTACTATAACGTTTAAACTTACTTATTAATTATTTTAATATTATCTAAATGGGTTGACTTATATTCTTCAATACTAATATCTCATAAATGTTGCTCCTCGTCATGCAGATTTTGTCACCCTCTTATAAAGTCATTTTTGCCTTAGTTCCCCGGCATTTGAATATTGAGGGAAACCTGAAATAAAACCTCTGTCATCGAAGACGATCCTCGTGGGATTTGAACTGCAAACTTCTCGTTCATGAGCCATTCGTTAAGCACCTCGACTACATGATTTCCTGCTAATTACTGAAACGATATTGTTACATGGGATCTAAAGTAATATCGTTATAACAACTGTTTTTACTTTCTCTACCACGTACATTACCATTCTCAATCCCTTATACGCAATAGTGTTTTCCCTCTGTAAGGTTTCCAACCTTCAGATAACCAACCTCTGACTCCACACAACCAATATCAGTTCTCTATGTGACGGACCTGATAAACAATCCAGAGACACAGAATGGAACCAATGAACGATGCTATAATCGGTGTTAAAATAAAGGGGTGGTTCGGATTCCGCCTCTATGAAATATTTCGCTACGAATGGTACAAAAAGCAGTGCCACAACAATATCACGTATGTCCATCTATAGGAAGAAGTATTTGCGGTGTCATTAAACTGAACGACAGCTGCAACATTTATATGATAACTTTCGTCAGCGACATGATGACAACAAAAGGCTTTTCGTGTTTCTACGTTTGTATTATATTATACTTTATTTTATTTTGCACCTACATTCAACGAATCATTGCATTAACGGCACTCCACCAGTAGGAACATGTATCATGTAATGTTACTGTTTGGTAGTTCGGCCGTACTTTTAGGAAGTGAAAGTACCCTGTCAATCCAAAGATTAGAACTTATACCTGAGAATAAGAGTTGCTCATAACTGCAGCTACAACAGTGAATGGAAGCATAAACTGAAATGTGAAAAATCGATTTAATGTCACATTTTTAACTACAAAACCTCACGCTGGTAGAGGATGAGGCTACATTTGTCATTACCAACATAACAGCTGCGTTTCGTTATGAAACACCTTTTATGCACGTTAGTGTACATAGTAGTAGAACATATACTGCATTCCAGCCAAAAATTCTATATCCAGGTTACCTCGTGTGGCCCCCTGAATCCAAAAACTGAATTTCAACAAAATAGGAATCCGTGTGTGCATTTGTGTAGGTGTTATTGAAATGCTCAAAAACGAAAAGTCGGATAAATACTAAACTTGGTATTTAAGTTTAGTCTTCCAAAGATGGGATACGAAGATTTTTCAAGAAAATCACTCAACCCCTAACTACTGTATACATGAAGACATTTCGACATTTTTCATTTTGTCAAAAACGGCTGTAAGAAATTTAGTTAAAATACCTCACATTAAATATACTTACATGACAAATAAAATTTACATTTTTAATTTTCTGGGAATAACTTTTGGTTTTCTTCATTTGGTAGGAGTTTCATATAACTTTATATAACTGGTAAATACTAAGCGATAGACGAAAAACAAAAAAAGAAGAAAAACGCACTACACTAAAATATAGATGTCTTTAAAACACAATATTTTTTTTAAAATAACATTTTGTGGCATAAACCATTTCTGCGATGTTCGTTATTAGTGGTTGAAATTGTTCAATGCTTTATTATTCTTTTAAAGTCCTCGCGATTACATCTATAACGAAATGTGTAGCGTAACTGTTTCTGCAAGGTTTATCTCGACTACAAAGAAGTAGATACAAAAAACTTTTGTAACAGTAGTTTGTATACGTAATGATAAACGACGGAGAGTAGAGAAAATCATGGAATATAACACATAAGATATTTTAACCAACCTTGTGTTTTACATTTTTTATATTTCCACTATTCTTAATAAACTTTACAATTTAATGATAAGTAAATTTGTCCATTTACTAGAAAATGCTCGGTTTCATTACCTAATGTGTTGTACTCTTAGCTACGAAACGTAATATTCTGTTTCAAGTCAGCTTAGAGTATTAAACAGCTGAAGGAACTGTTTCCAAGTAAACTCAAATATCAAATTAACGAAAGCTTTTATCTAAATATTCGTTTAATTCAACACAGAGCAGTTTTAGGGCCATGTTTACCAAACGCCAAGGGCAGGTTAATCTGGGTGCTGTTCCTGCATCGTGTAAGTATGTTTCCAGTTGATTACGGAGCGTTAGAAGCGAGTGCCTGAGAGGTGATAGGCCATTCACATCGTGGGGAATACCCGCAGTCTCACAGCCTGTTTAAAGTTAATCCGCTTTGTTAGGGTTGCTCATGGAGCGTTAATTTTATTTCACTGCCAAGTTTGCAGCAACGCGCTGGGGAAAATTAACAAGTAGTATTTGTTGCGTACTGCAGTGGACACAAGTGACTTCGTATATCATGATGGAGGTGCTTGGTTCGGGGCAATTTGGAACACCAGAACTCTGCTAATGTTAGGGATATTTACCTATGGGTTTGGTTATATACATTTGGTTTTGCAGCGTTTTAAATAGTGTAAATATAACTACGTATACTCCAAACATGAACCTGATAAAATAAAATAAATTGCCTATATGCCAAGCGTTTGTGAAATCCTTAAAGCGGACCTAGTTTTTAAACAGATGTGATGGAAGCATTTTAAAACAAGTTTATAAATTAATCAGTATGAATGAGTAATTTGTTCATTTTACATAATTAACATGCACAGTCAGAAATACTTAAAACACCGTGAAGTAGATGTATTTCACTGCAAACTAATATGGCATTGAATTTATTACTGCAAGATTTACGCTCAATTTTGAGGAAAACTGGAAAAGTTTCATGAAGGTATGTTTATTTTATAAGAATATGCGTTTATCAAAGTCAGCGAACAGGAAGAGGGCACTTCCTATTTGAATTAAGTTTAATTAAAAAAGTAAGTGTAAGTTTACTACAAGTGTTTCACCTAAGTACATACCAACTACTCACAACATGAAACATTATACAAATATCCTCCTGAGTTACTTTTGCAGCTTTTAAGATTTATTTAACTTCTTACTCAGCTGCAACGATATACATATAACTATAACTACAAACCAACTTACAACTTTACCACCTATAACGTCCCACCTGTAAAACCACACACTTTTTAGAAAATAATTACTGAAATACAAGATGCCAGTTTATTTCTAAATCCTTTTGTGTTTTTAAAAAGACGTATGTAAACTTCATTTGTAAACAATTTGA
Organism: Deroplatys truncata; assembly: GCA_030765065.1. NCBI lineage: Eukaryota > Metazoa > Arthropoda > Insecta > Mantodea > Mantidae > Deroplatys > Deroplatys truncata. The sequence goes on along the minus strand of CM060977.1, from coordinate 179,126,189 downwards.
CTTACCATAAGGGTATATAATTATTCGAAATATTACTCACCCATTTAGGTTACATTTAATTGAAGGTTTTAGTAATAACATCGAGGGGATTCATATTAAAATGTACGCATATTTACTACAAATTATACCAAGCTAATGGTTCGACGGCAACTCGGGAGGTCCAGGGTTTGATTCCCGGTGATCCCCCTCTCTGACGTTGGGTTTTGCGGTTTTTTCTGAATAGTACGCGAATACTGCGTGGTTTCTCTACTTCTATTTCATTTCCATTATTTTCCTTTCATTCTGTTTTATTCTCATTTTTCAGGTGTCCCTCTAGGTTTCGTGGTGTTTGGTGGTGCTGAACAAATGGTGTGTATGCTTACTCAAAGAAAAGAGTATTTCCCATGGGCACCAGAGGGCTGTTTGGTCGAACGGGTCCTTCTTAGCAGCTGCAACAGTGGAACTGGTCTTCGAGCCAGGAACTCAGGGGCTTCCAGGCGTTCCAGGCGTCTCTGCGGTCTGTCTGCCTGCGCCCTCTAGTTCCCTAATTTCATTCCTTGCTCCTGGGAAGTGGTAGCCGCCATAGATCTCCTGTACGTTGTAGTGTGCGAGGTTTCTCCCTCCATTGTATACCGTATATCCTGTGCCATAAGTTATAGGCACGAATGTAAATACAATTATGCAATAACGAAAATGGTTTCGTCAAGTTCTCGTACCTAACTCTAGAATTGCGCTGTGGAAAGGTTTAGCTTTCTTTAGAAGAAGTAACCATTTATATGTTGATAATGAAAGTTTTAATCGTAAAGCAGGTTTAATAAGCTTCGCACACTTTGTAAGCAAATCCAGAAAATTTAATTAGACAGACATTTCTAACAGTTAAAATTGGGAAAAAGCAAAAACATGTTGGCTTTGCTACCGAGACGAGCGGCTCAGGCAGAAACGTTTGTGGCCCGAGTTAGAAGGTCCTGGGTTCGATTCCTGGCGAACTCCATAGGTTTTTTCGAGGGGTTTCGCGGGTCGTCAGGCGAATGCTGGAGTGTTGTTTTCAACCCCCGAATTTCCGGTCCCTCCATTTCATCCTATTATCATTCATTCGTCCTTCACTCCATTTGGTCTGTTTAAGACAAAATGTTTTGTGCTCAAAAAGCGTGTTTAGAGATTTCTTAAAGTAACAATATATGCTTTACATTTTTGAAGTGAATTAAATGTTTATTAATTAGCAATCAATAGTGTTGGGAATTATATGGGCTAAAAATCCGAAAATATCCACTAAGAAGTGACCAAGCGTACTTTATAATATGCTCTTTTGTGAAAACATAGCAATAAACATTACATATTCACAATTTTAACCATAAAGATGAGTACCCAACCTTTTTTATCAACAACTTCAGTTAATAAAACTTACTTAGTCGGCTTACCCTCCTGTTATGTAGGGCTTACACAACCGCACCTGGGATTACAGGCCTGTAGAGGAGCAAATGGACATTAAATCAGAGAATGAAGAACCCGGGACGGGGGATCGGCCCGTGTGACAGTGCTCGCATAACAGTGAGTAAGAAGATCATATGAAATGAAGGAAATGCATGAAAGGAAACGTAGTGATGAAGCAGTTGGTGAAAAAATGGCGGGGGAAACCGGAGAAATCGGAGAAAACCCTCCAAGACGTCGCTTCGTCCACCACAAATCCCATGCTGGCCTCTGGGATCAAACCCGGGCCTTGGTGGGGGCGAGCTGTCCAACTACTCGCCCACGGCGAATAAATGACTACAATAACCGTTTTCATATTTTCTGGTTCTAAGTTACCCCTCCTGCTCATAAACTATACTGAGCAGAAATATCCCTTAAGCTTCACATGAAGCGGTGGAACAAAACAAATAATAAAAATTAATGTTAATGTCCATATCCAAACCAGAACCTTGAAGGACACTGCTAAGTGTAGATTTCCTAAGTCCATTATCGTTTTAAAAGGTGTTTTACATTTTCTTCTCCACATCTTTGCCACGATTTCCACTTGCTATGTTTACAATTTCGATGGAAGCGTTAATCACCTCAAACCCTCCAATCCAATGAACTACATACTTGACCATTCTTTTGGCATGCTAATTACTTCGTTGCAGAATATTGAACAAATACACAATAAATGAGATACAAAGAGCATAACAAACACGGCTTTCACCTGCTTTCTGCACAGAATTGCCAACATTACCGCGTTAACGCTGTGGCAATACTCGTAACATTACCTCCGGTTTTATTATTCAGAAAATACGAAATGGTATTCTTCTGCAAAAAAAGAAAATTAATAAATGTGCTTAATGTATGCTCTTATGGTTGAATATACAAAAACTTCCAGAATAAGTACAAATGTGCAGAAACAAACATGCTTCAGTGTGAAATATTTACTTACTAAAGTAAAGAAATTGTATTTAATAGAGTAGTTCGACATCGCTCATACTTTCTCGTATCTAAAGGCACCATTAAAAGATGGAAACATATGCTACCAGACTCAACAACGAGGTGAGTTTAAATGTGCTTTTATATGCAGATGAATTAGTAATTTTACAAAATAATAAAGATGAGTTACAAAGGGCTGTTTTCACAAAGGATCATATATGATTTTAAAATATCAGTCAATAAAACTAAAATTATGACTTTTAAAGCAACCACTCCTATCTAAAATATGTATAGAGAATAACATTGTAGAGCTGGCTTCCAATTTCAAATATTTAGGTTGTAATGTCAGTTATCAGAGAGACAAAAGTGTTATGGAAAAAATTGCAAACCTCCAGTTGTTGTGTGGAACAATTCAGAGCATTTTAAAAAATAAGGCAAGAAAAATACCAGAATAAAATTTTACAAAATAATCGTCATTCCACTTATAACATATGATAGCGAGTAATGGGTTTCAACAAGGAAGATACCAGCCAAATTCAATCAAGGAGACGAATTTCTGAGACGCGTTAAAGGTTGTACAAGAGAAGACCATCTACGGAACAAAAACATGGGACAAGAATTAGACATATGTGCTCTTTATGGCAAAACTATAAATTACTGCAGGAAATGGACACAACATACAAAGAATGAAACCAGCACGGATTCCAAAACTATCCCTAAACTACCGACCAACAGGTGTAAGAGAGATAGATAGACAAACGTAGGCGAGAGCAATGATTATGAAGATGGAACAGGCCTTAAGCTAATCCCTAGAAGTCATAAGAAGAAGACAGAAGTCCAGTTTTGTAAGTAATGGTGGCTACAAAACTAACTTCTGATGAAAACTAAATCCTATAAAAATATGTATTATTTTAGTAATTTTATTGTTCTTCGGCATCAAGGCAAAACATAGCTATAAATGTTTTTCAACTTTCTCTGAAGCTGGAAGTTGTCACCATTACAAGATCTGTGGGCTCCTTTTCAGCGACGACCTGCCCTGTACGATGATTCAACTGTACACCTGTTTCATGTTAGTTACACCTGATACATTTTTGAACAAGTTTTTCTCTTCTTGTGTTTCTTCTAGTAATGGGAAGCAGACGTTGACCTTCTTGCGAGTCGTTCCTCTAATCCATGCTGTGAAAACACCTTCCGATTTACGCAAAAAAGTAAGAGTGCCTGGAAATAAATAGCTTCAGCCGGTTAATGTTTGTTGAATTTGTGTTTTAGGCTAAGTTCTTCGGCGAAATGTGTGCTAGACTGCGGATATCATCTCTTGGAGGAAAACGATTGCTCTACAATTTTTTAACATACCACGCTAGCTTATCTTAATTTTCACTGCCCAAACAACCCTTATCCCTTAGATCCCTTTGCTGCACTGCCAGTTTTTACGCTTTGTTCCAGGCTTTCCTGAGATACTGAATGTTATAGACGCATGACGCAGCATTAACAGCGTAGTACCCTTATTCCGACCTTCATCTTTCCAAATCCGCGAAAGCTGTCAGACTTTATTTCGGATTCGTCGACATGTGAATACAATAAGAAAGATGTGCAATTATGAAATGCATTAAATTGTCTACTTCATTGCGGCCTGATAAAAACTAACATTATCACCATAATGCTAAAAGTTGACGTTAATGTTCTCACGGTTCAGAATCTAAAAGCCAAATAAAATGTCTTTAAGAGCACAAATACAATATGTCTCCAGAAAGGTTGACCATCTCTGCCGAGAATCTGTGTGCAATCTCATTTGTAGAGAAGAAATGTTCATATGGCACAATGAAACTAGGAGAACATTATGATAAAACAAGCAATGTGAATAAAACATCCAACTCGCACCTACTCTGTGCAAAAGCTTATAAACTGCTGTCTGAAAAATATGTTGAGGTTCACTTCCTTCAACGGCGGAAAAATCATTGATAATGTAAGAAGTAACAAGAGAAATACACTTGGGGAAATGTTACTATAACCAGTGCACATGATCGAAAATCGATGACAAGGACTATAAGCCTACCACCTGCCGCATTACCGAACATCAGTCACAGGTGCGACAGTGAGAGGTATTGGTTACCATCCCTCCTGTATGAACTTCATAAAATAAGTACATCAGAAATATAGTCTGATTTTTTGCCAATTTCCTTAAGGCTATGCGTGGTTAAGTTACATAGACTCGCGAGAAGTTATGTGGTATCTAAGCAACTTATAAGCAAGAATAAAATAGTAAACTTTAAAACCATAAAATGATTAAAAATAAAACCAATAATGTAAAATAAAAAGTAAATTAACTATGAAAAAAACCTGATGTGTTACACTCACATGACCTTCTCTACTCTTGAAAAAACTATTTTACAAACGCTTATTCTCCAGATGCTTCATGTTAATCGAGATGTTAATCTTATTGCTAATTTTCTTGTAGATGCAAGGGAAATATGGTAGGTTATACGCGATAGTCAAACCTTTTAAGCGCTGATTGCTATGTAGCGCATTCCATCCTCTTTGCATGTTCAGGATATAAAAAAAATAATAATAACGAATTCCCATTTGAGAAAACGTCTATATATTGGATAAATTGAAACTCATAACAAGGAAAAACTCGGAAATGGTTCACTCAATCAAAAAGAGGTATGTGTCATAAATCGTGTGTTTTAACGAGATGTACAATTTCTGTGTAATAAACCCTTGTTTATCTGTTGCGGTTTGCCAGTTATGCTAAAATCGTTCAGAATAAAGAGGGCTTATGGTGACATTCCAGGAAATTCTAGATATACATTTCATTTGCCATGAAAATATCTTAAACATATGATACTTTAATCAAAATCGTTACAGCCATTTTGACAAAATCAATTTTTCGAAAAATGTTCCATGTAAAGCGTAGTTTCGGTGGGGGATTTTCTTGAAAATCTTCGTGTGGCATCCTTGGAATAACAAAAAATACCAAGTTTGGTATTTGAGTTATGCTGTTCCCAGACACGGACATGTTTCCAAAGGTGCTTTATTTGTATTCAGGGCAAGTCAAACATGTATTTCCATTGAAATCTCTTTATCGAACTTTCGGGTGAGATACAATATTTTCTCTATTTACTTACGTAGGAGAGAAAGTCAATATTAATTACAATTCATGGTGCGTACAAATAGTAGAAAAGTATTTGCAAGCTCTTCTTCTATGCAACCATGTAGCTATAATTGTCTTTTAAAGATAAAAATAATTAATAAAGCAACAAAAAATTAAAGCAATATATCTACGATTTACGATTGGTACTTATTAGTATCATGTATAGTTAGATCTTTGTTTAAAGATAAAGATAAATGAAGAGATAAATGGTGCAACACTTAATTATAATTTAGGATTGATATCAAGGTATCATGTTTATACTCTTATCACTTTGTGCTGAAATATCATATCACTTTTAATCTTCCTCGGCTTCTAAGTGCACCTAATATTTTACTGTAGATGTTGCTGAAGATGACTTACGAGTATTACTTACTAATAAGTGGTAGAATCCTGTCTAGAAAAACGTTTGTAATAGATCGTCGTCAGTTTTGGTTAGGCTTATGTTAAAGCGCCATCAACATTAACATGAAAATCATGTCATAAATGCCAGTAATTTTGTAACGCTTTTAATTTGAAAGGAGTGTGTAGCATAAATTAAGCGTCATGTTTATATCCAAATCCGCAATAATCCACCCCTCTATAGTTCAGTATAAGCAAAGCAGAGAATCGGCCTTTAAAATTTCGTCCTTTTATATACAGAGTTGTAAGGTTCCTGATATAAAAGGTAACGTTGTTTACGAGCCGGAACAAGAGACTCATTCTGGTAATGGCTACTAAAAATGAAATGGCTTCTCCCTTACAAGAAGAACAAAAACTGCTATATCTTTGCTGCATTAAAAGCCCCAAAGTTTTAGTTAAAATGAACTGAAATTGTATGCGCGCACATACCTACCAACTGATGAAACGTTCTTGTCGCATTACTACAGAAAGCGTTTTTTCTCACTCACACTAGTTTAATCAACAACATCAGATGTATTACAGCTACATTTTATCACACCGCAAAAACTAATTTTCCGTGTAACGTGTTGTTAGCATACCATGTAAGGTAATGAAGCAGTGAAAGAAATGCACTTGTGAGTCGTACCGAATAGCTTTATCTCATTCTGATTCAAGGTTCGCTTTGATGAAACACTACTGTTTCAACGATTTGTAACAATTTCCTTACAAGCCAGTTCTTGTGTCCATCAAACGATGGTTCAACTCTTTCTTTTTCACTGCAGTAAATGGATAAAATTTTCAAGATGCTGGACCATCTTGCGCGTAGAGTAGTCGAGGTAAGGGTACGTATCAGGGAGGGGCCAGTCGGCCCTTTGTGCTTCCAACGTGACCCCTGGGAGGGAAAGATGAGGGGAGAGACCCAAACGGCGACCAGATCCGGATGCCGACGAGCGCAAGCATGGATGGGTCCCTAACATTTCCAGATAGAACACATCTGACGCCGCACGGTCCATGCCCACAAGCCACCAACCTCCAGGATCCGCCAGAGCCGAGCCCACGCTGAGGAGAGATCTGACTGGGCGGTCCGCAGCGACGTCAGCCTTTTACAGGGAGCAAGTCACCGCCCAACCACAACCCGCCGAATACCATAGTCTACTCCTACAACCCTGAAATAAATTACAAGGAAGGTGATAGCTACAGCAAATGAGAGGAAGGAGAGCGTGGTAGAAGATGAGGCACCCCAGCAATCGCCTGGCGATCCGGTGAAAACACGGAAAACCCATGGGCCAGAAGAGCGGTCGCCGGGGATCGATCCCGGCGCCTAGAATGACTTCGATGCGAGTTTAGTACTGACCATTGAGAGAGAGCATTATCCTGGTAAAATATCCATCGTTTTCTAGAAATGTTTTCTGTCGATGTTATTCATAGACCAGCCTTTCAGTCCTGAATGTAAGAAGTCGGCAACAGGCATGGACTCGTGCTTAATCCCTTCTTGATGTCTTTATTCTCATTATAATATACCAGAATTTTATAATGCATTACAGAATTCCTAGCTACTCAGGTGCGATTTATTATTTGTTTGGTTTCTCGCTGTCCTTATTGATCAGCATCTAATACCATCGATGTGTGACTTCCTTATTTTTATGTCATTTACGCAGCAATGTTAACCAGAAAACTAAAAGAAAGTGTACAATTACAACATATTAGAACATTAACTATATGCTCCATAATTTGAAAACAACAAATCTTATCCTTAGTTGTCTTGATGTAACATTTTTCAATTTACGTGAAATATTTGAAATGACTTCCAGATTGAAAGTAATTTTTGCTACAAGCTAACTCATGTTAGGCATATACCTTTTTAACGACAACTGCTTGAGTTCTACAGATAAATGCGGATATTAGTTTTGTTATTAGTATAAATCAAATACATTAAAATTGCTTATATTATTTATAATTCGTATATGTTAATATCAAATTTCAACAAAATTTGTCGTTAAAATGGGGTCCATTTTTATATGGGATTAGAAAATCCATGTGTCAAACGAAAAAAGGAGAGAGAATTGTTTCTTGTATTAATAAAACGTAGAGGAAATTAGGGAAACAGTTCATTCTAATTCCTAAAGTCGAAATATTGGGCCTTCGGTTTAGAACCCCCAGGGATATATATGACTTAAACACCGCAATTTAGATAGTGAGGAGTGAGTTTAAAGCCTAAAGTACAGATAGCAATGGTTATTTTGTGAATTGGGAAGTTCGCTTATGAGAACCGTGTATGCGAGTCAGAGCTAGATTGGGGCAGCTACGAGTCTCTTTCCCGTAATTCCCGCGCTACACTAATTGAGCTTGAAACGTCCATGTTATGATGCATTATTTCTTTACTGCGTTAACGATAGTATGTGATAACTCCTAGCCGGTATACAGCTCTTTTTATTCCATGAACAATGCAAATGGTTTGGATTGCAGTATACAGTCACGGCCAATTAGATAATTATGACCGCGGAGGGAGTACAACAACACATTAGCTTGACCCGCTGTAGTGACGTCATGCTGGGTGTTTCAAAACTATGTACCCAGTTAGCTGGAATAAAAGAGTAGCTTTAAATATGTTGTGTCACTCAATGGGCGAAAATGAATTGAGGATTTAGCCCCTTACATATTAGCACGAGGAAAAAATATATGTTTCAAGTTGCACAGTATATTCCCTAAATTGGGCGGGGGGGGGCCCTCATGTCGACGAACGTTAGGTTGTCCGCGTCGACAGATCAGGAAAAGATGCTATCTCCAGACCAAAACAGAAACACAGAGAGGAGATAAGTTTAAACTCCGTAATGGACCAAAATGTTTAATCCATGTTTATAGTGATTGTGTTTTGCGATTACATTCGTTTAACTGTATCGGATGCATAAACATTAGGCAACATCACGCATTCTCCAAGAAGTTAATTTTTCATTGTGTGTTGACGATAGTACAAGTTCAAACAATAGTCGATATATATTTCACTCAATTGGGAGACAGAGGTCTGCACAACGTAGACTTATAGTCTATGAGGAAACTTGAGGTAATTCGCATAGGAAGTGTAAGAAAAAGAAAGAAGAGAAGAAAAAAGTTAACTTAAATCAGACAAGTGGAGGCGTATATAGAACATTAGGCCACTATTAGGTGGCAACAGTTCATTTTTTATGAATGGCTAAGCACGGTATAAATGATTGTGTTAACTTCTAACTACAATGGATACTATATTACTTTAGGAGAATATGGCATTGAATTTTTCAGTCATCTGATTCTACCTTTCCAACACTGTCCAACACACGGTTTGTGTGAGAGAACAATTAATTCCAATATTTATTGTTTCCGCATCTTGCATTTTTTTCAATTTTAATTACTTTCCAAAATTGAGGAGTGCTATATAGACAGCAATATAACAAGCAAGAGCAACAGCATACACTTATAATACACATATATATATATATACTTACCAAATTTAGTCAAAATAAAATATATAACAGTGATTACTAAAGTGTTTACACACTTATACCGTTATTCTACGAAGTATCCTTATACGATTTTATACCCAAGGCAAGTTGCAGAAAGCCGTGTGTGAACTGCAATAATTTCGGGAATTTTATAATATGAATTTGTTATATAAAAAAAATTGTTTCGTTGATAAACGCCTGATTATAGACGGAGTATCATTAGACAACTAGACAATAAAACAACTTTTCTGCAGATGTTTAGGATAATTAGCCCATGGTATGAATAAAATTGAGGAAAAAAGCATTTACGCAATAAAATGGGAAACCCAGATACTTATTTAAGCATCCTAAGAGACCACCTTATGGCACTCACGCAGAAAATAAAAAGCCAAGAGGGGAAGGATGCATATTGAAAAAATCTTATGCGTTACACTCACATGGCTTTTTCTACTCTTGTACAAACTATTTTTACAAACGCTTATTCTCCATATGATTCATGTTAATAAGGCAATAACAAGCAATATCTCGAAAATGGTTCACTCAAAAAAAATGTATATGACATAAATTGTGTACTTTAACGTGATCTACATTTTTGTGTAGTAAAATTTTGTCTATCTCTTATGGTTTACCAGTTATGTAAATGTCGTTCACAATAAAGAATACTTTATGAGACATGCACAGAAAATTCAAGATATACAATTCAATGCCTTAAACTTATAGTATTTTATTCAGAATTGTTAGAGCCATATTTGAGAAAATTAAAATTTTCGAAACGTGTTCCATGTAAAGGGTAATCTGGGATAGGGGGATTTTCTTGAAATCTTCGTGTCGCAGCTCTTGTAGATACTGAACCTAAATACAAAGTTTGGTGTTTATCCCACTGTTCGTTTCTGAGTTATGCTGTTCACAGACAGACACATAGACACACACACACGGACATGTTTCCAAAACTGCTTTTTATGCATTCAGTGCACCTCAAAACATGTATTTCCTGTAAAATCTCGGTATCGAATTTTTGGGTGAAATGCAATACTTCCCCTACTTACTATACGTAGTAGACAAAGTAAAACTGAATAGCGAATTCCCATGTGAGAAAAAGTATAGGTATTGGAAAATTTAAGGGAATAACAAGTAATATATGTAAAAATGGTTCACGCAACATAAAAAATGTGTATGACATAAATTGTGTATTTTAACGCGATCTACAGTTTTTGTGCAGTAAAATTTTGTCTATCTCTTATGGTTTACCAGTTATTCAAAAGTCGTTCACAATGAAGAATACTTCTGGAGACATTACCAGAAAATTCGAGATATACAATTCATTTGGCATAAAAATGTCTTAAACTTATGGTATTTTATTCTAAATCGTTAGAGCCATTTTTGAGAAAATTAAAATTTTCGAAAGATGTTCCATGTAAAGGGTGATCTGGGGTGGGGGGATTTTCTTGAAAACCTCGTGTAACATCTGTGGAAGATACTGAACCGACTGTTCGTTTCTGAGTTATGCTGTTCATAGACACACATACAGACATACACACGGACATGTTTCCAAAAGTGCTTTATATGCATTCATTGCGCCTCATGCGAGTGACATCTGTGCTTACGTAATATGTTTTACGTAAATTATTAGAACTTGAAGATCTTATATTGTGCTGCTTTTGTTTTGTTTGGTTACATAATTTTAACTGCCCCACGTATGGGAGCCAATTTGCGATGGTATTACTTATAATGTTTGTGTATGTGTGTTTACTTCACGCGGTGAAGCCATCTTGTGACGTCATTCATTTGTTCGGTTTGTAGCTCCATCTGGTGTTAGCAATTTGCGGCAGTATAGTTTTTTGTTTAAAAGAATTTTTACTTTTATTTTTTATTTAATTCTGGTTCTTTGTCCTCCGGCTAGCTTTTGGGTCGAGTACTTCTCTTTATACAGGTTGTGTAAACGGAAAGGAATCTTTTATCCAAAGATAACACTGATGAAAGAATTTCTTTTATACTTTTATTGTCGAACACTTTCACTATCACATTTACACATTGATCTAGACACTCGCCAAACTGAAACTGTTATAATAACTTCATTACTGATAATTCTTAATTCGCGTACTTCAACGTTTTGTATAATTAACTTTATAATACTTGAGATTTTTCATAACTCTGTTACGCGTAACCTGCAAATACTTTCGACGAACTGACGGGAATACGACGTGTAGTATACAAAGAATTTTGACGAACTGATGGACTGAAGGCGACGTGTAATTTACAAATATTTTCGATGAACTGACGGGGTCTACCTCTAACCTACTCTTTTTATACTCCTTCACCCAGATATGCCTAAAGATTATAACTGAACTGCAATTGGCTAATAAAACGCGCCAACATTAGCGTCTATTTTTATATCCAATGAAAATTATGAATACATATGCTCTAGGGAAACGTTCCAGAAGATTCTCAAGGAAAAACGCGCCAACATTACGTAACTTCCTCGTTTCCAATAATGATAAACAGCTCGCCCCCTCGCTGCATTATTGCGCGCTATTATTGTCAGTTTCAGTAAGGCAGTATAAACTTACTTCCCAACAATAATTACAATCAACAAACATCTCAAATCAATGTCACATAAAAATGCATATTCATATTACAATCATTATTTACATTTAAGTAATTTGTGATACAGATTACTGCATCATATGCCCCACTAGAAACATAATTATAAATATTTACAACTTGTTTGGAAATTTTATAATTGGGTTTTTAGTCTCCTAAATCTTGGAACACACGCTATCACTTTCACTTAACACTTCACACGTATTTAACACACGACATGTTTTTCCTCTATCTTGCCACTACTGGTTTAATGTGTTTAGACTTTAATCTGACATTACAAATTTTTTTTATAGCAAATACTGTACCCTGAATTATTTAATTACTGTTACAAAATTGTTTACTTTCTTAAGTTGTTGACTAAAATTTGTGCATTTAAGAATTTTTGTAATTATTACACATATTTACTAAAATATTCACCCTCTACACAAATATATTTACATCTCTTAAACCTAGACACTTTCACATTTTTCTGTTTGCTACATAAATATTTGTTTTAAAGACTTTTACCCCATTTTTGTTGTTTTGTGCTTTATATTCACACTACTCTTTGAATTATCTCTACGTATTTTTACTTTAATATCGCATTAAGTTTCAATTTTTACATTTTTAATTTCAAATACTGTTACAGTTACTAAAAAAAATGTTAATTTTCCTTTCTTTTTCTTTTAAACATTTAATTTTTGTCCAGAATTTATTTCTCCTTTCTTATGACATATATATTTAGTTAACCCTCTTACGTTCCAATACATTGCTCTGCATTTCATCTTTAACTATCCAGGATTTACTTTACATCACATTGCTATTCACCTTCCTGGATCAAATTGTGTGTGGCTAAACATTACTCGTAGCCGTATCCTAACCTTCAAATTTTTGTTCATGAATAACCTCTTTTATTCATTTGAAATTTCATCCCATGATACCATTTGAAAACAATCTAAAGTTTCTTGAACAACAAATCTTTTAACAACTGTCATTTTCAATTCTTCTACTATCTCTTTAATCTGATAGTACTCTGACAAATCTGTACTAAACTGTACTGGACTGGAGTTTTCATTCTGAACAGCTTGGTACTTGTTAATTTCAGAAGTTAGCTTTCGATTATTTACAGGCAAAACTTTAACTTCTTCGTACAATTTATTTCTTTGCATTTCTGATTCTTTCTGAATTTCTGATAGCTCCCCTCTGAAATTATCTTGCCCCTGATTCACATCTACATTCATAACCTCTTTTATCTCTCTTAGCTCACTTGAAATGATACTCATTCTACTACCTAACTCTGTACATTCTACATCAACATGTTCACTTTTAGTATTAACCTCACTTTCTTTGTTACCTATTTCCCTGCTCATGTCTAGCATTTTCTTTGAAACTTCTCCTATCTCACTTGCTATTACTTCCTGATTATCAGCTCTCATTTTTGGCATACTACTATCTAGCTTCGTAACTTTCTTTTCAATTTCTTCCCTGCTTTGATCTACTTTGTGCTCTAATATCTCATTACTCCTACCAATATCTTCACTCATTTGATCTAATTTCTTTTCTAATCTCTCAAAATTCTTTTCCTTGTTCTGAGTTAGTTTTTGTTCTAATTTTTCCATATTGTGAGCTAGTGTTTGTTCTAATTTCTCATTATTTTTTTGCATATTATCGTTCATATTTCTCAGCATTTCCATCATTATACTAGCATCAAACTTAATATTTCCTGCTGTTTTATTCTCACTTCCTGCACTAACATTTCCTCCCTCAAATACTACATTGTTTGAGCTATTTTCTGTAACCTGTATTGAATTACAGCTAACTGTTACACTATCTCCCTCCATAATTATTTCTTCTGTATTATTAGTGGACATTGTTTTCTTTATCCTACCGCTCCTAAGGTACATTAAAAATTTTTTACCCTTTTTTTTTAGAATTAACATAACACTTTTCTAACCTTTCTGATGCTATCTGCTGATGTAGCTTTGATGTCCAGCTTTCTGCCCCTCTCTCCTAGATTATATGTCGCTTCTGCGTTGTATTACGATGAATCTACGTCGTTTTGGTGTTTTGTAGTTGAATTCCCCTGTTGCCTTTTAATCTCGGAATTACGATGTCCAATCATCCGCGTAGTCTGTCGTCCCTTTTGTTGTTTCTGGAATGTGCGTCTTGTAGTTCAGTTCACTGCTCCATTCGCTCCACGTCCGGATTCCTTCTCCCTTTCCTGGTCACTCTGCCCCACGTTCTGGGTGCCAAGTTGCGAGTGACATCTGTGCTTACGTAATATGTTTTTACGTAAATTATTAGAACTTGAAGATCTTATATTGTGCTGCTTTTGTTTTGTTTGGTTACATAATTTTAACTGCCCCACGTATGGGAGCCAATTTGCGATGGTATTACTTATAATGTTTGTGTATGTGTGTTTACTTCACGCGGTGAAGCCATCTTGTGACGTCATTCATTTGTTCGGTTTGTAGCTCCATCTGGTGTTAGCAATTTGCGGCAGTATAGTTTTTTGTTTAAAAGAATTTTTACTTTTATTTTTTATTTAATTCTGGTTCTTTGTCCTCCGGCTAGCTTTTGGGTCGAGTACTTCTCTTTATACAGGTTGTGTAAACGGAAAGGAATCTTTTATCCAAAGATAACACTGATGAAAGAATTTCTTTTATACTTTTATTGTCGAACACTTTCACTATCACATTTACACATTGATCTAGACACTCGCCAAACTGAAACTGTTATAATAACTTCATTACTGATAATTCTTAATTCGCGTACTTCAACTTTTTGTATAATTAACTTTATAATACTTGAGATTTTTCATAACTCTGTTACGCGTAACCTGCAAATACTTTCGACGAACTGACGGGAATGCGACGTGTAGTATACAAAGAATTTTGACGAACTGATGGACTGAAGGCGACGTGTAATTTACAAATATTTTCGATGAACTGACGGGGTCTACCTCTAACCTACTCTTTTTATACTCCTTCACCCAGATATGTCTAAAGATTATAACTGAACTGCAATTGGCTAATAAAACGCGCCAACATTAGCGTCTATTTTTATATCCAATGAAAATTATGAATACATATGCTCTAGGGAAACGTTCCAGAAGATTCTCAAGGAAAAACGCGCCAACATTACGTAACTTCCTCGTTTCCAATAATGATAAACAGCTCACCCCCTCGCTGCATTATTGCGCGCTATTATTGTCAGTTTCAGTAAGGCAGTATAAACTTACTTCCCAACAATAATTACAATCAACAAACATCTCAAATCAATGTCACATAAAAATGCATATTCATATTACAATCATTATTTACATTTAAGTAATTTGTGATACAGATTACTGCATCACTCAAAATATGTATTTCCTGTGAAATCTCGGTATCGAATTTTTGGGTGGAATGTAATACTTCCCCTACTTATAATACGTAGTAGGGAAAGCAAAAATATGTTTGACTGTGGAATTGATGGCTTAATATCCAATAAGAAGAATATGGAAAGCTGAGCCAAAATATTTTTGCAACACACAGAAAAAAATAACGTTAGTTATGGTGAAGCCACTTCTACCAAGTACCTGCCGCCAATGAGGCCTGACCGTTGTTTAGGATGAAGAATGTTGAATGATGCTTGTAGCGTAGTGGAGGTAAATGGACCGCAACGACACAAATTAAACGACCGCAACGCAGACAGTGGCTCCAGTCACCGCCATGTGCTCCAGAAGATATAAATGACCAAGCCATTAACCGAAGGGCTCTTTAAAAAATGGGTTGAGGCAATAAGACGGTGTTTCACCCATAAAAGGAACCTATGTGTTTACAGTAAACTCATTTAGCTATTTCTCACACCTTTTAAAGTAGAGTAACTTTCTTAAGTATTCTATAAGTATTGTTAACCCACATGACTCAGTAAACTGAAACATTGGGTGCTGAACTTGCGCAAATACAGTTCAAACCAGGTCTCTCCTCTTCTCTTCTCCTCTCCCGTCACATCCTTCAGTTTATCCATAACTAGAATATCTACAAACGTACCCATGCACCTGGTAACGCAATAGATGGTAATGACGCATTGTAACGTGTATGTCCAAGGCATTAGCAAGTAACGGCAAAATACCCATTTACTTTTATTTCATTTCTGGTTTGACAACAAACAATGCTCACAAAACCATCGCTGCGACTTATTCCATGGGATTATAGTAGTTTACAGCCCCGCGATGGTGGCCAAGTTTCACGATGAATGGCCGAGATCATCTTTTGACGTCGTCTCCAATATCTACTGTTGATTCTGCCATCGGCTGCTACAGTGTTTGCGTATGAGCTCTTTCTCTCAGGATATGTGAAGAGATAACACCAGTTTAAATTGTCTGAGAAATTTAAAATGATCTAATACTATTTTTTTATTATTTAAGTGTTTCTTTATATTTTTTATTTTTTTTAAATAAATCGTGTGTTTTAAAGAGATCTACATTTCTTTATGTAGTCTTTTTTTAATTTAGTCTTTTTAGACGCCACTGAACTATTTCACACCTTCGTGTATATTAAAAGTGTTTTACTTTCTCTACCTCATTCCTGTAGTAGATAGAGGCATTTAATTCTACAAAAAGAAGAATAAATACCGAGCTTAGTGCTTTTTTTTATCTTTTTTTTATTTTTTATATTTTTTTAATGCTTTAGAAATATAGAAGCAAAATTAATATTAATGTCAAACTGTTTTTTTTTTGTATTTGCAATAACTGGTTGCTATGTGCAGCACCATTCTCTTTGCCTTTTTTTTATTTTTTACTTTTTTTTATTTTTTTTATTTATTCTTTTTTGGACTCCATATTTTTTCCCTTTCTTTCTTTCTTTCTTTCTTTCTTTCATTCTTTTTTTTTTTGAAAAATAATCTTTATTTTTTACATTATCAGGTTTATAAATTTTTTTTCAAGCAGGGAAGAACAGGATCCTAACAAAAAGGGAAAGGGGTATTACTTTGCTAGTGGAGCTTAAACCTGAATATCCAAGGCTGGAATGGCTCTGTTCTGTGTTGCCGAATCATCTGCCATCTCTCAGCACGTAAAAATTGTCGTAGATGAGGCAGTACACAATCATCTGGATCGTCCAACGTTTGTAGCCAAGTAAAGGTGCCCATAATCAGCCAGAGTAGGGAATTATACAATGGTGGGCTTACTTTAGGAAGGTTCAAATGCAAAATATCCGAGTGTTGAGGAATCTATCCGGTAGGTATCCAAGTACGAAAATATCCTAAAACCCAAGGAAGACCACAGTTTTACCGGAACATTCCATCAGTCGATGAGGAAGGGAATCTGCGGCATTACAAAGTGGGCAGTTGTGGGAAATAGCCATCCTGTGGCGATAGAGTTTGTCCGCCGTTGGAAGGATTTCGTTTACCACCGCATACGTTACTGCCATCCAATCGGAGTTAATCTGTGGAAGGCTAAAACATCTCCAAATGCGCCTCCAGAGCAGTTGTGGGTATTTCAGCTGGACATGAGGGATAATGGGAGCAGCTTGAACAAGAAATGTGTAAATCTTCTTCACCGTACTAAAGTCACCATTCCCCACTTTCTCCGGTGGTAACTTCTCCAAGACCTAATAAACTTCACGTAACATTTGGGGAACCTTGTCACGCTCGTCCCGATTCAAAAAAGATGAGTATTGTCGTTGTAGCGCAATATCCACGGGGTCACCCTGGTTATTCATGGCAAGCAAGAGCATTCGAATCATCAAGGCCTGAGACTGACGAACCACCTCTAATAATCCCCAGCCACCTTGACCTTTAGAGAGACGGAGTTGAGTACGCGCAATACGATAAAGCTTTCCTGTCCAGATAAAATAACCTAATATCTCTTCTATTCTCTGGCAATGGCGTTTTGAGGGCGGAAGAACAGATGCAAGGAACCAAATTCTGCTGAGCCCAAAGCTATTACAAAACCATATACGTTGTACCAAATTCAGCATCCTGGTTTTCTGCTGATACATCACACCACGTAAGATATTAATATGAGACGTCCAGTTGTATTCCCGCATATCCTCTGCATCAGTACTAAAGTAGATCCCCAGAACCTTCGTACGCTGCACAACAGGTATGCCCAAAACTGATGTATCCGGAGGTTGTAACCCAATGGGCAATATCTCGGACTTCCTCATATTAATTGTCATTCCGGTACTCTCCTCATATTGCTGTAAACAATCTTTTAGGCGCTTAATATCACGGGGGTGGTAACCATTACAGTAATATCGTCAGCGTAGGCTCGTACCACCAGTCTCTGACCATACACATCGATTCCGGTAAGAGTAGATTGAAGACGTCGAAGTAAAGGATCAACAGACAAGGCAAATAGTATCATAGACATGGGACGGAACCTTGTCGGACGGAACGTTTAACCGGTATAGCAGCTGTGAGATACCCATTGCAGAGAATCTTAGACGAAGCAACATCATATAGGGTTCGGATAAGATTACGGAGCTTATCGGGCACTTTCAAGGCAACCAAACGTTTCCATAGTGCCCCGTGAACGACGTTGTCAAAGGCCTTCTCAAGGTCTAAATTAATGACTGCAGCGGACTGTTGTTCCTGTGCACAGTGCAATATGCCACCTCTCAATGCCGCCAGCGTATGATGAATGGCCGTCCCCTTATGTACGGCAGCCTGCATCTCGCTAAGTATATAGGGTAGAATCTTCTGCATACGAACACTAATGATTTTAACAAACAACTTGAAGTCACAGTTCAATAATGTGATCGGCCGATAATCCTGTGGAGTCTTCGGCTGCGCACACTTCGGAAACTGGACCACTATTCCATCTGCAAAAGTAGGCGGCAATCGCTCTGAGGTCCACATTACCTGGAAAACTTGAAGTAATTCTTCCCGAATATAGCGCCAGCAGTGCTTGTAAAATTCATATGGTAGACCATCAGGTCCTGTAGACGCATGCAACTTTGACGACTGGATCACTTCCATGAACTCTGCTGCTGAAACAGGTGTCGTATCCTGCCGCAGCTCATCCGGGACAACCGGAGCAACCCCAGACATATACTCGTCCACAGCACTGGAGCATTCCGCTGGGACGGAGAAGCGTTGGACGTAAAAGGAGTGCACTTCACGAAGAATTCCGGCTGTAGTGGAAATTTTCTGTCCATCAACCTCCAAATGAGTGACGAGCTTCCGGCGACCATGTTTACGTTCCTACGCCAGATGGTAAAAACTCGCCTTTTCCCCAAACACCACTTCCGCCGAGTGTAATTTGGACAAACACCCCTGTAACTCGATAGATTTTCGGGCCTTAATGTATTCTTTGATGCCTCTTATAAGAGACTGAACATCTTCACCTTGCTGTTGGCGTATGTGTAGTTCCTGAAGGACTTGAAGGT
This sequence comes from Deroplatys truncata, assembly GCA_030765065.1. Classification (NCBI taxonomy): domain Eukaryota; kingdom Metazoa; phylum Arthropoda; class Insecta; order Mantodea; family Mantidae; genus Deroplatys; species Deroplatys truncata. Next base: position 179,106,858 of record CM060977.1, on the reverse strand, counting down.
ACATGGTTTCCCTCCTAGCCAGAGCTCGACGACAGGCTGCAGCCCGAAAGAAATACCGAAGTGCAGGCTTGGCTTTACACACCCACCAGAAGGCTTTATACTGTGCTAGCAGAAACGATACCCGCAACCGCGACCAAAGATCCTGGAAATCCCTTAGCACGTCCTCATCCATAAGCAACGAGCAGTTGAGTTTCCAATAACCTCTACCTCTACTGTAGATCGCTGCTCTACCTTCAAAGGCATGTATGAGTGCATTATGATCACTGAATGCGACAGGCACTATCTCTGTACGATGAAGACGTGATAAGAGTTCAGCCGGAAAATACATGCGGTCCAGCCGCGATGCTGATAGGCCTCTCACGAAAGTAAATTGTACCGCGGAACCATGCGTATGCTCCCAGGTATCCTTTAACCTCATTTGCTCCACCAGCTGCTGCAAAGTAACACACCCATTAAAGGCTCCGCGTTGTTCTTTGGCCGCCAACGTACAATTAAAATCACCGACAAGCACAAAGGTAGCACCCGATGGTATATGGGTCAGGAGGTCTTGCCGAAAAAACTCCTCTCGTTGTTTGCGTTTATTACTACCAGCAGGTGCGTAGATGTTCACGAAAGTCACGTCATCATACACTGCCGAAAGATCCCTACCGGAAGGATGGTATCCAAAACTGTAAGCCTTGTCTGTAAACAATTGCCGTACCGTAACCCTCGGGGCCAAGATTGGTCTCGTAATCGAAGCCATACAAAAAATCGAGATTACAAAGATTCACTTCCTGTAAAAAACAAATGTCTATGTCATTACTGATCAAAAAGTCCCTTAAAAGTTGTTGTTTAATAACCTGTCGCAGGCCGTTAACGTTGAGCGAAGCCCATATTTGAAGACCTACCGGCATTTAAAGGGCAAGGATCGTATATTCAATGGTTGCAATCGGAGAACAACCAGGGAGCACTCCAGAAACAACACAATCTCAATCATCACTATCCGGGTGCGGGTCATCCTTTGTAAGTTTAGGGGAACGTTGGTGATCCTCAAAATCATCGCTGTCATCTACTGCCGGCCGATTGCCTGAGTCCGCCTCTTTCGTTGTGGAACGAGCCGGAGAGTTACCGGGCAACGGTTGCACATCTTGGGAGTGCTGTCGTGTCATGGCACTTTCTACATCCATCCGCCTATGCTGGCTCCATATCCGAGGATCCCGACTAGACAAAGAAGCAGAAGTCTTTTGCCTTAAAAGTGCTACCTCACTCGCCGATATCTCTACTTCTTCATCACAAATGATCTCCATGTCCCCATTCTGAGAATTTTGCGGAAGAGAGGGTACCTCGGGCATTTCGAATGCCGACTTCCGATCAACAAATGGCGTAATAGATCCGTCCACAATTGCATGTTCGGTCGCTGCAGTCAACAGCGGTGTCTCCGCCCCAGCAGGACCACCACTTCCTGAATTGGAAGAGCGCGCTGGAAGGTTCACCGACAATGGTTCTACCACAGACGTTTGTGACATAATGGAAGCCTGATTCTGGGCGACTGCATCAGAAGAGGTGGCAGCACTCGCCGCCTCACTGAATGTTACCGGTCGATTCCTTGGAGTTATAGGTAGCCGCGTGGCAGAAGAGGACAAGCTGCTTTTAAGTGGGTAGTGTCATGACACAAATGACAAGCCTGTGGTTGGCCGATGTAACTGATGGCAATCAAATACGAATCGATAACTAAACTAGCCGGTATATGACGTTTAAGCCCCATTTTTACTGCATGCACTCCGTTGTTAGACGAAGAAGATACTGCGAGCCCCATCTTTCCCTACGGATATCATACACTGTACCATATTTACTTAGTTCCTGTGACAGTACCGTAAAGGGCACCTCAGAAAGCAGGTTAAACACCCGAACATTTACTGTTTGCTGATCACCCGGTGTAATATTCACTTTTGTTATGTCGCCGGAGGCGTATGTAAAATTTTGTTCCTCTTTATAACGGGAGAGAAGATTATCATACAAAACCGCCGATAACAATTTCACATAGATAGCTCGTTCTCTGGTGTGAAGCTGGAGCGAGCGTGTCGACCTGATCAGCTTGAAGCCCCATGAAGTTCACTAGCCACTGGTGGATTTCTAGTGCAGTGGGTTTAATCGCCGTCGTCGTAAACTGAATTTTGAGAGTATTCACACATTTATAAACCGCCATGGTTACCGTTTAGAACTTACGAAACAAGAAACAAAGTATACCCAATTAGACAAGCGTGTACTCGGAGACACTGAAAACGGTACACAACAGCACACAAATAACTCGCACCAGTGCCGGCCGGTTACACCAACACACAGCGGACAGACAACCTACTAGCGCTTGCAGAAAGCCAACCGAGGTTGCCCGACGAAGTTCGAGCGAATGCCGAAAATGAACGAAAGGGAACGATCTTACAGTTCAAGGGGGAAGGTGTCGCGACCTCTGTCATGCTGATTGCTGAGGCTTGAAACTAAACTAAGATGGAAGTCATCTGATAAAATAGCAATGCCGAAAATACAAAAATAAACCAGAATTTTCGTATCCACGAGCAATTGTGTAAATGTAGGAGTTTATAGTGATACCTTATTTAATATTGAGTACCAAATAACGCGCATTCGATGTTTAAAACTGGAACATGACCTGAAACCTAGTAAGGTAGAAGACAGCTTATGAATCGAAAGTTTGTTGGTTTTAATGAAGAATTGAAATATATATATATATGTATATATATATATATATATATATAGCGAAAACCAGCTAACCTTAAATATAAACTATACTTAGTATGTTAAGGTGTTAAAATGTGTGTTTGTGCTATTTAGTGTTGAAATGTGTTCAAATTAGGGACTGTATTTCGAAAAGTTTATTTTTATGGATTGCACACTAATATCGTAAAACGAACAAGAGAACTCATGCTCAAAGGGTATATCTGATACCTGTTTCAATTTTGAATGTGATGTAATGATAATATTTTGGGATCCATAGTTTGATTTTGGATGTGTATTAGTGTTGTGCTCAAACACTATTTCCTGCTGTTATACCAAATAAATAAATAAATTAGGACATAATGCTCTTTTCATTGCAAAATAACTTAAAGCATTTCATAAACAGAAAATTCTCCATATGTACTGTATATCCTTGGGAATTTTTTTGTCAATCTGGGTAACTCGGTTAAGCGCTGGCCTTGGAAGCACAAATAGTTACATAAAACTTGTGTATTACCACATTATTGCTGAATGATTTCTACATATCGAAATGTCAGCTACCATATTTATGACAAAACACCCAACTTAAATTATATAAATGTGTAATATGTATTGCATGGCAAAATATCTGCTGAAATAGTTATTCTTTTTTAAGTATCTACTTTATTTACATACACCTCATTTGTGAAGTCATAGTGGGAGCTGGCTGGTAAAACAACTTCTTGGTTTCATTACTTGATAGTATTGAGTAATGCTATCTCTGTTTTAAATGTTGTCTCATATTCACATTTCTAATTGGGCAGCACTATGGCCTCTCACAAAAAAGCCTGGATTCAATCCTAGGGATCAGAGGTGGGATTTTGTGGTAGATAAAATGGCACTTAGAATGAATGTTCTCTGGTTTTCCCCACCATAATTCCATCAATTGCACCATCTTCATCCCCCCTCCCACCAGTCTCCAATCTCTGTAAACCTGTGAAGTTAAAAGGGACATTAAAATTAAAAATACTATGGAGGACAGAGAGCAATACTAATGAACGAATGTCTCATCCAGCCAACCAAATTTATAAACCAGCATGTGCTGTTACATTCTTTCTGCAGTCAACACATGAAAAAACAATTAATACTAAACGACATGTTAAAGTGATTGGCAATTATGAAGAGTGGGTGTGATATGGTTAAACACAAAGAGACATTGTTATTGTTTAGAGTCATTGCATTCACATTCATATTTAATAATACTGTATTTGTATGGTATTTTAAGGAATTTTTGATTTCTTTTCCTGGGAAAGGTTCTATATATAATATTTGATATAACACAGTGGAGGTCCTACAGCACATGGGAACCTTAAATTTATTGACAGGTCATATGGGAAAAAAGCAAATTGAGCCCATACAGTGATGTTTGTTCATTTGGTTCCACTGTGAGCAATGCTCAAGGGAAATTGAACACATCATACAATTATGAAGTATGCAGAGTAAGTAGGAATATACCCAATGCCAAGAACAGCCTTTGGGGGGGATGTTCCCCTCCCCATCATGTCTTATCTAAGAGAGAAAAATTTGTAAACCATCACCATTTCAACAGTAAACTTCTCGACACGCATTACAGTAGGACAACAATAGCAAATAAGTGTTAATCACCATCACATGCAATCTGCCCTACATAAAGTGCTTACATGAGGTTGATACTATTATGATGATTAATTCACTTTGAATAAGCTCGAAATTATAACTTTATACTTTGTTATGCTTAAATTTCAATTTCCCATGTAATTTCTATTACCTTGAAGACATGTTTGAGAAAGACATCACTTGAAACGAGAAATTCTCATTATTACTGCATGGGTATTATTTGGGAGGACAGTATACAGGGTGGAAGGTACTGCTTGAACCGTACGTTAATCATGGATTCTATATAATGAGTAGTGCAAATATGTCCAATACAATTTTTGTCATTAAACCTACAAAAAATGAAACTGTTTTATGTTCCTTGTGCCTGTGTCTATTAGCCATTTTATTACAGTTCAAGCAATATCTTTCACTCTGTATAAGAAAACATTTAGAAGATGGTTGAGTTTGCATATACATAAAACATTATAACATATAAAACTGGGATGCAACAGATCCATCTATCCCATTGACATTTTTTGTGTAGCCCATTTTCCTCTGTTGCTTAAATTTACCAGTTACACAAGAGTATACAAAATTCCTTCCGAATGAAGAGGACTTCACAAGCGGTTCCCAGAAAATTAAAAATAAACATTTTATTTTTCATGTAAATATTTTGAATACAATAGCATTTTAATCAAAATCGTTTGAGTCATTTTTCATAAAAAAAAATTGAGAATTCTTCCGTGTAAAGGGTTATTTTGGGTGGGGAATTTTCTTGAAAATCTTTGTGTCACATCTTTGGAAGGTACTGAACTTAAACCGATTTGTACTATGTATGTACAAATTCCTGCTTTGAAACGCATGGCTTTATGTATTCACTTTCAATTGCCAGTCGAAATGCGCGCGCCAACGTTCCACGTTACGTATTTGACCACAGCCAATGGGAGCAAAATGTGCCGGAATGGACTACCTTCCCCCTTGCTGGAAGATCGTTCCCTTTCGTTTATTTTCGGCATTCGCTCGAACTTCGTCGGGCAACTTCGGTTGGCTTTCTGCAAGCGCTAGTAGACAACCTCATGGCACGCCTGCCACTGCACGACTGAGTACGTGAGCTATTGAAGCGAGTTGCCAACCGTTTGAAGACAAAGAATGAAACTGATTGTGAATCGTAGCACTCGAAGCTATAACAATTGAATTATTATACATGCTAACGTCTGCAATATCAATTTTACGGTTTGAAATAATTGTTTCAGTTATAAAGGAATGTGTAAGTTACTGTGAGTTGGTAGAATGCTACTCGGAAAGATACCTCGAAGTAGCGCCTAAATCTTTCTAATATAAGCGTGTCACTGAGCGCTTAAAAATAACACTCGAGTAAGTCACATAATAACTGGATAAGTCTGGAGAGAGAGTATTGCTTTTTTTAGAATGCACGCCCTATTGTTAACTGAAGCTTCACCCAACTATCGCTTCCCCTACCAACCAATCAATCGGCCAAATCTTAAAAACTCCAAGATGCGTCCCTTACTTTGTTGCTATACGATATCTCCCCGAATCTAAGAATTTCATTTAGCTTTCTCTTTTACGTGACTCTGTAAACGTACTGAATTTACACCTAAACTGCATTTCAAGAATCTTTATACTTAACACGTTCGCTCCTTAACTGCTACTAATGACTCTGCTCGCTAATTTCGTTTTCTCCGGAAAAATCCTTTCATCTCATGCTTATTACATTATACGTTGATTTAATATATGGAAACTATATATTGTAATTATTTCTCTGTCTTACTAATCGTTGGTAAATCCTGTAAAGAGTGGAAGCAACAGTCGCAAACTGGAAATGGAGCAGGTTAAAAGGAATATATCACATAGATTTTGTTTGCTTGTTTGTTTGACAATGCTGATGATAGCTTTGAATATACAAGGTTTAATTTACTGTTGGTTACAAAATCTAAGATGTTATGGTTATCTCGTTATCCGGCAAGTACACATCTTGTTTATAGTAACATGAGTCTCGGATAACGAATTTCTCTGCTGTTAGATACTTAGGTGTTCCTTTTTCGCTCTAATCATCACAAGGTTTCCGTTTAGTAATTCCATTTATTTTCGAGGAACATTTTATTGGTGTCCTCATAGTAGGTAACCGGCCTACTGCTGAATAAGATCGTTGACAAGTATGCTACCTTCAAGCAGTCGATCTTACTTCCTTTTGTACCAATACCAACCCCAAGAAGAGGCGTACACCTGCCGGTTATTATAACTACTGTTGGGGTATTTATCTCTAAATTTGTACCCTCGTGATCCGGGCGCCACTTTCGGCGTGTCAGAGCTCTTCTGAACCGTCTTTATGAACTGCGCTCATACCCTGGGTAAGCGACATTTTCCTGATACTGACTGGTACTGGGACAGCTGATCCTGGGATTTTCAACCGCTTGGGACCGACCACAGCAAAGCTCGTTATTGTTATTATTGGTATTCCGGGCCTTGATACCAGCATTTGCCACTGGAGCTCTAAGGGTGTTACAGTTTGCAGAGGGAGTATGTTGCTCCAGGTTCACCCAAACAAGCGAACCTTCTGAAGATGGACGCATCGTCATATGGTAAAGGGATTTTGAGGAAGTCTTTAACCTACAGTGGCAGTGACCTCATAACTCTTGTGACGTTTAATCTATATTCATGAACATTGCACTCGTGGGTGGAATACGGTTTGCGTTGGTGATGCTCTTCGTAAATAGCAGTTCCGCCCTGCACCCAGAAATCCCTATCTCACGAAGCATCAGATAGAATAAATAATAACGATTATTGTATACTCTATTTTAGAATTCATTAATTCGGGAAAAAATAATAAATGCCTTCCCTCGTGAATACATCGTAAATGTGAAGAATACATTAACGTTAATTATGCTGACAATCGTTTAATATAGACATGTAAAATACATATTCTTTGCAATATAGGAAGGCTTTAAACGTTTCTATAGTGCTCTTAAAATAAAAGTTGCACATAAAACAACAGAGAAAAAACAACTTTCACAGTAAATATTTCGTTAAAGTTTATATTTATATAATAAGGTTATATATCTTTATAGATCCATCGCACTGTGTTCTTTCTCTAGTATATTGTCGCTAATTATTTTGCGTTTATCGTTTATTTTTGTATATAAATGAAAAGGTAATGGGCCATTCAAAATGCAAGTGCAAGCGTATATACAGTGCTAACAAATAAATTAAAAACAACTCATATGGTATTGCTATTTATAATGGAAGAATAAACATAAACGTCATATTATAACAAGATATGAATATAAGTCATGTGGTGATTCTACCTTAAGTGAATAAGTAAGCGTAAAGAGAGTGGTGTAAACGTGTCTCCAGGGTTTTTTTCGTACTGTTCTCCTGTTTTTCCTGGTTTTATGAGTATCGTGTTCTGCCTATTTTACTAATTATTACAGCAATTATTGTTTCACATATACGCATATATAACACACAAACACCCATGCCCATGGCATGACTCTAACCGGAGACCCTCAGTTTGGCGGAGCGCCGAAACTGCAGCACCACGGCTACGAGGCCCGGCAACATTAACACAGCCATAGCCTATACTCTATAGCATAAACGGAAGTTGATGTGATGGCAATTCTCGCGTTGAAAGCGCCAGCGTAAACCTAATGATATAATTATATAAACGCATGCCCTGTAATGCATCATTCACAATAAAATGTAAACCTAAAGCCCGAATTTACAACTGTTTACACTATATGCTATCACTAGCGGACATTGGACGTGCTGTCAGGTTTTTCCCGGTGAACTTCTGGTTTATAACTCTAGCTGTGTTTTATTCTTCTTACATTTGGATATTAGGCCACATAGAAATAAAAATAGAATTACAGGGTCGGAGGTGGCTGCATAGCAAGGCGATGAGAACTTTTAATTTTATGTTGCCTATACCTGCTTATCAAGGCTTGATGTCTTAACTACAGTGAATTGGGGAAAAAGCGAGTCATACCTACATTAGTCTAAACATTGCTTGTAACTTATCCGAAATAGTTCCAGTTTAGCTTTTTATACCTATAACAGTCCTTTTAAGGAAAATTTTTGGTTCATTTTGTGGTAATCCCGAGAATTGGTGTATGTAGGTAACGATGCGTACTTCTTGAGAATTTTTATTATTCACACAGATCATAACATTAGCGTATTTGTGCATTTTATTTCACAGAATTTAAACCCATTTGAGGAACTGTAATCCTTTGATCACTCTGCTGGATTTGGTAGAAAATGTGTTTGTATGTTTTCCATGGGTGCCTAAAATGAATATTACTGATGATTAATATATGCTATAGCAGTAGATAACATAATTTGAGCATAAAACAAATAATTTCTCATAATATTAATTTGAGGATTGAGGACTAGTGCGCCTGAAATATTATCTTTGATTTTAAATTGTATTTTTTAGAATATCCCTGTGAATATTTGTGTGATTGCGACATTATGTAACTGACCTCTAACATGTTTCTATTCCCTCCGAAATAATCAGTGCCAAAACCCAGAACCAAAATTAAATCTTCCGGAAATATAAAAATTGTATAGTTTTTACGGAAAACAATGTATTAATTTTACTTTGTTCCTATGACCTTCTACTACACTTTTAACATTGTTGCCTAAATTCATCTATGTAGCTGTCATTGCTTAAGTGTAAACGCTTAATCACCCTTTTTAGGAACGTGCATGAAATTGCAGAACCTTAAAGAAAAAAATTACGCTTCTGCGCGTGATATTTGAATGGCTACATACAAGTGTCCTTCTGTAGGGTAGCACCACTGCTAATGTTTTTACCCACATGGAAACTATCCATCGTGCATTCAGGCAGAATAATTACTGCATTTTTCTGCAAACAACAGATTTTAAACATCCCTGCGCAAAAATAAAAATTTATAGCAGCCAGTTTGCGTGTTACAAACGCAGAGCCATCAGGAAGGTCCGTTGTATTTTATGCTGAACAGGTTTATATTCCCTGTTATACCACGCAACGTTTTAACAACAGTTGCAGAGCGGGCTTTTGAATTGCGACGGGTGCAGATTCCATCCGAAAAGTTGTATAGCTGCCTAGAAGATATTCAATCATTTTATTTATCTCATGAAGAATGCGTTTTTGGACTGAATGGTTTCGGGTGAAAGTTATAAATGTCATTACTAAAAGGGTATATCGGTATTAATTTTTTAACAGAAACAAACACTTTCGTGTTAGTACTTTTTATTTCAGCAATATAACGACTCCTAAAACGAAGTGTTTCGACTGAAGAAACATATTTCTCTCCATTAACAGATCTGTCCAGATTCACGATTGCTTCAACACCTAAATCCATATAATTGATTCTTCTTATGAGTTTAATTGTCACCGATAGATATTTAGTTTTATTTAACAGGAACTGGGACTCGCCGTTTTGGGGAAATACATATAATTTATGTAGGTGTATGTCTAAATAGTTAATGTCTTTGTCATAAATATTTATAATGCATTATTTTAAGAAGCCAGCAACCCATTAAACTATTTCGTTTTATGTGCTTTCATGCAATTTAAAGGGAATTTATTCCCATTTAATATTCAGTTATTAATAGGTTGATTTTATTAGATGTAAAGAATTTATTTTTATTCGTATCCACGTATGTAATGGTACCACTTTGTTCAGGTTTTGCATTAAATATTTAAATTTTTTTCGTAAATATATTTTGTGATGGACACCTTTTGTGGAATTATAGAGTTATAGAAAAAGCATCACTTCTCCGGATGAGCCGTGGGATCATAATTCGCTGTGACAGAAACTTGACTTCTTCCGCTTGGAGCAAAAATGGTTAATTGACAATTTCTCAAGAATGTACACCAGAACGAGGGTGGCCGATGATCGTAGCTCAGAAAGAGGAGTCCAAGTTGAATGTAGGATTTAACAACAAAATATAGGACACCTTGCTTAGTAATGCAGCTTTAACTATTGCCAAGCTGTATGCCATAATAGAAACCTAATTTTATCCTTGACTTAGAATGATTCCAAAATGACAATCGTATATTCCTTATGTTCCAAGCCCAGAATATGAACAATTTGTAGTTATCAGTCATTAATTGTGAGAAGGAAGTATTCACAGAACACAACTTTTTAAAGCGATTTACAGCAACAATTTGAATTTAGCATCATAAGACCAATAATTAAATTACTGAAAAAGTCCATCAACTACCTTCATACCCGGGTAACTAAGTGCTTCAAACATTCGATACATTTATTTTTTGTTGGATTAATCTTTTCAGGCCCCAGGATGTCTCACTATTACATAGGATATTTGGAGCCACATTGTTCTTAGCACATCCAGACCCTTCTTGTAATTACCGCGCTTCTTCGCTATTTTCCTCTAACAGTCAGCGGCAAAACCTGATCTAACATTTCACTAGAGCACTGCGTTAACCTAAAACAGAGCTCGCAAATACATCGCATATTACATAATTTGCATATCGTCCACCGTGGTGTAGTGATTGCCATGCTAGCTTCCAGTTCCCAAGGTCGCGGATTCAAGCCCGGCGAAGGCGGTGGATTTTTTCGGGTGTAAAAATCCTTAGCATGGTTTCCTTGGAAAGGAAATGAAGCCGGTGGTCCCGTATCGTAGATTTACGGCACGTAAAAGAACCTCAAACCTGATAGAGAGGCCTCTGAGCAAAATTACCGGTCTTTCACGCGCAATATACAATGGTACGCTAAGGACCACAGCAGTTAAAGAGCGTCCAAAAATAAAACTCAATTTAATTTGTTTTACAAAATTTACGCGAGATCTTACTGGCGCATATGGATATTATACTGTGCAAAGAAAATTCATTTTCTAAACTAAATCCTTAAATGTAGAATATAATTAAATTGTTTCTGTGCATCCGAACAGAGAATTAAAATGCAGGCTGTGCCCTGAAAATTTAGGATGCTTGGCCACCTATTCAAAACAGAAACAGTTTGTTCTTCCGACACTATAGTTCTTCGTTTTCAACATCGGCATCATCATAACCTGAAGTATTCTAGATGTTCATACCGGCAAACGCCACTGCATTTTTTCCACTCCAAACTCCTGAGTTGTTTAACACCACCAGCATTATCTGCATCTCCTCAGGCAACTTCAAAAGTCAGGGAGCGTAGTGCAGAGGGCGTGGAAATCCCAAGAGGTGGGTCGAGTGGTGTCGAAACAACGTGAAGGAGACGTGTTAGCAGTAAACACAACAAACACCCATGACCTGCACTGAAATATATGTTCAGTGCCCCACTAGGAGAAACTGAATGGAAATCCAGGCTCTTTAAAATGTCATTACCACTTCCTAAACTCTCATAGGTATTTATGTTAATTTCACATCATTAAAAATAAAATATTCAATGTTTTCTATTAAAATTTGTGGTATAAGGACACCAGTATACACATCTTAAGCCACATGTAAACTACGTTGGCATCAAATGACTTATTACTTATTCCAAAAATAGAATAGCAGCTCTCTGAGTTGAAAAAATCAAACTCCTGGTGGACGATTACAAATTACGCTATAAATATTGTTTGGTTTTATATAATTCAAAATCGTAAACTTTGTGTTTCAACATAGTTAAATATCATGATTAAATGAATAGAAGTAGTTTCGAAAATTTAACAGATCTTCTAAGGGAACTGAACACTGCATCATTAAGAAAGACATTTATGCACAACAGCTACTTTTTCTGGCCCTTGGGGGGGAGGATTTGTCGGTCCATGCCTATAACCGGTGCAAACTCAGCGTATGAGCATGAGTAACAATTGGTTTCGGTCTGTTGATCACAGAAACCAAACACTCCAGCTTGAAGAAGTATGGTGCTGACCACATTACCTCTCGTTACGGTTGAATGCTCGTTCCCTTCTAATGTGTGCATGTGGGAATGAAGTCGGCACTGGTAGTAGACCTTGCCCTTTGATGGGTTATCGCACCTGCAAAGGGAAATAAGAACAAATAAATATAAACAATTATGTAGCAAATTTATTATGTACACATTGTTTGTAGAAAAATATACTAAAGTGGTGGTGAAGGTGGTGCTGGTTTTATTAATGTGTGTTTATTAATTCTAAACTAGTCTTGATTAATTCCCTTTGCAGAAAATGTGTTCTTTGGATACATGGTTTACATTATCAAAATAAGCTGTAGCGTATTTTGTGTTTACAAGAATTTATATACAGAGCGATCCCTTTAAAACTGAACACTTGTGCTGAACAAACTGAAAAAACATGTGCAATCCTCTCTGAACTACAGATTACCTTTGGGAGATTCCTCAGAGTAAATACTGAAAATGTTTTCCACCTGAATTCATATACATCTTTACTCGTCGTTTATGTTTCTGATTTCATTCCAATTGTTCATTCTGTCCTTCGTGTACCTCCACAAGAAGAAATTCGGTCGGGTGATTCTATCAAACCATAGACTTTCGGAAATAACATATTCCGAAACAACTGTCTGTAGAACTCGTGGAATCATTAGACTATGATTTTCTGCGCCATCTTCCTGGAAATGGCCTTCTGCCAATTCGATATCCACTAGTTGCTTCATAAATGTATTGAAAATGGCCCTTAACGCCAGCGTCTGTCGTATTGTCTAAAAGAATTGGACCAACAGTTCTGTTAGCTGACATCATGCACCAGGCCCCCAACCTTTTCAGTAGGCAATGGAACTTCGTGGATGATATTGGATTCTCAGTTCAAAGTTTGCTGTCTTGCGTAGTAATGTAGTCTGATAGGTGAACCACACTCCTTCATAAACCAGATTATGGATGGAATGTCACTGGTTTCAATAACAAGAATCGGAAATCATTGAGAATAACGCATCCGCGTCTGGTCCTTGTAATTCATGCACTACCTGCACTCTGTATTCTCTTTCTTTGCATGCTCTCTGACATGTGCCATATATGTCTCCTAGCTCAAACGGCATACTGGTTTCTTTGGTGAGCTCACTAAACATTCTCGAACATCAACACGATCTTGATAATGCTCTGGTTTTTTCTGGTATCACTGACGGGAAGGGTAATTGTTTCAAGCTTTCTTCCAATAGATGAAATTGTAACCTTGTTGAAGCTTTGCGCATTTCTACGAAATGGCTCTTATGTATCAAACAACAATTTGTCTGACAATATATTTAAAAAAATTAGTTACCAAATTGAGAACTCTTTGTTAGTTTATGTAAGCAAAGCTACAGAGTGGAAACTAATTACGTATTACAGACAACTATAATTATAAGGCAACAATGGATAATCGGGTTACCAACATCAATATCAACATCAATTCTTCCAGAGTCACTGAGATCATAAAACTCAATTTGAATTTTTTATTACTTGCCAGGGGGAAATTACAAGTATTTAAAGTATTATGAATTGCACTGTATATAAACGTTAATGAAATCAGTGTTTCATTAAGAGAGTGATACTAAAATTAAACATAGTTCGATTTTTATGCTTATGCTTCTGTTTCTTCTCCTTTTTAAAATCTTCTTACACAAAATATAAACTCAATTATGTGCTCTGGTGCACCTTAAATATACACTTTCTAACTAATGTTTGCACTACTTGGTTAGAAAGAAGTCACTTTTTGTATTTTTTAGCTACATTTCGGAACTATTTAGTTCAAATATTGAAGAGAGTGAGAGTTATGGATTATAAGAATTTATTATGCACGTCGGATATACAGAGAAAGGTCCTTATGGAAGATACAAAAAGTTAGGTATAATAGCTTGATTATACAGGTATATCTGGGCAAACAGTGAATCACAAAAACGCAAACATTTCCTAACGATTAGAGGTTGACGGTAGCAGAAGTAAGGTTCTACACGAGGCAATGACGGTATATAAGTAAACAAACTATGTAAAATGTTTACTACTGTTGTGTAAATGCAGAATTTAGTACTACGAAAACAAAATAGATCGTCAAAAAGTTAGGATAGTACACAATGTTTCTTGTGGAATTATTCTGCGTATATTTGTGGAATTCTGCGTATATTTCAATTGGGAATGAAAAGTAATATATTTTTTATATTACCCACCTCATCCAGCGTTCTTAATCGTAAAATATTCTATGCAAATTATGTATACTAGCAATAAATAACATAGTTTCTTTCTCTTAACGATTGAGAAAGCCACCACTACGTGCAGCACACGCATTTATACTGTAGCGGGTGAAGTACGGGCTCTCACGTGAGTACCACGTGCTATGAGGGCTGGCCCAGAAATACCCGAATTAACAAAGAAAACACAAACATTTTGGTAAAAACATCTTTATTTCTCAGCATAGTTTCCTTTTAGCTCAATACACCTTTCCTAGCGAAGTTCGATAACTTTAATGCTCTGTTTATAGTGAGAACCGTCGAGTTCTGCAAAATAGCCATCAACTGCAGAATCCAGCTCTTCGTTGTTGGAAAATCTTGTACCACTAAGCCATTTATTCAACTTTAGAAACAGAAAATAATCAGACGAGGCTAAGTCTGGCAAATAGGGTGCATGAGGAAGCAATTCGAACTTTAACTCATTGATTTTGCCGATGGCAAAAATGGATATGTGAGCTTGTGCATTGTATTGATGAAACAAAACCTTCTTTTTGGCTAAATGGAGCCGTTTTTGCTTGATTTCATTACTCAAACGCTACAATAAGTTCGCATAATACTCCCCATAGATTGATTTTCCTTTTTGAAGATAATAAATGAAAATTATTCCACGCGCATCCCAAAAATCTGACACTATGACCTTCCTGCAGATAGAACTGTCTGCCTTATTTGGAGCCGATTCTCCCGTTTCAATCCACTGTTTTGACCATTCCTTCATCTCAGGTGTGAAGTGTTGGACCCATGTTTCGTCCATGGTTATGAATCGATGCAAAAACGTGGCTTTATTGCAGCGGAACAACGCCAAACATTTGGCTGAAACATCCTCACAATGCTGTTTTGGTTCCATTGTGAGTAAACGCGGCAGCCATCTCGCGCACAGCTTTCTCATGTCTAAATTTTCAGTTAGTATACGATGTACAGCGATTTTTGAAATGTTTACGATGTCTGCACTTTCGCACTTTCAGTCGACGGTCATCCAATACTATTTGTGGATTTTCTTCACAATTTCTGGCGAGGTCACCTCATTTGGTTCGACCACTGCGATGTTCATATTGGCATCTTGCACAGCCTCAATTAAACTCTGCCACCCAATATTTCATTGATGTAAACCAAGGAGCAGGCTCCCCCATAGTAGAATGTAGCTTATCTTTAACATTAGTTGGATTAAGATCTTTCAAATGAAAGTATTGTATTACATTACGATGACCAGTTTTATCCATCTTTACAAATTCGCTGAGATAGTTCGCTATTAATGGCTGCCAAACAATTACTAAAGAACATAGCATCGTCAAACTTCAAACTTAACCTTTATAAGTCATTTATTTGAAACAACAACCACTATATATACGTCAGATCATGTACTTCTGGGACTGCCGTTGTATTCACGTAGGCGTTTTCTCGGATCTCCGAAGTTCCTTTGAAGTTCTCTGCAGGGCTGATTGTCGTAGAACTGGGGAGAAATCCCTATTGTAGCTAACCAACTTGATATTTCTCAGTATTTTAGAAAGAGAAGGCAAATAACAAGCTGACAATCCCTTAACCTTCCGCATGCCAAGCGGGGTACTGCAGGATCCTAGGCTCACCACTTTATTATTTGTAGGTTTTACAAATGGTTTATCTTATTCAGACTAGGTGACGCTATTAAACTCTCCCCACTAAACATTGTTGATGTTTTTCAAATGCATTTATCTTTATGATAAATAATAATTGAAATATTAATTAGGATTCCCTAGTACACCACTTGAGACTCCGTGTCATAAGAAAGCATGCATGTATATATGCACATTACAGAAAGTTATGCTGGTACAAGTGTGAATTGGAAGTTTTGAAGTTTAATGCGTTGTTGTTGTCTAATTATTTTGAATTTAATATTGTTCTCTGGTATTCATTACATTCAGTTATTGCTGTAAAAATTTCGTGTTTTGAAACGAAAATGTCTCAGAAGCTAAAATTACAGAGCAAATTTGATTTAGATAATGAAAAAAGGGCAAAGAAGAAGTTATACGGATAATGGAAGCAGGCCCAGGAGATAGTTATGCGAAAGAAATCGGCACAGTGAAGAACGTATTAAAGGAAGGAACAACGATAATGGAGAGATTGATGAAAATGAAATGATGGAGAGACCTACATACATCAGCAAAATAGTTGTGCTATGGAAAAAACCGGAAGTGCAAAACAAAATGCGGCAAATGCTATTTGTTTTGTGTAGTGAACATGCAGAAATGAAGACAGAAAAAGTGCGCAAAAATTCCATTGATTGAAACGTCTTTACAGAAAGTAATATAATTGTTAATTGAAGTCAAACTTCGTATTACAACACATATCTGGTACATTGTTATTATATAAGATTACTTTTTCTTCTGTATATTTACCATGTCTAACAATACATTTTGCTTTGGAGTACTGTGGTACCCATGTTGATTTTCCCTGGTATTTCTTTAGCTTGGTATGCAGATGATTCAACAGATTATTTTATTCAAAATATGCCTATTAAAGCAGCCAGCAGCTTTCCCTTGCTTAACCAAAATGATACAAAAGCTGTACATCTAATCCTACCGCTACAAGGAATTCTTTACTGGACTTATCTAACTGCGTCACCGATGTTTTTCCACTCGCATACATGCACAAAATCTTTCGCCTGACTCACGTGTATTACATCTTGAGAGTAAAATCAGAGTGAGGAACTTGGGGCCTCTTTCCCCTACTGTGACGCTAGAATTTGCGCTTTTAAATGGGACAACTATTCTCATTGATTATATACTTAATGTGCTAAGAAGATAAATCATTCCAAAATTTATGAGTCCCGTTTCCTTTGACTTCTCTGGTAAAATCCGTCTCACTTTACAACCCTCGTTTCTCTTTCTGTTTTTCCAAATCCCTTGTCTTCCAGAAATTGGACCATTATCTCTGTATCACTCTAATCTTGGAGCTCTCTCTCTCTCTCTCTCTCTATTTTCTGTGACTTTGCCTAAACCCTCTGTGAGGTGCATTTTACCCCTGTTGCTCGCTCGCCTGATTGTTACTAATTACAAAGTTACTTACAAGCTTTCTTTCTCGTTAATTACATTCTGTGGTACAAGTTATTTTGCTGTAAAGCTATTTCTCAATATTATTCTCAATAGTTATTCCTGTTATTTCCAATACTCCATTTCAGTGGTGGCGAAAACGGCACTCGCGGGGAGTGCGGTGACTCGCAGGCGCCACTCCTTTTCTAGCTGTCTATTTATTTGTTTTCCATGTGCTACTAAGTGGTGTAGTGCGTGTTACATATTTGATAACTCGAGGGAGAAAGGAATTTTCGTCAGCCTTGCTCTATTCTATTCGGTATATGTCCCCTTACAATACTCCAATTCCTTTGGTTGAGCTGTCAATCTCAGCACCGCTTGATCTGCTTTAAGGCTATTGGAAAACGTCCCACCACAAGACGGACAACAAAATTGTGTAAGCTTCTAATGTTTTCTATGTTACGTGCTATATATGTTGCTTCTTCGCAAATATAGAAACAATTGTTGGGAGGAATTACACACTACCACTACATTTTTATCATTGCCAATAAGAGCAGTATATCAGATATAATTATACAAAATAGAGGGACTTCCGCACACATCAGCAATACAAGCATTGTTCGTCACTTCCCTAATTACTTTTACAGGTTTTCCCGTTTACAGTGATTGCCTTTTGTTCATGTTGCGATTCCCCAAGCGCTTCTGTTCTGCCACTGCCCTACCTCTAATCCTCTTCTCTGCGTAATTTTATTGACTCTCATCCACATAAGAGGTGCCCTTCACGTTTCCGTCAACCAGCAGTTGTCCAGTTGACCAGTTGACAGCCATCTCTCCTCCTTCATTCTCTTTACGTGCCGTTACCATTTTAGCGTTCTTGCTTCTAGCCGATCAATGGCAGTTTCTTATGCATCCAGGCTTACATATTTATTCCTGATATACTGAATCCTTGATATCCTCATGCTCCTTCTGAATCCATCTACTTCTCCGCCAACATTTTCCTACGCATTTTTTCACTTATAGTCCAACTCACCCCACCTCTCATACGTCAAAATGCTTTCAAGTGTTGTCTTTATTATATTTAATTTTGTTTTCTTTGCCAGTTTTTGTTCCAAAGTAATCCATTTTTGGATCTCATAGTCTATTTGCAAGCTTAATTCTATTAGATATATCTTTTCACTCTTGCTGAATTTGTCAGCAGCAGATCCAAGATATTTGAACTCTTCAGAATTGTTTAATTGTCTTAGAATTAATTTGAAGATTTTTCCCAGGTCCTTCAATGACCATATATTCTGTCCTTTGAAAATGTATTTTCATTTCACTTGCTGAAAAGCATAAAATGTTAGGGGTTATAAATTTAATATCTTCTTGATCTTGTCCTATTATCACCTGTCCATCAATAAATAATAGGTTATAGATCGCTCTGATGTTATTTTCTATACCCATTTTGTGGCATACGTTGTTCTATTTTCTCAAAACGCATTCCAGTGTATTTTATTAATGTTGGTGACATTCTACAACCCTGTCTCAGACCTTTAAATGTGCGGAACTCTTTGGATGGTTTGTTTCCAACCTTTGCACAGGGACTGCAGTCATATAGTCCCTTTGTAATTTGATTAAGTGATTCAGTAATTTCGAACTTAATAAGCAGTTCCAAAGCTTAGTTACGGGGACTGAACTGTATGCCTTTTCGAGATCGATAAATACAAAGTGCACCTTTTACTTAGATGAAATTTTTTAAATAATTTGTCTAATTGTGGATATGTGATTTACCTGTTCTTAAAACAGCTCTTCCATCAAATATTTTATTTTGAATTATTGCCTCTTATCTGATGTAAATTATAATACTGAGAATTCTATTAAAAACGTAATGTAATTCTGAGTCCCCCTACAAATCATTGGATCTCTATTGTCTCCTTTTTTATCCATTGGACTGATGTGGATCTTTTGCAATCTAGTGAAATGGGCTGTCTGTTGAATACTTGATTAAATAACCGGGTTTGTGTTCGTCCTACACTTAGTTCCCCATAATTAATTAATTCCTCCAGAGCCTGCAAATTGTTTTTTTCAATTTTTGTTGTTTTTAAACCTATAAGTATTCATCTTTTGTGATTCGATCTAGATTGCCCATATTGTTGTATACAGCCATTTTATCAGTTAATATAAGGTTTGTTCTATTTTCCGTTAACAGTGATTTAAAATGTTTTATAAAGTCATTAAACGTTATACAATTAAAGGATTTTTAAGGTTTGATTGTTCTAGCTATTATGACAGTTTGAACTTTGGGTTAGCATAACTTACTGCATGTTTTATTTCTCTGCACATTATATCCCACGCCTCCTGTTTTTGTTTCTTAACAATTTTTATGTGTTTTATTTTAGATGCTATATATTCTTGTCGATCTACATATTTGTTTTACAACTCATCCACGTTTTGCATGCATTTTTTTTTCTTTAATACACTCAAGGGTCTCAGTTTATCCAGAAGTTTCTAGGAAACCGCTTGTCTTCTCTACCAAGCGTTTCAAATGCGGCTGCATGAATAGACTCTTTTAGATTTCATACAACTGTATAAAATTGCAGTCCCCTTCTGGGTTTAATCTCTCTTTAAGACGTCTCATATACAGATTCCCAATAGTTTCATCTCATAATAGATATAATATCTTCATGTCCTTTCCCGATCTTAGTTTTTGTCAAAATTATCACATCTAACTTCTTTTGTGTAATCTCCTTCAATACCTCAGCATTCTTCGTATTGAATCTTGTATGGAAGAATTCAGAATGGTTTCAGAATTCCTGTTGGTCCTTCACGGCTATCGCAGCGGCTCCGGGGATCTCAGGTCCCCACCATATTTCACCCCAATAGAGCATCTCCTACTTTCCGTTGCCCACCCATACGGACGAGGACCACAGAGGTTCGATTTTGAGGGACGTATAGGAACTGAAAATCCATCCAGGCTACACCACCATTGATCATGTGATAAACATGCGAAAACTCGCAGAGAGAATGGTCCATTACGTATGTCACTGTGCTGTGAGAATATTGCCAACAGTGTAAACGTGGGGGCTCAACATTTAGTGGCAAAACTCCGTTATTTGAGGTCAGGGCACGTTCTAGTGCAAAAACTACAGATAAACTTGAAATACCAATGTCATTTTCGATTTTCAAGACTCCGAATTATTAGAAACTAGCAACTGGCATTTCCACAACATGTTCTGTGTTGAACAATGTACTCGAAGAATTTCCTAGTCAGTTTGTATTCGCGGTTTCAATGAAAAACGAAAATTACAATAAATGTTCCTTCCACACATGCGTTATGTAGGCTTAAGCGAGAGTGATGTTTTGCAGCAACTCATTTATATCGCGATAATATGTTCTTATAGTCTGCCACGGCTAAAACTCTATTTTCTAACACATATGTTATATGAGCTTGAATTTTGAAATAACTGCAACTTCTACATATCCACTGAATATATTAGCGTTTATTCTACACACCACTTTTACAGTTTATTCTGATTATAGTACATCATCCCCGTCGCGAATTTAGCAATTTACTCAGTATAGCTAGAATCGAATTTGAGTTAATGGAGAGTATTTATAAATTTCCGTATTTAGAGACATTATTACAGCCCTGTGAATGGCGTGTTTATGCCATCTATATGAAATGTGTATATAGCAAATGAATATGAGGAAATAGCGCTCGTCTGCATGAAAAATATATGTTAGCACGTAGGTTTATTGCTTAAGCCGCGCCTATATTCTTGCACTTCCAATTAGTTATTTCAGTACTTCTACTGGGTATTTTATTTTAATATTTTCAATTGGCTAACAAACTAATACATCCTCTTAGATCTTGATGCAGCTCACAAAAGAAAACTTAAGAATCTTAAATCTTATCCTTAGAATAAGACTGCTAGACATCTTACACGTGAAGTGGTCTTACTGCAAGACAATTCAAGGTTTAAAGGTCATATGTAGCGTGCAACATTACAGACATGCTGAAGATCTAGCATTGGAAACGTGCTTCTCATCCACTATGAGGGTCTCCTTGTGTCCTTTGAACCTTTATCTGTTTGGGAAATTGAAGAAGAGGTACACGATTTGCTAATGACAACTAAATGAGATATGAAATATCGAAACCATTGAATGGGCAGGGTACCAAGTTCTACCGTCAGAAATGGAAAACTTGATCCTAAGCGATGTCGAAAAAGAAAATCGTGGAGTAACTACCGAACGGCACTCTTAGCTTGGCTTATTTTCATATGTTCACGCACATAAAACGTAAGGCTTATTTCATCATCATTATCAAGAGCAGTGACAGCATTACTACCACCACTGTCTCAACCGCCGCCATTTAGACTTAAGCTGCTGATCCATAGCTATGAGCATAAGAAATGCATCCAACGTTTATTGAACTACCTAACTATCACATATCGTCATTGTCTTCATAATCATCATCGTTATTATGACGTGGCAAACGTTTCTATTATCATACAAATTAGTACACCATTTTAAGTAAAAAATCAAAAGCTCAAGCTTTCGGCTGAGATAGGGCAGTGTGCTTGCTCTCAGAAGACCAGATTTCGAATCCCGGTTGGGGCGAGTTGTTTGAATATGGTGACTTCTGGAGTTTTCCCTTATGTTTACAGAAATGTCCGTTCTTAAGACGCCTGACTCAAAAATAGAACTACCTTAAGTACGTCGAATACTTAATTTCTTTATTGTTATTGTTGTTCAACAAGTATAAAGTGCGGAAATTGAAAACATTTTACATTAGCTTTTTATCTGTGTGGCGCGAAGGGAACAATAATGATGCCAAAAGGCTTTATTGAATCTCATACACTCTAATTAATGAAAACATAATTAGGGTTTATAATTAATTTCTTCTTTAAAAGTGGCTAATTAAGTAGCACAGTTTCGGAACTGCGGGCCTTTGTGCCTAATGAAGTTGGTCCCACAAGCTCCAATATCCGCAGGCAGATGCTACATGAATCAATATGCATTTATCGATGTCAGACTTCAGGGTTCTACCGCGGGCGAGCAGCATCAATCAAGTACTGGCTGCAAAGTAGCACCTCATATCAGTTATTACTAACACTTTAAAACGTAATAACATTTACAACGTAGGGGATATATATGCTCACGTGCTCTTGTTCTCACCTACTGAATGGCTTTAGCAGGAAATTGAAATTCCAAAGCTTTGCGCATATATGCCTGCATTGGCAAATGTCTTTAAAATTTCATCGTGACGCGTGTGGCATTTAGGTGACAAACTTCACTGTTGGAATTGTAACGAAATCATTAAGAGAAGAGAGAGGGATAGAAGAGTGTGCGTGCGTGCATGTAGGTATATGTATGTGTGTGTGTGTATGTGTTTGTCCAAGGTAATCACGGAAACCACTCTACCGAATTAGACAGTTCTTTCACTATTGCAAACCACTTTTCTTCTTCATTGCTCAGATAACAACCAATTTTGTATAATAGTAATAATAATAATAATAATAATAATAATAATAATAATAATAATAATATATAATTATTATTATTATTAATATTTAGAAAATGTAAGGATTTCATATTCATATTGGACAATTTCACTGGTTTCTCTGAAAATGAATGTCAAGGAATAGTTTTGGCTCTTTATTGTACACAGGGTGGATTTTTAATGATATTCTAGCAGAAAGGGAATGGATGTCTCGAAAGTTTTAACATGGAGAGAGAGAAGTGATATGTCACATTCACATCACCAGATTTACCTCCGAATTGTTGAAAATTGTAGTCAGGGAATATCTTTATGATTATTAGCAAATTTGAGTTTTAGGAGTTAGGCTATTATAAAACCACTGCCCAATTTTTCAATTCTTCCGTATAAAGAAACATAGTTTTAGCTATCTATACAAATGTACCATTATACTATTGGAGCCTCTTACAACTTTTAAAACTTAAATGTTTACGATTTTCCCCCTTAATGTATAAAGTTATATAATCTGTCACGTAACTAGTGACATGAATAAAGAAGGCCATGTACACTTAAATTCGCCCATATTGAAGCAGATATTTATAGATATTTATTTCACTTCGATAATTACATTCACAAATACAATGACGTGGAACATGAAAGCAAAGGCTAGTTTGAATAGCATAGTACCTCGCTGTAAGAGGGAAAGAAGGAGAACATTAGAGACGGAGTCATGGACAGCAGGGAGGCAGGTTGCAGCTAAGCGGACAGTTTGACTCAAGTCGTAGTCAGCTGGTGCATGCACGATTATGCTCCTGCGAGGCACATTCCGCTGTTAAGGATTTCAGCAGATAGAACCAGCTATGATACTGTTTGTCACAAGTATATTTAGTAAAGGTCGGCGGTTTATAATGCCGGGTTGAGATGGAATTATTATCGACTATATAGAGGGTTTTAGTTACAAAGCTGTGTTAAGTAATTAATGCTGTCTAGCGAAGTAAAACTGCGAGATCAGGTGGTGGCCGATATTTCGAAGCAGGGAAAAGTCTACTACGTGTTTCAGGAAACTTATGGCTGAGAATCAGATATTTCACATCTACCTTCACAGTAATATTAGTGGTATACAGATACCACCCATCATTTTATCCAGAGGAAGCTGCTCGTCGAGTTGGGGGAAATCGGCAAGCGAGAAGATTGATAATAGTTTTTTTCACGAGGTTACCCTTGACAGAAAGACCAACTTGGCAGATTCACGGGCGGATGGAATAGCATACATGGTTCCTCGTCACACCCTAGTCACCCCAAAGGAGGCCAGTAAACAGGGTAATATTCACTCTAAGTTTCCTTATTCTAATAACAGTTACATAATGGTGGAATGCAACCAGAGTTAATGAAAGGGTGTCAAAATTTAATGTGTTCATTAGCATTTGTTTATATACACTTTATAACTTTAATATTTATAATTCCATTAAAGTTTCATAAATTTTAAGTATTCTTCAAGTTTTATTTAGTTCTGTATAAAGTTAAACTTCCATGGTGTAAGAGTTGAATGCAGAATTAGTTTGTTAATTGAATGAAGGCATATTCTTAATAATTAAACGTAAACATAACACTGTGAATTGATATATGTAGACGACGATAAAGTGGGACAAGCAATACTAAAAACAGAAAATACTATACAATGCAAATTTTGACAGTGCAATATGAATTACTTGAAAATACTTTCAATTGAAAATGGACGGAATAATGAAAAAGAGTGAGTGAAGCAATTGGACATATGCAAAATATATACATTATATTATTCGATTTATTCTATTTATATATTATATTATATACCAGGTGTGCCAGCTGCCCCTAGGTGTTCGTATCTATGTAACCCGCAGTTTAGAGTCTAATGTGACAACATTGACCCTTTAGCAAACAAACTGTTAATGTAGTTCTGCCCTTCTATTCGGTACTATACACAACCAGCATTAATAGTTAAAGGCATGAATGAGAAACAAGGAGCTGCAAAAGCCTTAAAAAGGACGGGTTTTCATGGACATAACGTTTGCAAGGAGGTAGAGCAATGTTCTCCCGAAGAGCGGGACAGAATACATGGCGTTGGCCGAGTGGGTTAGCTGCCGGAATGTGGTGAACTAAAGGTTAGCTTCGGAGGTTCGGATCTAATAGAAACATCTAATTGTTTTGGTTTTTTTTTCTGCTTGTGTTAATTTTCTATATTTCAATATACTAATGTATTTACTTTTGTTATTGGCTCTCCTGTGAGCCAAAGACACAAGAATTTCAAGCAGATAATTGTGTATCAAGCTTACCGTAATAATCAGTACCGTCTCTGGTGTTGTAAACCGTGTTATGTATTTCATTTTTTTGGGCGCATATCCACGAATTTAAATTTAACAGTTTTTTATGTTTCACTTCTTCTACTGACAAAAGAGTTGTAAATGTGCTAAGTTCATGGGTAAACAGAATAATAAATTGCTAAAGAGCGTGGATTTCATCAACGAAGTAAATCTTCAAAATGACGACCCCCTTCATCAATGTACATTTGTGTAAGTTGCCGGAGAGACCTTGCATGTTGTAACATGCGCGGTGTAATCTACCTGCATTCACCACATATGAGTGCCCGTAGACGCTTTGGGTGTTGCGGTGGAAAGCATAGCGGTTATTCTATTTTGTACATACTTATAATGTTATCAAAATGTTATTTGTATTATAATATGAATTATACGCCCAAAGAAATAAAACAAAAGTTAATAAAAAAATTTGAATTTAACATGAAGGATTTGAACTCGAACTGATTGGCATAGTATTAAAGCAACCATTATAATACCATTCGGACAAAGCTACCTTGCAAGCTGGGCTTCCTATACGAATTAGTGTTCGCAAAACTAGATCCCACCTCGAATCTTTACACCGTTTTTGCAGCTTCATATAGTGTTTTGAACTCGGTTTGGTAGTTATAACTCAAATAAATAAACTGCATCAGTCACTACAATTACTGTATGATCTGAAATACGCCATGGTTTGTGACATAAGAGAAATTATCTCCCTAATACTTAACATTTTTGACAGGGCTGTACAACGTTGACTGACGGCTTAAATCCAATTGGTCGCACTGCGTAGATATGCCATTTTGTTTTCTAATGGTTTTGTCAACCGATGCATGTGATAGGATGTTCCTTCAGGAGCGTTTTCAAAGGTGTGTATGAATGTATGCTAAAGAATAAAAGTTTATAAAATTGGCTAAAAGTGTTACTGTAGCTCCCAGTGTCAGAGTGGGATGTTTTTTTGCATTGACATACATAGCCATTGCATTCTGTCCCGTAAAACACTTATGCACTGAGTTATCTATCTCTCCTCTATAAAGTGTTATGCAAATCAGCCATTAGAAGGCATTCAAGAAAGGCGTAAGTCAAATATATCGCTTGGCCCGTCGCATAAATTCAAAACTAAATAGGGGCAGCTGACTCACCTGGTATATTGTATTATTTTATTATATATTATATTGTAGTCTTACCTTAAATAAACAAGTATAGGAAAATGTATGTGTACTTTTGGATGGTGCAACATTGATAGCTCCTGACCCCAGGTATGGGGATTGAAGATAGTAAAGTGACGATTGTTGCGTGCTGTAAGTACATAGAGCATACACGGCTTCAGTATAGAAACGGTGTATAGTTGGGTAGTAAGATGCCAGAGCTTCTACGTTACAAATGTCACGGATGGTATTCCTGAGGGCATGTAATTGTAGCAGGGTGTATGAGTGTAACACTGGACAAGCTTTGGATACTTTAAAGAAAATTACAATCCTTCTTACTGCTGAAAATTACCATTGCCCATATGTTCATCATATTCTGTTTCGAAAACCTAAATATAAATAAATAAAATAAAACAAACTATCCATGTCCTATTTATACACAACGTAATTCATGTACTTCTGCGGTACTTTTGAAAATTAAGTTAACCAAACAGACAACCAAATCAAGTATTGTGTAAAGAGGTAAACTTTAGAATGTTTAGCCGTATTTTTACAGCGTTCTTGTTTTTGTATTTAAATATTTTCCTCCAAAATTTGGCAGGAGCTTACTTAATAGTATTGTTTAAAACGCTAGTTCGCTAGCAATCCTGTGGTTATCATTAATATAACCGACTATATAATTATGGAGTATAAATAAATGTTCTTTACATCAAGCATGCACTCACTTAGGAGAAATAAGGCATGATGAATGCTAAAATCAACATTTGATCTGCAGTAAGATTTGCTTCAACCTATTTCAAAATGACACCGTACTTGAGAAAATAAACAACATTGCGATTACCTAGTTCCATCTCAAACACAACAGTGATTGCTGCTTATTACTTGTCTTGCAATACATTTGAGAGATATGTAATGGCGCAAAGGGAGGCGAGCTAGAGAATCAGGCCGTACTTCCTGTGCCGTGACAAATACAACGCACACAGTTATGTATTACATTATGAGCAATGAAGGGCGAAGAATTCGTTGCGTTCAGAAAGCTTATACTTATCTAACTATAAGGTAGGAAGGGATTAGGATTACGTTACAGAGGGGACACCTTGCAACCACAGGGATCTTTTATGCATGCACCCCCGGGAGAAATGGATGAGGTGAAGGAACCGCAGGTGACGTATGGGCTGCAGGATCGGCCGACGCAGGCGACAGAAACGCGCAGTTACAAGCTTCACTGTCCAACCGGAGCGCGCTCAAGGCAGCCCTCCCAAGCCACGGAGGGTGGTTCAACGTTTTCCCTTCAGCGGAGACCGGGGAAAGCTCGACCTAGCAGCGGCCTTCAGCTGACTGGGCTGAGAACAGGTTCCATGCAAGGCATCTGCGCCATTTGTCCGCAGTCGTCCGACACACAGCTGCGTAGCCAACTTGTAGCGTGAAAGAAGAAGATGAAATGAGAGGGAATGAAGGAAGAGAAATTTGGAAGAGGCAGTGAGCCTTTCCAGTATTCGCCTAGTGAACCGAAGAAATCCCCGAAGAAACATGGATAAGGAAGTTCGGCCGGGGGAATCGAAACCACCCCGAATGCGGTCCACAGACGCAACCGCCTGAGCCATCCCTCTCAGTTGAATTAGGTAACATTGAGCGTCTATCAAAATGATAACGACAGTGCAGAAACAGGAAAACACATCGGTTCTTCTACCATAGTCTTTGGTCATAATCAAGCAACTGGTAAATTACAAGCTGCCTTAATAAAACACCTTTAAGACACTCTAAAAGTAGGAAGTGAATGAGGTACTCTAGCTTCTACCATATGTGTAATATTGCCGCATTCGAAGCATTTACCTAGTAATATATAAACAGCTAGTAGGTTTGTGTCCTTTTTCTAATAGCTACAGAATGGAAAACCAAGCAAAAGTAAAATAAAAGCTTTATATAATCAACACTTCGGATAACTACATTTTTAACTTTGACAGCAACCATAAAATTGGTTTAAGTAGTTTCGGTTTTCCAAATAATGGAGCATATAACTGTAAAAATAAGCTAAAGTGCAATGATTTTGTTATTCATCAGCAATTTAAGAAGATAGTTGTTTTCGAAAACTAACAATCCTTTAGTAGTGCTTGGTCCATACATCTGTGAACTCATCTCTTAGAACGGAAACCTTATGTTTTATATATAGACTGAATGTTTTTTTTATAATTATGCTTACGCATTAACTTCACGATATAAATTAGTGCTCCCACATTTGGCCATTTATTGCGTTCTTCCATCTATCTGCCTCTTTCATTATTCCTACTGCTTTAATGTTAACCAAAATAGTCTAGTTTTACACAGTATTTCCTTCAGAATAACATTCTGCTAAGCGCATGTAATAAATAGTGAAATGTGGTGAACCTAGATTTAGAGTATAAAAAAACAAAATCTGATTATTTCTGGAAGTATAAATACGTGTTTTAAGAACAATAGTACAAAGTATATTACGTGCACAATGCATAGGCAACACAAAAGAAGATTAATAGCAGATATGGATTTTTGGCGGAGGGCTTCTCGAGTCTCAAGAAGGGATAAAATTAGAAATACAAAAATTCGGAAAATGGTGTAAAAAGGATGTATTGGATATAATAGAAAACAGAAGATTAAAATGATTCCACCATTGAAGCTGGTTATCGAGACCGAGGCAAGAAGTAAATACCTGACAATATAATACAATATAAACATTAATTATAAATCTTAATTGAGAAAATAATATTAATAAAACAAATAACAAGAGAATTATAACCTGAAATAAAATTGTTGAAGTAGGATTGAGTTTAGAGATTAATTAGTTAAAAGAGTCATAAAATGTGCATTAAGTAAATGAAGTTAAATAGAAATTGATATATGGCTTTGAAAATTCTTACCAGGAATAAATTCGCCGAAAAAGAAAGAAAGCAAAATTGGTTCCAAGCAGAAGGCAGGTATACACTTACCTGCTTCCTGGGAAATAGTCTACGTTTACGTTTTTTGTGTCTCAGAACCGGACGTGACAGGTACAAAAGATCATAAGCCTAGCATGGCTAGAAAGTGGACGTATTGATCTAAGTTAATATTTGATCTGGGAAGGCTCGTGAGAAGACTTTTGATTGAAATAAGTTGTCAGAATTAAGCGTGGGAGTTGTCGAAGTGGCTACAGCCAATAAGAAAAATCGTGAAATTAAATGAGAGCGAATGAAAGAATGAGTACATGTCACGTGATACACCTTGAACCCAAGACGGCACGAAATATGTATATAAAAAAGTGCTAGAGAGTTTACGAGATGGCGAAAAGTTGCCCAAACATAGTGGTAGCCACTCTTTTGAAAACTGGTAAGAGGCACGATCGGTAAGATTTCTATGGAAAATTTTTTGAAGGGCGATGGTTGGTAAAGAGCTCGAAACTACGAAAAACGACAGATTTTTTTTAAGCATTTTGCAAATCCCATAACATAAGTAACTCGATGGAAAATTATCAAAAGAAACGGCCATTTCGCGACCATAAAATAAACGAAGGTGGCGGGTCGAACAGAAAAGAATATTCTAAAATAAAGAATAGTTCGTTTAGCCGACAGTATTATTAAGACTTTCAAGAGTGTCACCACTATGAAAAGAATAACCTCATTTCTAGCAGAAAATCATCCCCGGAACTAATTTTCTAACTCCTGCCATCTTCAATCGAACCCGTGTCTCCGATGCTTCTTGGAGTAGCAGCAATATTAATACCGATGCGACCCAGGTCAGCATCACCAAGTGAAAAGTTTGGGAACCGATAGAATAGTAAGAATGGTGCTAGAATGGCAAGCTGAAGGACATAGGACGGGAAAGACCAAGAGATAAAAAAATTCTCTGCCATGATGCCATTTCTAAATCGCGATGTGCAAAATTTTCGTTCATCCCTTCCACGTGGATTTTTCCACCCACTATCATTTAGTTTAATACTTATTCTGTACACTATTTAATTATTAAATATTGTTTTCAATGTTCTTATTGTTAATGACGATAAACGTTTGGCAGGAATGAAATCCAATACAAAATTTTTGATAGGTGTTATAAATGAATTATTAACTGGATGATTTTATACGGATATGGTAGGGAAATAGATAATAATTGTAATAAATACTTTCGTATATTCAATGCATCCTGGAAGAAGAAATGGTTAAAACTTTGTAAGTGATTAAGGAAGTCATTACCAGGCAGATTATGGGTTCAGGGAAAGTAATTAGTTAAGGTGCAGAGCAGCTAGGTTAATTGAGCGATTCCGCTAAAATTGAGTCAACAAGAAACCCATTAGGTCAAGGTTCAGGTAGCTAGAATTCAAGACGTTAAGAAACGGTGAAGCTGCACGTAGGCCAGTTTGGAAAAATTAAAAAAAGGAAGAATTCTTAGAATTTGGCAGTCAAAGAGTAAAAGTTGTGTTTCAGAGGCGTATATCTGACAAATATAATGTAGGAACTTTGGTGGGGTAGCTCTGAAGTAAGCGGCACTTAAGTTAATAAAGGAGCGTTTATTGTTAAAATTAGCGTCTTTCCTTCTTTTCTTCGTGTAGAACATAGAGTTTACAGTCTTTTACAGTGATCGGTAGTTCGTGGGCCTGAGACCCCGCTGGGTTATCCGTTACTTCGCGGTAGCCGGTAAGCGTTTTAGCGACTCACGGCAATTTAGGCTTCTACTTTCTTTTATTGCGGAAACGGTTATTTTAACCGTGAAATTCACGCTGCAGAACTTAGCAGGTATAAGAATTTAATTGTTATAGTTTCGAGTACTACGATTAATAATCAGTTTCATACTTTATCTTGAAGCGGTCGGCAACTCGCTTGAATAGATCAAGTGTCGGATCTCATTAAATTTCTCAGTCAATTTAAACTGGTGGTATCCTAATACACTCAAGCATAGCCTGAGAGAGATATCTCATAGTCAACCATTGTAGCAGCCGGCATCAGAAACAGCAGATATTTGAGACGACGACAAAAGTTGCCACCGAGTTAGGCTTCAGTGTGCAACATTTGCAAGGCTGATATGGCAGTCAACTGTTTTGTATATGCCGACCTATTACTCTTTGCGTAACTTTATGAAAAACAATAGAACAGCACTTTGCCGCAGTTCTGGTGCCATCTGACGTCGATTAATCTAATATTGATCTAATCAAGGACTTCAATCCTAGGAAGGTGTTAACCCTGGTTAGTCGGCAGGGTTTAATTTGTTCTCGGAGCATGAGTATTGCAGTTTCTCGTCTCAGGCGGGTCATGGAATAGAAAATAGCTACTCTACTTAAAGGAACAACCCTACACCTTTGAAGTAAAATGCTGAATCACTGAACGAAATAATTGTAGGGCTGGTTACGGTGAGATTATCTGCCAAATCATAGTCCTTAACACGTTGACTGCGGCCTTTGTTGTGGCTCTTATATCTTATTTACCATATAGGTCTCCAACATTCCATATGTGTGATGATTTTGTTACGTAAGCGGGCCACGGATTCCCATACGTCTTACCGCAAGCAATGCCATCTAGTGCTGTGTAGAATTAATATGACATCTTATAATCACAATGTAACTACGAGAAGGATAGCAGATACGACATATGGGGATTGGTCTCCGAAGTCTGATACCGTGGAAGTTGATCTAGCAATTTATTACTGATACTACTCAGAACTTTAATACTTTCTATATTCTTACAAACATATTTAGAAAATTAAACTTCACATTATTAATTCATTCCCTTTAAAACATTATAAGCAATAATATGAATTTTTAGTGTCATTTTTTCTTGACACAAGATTAATTAGCCTAAACCTATTGTCAGTAGCAGAGGCTTAGATTTGCCTTTTATTCTGCATTTTATGAAACTTATTAAAATAATGTGCGCAAAATTTAGGCATTTGTCTAACTTTATTTGTTTTCTAAAGTTTTTCTTATTTACTTATAGTATTATCTTCCCTTCTCCCGTTGGTTTGATGAAGATATAAATTCGTCCCATGATCCAGTGTGGCGTAATGGTCTGGCTTGGAACTAATTCTCGAGCAAGACTTTATTTGAAATTTGTAATTGATAACTTTTCTCATTGGGCGTATTGTAACAGATCCAAATGAATCAACGTCTATGATTTCTTCTTTCGATGTATCTTCTGATCTATTCATTGTTCTCTGCTGGTTAGTAATTTTTGTCCTCAATCTATCATCACTTTCAGTTTCACTATTACCATATCATTAGTTTTACACTCAAGCATATTTAACGCTAACTCTATTGACATTGTAACTTCTGACTAATACATCAACATACATTAGATAATAATTGGAACCACACTCCTCCCGAAATAAGAAACACACTTGAAGTAAACAAACACGCAAGTGGTCGCAGTGAATCCTCTCATTGACCCCTGACCGGAATACTCAGCCTAAGACAAAAAAAATGGAGCTCATTTTTACTAAACATTATTGCTTTTAAAATACGCCAATGAATACATTTATTGGTTCCATTGCAATTTGCTACCTTTTCAATGTATTTAGAAATATAAACCAATCAGTTTATTGAAACTGATTATCGATTGCATATACTGCGCAAGTATTGCGCGGATTAATATAAAGGTGTGTTTATTAGAACGGATCAGTAATAGCAGTCAGAAATGGTTTGCTAAATCTTTAAAGAAAAACCATTAAACCGTGCACATGTCTGCCGGTCATTGCAGGGTAGTACCGTACTGTATTTGTGCACGTGATTTGAATTCGGTAACGGTCTCTACGAGATAAATATGTATAATTGGTATAGGAATTCTAACATTTATTTTCATAGCTTTAAAACATTTGTGGCATAAAAATTGCTATTTATATTACCTTCGTAATTTACTAAAGCAAGAAGCAATCCTAACAGTACCTAAGAAATAATCTCCATCGGACTCCCAAGACCGATCCGCAGTCAACGGTTAAGCATCTCTCTCTCTCTCCCTCCCACCCTCACCACCCCTATTTCTCTCTATTTGTATGTAAGTTAAAAAGACCAGATAGTCGTGTTCGTGCGTAGCAATAAATATGTTGCTGGCTTTAGGTTGGCAACCGTAGCGCTTGACTGCGGAGAAGCCGTAGGCCGGTCGAGCGAACTTTGGACGTTACCTCATGCTGACGCGTATACGACGTGTACCTGCATAAGCAGTACATCAACAATGTAGTACAGTGATGCAGTACGTCAGGCAGTAAACATGGAGAGTTAGTCAGTAAATCTACAGCCAGTTAGCATCAAGAATACTACAAACATTCTTCACTGCTTAGTCTTCGCCAGTTTATTATAGTAATTCTTCAACAAGCAGCATTTCCCGTGCATTTTACTTCAAAGAAAGACATGCTTCATTACCAGTACGATGTCACGTTCAACATAAAGTTGAACAGCAAGCTTGCAGGCGAGCTCACTCACAAAGACCCACATTACCCATTGTAAAGAACAATAAAGACGGTCAAAACGGGAAACGTAGCACACGGATTGGTAAAGTTTAGATTGAAATAAGTCCCTTCAAAGTCAGGATGGTGTAGAAGTACCAGCTAATTTGGTGGACTGATTAGTGTTGATAACTATTGATTATTGGCAGTAATTGTTTGAGGAGGGACTGTTTGTTTGAAAACATACTTTGCATTGTTATATAGTTTATGGTAAATGTTAATTTGGAGCTAAAGCAAATACTTCAACAAACTACCAATGGCAGAATAATATACAAGTTCACCTAGCGTACCACACCTCGGTCTATTTCACGGTACAACCTTAAGTAAAGTAACGAGTTTAGGTAGCAGAAACACTACAAGATCATAGTATGCGAAATAGTTCTGTTACGTTCAAGGCAGAAAATAAACGCTACAAGCGTAATTGCAGAGCGTACGTTTCCGCAAGTGGTAGCGCAGTGCATAACGCTGCACGTGAAACTTACCTGCTAATAATCTATACATTTTCTTATTTTCTTTATCTATACATTTCATTTTTATCACTTTATTATATTTTTTCTATTTTAAAAGTACCACAAATTATTGCATAGTTCTTTTTAAATCCGGTGTAAACTAATCCACTTGCACTAAAATTACAATTCTTGATAAAACGATCTGAGAAGTATGAAAGTTTCCAGGAGGGAGATGAGAATGTATAACTTTTAGACAAAGAAGTTTCAAACCAATAGCCCATGCTGTCTCATGAAGTTGAAGGATCGGTTGTAAAGGAGTTAGCATCGTTTATCAAACATTAAAAAAACTATTCAACCTAACGCATTTATGCCCATCCACCCCACTCCAAATAAAATCTCACTATTTGCAAAATCACACTAAATGCATGGCAATAAATTTAAGGATAACAAGGTCATTCGCTGAATTGCTCAGCTAGTGATAAATAGTGCACAGAGCCAAGCAAACAAATGCTACTACCCTGATTCAAATGACATCGTTTAGGAAGACACCAACTTTGCAGTAAACGCGTTTCTCTCAATTTGTTGATTGGTGCTTATTTTTATTCAGCAGAATACAAACTATAAACTATCCTGAGAGTACTTTAGTAATATAGTGATATATAGCGAATCAAAGTTCAGAATGCATATTAAGCTATGCTTCATCTTTCAGATAGGTGAGAGAAGGAATGGCCCTTGCCTGATGTGAAACGACCCTGATTAAAATATGCTAGGCTTACCAAAACTGCAGGAATATGCACGAAGTTCTCTGGACCCATGCTTCATTCGTCGCATGTACAGGTGAACTAATGTTGAAGGTGCATACATTGAAGATATTCCTGAAACATGTTTGACATTCAAGCTATCCTATATAATCTGCCATTTAACCATACCTTCTAAAGAAAGAAAAATAAATCGGAAAAATTCACATATTACAGGCCAATTACTTTATGTACAATTTTTCTACTGTACCGTATTACTGCTGTAGCAATAAAGAGTACTAGTAAGTGGCATGAGGAAACACTTCGCCCAGTCAACTCAAAAATAATTTACTGTTATTACCATTTTTTTTATTTTGTCTAGAGGACTTTGAAATGGACAAAATAGACGATGATGATATGAAATTGAAAACATGTTGGGCCTAAATTGAACAACACAAACACATACAAACACATACACTAACGTCTATGAAAATTGCAACTCACGTGATTGAAATGAAATTTATACCCCGGATTAGTTGTAATTCTTTTAATGGACGCTCTTTAGCGTCCTTAGTGTCCCATTCTATATTGGGCGTGAAAGATTGGTAATTTTGCTCAGAGGCCTCAACCTCGGATTAGGTCATCACAATATGCCAATGATTAAGTTTACAGATATGTACATGGCCTTTGAGGTTGAGTATTAAGTAATTTTTGTATCCTTCACGTACTGTAGTAAGAGCCGCTAAACGCCGTGACATCAAGTCAAAGGGGTTCTTGATATATTCCTGGGAAATATACCTCCACGCAATTTGTAAGCGACACTGATTACTGGAGTATTATGACAAACAATTTGTCGACCAACCATATTCCAGACATGTTCAATGGGCAACAAGTCAGGCCTCCGTACACGCCAGAGATTCAATGGGATTCAATCTCAATATGTGTCGGGCATTGTCTTGTTGAAATGTGGTATGTATAGTATACCTGAAGGAGAGTGGTACCTCATTGCAGTGACGTATTCCTCATTAAGACTATTCATTTACTGAAATAAAACATGTGAGCTTATATTTGGCTTTTCTCCGCATCTTCCTTTCAGATTCCAACAGTGAGTCTCAAAGTGTACAGTAGGATCAAAGATTTTTGGTGTTCTGTTGAATATCTTAGTGACAATGATGTCGAACTTGTTTGCTATCGACTTATTTGGAAAATGCTTGCACCTCTTCAGACTACCTGAGATCTTTGAAGCTGTTCTTATATAACTATTTTATATTTCATTCAATCTGAGCGATCAAATTCCTCATCTTACAGTTTCCTCTACAAAGGACAAGTAATAAAATCATAAAGTTTCTCTCTTTTACAATGGTAAATGAAGTAATAATAATAATAATAATAATAATAATAATAATAATAATAATTGTTCTTCCACGTGACCTCGAACAAGGAACTTAGGCACTAGTTCAAAAAGTTATTTGCATGAGATGTTTCAGCTCAGAGCAAGAAAGCCTAGGTTGATCCTTAATGCATATTTTGTATCTTCAAATGGAAGCTGGAATGTTTTTATTACATGTCATTTACTGAACTATTGTATTCTTAACCTTCAGGACAACTTTCAACTAGTTTGTGAAAAAGGTTTTCAATATGCCACAGGGTCACAGCAATGACTAGTTCAAGACAATAAGGTTTACCCTTGAACATGCAGGCGAACGTCAGCGCAAACCACCTAAACATAGGGATGAGCAGATACTGAAGAAAGTATTGGTACTCAGTTAGCGCTTGTTAAAAAATTCAACAACTTACCGTTCAATATTGTCTACAATGATCCTTTAGAGCATCTTACTCTAGTAGGTATCTAGGAGGTGTTTATAAATGTTTTAGCTGTTACTTTAACAATAATAATAACAACAATAAGCTACAGTGTTTCATTTTTAAAGAGTGTATCTTAATATTCAGTCCAAAAATCATTATTCCTCTTGTTTGCTCGAAATCTGTGCACGTGTTTCTTGTTGCGTCCCATTATACAGCTTGTCATTGCTCTATTTACAATTTGCAAAATTTTTAATTCCTCCATTAAATACTGATATATTCATTTATTTATTAAACAATAAAATTTCCCGTATCTAGGGCTGCCGCTAAGAACAGAGTAACATACAAATTATAAACGAATTCTGTAGAGCAGCCCCCAAAAAATACAATGTAAACAAAATTACTATAACAGTTAACATTCTTATGTCGACAATTCAAAACTTATTCCTTCTGTTTAATATAGTTTCTACAAAAAAAAAACTAAAAGCCGTAATAGGATTGTTAAACGAGACAATAGTAAATAATACATAAATCTATGAAATGCAAGGAGGATACATTAGTTGTCATTTTTATAGACTTGCAAATTCACCTGAAGTTAGTCCATCATGACGTCGAATTATTTGAATAGAAGGACGCAAGTTTAGCCCAAGCAATCCAGCTCTTTCTGGAAATGTGTTCCTTATACGTCGAGTGATACAATTCTTCATTGAATCGTCTTCTGTTAAAGCTTGAAATATTTATTTAACTCAACAATAAGGTCTCGAATAATCTATATATATATATATATGGATTACAAGACTAAATTAAAGTTCTGCATGCATTTCTGTTATGCAGATATCCTTCGCATCCTGCTTTGAAAAGTTCAAGTCTCTTAAATGTTATATCAGGATATAACATAATATGATCTCTTTTAAGGAACTTCTGATAACTTTGTCGCAGGTTTAGAAATTTATTTGGTGTATTAGCCAGATGAGTGGTTTGGAA
Source organism: Deroplatys truncata (assembly GCA_030765065.1). Lineage (NCBI taxonomy): Eukaryota > Metazoa > Arthropoda > Insecta > Mantodea > Mantidae > Deroplatys > Deroplatys truncata. Next base: position 179,069,067 of record CM060977.1, on the reverse strand, counting down.
AAGATAAATTACTGATGTACATATGGAAGAGTTAAGAAGCTGGAATTGAAATATTTGTTCAGTTTTTAGTTAGGGTGAGGATGCTAAAAATTCTAATTTTTGTATTTATTTTAATTATGCTATTCGTATAAACATGCAGCACACCGGTAGTGAGGCAGTATTTTTAGCACTTAAATGATTTTAGTCTAATTATGTAATATATAAATTCAATAACAGCCCGCCTTAAAGCAATATGTGTATGTAACAATATATTAAAAGTATATTACAGTCATTGTATTTGTTTATATTATTGTATACATGTAATAATGTTATGTGAATCTATTACGTAATTTAATAATGTGGGAGCTGTGAGAATAGTAGGTTAAAAGTTGCTAACAATGAGGTAACCTTGAGGCAAAATGAGTAAGAACATTTAATAATGCTACTAGAGTAACACAATAATGTAATTTTTGTGACAGTTTATAAAATAACCAATCAAAACCGGAAAAAAGCTTAAGTTAAATAAAAGAATTCTATTGGATTAGGAATAGACAATCAGACCCTTGAAATGCAGAAATTTAAAAATTTAGGCGGAAGAAATCAAGTCAGTTGCTTGTAGACAGCGCTCATAACCGGACGCGTTGTTTGTAGACGGTGCTCATAACTGGACGCGAGATGTGTCCTCGAGAAATTTAATACGTATTTTGTGTGAGAAAATAGGTTACGTGTTAAAAACTTTAATTAATTAAAAAAAATCTCATAGCTCTCTATATCAGTGAAGTGTTATTTAAATCGTGTCAAGCATTAATAAAAGACGTGAAGTAAAATTATAATCCGTGTAAGCTACATTCTTCAGTCGCACCACAACCCTGCAAAGAGAAGCATGTCTCTAACAATAATACTGACGCAGCCGAGGTAAACATAAATATATAATATTTAAAGAAACATTCAAAATTACGAAGTTAATATTTTTAAAACATTTGGGGCCAAAGGCCACCGGAAAGTACATTTGGGGCGAAGGCTACCGGAAAGTGTGTACTATACGTGCGGTTGCAACGAACTTCAATTGTTCGGTTCCCCAACAGTTGAACTACAATACAACTCCTACAACAAAAATAGCTACTTTAGTGATGACATTTTCTTGTTCAATAATTTCAATCATAAGGTCTGATCTGCTGTTAAAGTTGTAACAAGCATATTTCCATTTCGGATATGAAGTCTTGTGCATTTCCTCAGGTTGACAATTATCCTATAACCTCAAATTCTTGTATTTCAAGGCGTATTTACTCGAGCGCGGCTTTTATTACATTTCTCGATTATGACTGCGTCGTCGACAAATCCTAAAACAGTTACAGATAGTTTAAAGCCATAGCTATTAATTACACTCTCTTCTGTTGCTCATTGAGAATATTTTTGGTAGAAAGATTATATAAGCACGGTGATAGAGGAGATATTTGCATTTACGTTCCTCCTTGAAAGACCAATTGTTTTAGTTTGCATTCATGTGTTTCGATTTTCTATTATATCTGCTAATTTGGACCTTAATGCCTGTTAAATAATTGGGGCCATTGTTATCGAAGGTCTTCGTAACATTCAGAAATGTCAGTATGATGTCTATATTTTGTTTGTTGTTTAAGACGCTCCGAATATTTATGCAATAATAGTTTAGTAATGACTGAGATTTGTTAAAATTAATGGAGGTACAAAGACGATATTTTAAGGCCCGTCCAACAAAATTACCCGTCTTTTGCAAGAGCAAATTGTAAATGGGCGTTAGTTAAACATGTTATCGGTGTCATCACCTTTAAAACCATTCTTACCTATCGTAGGTTCATTGATGATGCTTCTAGTGGCATTCTTCGCTTTTTTCACTATCTGTAACGTGTCTTATGGTTATAACAAGCACCGGTCGGGGCCGGGAGCGATGTCCATTGCTCATTGCTCTGCGTCTCCGCTGCAATTATTTTATCTTTAGAAATTTTGTTGTCAAATGTGTCACCTAGTTCAGCAGGCACTACATCAGTAATCGTAGTGGATAATTGCCCCTTTCAGCTGAGCTTTCTTAAGGAAACTCTGGTGAAAAGCTTTTGCTAAAACCCCTCTAATAGATTTCTTCATTGACTATAAAATTGAAATTGCATTAGGTCGTAATCATATTTATTTTTCCTTTTTCACTGACCCTGTATATTACTCTACTAAAAAATTATTATTAAGGTTTTACTGGAAGTACTTATTTGAGGTTAATTTAAAAATGTGCGCGCGCGTGTGTGTTTATGTGTGAATGAACAGCATAGCCCAAAACCCTCCATTTTTATTCCAGCACAACTCAACAATGCTAGAACAAGCTCACCACAGAAATACTGAACAATCAAAACCAAAACTACTTCACTTTATTCTTTTCTCCAAATTTCTTCTAATGATATTGCTTAAAATGTCAACATAGTTTTATAGCGCCGCGCGCCGCGGCCAATTATGCTTACCTTTACTTTTGTGTAAAATTCCTCTTCTCCTGAAACTTATATAACAAGGAAACCATTAGGAGCAGAATCATGTAGAACCCTTTAGAGCATACAAATTGTGTCAAATCACTTCGGGGCATTACATTTCGAAATGTCTGTATGTTTAACTTTTGATTGTTTTAACACTGTGCTTGAAGACGTGAGGTTTCTATTTCCCCCGTACGAGATCGTTAGAAAACCAATATAATGCACACACCTCATTGTTATTTTCTTATGATATAGTTAGCCTAAGATGATATTGCTTGATATTTTTACAGTTTACTTATTTGCATTTTTAGGAAAACGTTTAGTGTTATTAACGTAATGTGCACATCAGAATCACTTATTAGACTCGTATAATAAGTATGCAAAAGAAAACCTGTGGATAGGTGATGTATTACAGAAAGTCATATAATAGTTTCACGTATTCTTCTTCTGTGGAAGACACTCCACTTCATCACCAAGTTTAAGAAATAAAGAATAGGATTCACAGTCATCATTACTTTACTATACCCGTCTCACTAGTACGTGTATTTGTCGCACTCAATGTAAGCCACAGAAAGCTAATGTTCCTATTTCAAATAGGCATCAAATTTCTGGCCAAGATGTAATTGTCACACATACTCAAAATAAAAAATCTTCTTCTTTTTCTTCCTTTCGTGGTTTAGGCCCGCTGACCTGTTCCGATCTCACTCCTCCTATAGAACATCTCCCTTTTCGTTTATAAGGCATTTAAGGCTTGCTTGTTTCCATATCTATTTATGATTTTCTATAGTTTCTCCTATAGGAATAATCCTTAAATCTTCCCTTATTTTTAACTATTACCTTTTAAAGTGAAAGCTAAATATTTATTTTTGTTCTACAACGAACATTTCCTAACCATTTTATTTTTATTTCACTGTAGGATTTCCCCTTCCCTAAAAACAACCAAGTGTCATACCATATTAAAACTCTAGACAGGCAGCTATGTTTCTCCAGCAGAAAATATAAATAAAATAAGGAAAAAAAGGACGCAAAAATATTTTCCAATGGTTATAAAATACAATAGATAATGAAAATTTATCCTTGTTATTTGGAACGGAGAGAGTCGAAATCACAATGTTTCCCTACCATGGGAAGTGCAATCGGAAGCCGAAGACGACAGGTCGCCGTTGCGTTAGGCATTCTGAGGCATGTTGTGAACATTTTCCAGGCATCGCGGGTTAACCGTAGCTAGGAGACATTGTTTTTGTTGCGCCTAAACCCCCGTCATTCACAAAGGGGTGAATATTTGGTTTCGGTTCCTGCACACGCCCTCTACAGTGAGGGGTGGGGTTGCCGCCCAGTGCTGGAGGGAGCGATGTCCGAGTTTTCATTCAGACCTTTGATGTGCGGATTGTTAATTGTTGGAGCGAAATACAGAAACCAAAGGCATCATGTTGGATAACTAGGTCGCTATGTCCCGTTGAGCTCTTAATCATTACAACAGAAACTTCATCTATTTTATACCTTTTGGGATATGGGATGACATAATTTATTGCGATGTGTTATATTTCTTATGCTTAGAGAAAATACGAAGGTTCCCAGAAATATTTGATCCGGACTCTGTCTTCCATATTATAGTTATACTGTGTTTGAAGAAACCTGTTGTGTAGATCTGTCTTTAGTTGTATTGACTAATTCCATTTGTAAACAAATGATAGTTGCATGCACAGTAATCTGCGATATGTCAACCACAGGCAACAACCGCAAACCATACTGAAGAACGATTTATTTATGAAAATTTGTACATTATCAAGGTAAACCATTCCTAACAGTTTTATCATTTAAGGTCCGTATGCATATAGAAATATCAAGCAGTACCTTTGCAAGTGATTAAATTGACCAAGAAGGGGTGTAGCGTAAATATTATACACAAAGATATTGTTTTTAGTGTGTTAGTAATAGCGCGATGGGTGCAGTAGGTTCGTTTGCACGATGGATGACCTGAGGTATGTATTTGCCCAAAATCGTACTAATAGATGGCGCTGGTTTCGAAGTCGCCTTTCTTCAAGTTGTTGCTTTAATTTTGGCGGAATGTGAATACTTATATTCTGAATTATTGGTTGAACTTTGGGTTTACTGTGTAGTCAGTATGGTGTTATACAGATGACAATTATCTTCCTATATAGTCTCATTCGTATGCAGTTTCTTTTTTATATGTGGAGGTTTGTATTGTGGTAATTTGCCTGTCAACTGAGAGAATTCCATGAAAAGAAAGTAGCTTCAGTCAGATTGGCCAATACATGAGATTTAATCGGCGATGTCCCGAATGCAAGTAATAGTCTCTATTGCCTAAGACATCTCGTTCGGTAGAGGAGATGCAAAAGATAGAAGAGTAGAAAGATTTATTTTTTCAGTATCTACCCTCGGGCAGAAAACTACAAGTTGATAGTCCAATATTATAACGCATACCAGAGGTATCTAAATGCAGTTTCCTGAACTGCAGCCTCATCTAATTCTTCTCTCTATATGTGTATAGCACTCTTTAAACTTACCAAAATATTCAGAAAAACAGTCCCTGTTATTGAACCTGGAGAAGTTCCGTTTCCGATATTGGATCTATCTGTAGTTAGAAGAAAACCTTTGTGAAAAAATGTGCATACAATACAAAGTTTGAACAGCTCCAGATGTGTAGCTTCGTGGTCAATATACTCTGGAAACATAAAGTTATTTAGTGAGGCATGTTTATGAATGAATTAGATAAAATACCTACCAGAGGATGTGTCAGCGTTATTCTTATAAATCCTTATTATTTTTTCATTTCTAATCTAAGTTGAAGTGGAAGAAAAATTGTAATTTTTTAAACAATGGACATAATTAAGAACGCGAATATATCAGAAAATGTTTATTCTACGATAGAATATTTTTCAGTGATAATATATTTAAGATCTGAGAAAATAGAAGTTATATATCAATAAAATATGAAGAATAACACAGATAGGAGTACCAAAGCTAGGAACAAGGGGAATAAACTAAATACCTGACTTAATTCTACAAAACAATGGAAACTTCAAAAAATGGAATCCTTAGTTAGTCCTTGGCTTTAAAGGTGTCTGGGTTTACACCTTTTATAATAATTTGTACAGCAATTGTTAAATAAACGATCATATATTGTGTTAATGAATGCGTTTTTAAGGTAGTTTCATGAGGAATTTATTGTATGGTTGTACTTTACTTCTTTAAATATTTATTTTGATATTGCATTGTTCAATATTGCTTTTGGACAAAGCTTTAAGTGTCATTTTTACATTCTTTACTACATACTGCGTTGCATCCAATCGTGTTTGTTACTCTAGCTAAGGGTGAATATTCTCAGATATTTAGATCTGACTGGCGAGAGATTTGGGGAGGTGACAGTAGGAACAATTTGTAATCACCTTATCAAACCTTTAGATACCCCGTCCTTCCCTGGAGGGTAACAGAAACCAAAACTAAGAACCGCTAGTGATTTGTCGCCTGCACAGTCTAATTAATCTAACAGACTCGGCGTAACAATTGAAAACCCTTGTTGAGTCCCTCGCCTGCGAGTGTGTTGTCGCGCACTCGAAATAAGATTCGAGACTGTTCAACACTGAGTTTGTAATATCTATTCTATGCTTTAATATCATTGTAACTTCACAATATTTGTGCTAAATAGAGGAAGTGTTGTATTCCACCCAAGGATTAGATATGAAGATTTAACTGGAGATAAATATTTTGAGATAATACCATGAAAAAAAGAACACTCTAAAATTAAAAGTTTTCTTAGCAGAAAAGTCCATGCCTGTATTTCTGTGCTGGTTTGTCTGTGTGTCTGTGAACGTCATAACTCAAAAAAGAAATATCGGCTAATATCAAACATGGCATTTAAGTTCGCCATCTTGTAAACATATGGCACGAAAATTTTTAAAAAATTCACTCCATCCTAAATTACCCCTTACATGTAAAATATTTCTTTATTTCTTATTTACTTAAGACTGACTCTAATGATCTGGGTAATTATTCAGTATCCAAATTAATAAAGAAAGGGCGGAAGAAATTACAAAATTACATCATGACAATTCTAGAAGAATGGATGCCTAAATTAAAGTACCTACTCGCAAAAACAAAGACAGTTCATTGATCAGATGAAGGCAGAGGAGGCCAGTGGGCCTAAGCTTTCGTGCTTATGATGTTATAAATACAAGTCACATTATCCCACATTCTTCAAGTACAAACTGACATGGACTCGCAAAATAACCAGGCCAGGCTTACGTCGGTTGTCAATACGTATAATTTTTACGTGAGTACGAGCCCCCAAACCTTAAGGTTTTACAATTTTCGTGTTACGTAATGCACTTATGCTTTATCATTTAAATTAACATCAGGCAAATTTTCTGTGGAGTCTTCCTTGTCAAGATTTCGGAAACTTTTATATAGTAATTTTCTTTCTCACTATGGCCACCACATGGCTTCTCGCGCGCCGACCGCTGCAGCCAGGATTCCCGCCAAAACATAATATTCCTGCAATCACCTCACGCTCTCATATTTAAAGTTACAATTACAATGATATTAAGCACATACCTAATTATAAGACGTATTCGGAGTTCTGTGTTTCTCTATCCACATATTTCTGGCATCTTCTCAGGAATGTTCATCCACACTAACAGTTCAATATTCGAAATTGAGCGAATTTCTCGCTTGATATTTTCTTTCAGTTCTTACAATATATGGGGTTTATCAAGTGATCATCACAGTCAGGTAAATTTCTGTAATTAATTTTCCGAAATTAACAGTTGACCCACACTTAATATTCTTCTCAGACGAAGCATGCTTCCGTTTAAATGGCTATGTTGCTTCGCAAAATATCAGATAATGAATTACAGATAAACCCGATTTTACACACGAGACTCCCTTGCATGGCGCAAAAATCGGTGTGTAGTAAATCCATACAGAATAAAAGGAACTATTATATTAAAAAAATAAATTAGAAAGGCAAAAGAAAGAATATCTTACTTAAACCATTTCTGGAGTAGGTGACCGATGTTGGATGTCATACTGAACTTTTCCAGCATGACATTACTACCTCGCTTACAGCTGATGAATTATTAAATTTAATTCAGGATTTTTTTTTACTTAGGATAACAAGTAGAAGGTTAAGGCCCACCTGATCCCCTGATTTAACGTATGCGATTTGTATACACTGGGAACCTGAAAAATAAGGTGTGTGCAAAAGTCCCATACATTGTAAGAAATAAAAGTAAAATCAGACGAGAAATTCACTGAGAAAATGCCAGAAATATGCGAATACAGAAGGAAAACCTTTTCAATATTTCTTATGATAAGATATGTGCTTATTATTATTGTAATTGTAACTGTAAATACGAGAACGTGAAGCGGTTGAGGTGATATAAATATTTCGGCGTAAGTCGAAACTGTGGCGGCGGCGCGCAACCAGCGGTGAGGTGGCCACAGTGTGAAGGAAAGTCACAGCCGTGTTTCATGTATATAGATCAAAGAAGCTTTGTATTTCTACATAACAACTATTTCAGCTTAATCTAATGTAATGTGTAATGGAGAAATAGTTTTCCTTAAGAAACATGTTAATAATTAATTGTTCTTTACACATACCGTGTATAGACTAAGATTTTAAACGCAGAATCAGACTGAGAAAATGCAATACCTTGGCCAGGATTTGAACCACGGTTTTTCGGCTTCCCGTGGTTTAAATCCCGGCTATGGAATTGAATTTTTTCAGTCTCATTCCATCTTTCCAAGAAATATATTGCTCTTCTCACCTCAAGTTTGATAACCTGCACTAAATCTACCTTATTTTATGTCAGGAGACTTTCCTGTATTTCTTCAGAGAAAAGGGCTTTAATTGCATGCTTCATTACCAATGTTAATTGAGGGAAATAGCAAACATACAAGAGTGGTATTAAAATGTTGGTTTATGAAGACTGGTGCATTAGAAGAAACAAGTATAAACGTTTTCGTTCATAGTATGACAGCCGTATCACGCAGTTCAAACTACTACAGTATTTTTACAGTCCCCTAACCACTGAAGTGTTAACATCAGTTTTAAAAAACACAGCGGAATGCCATGTAATGCACGGTGAGTGGACAGGTCTCTTTTTATATATATATATATATATATATATATATATATATATGTGAGAGAGATAAACTGTCTCCCACCGCCCACATGCAATCCAAAAGCGGCACTCCGCAATAACATGTGTCGTCTTGTTTTATTTAAACCTTTCAGCTCACAACAACAAGTGGTGCCAGAAGCCTGGACAGGTTATTATACCCTTCTTGTTTCTTCGCGCAACTGGACAGGCTGAATAATGCATGCGCAATCCATTGGGCCGTGAACATTTCTCCATCTAGCTAGAGAGTGCTTCACATACACTCATGGAAATCCCAAATTGGAGATCGTTGGGGAAATTTGTAGAGGACATTTCAATTTCAATGTGGAGGAATTGCCATTTCGATACAAGCCATGAGCGATAACATGTTTCCTTATTTCACGCTACACAGCAGAAAAGTCTTTGCTGAATACTTACTTTTACCTTATGTGTTCATTCGTCACTAAACTGTAGTGCTCCTTTCATTCGCACTCAATGTTTATTAGTTTAGAAAAGCTTAATAGTATATAAAATCAATAATAATTCAAAACACTTTGATAGAGAAGGGAAGCATTTTATAGTAACATAGGACTTGAAATGCCTCTTTCGCCCGTTCGAACTCCCTTTCTTTGCCATTTAAAAATAAATAATTATTTATTTAGTATTCATGTATAACCATAATTCCATTTAATCGTGAACTCTTATTGCCTATGCCAATTAATTGTGTAATTATTGAAATAAGTAAGTAATTCTTATCAACGGTTTCATTCTAAGGCAATAGAAAACCGAGCGAGGTGGCGCCGCGGTAACGCGTACGACTCGCATTCGGGAGATCCCAGGATCGATTCTCGGTGACCACCCACTCTGACCCATGGATTTTTTCGTGGGTTCCCGGGCCGTCAGGCGAATACTGAACTTCTTTCTTTCAGCCCCCGAATGTTCTGCCTCTCCATTTCGTTCCATTCATTTCATTTATCCTTCACCCCGTTATGTCTGTTTCAGGGTTGAAAGTGGCGGCGGTTGTGTTTCGGTGTGGTAGGAAAAAAGGAAGCTCTCTGTAAAACTTTTTCCGTCCCTCGGCTTTCGGCTGGTTGCCGGGGCTAATGGATGCCTCCGAGTACTGGACCCTCTGTGTGGGGAGGGAGTCCTCGGTCTGCCTGTCAGACTGTCGAGTACTCTCTATCTGGGAACCTCAGGGACCCTATCATTGTAGTGCCGTCACCGCTGGTTCCGTCCGCCCGGTGTCTCCCTGGGGCGCCCCCTTGTGGGGTGTAGATACAATATCTTCACTGGTGCAGTGCGAGTCCCCTCCAATAGTCAGGGAAACAATGTAACGAAACTAGTTAAATTCTACAACACCGCGCTCTTTACTACGGATGTAATAACAGCTGTAATATCTTTCTTCGTTTATAGAGTGTATTATGCTCACTGACTGACCAATGGACATTCACATCAGCTTATTGTGGTTTTATTTATTCCTGTCTTCATCGATATTGAGGATGTCTTTGCAAGTACGGTTTGAAGAGCGAAATTTCTATACTGCAAGGATTCACCTGAAACACAATTAAAGTAAATTAAAAGAAAACAAAGACCAAAATGCTATATCTACTGCATCAAAATAATATTAATTATTTTCCGTTTTAGTCAATTTGAAGGCAAAATGCTCATCATTAGCCTACTGATGTTTCTAGCAACTATTTGTAACATATCAACTCATTGATGCATCCTAGTGATTAATGTGGCAACTTAAGAATCAAATATCATTTATTAGATTGCAGCTGCAAGGGTACATATTTCTTCGTTTAGAAATATCCCTGTCCTCACCTGCGCTAGAGGGAGTTGGAGTGGCCTTGAGGTTTAAAAAATAGTACTAAACTAGTAAGCCAAACAGTTGTGTCTAAATGAATGTAATTTATAAATACCATCACTTCATTTTACGAATTTATTAAATGTTACGCAGCTCCCATGGCACGCCATATTTGCTACTCGTGCAACAGTGACCGGACGTTTCTCCCGTGACTAGTGCGCAATATGAAAGAAAACATGAATATATTGTGTTCAGGTTTAAATATAAAACGTGTTCAAATTCTCTTCTTCTTTCTAACCATGTGATGAACATCGAAGGACACGTAATAATATCTAAGCCAGTCATGTCCAAACGCCGAGCCAGTCCTTGATATACTTCCCGCGTGACAGCTACGAAAACTTTGTGCATAAGAAAAACCTACTACGCATTCACAATACCAAAGAAATTTAATACAGTTTTACAATAAACGATCATCTTTAATAAACAGTAAATTAAGCATCAGATTCTAGTACTAGTAAGTAAACCACTCCAAAATACAATTGTAACAGACGTAGCAATGGCATACACGTTTTAATCACATTAATATACTTAACTTACTTCCTGTGTGTCTGCTACATGATTGGAAGTCACAATAGCTCCAACATTTGGCACAATATGTGTTATAGATATTTTAGTTGTGCTGAGAGATGAGAATGTAATATTCTAGTATCGTTTTTACATTTAATTTGCTTCATTCGAGAAAAAAGTTGCTCCGAAATGTATATTGATGAAAACATTGCCAATTTACGAGCGCTAAATTCCAAAGACAAGTTTATATACCTCGATACTTAAACACTCTTTGCACATATTTTAATAGCTGTATTATTTTGCAATGTAACTAATTCCTCTGCAACTGTAAAGGTGCTGTTTTTGGTACCATTGCCAAGGGGTTGGAAAAAAGAAGAAACAATTTTTCATGCTTTTAAAATCTTTGAACCTGTGAACTGCAAATTCATTTTTCAAACTTTCCATTAGTTCAACGTAATTATTGTTAAAACTACCTCCTGTGGTACTTTCAATGGAAATAGAAATGAGAAATGGTACAATTCCCTTTGCAACAAGTGCTCCTTAAATAATTGTAATTTTCCAGCAAAGTCATCATTGAATGAAACATAGCCACAATGGTACAGCTTTTTCCTTTAAGTTCCGTATTTAAGCCATATAGATGCTACATTACTGTGAGAAAGGCTAAATCACTGATCCATTCCGGTTGCTCGATTTTTGGAATTACTTTATACTGAAAATATCAAGTGTTGTTATTAGGTTGGTAACAGTAGACTGAGAAAGTCATTAAATAGTCGCTGTTACTAACCAAATATTACAGGTTTCTTAAGCACGTACTGACTTACATGTTGTTTCATGTAACTGGAAGAAGCTTGTGACCATCTCACCTCAATGTAGTAAGTGAGGTCCTCAAACTCGAGCCCATACTTCATAGGAATGCTTTGACTGGACGATGCTGAAGCGATTTCGGTTTGATTTTCTTAATGGTTTTGACTACAACATCTGTATTTTGCAAACTTTAGCTGCAAGTGCCTCTAGAAGGATAATGCAATGGAACTGGTGTATTTTACTGTTAGTGCCTACTTCATTTAAATGGAAAGAAATTCTGGCAGCAAAGCCCTTTTTTACTCCAAGCATTTCCGGAGCTCCATCGGTCACAGCACTAATTTCTCCCACTGCGACCGCTTCGATTCTATCGAGTTCCGCTCTGCACTAAATACTACCTCCCCTGTAGTACAATCCTTCATGGGAATTAGGTGCAGAAGAAATGTATATATATATATAGGAAAGCTTTCATCCACAGTACGAACAAATAAAGGCAACTGAGCTCTATCAGTTAGGTCGGTGCTCTCGTCCGTAGCAAGAGAAAAACAGAAACAATCTTTGCATTTTTTAAAAACTTGCTGCTCTACATTGGCTGAGGTGTCATCAGTTCTGCGTGCTATGGTTTGTCTTTATAGCTTTATTCCATCGAAAGAACCCTTGTACTCAGGGCATGGTTTTTCTGCTTTCACTATCACACAATTTTTAATTTCTTTTAATTCCCTTGTTTACGAGTACTGTGTTGTACTGTTTACTTTATCGCTTATTACCGCAGTTACACATGCAACACACAAACATAAACACCCATGTCCATTACGGTACTTGCACCCACGACCCTCAGGTTGGCGGAGCGCCGAAGCTATATGCTCCAATGACCACGGCTACGAGGGCCGGCTTTAATATATTCACCATAGTTAAAAGGCTTCATTGACGTAGTACTTCCAATGCCACAGTATAACCAGCAAGGAGAGTGTTTATTTTTATTTATTTATTTGAAGTCGCTTTAACTCACAAGGGTCTGTTTGTAACTCTTACATTAATACATACATGCATACGTACTATCATTTGATAATAAACAGATAATGCTTTTCTTATGTGAACAATACAATTAGAGAACATTTTCAATTATATTACAATGGTTTTAAGTTTCGTTATACAGTTGTGTAGTTTGTAAGAACATTATAATATCTTTATACATTATTGAATCATTAAGACATCTAACATTATTTGGGATGTTTTAGATTTTTCTGTATGGGCCATAATGTTGACATTCTGCGAGTACATGGGAAACTGTCAATAGAGTTTTGCATGTTGAACACAGCGGCTGAGTTCCTTTGGTGATCAGGTAGGAGTGTGTCATCTTTGTATCTCCAATTTTTCCTCGGGTAATGATAACTTGATGTTTCCTGTTTATGTTTGTAAAAATACATTTGTTGTTTGAAAATTGTATTAAAGTAAGCAGCTTGTTTCTCTGATTTTGTGACCATTTTTTTCCATGAAATAATGATTTTGGTTCGGATGTATAGGGCTAAGTCTGAATGCCTTGTTATCTCTGCATTAAATGCTGGTTTTTGGATAGCCGCTTTAGCTGCTTCATCCACTCTCTCGTTACAAGGAAAATGTTGTTATCTTTTGGAACTGCAGATCTACCTTTGATTTGAAATTTAGCTTTTAGTTCTTCTAGCAAGTCATCTTATCCACACCTGTTAACAACAAAATGATAAGTACTTATTTCTTACAGTTTACATTCGCTGTTGTGGAGCACTTGTTTGCTGTTTCATCATCTACTGAACTGTTTACTTTGTACTTCCATAATAATGAACATTAATAAACAATGGTAGGATTTAAAAACATTATACTCACCTGTGATTGCATTATGTCCTGCATGGGCTGTTTCATAATGTCAGTGAATGTTGTATTCTTTTTGCACCATTGAATACTTTCGAACAAAGTAAACACGTAATGTTTTCCCTATCCACTAAACAAAAACATTCGTCCATCCTTCCTCTTTGAACTTACGTTTATAAAACGTGGAAGGTTCAGACGGCGATATCACTGCATTACAACCTACCACTGTTTGTTATTGTCTGTTCAGAGTCTTTTGAGACAGTGGTAGGCGCAGGTAGAAAACCGGTTAGTCGCGGCAAGGTCCAGTTCGTGTGTTGGCTCTTTGTTATTGCTGCCGCACCGCCTCGCGAATTCCTTATCTCCCCTTTCCACTGTCTCAAAAGCCTCTGTGCGAAAATGATGGCCTTCACAGCAAGAGGTACGCAGTCCACGTGACGCGCAGGGTACAGTGAAGAAAGTTCGGCTCATGAGCATGCTCTTGGACATGGCTAACCTAAGCTTAGTTTTTTTTAAGTTACAAAACTGTCACATCCACATCTTAAGGTAATTCATCTTGGTTTTGACACATGAGAAAATGTGTAGCAATAATTCAAACATTTTAGTTATTCACTTTCCATTACTCCGTGAATTGCAAAGGGTATGTACAAACCTTAACTGTGTTCTGTTTAAAACATAGATTTTGGAGAAATAATATTGTTATTTGGAACTGAACACTCGATGAAATTCTGCAAGCGAAATTATTGGAAGCCACATTGCGAATATTCCCTCCTAATTGATCGAAAATGTGAGTTTGCTTATTTTAATACTTCAATGAGAAAGGAGCAGACCAGTCAACTTATAAAACAATATGTAATATTGCCTAGATAGTTTTGCGGTAAATGTAGTTGCATGCTCTACATTAAGTCAAAATAAGCATGTTCTCTCCATAACAAGGGTCTAAAGAAAGGACGCAGCACTGACAAAACACACCGAGTCAGCTCATATACCAAGGACCATATTATTAGTAAACCAGTCACATATAAAACATCCTTTGATAATTATAATTTGGGTAATCCGAAACAGATTTCGTATATTCTAATACAACAAAGCTTAATGACTGAATTCTTTTTAAACTGCATATTTTAACATTTTGTAAAACCGATAATTTCCATGGATTTTCAAATATATTTACATACATATTAATATCGTTAAATTTTGAGAAAGTAATCGCTTTCAACTTTAATATTCTTATCTGTATACCTATGTTATCTTATTAGTTCATATAGTAAAACACTTAAGGACAGAAATGATACCAGGGACAAATAGGGGAGCATAGGATTGCCATAGTAACTGCTCTAGCCCATTATTCCTACACGGTAAAGGATCACGAGATTTTCTGCCGTTCTCACCGAATCTACAGGATTGTTAATACTTACTACTTGTGGCCGGCAGAGAAGTCGGCCGAATGCCCGCAGAGCGCAGTAGGTTACGGGAGAAAGAGACGCCGAATCGTGGACCGTAAAATGCTTACTGAACGCATTAACAATAATAATAATAATAATAATAATAACTGAAAACTAACATGTGTTATAAGGGATGTTGAAAATGTTGTACCTCAGTAAAAATACATCCATGGCGTGGGCAACGGTAATATTATAACGTTTTAATTTAAATAATTTGGTTGCATTTGTGGCAGAGAATATTGACACCTCAGTCTTCGGAACAAGACGATGGAGTGATTTTTTTTCAACAAACGTTCGAGACGTTCCTCTGTTGTGATTCACTTCTCTTCAGCAAGAGAAGAATCTTTGTCCTATCATTCACAGATCCTGTCTCCGGAACTTTGTAAGAAGTCGTCGAAAAGTTTCTCTATTTGGAACACGATTACCAGGGTATTCTCTTACAAAGTGTCTTATCACTTATCTGCAACAATCAGTATTCCCATAATTATCGTATATAAATACCCTTTGTTCAACACTGAATGGCGGTATAATTAATTAAGAACAATAATAACGCTAGGTAACACGTAAACTAATTCAAAATGCACTAATACACAATGTAAGCAGATAAGTGCGTATACATGATGGCCAACTTTGAGAATGTTGCGCTTCAACTGACCCCAGCTAACTAGATAATCGCGCGCCCGGCACCGGCACTCTCCGACGAAACGTTATCGTTTCACGGGGAAGTAGCCGCGTTCTAACAGGCATTAGTTGTATTAACTATCCCGTATATCTTGTTTCGGTTTCGTATGCAAGAGAAACTAGATTTCACTTTTCCTATCAAAATTAGAGTCCTTAGTTTCTATTGGTTGCAACGTATAAATGCTTAAATGTAGTTGTTAAACTATATGTAATTACTTGAGTTACGTATTAACACAATAGTAAATAGACATATATGCATCTTCTTGTTAATTTCTGTGACATTTATTTACTACTAGGCATTGTTTCATCCGCTGGCTATTGAATTTTCAAGACGGTGTTTTACTTGGAGCTGTACTTGGCCTGTGTTGTAGCTGTGTATGTAAATATTGGGACAAATTCAGCCTTCTAATTTTTAAACAATTTTAATATGGTTATGTATTACATTCACACAATAAAATTATATAATCAACAATCAATTACATCATTATATACATGTGTCTACGTACTAATCACCTTTTTATTGTCAATTTATGCAGAATTAACGAACACAAAAGAGAAAATTTGTGACCTTACGGGTATAAAACATTGAAATATATTAACTACATGGAGCTTGTTGATGAAGTTCACTGTTTTGCTACGCATCCTTATAACGCTCAGGATTGCGGAGATTTTGTAATTTCTCGAATTACTGTACAATAAATTTGTAAGTCTCAACTTACAGCAGAGAAAATCTTAAGAGGTAATATAATTTTAATTTGAACAACCTCTTTTCCTCCTTAGCATATATGTGTATGTGCACCAGGTTCATGGAAATGGTTTTATTTGATTTCGTTCCTATAATCAATGTGTTCTGTATTTCAGAAATGGATGGTATTGGGAATAAGTCCAGACTTTGGGCAAGCCTATAGAGTTTCAGATCATGCTAATAGCTTTTGTTCTTCAGTTCTATTTGTATCCCGCCTTTAACTTCGTTGGTCTTATCGGCGGCCTTTCCTTTGGAACTTGTTGCCTGGTGTTAACTCATATCCTCTTGTATACGTAAGTTTCAATCATTAGATCACACACACTTCCAGATTCTGAGGAGAATAGGGAATAATCTTGGCTAGAGAAAAAGTTTCATCCCTCAGCCGTGGGTCCCTCATACAGCAGGCAGTGCTCTACCGACTGAACTACGGGGCCAGCACTCTAATCCCTTACGTTGGGTCACATTGTGTTTAACCCTTTAGGTACTCTGTTGAGAATATGTGTTAGAAATTTTAGGCAGTTTAAAATAAAACTATTTTATTCAAATGTCATATAGTGTGATTTGAAACAAAATATGTATGGAAATAGTTTGTGACATAAACAAACGAAATAGCTACATACCTAGTGATTTAATATTAGATTTTAGATTTTTAGATGTTTGCTACATTTATCCTTAAGGAGTAGAACAAATTGTACTGCTATATGATTCGTGATACAAAAATACATATTTATGTGTGCCATTTTTTCCTTGATTAACTAATGTAAAAACTGAAGATAGTTTACTCTAATAGCGTATGACATTTGCATGTAAAATTACTGATAAATGAAGTTCGGAATCCTTTTTATCATATAGAAAAATAAGAATTCCTTTAAAGAAATATTATTTAAACCCGCATAGCGAAAAAGAACCAAAATAAGAAAGCACATTGAAGCCGGAATTATAAACGCAATAATTATCATAATAATCTGAGAAGGATAGTGACATAAAATAAGTAATAATATATTTAAAATCAGTGTATGTATAAAAAGGAGAAGCATTGTGAAAATTGTTGACTGTAGAAGCGACAGAAAGACCAGACAGGCACAGTTTTGTTAATTAGGGACCTCAAGTAGAATGGGTAAATACCAATGAAGCAAGTTTTTCCTGGTAAACAGCCGAGTACAGCTGCACTTAGCCTGGTGAAGGTCTCTCTAGAGGCTTCATGACGCCGAATGGTGACAAGCGTTTGAGGGGTGAGAGGGGAAGTTTAGGCATTGGTTTTCCTTGTATTAGCGTGGGTAGATCAGTCTGTCCTGAGTGCTTGGCGAGGACGGGACGACATTCTCGTCGAGTTGTGAACATTGGCGGCGAACATGCTAGAGGGTAGAACGCTTAGCCGTAGTTAATATTCTTCGGTCTTGGTAAAGACAAAGTAACTTCGTATGCATTTAATAGTGATCGGCAAACCGCAGTATTATTTTAAATAGTGAATAAATGTGTTCTAGGATAGCGTTCGCGTTTCGCTGTACACACCCACGCATACCCCGAGATTAAGGTTTCATGCTGGAGCAGCCGTGGCAAAAATAAGAAGAACCATCTAGGAGGAGACAAGCAGCAACCGTGAGGCAAAGGTTTTGCTTTATTGTGGGAGGACGTAGTGTGGCTGCGTCATATTGCGCCTAAACGTGGGGCTGAAAGAGTTACCTGCGTCAACATCAAATGCAGTACCTCTTTTTGGCAAACAGAATGTCTTGCTCTCTACATAATGCAGTAATATAAGAACTAGAAATTAATGCAATCTGTTAACTGGCTTCATACCTATATGTTTACCTTAATGGCTCTGGTAGTGCAATATAATGCCATACAAATTTTAATCGGGTTTCCACACTTGAAGAAGATCTTGTTATGCATAAAAAGCGTCAATTTAATTATGTTAGATTTTGAGGAGTACGTTCCCAGTTAGTACATCGCGTCAGTCTGCCGCCCCCAACGTACGGACTGCAAATAATCCTCTGGGTTTTGTTATGGAAACTATACATCGTGTTCAGCCACTGGAATAAAAAGATTAAAAAAGAGCACAACAAGCAAAAAGCAATTCTTTTCATCCCAGTTCTGGGAGGAAAATTTTTAAAAGCTCCCCTCACCGAGTGCTTGCATATTGTGCTATGTAAGGTGTATTCAACGCATTCTGTTTACACTTTACTCATGCACGGCATTCGCAAAATGAAGTAATAATGGCACAACAACGATGCTATTGAAACATTCAATAACGAAATGCTTGAACAGCCAGGGTCAAAACAACACCAGTGCACAAAATGTACAAAAATTGAATTTATACCGTGAATAAAAGCACTTTGTTCAAGTAAAAGCACTCAATGAATGCTTGATAGGTAAATTAGTATTCTCAGCATCAAAAACAATATCACTGATTTAAGATATTGCCTGATTTAACCTCTTATAAAATGTTCTTGTTTATATAACGAATACAGGTGGCAGAGGGAACATTATTCAATCACAAAAAACGATACCACGTTTTCTTTATGCCTGGAGGCTCATTAATACCATCCGGCCCTCGTAGACGTGGTCGTTGGAGTGTATAGCTCTGGCACTCCGCCAAGGTGAGGATCGCGGGTTCGAGTCCCGCCATGGGCATGGATGTTTGTGTATGTGTGTTGTAATAAGCGGTAACGAAAATAGTACAAAAACAGTATCATAAACTGGGTAAAACACGGGAACTTTAAAACAAGTGTGCGCGTGAGCAGGTGTGTACATAACTGGTGAACAGCAGTGCGACGAAAGAGTGGGATTTTCAGGCGAGGTCGCTAGTGTACTATGCCTAGGTTCAAACAGGAGAGATGACGCTCGATGAGAGTACTTCACATGTCGCGCACCGAGAATGGTGACGTAATACGACCTATGTGCTATGATGTTTCTGCGCGAGCTTCCTCTGCCTCTCGTCTGTACTTATTCTTCAGACAGTTAGTACTTAAAAAACGAAAAATGTGACAAATGAGTGTATTCATATTTAAGCTCGGCATATTTTAAGAAAGAAGACGAAGATATTTGTTTTACCCAGTAAATGCTCAGGTAATATATATTAAAGTGATTAACGGTATAAACGGTTAGTCCAGAATGACTAACTTGGGAGAAGTAAAATTTATTGCTTAGATTTTGTGTATATAGCTTGTGAGGCTTTCCTAATTGTCACTGGTCTTTCTAATGCTGGGAAATCCCTAAGCACAACTTGTTATGCAATAAATTTAGTTTCAATGAAATCAATAATTTATGTCAAATATCTTTACCTCACCTCTTTCGAAATATTCCCTGCTGGAACTTTAAACTTTCTAAGTTCCTTGCCCAGTTTATTTTAGAGCGTTTACTAGGCCATTCTTCTCATAAGCAATACCACACGTGTTACGCGCTCGAGCACTTATTTTGAACTCACGAGTGTTTGCTAAGACTATTTACCGAATGAAACGTTTGATAAAGAATACTAAGAAAATGAAAAATGGGCATTTTGTACAATATCATATAATTGAATTTATTGCAAAAGTAGTGCCGTCTTCTGTGTATCTAATATATGTTTCTTCGTTTATTTATCTATGTTAATTATGAATTGAATAAAATGTGTGTTAATAAGTATGAGAGGATATAATTAGGATGTTTGATATGAAAATAAATGTAAACCAAGATAAATTACCTTGTTATTTTTAGGAGGTTTAATATGTGTTTTTTTAGCTAACTCAGCAATTGATTTTATCCACAAATCAGAAACAAGTGAAAGTCAGCTGAGACACTTTCCACACAATTGGTAATGAGGTACGACAATCTCATTTCCACAAAATTTCGGTGATAGCTTAAAGCTGACACGGGCTGTGTACTAGATTAGTTAGCACTGAATTTTTGTCCCATGAAGTAGATGGCCATTCTAAGTATATTTCGCTTTCAGAGGCTTTGAGTTCGTAATCACCCGACCTCTGCAATAATGTTGACTCATTTTATCTATTTAATTTATTTCTTTAATTTTGGTAGTTTGTCTTTAAACAGTCAGGTTCTATCCCTTTGGGATTTAATACATGTAACGAACGATGAATTGAGTCAAGAGTATATTCCTCTTCTTGCAGGTTACCAACTTAATATTTGGCTTGCGAAAACTAGTAAGTATCCCAACTTTATTTCAAACTCGAGATCTCTGGATTATGAGGTAGACACCACGGAGGTGTGTTCATAAATTTCGTATTACTCACTGACTGACTCACATGCAGCTTTTAACTCGGAATTCTACTTTCATTACTTCCAGACATCAAGGAGGCCAGGAACAAGTTGTGATAAGAGAATGGTTTCTTCCTATAACCGTGAATGAAACCCGAATATCATCAATCAAGGCTGTGTTTGCTTGGAATTATTTTGTGGTAGTTATTTGTCTGTTTTATAACCTACCACCGTCGGAATATTACCTAAGTGAGATTATGTAAAATGAATAAGAACGCATCCTTTGGCGCTATTAATTTGTAAAATTCCCACGAGATAATGCGTTGGGAAAACCTTGAGACTAATGCACGAAGGATTTTTAATGTATAGTACTTTCTATATCATATTTCTTTTCATTTAGATGGTAAGATGGTAAGAAATATGAGGCCAGAACAGGAGACATTTCAATCCGTGCTGATATGATGATGACACTTTTCTTCTTTTTGCTTTTATTGCTCTTAATCTTCTATTATATTAGTTTATTTAGACCTGTTTGGTTTGACAGTAGCTGCTCGATAATACATAAATGAGGTTTTGACTACCAGCACTTTGCATTTTTGTGCTCTTTAAGTAGTAAAACCAGAAATGGATTGCACAGTTCATGAACCAATGTGCTACAAATGATTCAACTACAATACCACAAGTCTACCTAATGTATGCGAAGCAGAAGCTCTTCTAGACAGGCTTATAGCCAACCATGGAAGTGTATCCCCCCCCCAATCACAGTTTGATGATGGGACGTATTAGTGATTGAGGCTCAGACGGAATAACTATTTAAAGTATATAGGTTGTGCCGATCCGGCGCGTTTACGACCTTTAATAGCTTTATATCTTTCTCGAGAGTGTTGTTTCTGTTTCCCTTCTCTACTATGCTGGAGCTATTGTCGCGAATTTAGCTTGGCTACCTTGCATTAACGCTGTCTCAGAGTGAGTGATGTTTCTGTTCCGATCAGTGTGTTCGCTCTCCCGGGGATAAATCATCTGATATGGGTAGACACCACTATTAATTATTTTGGAGGCACTCTGATCGCTTTTTCATTGCAGTTTGCTTTTGCTTTCCAGTTGTGCTCGTAAGGTTGGATACTTCAGTGTCACAAACAACTCTGTAGAAACCACTGTATTTTCGAAGCTGTTCGGAATTTCTTATTTAAATTGTTTCATTGTTCGCGGTTTGTTCAAGTAGTTTAATGTTCCGCGCTTATTCAGAATGTCCTTTCTTAATTGTTATAATGTTTAGGGTTTTGTGTTAATTATTGTAACTTTGGCCTTTATTTTAAGTGTTACGGGTTTCACAGTCTCTTAGATCGTTGTACTTTTCAGAGTTTATTTGCATGTTATAATTCCGAAATTTGTGGTATGTGTGCGTTTGGTCACAGAGAAATTGTGGAAAGAAAGGGGAATTGTGAATGTTTATGAGCAAGCATTGTTTGGCGACCTGGATTAACGCTGCCAAAGTTACCCTAGGTCGGAATTTTATTTTATGTGGCACGAGTTGCGGCTAGGCATGCGTTAGGTAAACTGCGTACCATTTTCACTGTAAAACTTTGATTCACTTTGCCAGTGCAATTTTGAACTTCCGTTATTTAGTGTAAGGGACATTGTTATAAAGCGACTATTTTGCATGTTATGTTTAAGTTCTATAAATGCATACATACAGCAATTTGTGTTATAAATGGCGCAACAGTTCTAGGCATGTGAAAATCTTAATGACAGCTATGAAGCGAGTTAAATACCAGATCAGGAGGTGACTGGTCGTCTGCATGCTGCTGGAGTGCATGAGACAGTCATTGTCAAATATCCGCACACCGGTTATGCATTGCACTACACAATAAACTTATAGTTATATACAGTATATTTCAATCAACCGCTGTAAAATGCCCTTAATATAAAAACACTGTCAGCCATCTGCCTCCAGTTCTTCCACACCTGACAGCCATTCCTCTTCTGCGGAATCACTCACATCATTGCCGCCATCACTGCTGTCGCTACTTTCTGCACCGTTATCCTGGATGAGAATTTTTTCTAATTGATTTTCTGCAATTCCGTATTTTTTGAAATAATGATTCTCAATTTATTCAACATGTCGATATACATTTTCCCATTCTGGCCTTCCAATTTCTGCAAATCGCTGGCGACATAACTGCTCCACATCTTTTAGTTTAAAAGTGATATTTCTGCAGACCACCCAGTTTTTGACATCAGCCCAGATTAATTCGATTGGGTTTAGGTCTGGGTGATACGGTGGCAGTCTAAGTACATTATGGCGATGTTGTATTAATATCTGGCCAAGTATTATGAGTTATGACTTCTGAAGGGATTTTTTGGCTTTAACTAAGTTATATTTGTTTTACTCATGCTTTCATCAAAAGCTATATTATGCCTAAGCAACCAGGTTTTTATTTCTTCTTTCAAGGAATTTGAGGTAGTTTGTTTGTCAATTTGAGTTTTGCCACATTGTGAAGCATTGTCGATAACCAGAATAGACCCAGCAGGCATATTAGGTATAAACATGGTGTTGATTCACTTCATGTAATTTTCTGTATTCATTTCTTGATGAACATCTCCTGTTTTTTGTTGGACTTGTAAAAGAAGGGCATTTGTAACGAACAGCATGAACGATAATAAGTATTTGCCCTTTTGCAACAGATGCCTGGAAACCTAATTCGCTATCGTCACTTCAACTTTTAGATGTATCACTGCTGTGTATGTACGACTCATCTTCATACACTATAGTTTGACCCTCTAGTTTGTACCTCTGAGTAAGGTACTCTTCCAACTGAGATCGTTTGTCGTGGTTTTCTATTAGAGCTCTCCTATTTGGTTTCGTTTTCTTCCACTTAAACCCTAAATCTTTTATAAATGTTCTGAGATTTGTAGCAGCATCTTGAAAATTTATGTTAATATAAGTACATATAAAATTATAGTCATTTGGAAAGTTAGTATCAGACTGCAAAATTCAGTGCCATAGCCGGGATTTGAGACTTGTAGCACCACCTTGAACATTTATGTCATCTTTCAGATTGATGAGCAATCTGCTTATTGTTGGCACAGTTTTTTCTTCCACATAGAAATTGTGAATCGTGCACCGAATGACGCATTTGTCGAAATCGTTTATTTCTGTAATACGTTTAGGGACCTTATGTTTCTTCACAGGTGTGTCAAATGGTACTCTTTCACCCATATCGTTTTTCTTATCTTTGAGAAATCTGGAAACGGAACTCAGTGAAACACCAGTTGCTTTGGCTACTCTTTCTTTCACTCTCTTAAGGCTTTTGTGGAACTCGGGTAAACATATATTTTCTTCCTTCATCTCTGATTCTTGCTTCATGAAGTCAGGACATTTGCAATTATTTCCCTGCTTTGAATACGTAATACCTTACCATTTAACTTTGAAAACGTAGGAGCCATGGTTATAAATATAACAAATATAAAATAAGCACTGTTTACGTACTGCTCTCTTTGAAATTACAACCAGATGCAGACACTTTCTATACAGACTGTATGTGTTACGCACTGTGAGTAAGCAAAGGTATTATATCGCTTTCGTTGATTAAGCTAAACATAAACCATTCCTAGGCTCGGCAGCTGGGGTGACAATCAAGGTCACGATTCCAGAATTTTTGCGCCAGTTATACTGCTCATCATCATGAATGTATATCAGTGGAAGATTTGAAACTAAAGGCAGTCTCCCTTACTTGAAAGTGTTTATATAGTGTATGTATATATATATATATATATATATATATATATACCAGGTGGATAACCTGCCCTTATTTTTTCGAATTTATGCAACCCACTAAGAAGCAGGTAGGCCTTTTGGTCTATCTTGAGCGTTCGCTCTACACCTCACATAAGTACATAGATAGAAGACGGCTTAACAACTCGGTAAATAATTGACTTAAGGGGGAAAAGATATTCGTGATATAAATCCATTCGAAAAACAGCGTACTCTTATACTGAAAACTTCACCAGGTTATATACAATTTATAAACTTTTTTACACTATACATTCGTACACACAGCTTCCAATAACCCCTATTGAACGAGCACCTATCATAACGGATCCATCTTCAAAATAAGTTAAAACAAAATGGCGGATTTATGCAAAGAGAATGTAATAGGTAACGACCAATTACAGACTCACCTACATTCATAAACGAGTTGTACAGACATATCAATAAATGTTAAAGTTCAATTCTGGCATAAACCTCAGCACCTACTAGTTTGTATAGCAAGTCATGTTATCCATGAAGATAAATCACCACAAGAAATTTAAAATTACACTAATGGGTACGTTATAACGTACTAATAAAGCTACGAAGCGAGCACTAGTTCTCGTACACTCCACTAGCATTGGAGTTTAAAAGGCTTAATATCTATAAATATTTTGTGATGGTCCAGTGTTTATTAAGTTTCGGTGTTCTGAGGTTGTTGTTCCAATATATGATAGTGGGTCAATTCTTTCTTACCCTCCATTTTACTTCTTTCGATCAATGATTTGGTATTACAAAACAAAATATGATTATATGATAATTACAAATAAATGGCGTTAAACAGATGAGAATGCTCCAAGAAATTTTTGTGATGCATGCTCACAAGGAAGAAAATTCATAGTCTACAGCACCTTACTAATATCCGCATTAAACTTCGCTCATTCAACCAAGTTGCATATCTTTTAAAATATGAAGTGTCCAGTCACCTGCATCTAAATCTGGCTTGACGTTACCTTCTGTGTTGTAAACTTTCTAGCCTGAGTTGTTACTATACACAGCGAGTGTTCAAACGAGGAATATGTGGATATGCTGCTGCTCTGTGGTGAAACAAGATGTAATGCAGTGAAAGCAAGACGCCTATACCAAGAGCGGTTTCCAGGAAGAAGAACACCAACTACCGATACGTTTCGAAGAGTTGAAAGGCGCCCTTGTGAAACGGGTGGGAATTTCAATTCCAGGCTACATTATATGAACTTCCGTCTACGGATGTACGTAAAATTTGACGATTTCGGTAAACTACCTGAGAGATTCTAGATCAATTATGAAAGCACTATCTGTTGGAGATACCTTTCTTCTGATAATTTGTTTTCCCTGTTAAATGGATAGGCAATTAGCAAATATTACAAATATATTCCGTAATTAAACCCAAACTGAATTTCCAACAAGCCTAAACATACAACGAAAGTGGAGCTCAAAAATCGAAACAACTTCCACTGTAAAATCCAAAATAAACTCAACTTACAGGAGTGGGAATATAAAAGAGCTGATCGACAACTCAGTGGAGGACCATAACTAGACAATACTCTCCTAGAACCTCGGATAAACACATCAAAATTTATTCCGAAACCTAATCTCAAAGAAGACTTCCCTCCCCTAGAACAGCACAGAGTGACAAAGAATCGCAATTGGACTAAAATGTCCAATGTTAACGTCTAGCAAACTCTCAGAATACGAGCGTGACGATGAACAAGTTCCATCTGATACTTCATTAAAACGGCACAGAAATCTAGCATATTCATAAAAACAAAAACTGACACTACAACGCTAATGAGTGACGAGCTGTTAAAAGTACAAACAAAAATTGAAAACAAAACCAACCATTACATTCTGAATTATCGTACCAACAGCAGAAAAGCTTCATGGTAAACGCATTACGTACATGTGACATGGCATCATTGGCGCGCAATATACAGACGATCTAAGTGGTTCTTAAACACAACCAAGAAGATTTAAACCAAGAAGATTTACCCACTGCTAACGAACAAAATAATCAAATCCCGCCTTACCCGGATAGTAAAGATATTGCTTTCACAAATAAACAAATTAAGTATCCAGCCAACCTCAGAAACGTCACCAGCTCCAAACCAAGGTGAACTTCTTTCCAATAATTAGGCGCACTGGACAACACAATTATTCTGCGGAATATTCAGCCCATTATGCTAAAATTTAATATTTAAATCATATGGTAAACAGTTCCTAAAATATTATGCTCGTAAAAAGCTAACTTTAAAAGCAAGTTAATTCTAAACAAGAGCCATTACTCTGCGGTCATTAAAAATAATGATTCACAGGACGTGCAAGTGGATGTGTGGCTACTTTAATCAAATATAATTTAATTAATAACGAACATAGTCATTGTAGCTGTGGCTGTAACTGTATTCCTAGCAAGCTCGATTTGTACATGCAATATATATTTATAAAATAGCAAGAAACTGGACATAAACTAAATTGAGTTACTTTTAAATCAATTACGAAACCATTCATTTTGCTAGACAATGGCTTTAACAGTCGTGGTATTCTTTGGGAATGCGAAAGCATTAATCATAAATCATACAAATGTTATTATATGAAAATGACTTAATCGTAATTAATTCGGCCAACTGACTATTTCTCCATTGAGGTAAATATAAACAATAGAAATAATTCCCTGTGCTGTACAACGTCCACTAAATGGACATTAAGTAAAACTAACTGACTTAAGTATAAAGCATCAATAAATGAGGCTTTAACCTCACTACCTGAATTTAATTAAAACAACACATAAGTGTAGAAAGAATTGCTGAAGAGTTCACTAAGGCAATTGCTAATTGTGCTAATGTGAGCATTTCGAAAATTAAAGGCACAATTACATAACTTCAATAAATTATTTGTCATGCAGATTGCAAATGAGCCATTCCCTTAAAAAAACAAAGCATACTTCTTGTATAAAGGACACTCTACTCTAGAAAACTAAATACAATAAACTCAGAGCTTCAACACGTCGCATTCTTAAAGAAAGCAAAAACCTTCCTGGATAAATGTATTGTCTAAAATAAATCATCAAACTTCCCATAATACTATTTGGAACAAAATAGGGACGGTAAATGGCAACAGATAAGAAATCATTTAACTTCGCTTGTTTATAAGACAAAACTACGAATGAAATCACCATTATTGGTCTTAATCAGGTATCTGATATACTACGTAACACTTTCGCCAAAATATCTATGGATGCTCTCTTTATAGCTATGATTTTAGAGCACTTGAAAACATCCACATATACAAATTCAACAGAAATACAGAGGGTGAAGTCACCAAATAACCAGGAGTTTAGGAGAAATTACAAAAAAAAACAAAAAAAAACAAAAAAAAAAAAAAACGTATGGTACCCTACAGAAATATAATTGCAACGCCTGGGCCAGATCCTATATCATAAGTTATATTGAAATAACTTCTTAGCAGTGACTTATAATATCTTAAAAGTTTACAACCATGTATGGACACACCAAAAATGTCCTGCAAAAATGCAAAGTAGCCATAGTTATCCCTATACTTAAACCGAACGGTGACCTCTCCAAACTTAATAGCGATCGACCTATAACTCTCAGTTGCATTCATAATGAGTAAACTGCTAAAAAAAATTTAGATAGGAGACTGCGATGGTCACTAGAAAACATAACTTCTTTTCAAACATATCCATAGTTTTAGACAATACCACTCTACACTAGACTGCTTGATAACACTAGAAACGGAAATAATAGATGCTTTCAATAAATTTCAACCTGCACATTAACACCTGTTGACAAAGAAAAAGCTTATGGCACAATATGTAAGGGAAGAATAGCCCACATTCTCTTAACAATAACATTACTGGAGATATTGTGTTAGCCTCTATGAATAACTTCCTCGCAGAAAGACATATCCAAGTCAAAGTCAACGAAACATTATCTCATACTTTATTGCGGAAAATGGAGTATCTCACGGTCTTCCCTAAGTTTTAACCTTTTCCTAATTGCAATAAATTACCCCGTGTCAAATTACCAGATAAGGCCTGTTTATTTGCAGGCGATCTCGATACCTTCTGCAAAGGCAACAATGAAATTACCGATCAACAGATACCACAGAAAAACTTTCGATTCACTTCAACAATGGACCAAAAGCACAGGATATAGATGGAGACATCCCAAACAACAATCCTGCAGTACCCAACGAAGATATAATGATACAAACAACAATAAAGTTTTTTAATTATTCATCTTATATCGTTAATGTTATTATTCAAATTGAAATTGTTACATAATCTAAACCTTAAGTGTAAAATTAAAAAAGTTATGTAGTAATTAGATGTTACTGTCTAATAGTTATGTTGTTACATTGTAGCGTATCATGCCATTTAATCCTTAATTTGTTAAACTAACAAAACATTTATTATATTCTTACATTGTACTTGTCATATTATTTAATTGTTTATCCGAAGCTGGTACTTAAATTCTTATATTGTATTGTATCATAAAATTTAATCCTTAATTCATTGAGCTAATACATTCTTACGTCGTACTGTCAATTGCTGAATTGTTAAGTTGTTGCACAATTTGTTATATACTTATATTGTCACATTTAATTATGGCTGACTGAATTTAATACAATTTTTTAAGTCGATAAATCACCTTGTATTTAGGCGAATATAAACAGAGCACTTAAAATAATATTATTTTGAAGTATAAGAAACACAGATGCACTTGTTTTTACCCTTTGTAGAACTAATAACACATGACGTCTCTTTTGATTTCAAATGTTAGGATAAATTAATATAATTTACTTCTGTTTTGTAAAAATGCAATAATCGTGTGGTTTTCCATGCTGTTTCTTTCTTTGTCGTTTTAAATGTAAGATACATATATTTTGGTTTAAAAATAGTAAAGTTCATATTACTTATTCTTTATATTTTATATTGTAGTTAACTGTAAAACATCTTTTAAGGAATGAAGAGACGAATGAAGTGTTTAATTTAGTTTATGCAATAATATTTTATGTAAAAACTGCAAAACTGCTATAACAAGAGATATAACTATTTTTCTTATGAGAGAATAAAATATGTTAAGTGCTTTACAATTATTGAACTCTTAAAATATCGAAACAATATCCTTATTTGACAAAACACCAAAATCGTCCGGGCTGGAAGGCCATGGTCTGTGGGTAAATTTGTCGGTCTACCCTTTGGTTGCCATCTTCAAAGGGTTACATCTCGTCCAGTTTAACAAGAACTGGTATTAGGGCTTTGCTTTTTTAAACAGCTTAATATTTAAGATCCTAATTTGATTCTAAGCTGACTTTTATTTACTGTATTTGTTGGCTTTGGGCTAAAATGGTGTCCGGTACCGCTGGCACACTCGAGAGTTTGTGCGTGACTGTTGTGGAGCCGAAAGGCGGGTAGAGGCACCTAGGCCGAAGCTCAGACACCTAGCCTACCGGATTGTGGGTGCATGTTGTTATTCTTGCAGCTACCATGATTTTGTGGTGGTGATGGCGAGGTGGTTGTTCCATTTGTTGCTGGTGACATAACAATCAAGTTCCCAATGAGTATATATCCCTCCTCTAGTTTGCTGAGACTGTCTTGTACTTGGCAGAGGCGTGTGGTTATGTTGGTGTTTGCTGCTGTAATTCACGCATGCCGGCGACCGAGACTACGAGAGCACCCAGCTGCGCGGAGCGATCATTGTTTAAATCAGTGGCTAGTGTGTTGTGTTTTCTTCAAAATACTTCACTATTTGGTACATCTTACGCTGTATCGAGGCGAGTAGATCTAGAGTTAGCCAGAGCGCGTCGAGTCGTTTGTTGAGGGTGTTAACTTCTGTCTGTACGGTGGCGGAGACTGTGTTTAGGGCTGCTAAAGTAGCAGCTTCGGCGTCCGTGCTGGGGATGGCGGCCACAGTAGTGCTTCCGCGGTCGAGGAGAGCAGTGTGCCGCCGAGTGACCGTACAGGCAGCATGGGCTGCGTTGGCTTCGAAGCGATGGGAGTGTCGGAGGAGTTCCACACCTGTCTTCAGGGCTGCGTCGTAGTGAACCATGTCCAAAAAGACATGCCGCACTAGAGAAGCAGGTCCATTCCTGGAAACGATCCTGGTGGCCTTTGTCAGAGAAGACCAGCGCTGACAGAGTTGTTTCATGAGGATCCGCGTAGGCGCTAAAGTGGTCGTGATTGGCCAATGGTGTCGTCATGAGCAGTTTCTGCGATGGCAGTATGAGCAGTAGCCGAGAGACTAGCCGG
Source organism: Deroplatys truncata (assembly GCA_030765065.1). NCBI lineage: Eukaryota > Metazoa > Arthropoda > Insecta > Mantodea > Mantidae > Deroplatys > Deroplatys truncata. The sequence continues at coordinate 179,038,343 of CM060977.1, read as the reverse complement.
CAGCTGTGAAGGCGGCGTCGTTGAACGGGCACTTTGGGCACCGGCCGTGTCGGCGGCAGTCATCGTTGTCGGTATTGGCGGTCACTGTTGCCTGTGTTGTGGCGTTGGCGAGTTGTGTCTGAGGACTAGCAGTGGCAGGGAACTGTCACTGTGAATGCGGTGACGGTGGAGATCGGCAGAGCTGTGGTGGGGGCGGAGAAGGCAGATGGCGCTGGAAGCGCGATCTGATGAAGCTGTGTCTTGTGTAATGTGTAGTGTCTGTGTCGGAGTGTAGTTCTATTATAGTACATGTGTCGGAGTAGTTTTGCAGCTATGTATATTGCAAACGGTTCATCAATGGCGTCTGGCCGCGGCGAGTGGGAGCACCAAGCTCAAGACGAAGTTGTAGTGCGCTGTGGAGGAGATCCGCGATGTTTCTTCCGTCCCATCTCTCTAGGAAATGCCAGTAAGGTAGTAAACGCTTCAGGCCAAGGTCAAAAGTGGCTCATGATTAGTGGGTTTGCATTGTCGTGTCATCGCGTATCCATGTGCGGATTCAATTTTTACTGCTTCATATTGATGTTGTTCGAATGCTTGAAATATTTCGATCGCTTCTCCGATAAGGCTATTTACCGAATTTCTTAGAAATTGGCGTTCTACAATCTCTGGCAAAGATAAGGCTTCGGCTAGTTGGAGTAGCCGATATGTCCATTATCCAACAACCATCTTTCACATTGAGAACTGGCACAGTTCTTATCACTAGCAATAGTAATCATGGCAGAATACATTTATCCGACGACGACGGCGAGGAAATATTCATATTTCTGTATAACAACAGAAAGCCTAAGTTGACAAGAGAGACAAAATCATTTCCAAACATTGAATGAAAACGGAATTTATAAGCTTGCTTTTATAAAAGTCTGGCTGGTTTATCCGACGTTTCAGGGGTAGTTTTTTCAACTCCAATGGGTTTTAATTAATTTTATATACCTCTCATCGTTTTTTATGAAATTATGGTACAATCATCTGGAGGATTTTATGGTATAACTCTTCCCTTTACCCCCTATAATTGTAATTTCGTACAGCCCCGGCTATTCGTAATAATGGATAAGCAATCCCTATATTCATGCAAACGGAACGTGTTGGCATGTTCTGTTATACCGCCAATGTGTTCGTATTGTAATTAACATGCTTTACAAACCCTTATTAGTATTTTGGTAACTTATGAATGGAAATTACAATGCTTTTAGATGTCCACCACAAAGATTTGTGCTTTTCAAGTGAAAGAATTATAAAAATCGGTTAGTGGCTTTTAAGATTAGCCCACATACACTTATATGCTCATTTTGTCCATTTATAATATTATTATAATAGAGATAGCAAATGAACGTATCAAAAAATTCACCAGAAGTACACCAACATGGAGTGAAGGTTATGTGAACTCTCAGCGTTTCTCCCCTCCAAGTTGCCACATTAGACTTTTTATTCTTGTGCAATCCTACGTGTTTCTCTGCAGTTTAACAGTCATTCGCAATCGTCTTGAGTGAATTTTTGAGCCCTGCCTTCCATGTTATTCTAAAACGATGGCAAAAGAAACCACGTGATAAAACACTAACTTTTATTTTGTTTGTTTTTGTCTGCTTCACAAGGCAATCCTCGTTTCTTTTCCAGTTTACGAATTCCGAAATGGTGGCGTCTCCGTTGATAACAAACTTAACACATAAAAGGTTATCATATAGGATTGTTATCCAGAAAGTCTGGTGGTTGCATAACGCGAGCTTACTTGCGGGCCAGAAACGTATATTTGGAGAGGCAATCTTATCATGACAGTGTATGCAAGACAGCAAAATCGCTTATGCTCGTTTATTCGAGTAATGATGCTACGTTTATTTGTTCTGATATAGACGGAACCGCATTCTATATAGCCCTAGGACACATAAGGGACCTCTCTTATCTTTAGCAGAGATTAAGTTTTGTTGAGTTTTTATATTGTGCTGATTTTGTACTTTTTAAGGGTTTTACCAATGCGGTTCTGTGGCATTCTTAACAAAGGAAGGAAAGTTTTCCCCTTATATGCAGGAAAATCGTGACGGTGTGATTTTCTTTAAAATATTTGTACGAAAATCCATTTTGTAACATGGCCACCCTAAGATGTTGTATCTCATTTAAATATCGATCCGTACGAATCCGTTTGTCTCGGTTCACTAAGGTTTTAATTACTCCTCTCTTTTCTTTTGGGTGGTGATTAAAATACCTATTTAAAAATATGTCGGCAGAGGTGGGCTTTCCCATAAGCAGTATGTGACAGTCATTTGCATTTCTTATAACCAGAATATCGAAAAACACTATCCGATTGTTGTTTTCTGCTTCCACATTAAATTGGATCTTAACATTCAGATTGTAGAGATGTTCCGGAAAGTTTATATTCTCTTGTTTACCATGGGGAAACTGGAGGAATACATAATTAATATGTGGATAACAACTCGCTTGTTGTCAACTTTGTCCTTTCTGTTACGCTGCAGGGACGAAGCTGTTACTCCTAATTTCTTAGCTTGCTTCCTGAAAGGGAGGAACGAGGAGAGAGACCCAAAGGGACACGAGATTTGGATGGCGATGGGCGCAAGCATGGACCGGGTCCCTAGCGTTTCTAGATAGAACGCAAGCTACGCCGCCCGGTTGCTGCTCACAAGTTACCAACTTCCAGGGTCCCCGAGGCGAAGCCCACTAGGTCTAACTGAGCGACACCGCAACGACGTCAGGGAAGAAATCCATACACAGCACAAGCCAACGCCCAGCCGCAACCGTCGCCTGGTCCTACAACTCTCAAACGGATGACAAAGAAGACAGTGTGTACAGGAAATGAAAGGGAGGAGAATTTGCGGTAGAAGATAAACCACATCAGCATTCACCTGTCAACCCCGGGAAACCACGAAAAACTCATGAACAAAAGTGGGCGGTCGATTGAGGATCGTTTCCGGGGCCTCCCGAAACCGGGCCACACACACACTGCCGCCTCAACCATCCCGCTCGGTGTCTGCCCTGTTACGTATTCATCATCCTAGGAAAGACCTTACACACTTAGCCTGTCAATTATCAAGTATTCAATTACAAATCAGTAACTCAGTAGACAAGGACGGCTGCAACACATCGACACGTTTACATTTCGCTCGATGGAAATATCATTGATTTCTTCTTCCGCTCGACATTAAAAAAATCTCAACCATCTTCGCCGCTAGAGCTAAAACCACCAGAAACTAAACAAACTATTCACCACCTATCCGACAGACTACTTTTCAAAGACGAATTTAACGTTATTGCCAAAGGTAGAAATTTTGCTTTTACACCCACCGCATAACCTGATGAGGACATTATTGCTAGTATAAACAGGATTCGTCTATTTGTGATCAATTTTAGCCAATGAAATACGGTTTGAATCAACAAGAATTTTGCGTAAAGTTCAGTCACCAGTAAGAAATATCTCGTTAAAAGAAAGGAAAGCTCTCAAAGATCTAAATGTTAATGGTTGCTGCGGACAAAGGAAATGTAACACGATATTGAACAAGTCGGACTGTGGACAGAAGATTAATTACCTACTTGACCCCCAACTTTATAAAACGCTTACGCGAGATACAACTGTTGGTATCCTTAGAAAAGCCAGTAAACTAATTAAAGGGCCTATTTCATTAAAGTCAGAAACAAAGGTTACTTTGCGCATCAGAAGCTAATGCTTCTTTCATGTGGAAGTTCACGTGGACTTCCGAAGATACACCAAAACAATACCCTTCGTCCTAGCACCCTGCTGTTATCCTTGGGTCAATATGACCCGATAAGGAACGTATCTTTCTATTACTAATTTAAATTTGATAGCTGATACTTGTAACTTTATGCATTTGTTTCTATGCATATGTACTACACATAAAACCTGAATTAAAAAAAAAACATACATATTTTTTATAACGAAATTGTAGCGTTATGCCGCTGCTTTGTTGCGTTACTCTTACCTCTGCGTCGTTGTAGGGTGAAGTCTTCAGGACTCGAGATCGCGATATCAGTCAGGAAGCACTTATGGACGTCGCATCTCAGGGTCAACTGTCGGCGAGTCGGTCTGAAATTCCCTACTGTTATTGTCAGGGTAGGATTTCGGGAGGGTGACACTAGGATATTATTCTTGAAGAAAACGTTTTCACTTCCTCACTAAAGCGCGTATTCCTGCCAGAAAATCTGTAAGATTCTTGTTCTTTTTCTACCCCGTACGGTTCTTAAATAAGAATATTTTCACCCTTTTTCCACTAAGGTTTTGCTCCGGCTAATTATTTATTATTTAAGGCGCTCTATCATCGTTCTTTTGATTCCCACGAACTTGAATTCATTACTTGCGGCGTGTTAAGTTATTTATTATCTTGGATAAAATAATTTTATCAGCAATCTATCACTCTATATAATTATTCCACACGCATTACTTTATGATTGCATTGTGGTGCGGCACTTCGTAAATTTTGGAGTTTTCCCCTTTCCTTTTCTTTTTTTGGCTCACGTGATGCGTGTTTCCTTACCGGAGAATCATGGCAGACTGTCCCAAAGCCACGCTCGCATTCCCATATCTCACGACTGCTCTCCTCCTAATTTTATACACGTCACTGCGTATTCCGATGTTTCTATTGGTTCTCGCACTTATTCTCTTCGTTTATTGGTTCCCTGGTTGAAAATTTAAAGCTTAACTGTAGGAAATGTCCGTTGCCTCATAGCATCTGTTTGCTTGAAAAATTGTCTCGCACCCACGAAGTACAAAGAAGGTTTCGATTTTTATGGCCCCACACTCGGAAAACATAATGGACAGTCAAAACGAAGCTACTCTTATTCTGACGTAAATCTTGCAGTTTTTCTCATGCAATTACGCCTTTATTTATTTTACAATATTATGGAAACTTAAAACATATTTACAGTTTATAAAGGGCTTTTGATTGATACAATTTTTAATCTTATGGCTTTAAAGTTATGGAAATTTATGAAATTGAATCTTAATTACTTATTAATAATTCCTAAAATATAAATATTATAGAGTTCCTTTTTATGTGTTCTTCATCGGCGGAAATATTGTTACAAATGTTTTTCACTTGTGTTCTTTGGGTCATAATGACCCGATTGCTTTTAAAGTGAATTTCTAATTTTTTTCCATTAAGTTTCATGTCCCACTGTATCTAAATCAATATGTATGTCAAAGTACACAACAATATAGCAGTCACTTGCTTTTGCAACAATGGGCAGTACATTGTTGATAAAGTAAATGCAGGAGAATACAAATCAGTTACGTCTGATTGACTGTTGAAGGAGGATGTAATTTTACTTATCACAGTGAGTGGTGAAATACTTTTATCATGGCAAATCGTTGCCCTACAGAAAGTGAATTGGAAACTTTAGGCAATGTATCTGATAGCTCGGAGGATATTTCAGAAGAAGAAAACCGTACTTAGCCCTAAGTCCGAATCAGAAGATTGTTCTTCAGACAATGATGACAGAATTGACAATTTTCAAACTGTGGAAATGGTCCAATCGAAAGATGAAAACATCAATTGGAGTTTAGCACCCATTCCACAAGATGGAAGAGCATCCAGTGCTAACATAATCAAACAAACACCTGGTCCAACCATATATGCTATATTCAGTGTAAGTGATATAAAATCTTCTTTTCAAGTAATTATGAACAAAACACTTTACAGTATTGTGCTGAACATGGCTATTATTGAGGGCCGAAGAGAGTACGGTGATAAATGGGAATATTTAGATGAAATTACTTTAGAAGCATACATTGGTGTACTATTGCTATCTGATGTTAATAAATCATATGGTGAATCAACAAGAAGCTTGTGGGATGCAGAATCAGGTAGAGCCATTTTTCCTGCTACAATGTCACTAAAAATGTTCTTTTGTGTTTTTCGAGTGTTACGTTTTGATGGCAAGTCTGATCCACGGGCAAGGAGAGCAAATGGCAAACTAGCACCTATAAGAGACTTGTGGGAACAGTGAGTGAAAATACTTGCAAAATTATACAATCCTGGGTCAAACGTAACGGTTGATGAGCAACTCGTGGGTTTCAGAGGTCGCTGTCCCTTCAAACAATATATTCCAAGTAAACCCGCCAAATATGGAATAAAAATTTGGACACTATGCGACAGTGCTACTTCATATGCTCTGAAAGCACAAATTTACACAGAAAAATCACCAGACATAGCACGTGAGAATAACCAAGGTATGTGTGTTGTCATGGATCTTGGGCTAAGAAGACAGAGTGTTACATGACATGTGATAATTGTTTTACAACCTATGTATTGGGTCAATCACTTCTCAAAAGAAATTTTGAGGGCATTGAGAAAAACAAGACAGAGCTCCCTAATTTATCAAGCAAAGAAGAGGTCCACAGTTCAAAATTCTATTTCACAAAAGATACCACAGCTGTATCTTATTTTCCAAAGAAGAATAAGAATGTTGTACTGCTGAGCACAATGCATAACGATAAAGGGGTAACCAACAGGGAAGATAAAAAGCCAAAAATGATACTTGACTACAATACCACCAAAGGTGCAGTTGACACCCTGGATCAGCTTATTGCTACAAACACATGCAGGAGAAAAACCAATTGTTGGCCTGTAATTGTCTTTTACAATATGCTTGACACTACAGCGTACAATGCTTTTTTACTGTGGAAAGAGATCAATCCAGAGAGGAAATGAAATGTTCTTCATAAAAGACGAATATTACTTGAGGAGCTAGGAAGGCTTCTTGTTGCTCCCTACATTGAAGCCAGGAAACGGTTGCCACGAAATGAACCATCAATTGCCATTGTGAAAAGGATACAATCAAAGGACCAGGTTGTAGTGGCTTCAACCAAAACTGCAAACTTGCTAGATGTAAATTTTGTGCTTGTAGTTGTGATAATAAGACTCCAATTATGTGTTTAAGTAGTAAGAAATATATTTGTAAAGTTCATGTTGCGTATTATTGCCCAAACTGTAAGAAGTAATATATTATCAAACTTGTTTGTTCAAAACTAGCATGTCACTATTATCTACTTGTATTTTGAAGAATGATTTGCATTGAAAAATACATTTGCATAAATATATATGCATTACTATTATTATTGTTGTTGTTATATTATTCTAAGTAGTGTTATATGTTCAAAAGAACCACATCCAGTAAATTTCCTTGTATTCTGCTCATTGTTTCAAATTCAAACATTACTGTATTCTTGCATTATGATAACGGGTTTACATTCAAAAGAAATGAATACTTTTCATTTATTTATATTTTGATATTTTTTCTGAAAATAAATTTATCTATTTTTATTTTATTATATATTGAAACAAGCTGATTAAAAGGAAGGAAAAAATAAAATATATTCACGTTTCTCTGCCTGTATTTCGTCCAATACCTGCGTTACATTGTATAATAGTTCCTAATCTGTATTAAGAAATAATTAAAAGACATAAAAATATTTCCTTACAGATATATTAAAATTTTCTTCATCGGGTCATTATGACCCAAAGAACAAAGAGTGTAAACTATTTTAAGGAGAACAGAAGAGTTAATTCTCCAACTTATGCTGTTTCAAAGTATTTGACGGCCTTTGTACAGCTTCACATTGGACAATCCGGGTGCTATATTTCATAGAAAAATTAGAATGGATAAATTGTTCAGCTTTGACATTAGATATAACGTCTCTTTTTACCTATGTACCTGTAGATTCAGTTTTATCTCAGGTCGATGACATTTTTCTTATAAATACTTCTAACGCTTTTAAGCAGCGTTTAGCGAATGTGTACTTTCAATGAAAGAAGTGTTTTATCCACAACAAGATAGCGTCGCTATTAGGAAATACACTTGGACACGCTACTGCTAATTTTTTATGAAATATTGTGACTAAAAGCTAAAGCTGCGCTCAGAACCTAGTTTTTGGTGTTTCCATATGAACGATGTTTTTCTGCAGTGGCCCCATGGTAAACAACAACTTACAAACATTCTGGGATATCTCAACAATCTTAAAGAAATATACAATTTAATATGGAAACAGAAAACACCAATAAGATGGCGTTTTTTGGATGTTCTGGTTATATGGAATGCAAATGGATCACTGCCATACATTTTTTTATGGGAATCCCACCCATAGTACAGATATTTAAATAAGTATTTTAATCATCACTCACAACAAAAGAAAGGACTAATTTAAACCATAGTGACCGAGCCAAAAGGAACTGCACGGTTTGAAATTCAAATAAGGGGATACAACACCTTAGGGTAGCTATGTTAAAAAATACATTTTAGAACAAAGACTTTAATGAAGTAATCTCCCCTAAAAGAAACTCACATCAAGGTCACGAAAGGCGTGGAAAGCTTTCTTACCGTATGTTAAAAATGTTACAGATGGCAATGGTAAGATACTTAATAAGTACAAAATCAACATAATGTATACACCAACAAAAAAAATTCAACAAAATCTTCCAAGTACAAGAGAAGCCTCTTATGTGCCCCAGGAGTATATAGAATACCTTACTCATGCGGTTCCGTCCGAACAACTGAACATAGCATCATTACTCGAATAACCAAGCATACGCGACAGGCCATCTTGCAAAGACAGGTTTCAGTCGCTCAACTTTTTGTGAATATGGGTCAACGTATTCTCTATAAACACAAAAAAGTATTAGCAGCTACAAAATATTATCATACTAGACTTCATAGAGAAGCGTTTGAGATGTGTAAGTATTTCAACATCACTAAAAAAGAGGAGAAATTGAAGATACCAGCGATGGCACGCCACTGCAAACCCAATAATCATGAGCCACTTCTGACCTTGGCCTGATTGTGGGCTAGAAACTGTGAAGCGTTAGCTGCCTTTTTGGCAGTCGTTAAGTTGCCCAGTTACCCTTTGAAGATGGCAACCAGACTTGACCGAAACGTCAGGTGTAAACAATTTTACTCATAGAACACAGCCTTCCAGCCCGGAAGATTTTACTATTTTATGAATTAACTCCGGTCGTGAAGCCAATGTATATATTTAATATTTTTATGTAATTATAACAAGATTAATTAGCAAAATCCTTATAATTAAGCTGGTATTCCACCCAGCTTCTCACTTTCAATAACATAACAGTTTTATGTTAACGAAGGTGTTTGCCTATGTTTGTAAATATACATTTGAATTATTCATGTGGTTATTTATTATTATTATTATTATTATTATTATTATTATTATTATTATTATTATTATTATTATTATTATTATTATTGCTATTTTCAGAAGTTATGCCGTGAATTACAAATATATTTGTGAGGATTGTAATGTATTCAAAAATAATTTTCTAAAAAATAATATCATTCCTGGTATTCTTCCTCCTCCACCTCTTCCTCCTAACGATCATCATCATCGTATCCTACATCGTTTAATCCCGAGAATAAACTTTAAACCACACATGTGCATCCTGCGTCCTCTAAAGACGTATAAATTCATTGTATCTGCTTTATTATGAATATTTCCTAATCCCTCTTTGCTAGCCTTGAGAAAACGAAATAAATACATAAATACAATTTGTTAACTCCGGCTTTATTTGGCAACAAAACAGTTGTTGATATTTAACAGATCGCAGAATTTTGGCCATTGCGTGTGTTTCTATTATCACGATATGTCTATATGTAAGAACGTGGCGAACGAATAAGGGGTAGTTAGTTTGCTCTGCTGTTTAATTGCATAACTACGATGAGGGCTTTATATATTTGCATTCCATATAATTCTGTGGATTCAAAACATTTTGCCTAGCGTCCGCCATAATCTTATATAACATCAATTTATTATAGAGCAGCACAGATATTCACGTTTACGATTTAAATCGATTTAAACTGTAGCTAATTTTTGCTATATCTACTACTTAAGAGTGATATTAAAAATTCGTAATACAACTATATGTCTCGCACTATCCGTAGCAAATTTCATTTAATCGGTGCATATTTATAATGCTGCAACTGTAGCGTAAGAGGAAGCAATTCTTTTGTCAGATATAAGCACCCTTTAAGACGAGCTGTACTGAAAATATCATCTCTAAGTTATAATGAGATATTTTCACACGCTGCCTTTGAGCTATGCTAATAGAGTGAAAGTGCGCTCCACATTTAATTCGTATTTAAATAATTTAGCAAAAGGTTAACATTGTAGAAAATGATATGATGCTTTATCCATTTTGCCAAAGTTAATTCTGATTACTTAAATATTGCAGATCTGAAGCTGTGTATTAGCTTGCGGAGAAAACAAGGAGATAATATTCCTTGGATTTTAGGATTAAACAAAATAATATTAGAGTATTTGTGACAGAATTCTTCTATAGGTAGGAATTAAGACACAGTAATTTTGTCAAAAAGTAATTAGGTTATTAGTTCGCAAAACATAGACTTCTGTATGACTGTACAGAAAGTTCACGGTTCAGGAAAGGCTAGGTAAACTGGTGTATTAGCTCAATATGAGCTACTTCACACAGCACGTTTAAAAGCTACCAGCAGACTTATGGAGGATTAGTAATAAGAGAGATTGAGCGCTTCTGTGTTAAAAAATCTGATGTGTTACACTCACATGACTTTCTCTACTCTTGTACAAACTATTTTTACCAACGCTTATTCTCCATATGCTTCATGTTAATCGAGATATCGAGATGTCAATCTTATTGGTAATTTTCTTGTAGATGCAAGGGAAATATGGTAGCTTTTAAGCGATAGTCAAATATTTTAACCCTGGTTGCTATGTGGCGCATTCCATTCTCTTTGCATGTCCAGGACAAAAAAATGAATAACGAATTTGAGAAAAAGTATAAGTATTGGAAAATTTAAGGAAATAACAAGCAATATCTCGAAAACGGTTCACTCAACAAAATAAATGTATATAACATAAGTTGTGTATTTTAACGCGATCTACATTTTTTGTGTAGTAAACGTTTGTCTATCTGTTATGGTTTACCAGTTATGCAAAAGTCGTTCACAATGAAGAATACTTTTGGAGACATTCGCAGAAAATTTGAGATATACATTTAATTTCTCATGACATTATCTTAAACATATGATATTTTCATCAAAATCGTTAGAGCCATTTTTGAGAAAATTAAAATTTTCGAAACATTTTCCATGTAAAGGATAGTCTGGGGTGGGGGGATTTTCTTGAAAACCTTCGCGTCGCATCGCTGGAAGATACTGAACCTAAATACCAAGTTTGGTGCTTATCCGATTGCTCGTTTTTGAGTTATGCTGTTCACAGACACACACACACACACACAGACACACACACACACACACACACACACACACACACAGACACACACACGGACATGTTTCCAAAAATGCTTTTTTTGGATTCAGGAGGTCTCAAAACATGTATTTCCGGTGAAATCTCGGTATCGAATTTTTGGGTGGAATGCAATACTTCCCCTACTTACTATACGTAGTAGAGAAAGTAAAAAATCTGAGGTGTTACACTCACATGACTTTCTCTACTCTTGTACAAACTATTTTTACAAAGGCTTATTCTCCATATGCTTCATGTTAATCGAGATATCGAGATGTTAATCTTATTGCTAATTTTCTTGTAGATGCAAGGGGAATTGGTAGGTTTTAAGCGATATTGAAATATTTTAAGAGCTGGTTGCTATGTGGAGTATTCCATTCTCTTTGCATTACCAGGACAAAAAAATGAATAACGAATTCCCATTTGAGAAAAAAGTATAAATATTAGAAAATTTAAGGGAATAACAAGCAATATCTCGAAAATTGTTCACTCACAAAAAATATATATGACATAAATTGTGTATTTTAACGCGATCTAAATTTTTTGTGTTGTAAAATTTTGTTTATCTCTTATGGTTTACCAGTTATGCAAACGTCATTCACGATGAAGGAAAACTTTTGGAGACATTCCCAGAAAATTCAAGATATTCATTTTATTTGTCATGAAAGTATCTTAAATATATGATATATTAATCAAAATCCTTAGAGCCAATTTTGAGAAAATTAAAATTTTCAAAAAATGTTCCATGTAAACGGTAATCTGCGGTGGGGGGATTTTCTTGAAAACCTTCGTGTCGCATCTCTGGAAGATACGGAACCTAAGCACCAAGTTTGGTGTTTATCCAACTGTTCGTTTCGGAGTTAAGCTGTTCACAGACAGACAGACACACACACCGACATGTTTCCAAAAATACATTTTTTGGATTCAGGAGGCCTCAAAAAATATATTTCCGGTGAAATCTCGGTATCGAATTTTTGGGTGGAATACAATACTTCCCCTACTTACTATACGTAGTAGAGAAAGTAAAAATGAAAACGTTGAAGAGAAAAGTAGTTAATTGCACTGAAACATTCACACAAACTTTTACCGTAATCCTATTTACCAAATTCCTTAAAAATCCATTTCACCCAACGGCATTTACTTGACCAGACGAGATAGACTCCTAATGGTATCCATCACGAATTTTACAGAACGTGTAAAGCAGACAGCAACGTATTACAGATTTAACCCAGCATAAGTAAGTTCAACATTTATTTGAGAATTTAGTCCCTAAATTGGTTTAAGACAAAGTACCTGTGATTTAGATGGAAACCTTGAACAAATTTTAAAGTGTGCTTTTAGCTGGTTTTTATGTTTACGTTATTTGGTGCTTTCTATTTATATTTTAGATTATATTTTTAGCTCTATACAGCCATTTAAATACACATGAGTAGAAAATTATAATCCATATTATAATTTTGTGTGTAACTTGTCTCTATACTGTTTTCTCGGCACTTTTCATTACTTAAAATGTTTTATTTGTCATCAGTTTTGTCCAATTATCTTGGAGGTTTCGACAAAACTTCAAATATAACTGCTAGAAAGAGGTTACATTCCCATTTTCGAAAGTTTATAATAACTGTATTTGCTATTAACTTTTACATAGTCTGATATTCATAAAATACAGAACAAAATATTTCTTCTTGAACACATTCATTAGAATTTTAAGGAACTCCAAAATGACTCCTTGTGCTCTATTACCACCAAAATAAAATTGTGGGTAAATTGTGGTAAACACATGACTTTTAAATACCATATAATGAAATTAATTAAACAAAGAAGGCAATGTTCCTAAAATAAATGTACTGCCTTTACAGTAGTTTATGATATTGTGGTAAGAAATATTGCTCAAACGATAACTGTGAATTTTAAGATTTTTCATAGATGCATTACCTCAAAGCAGATTTAGATCACTTCTCCAAATGAATTATCTATATACGTATGTGGATAATATATCTACCTCCACCAACTTTAGGATACCGTGCTGCTTACGTCATTATACATTGCCGATTTTAGCAATAAATTATTCCTCTAAGCTAGTCGAAATCAAACGAAGATTATCATTGTGAGAGACTGACAGTCTTCTTTTCAATGCTGAGGCTTATTTAGCGTTATTACTAAGACTATATGAGAAGTTCTGCTGCATAGCAAGAGTATCTCCCACCTCAATTAGGCAGCGTTTCTGACACAGCTGTATAGGAATGCTTCTGGTCTCCATAGAGACTTCGCTTCCGTAATACATTACTCCAATGCCAAACTTCAGCTGTAGAAAATGACTTTTCGAGTTTAACTTCATACAGGTCGAGCGAATGAGATAGATCGATTGAGATAGGAGGCAGGGTGAGTTGATCTGTTGACTGTAAGGAAAGGAAACGGGAGTTAGCAAGCGGAAGAAGATATACATCGCACCAGAACGTTCCTTTGAAATAGGATTAAGAAAGCGGGAGAGAATTGTCGACTTTGTGAAGACAGAAGGATCTTCTACAGCACCTGAGTTCACTTACAGCTGATTGTGTTTTCCTAAGATCAGCAGTGGCGTTGTACAAACTTTTCTGACGTTTTGCTGACAGTTTTAGCAACTGTAATTCAAAACTGGCTGATCTCCATCCTTTAAACATTACTTCATTGTGCAGCAGGTCTTCTGTATTCTGACGTTGCCCGGGTGCTTTTTAAACTTCAAAGGCGATGTGATTAATTTCATTTACCTCCCCCCCCCGTTATTTATAAAACTACAAGACACTTTAAAAAAAGAATTAACTAACAGTCTCAGGACACTATTAAGAAAATAATAACAACAGTCAGAAAACACTAGGCAAAAACTGCTGAACAATCGCAAATACACAGTTTGTAATCAGTGCAACTGAGACACTTCCACGTTGTCACATTCAGGCTGCTTATTTATAGAGAAACTCTCAGTTGGGAAGAAATAATAACAGTTTAAGTAAATCTAATATAATCTTGTTTATTCGCATTAAATAATACGCATAAGGCTACTGATAAACCACCAGAAACACAAAAAACAAAGCAGAGGCCAAAATGAATATATAAGAAAGAAGAAGGTGATGATGACGATGATGAAGTGGTACTTCGTCTGGTTTGGTGCTGCTGCTATTATCCACGCCCACTATCATTTTTATGTGACTCGGATTTTGTTTCTATTCTTATAAAACATCGCAAACTTACAATAGAAAAAATCTAATCTGTTACACTCGCATGACTTCTACTCTTGTACAAACTATTTTTAAAAACGCTTATTCTCCATCTACTTCATGTTAATGGAGATAAATATTTGCAGAAATTATCTTAATGCTAATTTTATTATAGCTACAAAGGGAATAGGCTTTAAATTATAGTCAAATTTTTTAACAGTGGTTGCTATATGGAACATTTCATTCTCTTTGTATGTCCAAGACATAAAAACCATGAATAATGCATTCCCATATGAGAAAAGCTATAAGTATTGGTAAATTAAAAAAAAAACAATGAATATCTCGGAAATGGTTCACTCCACACACAAAAAAAATGTAGATGACATTATTTGTGTTTTAACGAGCTCTGCATCTTTTGTGTAGAAATATTTTCTCTTTCTTACGGAGTATTAATTATGCAAAAGCCATTCAGAAGAAGAGGACTTTAAGGGACATTCCCAGAAAATGCAAGATATGCATTTTATTTTTCTAAAATACATAATATTGTAATCAAACTGAAATTTTTGAGAAAATAATTTTTTTTAAAAATGTTCCATATAGTCTGGTTTGGGGGATTTTCTTGAAAATCTTTGTCGAAGAACTAACAGTCGGTCACGTTTGGTATTTATTTGACTTTCGTTTTTGAGTTATGCTGTTCACAGACAAACAGACACAAGACATACACAGACCTTTTTCTAAAAGTGCTTTTTTGGATTCAGGGTCCTCAAAACATGTATTTCCGGTGAAACCTCGGTATGGAATTTTTTGGTGGAATACAATACTTACCCTACTTACTACACGTAGTAGAGAAAGTAAAAATGAGAAATTACAAATTATAATAAGCCAGTATTCCAATATCGGAGTATATGTGGATATTAACTTCAACTTATTTATTACTCTTATCTTACCAAAGTTTGAGCGCCATAGACGCTTTAGTAGTCAATCAGATTATGTTGAATCCTTTTCTATTATTCTGTATCTACACACAATAAATAATCATGTGAAAATGCATAATAAGAGGAACAAGAGGTATTTAGTGTGGTTTGATGCTGTTGCTGTTATTATACTTTAAGATAATATAGTTCGAAATTTTGTTTAATTTTTCAACTAAACTATTGTAATTATAACTAATATAATTTTCCGGGCTGTTATGCCGTGGTCTGCTGTAACATTTCTGCATTTGCACATGCATAGCCCAGGTGACTTAGCTGTTGTAATTATTTATCTGGTTGTGTTATCAGTGACAGGAGATCAATGAACGAGTGAACTCACTGTTCCTTTGTTATTTTATGAAGAAGTGAAAGCCTAAGTAATTATTATTCTTATGATGGCAATATTCGACCTATTACTATTATCAATTTAAAGGATACAGATGATCTAGCGAGGTTTTGTAGGCATCACCTAAAATTAAATGTCGTCCTCCATGGTTACCATGCTACTCTCTAGTTCCCGAGGTCGCGGGTGCAAACCCAGAGGAGAGCGATGGATTTTTTCGTTCGCAAAAATCCTTAGCATGGCTTCCTTCGGAAGGGAAGTAACGATGGTGGTCCCGTGTCGTAGATTTACGGCATGTAAAGGAACCTCAAGCCTGATAAAGAGGTCTCTGACCAAAATTACCAGCCTTTCACGCCCAATATATAATGGGGCGCTACGAACCATAGCAGATAAAGAGCGTCCATAAATAAAACTCAATTTAATTTTAATTTACATAAAATTAAATAATTAATCGCGTGAAATAGGGCGCAATTTGAAATATAAACTACACAGTAATTTTAGACTTGTATTAAAGGTTATCTGTGCTAAGTTTCACCGAAATCTGTGCAACGGTGTAGAAGATTATAAAGAACGTGCACACATATATACATACGCTGAATTATATATTAAGATTAAGGATCCAAAATTTTATAAATAAATTAATAAATAAAATATATAATGACTGATCTACAGCAGTGCCTTTAGTGATACGCATTATTATCTCGTTCACGGCACTAGCATATGTGCACTAGCATAACGATTACAATATAATCTTTTGTTTTTTAGAGTCTTTCAATCATTTAATCTTTATCCATATTAGTCTGAGTCTCATTAAATAGTTAGTGAAGGAAGTTAAAGAATATGAACTAAAGAATGTGAGCTCGGGAACCTA
The DNA here is from genome assembly GCA_030765065.1 of Deroplatys truncata. Taxonomy (NCBI): domain Eukaryota; kingdom Metazoa; phylum Arthropoda; class Insecta; order Mantodea; family Mantidae; genus Deroplatys; species Deroplatys truncata. Next base: position 179,021,680 of record CM060977.1, on the reverse strand, counting down.
TAGAACTGCAGTTAGCAAATGTTACTCCTAAGATCTAAGGAAAACAACATGTAGTGTGTACCCTCAGCTTGACAGCTTGACACTACATTGGATCAGAACCTAGGACACACCTTTAGCAGTAAATAATAATTATATGTCACCAGGGCTTGTGAGGAGAAGAGTGAGGACAGGTAGTACAGGAATTGTAGCATCAGTCATGCGGCACAGCACCCTTCACGAGATCAAAGATCGTTAAGGAATGCCGAGAAGCCCTAGAAGGGCTAACAGAATGCAATAGACTTACTCTTTCATGGAACCCTGGCCACACTGGGGTAATTGGAAATGAAAATGCAGACAGACTGGCTAAAATGGGAGCGCAGGCTCCATTTATAGGGTAGAACCGGTCTTGGCTATTACCAAATGGTAAGGATAGATCTATTAGAGTGGATTAAAAACAGCATATAGAATACTGGAAAATTAACAAAGGTATGGTAAGTTAATGATGCAACAGCCATATTTTATAAGGAGTACTGCAGTCCTCAAACTAAGTAGGAAGCAGATGAGGCTTATGGTGGGGCTGATGACTGGTCTTGGAAATTTAAATAAACATCCCAGGTAATGAGGCTTTCAGAAGGCTCAAGATGTAGGATATGTGGTGTAGAGGAGGAAACGCCCTCGTACTTAATATTAAATTGTGATACACTGGAAGTAACAGGACATAATCAATTTGGAACTATGATCAAAATGAGATAGTATCTAATAAAAACCCAATCAGTGGACTCCTAAGACGTATTAGAGTATAGGGAAGAGATGGTTAGAAAAACAGGGAGAAAACCTAAAGCTTCAGTGCGGGATATGTCCCTCCTGTACTCTCCCTGTCAAATATCCAATCTAATCCAATCTTTAGGGATAAATGTTGTACTCTCAAATTATGTCGGTAACTAGTGGTCATTTACAATGGAAACCATGGTCAGTGCTTGTACAATGAACCTAAAGTTTCAGTGAGGGCAGGTAGGGTCCTGTTCATCTCCCTGTAAATATTTAATCTAATCTTTAGGGACAAAAATAGTACTTCCACATTATGTCGGTAACTAGTGGTCATTTACAATGGAAATCAAGGTCAGTGCTTGTACAATGAACCTAAAGTTTCACTGTGGGCAGGTAGGGGTACGTCCCTCCTGTTCATATCTGTATCAAATATCTAATCTTTAAGGGCAAAAAACTATTTCCATATCATGTGGATAACTGGTGGTCATTTACAATGAAAATCAAGCCCAGTGCATGAATGTAAAAATTGGCATCATTCCCAATAACAATGGAAGTGCAAGCAGAAGGTATAAGCAATGCATCCGGTGAGACATGCATAAGAAACCCTTATCTTGCCCATTGGGTGAGTGAAGAATGTCACTCTCGCATTCAGGAAGTCACGAATTTTATTTTGGCAAGTATGAGTTACCTGATAAGGTAAATATTTGTAATACCTTTCTTCCGGGTGTTCTCTGATTCTCAGAAGACGCTTGTCAGTAAGCTATATGATCTATGGATCCCATCTCGTTTAATAGCATTTAATGCATGTCTTTGGTTCACCGCCCGTTATAACCTACCCCTGTAAAAGACTTACAATTAACACTCGCGCGCGCACTTACACACACAAACATATGCTTAGTATACTTCAATACCGGATGTAATTGAAGCATCACCATGTTATCGAGAGACCTTGAATTAAAGTACTTAGCTTTCATATTCAACATTAATTTTCAAGTAAATAACGCTTAACACTGGTTAATAATATTCAGCTTCTATCTTCCAAAATAAGGAAGTCGTGCTCCTGTCTGAATAACCTATATGTTTAAGTCTCCACAAAATATTTGTGCGATTCCTTCTTTGCCTGCTTCCGGTTGGTACTACTGAATTATTTCCCGGACATAACGTGACATAATATGGGGCACAAAATAAGTTATATAATAATATACTTTTAAGTGCTGGTAACACAACTTTAACTAATTTTTGAAATGTTGTTTTCTTTGTTTGTTTCTTTTTTTTGCGCAGTAATAAAATATTGCGTTAGTGGTCTTCTAGGCAAAGTTTCCATTGATAACCGAGCAAGATGGCTCAACGGTAACTGTGGGACTGGCATTCGGGAAGTCCCGGGTTTGATTCCCGGTGACAGCCGACTTTGACCATATGTTTTTCGTGTTTTTTCCTGGTTACAAAGGCGAATACCGTAGTTGTGTATCCTACCACGAATTCCCTCTCTCCCTTATTTAATTTCCATTTCATGCTTCAGGTTGTCTCCGGGTCTGTGGCTCGGTCGGAGTCGGGCAGAGGACGCAGAGGCTTGCGCGTTGGAACTTCTTCATGCTCCGGTCGATGGAAGCCTGTTGAGCTTCAACACTAAATCATGTTTCCCCGCTCCCACTGGAGGGACTCTCAGAAGAGGATCCTCCGTGGCCTGGAAGTAATACGGAACTCTGCGCGTCTCCGCCTTCGTCTGAAACCCACAAGTCTCCTGCGGTTCCCTCACTGCATCCGTTCCTCCTGGAGGTGCATGCAGGAAAGATCCATTAGGTGACCCCTCCGTAACTTGTCCTACCCCATCCTAATATATTGAGAAGATACACCACTACAGATACACCAGCTAAAAATAACTACTCATACCATAGGAAAATTACATTCAGTATTGCAGTCTCTAAGATGTATAACAATATTTAAAAGCTTATGAACAACTTATGAAACAGAAACACCATTCATTATAGGAGGAAACGTTATTCTTCGTTGTATGAAAAACAAACACAAAAGAATTAAAATACAAACGAAAATTTTTCGCAATTGTAAAGACGAAGCTAATTTCTACTCTCGTACTGCATTCCGTCAGCTCAAGACACATATTTGAGGCGAGGATTAACCTCGCTTATTTAACAGATCAGATATGTGAAGGAAATTGTCATAATTACAAGGGCTATTTTAAGATGAGTAACAGAAAGTTACCCTTGTTTTGACAACTGTGACATCTCTGTTATGTTTATATCGGACAGTATATCTCCTAGACTCATCTAGAAAAATAAATTAATAATGATATTGGTATTATTATTATTATTGTTGTTTATGGACTAAGCCTGTTTCTCTAACTTTAACTGTTCTATTTTTACTTGGTCTTCCTGGTTTCCTTTTCCCTTTGGACGATTCTACATCATTCCAAATGGGTTGCGAGTGTTAGGGGCAGTCACAATGAAAATTAACCTTTGACATATAACGTAAAACTTAGACATAAACTTAAGTCGATATAATGCCATTCACATCGACAAATGCAAACCTAAGCAGCGGCCAATCGCAAGAAAGGTTAAACATCTGAGCTAATAGAAGCGACAATCAAACAAAGAGGTTATATACATGCATCAAAATGAGCAACACCCGGTTAAAAGAAGTTAAACTCACAAAAAGGCATCATCCACAATAACAATCTTTTTGCTGCGATTGTTATAGATATCCCAGTGATTTCTGGTCCGTTATTTTACACGGGAAGTGTGTTAGCGAGTCAACATATGGCGAGATAAATCTGATGGAAGATGGCAGAATGATCACATGATGAGAATCACTTTGTGATTGGCTTCTTATGTTTGACGTAGTCATAGGCTTAAGCCTATGTTAGGACTTTGCAAGCTTTTAAGTTTATGTCTAATTCAATGTTTATTTTTACGTTTACATGATTCATTGTGAATAGTTCCATTACAATACATAGTATCTGGCTCTAAGTTTGCGTTATTGTTACGGATAATTTTCACTGTGATTGGGGCCTACTTTACCTATTAAGCTGAAGTCATTCCTCTGATGTGGAGAAATGCGTTTCATGCTTCTCAGTTCCTTTATCCTTCTGATGAATTGATGTCAAGACTTGAAATTCTAATCCACAAAAAAACATCTGAGTGCCATACTTTTGTAAAATGTTGAATTATTCCTTTCTTGGTCCCCATAAAATAATAATGATAATAATAATTTGCAACGGTATTAAAATCCTGGCTTGCTTCCTCCCTCATCTTTTTACGCCTTACAGATATTGAGGCATGCAGCGCTCTAACGTCCTAAAGACCATTCTCATTTGCTATATCATACTCGCAAACAGCTTTATGTCCATTCTAAAACCATAAGACTATCTCCCGGTGTTGTAAAGCGTCTCATGTTGCACATGTGAGGTCCTATAACGTGATTTACACTTTGAGTCAACGCTTTAAACCATGAAAAGGAGCTATGGAGAGGGCACTCACTAGAGCCTTGTACGAGTATGTATCTGGATACATGCACATCCTTGCGTTCACAGCGAATTTAGGTAAGATCCAATAATCGTTCTTATTCATTGTTTGGTAACGTAAGTATAACCTCCGGAAATATACCCTTCCATGCAAATATTATTTCTTCTGATATTAAATATTGTTTGTAATTAGCAAAATGGTAGGGAAAATATAAATAAATTTGAAACAAGAACAAAATCTAATAAAATAACGGTAACATCACAAGTGAGATTATGGAATGAATCCGTCAGTGCGTATCACTTAGGTTTATCTGGTTAAATTCAAAACTTTGAGTGATGCTCATTCTGATTATTTCACGAATTAAATATATATAATGCCGCTATAGTGATATAATATGCGCAATAAAATTAATTTCTGTTTAATCTCTGCTTAGAAATAAATCCCCATATCATCGCAAGTAGGGTAGAAATGACAGAGCTGGCACAGTTAATTTATGCATGGCTATTCATATGCAAATGAGCTCCCCCACCTCTTCTCCCCCCACCTCCTCTCCCCCCACCCCCTGCTACTTGGCATGACAGAGCTGGCACAGTTAATTTATGCATGGCTATTCATATGCAAATGAGCTCCCCCACCTCCTCCCTCCCCCACCCCCACCCTCCGCTGTGCCTTGGTAGTTTTAGTTGCAGCTGCGGTCGTAAATCATGTTGAGTACAATGGAGGCTTGACAGTTAAGCAATTAAGGCTGTCAATCAACTGTCAAAACGAACAAAGGGGTCATAAATTTAAGGTTCTGTAACAAAGGCGAGATGTTTTTCCTACCCATTCCACATCCGGCCACTTCTGCACCTGGTCAGTTACCCACTCCACTCCTATTGTTCTCGAACACGTGGCAACCCAATAACAAAGCCGGTCCCTTTCCATTGTGTAAGAGATTCTATTGTGTGTGCCTTTCTATTGTCCTTGGCAAGCATTCTTTAGAAAGACCACCTGCAGCGTTCCCATCCCAATAACAAAGCCTGACCCTTTCCATTGTGTAAGAGATTCTATTGTCCTTGGCAAGGCTAGTTTAGAAAGACACCTGCAGCGTTCCCATTGTTTGACCACCTGCTAGTTTAACAAAAGAATTCGAGGGTTGCTTTATACTGGACTTGTCTTTGTCTGACTGTGGGAAAAGAGAGAGCCATGAGTTCCCACGCGTCCTGTCCTTGTTTGTGTGAAAGAGAGAGAAACTTGTTTACCAACTCTGCGTGACGTCATACTTTAGAAAGACACCTGCTCCACAACAAAGCCTGACCCTTTCCATTGTGTAAGAGATTCTATTGTGTGTGCCTTTCTATTGTTCTTGGCAAGGCTAGTTTAGAAAGACACCTGCGACGTTTCCATTGTTTGGCCACCTGCTAGTTTAACAAAAGAATTCGAGGGCTGCTTTATACTCGTCCTCTCCTTGTTTGTGTGAAAGAGAGAGAAACTTGTTTACCAACTTTGCGTGACGTCATAGTCGGCCATCATGATTTTGCCTGAGGGAGTTCTCTCCGATGTTTTACGACCTCCTACGAATATACCCGAGCATAGTTAACAAGCATTCTGTTTCAGCCAACGACTCCAAAAAGCATCTAATATACATTTCATTACGTGCATTAAACCTCTGAGTGATATCCATAGATCGGTGTTCGATTCTTACTGTAATCAAAAGTTTATTGCTAATGAGAAATTAATTATTGATATTATTATATCATTACCCTAATTAATAAAAAGGCGTTCAGAGAATTCTAGCTCGAGTCTTACCAAGTGAAACTCTAACGCGTAATAACTATTAAACTATGCAAGGTCAGATTAAAAAAATGTATTTATCAATTATAATTTAATTTTTTATATATCATTACCCTAATTAATGAAAGGGTGTTCAGAGGGTTCTAGTTCGAATCTTACCCAACGAAACTCTAATGCTTAATAAATATTAAACTATGCAAGGACAGATTAAAATGCATTTAACAAATATAATTTAATTTTTATATATCATTACAATAATTAATAAAAGGGTCTTCAGTGGGTTCTAGATCGAATCTCTAATGCTTAATAAATATTAAACTATGTGAGTATTGCGCTGCCAGATTAAAACGTGTTTAACGAATATAATTTAATTAATGAAACGGTGTTCAGGGGGATCCTAGATCGAATCTGCGAAACTCTAATGCTTAATAAATATTAAACTATGCACGACCAGATTAAAATGTGTTTAACAAATATAATTTAATATACACGACATTACAATGTTTAACGATCTGTATTCTTAGGAACCAGAGGTCCATAGTTCGAATCCAACCCTGTGAAACGCTATAATAACTATTAAGTTATTGAAGCAGCGGGCGGTCGGATTAAAATTGCATTTAACAACTATAATTATTTATATTAAACCCTGATGCATACTTAGATATCCCGAAGCCTAGACAACATTCTTTCTTCTTCTCCTCTTTCTTTCTCCACGACTTGTACACATTCAGGCGTTCGCATATACACGAGCGCTTGTACACACATCAGCAAACATACACTGGTGCACGCATGCAAGCACATACACACACGCACATGTAAGTACACACACGCATATACATACACCAGCACATACACACACATGCACATACATACAACAGTACACACACACATAAATACACCAGTACACACACGCATTCACGCACCTCATGCGTATACATACATACACCAGTACACTCACGCATTCACGCACCTCATGCGTATACATACATACACCAGTGCTCTTACACTCACGCATACATATACATGGACACACACACACACGTGCAAGCACATATGCCTGTTCACTTACACCCAACAGCAGCAACCCACACACGCACACACCAACTCACGCGCATGTCCTGAATGAAAAGAGACAAAATGATGCAATAAAAACTAATTATAGCTCGGGATGCAAGGCTCCATTTACGATTGCTCGAAACCGGTCTTCTAATAACTCCAAAACTAATTAAAATAAAGACAGTAAATAAACGTTATTACTTTTATGCCATTAGCTCGTTTCTTGTGCATGTATATTAGAGTCCGGGTGTCATGGGTTCGATCCTTAACTTTAAAATCTCAATTATCTCAGAAACTAGCAGGGATTAAGGTGCGGACCAAAGCACGATTTTTAGTTCCTACGATGAACAATTAATGCTTTATATAATTTCCAATCAGTGTCCCTAGCTCGAATCCCGATCTTTCAGTGACTTCCTTAATTTTCCACTGTGTTCTAGAATATATCACTTAGATCAATGTTGCAGCTGCATACAGGTCTTTTAAACACATCAAACTAATATTATAAATAATTTTGTTTCTGGCGTTCTGAGTTCGAATACCGATTCAATGAAGTTTACTTATAAATTTAATAACAGTAAATAATTAAGACAAAGGTACCAAATAAACCTATTACGTTTATGTCATCAGATAATATCTTGCGGGTGTATATTAGGGTACCTGACGTCCAGGGTTCGATCCTTAAGTTTAAATCTCAATTATCGCAGAAACTAGCAGAGATAGAGCTGTAGACGAAAGCATGTTTGATAGCTCATACAATGAACAATTAATGCTGTATATAATTTTCAATCAGTTGCCTCTAGCTCGAATCCCGATCTTTCAATGACTTCACTGATTTTCCTCTGTACTCTAGAACACATCACTTAGATTGATGCTTTAACTGCATGCAGCTGTGTGAGAGAGAGCGAGAGAGAGAGCGAGAGAGGGAGAGGAAGTGAAACAAGCAGGGATAGAAGTGCTGAGGGCCTCTGCGCATGCGTAGCAAGAGATGATGCCATTGGCTGCAATAATCACGTGACGTGTAAGCATCACAGCCATGATGACGTGCAGGCATCGCCTGGAGGGGGTTTAGATCCCTATATAAACAGACATCTGTCCCATGTTAGAACTGTTGTGTACTTATTAACTTTACATTCAAGTTTTAAAGAGCTTTAAAAGCAACGTGAGCTACAGGCCGTCTACACATTCAGCACATATCAAAACGGGGCAATGCAAGGTGAGTTTTAAATAACTATACAAAATCACTGTTGGCTTTTACAATACATTTAATTTTATTTAAACGTTACAGTACATGAAAGACGATTCGTTACAAAGAGCATCATATTTTCTAATCTGTGCTTTACATTCACATGATATTCTCAACACACATTCTTCTGTAACATTTATATGATTTTCTCTACATCTTCTTTGTAAACATTCATACGATTTTCCCCTCATTCTTTGTTTCACTATACACTCACATGATTTCCTCTACTCATTCTTTGTTCCACCTACAGGTTCATGCTCTGTTAACATTCACATGACTTTCTCTTCACATTCTTTGCTTCCATTAACATTCACATGATTTTCGCCACACCTTCTTCTTATATAAACATTCATACGACTTTACCCTCATTCTTTGTTTCACTATACACTCACATGATTTCCTCTACTCATTCTTTGTTCCCCTGCAGGTTCATGCTTTGTTAACATTCACACGACGTTCTCAGCTCATTTCTCTATTGACATTCACATGATCTTCTCAACACATTCTTCTTACTTAAACATTCATACGATTTTCCTCCTCTTTCTTTGTTTCACTATACATTCGCACACGATTTCCTCTACTCATTCTTTGGTTCTCTGCTGGCTCATCTTCAATGAACATTCACATGATTTCTGTACTTATTCTTTATTTCTCTACACCCTCATAGGCTTACTTACAAAACATACACACCCTAGTTCTTCAACTTGAATAATGTAGGGAAAATAATAATTCATGACAATGTCTGTTACAGATTGTTTAGCTGATAGACTTAACAAGATGGTGGAAGAGCGTAGTTTCCTACCGACTCGCCGAGTTCAAGATCTCGAAATAGGTCTTAACTATGAGATAAAGTCCTTAAAGAGAGTTCAAACAAGATATGGTACCAGGATCGTATCTTCGCTGGAGGATTGTCAAGTGTTCTTGCCAGAGCGCTATAATTCGTTAACCGATCAAGAGATTGCAGACATACCTGGGAGCGTATACCTACAGTATAATGGCATGGCAGAGACGGGGAATTTAAGACATGTAAATTGTCTTTTTTACATGCAAAGAAGGTGCGTAGAAGTGTCAAACTTAAGTATTGAATGTTCTCCCATTTCACAATGAAAAATTCATAAATAAAACAACTGACTCATTGATATTACATATAAAGATACAAAAGATGCATATTATAGAATTTTATAAAAAATTAACGAAATTACAATATCACATGCTTTGAGTTTAATTATATCTAGCGCATTGAAATAACTCTAAATATCCGAATGTTTATACAAATCTTTGTGCTTCTTTTTACATGTGCCATATGCTTCATTTTACATGTATCATAACAAAAAATGCAATTCTTTTCAGGTTGCCTTTACTTGACCAAGATAGTTTTCTAAGACTTTCATTGTGCAATGTTTCAGGGTGTGCATTAAGAGGAAGAAGAAGAGGAATAGCCTGCTGGCATGCAAAGGATGCTGACGCTATGGGAGGGTAGAATACCTACAAGAAACATTTCGGCAAGAAACGGGTGCTGAGACATCTACATCACCGAAACACATTAAGACAGGATCCTTATATAACATTACAGGGTATACAATGAAAAAATACGGTCAATTTTGTATACAATTCAATGCATAGCTGAGAGTTAGCTCGACCTAGTCTCCCTATATTCACTGAAATTAAGCATTGTGAGCAATAATTTAAGTGACTGTGAAAATACTTTAAGTAATTTGTATCCTAAAAGACTTGAGCCCTGTATACATTAACAGCATTAAGACTGTTTGCCACGCTGGAATACAAATTATGAAAATAAAAAGACTTTCATTTAAATAATAAGGAAATTTGCATAACCTGCTGTTACAAGTGTAATGACATATACAGAAACAATGAGTCGGGCGAGAAAGTGATGGAAATGTAAGATAAATAATAACAATAAAAGAATTAAGGTATGCTTTTACATAGTGTTTTTATTCATTAAAAATCCTTGCATTCCTAATGAAAAATAAATCATTACAATGATTAGTTTAAGTTATGTCACAATGATCTTTAGATGCATTACTCGATCTTAATTCAGAGCACCAAAAAATGACAAATCACGGCTTCTCCATTTTAGATGCGGTGTCACTATTCAGGTAAATTCCTGTAACACAACAGGTTGAGTATGCAGAGCTGTGGTCCTAAATGGGTGAAACAGAGTCTTATCCAGCTTAACAGTTTTGAGATCTCAGCATCAGAAAGTCGAATCACAAGCCTTCTCCACTCGATGAGTACAGGTTCAACAACAGCATTCTCTTCACCCTGAGACTGTGTAATGTATATAAATGTTCAACTTGACATGGGATTCTAAACTCGTTGTTAGAGTCCAGAACTGATGTATTATATGGTGAAAACACATGTTCCTCTTCTTAGTGATCTTGTCGTCGAATCTCGGTAGCATTGAAGATGTCCATGATTATAGGATTCTGAAGCCCAAAAACTGTAGGAACTGCTGATTGCGTGATGTTAACCTGATGGGCGTCATGGGCAGAGCATGATGTGTGCGTTGAATCATTCCATTATTATATCCTCGACGTCGTTGACTTCTTCTAAAAACTATAGGCATTATGCTTATATCCTTGTTTCTAAAGGCAATGATATTGCTGTTAGGGTCCCCTGTTTGCTCTATGAAGCGGATGTTTATGAACAACAGGTAAAATTTGATTTGATGGTTCCTGTGAAATACGTTATCCAGCCGTAACAGATGGGAAAACTGGTAGATGGAGTGTCCACTTTTACTATCGAGGAAGGAGACTGATGCAATACTGCGCTAAATTCGTATGATGCTCAACTTAAATATATTCAGTAGGAAATCAGATTCAGACAGCTGATTAGATGGAATAACTTTGTCACTGAAGGGCCACTGAACGTTCCTATAGAACAATCACTGGAAAAAATCAAGAGTGAAAGGACATTTTAATGACATTTTTATTATTATTATTATTATTCACTGATCTAATAAAGAAGACATTCGCATCCTAATATGAGGAATCTTTAAACGTCGGGTTAAAAGTCAAGGTCTCTGTTACTCAATGTTTTTTCCGGACAAGTATAGCCCTCTGCCAGAGTTTTTTGAATTCCCTTTCAGGCTCTGTCTCCTCTTCGTTTCTGTGTTTCTTTCCTTATTCTTCTTCACTCGAAAACCTCTCCCTCTTGCTTCAATTTCTCTGTTACGTCTCATCATTTCAGCAAGTTGTTTATCTACAGTTTTTTTCGTATTTACAGCTGTAGCAATTTGTGATGCACCTCCAGCGCCTAGTGCTGCAATAATCGGTATGAGCGGTAGAAATCCTCCTCGTTTCTTCTTTTTGGACCCTCCGCCAACAGATACCTTTCTCTCTTATGCCTCATCATTTCGGCAAGTTGTTTATCTGCTGCCTTTTTCTTATTTACTGCTGAGGCAATTTGGGCTGCACCTCCAGCAGCAGCGCCTAGAGCTGCAATAATTGGTATGAGAGGTAGAAATCCTCATCGTTTCTTCTTCATGGTTACTGCACCTGGAGCTACCTTTCCCTTCATAATTGCTGTTACTAGTCACGCTGCCAACTTTTTCACCTAATGTAACATCAGATTGCACGCTTTTCCAAGTCGTTTCAGTCAGATCTTGGCAGCAATGTTTCTCGAAGCAGAGACCTTATGCTGAGCGTTGGCAATGCCGCTAAGATTACACGAATCGTCTAACGGAATGATTCCAGGGTCTCCTATCTTTAATTTTTCTCTAGCTTTACCACAGTTCCTCAGCCTATGTAACCAGGTAAATGTACTTCAATGGTTGCAGGCTAGTGAGAGAGTTAATTAAACCGAAACCTCTTGCGAGCTTAACCACCTTAGCTCTCACGTTATACTAATCGATTTTTATTCAGGATAGTTCTTTTGTACTTTCTCATTAGCGTATATACATTAAGAGCTTTTTTTTTACTTTAGCTGTCAAGCTAGAGAGGATGAAACAAGAATGCTCACAGCCTATTGATATGTTAGGCTTTGAAAGCGACTTTAAATGTGAACTTAGTGGAAAACTGTTTCATGTCAATGTTCTTGACTTGCCTATCATGCAAACCATTCAGGGAAAAGGTGACCAGCAAAGGGAAAAAGGTGACCAGCAAAGGGAAAAATGTGACCAGCAAAGGGAAAAATGTGACCAGCAAAGGGAAAAACGTGACCAGCAAAGGGAAAAAGGTGACCAGCAAAAAGGAAAAAGGTGTCCAGCAAAGGGAAAAAGGTGACCAGCAAAGGGAAAAAGGTGACCAGGAAAGGGAAAAAGGTGACCAGCAAAGGGAAAAAGGTGACAAGCAAAGGGAAAAAGGTGACCAGCAAAGGGGAAAAGGTGACCAGCAAACGGAAAAAGGTGACCAGCAAAGGGAAAAAGGTGACCAGCAAAGGGAAAAAGGTGACCAGCAAAGGGAAAAAGGTAACCAGCAAAGGGAAAAAGGTGACCAGCAAAGGGAAAAAGGTGACCAGCAAAGGGAAAAATGCGACCAGCAAAGGGAAAAAGGTGACCAGGAAAGGGAAAAAGGTGACCAGCAAAGGGAAAAAGGTGACCAGGGAAGGGAAAAACGTGACCAGGGAAGGGAAAAAGGTGACCAGGAAAGGGAAAAAGGTGACCAGCAAAGGGAAAAAGGTGACCAGCAAAGGGAAAAATGTGACCAGCAAAGGGAAAAAGGTGACCAGCAAAGGGAAAAAGGTGACCAGGAAAGGGAAAAAGGTGACCAGCAAAGGGAAAAAGGTGACCAGGAAAGGGAAAAAGGTGACCAACAAAGGGAGAAAGGTGACCAGGAAAGGGAAAAAGGTGACCACCAAAGGGAAAAATGTGACCAGCAAAGGGAAGAACGTGACCAGCAAAGGGAAAAAGGTGACCAGCAAAGAGAAAAAGGTGACCAGGAAAGGGAAAAAGGTGACCAGCAAAGGGAAAAAGGTGACCAGCAAAGGGAAAAAGGTGACCAGCAAAGGGAAAAAGGTGACAAGCAAAGGGAAAAAGGTGACCAGCAAAGGGAAAAAGGTGACCAGGAAAGGGAAACAGGTGACCAGCAAAGGGAAAAATGTGACCAGCAAAGGGAAGAACGTGACCAGCAAAGGGAAAAAGGTGACCAGCAAAGGGAAAAATGTGACCAGCAAAGGGAAAAAGGTGACCAGGAAAGGGAAAAAGGTGACCAGCAAAGGGAGAAAGGTGACCAGGAAAGGGAAAAAGGTGACCACCAAAGGGAAAAACGTGACCAGCAAAGGGAAGAACGTGACCAGCAAAGGGAAAAAGGTGACCAGCAAAGGGAAAAAGGTGACCAGCAAAGGGAAAAACGTGACCAGGAGAGGGAAAAAGGTGACCAGCAGAGGGAAAAAGGTGACCATCAAAGGGAAAAAGGTGACCAGCAAAGGGAAAAAGGTGACCAGCAAAGGGAAAAAGGTGACCAGCAAAGGGAAAAAGGTGACCAGCAAAGGGAAAAAGGTGACCAGCAAAGGGAAAAAGGGGACCAGCAAAGGGAAAAAGGTGACCAGGAAAGGGAAAAAGGTGACCAGGAAAGGGAAAAAGGTGACCAGCAGAGGGAAAAAGGTGACCAGCAGAGGGAAAAAGGTGACCATCAAAGGGAAAAAGGTGACCAGCAAAGGGAAAAAGGTGACCAGCAAAGGGAAAAAGGTGACCAGCAAAGGGGAAAAGGTGACCAGCAAAGGGAAAAAGGTGACCAGCAAAGGGAAAAAGGTGACCGGCAAAGGGAAAAAGGTGACCGGCAAAGGGAAAAAGGTGACCAGCAAAGGGAAAAAGGTGACCAGCAAAGGGAAAAATGTGACCAGGAAAGGGAAAAACGTGACCAGCAAAGGGAAGAACGTGACCAGCAAAGGGAAAAGGTGACCAGCAAAGGGAAAAAGGTGACCAGCAAAGGGACAAATGTGACCAGGAAAGGGAAAAAGGTGACCAGCAAAGGGAAAAAGGTGACCAGCAAAGGGAAAAAGGTGACCAGCAAAGGGAAAAAGGTGACCAGCAAAGGGAAAAAGGTGACCAGTAAAGGGAAAAAGGTGACCAGCAAAGGGAAAAAGGTGACCAGCAAAGGGAAAAAGGTGACCAGGAAAGGGAAAAAGGTGACCAGCAAAGGGAGAAAGGTGACCAGGAAAGGGAAAAAGGTGACCACCAAAGGGAAAAACGTGACCAGCAAAGGGAAGAACGTGACCAGCAAAGGGAAAAAGGTGACCAGCAAAGGGAAAAAGGTGACCAGCAAAGGGAAAAACGTGACCAGGAAAGGGAAAAAGGTGACCAGCAAAGGGAAAAAGGTGACCAGCAAAGGGAAAAAGGTGACCAGCAAAGGGAAAAAGGTGACAAGCAAAGGGAAAAAGGTGACCAGCAAAGGGAAAAAGGTGACCAGGAAAGGGAAACAGGTGACCAGCCAATGAAAAATGTGACCAGCAAAGGGAAGAACGTGACCAGCAAAGGGAAAAAGGTGACCAGCAAAGGGAAAAATGTGACCAGCAAAGGGAAAAAGGTGACCAGCAAAGGGAAAAAGGTGACCAGGAAAGGGAAAAAGGCTACCAGCAAAGGGAAAAAGGTGACCAGCAAAGGGAAAAAGGTGACCAGCAAAGGGAAAAAGGGGACCAGCAAAGGGAAAAAGGTGACCAGGAAAGGGAAAAAGGTGACCAGGAAAGGGAAAAAGGTGACCAGCAGAGGGAAAAAGGTGACCAGCAGAGGGAAAAAGGTGACCATCAAAGGGAAAAAGGTGACCAGCAAAGGGAAAAAGGTGACCAGCAAAGGGAAAAAGGTGACCAGCAAAGGGGAAAAGGTGACCAGCAAAGGGAAAAAGGTGACCAGCAAAGGGAAAAAGGTGACCGGCAAAGGGAAAAAGGTGACCGGCAAAGGGAAAAAGGTGACCAGCAAAGGGAAAAAGGTGACCAGCAAAGGGAAAAATGTGACCAGGAAAGGGAAAAACGTGACCAGCAAAGGGAAGAACGTGACCAGCAAAGGGAAAAGGTGACCAGCAAAGGGAAAAAGGTGACCAGCAAAGGGACAAATGTGACCAGGAAAGGGAAAAAGGTGACCAGCAAAGGGAAAAAGGTGACCAGCAAAGGGAAAAAGGTGACCAGCAAAGGGAAAAAGGTGACCAGCAAAGGGAAAAAGGTGACCAGTAAAGGGAAAAAGGTGACCAGCAAAGGGAAAAAGGTGACCAGCAAAGGGAAAAAGGTGACCAGGAAAGGGAAAAAGGTGACCAGCAAAGGGAGAAAGGTGACCAGGAAAGGGAAAAAGGTGACCACCAAAGGGAAAAACGTGACCAGCAAAGGGAAGAACGTGACCAGCAAAGGGAAAAAGGTGACCAGCAAAGGGAAAAAGGTGACCAGCAAAGGGAAAAACGTGACCAGGAAAGGGAAAAAGGTGACCAGCAAAGGGAAAAAGGTGACCAGGAAAGGGAAAAATGGGACCAGCAAAGGGAAAAACGTGACCAGCAAAGGGAAGAACGTGACCAGCAAAGGGAAAAAGGTGACCAGCAAAGGGAAAAAGGTGACCAGCAAAGGGAAAAATGTGACCAGGAAAGGGAAAAAGGTGACCAGCAAAGGGAAAAAGGTGACCAGGAAAGGGAAAAAGGTGACCAGCAAAGGGAAAAAGGTGACCAGCAAAGGGAAAAAGGTGACCAGCAAAGGGAAAAAGGGGACCAGCAAAGGGAAAAAGGTGACCAGGAAAGGGAAAAAGGTGACCAGCAAAGGGAAAAAGGTGACCAGCAAAAGGGAAAAAGGTGACCAGCAAAGGGAAAAAGGTGACCAGCAAAGGGAAAAAGGTGACCAGCAAAGGGAAAAATGTGACCAGCAAAGGAAAAAACGTGACCAGGAAAGGGAAAAAGGTGACCAGCAAAGGGAAAAAGGTTACCAGCAAAGGGAAAAAGGTGACCATCAAAGGGAAAACGTTGACCAGCAAAGGGAAAAACGTGACAAGCAAAGGGGAAAAAGGTGACCAGGAAAGGGAAAAAGGTGACCAGCAAAGGGAAAAAGGTGACCAGCAAAGGGGAAAAGGTGACCAGCAAAGGAAAAACGTAACCTGCAAAGGGAAAAGTTGACCAGCAAAGGGAAAAATGGGACCAGCAAAGGGAAAAGCGTGACCTGCAAAGGGAAAAATGTGGCCAGCAAAGGGAAAAAAGGTGACCAGTAAAGGGAAAAATGGGACCAGCAAAGGGAAAAACGTAACCTGCAAAGGGAAAAATGTGACCAGTAAAGGGAAAAATGGGACCAGTAAAGGGAAAAACGTAACCTGCAAAGGGAAAAAGGTGACCAGCAAAGGGAAAAATGTGATCAGCAAAGGGAAAAATGCGACCTGCAAAGGGAAAAAGTGACCAGAAAGGGAAAAAATGTGACCAGCAAAGGGGAAAATGTGACCAGTAAAGGGAAAAATGGGACCAGAAGACGGAAAAACGTGACTTCCAAAGGGAAAAAGGTGACCAGCAAAGGGAAAAATGTGACCAGCAAAGGGAAAAGGTGGCCAGCAAAGGGAAACAAAGGTGACCTGCAAAGGGAAAATGACCTGTATCTCCCTTAACTCTCGCATTCTCTGTGCTAACTATCAAGAAAACTTGTACTCTTACCTCTATGAATCCATTTCTAGCTACTTGAATCTGCTTGTGCTTAATGAGATAGTTATATTTAACGGAATTACAACTATTATGCGGAAATGCTACAATATTTTGCTTAGTCTAATTCGGACATGGGTGTTTATATCCATCAAAACCTGAGTACATATATAAATACATAAATGTTAAAAAATAACTCAGTCTCGTGTTATCGTATACGAATTCAACATCTACATTATACATTGACTAGTTTATATATACAGCTTGAACATGAACACTCACAAAGACGGACAATTACAGTCAATTTACGAGAATCTTGATTTTTCGTATGTTTCCCAACGGGGGAGTAATCGCTTTGTTAAGTGCTGCATATGTAATAGAACGTTAAAAAACAGGACAATTTCAAGGCTTAAGCAACATAGGAGAAGATGCTGTAAAGCAATGACCAGCTGTGCATTGAATAACACACCCAAACGAGATCCTGAAATCTTCTCAAGTCCCGAAGAGCGGGATTCAAGATGTACCGTGCTTGGAGCCAGTTCAAGCGACCCTGTAATAACATCAAGAGCTACCACTAATGAAGCAATGAGAGCAGTTTCTTTGAATGAGCAAGCTCTGGATAAACACACCAATGAAAGCAAGCATACTAGTGTCAACTCACTTAGATTAGAAGATATATCCAAAGCGAATACAGAGGAGATGCTATACCGCTACACCGATCCTAATGATTTGGTAAACATGCTAAGGGTACTCATGACGCTTCATACACCTGATAAAAATGACTTTTCCGATGCGATTAACGACATTATTCAGGATTTAAAGCTGGGTGGTTTTATAGCGTGATTAGCATTTGCAAAAACCATGAAAGAGTTAGAAAGATTCCTCATATTAGGATGCGAATGTCTTCTTTATGAGATCAGTGAATAATAATAAAAACGACATTAAAATGTCCTTTCACTCTTGATTTTTTCCAGTGATTGTTCTATAGGAACGTTCTGCGACCCTTCAGTGACAAAGTTATTCCATCTAATCAGCTGTCTGAATCTGATTTCCTAGTGAATATATTTAGGTTGAGCATCATACGAATTTAGCGCAGTATTGCATCAGTCTCCTTCCTCTATAGTAAAAGTGGACACTCCATCTACCAGTTTTCGCATCTGTTACGGCTGGATAACGTATTTCACAGGTACCTTCAAATCAAATTTTACCTGTTGTTCATAAAGATCCGCTTCATAGAGCAAACAGGGGAGCCTAACAGCAATATCATTGCCTTTAGAAACAAGGATATAAGCATAATGCCTATAGTTTTTAGAAGAAGTCAACGACGTCGAGGATATAATAATGGAATGATTCAACGCACACATCATGCTCTGCCCATGACGCCCATCAGGTTAACATCACGCAATCAGCAGTTCCTACAGTTTTGGGGCTTCAGAATCCTATAATCATGGACATCTTCAATGCTACCGAGATTCGACGACAAGATCACTAAGAAGAGGAACATGTGTTTTCACCATATAATACATCAGTTCTGGACTCTAACAACGAGTTTAGAATCCCATGTCAAGTTGAACATTTATATACATTACACAGTCTCAGGGTGAAGAGAATGCTGTTGTTGAACCTGTACTCATCGAGTGGAGAAGGCTTGTGATTCGACTTTCTGATGCTGAGATCTCAAGACTGTTAAGCTGGATAAGACTCTGTTTCACCCATTTAGGACCACAGCTCTGCATACTCAACCTGTTGTGTTACAGGAATTTACCTGAATAGTGACACCGCATCTAAAATGGAGAAGCCGTGATTTGTCATTTTTGGTGCTCTGAATTAAGATCGAGTAATGCATCTAAAGATCATTGTGACATAACTTAAACTAGTCATTGTAATGATTTATTTTTCATTAGGAATGCAAGGATTTTTAATGAATAAAAACACTATGTAAAAGCATACCTTAATTCTTTTATTGTTATTATTTATCTTACATTTCCATCACTTTCTCGCCCGACTCATTGTTTCTGTATATGTCATTACACTTGTAACAGCAGGTTATGCAAATTTCCTTATTATTTAAATGAAAGTCTTTTTATTTTCATAATTTGTATTCCAGCGTGGCAAACAGTCTTAATGCTGTTAATGTATACAGGGCTCAAGTCTTTTAGGATACAAATTACTTAAAGTATTTTCACAGTCACTTAAATTATTGCTCACAATGCTTAATTTCAGTGAATATAGGGAGACTAGGTCGAGCTAACTCTCAGCTATGCATTGAATTGTATACAAAATTGACCGTATTTTTTCATTGTATACCCTGTAATGTTATATAAGGATCCTGTCTTAATGTGTTTCGGTGATGTAGATGTCTCAGCACCCGTTTCTTGCCGAAATGTTTCTTGTAGGTATTCTACCCTCCCATAGCGTCAGCATCCTTTGCATGCCAGCAGGCTATTCCTCTTCTTCTTCCTCTTAATGCACACCCTGAAACATTGCACAATGAAAGTCTTAGAAAACTATCTTGGTCAAGTAAAGGCAACCTGAAAAGAATTGCATTTTTTGTTATGATACATGTAAAATGAAGCATATGGCACATGTAAAAAGAAGCACAAAGATTTGTATAAACATTCGGATATTTAGAGTTATTTCAATGCGCTAGATATAATTAAACTCAAAGCATGTGATATTGTAATTTCGTTAATTTTTTATAAAATTCTATAATATGCATCTTTTGTATCTTTATATGTAATATCAATGAGTCAGTTGTTTTATTTATGAATTTTTCATTGTGAAATGGGAGAACATTCAATACTTAAGTTTGACACTTCTACGCACCTTCTTTGCATGTAAAAAAGACAATTTACATGTCTTAAATTCCCCGTCTCTGCCATGCCATTATACTGTAGGTATACGCTCCCAGGTATGTCTGCAATCTCTTGATCGGTTAACGAATTATAGCGCTCTGGCAAGAACACTTGACAATCCTCCAGCGAAGATACGATCCTGGTACCATATCTTGTTTGAACTCTCTTTAAGGACTTTATCTCATAGTTAAGACCTATTTCGAGATCTTGAACTCGGCGAGTCGGTAGGAAACTACGCTCTTCCACCATCTTGTTAAGTCTATCAGCTAAACAATCTGTAACAGACATTGTCATGAATTATTATTTTCACTACATTATTCAAGTTGAAGAACTAGGGTGTGTATGTTTTGTAAGTAAGCCTATGAGGGTGTAGAGAAATAAAGAATAAGTACAGAAATCATGTGAATGTTCATTGAAGATGAGCCAGCAGAGAACCAAAGAATGAGTAGAGGAAATCGTGTGCGAATGTATAGTGAAACAAAGAAAGAGGAGGAAAATCGTATGAATGTTTAAGTAAGAAGAATGTGTTGAGAAGATCATGTGAATGTCAATAGAGAAATGAGCTGAGAACGTCGTGTGAATGTTAACAAAGCATGAACCTGCAGGGGAACAAAGAATGAGTAGAGGAAATCATGTGAGTGTATAGTGAAACAAAGAATGAGGGTAAAGTCGTATGAATGTTTATATAAGAAGAAGGTGTGGCGAAAATCATGTGAATGTTAATGGAAGCAAAGAATGTGAAGAGAAAGTCATGTGAATGTTAACAGAGCATGAACCTGTAGGTGGAACAAAGAATGAGTAGAGGAAATCATGTGAGTGTATAGTGAAACAAAGAATGAGGGGAAAATCGTATGAATGTTTACAAAGAAGATGTAGAGAAAATCATATAAATGTTACAGAAGAATGTGTGTTGAGAATATCATGTGAATGTAAAGCACAGATTAGAAAATATGATGCTCTTTGTAACGAATCGTCTTTCATGTACTGTAACGTTTAAATAAAATTAAATGTATTGTAAAAGCCAACAGTGATTTTGTATAGTTATTTAAAACTCACCTTGCATTGCCCCGTTTTGATATGTGCTGAATGTGTAGACGGCCTGTAGCTCACGTTGCTTTTAAAGCTCTTTAAAACTTGAATGTAAAGTTAATAAGTACACAACAGTTCTAACATGGGACAGATGTCTGTTTATATAGGGATCTAAACCCCCTCCAGGCGATGCTTGCACGTCATCATGGCTGTGATGCTTACACGTCACGTGATTATTGCAGCCAATGGCATCATCTCTTGATACGCATGCGCAGAGGCCCTCAGCACTTCTATCCCTGCTTGTTTCACTTCCTCTCCCTCTCTCGCTCTCTCTCTCGCTCTCTCTCTCACACAGCTGCATGCAGTTAAAGCATCAATCTAAGTGATGTGTTCTAGAGTACAGAGGAAAATCAGTGAAGTCATTGAAAGATCGGGATTCGAACTAGAGGCAACTGATTGAAAATTATATACAGCATTAATTGTTCATTGTATGAGCTATCAAACATGCTTTCGTCTACAGCTCTATCTCTGCTAGTTTCTGCGATAATTGAGATTTAAACTTAAGGATCGAACCCTGGACGTCAGGTACCCTAATATACACCCGCAAGATATTATCTGATGACATAAACGTAATAGGTTTATTTGGTACCTTTGTCTTAATTATTTACTGTTATTAAATTTATAAGTAAACTTCATTGAATCGGTATTCGAACTCAGAACGCCAGAAACAAAATTATTTATAATATTAGTTTGATGTGTTTAAAAGACCTGTATGCAGCTGCAACATTCATCTAAGTGATATATTCTAGAACACAGTGGAAAATTAAGGAAGTCACTGAAAGATCGGGATTCGAGCTAGAGACACTGATTGGAAATTATATAAAGCATCAATTGTTCATCGTAGGAACTAAAAATCGTGCTTTGGTCCGCACCTTAATCCCTGCTAGTTTCTGAGATAATTGAGATTTTAAAGTTAAGGATCGAACCCATGACACCCGGACTCTAATATACATGCACAAGAAACGAGCTAATGGCATAAAAGTAATAAAGTTTATTTACTGTCTTTATTTTAATTAGTTTTGGAGTTATTAGAAGACCGGTTTCGAGCAATCGTAAATGGAGCCTTGCATCCCGAGCTATAATTAGTTTTTATTGCATCATTTTGTCTCTTTTCATTCAGGACATGCGCGTGAGTTGGTGTGTGCGTGTGTGGGTTGCTGCTGTTGGGTGTAAGTGAACAGGCCTATGTTCTTGCACGTGTGTGTGTGTGTCCATGTATATGTATGCGTGAGTGTAAGAGCACTGGTGTATGTATGTATACGCATGAGGTGCGTGAATGCGTGTGTGTACTGGTGTATGTATGTGTGTGTGTACTGTTGTATGTATGTGCATGTGTGTGTGTATGTGCTGGTGTATGTATGTGCGTGTGTGTATGTGCTGGTGTATGTGCTTGCGTGGGTGCGTGTGTGTACTTACATGTGCGTGTGTGTATGTGCTTGCATGCGTGCGCCAGTGTATGTTTGCTGATGTGTGTACAAGCGCTCGTGTATATGTGAACGCCTGAATGTGTACAAGTCGTGGAGAAAGAAAGAGATAGATAGAAAGAAAAAGA
The DNA here is from genome assembly GCA_030765065.1 of Deroplatys truncata. Classification (NCBI taxonomy): domain Eukaryota; kingdom Metazoa; phylum Arthropoda; class Insecta; order Mantodea; family Mantidae; genus Deroplatys; species Deroplatys truncata. The sequence continues at coordinate 178,999,337 of CM060977.1, read as the reverse complement.
GAGGAGAAGAAGAAAGAATGTTGTCTAGGCATCGAGATATCTAAGTATGCATCAGGGTTTAATATAAATAATTATAGTTGTTAAATGCAATTTTAATATGCCCGTGCATAGTTTAATAGTTATTATAGCGTTTCGCAGGGCAGGATTCGAACTAGGGACCTCTGGTTCCTAAGAATACAGCTCGTTAAACATTGTAATGTCGTGTATATTAAATTATATTTGTTAAACACATTTTTAATCTGACCCGTTCACTCTTCAATAATTTAGTATTTATTATAGCGTTTCGCTGGGTAAGGTTCGAACTAGGGGCTTCTGGGTTCCTAAGAATAGCTTTCATTAAAACAGCGTAATGTATAAAATTAAATTATATTTGTTAAATACATTTTTAAATATGACCTTGCATAGTTTAATAGTTAGTAGGCATAGAGCTTGCAGGGTAAGACTCGAACTAGAAACCTCTGAACGGGCTTTAATCAGGGTAATGATATAATAATGTTTTACCCTAAGAAAATATCAACTTGGATACCTAAGTATACGCATGTGTTTAATATATTTTTAGAGCACGCATCCGTAATTTACTAGATGTTACACATTAGAGTTTGCAGGGTAAGATTCGAACTAGGGTCCTCTGAACGGTCTTTCATTAATTAGGATGATGATGTATAAAAATTAAATTATATTTGTTAAATACATTTTCAATCTGGCCTTGCATAGTTTAATAGTTATTGCGCGTTAGAGCTTCACTTGGTAAGACTCTAGCTAGAATTCTCTGAACGCCGTTTTTATTAATTAAGGTAATGATATAATAATATCAATCATTAATTTCTCATTAGCAATAAACTTTTGATTACAGTAAGAATCGAACACCGATCTATGGATATCACTCAGAGGTTTAATGCACGTAATGAAATGTATATTGGATGCTTTTCGGAGTCGTTGGCTGAAACAGAATGCTTGTTAACTATGCTCGGGTATATTCGTAGGAGGTCGTAAAACATCGGAGAGAACTCCCTCAGGCAAAATCATGATGGCCGACTATGACGTCACGCAGAGCTGGTAAACAAGTTTCTCTCTCTTTCACACAAACAAGGAGAGGACGAGTATAAAGCAGCCCTCGAATTCTTTTGTTAAACCTGCAGGTGGCCAAACAATGGGAACGCTGCAGGTGTCTTTCTAAACTAGCTTTGCCAAGAACAATAGAATCTCTTACACAATGGAAAGGGTCAGGCTTTGTTATGGAGCAGGTGTCTTTCTAAAGTATGACGTCACGCAGAGTTGGTAAACAAGTTTCTCTCTCTTCCACACAAACAAGGACAGGACGAGTATAAAGCAACCCTCGAATTCTTTTGTTAAACTAGCAGGTGGCCAAACAATGGGAACGCTGCAGGTGTCTTTCTAAACTAGCCTTGCCAAGGACAATAGAATCTCTTACACAATGGAAAGGGTCAGGCTTTGTTATTGGGATGGGAACGCTGCAGGTGGTCTTTCTAAAGAATGCTTGCCAAGGACAATAGAAAGGCACACACAATAGAATCTCTTACACAATGGAAAGGGTCAGGCTTTGTTATTGGGATGGGAACACTGCAGGTGTCTTTCTAAACTAGCCTTGCCAAGGACAATAGAAAGGCACACACAATAGAATCTCTTACACAATGGAAAGGGTCAGGCTTTGTTACAACCCTAATTCATCATGGGCTTTGTTCATTTTGACAGCTGAAGGTTAAGCATTGTTCTTTTGTTAAAAGCTAGTGGAACGAGTATGCCACGTGTTCGACACACAATGGAAGTGGGGGTGGGTAACTGACCAGGTGCAGAAGTGGCCGGATGTGGAATGGGTAGGAAAAACATCTCGCCTTTGTTACAGAACCTTAAATTTATGACCCCTTTGTTCGTTTTGACAGTTGATTGACAGCCTTAATTGCTTAACTGTCAAGCCTCCATTGTACTCAACATGATTTACGACCGCAGCTGCAACTAAAACTACCAAGGCACAGCGGGGGGGTGGGGGTGGGGGAGGGAGGAGGTGGGGGAGCTCATTTGCATATGAATAGGCATGCATAAATTAACTGTGCCAGCTCTGTCATACCAAGTAGCTGGGGGTGGGGGGAGAGTATGTGGGGGGAGAGGAGGTGGGGGAGCTCATTTGCATATGAATAGCCATGCATAAATTAACTGTGCCAGCTCTGTCATTTCTACCCTACTATCGCATATTGTACCAATATAAAACAACCTAACCTAAAAAAAGCTAAAATATTACATTAACCGAATAAAAATGCAAACGGTTTGTAGCGACAATTTAAAGTGAAGTGGTTAAGAGCAACAGACGTGTCCAAAACTTAAAGCTGCAATTTTCTTTTAACTATCTTGCAATTAGAAACAAACGACGAAGGAGATATAATTGCTTGCTTAGACTGTAATAATTGCCCTTTAATCAAGCCGCAATTGGATAATATCCAAAACGTTTTTAAACGTTATTCGTACACAGGGTGCTTGCATTCTGTGAGTGTAATAGTCAAAATATGATATGATTTCACAAGTGTTTTATGCCTCTTGGGATTTAAGGATTGTCCTGAAAAAGAAAGAAATAGAAGGCCAAAGAAGGAGAAAGCAACAGACAAACCTAGTACGTCTTGACGTATGTTACAGTACACCACATCGTTTGCCCATTCTGGTCACTGAGTAACTTGACAGCTTGTGGGATTTACATTACTGCACCCACTCGTAGTATGTTGTACAAACATGTTATTCATATTTGGTGTCATTTAAATGTTCATTAATGTATTTCACAGGATTTGAATACAGAATTTGAATACCGCTGTGTTCTAAACCCTCAACACAAACGTCTGTTTCGCTAATCTTGGATTACATCAGATATTTTATCAGTAATTGACTAAAACAAAATTAAAATGCGCTGCTGGATCATGTGCTAACACGTTTATTCTGCATCATTTGTTAATTAAAATGTTTATACAAGTGAAATTACCAATATGTATAATATTTATGAAGATCCACAAATTCTCCATGTCTAAGGTAGGAAAATACAAATACTAAAAATAGAAATTATTGTCATATTAGCTACATTAAATTATGCTGAGTACTTTGGCAGCATTTATAAAAAAACCTCTCAAAGAATTCCCACGACACTGAAATTTGCAGGTAAGTCCACGGGAAAATTTATGCCTAATGAAACAACGCCTGTTATTTTTCCATGGCATCCGGAAGAATTTGACACTGCTTGTTCCCTTAACCTTACTTCTTACTTATGGGAAGCTTGGCAAACATTAATTACACCTGTGTCTTTCAGTGCCTGCGAGCCACCAGGACCGCTAGGAAAATATTAATGTGGGATTTTAGTGTGCTCATTCTATGTACACTAACGCGCAAAAATTGGCCTATTCCACCACATCGCAATAGTGTTTCTCCCTCCGCAAGGTTTGCACCTTCAAGTAACTAACCTCTGACTCCATACAGCCAGTATCAGTTCTCTTTGTGATTGACTTGAAAAACAATTCAGATACATAAAGGCCAACCAATGAACGATGTTATAATCGATGTGAAATGAGGGGGTAGTTGGATAACGCCTCTATGAGAGAGTTTCGCTACGATTGGTACACAAGGAAACGCTAGACCAATAGGACATAATTAGCCTACTAGACAAAGGGATGAAAAATTATTTCGTGCATCAAACTGAACGACAGCTACGACACTTACACATGTGATAGCTTTCATCAGCGACATGGGTATGTTGCTGTCGCTGCTGGAGGGCAATAAGAAAACAACAGTTTATCATAAAAATATAAGATTTAGGTTACAGTGTTACCCTCCGGCAGTTTTCGGCCATGTTTTGGGGGTACTAGGTAAAGTATCCTTCCAATCCAGTGGTTAGAATTATACTCGAAAAACAGAAGTGGTCGCGCTGGTAGGAGTGGGACTAAATTTTGTCATTACCAACGTAAACGGCTCCGTTCCAATATGACCACATTTTCTGCACGTTGCATAGCTCGCAGTACACGTAAAATGTTCAAATGTAATTTAAGAGAGCTCAGACTTTTTTTCTAAAAACTTTCTACTTTCCACAGACCTTTTTCTACTCGTATTTTTTTAACTCCTAATAAATATGGAATAATGCAACTGTGTTGAAAAGGATTAGTATTATATATTTGCTGTAAGTGTAATGTAACATATCGTTAAGAGTACTCATTGGAAGAAATTAAAACCAGGATATGTTCACTTGAAGGAAAAAGTGTTTAGTTAAATCCGAAGAGAATCCAGAATCTGAAGCACTAGGTGACATAGCAGATAAGTAAGAAATACTGCTGGAGAGAGGGGAAGAAATAAGAGGAAATGGAGGAATAAAGAGAGCAGGAAAATCGTAGATATGTCATTAGCAGTTATAAAGAAAAGCAAAAGCAGGAGGAGGATTAGTGAAACAGAGCATAATTGCGGCAAAAAGAATTGTTTTCCGAAGGAGAGTGCTGCGTTTTTAAATATGACGGTAAAAGTGCAAAAGTGGAAGAAAAAAGTATGGTGCAGCAGAAATGGCCGCAAAAGAAGTAAAAACGTTAAAGAAGAAGCCGGATAGTAAAGTGAGGCATGCTTCTCTTAAGCAGAATAATGAGTTTGTGAAATACAAATGAAAAACGGACAGCAATTTTTATTACCCCTGGGTTGTAAAGTATTATGTAAAATTAACTAGTTGTCAGAACGCGGCAAATTACAAATGCTATCAGAATGGGTAATAAAAATCTAAAGAAACTTGAAGATCAGATCTCTCTTATAAATTACATAATATAGCAAATAACACATAGCGCTTTCGTGATTTCAAGAGCAAAAACGTTGTTCAAAAACCTCGATATTGTGGTGCAAAACAATGCAATTTCAACAATCCAGCTATCAGAGCAGATCGCAGGTTTATCTGGGCGGAATGCAGATCGCTCAATACCTAGCCACTTAACGCGTCCAATATAGGATTATCATTAGAAAATATATCAAATTGTTCTTATCCCTTTAAGAGAATAAATTAAGTTCATTAAGTTTGTAGCTCCATCACATTATAAGTAATGTATTCTGATTGTGTTATGTTAAAACATCAGCATTGTGCAGTTTGTTTTGCCAATATGTTTAGTGGTCCTGAATATCTCGAAATTCGGTGGATGTAGCCTAAAGGCATTTCTTATTCTTGCTTATTCACTCAGTAGTGCTAGTATTAAGTCGTTCTAGATCTTGGAACCTTACTTTGTAACGGTTATGTCTGTTTTACAAGAACTCTGCTGTCTCAGCGCAGCTTTTTATTGGATCCACAATGCCTTAAGTACAGCGACCACAATTATATGACTGGCAGTTACAGGCTTCGTTACATATACATTATTATTCCTTTATTTTGCAAGTGAATTACTTGTTCTTCTCTTGAACCGGGATATCGTAATCATTGACGGGAGTATCTAAACAACTAAATAATGAAATGATAGTAGCATAGAGAAATAATTGCAGAAATGATTTCCTTATATTAAATCAGTGCATAATGAATAAGCCTAAGTTTAAAGATTTGTCCAGAAAGAAGAAGGTAATTAGCAAGTCATGTTAAAAAAGGTCATTAGCATAAGCCAAGAGCGAACGCGTTAGAAGTAAATATTCTTGGAATACAGTTAGGTTATTAGTTCAGCATATTTGCAAAGTCACGTATGTCAATTCTAGAAATTGCAGAAGTGAGAGGTTCCTATATCCAGGCGGGCCATACCATAGCAACTAGGGCAGGTATTGCGTAGGAATTAGGGGTATAAGATTGGTCCTGCAGAAGAAGGAAAGTTGGTGGGGTAGTTCTAAAATAGGCGGAGCTTGAGTTAACATAAGGGTGCGCAATTCTATTCAAACATGTACGTGAATACAATCGTTCGTGCACATATTGGTTGTGCACACATTCGTCACTCTGGATACCTGTGATGACTCATGTGTTATTTTAGGCGCTCAGTGACGAGCTTGTGTGAGTAAGATTTCACGGCTATCGCGAGGGATCATTCCAAGCAACATTTTAGCGACTCTTGGCAAGTTACGTTTATAGTTTCTTTATTTCAAAAACACTTGTTTCAAAACCGTAAAACTGATGCCGCAGAAGTTAGCAGATATAATTTAATTGTTATATATTCGAGTGCTACGATTCATAATCAGTTTCATTCTTTATCTTCAAATGGTCGGCAACTCGCTTCATTAGCTCAAGTGTCAGAGCACATTCAAATTCTTAGCCAATTTAAAGCGGTGTTATCCTTTCAAAATAGCCCACGCATACCCTGAATGAAAGATCTCATAGCAACCCACTGGAGCAGCTGGCACACGAGACAACAGAACGACTGCGAGATAACGAAAACAACATCAGAAAAAGGCAATATACAGCTTCAAACTTTTCGCACCGTCGCGTGTCTTTAAATATTCAGATAACGTAGTACGTTATTAACAGTTTATAAACTATGTTTCTGAAACGCAGGGAACTGGTTGCAGGCTGCTTTTGTTTCAATTCGAATTCATCAACCTCATGCGATGAATTATGTCACCACAGAGCGTTTATGCTAATCCATACGTTGGCGATTTTGCACACAAACTGTTTTCTGTGATAATCATATACTATATTAAAAACGTTCATATCAGCAAAATGTTTATACAGACCATTACATTGTTTTCGAAACCTCAAAAATGTGGGTGTATACGTATGTAGGTATAATAGAACTAGACACAATATACTAAAACCTCCAAACAATTATTTTTATAGTTTGGGTCACAATCATTTTAAGTGTTTAGAAAAATAATAAACCGAACGAAAAATATACATGGAATGCAATAAATAGTAACACTAATACAGTAAATATAGTTTTAAAATTTTAACAAATTACTACTTAATCTGCCTAGGTCCCGTTTGGAATGAGTCAGAGCTTTTATGAATTTTTTTGTCTATCTACGGCAGACTGAAGTAAACTATAATATTTTTATATGCTTGTCATAAAATACCAAAAGTTATGAACAGTGGTGAATGTATTTTCCTTTATCCTGTGAAGGATCAGATTGTAGATCAACCATAGAAAAAATGTACGAGAATAGCAATACAAAGGAAATTTTTAAGCCACATCGTGTCATATTTGTGCAAAATAAGAGCTGGCGGATACATCATTCCTAGTGTTACTCTACTGCTTTTACTGAATCTGTCTCCGCATAAGTGAATGATAAGTGGACAGTTCATTATTGCAAAGCGTAGTTCATATTTTCCACCTACTTCCAACTGCGAAATCACCAATGACTGACTTCTGTGTTACATCTGTAGTTGTTGAATTAATTCTCCAACTTCTTCCTTCTCTGAAGTCTTAAAAAGAGATTAGAGCACGGACGTGTGTTACATTTTGAAACGGTTATTAACCTTCGCGAAAACACACTTCTGCATCAGGCTGTAAGTTGGTTTCTGCGTGAAATGAATGAATTACACCACGCTGGTATGGTTGTGGTAAAGGAGAGTAGAAAAGAGGAGAGAAAAAGAAGAATATAACCGCGATGTTCACTTTGGAATATCCAACATTCGCTTGCAGCAGGGCGAAATAAAAGCGGATAAGGTGGAAGGGGAAATGCGTCTGCAGAGAGAGCAGACTTTATTTCTCATCTCCTTCGCGGATTGGGAGCCTGTTGACAACTCTCATAGTAATCTGGAATCTTTTCATAAGATAACTTTTTTTCCTTCCTCCAAGAAAATTCATTGCAATTCTTTTATTTTATCTGTGGATAGCAACACACCGTAAACCACAGATGGAAGGTTCAGGCATTGAGTGCAAAGCTGAAGTAATATCCTCAACCGTTTTTGGGGGCAAGGGTAATTTTGGCGTCAATATTTTATTAGGGATTTTGTAATTAGAGTAATACATACAATCTAGGAATTACGACAAATGTTTAAGATTCCAACTGTGTAAAAGGTTACACATGTGTATATGATATACAAAATGCGTTAACCTTTTTATGATGAATGCAGAAAATCATTCAATTAAAGAGTATTTTAAGCGTCTCATACATTTAAGGACATTTAAGGCTTTATTATGTTATTTATACTTTCATCTCTTCTTTCTCTTAAGGAATGAATAATACCAGGTATTAAAAAAAAAGGTATTCCATGTTTTGAGAAGTGGTAGTATGGACCAAAACAAGACATAATTGTCCATAAACATGCGCTCTAAAATGCATACCTTAAAAGTTACTGGTATTTGTTCATCTTTGCTACTGTGAAACATCTCTTTTAATGCAAGCTCTTTGCTATTACCTACTACGACCTTTAGCAGGTAGTAAACAAATCAGGACTTCTGTTTTGTTAATGGTAGCAGTATGCAGTAAACATCTCTTAGTGTTGTTATTGTATTCACAGTTCAGGGCAAGTGCAACGCGTATTCTTATTAGTTGTAATGGAATCAGATTGTGTTTTGATAACTTTGTAGTTTTATCTTTAAATCTTTGGTGTATGCAACCCCCATTTATGATGTATAAACACTACCAGGTCATCAATGCCTGCCAGAGCATTCGTGAATAACCTGGAGTCCTAAGACGTCAGACAGAAGCGTGCCTTACACATTGAGCACCTCCATTAGCGATGATTCACAAGGGCAGGACTTGGAAGCAGATTACATTAGAAGCTATACTGTTAAACAGCAATAGAGTAATGTATCCTCATTTGTTTACGGCATAGTAGAAGAAATGTTTCACAGTGGTGAAGATGAACAAATGCTCATAGCTCTTAATGCCTGCATTTTAGAGCCCATGTTTAGTGGACTCTTTTGTTGTTTTGGTCCATACTACCACTTCTAAAAACATGGAATACTTTTTCATTAACGTCCTGTAAAATGGGAGATGTTATACGTGAGATTTAATTTTTGGTAATAATGTATATATATATATATATATCATAACCCTTTCGTTATTACATATCCTACTTTGTTGTATGCATGGACCAAAGTGCCGTTAGGCTGACAAAAGGAATGTGCCGATTGGATTTAACAAAAGTATTGCTCCCTTAAACTCCGTTATTTTATATCTTAAAACTATATTCTCCAAAGTGAGTGATGAGATATAGCTTTAGTAGATCTTTAGAAGAAAAAAAACAAGTATTGACTTGATTAGGTTTATTAGCATAGTGCATATAAGAAGCCTGAATATTTTTAAATGGTTTCAACGGGACAAATTTTATTTTTTAAAGCCATGCAATAAGTTTTATTGTCTTTGAGTTATATGTACAATCTCTAAAACACAATTCTAGAAGATTTTAGTAGTCAGTATAGGCAAACCCATCATAATAAGGAAACGAGGCACATTTATGTAGTTTCAAGTTTCTTTTCTTAATAAAGAGTAAAATAAATATACTTTTCTTCAATGTTAAAAATTAAACTCTTTAATTCAGACATTTGGCAGCGTAAGTTTTGAATTCCAAAGGATAACATTTTCCGTGTGTTTGGTTACAGTTACTCATCCCCCCTTACTTTTTACCTTAGTTTATTGAACCTTAAATTCAGGTAATACAATTGCATAACACAGCTATGTTTTACGTTTCTACTCCACACAGAAGAACCCGTTAAGCAGAATAAATACATTGCAACTTTAGGTAGAATAAGAAAAGGAGAAGACAGCAACGCAAAGTAAATTATATTGTTGAATGTGTGGTGGATAGGAAAAAAGATGGCACGCAAATGTTAGGAAAGTCATGATAATAGTTTAAATAAACGGCTCGGAATCGCAGACATTTAAGAAGAGGATATTCAAGAATACCATTGTAATTGATTGAAAACTAGAGTTCAAATTCATGTAGAGAGACCGTAAGAAGAATGCAGATTACAACTCTAATAAAATTAAAGAAGAAGAAGGAGAAGAAGAAGCCTCATTATTGATTTAAAATCGCAACTATTCAGGTACTGCAAGAAATGGACAGAGCGAAATTGAAAGAAAGGAAGAAAGAACGAAAGAAAGAAAGAAAGAAAGAAAAAGGGAACGGACGAAATAAAAAATAAATAAAGCGGGAAAAGAAGATCGAGAAAAGACAGAAGCAAATAAATAAACGGATATAGGCCTAAGTGTTCAGCTATAATGTAATATAAGCAAAATGTATGTAATATATTAAAAGTTTTCTTCCTACGTGGAACCAGCAGTTTTTGCAGGAGGTACGTGAATTTCTCATTCAGTTTCTGTTTGACGAAGGATACATGCACGTTTTGTAGTTTCTTTGTTATACATAAAACAGGTGTGGCTGGGGTGGAATAAAGCACATGGTCTTATCTCTTACCAGATAAGTCAAAGTGCGGGCTTAGCAAAGAAGCGTGGTAGTTTAGAAAGAGAAAGTTACCGTTACTCCTCACGGAAAAAAGGTGTACAATATATATCACTACACATTGACCTAGTTTTGGGACAACTCGCCGTTCCCCAGAGGCCCAATGACCCTCAATTTTCTGAACTCCAGGCCAGATCAAAAGTATACAGCAGTGTGATGTCCATTTGATTTCTTTTCAAAAACAGAGGGGGTGTCCCGTGCATTCGAACAAGCACTTTTTTAGAGTAAGAGCAGCAGGGGTAAGTAAGATCGATTTCAGATACTTCTGTCCTTCTCCTCCGCTGGGATGTGGCATGAGCACAAAAGGAACTCCCTGCTACCATTATTACCAGCGACACAGGATTAAAGTAACCTTCTGTCATTGTTGCGGAGGGTACTCGTAAAATAAAAGTGGTGATCATTCCTGAGCTAAGGGAATGGCAGGCATTTTTGATGGTGTAATCAATCAAATGCTAGGCTGATGTCTCCATGCAGCTGGGAATGTTGTAAAAATATCTCTCCCTCGGGTTTGCAGTACAGTTTATTCTTTGAGAGGAGAAGAAACAAGCTGTGATCCAATGCACATTTTACTGCTTCTGCACAATGAGCTCTCGCTGCTAGAGTTTTTTAGTAAACTTGAAGTGCAGAACCAAACTAGACGGTTCCATTTTAAACAATGAGGTTTGTATTCCGAGGATCTTCGTTTCGTTTCCCTTGCAACGATCAGATTGTCTTTTTCATGGTTCTCTTTAGTTTTTAGGCAAATTGCTTATTTGTTCACTTTTTTTCCTTCCTTTTCCCCTCCTTTTGTTTTCCTTTTGCTTGTTTTTTTTCCTTGCTTTCTTTTTGCTTCATGTTTTGTTTTCTTCTCATTTTCATTTGCTTCTTGTTTTCGTGCCATTTTCTTGTGCTTTATTTCCTTTCTTTTGCAGTTCATTTCTTTCCCAGGCTACATAACATAACCTATGCGGTGGGGCATCCAGGAATGGTGTGACCAGCGACCCGCTAGAAAATCTTTCTGCTCCAGCCGTTATAGGGGGAGCTAGTTTGCATTGAAGTTACTATCTGGAACTGTAGAGTTTGTTCTCAACTCAAGTGTGCTGCCTCAAGATGGCAGTTTTTGAAGATATATCTTCATCTATCCCTATATAAAATAGGTTACAACCACAGCGCCGTTTGCGAATTCTGAAGCTTTTTTGTAATACAATTCACCTTGTAAAGAACCATATATACTTGAGCTAAGAAAAATAATACGTAGCCAAAGAAATCTTTACTGCGCATTGTGTATCTGCATTAGCAGCACTAACAGCTTCGATTTGGTTACACCTTTAAATTAGACATCTCTCTCTTTCTCTCTCTCTCTCTCTCTCTCTCTCTCTCTCTCTCTTTGCAAAGCATTTTCCTCATAATGTCATTTCATTTAGCGTTAATAGTCACCTCGAAAATTATTCCTGTTCTGTCACTGTGCTCCCTGTAGATATCAAAAATATTTATGTGGTTACCTAAATCATATCAACTGGTTTCTATAAGCAGCGACCAATGGAGTCAGTGTAACTTAATGTGTACATAATAAAAATCCTGCATATCTCAGCACTAACAGCTTCGAGTTCGTTATACTGTTAAATTATTACGTACATGCGTTTCTCTCGCTCTCTCTCTCTTTCTCTCTCTCTGCAATGCATTTTCCCAATAAGGTCATTTCATTTAACATTAACATTAAATGAAATGACCTCGAAAATTATTCCTGTTTTATTATTGTGCTCCCTGCACTTATCAGGTATATCTATGTGGCTATAAATCATATAGATTTGTTTCATACAAACAAGGATCAATGGAGTCGATAAAACTTAATATGCACATAATCAAAATCCTGTACAGTGCAGAAACTGAGGCAAATCTCAAATTGATAAGTTTTAGTTTGTAGCGTTTTTCATAACATGTGTTTTAAGCCAGATAGTTTACGCCTGTGACCTACTGCTCCCATTCAGGTTTTTCTTTGAGAAAGGATGAAACATTACACAGTCCGTTGCGCAATCTGACATACAATTAGAAAACACCTAGAATATTGATAAAGTTCAACACGGACCGGTGGTTATTTAAAACAAGTTAACTAGATATAAAGAAATACCATTACAATATAAACAAAGTGATTGTAACCACGCAATTACACCCGTATATGACAATTTTATATATATATATATTGTATATGTATATATTGTAACTGGTATTGGAGAAAGGCCGGTTTTGGCCACCTACACCCCCCTTGGGTCAGGCGGAATTGAAATGCAAAGGCGAGAAAGCGATACCCACGGTTTATGGACAAAGCGCTCGGAATTTTGCGATTCCTTTCGAAGCTAGAAGTGCCTGCCATCTGCAACAAGTAAGGGGATTATAACTATACAATACTTACGTGAGATAGCTTAGATTCAACTCATTTTTAATTAGAGCCATGCGAAAGAGAAAGTTAACAACTGCAGAAAAGCCGAAGTGTTAGCCAATACCTAAAGTTCAAAGTAAGAAATATGATCCGGCGAATAGAAAAAGACGAAACAGTCACATGATTAAACAGTGAGCAAAGTGACCCTGTGATATATGGGGAGTAGGGACGAAATTGGACGCGGGATTGGCAAATCGCAAATAACTTCAATTCTAGGTACCGTTTACTGGTTTAAGGAAGTGTCACGGCTATGTGTGCTAAGAAAAGTCGTTCTACAAAACTTTTAGAGAACTTAGAGAATTCTTCGTCTTAAAAAACACTGATGTTAACCGCGAGTAAATTCACACTATTACGAATTGTGACCATCGAGTTGTTTGTCTCGAATAACTAATAGAATGGTGGCGCGCCTTCCTGAAAGTGTAACAATAACTGAATATAGAAGTCATCATTAATTCCTTCAATGTTACATTACAAACAAGGGTAATTTACCCGCCCTGTAGGCCTTATGGAGTCAATATTGCTCAACGCACCAAACAAAGAAGGAAGAAGACACCGATAGAGCAATAAGCTGAGGAATTCTGACTTGAGATCAATGCATCCAGGTCCCGGTCAACTTCACCTAGCAGCTAACGTACTGTACATTATTTAATAGAACATCGCTCCGTAGCATAAACCCAACGAGCTAAAACATCTCACAGCGCGCCATGTACCCGGACTGATTTACCAAAATCATTGCTCGAGCTACCGACGACGTCCTAGTCAACGGAAAGGCACACCGGCTGACAGCTCAACATCACCGAAGGCAACTCGACGTCGCTGGCTCACAATTAGAACTCTGGACATCCAACACGACACGACGGCGAAGCATAAACACGATCGAGAATTCAACGAGAGCAGCGAGACGCACAACACGCCACATCAGTAGCGCCCTCTTTAAACTAGAACCAGCATCCATTTCCACCATCTACGAGCATCGATCCCTCCTTTCTGTTGTGTTAATGAAATGTAGTTTTTATTGAATCGTGAAAACTACTCATTAGATATCAGCACATCGATTGGTCGAAGTGGAAAGCTCGCTGAACGAACGAGTAAGTCACAAGGACATAATTGCATTTAATGTACTCTTAATGTAATTCGGATGAGTATGATTAAGATAATCATTAATAGCAGGTTACTTTGTTTACAAAGGACACCAGCAAGCTAATTATTGCTGGAGAAGTAACCATTGTAAGGGGTCATTATGTCCTGAGCATCAGTATTCGATGTACTGAGGAATAACACATTATTGAGGAAAGCATCAGATACAATGGAAAATAACAAACAGATAGAGAAGGAATATAGCCTAGAATTCCAACGGGAAAATCAGGGGAGTGACGATATGCGGGAAGCTGGCGGAAATACCAATAGCCTGCAGGAGACGTAAACGCAAGCCAAGTCGCAATGAATGAAGTAACACAGTCGACTTACCTGGGAGTGTGATAAGACAGATTATGTTACAATTTGGCCAGCTGTTGAGTAAAATAACAGCTGAAGCGGAAATATTGCAGCAACAAATTTCCGGTAGTTTAGAAATTTAATTAGAAATTCAAAGACTATTATTTCACCATTAACTGTCAATTAGATTAGAAAATCAATTAGAAAAATCAAAGAAAACGTTGCAGCAACAATTAGCAAATAAACTAGAAGAGCAAGCGGAATTGCTGGAAAGACATATCAGGGATCAACTCCTCGCACAAGGGGAGGTAATTCAGCAGCAGCTGAGCGTCCATCGCGAGGTAGAAGCGCGCTTACAGGACATAAGCGTCTGACATGAGATCTGCGCAGGAAAGCCTTCAGGGGGAAGCAGTTAATATCAGAAGTGAATAGTAGCAGCTCAGTGCTTAGTGGAATAAATGAGTGTACAACTAGTTACAGAAATTGAAAATGTTAAACGGCAAACCCGGTCGGACCGGTAACAAATAAATGAACTCGGAGAACATATAAACATGTAGCCGGGGCAACTTGTGATATGATAGAAGGCCGACAGTGTAATTTCGAGGTAGGAGTGAATTTGAACTGAATAAATTCAGAGCAACAATGAAAAATAGGGAAAACACACAACTGGAAGAGGTTGCACAGAACATAAGCCAGATGTCGCAAGTTGTCGCTGCTAGAAGGAGGTGGTGCTAACCCTCCAGGAAAAGTCAAGGGGAATACTGCAATTCTCCAAGCAATGGAAAGAATGCAGTTGGATCCCAAACCACTGCTATCCCCACGCTGAGGTCACCTCATACACTGTGTAAGGCCAAGGCCAAGGGACCACTGCGGTCTCGGCCTTGCCTTACGTCAATATTAATTATAACAATGTAAACACTCCTAATATTCAGAATGAATGCGCTCCTCCTGCAAACAAACACTTGCACCCATGCAATTTCTTAACGAACTGGCTGTAGCAATATTTGACAGCAATATGGATATTGCAAAAGAGTTCTTTAGTAACCTAGAGACATATTTTGAACTTAGAGGTATTCCCTATTGTTTTGGAATGATTTTAGTATATAGAACTTTGGTATACCTCACGCTCAGCTGGTTTCGCCTAACACTTAGCGAATATGCAGAATACGCCCAATTTAAGGCGGCATTCCTAGCTAAATACTGTGAGCAAATGTACGCACCCAAATTACCAACGCGAGGCACCAACCTAACATCAACGAAAGCCTTGTTCATTACTACAAATCACTAGGCTTCTAGAACTCCCACTTGGTGAATAGAAATTTATATCGCATATGATGGAGCATTTCTCCGACATCATCTGGTGGTAGTGCGTCTGTGAATACTGAGTGACGCGATATCATTTTTGGCAGCGCTGCAGAGCCACGAAGGACGAATAATAATGGGAAATAGGCCTGAAGATATGCCCGGGAATGCAAATGCGGGATAGGTTTCGAATAAGGCCCTGGAACACCCAACAAGCAGATGGAGCGAAGGCAAACGGTACACTGAATGAAGATAGAGGGAGAGATTACGGAGTACGGATGAATAATGACCCATATCCCAGAAACCATGATAGGCCCGAAAATAGGCCCAGAAACGATCGAAAGGAAAGGAATGGCCCCACGGGACCATCGAGAGTTCACGGGGCGTTACATGAAACTTGGGAGAAACCAAAATCGAGAGAGGTACCCGCGCTAATACGGAGGCCAATGCGAGTACCAAAATAGGCCCAGAAGCCAAGATGGCCACGACGACAGGTGTGAGAGGCCGAATAATAGGCGAAGTCCTATGCGAGGAGGAGGACGCCGATCTCTCAACATGGCACAAGATAATGAACAAGCATCCGCGCCATTCAACATAGGCTGTCAGCTGTAAGGACACCGATAGTGATAGGCCCGTCCGCTGTAGCTAGGCAACCATCACTGCCTTCGGAAAACCGGATAAGGGTAGGATTGTAGATATGCCTCCGTATTCGACCCAAATAGATAATAGTCAAATCTCGCGCTATCAAAGGAACTTTGATGGAGTGATGTGTACGTATAAAACATACAGAAGAGTGGAAAGTGGCCCGTTTGAAATTAAGTAGCAGAATTTTGCAGTTGACTGCAGGGACGTGACCTTCGTGGAAGCGCCGCTTATGGAAGCAATCATAGAAAATAGAGCACTTTTTTATAACCGTGCACTCAAGTCCATCAATCTCTGCATGCAGCCAGGCTGCGTTTGAGCATTTGAAAACAAGGAATGCGAACTTACAAATTCTTCCTGTAAAGAACACTTTTTGTATTTTTGCAGCTGGGAGGGCAAAACAAAAGATAACGCAGTAAGTGATGATAACGATAGATATATGTGGATATATGCTTAAATTTGTCTATCTCGTGACTTCTAAGCTCACGGAAGAACTAATTTTGGATAACGACGTGCTATTTGCCATGAGAGCTATCACTGATTAGGAACGCAAACAATGACACTTTACGCGCCAAACTTGTCGTGCCCTTTGCACAGGTGTTAAGTGGGGAGAATATTAAGCTAAGAGAAGAAGATATGCTTAACTCCGAAATCGTTTCTTGTTGCATACATGAGTATTGAAAATAGCGCTTAGGTAGTGAGGGTGCTACCACACTGATTGAACCAGACGGGGGTAATTATGAAGTCGTGATGACGTCAGACAAAGGTGCAGTTAATAGTCGCATCATGCAGTCCTACGGAAAGTTTTGCGAAGCCGAGGACAAAAGATTAATCAATAAAAATCTGTAATACTTAACCCTGGGACCTAATTTATTAACCCTCCGTCAGGCGCGCGCTTTAGTAGAACGCCGTTAGTCGCGCGGGGCCTAGTAGACCCGCGCTATATTTTTGTTATTATTGTTTGTATTTTTGCTTTCTTTCGTTTATTTTTTTTTTTTTCGTTTTTACCTTTATTTAGATTAAGCGTACAAAGCTTTCATTAATAGGTATTATCTTACAACATAAAAATACAAGCTAAAATATGAGTACATATACGTTATAAATTGTATTACAGTAAGTATAAAGAAATACATTGCCATTTCCAGGTATACATACAACTTGTAATTTCAAATGTTCAGTTACTCAGAATCATCTACTGTTTCACCCGTGTTTTCCCCGACTAAGCAACTATCGCAAATAATTTTAGCATGTTTGCTCAAACACAGGGAGGTGTTGCATTTCCCACATGCATATTTAGTTTTGCAGTTCATTTTGTCTTTATTGCTGGGTTCACATCGTTTCCTTTTCAATGTGCATAGTGGTGTACTTGACAATTCATCTACGCCGGATTCTTCAGGTTTATATTTTGTCAAAAGTCCTTTCAAATCATCGGATATATTTGATGCTGTTGCTATCCTTTGTAGCTGTTTCAACAGTATAGCTAAAGATAGTGATTTCAAATACTCCTGCCTTGTGGAATATTTATTTTGGTTTCCAAGGAAGATAACCCTAGAATTAATACCTGCAATGTTCAAGATATGGTCAATATTTACCATGGGCCACCTTCTCGTTCTGGCTACATTGTATGTAGCACACAATTTATCTACTGCATCAACTCCACATTTAGTGTCGTCGTAATGCAGGACTATTTCAGGATTTTTCTCAGCACCTTCTGATAACTGTGTGGATGAAACATGTAGACTTCAGAGCAAAACTACTGTTTTACCCTTTTTTGGAACATATGAAACAAGTGTTTAATTTTTGTGAAGCCAAATATGCTTTCGTACTGTCTGCGATCTTTTGGAGAAGTGAAATTAGTGGGTAACTCTTTTTTGTTCTTTTGCACTGTACCGACGAAAGAAAGTTGTCTTTTGCGCAATTCATTCACCAGCGATACACTGGTAAACCAATTATCTGCAGTAACGTTTCGTCCAGTGCCAGAGATTGGTTCAGTTAGTCTCAGCATACAGCCTCTGCCGAGTTAGTTTGCAAATATGGTCCGCCAGGCTGCTGTCCACAATAAATCTCCAAGTTTAGTTGTATAAAACGGTTTTGCATCACTCAAACAGAATATCTTTATGCCATACTTGTTTTGCTTGGATGGTATATATTGTCTAAAAGCACATCGACCACGAAATGCGGGCAAATGTTCGTCGACAGTGATATTTTGTCCAAGAGAATAATGGTTCTGACAGTTGTTCAGAAACAAAGTAAACATTTCTCTAACAACAGCCAATTTATCCAATCTTCGTCGCTCCAGTCTTGAGCTTTTGTCATCAAAGCGAATACAGCGTACTAGAAAACTGAATCGTTTTTCGGACATAGCCATTCGGAATAGAGGAATTCCAAGATCGGTTCTCCAAAGCTCGTGAATATTCTGACGTCCACCACGAAAAATTCCTGCCAGGTACAATAAGCCTAGGAAAGCTTTTATTTCTATTACATCTGTAGGTCTGCTGTCTCTTTCACAATCAAATTTGTGCTGCACACTGCTAATGTAAGTATTTGAGCTTTCAACAATCAAATCAATTATATCTTCGGTAACAAAAAGGTTCCAACAATCAATTTCCGTTTTCGCATTTTTGGCAGCTCCTACCACACCAGGAAGTTTGGTCAATATATTGTGAGCCCTTGTCTGTGCTATTTTCAAAGGTGTTTTTTTCATTTTGTTCCATCTCTTCCTGTGAATAACAACAGAATGTATTGTCAATAATAATAAGAAGAAGAAAAAGAAGAAGAAACTATGATACGCATATGATGTTACCTATAAAATACATGTTATCACACAAGCTGCTTTTATCGTCTTCCTCTTCATCTTCATGGTCAGTTTTTGAATCTAAAGATCTCGTTTCAAGTTTATCTTCTGAATTAGAATCATCTGATTCATATAAGTTGTCATCCACGGGCAAGGCATCATCATCGCAAAGTAGGCGATGTACTTCTTCCAAATCATTCGGATTTTGTAGATCGTACCTTTTACTCGTATTCATGACGAAGCAGTAACAGCTCCTTGCAATAGCAAAGCAATATTGCACAAAAGCTAATGAGAAACAAATCTGTCAACAATATGTAACGAGAGCAGGCGCGCGGGGCCTGGTTGACCTTTGCGACACGTAACTGCTGATTATTCATTCCTCCAGCTAAACAAATAAACAGATAAGGTTATCGCTGCAGCAAATAATCGCGCAAGGTGTAATGTTAGATGTCCTAGTCAGGCAATTGCATAGGTGCGTTCGTTCGAAAATTATAACATTTATATAATGCCAGGGGTCTCTCAGGCCCCTAGCGACTGACGGAGGGTTAAACCAGGGTCTATATTCCGGATCTTTATAATTTATCCGCTTTTTCTTAATAATTTTACAACACAATATTACACACAGCCGTTTGTTAAAAGTGTAACACCAAGAAAGAATTTCCCGAATAACTCCAACTTGGTGGAAGTGTAGAAGAGTGTGCAAGCAATAAGTGATTAGGTTTGCAGAGAGATAGGATACACATTGACCGAACAGGGCCCTCTCGTGTCGGTCCAACAAGATTACTGTTGCGCCCAGTGTAGTCAGTGCAGAGCTATCAAACAAGGTGGAAACAATAAAGTGAGTGCCGGTATGCCTCGTCGACGTCAAAGGGAGTCATATCGGCATGTGAGTGAGTTCGAACGGGGCAGAATGATCGATCTCCGGGAAGCGGGTTTGTCATACCGTGTCATTTCGGCTCGTACAGGGCATGCTGCTACGACAGTGATGCGTGTGTGGAAGCAGTGGATAGATGAAGGTCGTACGCAGCGAAGAGCGGGTACTGGACCACGAAACATGACCACAGCATAGGGTGACCGCCATATTTTCCGCATGGCCATAGTCCGTACAGCTTCATTCACATTGCTGGCTCGAAGCTGGAGCACTGCAACAGGTGTGAATTTCTCTACATCAACGGTTCGTCGCCATCTGCTGCAGGTTGGACTGGTCGCATGCATGCCATTACGCCGGCTTCATTGTCCAGAAACCACAAGCTCCTCCGACTGCAATGGGCACGTGAATACCGTCACTGGGATGCTGAGTGACAAAATGTAGTGTTTTCGGGTGAGTCCCGCTTCAACGTGTCCTACAGTAATGGCCGCAGACGTATCCGCCGGTACCGTGGTGAGCGCAACCTGGAGAGCTGCATTGTTGAGCGGCATAGCGGACAAACACAGGTGTGATGGTTTGGGGCGCCATTGGTTACAACAACCGTCTCGCCGTCTACGAATTTAGGGCACTTTGAACAGCAACCAATACCTAAAAGTAGTTGTAGAGCCTGAGGTACTCCCCCTGCTTCAAGCATATTCACAGGCACATTTCAACAGGACAATGCCCGGCCACATATTGCGAGGAATGTACAAGCTTTCTTCGAAGAGCGACGGGTACCATTGTTTCCCTGGGCTGCACGTTCGCCTGACATGTCGCCCATCGAACATGTCTGTGATATGGTTGGTCGGCATCTGGTGCGTCACAGTCCTCCAGTAAACTGTGTCACGGATTTGTGGGCTCAAATATAAACTGCGTGGAGAGAAGTCCCTCAGGAACTTATTCAGAACCTTTTAAATTCAATGACACAGCGCATAGCATCTCTAATTGCAGAGTATGGAGCTCACACCAAATACTGAATATTAGGGGTCAAAGGTCATGTATAGACTTGTAAAGTTTATCATTTGTTACTTGTTCTGTACCTAACTTGTTGTATAAAATTCATTGAATTCATGCGTTTTCTTCTTGGTGCTGCAATCTTCACCAGCGACAGTGTAATATGTATATAAGCCGAGGACAATATTATGATGTGTAAAGAGTCGCCCACATTCAAGTAAATGAGGATTGTAACCTGTCAATGACCGCGCGGATAAGGGAGCGATTTCCTACGAACGACCATTTAAACAACAGGCAGAAAGAACTTAGATTCACCAGCATTATTAAACGCAGAGAGATATTTTCAGAAAAAACGGGACTATGCAAAGGATTTCAATATTCATTCATAGCGAGCATCATTGAGCCATTCAGTCATAGAAGTTATTGATTCCACAAGATTTAAAGGAGGCAGTGAATACCAAAGCCAACCAATTCTCTCTGATGGGATAACAGAAGTATCAGACACCGCTATGCAAATCCGCTATTATCGCCAGGAAGCCAGATAAATCCGTGAGGCCTGCGATGATGCCAGGAACTAAATACCTATATTACGTGTGACCCTTTCAGAACGGAAGGTATAGAACAGATTCTTGCAGGCATTGGAGGGCAGAAATGGTTCACGTAATCTTGTTCTGGCAAATTCTTATTTACAAGTTGAATGACACTAGCTTCCTTAACCAGGGAGATTACGTACATATTTTTCAAAAGTGTCCCTTCGGTGTTTGTGCATGGAGTAGTGTTTTTACTTTCTCTACTACTTATAGTAAGTAGGGGAAGTATTGTATTCCACCCAAAAATTCCATACCGAGGCATTTGTGGAAACATGTCCGTGTGTGTGTCTGTGTGTCTGTGAACAGCATAACTCAGAAACGAACAGTCGTATAAACACCAAACTTGGTATTTACGTTCAGTATCTTCCAGAAATCCGACACGAAGGTTTTCAAGAAAATCCCCCCACCCCAGATTGCCCTTTATATGGAACATTTTTTGAAAATTTTAATTTTCTCAAATATGGCTCTAACGATTTTGATTAAAATATCATATGTTTAAAATGTTTTCATGACAAATGAAATGTATATCTCAAATTTTCTGGAAATGTCTCCAAAAGTATTCTTCATTGTGAACGACTTTTGCATAACTGGTAAACCATAAGAGATAGACAAAATTTTACTAAACAATAAACGTAGATCGTTAAAATACACAATTTATGTCATACACATTTTTTTTGTTGAGTGAACCATTTTCGAGATATTGCTTGTTATTCCCTTAAAATTTTCAATACTTATTTTCTCAAATGGGAATTAGTTATTCATTTATTTGTCTTGGATATGCAAAGAGTATTAATCTGTGGCAAAGAGAATGGTGCTGCACATAGCAACCAGCTATTAAGAGTAATGTCCATGCTTAAAGGCTACTGTATTTCTATATTGCGCTTGTAAATATATATTCCCCTTACATCTACAATAAAATTAGCAATAAGATAGAGTCTGAAAATGCTTATCTCGATTAACATGATGTAGATGGAGAATAAGCATTTGTAAAAATAGTTTGTACAAGAGTAGAGAAAGTCATATGAGTGTAACACATCAGATTTTTTTACGTGTAATGCTCGAAATTCTCGGCATACAAACCAAAGGTTACGTTCCACAGTATGTGGATGATCTATTAATATACGACTTAGAGATAACAGATTTGACGGATATAGACGACGTACCTAGCAAACTGAAAACATCTGGATTAACCTTAAATTGGAAAAAGTGCATTTTTTTTCAACATCTGTAAAACTCCTAGTATACTGCATTTCAGGAGAAACTATAGCGCCAGACGCGGAATGTGTAGAAGCCATTTTAAAAATTCCACGTTCAAGAAATCCCAAGAAAATAAAAAGCATCTAGGGGTACTAGCGTACCAAAACTGGCTTTTGATTAATTATTCCAAGGAAGCTACGCCGCTTCGCTCATTGCTTGGAAAAGGCGTAAAGTAAAAGTGGACGGACAAACAGGAGACTGCATTTTAACGTCTCTGAGAATTATTTAGTCAGTCAATACTGCTGACATACACAAGGGCCGACTTGCCATACCACATATATACGAACGCATCATTAGTTTAATTTGGTTGCAAACTCTGGAGCACAGAGACACCGGCATGGAAGGCGTGAGTAGTGGCAGCACTAGAAGAATTAGTGATTGAAACATATCACCGTTGAGAAAACGATCCTGGTCGTAGGGGAACATTTACACATCCCCAAGATTGGACGAAAGGTGAGAGCCTACTTGTTCATCTATGACCTTTGTCAGAAGGCGAAGCCGCTAAATTGCTGCATCGACAGTCCTCCGCAGGCTGTACTCAGGAAACAAACACTAGCATTGCTACCCACGAACGCACATGGTCCATTACCGCTGGTCAGAACAGCTCTGAAATATACTTTTGTGTTAATTGAAGTAATGTCAAAAGTTTTTAAATTATATTCACTGAAGAAATTGAATAGTCGCTTGTGTGCAGGTAAAATAACCGCGACGATTACATACAGAAGTATGGGGAAATTAAGGCAATTCTAGAAGATAGAGCTACCGTTCACCGTGGTAAGAAATTCGCGGAGAAACTGCGTAATGCTGCCATAAGAATATATAACACTAACTATTATCACCCACAAGCTAAAACCTGTGAACGCGTAATGAAGGATTTGACCCCTTGTTTACGGATATTAGGCAATACGTAACATACGAATCGCCTGAATATTTGCCCTACATAAAATATATTCTCAAACACAGTATTAATGCAAATACGAAGAAGGTTTCGCTGAAGCTAAACTTGGCTAGAAGTTCCTGGGGATTGTTAGAGGTCTGCCGATGCCGGTTCGTATTATCTCAGAGTCGCAAATTGGTCGCACACATGAGAAGTTAAAACAAGGAGTAGAGAAACGAAACTGTAAGAAAACGTGATACTTGTACGACTGTAGCGCAAACATCGGGGATAAAGTGCTAATTGAATCTTTTGAAAAATCGTCGCTGCACAAGAAACTATATTGGAGACCTCTGGAAGGGACCTTTTAGAATAGTGGAAGAAATCGGCGGCCGTGTCCTCCAAATTCAGCCTTTGTAATCTGGCAAAAATTATGGGCAGATATAATATAGTTCTAATGAGGCCGTGTAACAAGGTGATCAGACCTTCACTAATGAACTCATTTATGTTCATATCACTAACATAAAAAACTTGTCAATTGGGAGGCGGAGGCGGCACAAACTGTTAAAAGATTGGAAATGCGTACAAGCGTAAAATGCAGGGCACGGCAGTTAACGATAGTAATTCTTCCATTATACCGTTTAAAAATCAAATTTATATACGTAAGCGGCAATTTGCTGTACATATTGTACTTAAACGATAAACCATATATGCAGTAATATTTATGTTTACAATATTTTGCGTAAATCGATATAAATGTTATCTTATATTGTAAAATTATACGTGCATATATAGTCAATGTGCTAACTAAATCACACCAATTCTCTGCTAAATGGATTGCATTTAAGGTGAATTAGGTGTGTATATTAACATATATACATATGTCTATTAATAATGTTTTACTTAAATTCATAGAAATGTTCTTTGGAATGCGTATTATAGTGCCAATCATATAGTTATAACTGTGTCTGTTAATAGTGTTTTACATAAACCTATGTAAACATTCTTTTAAATGCGTGTTGTGTGCTCAATCGTATATGTCTATGTATGTCCATTTACAATTTTTCGCTTAAATCTATGTTAGTGCATTTTAAATTTGGTGTTTTAATTGTCAATTATGCATAAGAAATCTTCCTTATTATGATACTTTGGTTAAATCTGGACAACAGTTCAATTCACCATGTTGCACTTAAATGGACCAAATGAATGAATCCAAATATTTCTACACGTAAGATTCAGAGGAAGTGGCTAGTTGTAGAGAACGAGAGAAAAACGGCGTAACAGAATGGTCCAATAAAATGCCCCTATGAAGTTTGTGTACCTGGACGAATTGGGAGTCACCTGAGGGGGTAGGGGGACACATACAAGAATAGCCGTAGTGTTGTGAAACGCTGCACAATCGTGCACGGTCACTAACCGACCAAGTAAACGAACCCACAGGCAAGTAGATTCTTAATATAATGCCATAACTTAGGCCCACAGTAAATATTGAGAACTTGGTAACTGAAGAACGGACAAGACAGTAATGTGTGAGTCACATACCTATTGTCGTAGCCTCTACTAAAATACTACTCAGAAAATGACGGGGAGACACTCGCTTGCAAAAGGTACCGGTAAATTAATAAGATCTTCACATGGCGAGGCTACGACGGGGACGCAGCTTAGTTAAACACACAAATAATTACTATTCCAGAATGTCACATGGCTTAAGGGGAAGGAAGGATTCTACTCTATCATAATTAGGACTCTCCGAAAATGGATGGCTACTAAATTTAATGTATAAAGATAGATAACAGTGCTTACACTCTCAACCCAATGTCTGTCGGCGAGGCCATCATGCCTTAGCACGAAGAAAACAGCTGCACGTCTTTACCACACGGACGTTACCTCCTGACTCGCCTTCTCAAACCCACGCTACCCCCAAGCGTCAGTGACGCTAAACAACTCATCCCCTCCTAAAAAGTCTAGTTCTCCCTACTCCAAACCAACTGCCATCTCGAATCTCGGTGACCAGAGACGCGTATGTCCTATCATCTTTGCATACGCCACATCTCCCCCTGGCCACCGAGATCGACGCCCTCGTCGACACAAGGCAAATAATCACAGAAAAATTACAATAAAAGAACAAGAAATATGACATACAACAAAAAAGGATTTATACATTTGTATGAAACATGTGTGATGAACACCAACATAAATTTGTTGCTTTTTTTTTTAGATGGCTTGTTCGAAAGTCTCGAGTCTTATCGGATCATATTGTTAGAGCACTTATGCTCGAGCACCCCGCACACGCACACACACCACGCTGCCTCTATACACACGCACACTACACTGCACCTGAGAGTGATGGTACGATGAAACTGTTTGTGGGTGAATTTGAAGTGTACAACGACTTGTCCTGGCTGTAGTGTTGTTGTTACTGCAGGTCTTTGGCGATGACAACGGGGTGGGCAGTCGCTGGCTTGGACTGCCCCCCAAAATAGTGGCTCCTCATGCCACGTTAGTGTACTGGCTGCCCGACAGCTTCCCTGTGGTGTTTCTGGAACTTCTGGTGCGACCCGTGGGGCTGCTCATCTGATCCTCTCGAGCTCCGCCATCACCAACATAACTACAACAAAACCACCAAACAGTAGAAAGGGTGTTCCAACAAATAATCACACATAAAAACAGTATGTCATGAACAATCAACTATTTTAAATACTTAAAAGATTTGTACTGAACATTCTTTTTAACATAGGGCCAAGAGAGAGCAAAAAAATAACTACATATTGACATAAGAACTAAATTTTATGGAGCGTTGCCATCCAACATTTAACTCACAATGCTTCACAATCCAAATAGAACATTAGAACAGAGTCAGAATACATTAGCATTATATCAGTAACAGTGACTTTTTCATACAATAACATGGAAAAAACATATTTGGGATCCCGATATTAGCTCTTAATGACCAGCTGGTACCACTAACAAAAGAAAATAAGTGCACTTACAAAACAATCACACATGACAATGAAATGAACTCATTCACACTGACCGTGGCCCAAATTATGCACAACACTCACTTACCTAGCTACTGAAAACTACTGTATGCATTACTACAAACTACACCACGTGACATGCTTTCAACTACGATTGTCATACTCTGTTACTAATACAATTTCTCCTCTACATTACTATCCTCCTCATCTGATTATTATCATCAGTATTTCAACCATCATCATTACTTCAGTCATCATCTTTATCTCAACTTTCAATTTTTTCTTGGTAAACAAAACATCTTCACTGACGTGTCTCATTTACCATGCTGCAAAGTCAAAAATATCTGACATAGGCATAACCTTGAAGA
This sequence comes from Deroplatys truncata, assembly GCA_030765065.1. Lineage (NCBI taxonomy): Eukaryota > Metazoa > Arthropoda > Insecta > Mantodea > Mantidae > Deroplatys > Deroplatys truncata. Next base: position 178,972,488 of record CM060977.1, on the reverse strand, counting down.
AATCACATTAACATTTCAGGAATGACACAAATAACATGATATTATACTCTTGCATCCACATCCTCCGAATCAAAATTAAGCTGGAAAACAGGTGGTATTAAAACTTGCTATCTAAGATGGTAATAAACTTGTTGCATAAACACAAAAAAATTAATCTCATTGCATACACTTCAATACATTTAATCTATCGTGTGAATACATCACACACGCTATACTGGGCACGTTACAGCAACACCAATAAGCAAAGTCTCTGAAATCATCACATCACATCAACTTTCCAAGTACATGTAGCCCTCCTGAAAAATCAACACATTTATACAACAACTGTCTGGGTTACACTTTGGCACTTCCACCGAAGCTGACATCATCTCATCTCTTCTCATCTCATCTCTCACATCAGCACCGTCGGGGTTACTCTTACGCACATCCACCGAGGCAAATATCAACTCATATTTCTCACATATCTCACATAACCTCAAATATACACATACATACACACACTATTCATGCAACAATTTTCTGCAAATAAAGATCACAGCATCATTATGAAACCCAAAATCAAATCAAATAAAATCGAATGCAACAAAACAAAATCACATCATTACTCAAAACAATATTGTCACAGAACATTCCTGGAAATGAAAGCTCAATTAAGCACACGGTACCCAAACACATTCCTGCAGCACAACACAACAAAACAAATGATTTGCAATGCCCAAAACATAATTCAAAATTTAAGTTACACCAAAATAATAATACACTTTTAATTTAGCAGAGACATTCATAGCACATATTATTCCTGAAAAGCAAAGCTTAATTAACCCTCCGTCAGGCGCGCGCTTTGGTAGAACGCCGTTAGTCGCGCAGGGCCTAGTAGACCCGCGCTATATTTTTGTTGTTATTGTTTGTATTTTTGTTTTATTTCGTTTAGTTTCTTTTTTCCTGGTTTTACCTTTATTTAGATTAAGCGTACAAGGCTTTCATTAATAGGTATTATCTTACAACATAAAAATACAAGCTAAAATATACGTTATAAATTGTATTACAGTAAGTATAAAGAAATACATTGTCATTTCGAGGTATACATACAACTTGTAATTTCAAATGTTCAGTTACTCAGAATCATCTACTATCGCACCCGTGCTTTCCCCGACTAAGCAACTTTCGCAAATAATTTTAGCATGTTTACTCAAACACAGGGGGATGTTGCATTTCCCACATGCATATTTAGTTTTGCAGTTCATTTTGTCTTTGTTGCAAGGTTCACATCGTTTCCTTTTCAATGTGCATAGTGGTGTATTTGACAATTCATCTACGCCGGATTCTTCAGGTTTATATTTTGTCAAAAGGCCTTTCAAATCACCGGGTAGATTTGATGCTGTTGCTCTCCTTTGTAGCTGTTGCAACAGTAAAGCTAAAGATAGTGCTTTCAAATACTCTTGCCTTGTGGAATATTTATTTTGGTTTCCAAGGAAGATAACCCTAGAATTGATACCTGCAATGTTCAAGATATGGTAAAAAATTACCATGGGCCACCTTCTCGTTGTTCTGGCTACATTGTATGTAGCACACAATTTATCTATTACATCAACTCCAGATTTAGTGTCGTTGTAATGCAGGATTATTTCAGGCTTTTTCTCAGCACCTTCTGATAACTGTGTGGATGAAACATGTAGACTTCAGAGCAAAACTACTGTTTTACCCTTGAACATATGAAACAAGCGTTTCATTTTTTGTGAAGCCAAATATGCTTTCGTACTGTCTGCGATCTTTTGGAGAAGTAAAATTAGTGGGTAACTCTTTTTTGTTCTTTCGCACTGTACCGACGAAAGAAAGTTGCCTTTTGCGCAATTCATTCACCAGCGATACACTGGTAAACCAATTATCTGCAGTAACGTTTCGTCCAGTGCCAGAGATTGGTTCAGTTAGTCTCAGCACTACAGCCTCTGCCGAGTTAGAATGCAAATATGGTCCATCCGGCTGCTGTCCACAATAAAACTCCATATTAGTTGTATAAAACGGTTTTGCATCACTCAAACAGAATATCTTTATGCCATACTTGCTTGGCTTGGATGGTATATATTGTCAAAAACAATATATACCATCGACCACGAAATGCGGGCAAATGTTCGTCGACAGTGATATTTTGTCCAAGAGAATAATGGTTCTGACAGTTGTTCAGAAACAATCTAAACATTTCTCTAACAGCAGCCAATTTATCCAATCTTCGTCGTTCCAGTCTTGAGCTTTTGTCATCAAAGCGAATACAGCGTATTAGAAACCTGAATCGTTTTTCAGACATAGCCATTCGGAATAGAGGAATTTCAAGGTCATCGGTTCTCCAAAAATCATGAATATTCTGGCGTGCACCACGAAAAATTCCTGCCAGGTACAATAAGCCTAGGAAAGCTCTTATTTCTATTACATCTGTAGGCCTGCTGTCTCTTTCACGATCAAATTTGTGCTGCACACTACTAATGTAAGTATTTGAGCTTTCAACAATCAAATCAACTATATCTTCGGTAACAAAAAGGTTCCAACAATCAATTTCCGTTTTGCGCATTTTTGGCAGCTCCTACCACACCAGGAAGTTTGGTCAATATATTGTGAGCCCTTGTCTGTGTCATTTTCAAAGGTGTTTTTTTCCATTTTGTTCCATCTCTTCCTGCAAATCACAACAGAATGTATTGTCAGTAATAATAATAATAATAATAATAAGAAGAAGAAGAAGAAGAAGAAGAAAAGAAGAAGAATTACTATAATACGCATATGATGTTACCTATAAAATACATGCTATCACACAAGCTGCTTTCATCGTCTTCCTCTTCATCTTCATGGTCAGTTTCTGAATCTAAAGATCTCGTTTCGAGTTTATCTTCTGAATCAGAGTCATCTGATTCATATAAGTTGTCATCCACGTGCAAGGCATCATCATTGCAAAGTAGACGATGTACTTCTTCCAAATCCTTGGGATTTTGTAGATCGTACCTTTTACTCGTATTCATGACGAAGCAGTAACAGTTCCTTGCATAGCAAAGCAATATTGCGCAAAAGCTAATAAGAAACAAATCTGTTAACAATATGTAACGAGAGCAGGCGCGCGGGGCCTAGTTGACCTGTGCGACACGTAACTGCTGATTATTCATTCTTCCAGCTAAACAAATAAACAGATAAGGTTATCGCTGCAGCAAATAATCGCGCAAGGTGTAATGTTAGATTGCCTATTGCATAGGTGCGTTCGTTCGAAAATTATAACATTTATATAATGCCAGGGGTCTCTCTGGCCCCTAGCGACTGACGGAGGGTTAAGCATTACAAACTCAGACTTTACAGTCAATAAGGACCCACAGGATCATAGTAAGGGTAAAGGCGTGACACATGAACACTCTGATGTTTGTACGGGGAGCATGAAGTCGACCAACAAGGTAGGTAACAGGAGTGATCTGTCGGATAATTTCAAAAGGGCCAAAATATCTATGTAGCAACTTTGTACATTTACCTTTCTTCCTAATAGGAGTAAAAACGTTGACTAATTGACCTACGTTATAAACCACATCTCTATGTTTAGCATCAAATGCTTCTTTTTGCTTCACCTGTTGCTTTGTAATGTTAGCAACAGCAACCTCGCGTGCCTTCTGAATCTCTTGTCTGTCTCACAAAAAGGTCATTAGACGTAGCTTGTAGCTGAACCTGGTTAGGTAAAGAAGGTTCTCGACCGTATATCAAGAAAAAGGGTGAAAATTTAGTAGACTCTTGAACACTTGAGTTATAAGAAAAGATCACATAGGGCAAAATTGAGTCCCAATTCTTTTGATTATTGTCCACAAAATGGCTGAGCATATTTAAGAGGGTTTGGTTAAATCTTTCAGTAAGTCCGTTACAAGCTGGATGATAAGCACTGGTGAAATTGGAAGACACTGATAAAGATCTCAACATTTCTTGTGTCACTTCACTTAAGAAAATTGAGCCACGATCAGATAACAAGGCAGCAGGGGCTCCATGCCTACAGATGATGTTATGCAAAATAAATTTAGCAACTTGAGGGATTGTTGCTGAAGGAAGCGACGCAGACTCGACCCAGTGAGAAGCATACTCGGTCGCAACGACAACATACTTGTGTCCAGAATTTGAGCGTGGGAGAGGCCCAAGCAAATCAATACCCCACCGCTCGCCTACAAAAGTAACCGGAATTGGTTGCAATAAGCCTACTGGTTTCTGATTCTTCGGTCCTTTTCTTCTTTGACAGCTGGGACAGGTTCGTACAAAGTGTTCAATATCTTTCTTCATTCCAATCCAGTAATATCTGGAGTGAATTTTGGCAAATGTTTTTGAGAATCCTAAGTGACCTGAAAGAGGATCATCATGACATGAAGAAAGAATTTCATGTTTTAGAGCTTCTGGAATAACCAGCAGATGGAGAGGGCCAGTAGAGCCAGCATTTTTGCGATAAAGAACTCCTGATTTGAGAGTATAGTTTGAAATTTGTCTCTGAAGCTTAGCAGGGGCCGACGGAGGATCATGGAGCGCATTAAGAAGCTCACGTAACACAGTATCTTTCTTCTGGTGGTCAGCAACTTCAACTGAAGACAGTAAACATGTGGAAAGTTCTTCAAGCTGTTGAAGATCACTTTCTGTAGATTGTAACACAGGAAATCTCGATAGAGTATCAGCATCATGATGTTTCTTGCCAGATTTATAGGAAATGGTGTAATCAAACTCTTGCAATTTTAAACTCCAACGTGCCAAACGCCCAGTCAAATCTTTCAAATTATTCAAATAACAGAGGGAGTGATGATCAGATACAATATGAACCTTGTAGCCATAAACAAAACTGCGAAAGTGGGTAAGTCCAAACAGGATGGCCAACAATTCCAACTCAGGAACACTGTAATTACGTTCATATTTAGATAGTGTCCTCGAAGCATAGCCCACTGGTTTCAACACATTATCAATCTTTTGATACAACAATGAGGCAACCCCTAGTCCACTGGCATCAGAGTGTAATTCGGTATAAGCACCAGGAGTATAGTGACCTAGACAGGGCCCGAAACTAATAAGTCCTTCAAATTTTGAAATGCAGTTTGCTGATCAGATCCCCAAATAAAAATTTGATTCTTTCTAGTCAACTGAATTAGTGGTTGAGCAATATTTGCATAGTCCTTAATGAATTTCCTGTAAAAATTAAACAATCCCAAAGCTTTCCTTACATCTCGAACATTTTTAGGACGAGGCAAATTTTGAATGGAAACAACTTTATCACAATCAGGGGAAATGCCATCTTTAGAAACTTCAAAGCCTAAGAGCTTGATCTTTTGCATAGCGAAGAAACATTTTTCTGGTTTGAGTTTAAACTTATGGTGATCCAGACGTTGAAAAACAGCCTCAAGATTTTGTGACAACTCCTCAAAGATTTTGGCAAAAACAACAATATCATCCAAATATGCAATAGCATTTTTAAAATTCAAATCACCTAACAACTTGCCTGCGATGTAACTGAAAAACCTAGGGGCATTCGCCAACCCAAAACTCAAGCGTGTGAATTGATATTGACCCTGAAATGTAACAAAAGAGGTATATTTCTGGCTATCCTCTGCAATAGGTACTTGAAAGTATGCTGACAGCAAATCTAATGAGACAAACCATTTAGCCTCCCCCAAATAACTTAACAAATCATCTATCAATGGTAAAGGGAAAGAGGTGGTCTCTGTAACAGCATTCAATTTTCTATAATCGACACAAAATCTCATGGAGCCATCTTTCTTTTTAACAAGTACTACAGGAGAAGCCCAGGAGGACTGCGATTCCTTGATAATTCCAGCATCTTGCATTTCTTTAACTTGCTCAGCAATAATTTCCTTTTGTTTATGAGGAACTCTGTATGGTCTTTGTTTAATTGGTTTAGGGTCACTTACTTTAATATCAAATTCTGCAACATCAGTAGTACCCAGTTCTTGTAATGTTGTGGCAAAAAGATCACTATATTTCAATAATAAAGAATGTAGCTCAGCCTTTTGAGTTTCCAGGAGTTTACCATTGACATTAAAATTACAATTTGGAGCTGGCAGAGGGGTAACATCTGACGATAAAACAGAATTACTCTGAACGAGTGCAACATCATAAGCTTTGGCTAAGACTGTATTTGTGAACAATGTTTGTGGAACTGCAGTATTATTGTGCTGGTATGGTAAGTTCAGATGCAGAATGACACAACAACGGTGGAATTGACAAATTCTTCTTTTGCATTATGTTAAGAGCAGGTTCAAACATAACCTCATTGCTAATAGCTGACAAAGGCTTAACTGATATATAGCATGTAGACAGAGGTGGAATTTTTACATCATTCATAACTGCCATTTTAACACCAGAATCTGCACATTCATTATCTTGGAGAGGATTTACTGCCATATCAACAAAAGGACCTTGTGCTAGGGTTATTGGTATACTGAAAGCATCATTTTTAGAAGAGTTTAGGGTTATCAAGTTATGTGCATAGTCAATTATAACATCATGAGCATGCAAAAAGTCATTGCCTAAAATTAAATCATGGGACAAATCTTTCACAACTAGTACATCCTCCTGAAAACGAACATCATTAATATGGAAATCTAACACAGTGTGGTAAGGCGCATCAAGTAACTTATTTCCTGCAGTGCGGAGCATCATCTCTATGGGTTTCAATGTAGAATGATCAAGAACGTGTGCAGCATTCACAATACTCACTGCGCTTCCTGTATCGAGCAAGATGGAGAGCTCTGTCTGGGCAATATGACCAGTAACTTGTAAGATCTGACCTGATAATGCAGACACATCCCGTTGAGGTGCAGCCATGCTGGTGGGCGGTGGTGATGCTGCTACGTCTCGTCGTATGAGGCTCTGCGCCAGTCGTTTTTTGACTGCGGGAAGCGGCTCCGGCAAAAGCGAGCCAGGTGGCCCTGCCTGTTGCATCTATAGCAGGTGACGGGTGAATCCCGCCGGTTGAAGTCAGATGACCGTGGAAGCTGTGAAGTTCTCTCCGGAGATGGTAACTGAAACTGGTTAACTTGGTTACATAATTGTTGTACACGATCAATCAGCTGATGCATAGGATCGATAGGTACGTCCACAAGAGAAGAAGCCTGAGAAGGCTGAGCAGGTGCTGGTAAAGTAACAGCAGGGACAGATGCATTATTAAATACAACAGAGGGTGGCGTAACCACTGCAGCCTGAGATTGAGCAGACACGAGATGTTCACGATGCTGCATATAAAACTGTGGTTTGTCCACTCGTCTAATAATTTGTATTACCTCATCAACAGTTTGAGGATTTAATGGCAATAAAGATTGTACATACAGAGGTCTAAGACCTTTAAGCAAGTGTTTAATTTGTTCTAACTGCAACATAGCTGGGTTTACTTGGTCACATAAAGATAGCACGTCATAGATGTAATTAATAACAGGTTCATCATCCAACTGTACCCGCTGTCTGAGTTTCATTTCCAGAATATCACTCTGGTTTGTTATCTGAAATGCATTTAGAAATTGTGTAGATAAGAAAACCCAATCATGGTAAGGATGCCGATGGCGAAAAGTTTGAAACCATGATGCGGCAGTATCTCGTAAATAGCATGGAAAGCATTTCAATTTCATTTCTTCTGACCAGCCATTAGCAGCAGCGACCATTTCAAAATTCTGCAGAAATTCATATGCCGACAACTTACTGGAATTCTCAAAGTAGGAGGGGTCAATGACCGGGCGACACACAGTTGACTGCATTGTACTCGCCGACACAGGCGGATTAGGCATCACTGGTAATATCTGAGTAACAAAAGGTGTACTAGTACTGGAAATAGATTCTACTTCACTATGCTCGCTAACTGGAGCAATTGCCACATCAGATTTCTGCGTAGTACGTCGCTTAGGCATGATGGCAGCACAAAAGATAACACAACCAGTAAATAAACAATATGAAAAAGCAATACAGATTACACCAAACTAAGCACTTATAGCATCACATGAATGTAAGTAGCAATATCAGAACATAGCCAGATAAAACAGTACCAGGAGTATTACAATTAAGCGCCCACGGCGAAATATCAGAAACTTATACCAACATACGGTTTACACAAGCATGACACGCATCCACTTGGACACAATACCAAGATTTTTAAACAGAATGAACACATGGAAGAAAAAAAATAACAAAGTGATATCTTCAGTGAGAAACCTCGAACTGGAAGTTAAAAAAAAAGCACATCACACCTACTGTGACCAACGCTGACATTATCTCAAAAAGAGCAGAATACACACTTGCAATTTATACGTAGCTATGTACGGTACACAAAAAAATTCCTTCTCTTTTTCTTTAAAACATATGTATCTGACCTGATATACACACGCAAATAAACGCAGAAAACACGTGCTGATAAAGACTGATTTCACAAGCGAGAATTAGTGATGAAATGCATGACCACGCAGGAATTATATAACACACGTGCGTACATAAAAGTTACACGAAAAATGCACCACAAAAATATAGTAACAAGCTGGAAATCACAGTCAATGCAATATAAAGTTACAAGCTTCCAGAACCACTGCTAATAAGCACAGAAAACAGTATTTTCACCCACATCGCCAACACGTGAAGAGCACATTTTCAAAATTGCAAATATCTCTGGATCGTTTCACAATTCACTTTTCAGAATTCACAAAAATATACACTTCAACACAACCAGCACAAACCACTGAGCACAGCAACATAATTTAATAGAAATGAAGCCAAAATAAGAGGAAAATGGAGTCAGAAGTTTTAGCGTCACGCCGACAGACAATGGAAAAAATACAAAAATGAACTCAAAATTAAAATTTAGACACGGACTTTCAGAAATTAAAGCAACAAAATTTAGAATATAGAAACCAAACATTATGCCATCAAAATCCTTACCCTTAAGCCAAAAACAGATTTACATTTTAGCGACCACGTGGAGGACCAAAAACCGTTACATTCAGAGGGAGAAGAAAAAATTTGTACTTAAAAATCTCACAAATACCAAACTATGCCCGGCCCTCCACCAACTGTCGTAGCCTCTACTAAAATACTACTCAAAAAATGACGGGGAGACACTCGCTTGCAAAAGGTACCGGTAAATTAATAAGATCTTCACATGGCGAGGCTACGACGGGGACGCAGCTAAGTTAAACACACAAATAATTACTATTCCAGAACGTCACATGGCTTAAGGGGAAGGAAGAATTCTACTCTATCATAATTAAGACTCTCCGAAAATGGATGGCTACTAAATTTAATGTATAAAGATAGATAACAGTGCTTACACTCTCAACCCAATGTCTGTCGGCGAGACCATCATGCCTTAGCACGAAGAAAGCAGTTGTACGTCTTTACCACACGGACGTTACCTCCTGACTCGCCTTCTCAAACCCACGCTACCCCCAAGCGTCAGTGACGCTAAACAACTCATCCCCTCCTAAAAAGTCTAGTTCTCCCTACTCCAAACCAACTGCCATCTCGAATCTCGGTGACCAGAGACGCGTATGTCCTATCATCTTTGCATACGTCACACTATTAAAGTAGAGACGCAAAGGTAGATAAAATATGTAGCAGGTAACTGAATTAGAAAATCAGTTTACATCGTAATTTGTTAATATTGTAATGAAAATGCAAAACAGGAAGGAATCCCACCATCCGCAAAAAACACATCACGTCGTAACTCACACGCATACATATATGCATACATATGCATGCAAATGTAACGCAACACAATAGCGTACGCCTCTGATAGTGCTTCACAATAAAATTTTGATGTCCTTGCACTCTGTTAAGAAATGTCATGTGAGTGCATATGATTCGGTCCAACACGCCCCAATAATTACATAAATAAGTTAACCAGATTTAAAGTAATATTATTACAATATAAAGGATGGAATCGTGATTGTAATCACGCAATACCACTAATGAAGATACAAAATGTTTTACTTAATGTAGTAACTCGTATAAGAAAAACCCTATATATAATATTGTAACTTGTTTTGGAGAAAGACCTGAGTTGGCCACCAGCACTCCTCCTTGGGACACTTGGCTTTGAAGCACAAAGGCGAGGAAGCGATACCCAAGCTTTATGGACAAAGCGCTCGAATTTTGCGATTCCTTTGAAAGATTGAGGTTAATGCTCTCTCTCTACAACAAGTAAGGGTTATAAAAATACCTACGTCAGATAGCTTAGATGCAACTCATTTTTAACCAGAGCCATGGGAAAGAGATAATTAGGAACTCGATCCGAAATATTAGCCAATAAGTTCAAGGTAAAGAAAATGAACTGGCCAATAGAAAAAGAGAAAACAATCACTGATTAAAAATTTAACAAAGTAATCACATGACATATGGGCAGTAGGGATGAAATCATATGTAAGAATGACAAATTGCAAATAACGTCACTTTTATGTTCTCTTTATTCGCGTAAGGAAATGTCTCGGCTATGTGCGCTACGAAGGCCATACTACGACAATTTTAGAGAACTTACAGAATTCGTCGCTATGTTAACCGCGGGTAAATTCGCAGTATTACGTATTGTGACGATCGAGTTTTTTGTCTGGAGTGACTAACAGGTGGTGGCGCGCGTTCCATAATGTGTGGCAATAACTGAATAATAAGCTTTACATTAATTCGAGTCATGTCATAGTAATTTACCCGCCTCTGGAGACAATATTGCCCAACACTAGCCAGCCACCCAAAGAAGGAAGAAGGCACCGGTGGATCCATCCGGTCATAGGCCAAGGGATTCTTACTTCAGAACCCGACCAACTTCAATACTTACACTTACACTTACACTTTTATAATCCAGCGAAGAATCTAATGAGTCACAATTTTCTATTCGTGTTGTTTCAAGACCCGTAATTTTCAATTTTTATATTTCATTTTCCAAATTCTGATTGAAGAGTAATAGTGACAATATTTTAATACAGTGCGAAGATCAGACAAATGTAGTTTATTACCTAATCCATGATTAGGTAATAAACACATTTTATGTTTCAATGACTTGTTATTTGCTTTCGTTTCAAACAGCCGAAAGGATCTTTTAAGGGAATAAAAGTTATCTTTATCATTGCATATTATAAACTTGAGAGTGTATAAGACTGAGCAAAAGTTTATTTCTATTAGAGTAAAGAAACATAACATTTTATATTAGTAACCTTATTTAAACAAGTCAGGCTTTTAGAACATGAAACATAGAGTATAAATCACATATTGCCTTCTTCGGATTAAAACATCTATTCTAATCACTGTTCTAATTGACAATTTTTTTCGACAGGATAGTGAATACATTATCATAGTTCAGATTGTAAGTAACCAGATTAATAATTTCATAAAATAATACTGCGCAAATTCTTGGTAAGTTTACCTTCCTGCCTAGTAAGCTTCCCTTTCATGCCACCTAGACCTCTACATTATTTCTCCATAATGATGATGTTGTCTTACAGGTTGATAAACTTTCTATGCTGCTAAAATAGTTTGTGCTTAGCGCTCTGTTCATGATCATGATCCTCGAGTATATCAATTCATCCTTAATGATGGTGAAAGTCTCTTCCATTATTTCCTTCATTGCTTTAGTTTGTTTTAAATAGTTCTTCCCCTACAATGCTTCCAATACGCATAATTCATTTCGAATTCCTCGAAGGTTGATGCCCCATTCTTATACATAGATGAGATCTGTATTTTTTAAATTACGAAATTTGTACGAGTCAAAATTAGACAACAAATTTTTCAATGCTACTTGATTCTTCCTTTATTTTTCTTCTTCCCTACCAGAGCTCACAGCTCGCTCGCTGAACCCCATTCGCTGTGATTACCACCAGTAGTAGGGTATGATTGTGTGAGTGTATGTAGGTACTAGTTGAATCAGCTGTCCTTATCGATCCAGGATAATGCAACCCGCAATTTATATTCTAACATGAAAACATCGAGTTCTATGGTATCTAAGCATTTTTCTGTAACATGGATATGCCTGGTTTTATAAATAGCGAGATGGCAAATATGGCAGATATTGTAGTGTTGTTTTAATGCATTTACAGCTGAGACTAAGGAAACATTTTCACAACTGTGACAAGTACACACTTCATGATATGTCAATTTGGTTAGCAACTTTCACTGATCCGCGTCTCCAGGATCTCCTCTGGCAGAAGACCAACGCCGCTGCTGCGCCTGACTATCCCTGACAGAGCGCAATACACCGCAGCTCTCATGACTGACTTAGTTCTTTTAGGCCAGTCACACCACATTGAGCCGAACCGCACCGACCGACACTTCCCTTGCCGCTGCTGCTGTCAATACGGTCAGGTAGCGGGCATCTGCAGGGTGAAACCATGGCTCGCCCTCATTTAATTCCACCTGAAACGGGAACAACCTGGCACTTTGCCACCGCTACTGCACTACTCGTGGTAGCAGTGACTTGTCTGCACTAACCAAGGGCACCACAACACCGGCGTCAACAATTATCGCCTCCAGCTCCTCCATACACACATACAGCAACAACAGCGCAGATCATCCCACAACAGAGCACACCGCACCTTCAACAGCTTTCCTACGCCACCACGACACCAGACCTCCATAACGCCGTTCAGAGAATCCAGAAGACCCTACGAGACCTCGGCCTTTGCCTCCAGGCGTTGCAACGGGCAACTAATATGCGTCTTGCGGCTATGGAGGCCAAGTATCGCAGCATCATTCAGCACCCCTCAACGTTGGCCTCACAGTTTCTGCGACTACGCCGGACCGTACAGGACGATAACCCAAGTGGCTGTGAGCCCTTGCCTCGATCGCTGTGCTTCGAGAGCGGCAGCTGGAACCTGGGACCACCATTCTTCAAAAGCTGCAGCAACTACAGGAGAGCCACATCCGGTCGTTTATGGAAACATACGTGCTTCCACTTCCACCCTCCACTTACATCTACCGGCGTAATAATCGCTTGAGAAAAGTCGTGAAAGAACTTTCATATAAATATCAATATAGAACCCTTCCAATCTTTCACCTCTTAACACCGGTGTAGCAGCCATGCGGACTTATGCCACGAGTGTAAACCCGGTCCAAGCTACCGATCCAGGTTACGCACCAGCAGCTAGCACTAATGTTTACTAACGGAGGTACTAACACGGTACTCCAACACCCCTTACCTTTACTTCCTGTCCAATTCTACTCTTATCGCCAACTTTCTACCCTCAATCAAAACAAAATAATAAAAAAAATCTGATGTGTTACACTAACATCACTTTCTCTTCTCTTGTACAAATTATTTTTACAAACGCTTATTCTCCATATATTTCATGTTAATCGAGATATCGAGATGTTAACCTTATTGCTAATTTTCTTGTAGATGCAAGGAGAATTGGTAGGCTTTAAGCGATATTCAAATATTTTAAGAGCTGGTTGCTATGTGGAGTATTCCATTTTCTTTGCATTACCAGCACAAAAGAAATAAATAACGAATTTGAGAAAAAGTATAAGTGTTGGAAAATTTAAGGGAATAACAAGCAATATCTCGAAAATGGCTCTCTCAACAACAAAAATGTTTAAGACGTAAATAGTGTATTTTAACGCGATCTACATTTTTCTGTGTAGTAAAATTTTGTCTATCTCTTATGGTTTACCAGTTATGCAAAAGTGTTCAGAATGAAGAATACTTTTGGAGACATTCCCAGAAAATTCGAGATATACATTTCATTTCTCATGAAAATATCTTAAACTTACGATATTTTAATCAAAATCGTTAGAGCCATTTTTGAGATAATTAAAATTTTCGAAAAATGTTCCATGTTAAGGGTAATCTGGGGTGGGGGAATTTCCTTGAAAATCTTTGTATCGCATCTCTGGAAGCTACTGAACGTAAATACCAAGCTTGGTGTTTATCCGACTGTTCGTTTCTGAGTTATGCTGTCCACAGACACACACACACACACACACACACACACGTTTCCAAAAATGCTTTATAGGGATTCGAGGGTCTCAAAACATGTATTTCCGGTGAAATCTCAGTATCGATTTTTTGGGTAGAACACAATACTTCCCCTACTTACTGTACGTAGTAGAGAAAGTAAAAAACCTATCGTTCTTCTAAATAGCTAAGTTGAAAAAAGTGACGAATTGTAAAACACCTGTTTGCAGTGAAGGTAGTTCGAATCACTTGGGCGAACCTGTATTTTTTTTAATGTGTTGTATAATTCATAAACAACATAACTTTAAACTATTATTATATTTCACATTATCGTTCATGTAGTTTTAATTTGCAATTGCTTTATTTTTATTTAATAATTTTGTATTCTTTCTTTTTGATAACCTACAGTGTTTCAGCGTATTACATGTAGGTATTTGCATTTGATATTGATGGAATAATGGTTCTTCACATTTGATCTCGGATTATAAGCAAATTACATATCATATAATGTTTAGTATGGAAGTGGTAATAATAGAATTCTTTGATGCAGCGCACAGAAGTTGAGGCAGTATTTTATATTACAACACTGTGAATGCCAGAGTGATTGTAGTGTAAATTAACATTATTGTATGACAATGATTTGAGATGTTTGTTAATTATAAGCATTGTTAGGAAATAAGTTTACACGGCCTCACTGAAACTGACAGTAGGAGCGGGTAACAATGAGCGAGGGGGTGAGTTGTTTATCAATTAAGAGACAAACAAATGACGTCAGAGTAGCGCGGTTTAATTTAGAAATGGAGGGAATATCTTCCCTAGAGCATATGTGTTCGTAATTTTGATTGGATATAAAAATAGACGCTAACGTTGGCGCGCTTTATTAACCAATAGCAGCTCTGTTATAATGTTTAGGCATATCGGGGTGAGGGAGTATAAACTATGAAGCCAGAGACAAGTATCGCCCAGTTCAGCAGAATCATCTACGGGTTACACGTCGCGCAGTCCAACAGAATCATTTACTGGTTACACATCGCCCAATTCAACAGAATCATCCACGAGTTACACGTCGCGCAGTCCAACAGAATCATTCACGAAGTACACGTTGCGCAATTCTACGGAATCTCTCGTGTCGTAAAGCTGGTTATAAAATGTGAAATACGCGAATTAATAATGTGCGGCAAATAAGTGATTATAGTTACATTCGAAAATATAACAGTTTCAGTCAGGCGTGTATCAAAAGTAAATCTGTGAAATTAATGAAGTGTGGCGGCAATTAAAATGTAAAAGCAAATTCTTTTACCAGTGTTATCTTTTAGTAACAACTCCTTTCCGTTTACACACCCTGTTTAAGAGATTTGCTCGACTGGGTAATAATAGCTAGCCGGACGACAAAGAACTCAAAATTCAAAATAGTAAAACAATAACAGGCGCTCAGCAAATAAGATAACACGAAAGATACCGCGACAAAGTCTATTTTATAATAAATATCACCTCCTTTTGTAACACAGATCACTTGCCTGAAATCACTGTTGATTACTAACGCTCGAACACACGAGCTGGATGACTCAGGTAGTAGGGTATGTGTCCCACATCTGGGAGATCGTGAGTTCGATTCCCGTGGCCGACCTTCCTGAACCATGGCTTTTTGCGGGATTTCCCCGGTTCGCTAAGCAGATGCTGGAAAGGATCATTAATTTCCCCGAATTTCCTGTCCCCTCATTTCCCCTCCGTTCTCATTTCATTTCACCGTTCATCTGTTTGGTCTCTTTCGGGGTTGTGCATGTTGGGGGGAGATGTTGGCGTGTGCATGGCAGGGGAAGAATATGCTCTGTGTAAACTTTAGTCCCTCAGAATGGGGGCTGTCTCATGATACCTGCTGCATTAGTGCCCATCCGGGTAGTTTAAATCTGTAAATGGTAGGAATCCTGCCCTTTGCCTGTCGTTCCCCCTCCGCCCTCTGTCTCCTCTCACCACATCCCAGGTGGGAGGCCTGATGCCCCTCCGGGGCATAGGTACAAAATATCTATGTAGGTTGACGTGCTAAGTCACCCTCCGCGTTGAATCCTAATCCTAATGCTCGAATACACCAATTTAACGAAGTAAGTGCTCAAGCTAATATCCTTGTAGTGATGGATCTACAGGCCACCGCAATACGTTGGCGAAGGCCCTCTGGATCTTCTGGATCCTCGCATAACCTTGTTACTTTAAATAACCTCAGAGGAAGAAGTCACTGGCGATAGATTAAGTGATCTGGCTTGCCAGGAGACTGCTCCTCCTATCGAATGACCAGAATATGCCGCATTTATATGATTGCAGACGACCACCGACCCATGCGATGGAGCACCATCGTGTTAAAGCCATATGGTAATCGTTCTCGCAGTAGTAAATTTTCTAGTAGCAAAGGGAGCTCATCACGGAGAACTTCCAGATAGTGTGCTCACGTTAGATGCCTTTCGAAGAAAACTGGTCCAATAAAATGGTTGCTCAAGATTCCGCACCTGACATTCACTCCCCATTGATCTTGAAAAACTGCCTTCTTTACCCAGTGAGGATTATCAACACTCCAATAATGCATGTTGTGGGGATTTACGGTCCCGTTGTTGTGAAATCTTGATTCATTCGAAAACATTATTCTGGGGACGAACATCATATAATATGCCACTCGGGCCAGCATCCGCTTACAGAAGTGAACGCTCTCTCCCGTGGAGTAGATGCAGACCATCATCTGGTGTAGGTACAAATGGTATGGATGACTCGCAGTACTCACACCACAGAAGATTTGCTAATGTGTTTCTCTTGTGCAGCTTGCCCGTGTACTAGCGTGTTGGTTATTTCGTATAGCAGTCAAAACAACTTTCGCATTAATATCGGAAGCAACTGGTGGGTCTCTCACGTGCGACAACCTTGCAAGTGACCATGTACGCAGACGTCTTTCAGCATTCTGGAAAGCTTTGGTGTTGGTTGTCGTCTGTTTAGATACCGCTCTTGGTGTATGTTGAACTTGTTACGCATTCGCTGTCATCTCTTTCGTAGATTAGGAGCATATCAACGTATTCGCCTGTCGAATATGTGGCAAAGGACTAACACAAATGTGACTGTTTGCTGCCACAAGTATACACATAGGAGTGAAGGCAGTCGACGTTCAAAATATCACTTTGCAGGGTAATACCGGTCAAATGGGACAACGGTATAAAATCATATTTTGTGCTTAGGTCATTATATCTATTCCATTATAAAATTTATACAATCAACAACTATTTAGATTATAATTTCCTCAAAAACTTGGAGATTCTAAAACTACATTATTATGTAATCGATTTCCAATTTAAATCGATTTAAACCGCTTTGCTGCTGAATGTTGAATCTTCATCTGTCTAAAACGTCAGTTAGTAAGTTCGTAAGCGAAGAAAGTGGACTTACAGCGCGATTGCGGCTTATTTTAATGGAAAACAGTTTACAGATCTCTGTCACTCGATCACATATATAATAAAAAGTAGGTTTAAAAATATTAGGCTTTTATACCTTATAATACAAGAAGTTCCAAGCGGAACTCATCGCATTAGTACTGCCATTTCCACATGCTTCTTCTTTGCTCGTAGTGTCAGTTTCTATATGTGCGTTGTTCAGTAAGATTCTTTTTCAAAAAGTCTCATAAAACCTAAACATAAATTAACATCATCAACCTGAAAATCAAGAACATAAAACTTAACCATGGGAAATATCTTGGGCAGACGAATTTCCTAATTATTCTGAAATATCAATAAAAGCATTTGTAAGTTGATTCATGTCCGGAAGCATAGTTCATACATCTACAGAGTGGACTATTTAAGTTAAAACTGTACAATATTTGTAGAAGCGTTGTAGAAAGAAATGCCTTTGATAAAAGTTGCTTGATAGTATGGGGGGAAAGTAACTACCGTTAGTCATGTTTTGTTTGGAGGACATCATTGAAGCCGAAATTATAAAGGCAGTAATTATCATAATAATCTGAGGATAGTGATATAAAATAAGTAAATAAGTAATAATATATTTAAAATCAGTGTATGTATAAAAAGGAGAAGCATTGTGAAAATTGTTGACTGTAAAAGCGACAGAAAGACCAGACAGGCACAGTTTTGTTAATTAGGGACCAGCCTCAGGTAGAAAGGGTAAATACCATTGAAGCAAGCTTTTCCTGGTAACTAGCCGAGTACAGCTGCAACTGAAGGCCACTCCAAGCTTCATGACGCCGAGTGGTGACGAGCGTTTGAGGGGAGAGAGGGGCAGTTTAGGCGTTGCTTTTCCTTGTAGTAGCGTGGGTAGATCAGTCTGTCTGAGTGCCTGGTGAGTGCAGGTCGAGATTCTCGTCGTGTGGAGAAGATTGGCGGCGAACATGCTAGAGGGTAGAACGCTTAGCTGTAGTTAATATTCTTCGGTCTTGGAAAAGACATCGTATGCATTTACAAGTGATCGGCAAACCTAAAGTATTATGTTAAATAGTGAATAAAAGTGTTCCAAGACAGCGTTTGTGTGTTTCTCTGTACACACTCACGCATACCCTGAGGTTAAGGTTTCATGCTGGAGCAGCGGTGGCAAAAGAAGAACAAACTGGGAGGAGACAAGCAGCAACCGTGAGGCAAAGGTATGTCTTCTGTGGTTGGAGGACGTAGCGTGGCTGCGTCATATTGCGCCTAAACGTGGGGCAGAAAGAATTACTTGCGTCATAATGATAATCATTTTAGGGTCAATGTAATTTTTTTACATGGGAACCTGCTCAAATTAAATTGACCCAAAAACGACCATCACAACGTCCTCCAAATAAAACACAACTAATAGAATTTACTTCACCTCCCCCATTAAATGAAGCAAATTTTATTCAAGGGTTACAAGTTCTACAACGCTTAATTTTGGAGATATTGTACAGCCTCAACTTAAATGGTCTACCCCGTATAATTAGCATGGATAACTGGGTAATAATAGAGCTCTCATCTATTGGAAGTGAAATATTACAATCGGACTCTATTTTCTAAATAAGGTTGCTTCATTTCAGTTCCAACATGTTTGATTCCATTAATGCAAGCATTAGTGGATTGCAGAGTTCGGCCCAGTCATAATCATTCTCATTTTTGTAAGTCAATTTAGACCCAAAGTCATTGAATGCTAGGCTTTTCTTGCCACCTTATGTGTTGTTCTGAAGGTTTTACATAAAACGTCCTTTTCATGTTCAAATGTTATCTGTAAGTTACTTTTCAATTTCAGTACTTTTGCAGAATCTTACTGGCTGCAACGTGAGCTGAGCTGTTTTTATGATCCTGGATTTATCCGCAGTGAAATCCGCATGAAAACATGCGTTATAGCCCATGAGATTAACCTTTTCTGCACTTTTCTGTTCTTAAAATTGCCACTACCATTTATATACATTGCAACCAATTTTCTTGCTTTTCAACAACAACCACTCATTTTTTTCTACACAAATGTTTCTTTTGACTAGAACTTCAACAACTACTCCGAGCTTCCTCTTCTTTACTCAACGGAAAAGAATCATGCGTGTTATTTCTCCACTTTCTGGATAAAGTTTAATTTAATTTGTATGTTCTGTTTTCCGTGATTTTTCTATTCATTTTTAGAATTCGACTAAAACACGTTCGCGCAGTATGCAGTGTAATAAATCCAGGTCTGACGCACGTCACGTGATAAACAGGAAGTTCGTAACAAATGTCGACTTTAGGCATAACGAAAATGATACAATTTCAATCCATAGTTTCAGGTGTAGTAACGCAAGGTGGCAATACACGAATTACTTGTACACTAACGATGTTCATCAGGAAATGTTTACTTTTGGACTCAGCAGTGGGGACAACTTTAATTTTCAATTTCACTTACAAAATGCTTCGTTGGAATTTGTAATGGCAAAGGCTTAACCGGAAAGCCTTCCGGACCATTCCAGCTGAAAAGAAGGTATTATACAATATTTTATAACAATTTCCACAGCTACTCGGATTTTGTGACAAAAACTAGAACATTTTAAAAGTAACAGTTGGAAACAGATGTTGACTAAACAACAGCCGACTTTTAAATTCGCCATTTTCAATTGAAGGATAGCTAATAAAAAGTCATGAAAACTGTATTTTAAAACCGTACATTGCAGAAAAGTTTTATAAAGTGAAACAGTCCATGTTGCTATCATCATTATTCTATACATCACGTCTTGTATCAACAATATTGTGAGGAGTAGTAGATGGCTTAGGAAAACTGAGTGAAGAATTTATCTCGCTAAATTCCCTTGTCCCTGGCTATCTATAACGATTGGATAATCATGTGAGACGTATGCCGCGATCTGTGCTTTGAGCGACAATTATAGTGCAAGCGAAACTGAAAAAAGAATGATTCCGAAAATCACAATAATACATACTAATAAAAGCTGTAATGATGCACAGCCGCTTTCTCCGGATTGTAGTGGCTATTTACGGTGCCAATTTTAGGAGTCAATAGCTGCTCTCTGCCATCGTTAGTAATTCCTTACAACCATAGCCTGATGTGGCTTAGGAAGAAAAGTGTGTATCAGGAGTTATGAGTAGTCAGACGGAGGGGCCTCGAGTAAAAGGAGCACAGTATAGTACGTAAGGTCATTGTGGGCCTTTTCGCATCCAAGGTTAGCTCTGGGAGGAAGGGATGAAGGGGAGAGCGAAGGGCGACCAGATCCGGACGACGATGTGCGCTAACAAGGACGGGTCCATAACGATTCCTACATGCCACCAATTCTGATGCCGACTAGCCCTGCCTCAGCTACCCGAGAATGGACACGACACCTCCAGGAGGAAGAGGCCTCAGAGGCCAGCAAAGCCCCAGAAATAGATGTTTCCAAAGCGAAAATTCCGCTGTCATGCCGCAACACACCAAACGCCCTCGCCTGGTCCCTGAAACTGTGAAAGGAAATAACATGTACGGGAAATTATCTATATGACGTTCGTGGTAGAAAGGGAACCAGCCCAACATTGTCTAAGGGCCAGGTGAAACCACCAAAAAATTCTGATGTGTTACACTCACATGACTTTCTCTACTCTTGTACAAACTACTTTTACAAACGCTTATTCTCCATCTACTTCATGTTAGTCAAGATAAACATTTGCACTCTATCTTATTGCTAATTTTCTTATAGATGTAAGGGGAATATATATTTACAATGGCAATATAGAAATTAGTAGCCTTTAAGCACATACATATCTCTGAATAGTTGGTTGCTAGGTGCAGCACCATTCCCTTTGCCACAGATTAATACTCTTTGCATATCCAAGACAAAAAAATGAATAACTAATTCCCATTTGAGAAAATAAGTATTGAAAAATTTAAGGGAATAACAAGCAATATCTCCAAAATGGTTCACTCAACAAAAAAGAAAATGTATATGACATAAATTGTGTATTTTAACGCGTACTACATTTTTTGTGTAGTAAAATTTTGTCTATCTCTTCTGGTTTACCAGTTATGCAAAAGTCGTTCACAATGAAGAATACTTTTGGAGACAACCCCAGAAAATTCAAGATATACATTTTATTTGTCATAATAATATCTTATATATATGTTATTTTAATCAAAATCGTTAGAGCCATTTCACTACCCAAATACGACTGCAGGAATAACAAAGTTCAGTATTTTTGAAAAACGAAACTGACTTCAGCATCTCGAGGAACCAATTGTTGATAAAATTATTATATATGTTATGTACATTATTATAGACGCACATTTTTCCTTTCCCTGCTAGGTATAATAAAGAGGGGAAGTAGTGCATTCCACCCAAATATTCGATACCCGGATTTCATGTTTTGAGGCACCTTAAATCCAAAAAGGCAACTTTAGAAAAGGTCCGCGCACGTGTGTGTGTGTGTGTGTGTCTGTGAACAGCATAACCAAGAAACCAAAAGTCGGATAAATACCAAACTTGGTATTTAGGTTCAGTATCTTTCAATGATGCGACACGTAGATTTTCAGTAAATCCCCCCGCCCGAGACTGCACTTTACATGGAACATTTTTCGGAAATTTTGATTTTCTGAAAAATTGCTATAAAGATTTTGATTAAAATATCATACATTTAAGATACTTTCATGACAAATAAAATGTATATTTTGAATTTTTTGGGCATGTCCCCAATAGCCCTCTTTTTTTTTTGAATGGCTTTTGCTGGTAAAGCGTAAGAAATAGACAAAATTTTTCTACACGAGAAATGTACAGCTCGTTAAAACACAGAATTTATGTCATATACGTCCTTTTTTGTGGAGTGAACCATTTCCGCAATATTCGTCGTTATTCGTTTGAATTTTCCTATACTGATACTTTCTCTCAAATGCGAATTCGTTATTGGTTTCTTTTTATGTCCTGGACATGATAAGAGAATGGAATGCTCCACATAACAATCAGCTCCTAAAATATTTGACTATCGCTTAAAGCCTGCGATATTCCTCTTGCGCCTACAAGAAAATTAACAATAAGATAATGTTTATCTCGATTAACGTGAAGTAGATGGAGAATAAGCGTTTCTTAAAAACAGTCTGCACAAGAGTGAAGCAAGCCATGTGAGTGTAACACATCACATTTTGTTCACTTGCAAAGCTTTAGCTCGAATCAAACTAAGTGCACTAGCTATGCTTTTGTTCTGCGAGCTATATTAACATAGTTTGTCACAAAATGCTGAGTTATTAAACATTTATATTCACATTTCTATAAATGAGATAGCTTAACGCTAATAACTTCTTCAGTATATTTCCTCTCTTTTTTAACTTTATTTTCTTCAACAAGAAACTCTGTCTTTACATTTTACCACAAGTGGTAAAAGCATATGTAGTATTTAAATTTATTTCTAGTCAGTATTCACTGTCTTTAGAAAGAAAGAAAAACCATTTGCAGGTTTTTTACTTAGTTTTGGAGTCGTTGGTACAGATGCACTTGCTTTCGTATTTTATATGATTTTAGCTTTAACTAAGAAAAGTAACTGTACAAAGTTAATAAAAACCCTTCGCTTTGCCAGTGTTATGTTCCTCTGAAATTATTCATATCGATGCTCTTTGGAAGCCTCAGGAGAGAAAGGCCTGTTTAAATGTAGATTTAAATTCAATATGATACCAAACATGTCTTCTCAGCGAAACATGGACTGAAGAGAGTTGCACTCCTTCTGTAGGCCTCATTGTCTTAAAATTAGCAGCATCGCTTGCAGAGTTTAGGCTTTCAGGGCTGAGTGTTCTTCCGCCTCTTTTTCATTTTCAAAGCATCCGGCAACAATACAATAAGGCAGGATATCTCTTATGCATGCTTTTCTTAATTCTCTGTAGCACTTTCCCCTCTAAAAGCCTTGAGCCTTATTTGAAGCTAGAGTGGTCTTTAACCCGGTAATGGAGAAAAACAGAACTTAATGAAGCTCACTCAGCATTATTAGACTGCAAAAAGCCAGCAAAGTCACCGGCCGAATGAGTGGCAACTATTTACTCTCATAATACCCGAGAGAAGAATTTCCTCACATTGTATTTCATGTAGCTGCAATTATATTGGATATAATGACAGTAGCGGTCCGTCCCTTAAATAGTAGATGAAGGACCGAAGACTTTCGTAAACATTGACAGCCAACTTTAAACATATTAATTTAGCTAAATAATAATCATCATGGGAGACTCACCTTTTTATTTCTTGTATATTAAATCAATCCTCCGGCATTTGAGAGCAGAAAATGTATCCGTGATGTCCACATAACATGGCTCATTCCTTATAAGTTGACATAAATCTTCCTTTTGGATAGAGATGTTCACTGATGATGTGAGTCTGCCTTATAACATAGAATTTCTAGTGACAGATCTAATTATTTTCAAACACGAAAAACTTCTTTCCACTGATGCACTAGTGAATGGAATTGTTGAACTTGTATGATTCCTCAATTGCATCCTTGCATCCTTTCTTGGCACAAAATTCCACTGTAGTAACAGACCTATATACCTCATCAGCATACAAATGACGCAATTCATTCTTTCAACGATCAATTCTTTGAAATAACTTTGAATAGCATCGCTGTAAATTTTCAAGAGGTGAAAAAGGGAGGCTTTTAACGTAATTTTCAAATTTTGTGGTAACAACAAGAGCAAAATATTGTAAACTGTCACAATCTTGAATACTCATTTTCATTTCTACTGAAATGGAATCCAAGATTTCGAAAAATAAAATCTTAAAATTTTTGAAAATTATATACTCTGTAAAGTTTACATGTTTTCTTCTTTGACTCACATTGTCAGGCTTATTTTTTTGGTCATTCTCAAATAATTGCAAAAGGTATATATTCCATTTTGTTTATTGCTTATAAATCTCATGACACCCTCATTTATTAAATGCAGTAAACAAGGGCCAGTGATTTCTTTTGCGGCACTTAAAAAAGAATATCAAAGAAAAAATGTCATTGAACACTACAGCGAGAAGAGTAAATTCGAAAGTAGTCATTTCGTTCAAAGATCCCTTACTAAGCTGAAAGGATCTTTTATCAGATTGCTTGTCGTTCATAATATTCTCAAACACGTGCTTCAATTGTTCCCAATCTTATACAATTACAGTGAATAGTTTTGAGTTAGAACACCACCGAGTTTCTTCTAAAGTTGGAATATGTCTAGTTTAAAATGAATCTAGTACCTGTGTTCGTTTCGATAAATGATGGAATCCCCTTGATACTTGCAAAAAATATGCGAAAGTTAGAAATGCAATCTAAACTTTTTTGAAGCACCAAGCTTCCCCGATGACCTAAGCAATGCACAAAAACACTTAGAGGTGCTTTGCCTTTAATTTTCTTCTGAAGACCATTTAAGTGACCTACTATAACACTTGTCCTTGCTCATAACATTGAGCCACTAATTTGTTCTCGCATGAAAACTGAGACAAAATCCCACCCAGAAGATTAAACAAAACCTCATATGTTCCACCAGCACTAACATCATAGAACCCTAAAAGACGCCCAAAACATTTATTTCAAAATTCACACATCTTACTATGGTAGAACATTGGGTCGTTTGAGTTATATCTGTGCTATTATAAACTTCAATAGAAAAAAACTTACTGTTATGAATTTAAGTTTTTACATTATCATTATATTTTTATATTATCTTGTATGCAGTTGATGATTTCATTTTGAATAGTCCTAGATCCTCACTGAATACACTATTACTTTTCAAATAGGATTTTGAATTTCCAATCGATTCCTCGATATTAATAAAACAAGCAGTTCCTTGAAATTTCGACGATTTATTGAACTTAGCTTTCATCTTCGCCCCTAAACTCAAGTTCTTGTTTACCTAACGAACATTTCATTGAATTGAATCATAAGTAGCCTTGAATTTTCCCTTAGGGCGTAAGAAATTGTATTTCTATTTTTTAATAAGTGTTCAATAGTATTTTGCATTTCAGGTGTTGAGCGGAATCTTTATGCTTATTTAGAGCTCGCGTAATGTTCCTAAAATCGGAAAACCCTTCCTAATTCCAGACATTATTATTAGTATTAAAAATTAAGCAGGTCCAACAAAATAGTCTTTCAAAATTGTTCCTACTGCACAACCAAGGAAATTCGAAGAATAAAGATGTTTTAAAATTAACGCTATAGGATTTATGTTATTTTCCTTTTTTATACAAAGACTTAAGTGCGGTAGGTCTTGCAATAGTTAACACGCCTTTCACCTGCAGAACGATATCTCAAGTATATTACATACTAAGTCATTAATTGGATTCATTTCGCAAACACAAACAATAACATCCAGAAGCCACTTGTAAACATCTCACTTACCACATTTCTTATTGACTCTTTAGTGTGAGTTTGTATATCCCCTCTGGCCCTAAGCAAGCTTAGTACACAATTAGTTGGGAAGGAAGTGAAAGGATTCTTATGTTATAAGACAATCGTAGCACTTATAGGTTTAAAATCGCGAGCAGAAAAATATTTGACGTCACGTTGTCATAGCAACCATGTAAACTAAAGGGAGAGAGAGCGTTTCGCAGACGTGTCTCTTCACATTGTCGTTAGAGGGAGATACATCATACATTCCTTCTCTGTAAAATGTCCTTTGCAGCCTGTCGCCTGAGAATGAGTAAATAATCTTGGGAAAACAATGCAGGGAAAAAAACATGACACAGAAAAACAGCCGCTGAGAACAACTAGGTTGAGAATATTTCAAATAAATATAATTATAGCACTTAATTTTTAAGTGAAAAGAAGGTGAAGGAACCCTTCACGCTCTTCACCCCAAAAACCTCCATTACACAACTTCATTGCAGAGATATCCATTTGCAGCTTGAGATTAAATTATCCATGTTTATACTCCTGAGATACTTGTTGATTATGTTTCACCATATTTCAGCGGAAAACTTAATTAATTCGTAGGACATATATTTGAATTTGAGATCTGCTTATCGTTTTATTTAGATTAATTTATAAGAATTTTTACATGCAGATGCATTTGCAGGTAATAAAATACACAATATTGTTAGAAACTGTGAAACCATACAACAATAACAGCTAAATACAACAAACTATTTAGGTGCTTATTATCTAATAGGGACGCGTTCGTATTTCCGCTACTGCAAACTGCTATGTCAGTAAATCCCAAATGACGTCAAAAATGGTCACTTAAGTGTTCCCAGGATACCGATTCTAACAAAAGTGTGCAAATGTTTCTTTCCTGCCACAAAGAATATCTGTTATCCAATTTCTAACTTCTTTGGTGAGTTTAGACAACATTTCAAGTCCATCCTTAATTTTACATCATTATTCACTGAATTACATTTCAGCAGAAGTATGACTTCATACTTTGTGCGTGTTTGTTACGAGATCGGTAATGGAAAACAGTAGTGCTCAAAGCCCATTTTAATAAATTTTCCAACCGATGTTCAGGAAAGTGTGGTACCTATCTTTACTCAAAAATAAGATTTATAGCTTCTGTATGAACCTATGAATTCTACAAAAATCTAAACATTCTTCCTTAAGATATTAGAGGATATCTAATTAAAATTACTCTTGGGGCAAAACTGTAGTTACAAATATTTACACTTTCGAAAGCTAGAAACTCGGAATAGATTCCCTGCTACATTTAGTCAATCCATTTGAAACATTAAACCATCGTTTCATTAGTAGCCTGTAACAGAAACTGGTGGTGCCACTGTAAGGGATCTTATGTAGACAAGAACATGGGAAATACTGAAATAGCATTTCAGTTTTTTATAAACTCGACGAATAACTATCTGGTTCTGCCATCTATATTGTAACATAGTTACTGCGAAAACACACTTAGTTTACCAGAAGGCACTCAACGTAAGTGAAATGTCTCACTTGAATCACTTCGGCATACACTCAGAATACAACACAACTAAAACTGATCCGTAGAATCACAATTGAACTGCTGAACTGCACAATTAAACACATGGTCCACTCTTCAGTTCGTCACTTCTAACAGCACTGAACTCAACGTTGAACTGCTCGCCCTGGTAGAGTGTCCCCTTATATACCTCCCACATACCAAGCGGAACCTTGAAAAAGGAACCCACGAGAATATGCCGAAACGAACGCTCCAGAATAGGTAAAAAGCAAACAAAGGTCGCTTTATTCTGAGGACCCGCCGCAGGCCCTACATAGGTATCGGCCGGGAGGCAATATAGCGCCGCGCACGCGTTTACAGTATTCTAGGTTAACAATCAGGGAATTATAACAATAATGATAATTGCTTCGGAACAAGCATTACTTTGAACTTCTCTATAATCGCAGAATGTAAAACAGCTTTAGAAATCCTAGTAACATTTTCCAGACATAAGCTAACTTAGCATGAATAAAATAATGCACGTGACTACAGATTCAAAAAACTCATTTGGTTCATTAAGTAATACTAGCTTTGGATTCAGCTGTATAACTGTCATATCATCATCATCATCATCATCATCATCATCGGTAGTTGTTCTCTAGTTCCCGAGATCGCAGGTTCAAACCCAGCGGAGGGCGATGGATTTTTTCGGGCGTAAAAATCCTTAGCATGGTTTCCTTAGGAAAAGAAGTAAAGCCGGTGGTCCCGTGTCGTAAATTTACGCCACGTAAAAGAATCTCAAGCCTGATAAAAAGGCCTCTGAGTAAAATTTCTGTTCTATTACGCCCAATATAGAATGGTACACTAAGAACCATAGTAGCTAAATAGCGTCCTAAACAAAACTCAACCTTTTATCAGTAGTTGTTGGAGCACCAGAAACACATTTGGACGTTTCTTGCTGTGAAGCTTTAGCAAATAGGGACTTCAATACGTAAAGCAGGCTGGGTACTTATTATTATTATTATTATTATTATTATTATTATTATTATTATTATCAGTAGTAGTATTTTTATTATTACTATTAGTAGTAGTAGTAGTAAGAATAGTAGTAGTAGTATTAGTAGTTGTTGGAGCACCAGAAACACATTTGGACGTTTCTTGCTGTAAGGCTGCAGCAAATAGGGACTTCAGAGTATACGTAAAGTAGGCTGGGTACTTCTTATTATTATTATTATTATTATTATTATTATTAGTAGTAGTAGTAGTAGTAGTAGTAGTATTAGTAGTAGTAATAGTAGTATTAGCAGTATTAGCAGTAGTATTAGTAGTAGTAGTATTTTATTATTATTGTTAGTAGTAGTATTAGTATTAGTAGTAGTATTAGTAGTGGTATTAGTAGTATTAGTAGTAGTAATAGTAGTATTAGCAGTATTAGTAGTAGTATTAGTATTAGTAGTAGTAGTATTTTTATTATTATTGTTAGTAGTAATATTAGTATTAGTAGTAGTAGTAGTATTAGTATTAGTAGTAGTATTAGTAGTACTATTAGTAGTAGTAGTAGTATTAGTAGTATTAGTATTAGTATCATTAATAGTATTAGTAGTATTAGTGGTATTAGTAGCAGTAGTAGTATTAGTAGTATTCGTAGTAGTATTAGTATTAGTAGTAGTAGTATTTTTATTATTATTGTTAGTAGTAGTAATAGTATTAATATTAGTAGCAGTAGTATTAGTGATATTATTATTATTTTTATTATTAGTAGTAGTAGTAGTATTAGGGGTATTAGTAGCAGTAGTAGTATTAGTAGTAGTATTAGTAGTATTCGTAGTAGTATTATTATTAGTAGTAGCATTAGTAGTAGTATTAGTAGTAGTATTACTAGTAGTACTAGTAGTAGTATTAGCAGTATTAGTAGTAATATTAGTAGTATTAGTAGTAGTAGTGTTAGTAGCATTAGTAGTAGTAGTAGTAGTAGTAGTAGTAGTAGTAGTAGTAGTAGTAGTAGTAGTAGTAGTAGTAGTAGTAGTAGTAGTAGTAGTAGTAGTAGTAGTAGCATTAGTAGTAGTACTAGTAAGTTTTTTTTTGCGATAGGGGAGAAATGTTTCTAAAGACACCACTATATGTGGCGAGTTGGATTTCCACCAACTAAAAAACCCCTGCCATCTACTCATATCATCCCGGAACCGCTTAAATAAGCATACTTCAGCATGATATCTGTCAATATTACACTCCTTATCTTCTATCTTATTTCTCTTTTATCTCTAAAATTGATTTTGTTAAAACTTTAGCTACATTCCATGCTATCCGAGTCTTAATCATAATTGGAACTAAATGAGATGGTAGTGAGTACCATCCCTTATTTCTCATGTGCTTGTAATTTAAAATCCTCCCATTTTGGACATCGAAAGGTGTTCTACAGAGTCCTCCTCTAAACAGTAACGACACTGAGCCGAGTCTACTTTACCCATTTTCTGTGCATAATTACTAAATCTACCATGTCCGGATGGTATTTGTGCCAAAAAATAATCAACTTGTCTATGTGTGCATTTAAGCCACAAATTTATGTCTGGTATAATCTTCTTAGTCCATTTTCTCACTACCGTGGTTTCATCCCATTTTTGTTGCCATTTGGTAAGTATTTCTTTCCTAACTTCTATCTTCTGTTGTATATGAAAGAGTTACTGAGAATTGTAAACAAGTTGTCTCTCTTTTACTTGCAGGTCGACTGGAATGCTATCACCTGCAGAGCTCTATTAGAAACAGTTCTATAAGCGCACACAATTCTGAGGAGCATTTTCCGTTGTTTTTGGTAGTGCCTTATCACTCTTTTTCCTCCTTAAGGCCAAACACCATATTGGTAATGCATACACTAATATAGAGTAAATCGCACCGCATATTATTTGTCTTTTCAAAGGTTGAGGGCCTGCAATATTTGGCATTAATCTACACAATTTGGATGTTTTTCTTTCGGCTTTCTCAGTTATAATTTTAATATGGTTATTAAAGCTAACATTTTCATCAATCATAATACCTAGATACCTGATTGCCTTAATTGGAGTTATTTTTATATCTTTAATCCGAAAATACATGCTACCTCTTCTTCTTGGCTCCTTTCTTATGACAGTGTCTGTTTTCTGTGGTTCCAACTTTCATTTATTAAACTTTATCCACCTATCGATGCGTCTTAGGGATTCATTTGCCCTATACATAAGTTCATCTTCATTTTCAACCGTAACAAACACTGCCAAATCGTCAGCGTAGGCGATGGATATTACGGCTTCCGTCAATTTTAACTCCAAAACTCCATCATACAATATATTCCATAAGATCGCCCAAGAATAGATCCTTGAGGTACTTCAGCTGTAGCTTCCATTTCTGTCTTATCAATTACTATTTTTCTATTTTCAAAATAAGAGTTTACGGTCCTTATCAGGTATATAGAGATATTTCTTCTTTGAAGTTCTTTAATTATTAAGCTCCATGTCGCAGTGTTAAAAGCATTTTTAACATCAAGCGTAATTCATAAATCTATTTTGCCGTTGTTTCTTTCCTAATTTTCATTACTGTTTCTATAGCCTGAATCATAGATTTACCTTTCCTGAAACCAAACTGGTGGTTAGCCAGTGCTTCACTTAACGCTAATTCTCTCTCTAATCTTATTCTTATTAATCCTTCATAACATTTCCTAAGCGTATTCAAAAGGCATAGTGGTGTGTATGCACATGGTAGTGGATCTTGAAGAGATCTACCTCCTTTAGGTAGAAGGACCATCTTGGCGATCTTCCATTGTTTCGGAAATGTTTGTTCCATCAACAATTTCTTCATTATGGATAAAATCTAATCTGGTGCTATCTTAAAAGCCTTTATAATTGCTTCTGGAGGAATTCCGTCTGTTCCCGGGGCGTTTCCTGTTTTCATACTTGATATTACTTCTTTTAATTCATCTATAGTGAATAATTTCACATCAAAGGGTACTCAGAATAAGTTGCAATCTATCTTTTCTATATGGAAAGAGGGCCTTGCAATATCCCTCGTTTTTCAGTTGTCAGACAAACAGCCATCTTATTTGTCAATCGATCAGTCACAATTTTATATATCAGCGCCCAAATATCGTCATTTAATGCTTCGAATAGTTTTACCCAATGCATAAGTTTGGATTGTTGTATAGATTTAGCCAACTTCTTCTTATTTCATCCGTAATGATTTCTCAGTTCCTCCCTCTCAATTAATCCTAAGTTTCTTCTATTGGATCTAGTTAAAACTCTTCTTTTGCCAATGCATATGCGTCTATCTGCCTCTATTTCACTACTCTACCTGTATAGTGTTCGACTCTTTGCTAATATTTTATTCCTTTGACTTGCCTTGCATGACTCCTGTAGTAGAGAAACAACTTCATCTACCTCATTATGTTCAAAACTTTTTAACTTTCATTCTAATATTATTTTAAAAACCTCCCAGTCATATTCAACTTTCGTTTTTTCTACATTCATCATTTTACAGTTTCTTGAATCTTTAAGTTCAAAATAAATGAACTTATGGTCACTAACAGTTTCTTCATCTATGACGTGCCAATTAATTATTTTCTTTGCTATTTTCTGCGTAGAACACGTCACGTCTATATATGACTCAGAGTGACCTTTCTGGAATGCTGATGCATAACCTGTATTGTGTACTACTAAATCTAGGGATTTAATATTAAGATCTAAGATAATACTGTCTCCTCTTATATCTCTTATATCTTGCATTAATTTATCTGTGTTGATTTTAAATTCATTTAAAGTAATATTCGGTGAATTATAACAACAGAATATATGCCTTTGCTTAAAGTAAATACATATATAACCTACCTCCGTTCTTAATTTAGACACATAAAGTTTCTTGTTTAAAAAGTACACCACCACATTCCCTCTCTTATCCTTGAAGCAATTATTATCAGCCACCGTTGTTTTATTTGGTTCACTTACAATCATAACATCGACTGACCTTTCGATTGCTGTCGCTAAGAGCATATCATGACTATCATTTAATCTCATAACATTTGTCTGTATTATACAAATTGTTTGTGTATTCATTTTATGTCGTCTTGCTCTAACAACCATAACCACTTTTCTAAACCTGGGCATTTCATTTGATCAGATCTATGACCTTCCGTCTTACATTTAATACAATACGAAGTCCTGGAACGCTCTTTAACATTAATAGTTAGTAGGGGTAGTAGTAGTAGTGGTGGTGGTAGTGATAGTAGTGTTATTAACGGATCACAAATTGTCCATACAGTTCAAACCTTTTTGATAAGTAAAACGAGCTAATGGGATAGAAAATTAATTATTAGAATTAGTAATGTTCTTCAAGACGAAGTTTAAACTGAATGTGGGGAGAGTTTTGTGGGAAGTTAAGGAAAAGATGCAGATGCTTGGAATACGAAACTAATGATGAAGAAACACTGAAAAAAAATTACATTTTGTATTACAATCATAAACTATAATATTTTAGAAATTCCTTAGAACCTAAAACAATTAAATGTGATGCTGTTCTCACTTTGATAGGTATATTATTTTGGAGGGAGAGAGAGAGAGAGAGAGAGAGAGAGCAGGATTTCAGCACTGCGACCACTAATTAACCAATTGCATTTATGTGATCCTGGAGAGGAAGGAATGAAATGAGTAATTACAAAGGTAGGCCAACTCAGCTAGCAGACACAACGCAGCCGAGTCCCTAATGTTTAGAGACAGAGCATTCTTGCAAATGTTCCCCCTATCATCACGGACGGGTGCGGCCAGGGTATAATTTTCTTTTTCCTTAAAGCACATCTGTCCACACGCTGTTCATTATTGCCCACTCCGCCTGGCCTGCAACCCTCAAAGATGAAGAGAGGAATCAAATGAGAGGGAATGAGGATAGGAAAATCTGTGGTTACTTAGGAATCCAATCTAGGATTATCTTGAGACCAGGGAAAATCACGAAAATCCCTTGGTAATAATGCCTGGTCATTTCGGGGTTTGCACTCGTACCTCCAGGAATCGGTCGGTCCTCGTGGCCATAGTCGCTAGAGCAGAGGTGGCGAAAGTGTGCTTCGCGAGTTATTTTGACTCGCAGGCGCCGTTCCCTCTCTGCAACCGTCCCTTTGTTTTTCACGTGCTATGAGTGATGCAGTGATGCATATTTGGTGACTTGCGGAAGGAAGTCGTTTTCGCCACCCTTGCGCTAGAGCGTTTGACTTCAGTTTTATTTCGCGTGCTGGGCCGCGAGTTTGAGTTTGTGGGTAGCTGTAGGTGTCTGTAGATGTGTGTATGGGGGGATAAAACTTGGAAAATAAATAGGAACAAAAGCAGGAAACAAAAGTTATTAAGATATATACTAAAACAATGCAAACCTATAACGTTAACGTCGGTTTCCTTTTTTAGTGCATTAGTTTAAGCACATTTACTAGTTTCGTTTTTATTTCAAAGGGCCTATACTGCTTCTTGAAAGCTCACTTCAATTACCAGCTATTATTTTCATATATCTTCGTGTAATGTCAATAATACACATCCATGAAGAGTTCAATCGTCGTATTTATTGTTCAGTATATAAAATGTCCTTGTTTAAATATTCTTTTATTTTTCACAATGGATGTATGCGTGTACTAATCTCCGAAATTGAACCAGACCTGAAGAATTCAATGCTATGTGCGGGACTTGAAGCAGGAAACTTCAGTTCTCTGTGTCGATGCGCTTACCGGCTATGGAATTGAATTCAAGTCTTATCGTGCGTGTTTTTACGTAAGATTTTAAGATTACTATAGTAGATGCTTGTCGTTAAACAAAACCGTTCAAGACTTTAATATTGATAACCTTCCATTTTCATTGACTAATGTGTGTTCTGTTTTTTCCACACAGTGTGTCAACATTGAATGTTTAATAGAGAACATGAAACGCTATATTCTATACAGAATTTTACATTTGAAGGAGTAAACTCTTACAATGGAAATAAAATATTGATCTTATCTCCACCATTCTCCAAAAAACCGTTGATAAAGCTTATTAGCGATATTAGTATTCAATATGATTTGAATACCATCAGTTGGAAATGAGTCCCTGTATCCATGCTATTTGAATGTGTGAGGTATTCAAATTTTTATTTCAGTTGTGCGTGAAAAGGTATAACAGTAGCATACGAATGGCGTTTATCCTGAAAAATTTCGCTTTAACTCTGATCTAATTTCCTGTATGTATATAATATATTAGTGTATATGCTAACATTATTCTGCACAGAATTATTGAAACTACATAAAGAATTTGCAAGTATTGAAACTACATAAAGAATTTGCAAGTACCTACAACTGAAGTAAGTATTGGGAACACTGAAAGACGTGTGGAAAAAAATTAGGGCTTTGGCTGGAATTCAAATAGGATTTGGTGTATAAAAAGTTAAAAGTAAGCATTGCCATGTTATGGTGCAAAAGACCTTAATGTTTTTTTGGTATATTTATGTTGTTGAGGATAATCTTAAACAGGTGTTTTAATCAAAATGGTTAGAGCCATGTTTTGGAAAATCAAACATTTCGAAAAATGTTCCTAATAAAGGGTAGTCCGTGGAGGGGGATTTTATTGAAAACCTTCGTGTCACACCTTTGGAAGATATCAAATCTAAATACCAATTTTGGTATTTATCGGACCTTTCGTTTTTTAGTTATGGTGTACAGAGACGCACACACACACATGCACATGTTTCCAAAATGCTTTATTTGGACTCCGGGGTCCTCAAAAATCGTATTTTCCGTCAACCTTGGTATCGGGTATTTGGTTGGAATGCAATACTTCCCCTGCTTAATATACATAGTAGAGAAACTAAACTTCCTGTTCTTTAATCAGGGGACATTAAAACACGTATTTCCGGTGAAATCTCGGTATCGAATTTTTGAGTAAATGCGACACCTTCTCTACCTGACATGTACGTGGAGAGAAAGTAAAAATGAAATTGCATCTGCTATTTTGCACTGTGAATTCTGCAACATTTTATAGAGAATAACTTTCTCTACTCTTGTACAAAATATGTATACAAACACTTATTATGCATCTACTTCATGTTATTATTCCTAATCTTCTTGTGGGTGCAAGGAGAATATGGCCGGCTTTACGCGATAGTTAAATCTTTTAACATGTGGTTGCTAAGTGCAACATGCCCAGGACATAAAAAAAGAAAATGAATAACGAATTGTTATTTGAGAAAAAGTACAAATAAGGAATATCTCGGAAACCGTTCACTTCACAAAAACGACGTATATGGAATAAATTGTGGTTTCAACAGCTCTACATACTTTGTGAAGCGTTTACCAATTATGTAAAAGCCATTCAAAAAGAGGACTTTTGGGGACATTCCCAAAAAATTCAACATATACATTTTCTTTGTCATGAAAGTATCTGAAATATATTACAGACATTTTTCAAAAAATTAAAACTTTCGATAAGTGTTCATTGTAAAGGATAGTCTGGGTTGTAGGATTTTCTTGAAAATCTTCATGTCGTAACTCTGAAACATACTGAACCTAAATACCAAGTATGGTATTTGTCCGACCTTTTGTATTTGAGTTACTCTGTTCACAGACACGCACACTCGAAGCTTTTTCTAAAAGTGTTTTTTTTTAAATCAGGTGGCCTCAAAATATATCTTTCTGGTGAAATCACGTTATAGAATTTTTGGGTGGAATACAATACTTCCCCTACTTACTATACGTAGTAGAGAAAGTAAAGATAGACAAAATGGTGTGCAATCATGTCATATATAGGTATTACATTTGGAATTGTAATGGATTATACGTTAATTTTGAAAGTCCCAGCTAAGAGTAGCAATAAAATCAAATCTACTCAGTCCTTACAATGTTACAAAAATATGAAATTCCAAAATTACTTCGTTAGTTGCCAAAATATTTGCAAAATATGCGTCAATTTCACAGTAATCAGCTCTTTTAAGTTGATAGCCACCTATACTTGTTGCAGCCAAACGGAAGAAGGTGTTTTTATGGCAGTGTTGGTAACCATTTCACCTAATGTTATCTGCTAAGAAGAAGACGGTGCCACAAGCTTAAAGTTCTTATACCGTATTTTCTTGAATCTAATGCGCAACTTTTTGTCCAATTGCAATATTCAAAATCATAGCACGCAGTAGCTTCAAAGACTTAGATGCTAGTGCAAAATCGTTCCGTAGTTCGCCCGTAAATGCGTTGAAATTTATCATACCTATCTTACGTTGAAATTTATCATACCTATCTTACGTCACATTCCATTGTTGCCATTCTCTACTTCGCTACCGTTTTCGAGGCGTTGCAAGAAGTAGTCAGTCCAAAAATAGATGGCAAACACAAGAACATTTTATGACGTTACTATCAAGCGTAAAAGCATTCTTTATGACGAAAAAATGATAACGAAAGCCTAGAAGAGTTCAAGTTCAATGTAGCGCAGAGCAATATTTGCTTATGGCGGCAGAAGAAATTGACATTGCTTGCAACTAAAACTAGCATTAAGCTACCAGTAATATTGGCAGTAGTAACTGTTGATTATGTAACTTGTGTAACATTTCATGTAACACTGAGTGTTTCACATAACAATAGGCTACTTATCAATAGTAGGTATGTTCTGAAACGTTATGCACATATCTACTGTTTTACAAAATACGTTTATTCTATGTTTGAAGCGCATTACATTCGCCAACCAACTCTATTTATTTTTATCATGTTAAGTTTTAAATGGAGTGCAATTAGATTCAATGATGCACTAGATTCGCATAAATGCAGTATTACTATCTTATGATTGTTATGTTGTATTGGATTACATAGTTTATTTTGTGTTTATATTCTGTGTTTAATAATGAGTCATCATTTAAGAGGATGTCCACGGCGGTGTGGTATAGTACCAAGGGAGTTTTCAACAGCAAAACCCAGAATACTAATGATGGTACAAAATATTCGCAAAACAGATGCAAGCCCCTTAGGCCGCAATACTATTTAAAATGAAAAGTCTTACAGCGTGGAAATTTACTCACAGTATTACAATTAAATATATGAACGTTCTTGATCAATTATTTCTGCTATTGACAATTACAGTCTTTGATTCGAAGCTAAAGCTGCGATTGGCCGCTTGTATACTTCTATGTATGTATGTATGTGTGTATGTGTATGTGTGTATGTGTGTGTGTGTGTGTATGTGTACAGAAGATTTTAAAAGAATCCCAACTCAGCTCTGTCTTTTAGGTGGAAAGTTTGGAAACTTTTTTTTCAAAAGTGTCCCTAATTTTCGCTTTAATATGTCAGATTTTTAATATAATTTGACAATGAAATTGTAGTTCCTGAAGTTTCTGTATGTAGTTGACGAAGTCCTTTATCATTTCTGGATTGTATATAGGTGACAAAATCAATCGAGTTAGACAACTGCTGCCAAATAGTGACATATGCTTTATGCTTATATCATTAAAAATGGTAAAAATTTTGAAAAATACACATTTTTTGCTTTAACTGCTCCTTTGTGTATCGGAAGCATGATACCAATCATCTAGTTTTCTATATTTTTAACACCTTACCAGGCGGTTTATTAGTGTGCTGGTAGAGCTACTTTTCTCGAGTATTATTTTTATTTTCTTACACTTTTTAATCACATAAATTTCAACTTCAACAAAAATTCGGTTAAATGCTGAATTTGTTTTCTGTTCCAGGCTATTCAAACAATTAGAATTATTTATTGTCTAAAAGTAACTTATTTAGTTTGTAAACTACCTTCAAATACTAATTACGGCAATATTTAAGTAAATCATTTATTGGAATGAATTGTTCTTCCATACAAGCCGTGTGTCGGATAGGGTTAGAAAGGCAGAATCAGACGACTGAAAAATTCAATGCCAAAGCCGGGATTTGAACCACCAATTTCCCGGTCTCCGTCCGGTTGCTCTAACCACTGAGCTACCATGGCAACATGCCGGTAGGACATTAAATTCCCCAACTGATTCGCATGTTTCCCGGTAAACCACAAGGAGATCTCAAATTGTATTGAGATAACATACCCCAATGGCGACTTACAATGCTGTAGGTACTTTAAGTCCCAGGCTTCATAGTTTCAACCACTATTAGATCAATTAATGGAAATAATTGTTCTTCCACACAAGCCGTGTGTCGGACAGAGTTGGAAAGGTAGAATCAGACGACTGAAAAATTCAATCCTTATGGTTTACCCGGAAGCATGCGAATCAGTCGCGGAATTTAATGTCCTACCGGCATGTTGCCATGGTAGCTCAGTAGTTAGAGCACTGGACGGAGACCAAGAGATCCGTGGTTAACATCCCGGCTATGGCATTGAATTTTTCAGTTGTCTCATTCTACCTTTCCAAATCACTAATTATTATTTTACAATGTCTTTCAATTTTTTGACAGTTAAAATCCAACAATAGCTTAAAATTTGCATTATGAATGCAGTAAAACTAAATATAATATGTGTAAATTTTAAGAAACGAAAAAAATATTATAATAAATGAAGGATATTACGGTAATAAATTCATTACTGCTAATCTGTTTTAGGTATAGGCATGAAACTAAACTGAGATAAAGTGCTTGAATATACAAAAATGTATAAACAATTATAACTCTATATTTAGGAGTTCAAATGCATATACCATTAAAGCACGTCATGTTTTATGAAATATTAACTATTATTTGATATGCACTAAAAGTTATATGGTACATGTTTCACAAATGTTTAAGTGGCTTTTATGTTTTGAAATGAGTGCTGCTAAACGCTTAGCTACAACAAAATGCGTGTTACCGAAGTGCAAGAGCGGGTATGGAATATTACAGCACGGTTCACGGTAGCACGTGAAGGTTATGCTTTTATATGTAAAGTCCGCAAAATTTCTTTGAAATTAGAATATAAAACTTTGTATGAAAATTTTAACCTCAAGAGCTTTCTTTTAACACGTTTTACCAAGGATGAAAAAATTATTCTATTCTGCCTAAAAATTGGTTCTCGGAATTTCATTGCAAGGACACGTCTCGATCTCCATAAATTGCGGAAAAAAATTAAAAATGAAAAACAAAGAAAGAAATAAAAAAAAACTTCTTGAAAACGATCCATATGAATGCATCGACTTTAATTTCTTTTGTTAGAATATTCGTTGCATTCGTTGTTTGCATAACTTTTTAGTAGTGTTTAATGGCCGCTCCTTCTACATGTGGCACCACTGAGTATACTGCAATGAAATGATATTTGGGAAAGGAAACGTTCTTCCAGGCCTAAGTATAGGCTAAGTACCTCTCCGCCATCAGTCATGCAGGACTTCGGTCACTCGTGTCACACATTTATAAATGTTAGGTAAATATTCGCTTATTTCTCATGAGGTTAAACAAAGCAATATATACTCAACCAACTTGGTTAATTAAATAGCTGATTGCTTTATGAGCCTACTTGTGCATATTTCGATGGTACTGTTTGATATAAAACTTCTCTAATGAATACTTGTTAGGATTAAGAGGAAGTAGATAGTAGATAGTAAATCCCTGTGTGCACGATTTGTATAACAACAGTGAAAATGAATAATTAAAGGTTCTGTGATGGTTACACATCAGATTTGAAGTGTTCTATTGTAGCTAATAATTTCTGTACGTACTCTTCATATAGTATAAACTGGGCATAGTAACATTACTGGTAATGGGAAAAGATAAGCTATACATACGTATTTTTATGGCGTGCCCTTAGATCTGAAAGCCCAGTAAGTTCTCCCTCTAGGGAGAATGGAAGATCAAAAGAGAACAAATGATTTACGACGAAACGC
This sequence comes from Deroplatys truncata, assembly GCA_030765065.1. NCBI lineage: Eukaryota > Metazoa > Arthropoda > Insecta > Mantodea > Mantidae > Deroplatys > Deroplatys truncata. Next base: position 178,932,494 of record CM060977.1, on the reverse strand, counting down.
TGGACAACGTGTCTTTGTTGTGAATGGTAGTTTTCTGAGTAAACTATATTCTCTTCGTCCCATAAATAACATGTCACGAATACATTTTTGAATGACATAACAGAGAGCCCAACCTTACCTTTATAGGAAAATATATTGTTTGACCTTTATTGTATGCGCACTGTTATATGAAGTGCTTGATATAGACTTTCATACTTTGCGGAAATAATTTTTTTTAAAGAAGTAAATACAACTTATCACCCTTTAACTAACAAAACCAATAACCGTAAACGCTGCAAATAGGTGATGGAAACACATTTGTCCATTTTAAGTAAAGCCTTAATTATCAGTTCGCGAAATAAAATATCATAGATATAAGTTTGGAAGTGAGTTTTAGTAACCCTTCATTCAATATTGTTTTCTGAATCATACATGACACGTAATGTGGAGTGACTGAAAATCAGGAGAGAGAGAGAGAGAGAGAGATCTTCATAATGTGCATAATCCTGCTCTGACACTTGGATTCCAGAATTTCAAGAAAAGGACCTCTTTATTATTTTTAAATACTCTTCACACAGACTGCCACAATTTATACAAAAATCTATCCAATACTTCACAAAAAGGGATTTGATAATTAAACCAATGTAGGCGCTTTAAATAGAGTTTTCATTAACGAACTTTGTCAAATTTAAATAACTAATGTAGTTTTCTTTAGAATACTAAAATAAGATTATGTTTTAAGGTTCAGGTAAACCCAGAAACTATTTAATAAATTTACTCCATTACTTACTCTGCAGTAAATAACAGCAATGCTGAATGTGGTATTAATAAAGTGTATTATTATATTTAAAGCCTCACTTTCAATAATCTTTAAAAGTTTAAAGCGTTCCTCGTCTGTAAAATGTACTACCCCTAATTTAAACTCTTAAGAATAAATATCTTTATATACAAGTTATATTTATATAGCGTGCTGCAATAAAATATGACGGTCTTTACAGATCTGTTGTGCCACACTCAAAACGAATAAAAAGAAAACACATGTACTGGAAGTAAGCTAGCACACTGCGGCTTATTAATGTCTCATTATTTTTTAAACACTACGTTTTATAAGCAGCCTCCACGGCAACGAATACATTCCTGCAATTTGCAGTGAAATTCTGCATGAGACGCCTCAACAAAACAGGATCGATGACACTAATGTTTTATTTCAGCTGGATGATGGAGCGAGGCTTGTTGCAATACACCCTACTTTCCAAATAACCCCAGAGGAAGCAATCAGCTGCAGTCAGATCCTGAGATCTTCGCGGCCGGGCTATATCTCCCAATCGTGCAATTGTTTGTCTTGAAAACATGTTTCGGAGATTATTTGAATCACGTGCAGAGTGTGCTATGACACCATTTTGTTGAAACCATAGTTCATTATCAAAATTAATTTCGTCAGGAATTTCCAACATAGTGGGCATTTGTCGTTCTGAGTTGACGGTCACAGTACGACACATTCTTCGATTAAGTACGGGCCGGCGGCACCCCAGACTGTACTTTTGTTCTATGTACTGGTTTTTCACACTTGTAAGGGTTGTTTATTACTGCAATAGCGAAACTTCTTTTTATTTACAGAACCAGAAAAGTGGAAATGTGCCTCATCCGACATAATCAGTCTGTACGGAATAATTAGAATACAAATTGTCAGAAAACTGTCTATAGAATTGCAATTGAGGAAGTTTATAAGTTGATTTAACTCGACATACAAATTGAAATTTGTACGCATGAAATTTGAGGTCGCGGTGCAAGACGAGGCGAAAACGTCTGTCCGAGAGATTCAAAGCCATTAACTGACACCTTGCAGAGCGAGTTAGACTTTGCTGCACATCTCTAACTCTCGCAATGTTCTCCGGCGTGCGGGCTGTTTTCGCACTACCAACAAATTTATCACAAACATTGCCAGAATTGTAAAATTTCCACTTTAGGATAGTGTTTCGAGACAGGATTCTTTCATGCCGTGCGACATTAAATTAATTTATAAATCTTCCCTGCACATTTGTCCATTTCAACTCAAAAAACATCCTGCTCAGACCAGCTATCCATATTATCTTTCACAACGCTGAGAAAAATAAATGTATAGTATAGGGATCTCATTAGTAACACTGCTGGTTACGTCACTCAAAATCGCTGGAAAAGAGTGCGTTCTAAAAACCGTCATATCCCGCTTCCGCACCCTATATAGGTACCTTTATAAACAACAAAGAGACTATCTTATGAGATCCATTGCTGTGGCCGGCCGAAGGGCCAGCAAGAAAGAAGTGTGAAGTTGTGGGGCAACTTTATGAATATTTAGATCCGGAAGCTTACGCAATTAGTAATCTATCAGACCTCAAAAAGTTTTGGAAAAAAAAAGCATCTGGAACCTGAACAAGTCGCACTAGAGTCAGCCCAGGGCTTCATATGAGACGGGCGTATTAGCCAGCGGTGCGAGTAAGACGATCACTCTTTTTAAAGCAGTTAGCACTGAGTGAGACAATAATACCTTTAACTCTTCTTCTTCAAGTGATTGCCATCATCGTTGCAGGACTTAAACCCCCATAAGCCAACGACTTAAGTCAGCAGTCTGACGAGGAGCAAGCAAACTCTGGATCATAGGATAACCAGGATGGGTGACCAGTCCAATGCTGGTATGGCGGCGAAGAAGAAAGAAATTATATGTAGCGATGAGAGAGATGTTAGGAAAATCCATGGATCAAATTGTGTAACCCCGAATTCGCCTAGTGACTGAATAAACCAAGAAAACTTCTTCGGTGAGATTGATAATTCTTCAGCCCCGGGGATTTGAACCCGGGACCTCCAGAATTCTGTCCACAGACGTTACCGTCTGAGCCATCGCGCTTACTGGTGAGTAGAGATGGTCACAACTCATTTACCCTTTATATTTTTACTACCATTAGTAATTTCCTACTATGCTCGTCAATCACAGTCACTGATAGCTGGTGCCCCGGTGTCTCCTGGTGAAAGAACAGAACAAAACAATGCGTTCTCAATGCATTATGACCAGACACCAAAGAGAGTGTTCAAGAGCACGGTCTCGATGCAGTGAATAATAAGCAATCGGTGAGTGTTTACACAGCAGTGTCCAACAAAGAAAAGCAAGCACATATGGGTGGAAAGCGGAAGGAAGTTTCACACATCAACAGGGGAAGAAACCAATGTACGGAGGAGACTGACCGTGACATTACTGACGTGGTTCCAACTGTTACCAAATGCCGTACCGTCCCAAATTGTCTCAACAGATTATCATCTATCCGGCACTTTGAAGAAACGCCACTAGGACTTAACGTTTGCCGAGTTTTAACACCTGGTAGTATGACACACTATGAAAAGGCGATTTTAGATTTTCTATGTAAGAGGCTTACACTTTTGCTACCAAGTGGATATAGCTCAAAGAAACTATGGAACTTGATATCAGGTTATAAATTACGAATCATACTAGTAAGTAAAACGGTGAAAATCATGATACAATCCTTGCTTTAACTATGACCACGATGTTAATTATTTTGGAGTATGTTTTGCTTTAACGAAAAACCTACAAGGTACAAACATGTCATGTAACGTAGTTATTATTTTTTCTGCACTTACTTAATCTTTTATGCTTATAGCTGACCTTAGTTTATGGTACAGTTTTACTGAAAGGTGAAATCTCAATGTTTAGCTGATTCCAGTTATAGGCAAGAAAACTTGAGGTTTCGGTTGACTAAGCACGTTTCACATAGATTATTAATGTAGAGAACAGTAAATTTAGGTAAGCAAAAGGAAGAATGCTTTAAATCTATTTCCTCCGGTGATTGCTTGGAATTGTAAATCTATAAAAAAGTAAAGTATTTACGGGTCGTGAACAGACATGTAACGAATCCAAATAAGCCAATGAAAAGAAGGACTTACAAAATAAACTTTATTGTTGGCTCAAGTAACTATTAGGGAAATGATTAATTTTTGTTTTGTTTTCAAACCAGCCTGACCTACATTTTTGTAAAATGAATCTAAAAGCGATTTGAAATCGCGTAACATTCTCAAGGAAACGTTTTTAACACTTTGTATTAAACAATGTAAGTGCAACCTATATGAAACCATGTTGGTAAATGGGTGTATGTCTGGAATGGTTTGCAGCCCCATGGCATAGACCATAGATAGGTGCTTTGCTGATTGCAATGCGTATGTAGAGGATATTTGGCATCTGGGATTTACATATTGTAATGGTGCTTTGAACTTAATACATTGATTTATATAAGCGTAGATAGGGAAGAGACGGTGTAAACCCTAGGAAGGCCGCACAGGTAACAATCCCCTCCCCCACTGCATACAATTCTCAAACACATGCAATATAACAAAAGACCAGACTGGTGCCACGGCAACAAAAGAACATGTGCTATTGTCTCAATTCCCTTGCATTCTCCCGCACAAGTGTTCGTTAGGAAGGTCACGCATGTTGCAACCCCCTCTCCCGCTGCATTTCATTCTCTCCAAACATGCGCACCTGCAATATATAACAAAAGATCAGACTGGTGCCACGGTAACAAAAGAACAGGTGCTGAACCGTGAATACCTGAGCGAAATAAATTTTCACACTCTACAGAGAGGATGACCATAGAGCTGCGCTTGACAAGGGGTAATAAATCACGCATTGTTATAGTCACGACATCTTTGGAGGCTGTGCTATTATACCAGGCCTGCCTTTGTTTGACGGCAAAAAAGAGAGAGAGACTCATTCCCACGGTGCAAGCTTCATTTACCTGCTATGAAATAACTTCCCCCCGCTCGACCTCGCCGTCATGTAAACGTCTCTGCCCTCGGGCAGCTATCACGACTAGCATGTAGTTCTCTCCGAGGGCACCCGAACCTGCACGAAGACCTACGAGAATCACCGAACATAGATATATACGAAATGTCCCTTCACTGTTGTTTTATTTTCAATGATTGTTCTATAGGAACGCTTTGTGGCGTCAGTGACAATAAAGGTATTCCAACTAATCAGCTGGCTGTATCTGATTTCCTGGTGAATATATTTAAGACGAGCATCATACGAATCGAGCGCAGTATTGCATCAGTCTCTTTCATCGACAGTAAAAGTGGACACTTGATCTATGAGTTTTCCCGTCTATTGCGGCTGCATATCATATTTCACAAGAGATTGCAAAAACAGAGATTTAGAATCTGCCGTGCATGTATATGTTCGGTTATGCACGCAGGTCTTCTAGTGGGTTCGGCTGCTTGGTAGATGTGTTAGAGATGTTACGATCGTGTGTTATCTATTTTCGGTGATTCTCGTAGGTCGTCGTGAAGGTTCGGGTGCCCTCGGAGAGAACTTCATGCTATGTCATGATGGCTGCCCGAGGGCAGAGCCGTTTACATGACGGCGAGGTCGAGCGGGAGGAAGTTATTTCATAGCAGGTAAATGAAGCTTGCACCGTGGGAATGAGTCTCTCTCTCTTTTTTGCCGTCAAACAAAGGCAGGTCTGGTATAATAGCGCAGCCTCCAAAAGTGTGTGACTATAACAATGCGTGATGTATTACCCCTTGTCCAGCGCAGCTGCATGGTCACCCTCTCTGTCGAGTATGAAAATTTATTGCGCCAAGTATTCACGGTTCAGCACCTGTTCTTTTGTTACCGTGGCACCAGTCTGATCTTTTGTTATATATTGCAGGTGGGCATGTTTGGTGAGAATGGAATTCAGCGGGGAAGGGGGTAACTACATATATGGTCTTCCTAACGAACACTTGTGCGGGAGAATGCAAGGAAATGGAGACAATAGCACCTGATCTTTTGTTACCGTGGCACCAGTCTGGTCTTTTGTTATATTGCACGTGTTTGGAGAGAATTGCATGCAGTGGGGGAGGGGATTGTTACATGTGAGGTCTTCCTAACGACCACGTGTGCGGGAATGGAATGGGGAGAATAGCGTCTGTTCTTTTGTTAGAAAGCTTAATTTATCACACCATTGTTCATTTTTACAGGTGATGGACCACCTTAATTGCATACCTGTCAAACGTTCCATTATACATCACAAAATTTATGACTTCAGCTGCCACAAAAGGTACCTGGGTTGCGTGGCAGGTGGAGGGGAGGCATAATTAGCATATTAGTTGCACATTCCTCCATATTAATTGTGTTTGAACTCTCTTTTCTCCGTACTGGGACTTAGGGGTTTTTCCACTAAAGATCCCTCCTCGAATACCGTACAAATGAGCTATACTTAGACGTTTTTGTTGTTAAAGTTCTTGAATAAGGCGGTTCTTTGTGTTACAGTTTTAACTACGGTTCCTAAGACCTGTCATCGTTTTCCCTACCTCTCCCATATAAAACGTATCCCCCCCCCTCATTCAACCATCTCCTAATATAGGATCGCGCTCTCTCTCTCTACCCGTTTTTCTCGTCTCTTCCATATAAACGCATACTCTGTCATTCAACCCTTGCTACCCTAATACCTCCCCTCGGTTTCTTATCTCTCTGATATAAACGCATGCCAGCTTTAACATCTAGCTTAGTACCTTCCTCGTATTCCCTATCTCTCCAGCATAAGCCTATATTCCCTCTCCTTCAGCATCTGTCCAGCCTAGCAGCTCTCCACGGGTTCCCTATGTCTCTCATATAAAGCGCATTCCCCTCCTTCTACCATTGTCTAGCCTAGCATCGCCCTAGTATTCCCTATCTCTCCCATATAAACGCATTTTTCTCCTGAAGACTCTCTCAACCAAGCATCCACCCTCGTTTTCCCTATCCTTTCCCATATAAACGCAAAACAGTGTTCTCGCTGACCCTTATTTATCCTACTGGCACTTTATGCTAAAATACAGCCTTTCTGTTGCATATAGGGGACAATGACCAAAATCTCTATATGTCTGAAATAAATTGGGTTTTGTGGTAGGTTTATTTCAGTAGATATACGAGAAGAAAGTAGATTATGTGAACCTATGGCCTCCAAACTACCCAGGATTCAGTCCTTGTGGAAAGAGTGTTTCATTATGTAATGATATATCGCTATGAAGTTAACAGAAATTCTGATCTGCTTTACATTTATGGGCATAAGATAACATAGGATGTCTTTAAAAGGTAAATGGAGATCAAGAACACATCTATGTTAGCGGAGTGCAGAGCAGAGGAATATTAGGTTTTCTTTATTCAGTTCACACTGAAATTACTGTGTGTGTGGAAGGGGAAATATAGCTGTTGCCAACTTAGCGGTCAAAGGAAAGTTACCAAGACTTCTTGCTCAGGGTAGGAACAATAACGAAATGGTTACGAATGAAAATTTACCGATGGCAGCAAACAAACATAAGCAAACATAAACATAAGCATCATTAAAAATCAATCAAATGTACAATAAGTATTCTATCCTTAATAAAGTTTAAACATATAATGTGTTACATTCACATGACTTTCTCTACATTCTATCGGTTTTTAGTTGGTATACAAACTATCCTTGCAAAACTTTGTTTTTTACCTACTTCATTTTAATCGAGATAAACTTTTGCAGAAACAGGTGCATTACATATTTTGTTATAGATACAAAGAGGATAGTGACAGTCAAATTTTTAAGAAATAGACGCTGTATACTGGCTTTATAATGCCATACTCTTTCCATCAATCGCGAGAAACAACTGAAAATCGACAGGAATTTAAAATAACGACAAAGTGTTGATCAATGTGAAATAATATCGGATATCTCAGAAATGTGTTATGCCACAAAAAGTTATCTAAAATAAACTGTGTGTTTTAAAACGATCTATATTTTGTGTGTAGCACGTTTTGTTTGTCTTTGAATGTTTACCAGCTATTCAAAATGATACAGAATTTATTCAGAATCAAGAGGAGTTCACAGGCTGTTTCCAGAGAATTCGAGATATACATTTTATTTTTCTTATAAACAACTTAAACATATTTTATATCAATCAAAATCGTTTGAGTTATTTTTGAGAAAATCGAAATCTATTTCATATAAAACTTATTCTGTGAGGGATACTTTTCTTCAAGATCTTCATGTTGCATCTTTGGAAGATAGTGAACTTAAATACCGAGTTTGGCATTCCTTTAGTTATGCTCTTCACATACACACATACACACCAGACACATGCACTAACACACACATGGACCTTTTCCAAAAATCCTTTTTTGTATTCGGAGGGCCTCAAAGTACATATTTTCGGTGAAATATGGATATAGAATTTTTGGTTGGAATGCAATATCTTCTCTACCTACTGTGTGCGTGATAGAGAATGTAAAAAGTTCCGTTGTGTTACATTACATATCCTTCTCTACCCTCTATCGTTCATTAGTGTTTATACTAACTATTCTTATGAACATTTATTCTTGTATCTACTTCATTTTAATCAGATAATGCTTTTTATAAATAGCTACATCACACATTTCGTTATAGATATAAAGGGAATGGCGATAGTGAAATGTTTTAGTACTGGGCTATACACGCTGGCCTTAAAATTAGATAGCATGTCCATGCAATCGCGAGAAGCAGTTCATTGTCGACACTACTTTCTAACAATAAGTTTGAATAATTGGAAAACTTAATAACCGACTCCCGGAAATGGCTGATGCCATAATAACGTTATTGAAAATAAATTGTAAATATTAGAGAGATCCACATTTTTCGTGTATCACTTAATCAGCCTAATGTTTACCAGTTATGAAAGACTACACAAAGCAATGCAGAAGACTTTACAGGGTATTCCAAGAAAATAGAAGATATAGGTATTTTGCTTTTCATATAAATACCTTTAATAAATTGCATTCAAATGAACATCGTTAGAGCCATTTTTCAGAAAGTCAAGAATTTCGAAAAATATTACATATGAAGGGTATTTTGTAGTTGACGGATTTTCTGAAAACTTTTGTGTCACATCTTTGGAATATAATGAAAGTAAATGCCAGGTTTGGTATTTATATGGTTTTTCATCTTTTTTTACTGCAAGGGGCCTCAAACATGTATTTCCGTGAAATCTCCATATCAACGTTTTAGGTGGAATGCAATACTCCTCTACCTACTATGTGGCAGAGAAAATAAGAATAGCGTTGAAATGAAATAAGAATGGGGATTACCCTAAAAGGATTAACAACTTCAGACAATCGATTTGTTGAATGTTCTAAGGAAGTTATTACAATTTTCTAAAGCTTGAAAATACGTCAAGTGCAGTTCTTCTTCCATCGGCACTAATACCATGACTGCTAAACTAAGTTTTATTATTATTTTATTATTTTTTATTGTATAAATAATAAAAGTCATCTTTGCTTTCTCGTTGGTGATTACTTCATCGGATAATTATGACCAGGTTTTCGGAATCTTGGCTACCGGTTTTCTACGTCGCACACTCATTGACAGTGTCATACATTTTTATTAATAAGCTTAACCCGCCATAAATTTGTAATACATATATTTTCTCATTTTCGCGTGGATGTAACTATAAGACCACAGTAGTATGGATCTAAATAGGAGGATTGTCCCTCTTTGACAGCATAGACGATGTTCTGGAATTAAATGACAAATGTGGTAATAAGTTCATTTGACTTCACTGAAAATATTTTATTGCTTAAAATGTCTTATGAAAAAAAGATGTTCTATTAATTAATGTAAGGATTTAAATGAAAAACAAGAGTAGGCCTTATAACTGTAGAGGTAACAAGCACGTAACCTTCAGAAGAAAAAAAACAACTTATACTGTTACATAACGCAGCAGTATGGTACTCAAATTTATGCTGTATTCAACCGAGTATGATGTTCAAATTTATAGTATACAAACGGAAAAACCGCTGATGATATACTTATGCTTATCATCAGGTGTAGGAATTTCTAAGCATTAAAGCCAGGACGAAGGAAATAAAGTTGAACCGTTACTAGACTAGGCAGGGATATCGCAGGTAACTCACCACCCCATCCCTCGTACAGTTTTTTGACCGAACCTGCTTTTATCTTTCTATAAGTGATCACCGCGTTATTTCTGGTGATAATGGTTTGTGTTGATAAGCCAACTGCTTAAGAATTCCTATGCCTGCTTATCACCGTATGCTCACCATATGCTCATAAAGCAAGCACTCGGGTGTAATGGCCATCCAAGCTTGCAAATAACTGCCAATGTACGAACCCAGACTCTCCTTAAGGTAGATTTCTCTATTTTAATGAAACAGGAAATCTGTGCTTGGCTAAATCTGTGTTGCGGTGCCGATCCTTCACATGGGTCAGTACGTGAAAGTACACAATGAGTATGGCATGTTTGACAAGGGTGGGTTCGTTTAGTAGTGCGCTATCCCGTCTCCTAAACATTCATTCATTGTCCTTATGTAGAACTTACACCCCCCAGGACTTACAGGCGGGTGCATGGGATAAGAGGCCGTCGAGGAGCAGACACACTCATGGAGCAGACAGCATACCCAGAATGGGTGATCAGCCCGATGGGAGGAAACGAAATGATGGTGAAATGGATGAAAGGAAAGGTGATGATGGAGCAGTTGGTGGAATGACTGGCGGGGGAAATCGGAGAACCCAGAGAAAACCCGCCACAAATCCCACATACGGGTCCCTGTGATTGAACCCGGGCCGCCTCGGTGAGAGGCGAACGGTCTACCACTCGACCACGGCGCCGCCTCCGTCTCCTAAATCATTGTTTTATCTAAAAGTCTTTAAATTTGGTTTTATTATTGCAATGATATGAGAGTTAAGAATTCATTTGACAAATATTTCATTAATCATGATTAGGGCTAGGATTTTTATGATAGGGCATATATTTTTTGGTAGGACTGACATGCTCCTTAAGTACGTATAAATGCTTCTTATGAAACAGCGAAATGAATTAACCTAGTTTGTTAAGTCATATTTTTGCATATATGGCCATTTCTCCCTGATAGAGCATATTTTAATAAGTAAATGGTCATATTCGTCATATTTTCACTCTTTCAAGAAGAAAAGAACTTTCTCATGCAATTTATTTATTCCGTGTTACATTTCCCAGAATTGCGCACCTCATTTTGTTTCCTGGAAAATGGCAAGTATCTACATTCCTTCCCTGTTTCCTTTGAATTCACAATATGGACTTCACCCTTACGCATCAGTGAGTTTGTGTAAGCTATTGTTACTCTATGAACAGGTATCTGATTAAGTCATTCTGGACTCTGGACTGCAGACAAGTGTCTAATTCACTCATTGTGTTATTCAGACTTATTGAAGTCGTAAGCGTGTGCAGTACAGTTCAGAAAAAATGCCTAAAGTGAAGCAAAATGTTCAAGTAAAACTAAAAAAGTTTGTGTCTCAATATGGTGAGAAAGTATTTTCAACTGATGGTAAAATACTCAATTGTAAACTGTGCGACATAAGAGTAACTGCGGAGAAGTCATTTAATGTTCAGCAGCATGTGGCAACAGATAAACATAAACGTGGAGTACAATGGATTGAAAATGGAAAAACACTACAGCAAATGCTCCTAGGGGAATCCCGCCAGTCTTATTCACCATTCTGCGAGGAATTTGTACAGCTTTCCTTTGTGCTGATATTCCCTTAAGTAAACTAAACCATCCAATATTTCGTGAATTCTTAGAAAAATGCACAGGCAAACGTCTTCCTGATTCTTCCACATTAAGAAAGAACTTTGTCAGCCGAAGCTACGAAAAAACAATACAACAAATCAGACAACAGCTCGTAAATAAAAAATATTGGGTATCATTTGATGAAACTACAGACTCTATGGGAAGATATATTGCAAATGTCATTGTGAGAACTTTGGAAGAAGATGGTCCAGGCGAAAAGTTTATAATAAACTGTGAACATTTAGAAAAAGTAATTTTTTCCACCATTTCTAAGTTGTTCGACAGATCTATGGGTACCATATGGCCCGAAGGTGTTAAGCATGACAATGTACTTCTCTTCGTAACGGATGCTGCACCTTATATAGCGAAAGCTGCCGATTCTCTAAAAGCATTGTACAATAAAATGGTGCATGTGACTTGTTTAGCTCACGCCTTGCACCGAGTTGCAGAGGAGATTCGCAGTAAATTCAGTGACGACAAATTTATTGGATGTGTCAGAAAGATATTTTTGAAAGCCCCTTCACGTGTTGTAGCATTTAAGTTGTTAGGTCCAGACATTCCCTTGCCACCATCTCCCATTTTGACAAGATGGGGGTCCTGGGTTGATGCCTGCAACTATTACTGCCAGAACTGAAAAGCATCATTGATTCATTCGATAGCAGTGAAGCCACTTCAATTGGACTAGCTCAAGAATTAATGTCTAATGGTGAAATTTCAGGCAAACTTTCATACATAAAATCAAATTTTGGATTTATTCCAGCTGTTATAACTGCTTTGGAGGGATCAGAAGTGCCACTGGTGAAGCAGATAGAACAAGTGAAAAAAGTTGTGAATAAATTAGAGGGTGTTTGTGGTAAAGTGGGAAAAGAAGTGTCAAAGAAAATGGAAAAAGTGTTAGATAAAAACGAAGGGTATCATACACTGTGTTCCATTTCAATGATTTTGTTGGGTGAAAAGTTCTCTCTTAATCATTCAGATTTAGATTCAAATGATATTGTTCATTTTAAATATGCTCCTCTTGTGTCAGCTGAAATAGAAAGGAGCTTTTCGAAGTACAAGGCTTTGTTGGCTGACAATAGGAAATCTTTTTCATTTGAAAATTTGCACAAGGTCTTCATTGTGTATTGCAACTCAGAGCTTATATGAAGTAGAATGAGGATGTAAAAAGCACATAGGTTCCTATAATGTTAATAAAAATCATACTGGAATGTCAAATGGCATAGTTTAGCTTGCTTCGCTTGTACATTTTATCCTCAAATAAATAGTTCATTATCAAAATTGACTTACTAATTTATTTTACAGTAGAAATTTTACCTCATTTTAATATTGTTAGGTCATATTTATTATGTTATTGTGCATATTTTGGTAAATGTTTGGTCATAACAGCATATTCTTTTGTTCATATTATGGTGATTTTTAGGTCTATAAATATCCTAGCCCTAATCATGATCGTTGTAGTCATTTATGAACAACGAGGATATAATCAACTATCTCCATATAATGAAAATATTTCGCTATGTATTTTTCCCTGATTAAAATACGTACGACTTAAGTACGAAGTTTAATCTAATTTACGCTTTCGAGGATAAATGTCCAAGGATTTACTGATATCCACAAGCGTGACAGAAGATTTAACACTTGAGTTGTCTCTGTTGAGGGTACTTTAAAACCTGCATTTGCGGTGAAATTATGGCATGGCATATTTTTAGTTGATTTCAATACTTCTTCTATCTACGAGTAGACAAGCATTAAATAAAGCAAAAGAAGAAAGAAAACAAAGAATTCGATAATAAAACTGCTTCCTAAAGTGTTCGCTGTCTTTAGGATTTCCACAGTCGTCACAGTCACACTGCAGAGCTATTCCTGCTTTAAAAATCAGAATATCTACCACCTTCAACGTAAAATCACCAGCATGGCATTTCTTTAGAAATTCTGTATGTGTACAAATATGGGTTATCATTATGCGTAGGAAAAGAAGTACGTAAAGGAGAGAGACGAAGTAGAGCTACGTACAGACGAAACCTCTGTATTTCGGAAACACGCTCCATCTCGCTTGGCAGTATAATGTGAACAACCTCCGGGCTTTCACCCTTGACATTTTCCCGCCGCACACGGGGCTGTACGGGGACTGAATTATTCGCGGTTATTTTGATTCGCGAGTAAAAACCGCAGCTCTCATACTCCAGATATTCGCTACTGTTGCCCAAAGGTTGCATCTGTATCCCAGATTCGTACTTCTAGCAATTCATTTCTCAGCGTTTATGCACTTTCAGAACAGAAGCGCGCGCGCGCACACACACACACACACACACACACACACACATACACACACACATATTTATATATGAGGCCTTTTGAAAAAAATATTTCAAATTAAGTATCGAGTTCTCTCAGGACATTATTTTAAAAATTACTCAATGTTATTATGCTACACAAATTTAAAATCCTTCCGTAAATATCTACGTCAAGCAGTATAAATAGTAAATTTCTGACCAAATAGTGATTTGTAGCGAACATATACACAAAAATATTTGGAACCATGTTCACGTACTGTTAATCTTAAGTGGAAACCTCGTCCTGCTACAAAAACGTCTTATGATGCACTTATTTATTACCATTCCTAAACAGCATTAATTATTAAATACTGCATAAATGCGGAGAAAGTACAGAAAGCAATAATAGGAGAGTACAGAAATGTCTCACTGTAGAGCATATTAGCAAATGAATCTAGTGGTCGACTGGACTGGCGTTGGAATACTTGATGTGGTGGACTCAAAAATCAAATGTTCGAAATTTATACTATAGAATAATTTTTATTCAGTAACTTGTTATTTGAACAGCTTAGCACAAATACTAATTCTGAATACGCGTTCTACTATACCGACAGCTAGAATAAATCTCATTCATTTATTAGTAATGCTTTCTCAGTTCCGCTAAGGAGCACCTCAAAGTTTAGCTATAATTGTTTCTGACTAGTGTTAACAAATTCTGCTGGTATAATTTAATTACAACCTATGTGTAATATTATATTCAGAATTATCCATTTTCAAATTCAAAGCAGTAAAACAGAAGGAAGATATTATATCCCTTTGGAGCATCTGAATAACTGATGTCGCTTCGATTGGCCATGACACCGCTCAGCGGATTTGTTCCTTGAAGCTCAATATATTTTAAATTCAATTCTATATTTATTACAGATAGACTCTGGTGTCACCTCTAAGGTTATAATCTGTTATTATTACTTTAAGGTCTATGTTAGACATATCAGCTCTGTTTATGTAATGATAGAGACTATTGTATGCTATATGAAATGCACCTGCAGTATTAATGCAACAGCTCATCTATTATGCAGCAGTGCATTCAGAGAAAGAAGTTTCAGTATGTATTCACATCGCCATTTAAGCACCCGTTTTGGAGTATAGGTGTATCTTTTATTCGTCGTAACGCATAGATTTTCTAATATTATACATCACCTTATTTTAGGCTAATTTTAATACTGAAAACTATGATACGTGGTTTGTTAATCGAGTTCGTAGCAGGAAATACTCCAAACTTGTAAAATGTACTAAAAAGTTGGGTTAAATCTATTAAAAAGATCTAATTCATTGGAGACTTACCTCATTACATAGAAGACGGCCAAAGATAGAACTCAAGCACAATCTGCCGCTTATGAGATTGCCTACATTAAATAAAAATGAGCTATAGCTTGGTATATAACTCTTCTTCCTGCAGATACTGTGCAAAATTGCAACACAATACTACGCGAAATAAATAATTAATATATAGGAAGATGCCTAATTGATGTTTATGTACAAGCTGCTTATCAATTTTATTTCATTGATGGGCTACCGCTTATTATTTTCTTCGACTGTAACTCAAATATTGAAGTACATTTGTGTTTATGAGCAGAAAAGTAACTTAATCTTGTTTATTTTAGAAACTTTATAGTTTAAAATTAATTCCAATTTCTATTTTTACAGGTACGTGAGTCATGCCTAGTGCACATTAGTTTTGGTACACTACAACTAAGGGTAAACTACTGAAAGAAAGGTAAGTACAGACTAAGTATTATTTAGAGATAATGTTATTTTGCTACATTAAATCATAGAAAAGTTAAACACTTTAAAAAAAATGTTTTTAAATACTTGCTATTTCACTAACCCAGTGATTTAAAGTAAATTTGAATAATTCAATTTTGTGGCCAGGACACGAACCAACAATCTTATTCCTGCAAAACAGAAGATTCGAGTTTTTGTGTAGTATTGAATTTTTCAACTCTGATTTTATTTGATAACAGCCCTATTTTTGTATAGTTTGAAGCACTTCAAATCCTTATATTGTAGGTAAAATCATCAGGTGACCATGCTTTAAACTATGGGTTTTATTTACTTTAAGATTGGGATTAAATAAAAAATAGAAATTAAACTTTAAACCAGACTCAACTTTTCAAGGGACACCCAAATTTCTTATTTTAAATTTTACTTTTTGCATAATTGGAAGTTAGTCACTAAGCAAGACTATGGCATGATAAATCATCTTTTGGAACAAGCGATCACTTAAAATAGAAAAAATTAACATGCTATGCTGCCGCTGTTCATAGCTGGCGCTCTCGTTTATCCAATACAGAGGGTTGTTCGAAATCTATGGGAACAAACTTAAGACCTCCTTACCTATCAAAAACCACGCCTCCACCAGCAGTAGAGCTATATCTGACAGTCTTTAGCTTGAGCTATCAATCTGCTGCACAGCTTCCACTGGAGCAAACTGCTACGAAATACAGCGATGTCCAGTTTATTCTATTCCTCCTGGCAGCTTTCCACAGACCATCTAAGTTTGCGGCCGTCTGCTTCCAAGGGTTCTTTTCAGTAACCCAAATGCAAAAACTCCATCAGTGATGGATCAGATGACTTAACATGAATGTCGCTGAAATGCATGGAATGTATTCCCATTTCACTATGTTCTCCAACAATTTGCAGGTTGAAGCAGGAAGCAGGCGTATGGCTTAATGCCTTATCCTGATGCAAGACTTTATTTACATCTGCACCATAGAGAGCAGGGATTTTAGTATGGAAAATTGTATCAGGACGTTAGTCTGATATTACGCCGAGATGATTTTCACATTTTTATGTACACGACGAATGTTAATTGGCCATTGTAACTATACCTTGCTATTAGCATGAAACCATTAGGGGCATTTTCGTTAATTATCCTATACCAAACTTCAAAACTTTTTTCTCCTCCTGGTTGGTAATATACAGCCCAGAGTTTGTTGCAGTGACTTAAATAACCGTATAACTCAACTAAAAAGACAAAAATCATCTACTTTTCACCACTAGGTATCGTTCATACAGCTTTCTGCTGTTAGTGGTATGTTCCGCAATGTGTTTAGACAACAGCTTACATCCTCGGCTCTTATGGAACTTTTCTAGATTCAAATCCTGGTTGATTATGGTGTTCACAGTAGTAACAGAGATCCCTAACTTCAGTGCAATGGTCCTCTGAGTTGCAGGATTTGGTCCAAAGGCATGAGTCTTCACCTTCCAAATTATTTCCGAGGTGCAACTAGTGGCCGGTCCTGGATTTCCCTATTTCTTGCCCTTTGGAATAAGTCGACGTGGCCTTGCCTTTTTTGTTGAGTGCATTTAAGGTCACTTTGTTGGATATGGTAAAACCACTGCTTAATAATTTTATAATATAAGTATTTTGCATCGGAAAGTACAAGAATATACCCTTATCAGAACGGTTCTACTTTTGACGCTATTTGACGCAGCAAGAACAAGAGCACACAACTGAGCAAACACAGTGATACACTCATACTGCTGAACTTTCATGTTTCAGTGCGGAGCTGTTGTACTCGTCTGATATTGTTTTCATAGATCTTGACCAACCCTCCGTACTGTCTGCAGAAACGGCATGGCCAGGCGTTGTCGCAGCACGCAGCTCTAGCAAAATTGAGATTTATACCAATAAATCTACTAATTGTGGTAAATATAGTTTCTTAAGTGGAGTTACCTATTTAAAGAAACCTTTTTCTTCTTAGCGACCCAATTTTTGCAAAGTTAAAGTATGAATTTTAGAGATGAATGCTTTTTTTTGTTCAAAATTCAATTTGTATCCCGTTTTCTTGAATACTATTCACCTGAGTAAGCTAAACCAACCTGATATAGTAAATTAACGTATGTTAATACACTATGTATGTATTGTAAAAACTCACATAAAAACAATAAGACTATATTTTCACAACTGAAGCAATTTATGCCATTTGCAATTATTTTTATAATTCTTATCCATAAAATTTCTTAACTTTTTAAATAGGTTAATAATGAAGTTAAATGCGTAAAATGTTTCAAAAATTTATGACGGATGAATGGAGGGACGGACGGACGGAATAGGTGCACTTCTCATTACTTATATGCTTATTTTAAAAATGAAGTCGGCCTGTACAGAATGCAGGTGAAACTGAAGGTAAAGCAGTTGATATCAAACACGATCTCCTCAGGTATTGTCAAGCTTGGGGTTTTGCTGTCAACATTACTGTCCCTTATTTGGATGCCATTGTATGGTTTTGATGATGTGAGCAGAGAGTGTGAAATAACGCCTAGAACCGCCAATGCATCGTTTTCATTAGAGTAGTTGCGCTCGCTACACGCGTTAGGTTCGCCTGATTTTAACAAACAAATTACTGTGTAACCTCGGTTTTTAGAAACTCTCTTATTTTATTTTTTGGCGCAGCGTAGTAACAATGCATTCGGATCATGAGGCGCTCTTCCGTGCAATTAATCCCCATAAGCATAAACTTTGCCGCTGCTTTTGTTGCTGTGCTCCCCAGCAGCTGAGAAAATGAGGCTCATGAATAAAACCTTAATTAATGATCAAGTTTTCAGCGGGTAAAAACTTTTCTAACACGGAAAAGCATTTAACTGCGGCCATTAGCCTTAGGCTCAACCTCTCAGCAGCATAATTACGTCATTTACCTTAATGTATGCCCACTAGTTTTCTAGAGAACAGAAACTTCCTGACGAAACACTTTATTCCTTGCGTTCATTTCCTTTTTGTATTTTTTAAACTAACAAAATTGTTTAATAAAGTTTGTTTTGTCTTTATGGTTTAATTATTTCTACTCCGGAACACTACAACGAAGTGACCTTATAGACAGCGCCAGGTTTAGAGAAAGTCGCACATACCAAGTTGGACGGCTAACATCAGTTAAGGTCGTTTAGCGAGATCCACTACACACTCAATTACGAGCGTAAAATAACAAACAAATAAATAAAGCAACAAAGATATATTAACATGAGTATTATAAGCGATTTCTTACACTAAAATATAAAAACAATCAATGTGTTTCCAAATGTATCTGCAAGTGAAAACAATGTGCAATTGTTTATTGTGAGCAAAAACAAAAGTGGATAAATCACTGAGAAAAAAATAAAGAAAGAACGGTAATGAAGCAAAACGATATAAATGAAGGAAGAAATGCGCAGATTCCACATTTGATGCCTTTGGGTTCCGAGGAAGATTTATTTAAAAACAAAAGAGAATAAAAGGAAATTAAGAAACCTATCGAGCAGCGAACCGGTATTCAGGAACCTTGACTTTGGAGTCAGTGGTATATGACTGGACGAGATAGTTACGCGGTAACATGCGACACTCGCAATCAAAAGGTCCCGTGTTCGATTCCCGTTGATCGCCCACTGTAACCGTGGGTTTTACGTGGTTTTCCATGGTCGGTA
The DNA here is from genome assembly GCA_030765065.1 of Deroplatys truncata. NCBI lineage: Eukaryota > Metazoa > Arthropoda > Insecta > Mantodea > Mantidae > Deroplatys > Deroplatys truncata. The sequence goes on along the minus strand of CM060977.1, from coordinate 178,913,210 downwards.
GACGAATATTGGGGTGGTTTCTCAATTTCAGCAATTTCGTTTCGTTTTCATGTTTTACGTGTGATCCAGGATTCGTAGCGCATTGCGATGCGACACAGATAGCGCGGACGCTTGTTGAAAAGATATTCCCCGTGGATCACTGGAGGGCTGCTTGGTTGAAGAAGGGTCGTTCATTGCTCTCTCTCTCTGGGCTGCTCTGGTAGTGGGACGGCTTTTCTAACCTAGAACTTTTAGGGACTTCTGCGGGTCTCCGTTAACTGTGTACTTGCGGCTTGTAGCTTTCTGTGGTTCCTTCACTTCATCCCTTCCTCCTGCAATAGATCTCTCGTAGGTCGCAGATGGAGAGGAGTTCCCCTACATCCCATTACTAGTGATATATGCAGCGTTGCCAACTCGGAAATATTTATTCCGTTAAACTGAAGTTGAAATTCCGTTAAAATCCGCTAAATCTTTTTATTGTTGTTGTTTGCCCGCTTAAAAGTGAAATTTCAATGCACTGGTAACTTACAAAGAATTTTTTTCGCCATCATGGTACTTTATTGTTATTGTTATTATTATAAAGTTTAGATTCCACTCACCATATTAATGTAGTTCAAGACACAGCATTTCATTTTCCTCCTCATCCTGCATTAGAGTGTCTTCTTTGTCCACTGCTGAAGTATTGGGGCCGGCGTGAGAAATGTCTGTGTCGTATGCTCTCATGGGTCGATCTCTCGGAAAACATCCTCTGGCAGCTCGTAATCATGGCAACACTTGCCCAGACGATTAAGGCCAGCTTTTATTGTAATTATGGCGTTCAATTTAACAGTAGTTAGTCTGTTGCGCAATGATATTTTTATCAATTTTAACAGACTAAATGCCCTTTCTACGTCTGCAGTAGACCAGGGTAAAACCAGAAGCATTATAGCCAGATCCGAAAGCTTTTGGAAAGGATTTATGCCGCTAGCATCCTTATATGACCTGACTTCATTCCAGAATGCCCCGGTGTTGTGTTTTTCTTTCCACTGCACGGTAGTGAGCTTCGACCACTGAAAGTCAATTTTGGTTGCTGTACTGTGGGAAGGCCCATTTCCTTGACCAACGATACTATCGGTTCTTTTATCACCGCAAGCATTCTCTCGGAGCAATTAAGGACACGTTTTGCAACACTTTCCCATTTTTGGGCAAGCGGCGTTGCAGCTCAGAAGCAAGGGAAACAAGAAAATGTTCACATCTTTGTCTTATGAAATTATCAACCTCGGATGATGTTGTTCATATCTTGCAGCACGACTTCGACTTCATGACCTAAGTATATTGTCGGCGACTTATGTTTACGAATATCAGCTGTTAAAAGATCACCTCTGTACCCTGGTACAACAATTCTCCCAACGAGCCCGCTTATTAGTAAAACAACATCGTTTAGAAGCCGTGATTGGTCTGCAGAATTTGACTGAAATGCCTTATTTACCAGCTGACATTCTTCCAAATAAGGTTTCAGAAAAGTGAGGTAAACTTTGTTTATATCATCACTGTACATATTATAAAAAAGTTGAACAATATAGCATTTCTCATCAAGTGCTGCTATTTCAAAGTGCACTTTTAGTTCAAGCCACTGAGACAGCCTCTAAAATAGGCATCCAACGTGCGTTGCACTTCTGAATTATTTTAAGTGGATTAGCTCCGTCGTTTATTGCACTGAATAACTTTCTGTAAGCAATTTGACGAGACGAAGACTTTGAAAACCAAGAATACGTTTCCAACAACAAGAACTCCAAATTTCGGAGCAGAGATTCAGCTGCCGCAGAAGATACCGCCAGCTGCACGGAATGACAGACACAAGGAATTAAGACAAGATGAGGAACTTCTCTTTTCAAATTCTGATACACACCATTATTGATGCCTATCATAACTGCTGCATTGTCAGTGCCCAACCACGCATTAAAAGAATGTTCAAACCATGCTCATTAAGAAAAAAATTTAAACCATTGTTATTGCCACTACTTTGCCTTCTTCTAACTCTACCATTCCCAAGAATGTAGAAACAATGCAACCTTGAATGAAAAGTATACCACACACAGCTACCAATTTGCTGACACTAATGTCCGTGGATTCGTCTAAAGGTACACTGAAATATCCTCTCCATGTCTTTTTTCAGACTGTCCTTGAAGTGTGGATAAAGAATGTTCTTAATCAGACTACTACACTTACTTCTATGCAAACGCATCTGAGAGACATGGTCAGCACCCTTAAAACACCTTTTTGAGAAACTGCAGAGGTGATCCACAGACCTTATTGCGCAATGGTTAGCCACAAATAAACTTAATGCCGCTTCTGCAATAGAAACTTCATTGGTGACTACGTGTGAATCCAATTTTAACTGTCTCTGTGAAGAAAATGGCGCTTCCGCTTTTACATGTTTTTTTGCTTTTTGAATGATTTAATAAATCCGACAGACGCGAATTTAAATTGCACTGACAAAATCGACAACGTGCACTAGCAGCTCCTGATGGAATCTCAACAAGCCAGTCTTTCAATTGTTTGTTGCTAAGCCACTCTTTTCTAAAATCTTGGGTGTTTTTTGTTGTTTTGTTTTGATATTTTGACACAACTAATAACAAAATAAAGAAAACCACTGATTTCACCACGGTCAACTACACCATACAGATAAACAGTTTAACACTATGTAGTGTACCGACGAATTATGAAAGATTGTTCTGTTGAGGCAGGGGAAACACTACATCGAAATCTGATTATTAAGCATCACCCATGTACAATAAACACATAATGATATGGAAGCAGGGGGGGGATGCTGAACTGCATTCTCATAACTTTCTCGTAAGAGGTAATCGGAGAGCGAAACCAAAGCAGCACTGATTCATTTGTTATATTCTGGCCTTACGGACTCTCGTGATTTGAGGAAGTGGGGAGAGGAAAGTATAGGTAACGGTCTTAGAAAATATACAAGCGATAACACCGTAGACCAATAACATCTAGTAAGATACACGTTATTTTTCAATATAGCGTTATAACTTTGGCCGACTCGTATTGCGATAATCAAGTGTATATGTTTATCTCATTATATATAAACACATTTCTCGCAGGGCATGAAGGTATACATAGATGTTTCATATGATATTGTGCAATGTGCATGTTTCATCACTTAGACCGAAATGGGTGTGTGGGAAGAGGAAAGATTAACTTGCAATTTCATCTGGGATTTTTTCCCACTAAATCTGGTCTCTAATTATTTATTTGAAACATTGAATTAAACAGAAAAATATTATTGTAGACAATAGTTCATATATCCGTTAAAAAATCCGTTGACCACTAAATGCAAAATTTCACCCGTTGGTGATGCGTAATATCCGTCAAATTTAAAGGAAATTCCGCTAACTTTGCAACCCTGGATATATGTGCTTTACTTAGTTACCGTGAAACTAGGAAACTCTGCGTTACCTTCTCTAGTACTTATAGCAGGTAGAGGAGGTCTTGCATTCCACATGTCGCTAAAATATCATATACTATATTGTTTATATTTATTCTTATTACAAACATTATCAAGGCATACATTGTTGTGAGGGGGAACACTTGTGGGCATGAATAGGCATTCGTTGTACGCATACGCGCTTGTAGAGATGCGTTTAGGTAAGCATTGGTAACACTTGTGATCAAGCTCTCGAACAGTGCCCAAGCCCATTATGTAGGGTTTGGCGCCGAAGACTACGCGCCCTGGTCGAGGGTGAGCAGGGGATCACGATGTAAAAGCATGCAAGGTAAAGTTGTAATGTGTGCGTGTTTTGGATCTAAGTTATTATTATGTTCACTCTTATTTGTAGGCAACCTTATCCTCGGTTTTCCCTCTTGCCAAACTAGGAAAGTATTGAGCTTAATGATATAGTTACTTTTCTATTTTTTCAGACATTTGTTCCCTTTACAAAATAAACGTGTTGCATTCGCACCTCCCGCCTGTCTCTATGTGCACTGTGTCCCATCATGGGGGCTTCTAGACAACGTGCATAAAATCCAACTTGTCTTTTTACATCCAGTGCATATCTCAAGCATCCTACTTTATTTTCAGATGTTACAGTGTGAGCTTATTCTGTATTATCTTTATTTCACCTTCTTAACCCCCTTATGTCACAGGCAGAACAAATAAATGACTTATCGAAAGGGCTTAAACCTGAGCTGGTGCAGCTTGTCGTTACAAAAACTGTTTTAGGAAACAGTTGATGAATTACCAGATATAAACCACGTAGAAAAACCACGTAGTTTCTGTATTGCTCAAAGAGAGGCTCTTGCTACTAATCAGATGTTACCACCAACAGCTGGTTTCCCTTTGCCACCTATGACGCAACCACCAGGTCCTCCATCAGACATATCACCGACCTTTGCTTCGGACTCTCAGAGGGACATTTCCAATTTCACCCAACAGGTGTCGCAGCTGTGTTCAGTTCATTGTGTTCCTCGCGATTTGCTTCGTTATCAACACCTCTTTAACAGCCAATCCTTTACAAATTGTATGTTACACATGCCACCAACTAAGACACATGGCACGATGTGTTGAACCAGACCTGATGAACATAGAAGCAGATGAACCGACTACGAAGTTCTTACAACAGAGGCCAGCCATTTCACCTTCTGCTGCACACATAGGGGACAGGAGGTTAGAGAGTTTAGATGGAAAGGACGCTTCCCGAAAACGTTATGTGACCAACAACATCAGAGCCGAGTGATGTGAATTGAAAAAAAGTCGACCACTAAATTACTACAACTACTGTGTTTTTCAAATGGGATGATGTTTGTCCTTGAGCGCGGCCAGAGCGGCAACCAATCGGAGTTCCGCTGTGTTGTCATATTGCATTCGCCGTAAGCTAAGCATGACGCGTGCTAAGCGAATGTGTTTCTAATACATATAATTTGCGCTAAGACAAAAATTCAAATTTTGCAAAAAGTAACCCACTAGAAGGTAGGGAGTAATTTTCGTAACACAACCGTAAAAACCACATATTTTTAGCTCAAATAGTTCTCATAATACAAACAAATAAACATTCCCATATGTTATAATATAACCACGTAAGCGCTGTAATGGTCACATTATTTGTATGTATGCATTATTGTATACATTATGTATATATATTTGTAATTATACAGAACTACTGACTTGATGGTGATAAAGAATTATGTTGTAAAACCAAGGCGTTTGTTAAAGCTGAAAGAGAGCAAACAGCCCACCAAGCTCACTTGTGTTACTTGTAGAATCTGCAGAACGTGAGCCGTCACATGTTTATGATTGTGTGTTATTTTTAAATCTGGGTTGGAGTTTATTTACCCTACACAGTTAATATCAGTATTCAGTTGTTGTTCAGAGAGCAAGCAGCAAGAGTAAAATAGTGCAATGGCTTATTGTGGTGAATTTAGTGGCGAGTCAAAGAGGCAGGTATTGCGAAGTCAGGCTCGAAGTATTATATTTAGGGTCTACTCGTTTTTTAAAAAATGTAACAATGAGGAACACAGAAATCAACTTGATTTCAAAAATCCTCAACAGCTTACTGCTAAAGCGTGTTGTGTCGGTAAAGCAAGTGTGTCTCGCATTTGCGGAGAGGCAAGAAAATCTGTTCCCAGTGATACTCCAGTGTTTGTATCGCCCAGAAAGCACATTGGACCTCCGAAGAGGATTACAAATTTAACTGACTTTGACAAGGACGTTGTACGCAGAACTGTTTTCGAGTTTTATGACCAAGGTGAATTCCCAACAATACAGAAAATAACTTGTGCCCTTAGAACTAAAATATCATACACTGGTTCAAATTCATCTACTTATAGAATTTTGAGAGGATTAGGGTTCAGGTACAGAAAGACAAATGATGGGCGACAATTTTTAATGGAGAGGAGTGACATTGTTGCGGCAAGAATAAAATTCTTACGCAAAATGCACGAAATTCGCAATTCTTGCGATACGAGACCTATATTTTACTTAGATGAGACATGGGTAAATAAAAACCACACTCAAAATTCAATCTGGCAAGATTCCTCAAAAAAGGGTGGCCTGAAGGTACCTGTTGGAAAAGGCAGTCGACTTATCATTTGTCATGTAGGGTCCGCTAAGACAGGATTTGTACCTGAAAGCAAATGGATTTTTCTGTCCAAAACCACCTCAGATTATCACGAAGAGATGACAGCTGATACGTTTAAAGAATGGTTTTTGAACAGATTCCTAAATTATTTAGAAGAGGGAAGCATAATTATAATGGATAATGCACCATATCATTCGGTTATTGAAAACAAAGTACCGAATACTGCCAGTAGAAAGAACCAAATTGTTGAATGGTTGCAAAAAAAGGGGGTTGAATTTTCGGCAACAGAAACTAAAAATGAGTTACTGCAACGAGTACTTCCATTTAAAAACCAGGGAAAAGTGTATCAGCTGGATCAACTTGCAATGGAAATGGGACACGAGGTAATCCGCCTCCCCCCTTATCACTGCCAGTATAATCCAATTGAGTTAGTATGGGCTCAAATAAAACGAGGGGTTGCAAACAGAAATAACACTTTTAAACTGACTGACGTTGAACGTCTTATTCACGAAGAAATTGACAAGGTAACTCAACAAGACTGGGAAGCCTGCGTGAGACATGCAGAAAAACTACAAGAAGACGACTTTTGGAAAGAAATAGGCCGTGACGATATTTTGGAACCTATCATCATAAATTTGCAAGACTCAGACGATGAAGACAGTGTCAGTGACGAATTGCCTCTTCACGTAACTGATGACAGTGATACGGATGAGCCACTGGCAGTTCCATTGGATTAAAAGCACAGGTAATTCATATCCTATAATTATATAACACTTAAAAAATACGTACGTAGCATGCGAGTATATTCCCAATTATGAATTTAAACACCAGGAGAATTATAAAAGTTTAGATAATTCAGTTTGGGTTGCTTTACGTCGACCATTCTAGCGACAGGCAGATGTGAGAGTGAGAGGGAAATATGAAAAGAGTGGGGGTAACGAGGTGGCAACGCTGTGCACGCAAATGCATCTTATTCGCTGTAGCTCAGAACTCTTCCCATTTGAAACTAATAGTAGTAAAGTGTATGCTTCGAATTGTCTGTGAATAGCATGTGAAATGCTCTTCATTTTTACTTTCTCTACTACGTATAGTAAGTACGGGAAGTATTGTATTCCACACAAAAATTCGATACCGAGATTTCACCGGAAATACATGTTTTGAGACCCCCTGAATCCAAAACAAGCATTTTTGGAAACATGTCCGTGTGTGTGTCTGTGTGTCTGTCTGTGAACAGCATAACTCAGAAACGAACAGTCGGATAAACACCAAACTTGGTATTTAGGTTCAGTATCTTCCAAGGATGCGACACGAAGGTTTTCAAGAAAATCTCCCCACCCCAGAGTACCCTTTTACATGGAAGATTTTTCAAAAATTTTAATTTTCTCAAAAATGGCTCTAACGATTTTGATTAGAATATCATATGTTTAAGATATTTTTATGACAAATAAAATGTACATCTTGAATTTCCTGGAAATGTCTCCAAAAGTATTCCTCATTGTGAACGGCTTTTGCATAACTGGTAAACCATAAGAGATAGACAAAATTTTACTGCACAAAAATTGTAGATCGCGTTAAAATACACAATTTATGTCATACACATTTTTTGTTGTTGAGTGAACCATTTTCGATATATTGCTTGTTATTCCCTTAAATTTTTCAATAATTTTCTCAAATGGAAATTCGTTATTCATTTTTTTGGCTTGGATATGCAAAGAGTATTAATCGTGGGAAACGGAATGTGCTGCACCTAGCAACCAGCTATTAAGAGATATGTATGTGCTTAAAGGCTAGTGTATTTCCAAATTGCCCTTGTAAATATACATTTCCCTTACATCTACAAGCAAATTAGCAATAAGATAGACTCTGCAAATGTTTATCTCGATTAACATGAAATAGATGGAGATTAAGCGTTTGTATAAATAGTTTGTACAAGAGTTGAGAAAGTCATGTGAGTGTAACACATCAGATTTTTTTATTTATCACCGTCTTTAACATTTAAGCTGATATCGGCGGCTTTGCCTTTGGAACAACTGCTTATCGGCAATGGTGTTCACTCGTTTACTATTGCGCTAAGCTTTGAATTTATGTACCTACTTTGGGTTTTCTATTTTAACAATAAATTTCACACACACACACACATACACACATTTGCACTTTCCCTCTTACTTCCAGACATAGGGAGGATAGGAAATAATCCTGGCTAAAGAAAAGTTTCCATCTTCCTGCCGGGGGTCGAACCCGGAACCTCTGGATTTGGAAAGAAGGAATTTTGTACAACTTTGAATGACGTTAATTAAAAAGGAATAGACAAAAACGCATCACAAAAAAATGTATATGTGATTAAGACACTCCATTTAAATCAAGTAAATGGTGGTACTAAACGTTTCTGAAATATGGTTTAAATTGTTAAATTCTTTGTTTGAAGTGTCATCGCTATTCAGTGGTTTCTCCCAGTATCATCGAACGTTTATGGAATTTCAGGACATCATTAAATGTTCCGCTTTTCAACATTTAAACACCAATTCAGTTTCCTTCATCACCTTGTACATACAAGAAAATGTAGTATAATGAAACAGTACGTTGTTTCGATTAACATAAGCAGATAGCAAAAAAAAAAAAAAAAAAAAAAAAAAAATATTCTGATGTGTTGCACTCACATGACTTTCTCTACTCTTGTACAAACTATTTTTATAAACGCTTATTCTCCATCTACTTCATGTTAATGGAGAAAATGTTTGCAGAAAATATCTTATTGCTTATATTCTTGTAGGTGCAAGGGGGATATGCTAGGCTTTAAGCGATAGTATTTGACTTGAATATGAAAGGAACTGGTTGCTATGTAGAGCATTCCATACTATTTGCATATCCAGAACATTAAAAAAAATCTGATCTGTTACACTCACATGACTTTCTCTACTCTTGTACAAACTATTTTTACAAACGCTTATTCTCCATATGCTTCATGTTAATGGAGATATCGAGATGTCAATCTTATTGATAATTTTCTTGTAGATGCAAGGGGAATATGGTAGGTTTTAAGCGATAGTCAAATATTTTAACGCTGGTTGCTATGTGGCGCATTCCATTCTCTTTGCATGTCCAGGACATAAAAGAATGAATAACGAATTTGAGAAAAGGTATAAGTATTGGAAAATTTAAGGGAATAACAAGCAATATCTCGCAAACGGTTCACTCAACAAAAGAAATGTATATGACATAAATTGTGTATTTTAACGCGATCTACATTTTTCGTGTAGTAAAATTTTGTCTATCTCTTATGGTTTACCAGTTATGAAAAAGTCGTTCATAACGAAGAATACTTTTGGAGACATTCCCAGAAAATTCGAGATATACATTTTATTTGTCATGACAATATCTTAAACATATGATATTTTAATCAAAATCGTTAGAGCCGTTTTTGAGAAAATTAAAATTTTCGAAAAATGTTCCATGTAAAGGGTAGTCTGGGGTGGGGGGATTTTCTTGAAAACCTTAGTGCCGCATCTCTGAAAGATACTGAACCTAAATACCAAGTTTGGTGTTTATCCAATTCTTCGTTTTTGAGTTATGCTGTTCAAAGACACATAGACAGACAGACACACAGACACACAGACAGACACACACACGGACATGTTTCCAAAAATGCTTTTTTTGGATTCAGTGAGTCTCAAAACATGTATTTCCGGTGAAATCTCGGTATCGAATTTTTGGGTGGAATGCAATACTTCCCTTACTTACTATATGTAGTAGAGAAAGTAAAAACAATACTGAATTTCCATTATCTACATTTACGGCCTATTTACGAGTTTTTTTCAAATGCAATGCAAGGAATGTTATTAGTGAGGGTTATGGATCTATAAATGTCTATGTGTTGTCTATGAGTATAAACCATAGGTGGTATTAACCCAAATTTTAGCATACCGTTAACTACTAGTTTGTGTGAAATTACTGAAAACTGTTGTATGTATTACAAAGCAATAAAAAATTCAAGAAGTACAGAACTGGCTGAACGTCGTTTGAAGGCGGTCAAAAAACTGAAAACTATAACGTTTTAACGTGTACTTTGATTTCTGGAAATTCCGTTTGATATTACCCTTAGCTTATTGTTAGTGCAGAAGGATACCGGAAGTGTAGTTGCTTAGTCAGAGGTTAAACAACCTGTCACTCATGTCAACATCTGGGAATTCAACGTCTGCATAGCCAGTGCTGCCACTAAAGGATATTAAATTTGCCTGACCGCCAAGGCTTGACGCTTGTAATCAATTACGTGCACCATCATGAGTCAAACGCTAGTATTTGCCTGCCTAATTTTACATTTGGCGAAATATAACAATGCATTTCTCCTTCCGAGGATTAGCTTTAAAACATCATTGCTTAAAATTAGTTTTTCAAGAGAATAACCTGAGGCAGTATCTTTAACTATAGAATGATTTCAGTCTAATCATATAATATAAAAAATAACAGCACGCCTTAAAGCAACATGTGTATAATATAATATATAAATTGTATGTAACAGTAATTGTATTATGTTTATATTATTGTGTACATGTATAATAATGTTATGTAAATGTATTAAGTAATTTAATAATGTTGGAACTGTGAGAATAGAGGCCGAAAGTTGTTAACAATGAGGTAACAATGAGGTAACCTTGAGGTAATAATGAATTGGAAAGTTTGATAATGCTACTAGTAATTCTTGGAACAATAATATAATATTTTAAAAACAGTTTATAAATAGGCAATCAACAACTAGGAAAGCTGAAAGTTAAATAAAAGTATTCTATTGGAGTAGAATTAGCCAATCAGAGACTTAAATAGATGAAATTCGCACATTCAGGCGGTAGAAATCAGTTGCTAGTTGACAGCGTTCCTAACTGGACGCGACGCGTGCTCGATAAGTTTAATACGTATTCAGTGTGAGACGAAAATTCATTACGGCGAGAATATTATAAAGTTTACCTGTTAAAAAGTGCAAGTAATGAATAAAATAATCTCACAGCTCTCTATATCAGTGAAGTGTTATTTAATCGTGCGAAGGATCAATAAAAGGAGTGAAGTAAAAATTATAATTTGTGTAAGCCTACATTCTTTAGCCGCGTAACCGCCTGCAAAGAGATACATGCTTCTACAAATTAATACTGACGCAGCCGAGGCAAACATAAATATATATAATATTTAAAGAAACATTAAAATGCAAAGTTGATTCTTAAACGTTGGGGCGAAGGCCACCGGACAGTAAACTTGGGACGAAGGCCACCGGAAAGTGAACGTTAGGGCGATGGCCACCGGAAACTTTGTATCATACGTGGAGCAGTTGCTTCATCAAGTTTTGCTCCCCAACAATATAATATAATAAACTTCTTCAAATTGGCTTTCCAAAAGTAGAACTATAATACACCTACTTCAAACCTTAGGTTACCTATCCTCTCCCTGAACTTACGGCTGTACGTGATTGTTGGCCGGTTTCCGGTTAATACACTCTAGATCAATATTGTGTTCGCTTTTTAACATACTGACCAGAATCTGATGTTTAGCTAAGAGAGCCGCCGATTCTCCAAAGTCAAAAATCCAGTCCTATACTGAGGTGTCCCCTGGAGAGAACCCTGAGGCCAGCATTGTCTTAAAACAACTAATATATCGGAGACGAGAACGATTAACAAATTTTCTCTATAAGATAACTATTTTCTCAGCACCATGGCTTTATATTACTTAATTTACTATTATCACTTTGCTCTTCCAGAGCTTTGAAAATGTTTCTGATCCCTGTGTTTAATGAGGAATGCAAACAAGTAAGGTTTTTCTACTGTGTTTGTTGCTATTCCTAAAAAGAGAACGAATAAATTAATGCAATGTGGCAATTGGTTTTGCAATGAGCGGCAGAGTTACGTTTTTAAGTGAAGAACAGGCATCGGATTTGCAGTTTACCATCATGAAGGGCTTAGCCACATCACCTTTATCAACTTGATGGACGGCGCGTTCACGGTGGCCTATCGGTCTTAGCATCCAAATTCCCTCCATCATTCTGCCAACATCTGTCAGCGGAGCTTGCCTCATTTCGCTCCGACATCCGGGATTTTTCTCGCCTTTTGTCTTCTACCACCTTCTCCGATCAGACGGTGAAATTGAAGTAATTTAGTGCAGGTCCGCATTCCCTTGGTAGCGCCTTTAGCCTAAAGGTCAAACTCAGAGGTGCATCCAAATGCAACGCCGTCTTGAAATATATGTGTACTTGCTGGGTTGAAGTGTATGTTACTTGCTGTCATAATGATCGCTTAAATGATAAAGTTTATCTCTGCTTTCGTTTTTATTCTCGGGCATATTTCTTTGCAACTCTCGTATTTCCAACAGTCACACGTGTACTCCAAGTAGAAAACCAAGTAGAGAGATGAGAATTTTGTAGTTATTTAATTTATTTGTTTAGCGCGACGATAACATATGCTAGTATGCTACATCCTCCCATTGCATTAATTTTCCGAAGGTAAGTGTATTTCTTTTTACTGAAATAATAAACTAATCAATGATTTGTGAAATATAACCTTATAACAAACGCTGTCAAAAGTGTGTCCTGGTTACAAATTTGTTTTCCGTAGGATAAAAGTTTAACTGGAAAACACTCCGCCATAGGAAGCTGATAGCTTAATCGTAGGTTTCCCACAAGGAAACCTTGGCCGTTTATGCAGATAGCACATACATAGTGTATCATAATTCATAAGGAAACCTGATAGAGTTGACACATTGAAGTAAACATGGGTCCGTGAGCGTTTGCAAGGTAGTTGGGAAGTCGTCCCATTGACTTCCTTCAAAGTACTTCTAGTGCATACAAAACTGATATGAAATGCACAGTTGTTTCATTTTCCATTTAATTTGGTTCAATTGCACTATTGGCTTACCTTAATAAGGAATTGCGCTACTACTTTGTTACATTTTACAAGTACTGTACACAAAGTTGTTCAAAGTGTCGTCCTTGCATCTGCAATAAGTTTCAAATTCTTTCGAATGCCCCCAGATCGTTCTGGAATTTTTGACACTGATGCACAATTTTGTGCTTCAGTTCTCCATCCGTGTTAACAGGAGTGCTTATACTAAGCTACTGAAGTGCCCAGACACAAACATCTTGTCCATATCTGCGCGTTATCTCACAGCAGTAGCAAAATGTACCGCACATTCTCTGACGTTGCTCAAGGAGAACATCCTCAAGGAATCCTGGGAACTCCTGCAGCAGAAGCTGGGAGTATCCTCGTCCATTAGTTTTCTTGGAAGAATGATGACGTTCACCTAGTACCCCTAACTATACATTCAATGAGAAACATTGCTGATGTGGTACCTCATGACCAACATGTGTGTTCACTTCACACTAACAAATGTGATTTATAGCAAAAATCCCGTAGATTTATCTGTGAATAAAATGTCACATGCAAAACGAGGATTTACTGACATCTGTTGTAGCATCCATTGATAAAAGCTCATCCTAGGACCAAAATCCGGATCACTGAGTCTTTGAACTCACTGGAGGCGGTAAGGATACAGCGAATTGTGATATAAAATTCATCACACACTACTTGGCTAAGTACAGGAGAAATTCTCCTGATCGAAGTTGTACTGCTTCAACACTATATCCTCAACCTCAGGTATAATGCATGTTGGCCTTCCTCTCCCCTAACATGTGCTAAATTAACCTGTTCTCTGAGGCGCTGATGGCCTCTTGTAAATGTGCTTTCGAGTTGTCTTCGCGGTACAAGCGTGTAGGTTCCATTGCATTGCTGTTAGCCCTACCAGTCCGCATACTGTTAACTGCTGTAAGATTCTATCTTGACTACAGTATACACAACTGGTACTCCCCAGGCAATTGACATGACTACTCCCGTTTGAGACTCTGTACTGATAGTCGTCCTATTGGTTCTCTTGTTTGAATAAAACACCAATTCTCGTTAAGGTTCAGTTTTGGAAACAAAGATACCGCGTCACGAAAGGAGTAAGGTATACACTGTTCAAAACAATAAAGTTATTAGCGGATCGTAGCCATATATTTGCAGTTGTCTCATAAAATCTTGTTTACGGACCTATGTTTGATGGGTTTTTTTAATTATATTTGCGCGTGATGTTCGTCCTATTAGTTTGCGCAATCAATTATGATACAACATATATGTTATTTTAAGCCAAAGGTTGTGTTTTTATTTAGTTTATAAAGTTATTGACAAACTATATAATTCACGCGATATAAAATTACATTTCTTTTATGTAGCTACTACCTTGCGCTATCTTCAGCGACAGTTGGTCTCAAAGATGGCGTCGAAAGTAGTTTGTAAACAAAAATATAACTTGTTTTATTCGCCAACAACTTTCCATTTGACAGATCTCTCAGTTGAGATGAATACATATACTGACCAGCAATAGTGTATTTTTTATGAGTTGCGTTTAGCTTTCCTGACTGTTCAAGAAACGAAGCCCTCTACGCGCAAACACACCTAAAAGGAGTGCTGCCGTAAGCCTGAAAGCAAAGAAGACGGTCTTTCGCCAAGGAAAACGTGTCATTAATAATAATAATAATAATAATGATAATAATAATATTCAGTTTTATAACACCATCGGGGTCAATAATATTCATTTAATTTATAAGTTGTTTTCTGTTTTATTGCTAGTCAAAGCAACCACCAGTCGCTTTGGATGATGGATTGCTTAAATTTATTTTCCAGTTTTAACGTCTTATTAAATTAATCTTAAATACTATTTGCGTGAATACGGGCATATAAGAATGTCAAAGCAGGAAACATTAAGAAGTTAAGCATCCATCTTAGGAGTATGGACAGAAAATAATAATTCATCATAACCGGAAGGATTATTATGTACCTGGTCTGTTCTAGAAGAGGAAGGCCACGATCATTAAAAAAAGGCTTGCTCGTAAACTTTGGCAACATAGTGCACAAACAAAATTTAAATTAAAACAGCCACATTATTGGTACATCTTTAGCACATCTATGTAGAGAGGGTGCCCCATCCTGATGTACCGTGCAAGCTGCTTTAAACTCTCTACAGACGATATTATATTTTTGGGTGTAAAAATCCCTAACATGACTTACTGTGGAAGGGAAGTGAAACGAGTACTAATAAAAAAGTTTTGTTTAAGATGTATAATATGTTAGAACAACAAAATATAAAATAGAAGCGCTAGCTATTAATTATGACATTACATTTCATGATTACAGTTAAGAAATTATGGCTTGTTTCACACTAAAGACAGATTAACATCATTAAATCAAGCCTTTCAAATTCGCTGTCACATTTAATCGAAGTTGGAACAGGCCATTCACATTTCGCCATTCACGAATTTCCTTTGAAGCACCGACACGGCGCCAAACAAGAACCAGTGCAAACAAAGGCAAATGAAAGCATTCATTGCCGCAGGTTTTAGTGGAATGTTTTCGTCTATTGTTCACAATTTGTAAACGGCAGTAGTTTCCGCAAAGCCGCAAAATTTAACTTGTCGGACATTGACGAGAAAATGATGTTCCCTAACTGCGTTTGTTAAAGGCCCTGGCGCGTACTGGCCCTGTCCGCCCTAAATCCGAGCAAAACGCTGTTGTGAAAGCATGAATTAGTTTCCACTCTCACTTTTTTCACAACCTAAGGTGTTGTCTGTGACTAGAAATGACATCTTTCTTCCTGAAATGTAGTAATCTCTGAAACTGCACACATTCTGGTTATGTTATTTAGTTTTCCAATCTGAAATATTAACTGAAGTCGAATCACGCATAATACAGCGTAAGAATGCTTGAATTAGGATCGGTACCACAAACTTGGTTTTGACTCCTAATTCAGTTTAAACTGATGTTTAGATTCTAGGGTATTATAAAAAAGCATGTCTTGTTAATCTGCAGGATAACTGGATTGCTACTAATTCCGCGTTTAAATTTTAAACTTTACAAAATGACTGTTTAGGCAATTGCTTTTGTGAAGTTGATTTAACATGCTCTGAACCTCATTGTTTTCTGAGGAGAAAATAACACACGTTTTAAATTTGTTTAAATATTTTGGTACAAAACATTAAATCAACAATTAGGTACAGTGGAGGCTACCACCAACTTAATAAATTAAAAAAATCACGACATGAAAAAAATCTAATCACCTGCTATTTACTTTATGTTTAATGTATTTAGTAATTTGCGTTCATAACAATGAGCATTTCGGAAATAAACACAAATATACTCTTTTGTACAAAGTTATGAATTTAACACAACTGTTGCATATTACTTTGTCATATTATCAAAATCGAAACGCTATCGTACAAGCAGGATTCAGTGGTTATCGAAATGCAAAGCGTTTGACTGCACTCATATTTAAATATAATATGCACGTAAGTATATAATAATAATAACAATACTACTACTGCTACTACTACTACTACTACTACTACTACTACTACTACTACTACTACTACTACTACTACTACTACTACTACTACTAATAATAATAATAATAATAATAATAATAATAGGGACATCCTTTTATTTGTAGGAGCTTGAAAATATAATGGATACTTTTCAAACTTTATTCAAATGGATGCAAAATTAATGATCGTTTATTTGAAGACTTGCCTTAAAGTCAACCAACTTTGTAGAATTATGTACATACGTTGTAGTTGAATCATTAATATGAGAGTTTCAATAGAATTTGATTAATTTCTTAAGATGGTCATATCCGACAGCTATAGTTTTTAGCGGCTTGTAATCCAAGATCAGGTATTAAGAACATGAATTATCAACACATTTAAACTTCTTTAACATTGAAATAAGATTAAGAGTAGTTCAGAAAGGCTCCTAATTTTACCAATGGCACTGAATTAATTTTGCATAATTAAACGAAAAAAAAACGAGAATCTAACTACGTGTGTACATGTAACATTGTGAAGGTTTGGGTTCTTGAGCTATTGCGCTTTTCTGTCTGCTTGTTAGTAGCTGGCACACTTTGGTTATCAGCTGCGATTCGATTATTCTAGGCGATAGTAAAGAAATACATTACCTACTTAGGGCAGCTAGTCTTTAGAAACGCAACTAAACTGAATGGTGGCTAGGCTCTTAGAGAATGTAATGGTATCTGTGTAATTCAGTAAGTATTCACCCCTAAATATTAAATTGTTTTATCAAAGTAAACTACCCAAGTAATTGATGTATGACACAGTGACTGTTTAAACGATTACACATAATTGAATGTCCACGCAGTTACTAGATTCTTTTCTTCTCCCCCTCTAGATGTCCTCGAATACCGAAATCAGCTGCTTTTGGAGAAGTTCTGATATTTCTTCCGTTGGATAGGATGCAGACTAGAAATCAATGGGTCAGAGCCAAGTAAAAGCCGGTTTTATATACACCAGCTACACTTGTAACTTTTCCTGAATGTCATTACCTTTGTGTTCCAAAACTTTCATTTCTGGTTTTATCATCTTTCTATGGGAGGTGCTTCAGGTGAAGGATCATGTATACGGCGACTGTCAAATGACGCAATGTAATCCACCTGTTTAATAACTCTTTGTTAAGATTACCTCTTATATTTGTCAATCTTTGTGATGCAGGTACTCCACTACACGATGGTGAAAGCATCGGCCCAAGTGAGGTTCAATCCTATATATTCCTTCCAGCTTGTTTAATGCAAGCCCGGCGAGTTACCACAAATTTGAAACATGTACACCTGGTCGTAAAATGAATATAGAATATGAGTTGCTACAAAAGCACCAGTGGAGGATGCATATGTGAAATGCTAGAAGGATATACTTTAACGCTTAGTACATAAGTCGTTTGAGGCTTATCCATCTGCTCTGTTCTCCTTCTTAATGCACTTTCACATTTCGTCAGTTAGAATAAAATCAGTGACTGTTTCCTGGATGACTTATTTAATTTCAATGAAATTTCTCTGTAGAAATGCACTAAATTGATTATTAGACGCTTAAATGGAAGCAACAGTTTCCCATCGAAAGTGTAGTCACTTTTTTCGTTATACATTCCCTGATAGTACGAATGCCCGTAAATCAAGTTTGAATGTGAAACTCTGCAGTAATTATTAAAAATATTTAAGTTTCAGAAGTTAAAATTAATATTCCTAGAAACATTAGTTCTTCATAAAATTCATGTGAAAATTTAATAAATTGTATAAACACTTCAGACTAATACGTATCTGAAGACTGGAAAGTCTAATCCAAAAATTACTTCAGGAAGAAACTTCGATTAATACTGAAGCAATAAATGTATATAAGACTCTGCATCAGTATTGCTATGAACAAATTTTGAGCTAACATAACACCTGACATTTTAGGTGCGATTATAGGGCAGTAGATGACAAATCATTTATCTGAAACTGACCTAATCGCACTTTTTTGGTAGTTTCCTACCCCCATTTATGCATAGTTAAACGTGATTATATTTTTATCATGTGTATGGTGCGTGTGTGTGCACGTTGTTTGATAAGAAACCGGATCAGAAACTACTTATTTAATTTGTTTTCAGACACCTTAGTGTTAACCAGCATAAGGACATAAGTTCTTTTGTGCTGTATCACTCCGGCAGGTTGTCACAAAGTCGAATAAGTATTTACATTTGTAAAACTGACATATTGATATAAAAGGCGACAAAGCGGAGGAAGATGTGAAATCTCGCTATACTTGTGCTGAGGTATTCATACACTAGAAGAGGGGTATACGCGTATTCATCTGTACTTCAGTGATGTGTACAGCAAACAACTTCTAATGACCAATAACTTCATATTATTATATTTAAAAACAATATTCATCTCGTACTCAGCATTTCAGTTTTTTTAGGAGCACTGAAGTGTTACAAGTCTACAGCTTTGGAAACATCTGAAATGCTTGTTGTGAATGCAACGCTAATAAATAGTATATCACATATAACATCTTAATATTTAAGTTATTTTGACAAGAATTTATTCAATATCAGTTTGCTTTCTCTAAAATTATAGACTAATTAAGAAACTTAGATTGCGCAGTATCAAGAGTCTATGTACATAACTCGTTAAGTCCACCCATAATCCAAATAATTTTAGGGCTATCTGTTGTACAAGAAGACATTGAACAAAATTTTGTCATTCTTGTAACCATTTACAAAACATTTTTCTCTTGTAAATATATGAAGCTGGAATTTATTTGGTGTTTCGCAACTTTGTAACCAAACAGTTAATAATCTTAAATAAATTGTAGTGTTGTAACTCGCCCAATGTATTATGTAATCCAACATATACATGTATTTCATTGCATATGGATCAGTATTCGTAAAAATGTTTCTCCTTATAAGGCACAGATATATCTTTCTTTTGTTTCTTTTGGTAAGTGAAGTTAGTGAGTTAAGTACATAAATGGGTAACTCATGTCTGGAGTTACAATCTTACGCCTTCGTTTGTCTTCTTGGATATACAGATATCCAAAACTGATCCAACAGCTCTGCATTATCAATTCGCAGTCTTGAGTGAATTGGAATGAACAGCCGAGTTAGAAGGTTAGCCGGAGATTTCGAATTTTAATTTTAATTAGAAATTTCTTTAAACGATTGGTTATTTCAAACGATTTTCCTATACACTGCAGCGGTATAAATGGATTCACTCCTTATAGCGCCATTTGCGACAGTACACAAACAATAGTTAATGTCATTAGCGTCGGCGTAGACTTTTACTCAGCATGAATGTTATTGAGCAGTAAATAATGGAATAATTACCATGGAATTGTGTTACTATGAATTATAGTAGCACTATTGCTGATAGTTTTATGACAATTTAATTGAGGTTAACGAATGTTTCTTTTCATTAGCTTATGAAAAGGTGCATGTGTTTGAAAATACTCATGCAAATATAGTAGCAGGAGTGCTACTCGGCTAGATAATCACACGAGAAACTTATTATGAACTTACCTAGTTTAGCGTCAACCATGTTTGTTAGTCACTGCAGTGAGATCATGATGCATGTTTGTCAAAAGGAAACAGATGCAGATGATATGACTTTATTGAAACAAATATGAAACAATTAACTGAGTTGCGGGTAACGAGGTTAGGGAATACATTTAATAATTATTATTGATTGTGCAGTTGTTGTAATTTATAACTAATCCTTGGATTTTTGCATTGACAGTTTGATTACTACTACTGGTGCAATTAACACTTACTCGAAAATTTTCAATCATCCTGGAGTGACATTCCTTGCTTATGTTCAGATAGGGTTTAATGGAACTCGCACTAGCATGTCCTGTTCACTTGATGAGTTGATGTTCCCCTAGTCCAGATTTTGCCAAATTCGACACTGCTGAAGAGCGGTTGGATGTTGTGTGGCTTTTTTAGATGCTACACACAGACCGAGACTTTTTGTTGCTAATGGAGTTCTATAACCCCGGTTCTGTAAAATGGAAGCAATCTCTTTGTCGCTAACTGACCCATCAATTTTATCATTTTGCTCTCCTTTGTGTTTCCAGGTGTTAAATTGTCTACAGCTGCTTTTATATTACCATATTTTGACCTCCAAAGTGCGGCATTTTCAGCCTACGTGATCCTACTAACTTTATTCATACAAATTAAAAAAAAGTGCACCACTATGAAATACTATCGCAGGTGAATAACCATTAGTGTAGTACGGCTTTGATTGGCCAAGTGACTAGCATACCCTTCCTGCTATTGCCTAATGGCATATTGATTATCTGAATAGTTATTATACCAAACTGGCTTTTAAGTGTATAAATAGGTTAAAATTTCTTTATTTGTGTGTATTCAACCTTTAAACCCATCGCGTTTTCTTTAGTGTCCGCGATAATGACGAGCGCCTTGTGCATTGCGTTATTATTACGGAGTATTTTAACTGTATGAAAATGTTCCCCTTAAATTCGTGCAAATCCGTATTAATTACTCACTCCCGTCGTCGATTTCGGTGATATTAAAACCTGATTATAACTTCGCAGTGGCGAATGTATAACAAATCTACGGCAACCGTATTTTAATAAGTAGGTGTGTCTTCGACGACTGTACAGTACGCAAGTACGAAGTTAAGTAAGAGAGTGAATGAATGACGCTCCGATGTTGCGTTCGATTTCTGTGACAATAGCCACGCCTATATTTCCACTTCACATCGAATTATTGTAGTACTTACATTTTTATTCGAATTTCTAGAGGCTTCGATGAGTTGCCATCCTCTTCACGGTGGGTGCACATAGCGTCCGTATTAGCTTTAACAATAGCGTCTAAATAATCCTCACCATCGTTTTGTTTCGCTTTGTGTGGCTACTTCCACTAAGTGTCCAAACGTTCCAATGTCTGAGGCTACTACAATAAAGAATATTCTTGTCTTTCCTTGTTTGCTTATATGAAATGTTTAGCTACGTCAGAAATATGCAATTACTATTATTAACATGTAAACGATATGTATTGTTCTGATTAATCTTATTAATATGTGTTTCAAGACGGCTATTAAAATAACTTTCTTATCGCTATTTGCGCATACGAGGACCAGTTGTGCAACGGCATTCCGCTTTTTGAAGTAGAAGGTAAATTAAGAGAGAACATGGTTATTCTCAAACCGTTTGCAGCAGAAAATGTTTAAGAATTTCTGAACTGGCTGTAAAGCACTCTCTTCTTTCATCCTTATTAAGCGAGCTCTGTTGTCCGGCCCAATAGTCCGGAGAGGAGAAGGGATAATAAGGGTAGAAACAAGGTTTTGTGGCCCCCTCCCAAACCCTCGGTACAAATCACTATATACATTTGATCCCAATTAAACCCAAATATCGAACCGTGACTGAAATAACATAAAGAACCCTTCATTTTTAGCCCTCTAGCTAGTAACATTGTTAACGCCGTTCCATGCCAATCCTGGTTTCTTTTTCTATTCCGCTTTTTTATCGTTCTTCCTTTCGTTCTACTCTGCCATGTTCTTAAGAAGGGATTCCTCTGTAAACTGCTCATATCCCGGCTTGCGCCTGTGGTCATGTAAAGAATTCCAATTAAGGTTCTCTCTCTCTCTCTTTCCATTGGCCGCCCTACTGGTGTGACCTGCCTAATCCGTTTCAGCCCCTGTGGTCACCAGCCACGATGGCTCGGTCGAAGTGGTATACCGCTTCATGTCCGACAGGAAGAGGGTAAATCCTTCCTTTGAATTATCGTGATTCGCTGTTTATCATTCGGAACACGACTCAACATAAGGCGCCTCTAACTTAGCTGGCATACAAAGTCACGCTGTTTTTCAGCACAAGTGATGGCGGATTCCGAATCGTATTGCAGTTTTACAGCAGCACAATACCCACACAGAGCAACAAGCACGGTTTCCACGTTTAATTTTGTCTGTGGTTTCAAACATAAATATTCAAACCAGAAGCATAGTTTAAAAATCTACGTATCTTCTTTTCGTATTCTTTCTTCACATTTTCACTAAACTCACCATACATACTGTGTTAAGAATTGACCTGACGGATTAAAATTGAAAAATTTAACATGTAGTCATTAAATGCTGAAAACCGTGTCTATCTTTAGGCAAGAATAGGTAATTCATTAGTTTTTGAAAATGCATAGGGGAATTTTGTTTAAACATTAAATATCAGCCTACATAATACATAAGCTGCCATAAGAAACCCAATTTTCTGTTATATAAATGTATAGTGCTTCGAAAGATCACAGAAAATGCATATAGACGCAGATAAGACTGCCTAATAATGAATATAAATGAAATGTTTTGAAACGTTTATCCAATAAAGTTTCAGAAACTTGTGTAAAATGCATTAACGAGGCTCTAAAAATACTAACAGTAAATCGTTCCTGTTTTCTGTGGGGGAAATAGGTACATTTCTTTGAAACTTCTAAGCACATTTGGTAATATAGCCTCCAAATAGTAATTCTCCCAAACACCGATTATGAATGATATTCTGTTTGTAATTTCTTTGTGTTAATAAATAATTAACATTTTTATTTTCATTCAAAAACATTCACTAAAATTTTGTTAAAAAATGTTATTAATTTATGTAAAACTTTTGTTTACTCATACGCAAACTATTTAATTTTAATGACTTGTGCGAGGTTGTAGCTTTTAAATCCACAAGTATCATGTTTCGATTCCTTGCTGCAGAGTGATTATGATTGTTCCTTATCCTTTATCTAGAATTATGAATGAGAGGATGAATGGATATGATTTTTCAGGCTTAAAAAAAATCAAAGTTAACACTCACATTTAATAATACTTTACGACATTGGGATAACGGATGTGATTTCGCTATTCGAGGAAATGTTAAAAAACGAGCGAGATAGATATTTATTTTAAGAGAAAGAAAAACATTAAAGCAACGTATTCGTGAACTGAACTCCTTTAATAATGTTTAATAATTTGAGAAGAACGGTGGAATGGAATTTGGTGCCAGACTCGAAACTATACCCGGCCGGTACACAAATGTGTTAGTTCTATAATGCTGATGATATGCATTTAAAACATATTTGTACAGTCTCTTAAGCCTTTATTACCATAGCTACTTAACAGCCAAACAGTAGCTGTAGATGTGTACCATTTTCGAAATATTTCTCATATGGAACTTGATGCTCCTAAGAAAGTTTGTATACAAATCTAACCCAGATTAAAACTGTTGTGGTTATAATTTAAACAAATAAATGCAATACCTCCTACGAAGTATAAGTACATGGTTTAAAAGGTAATATTTTGGTAAGATCTTGTATGCTGATTAACTATATGTAACAATAATTTCCCTGGCTTAAAGATTTGGTCGCTTTCAGAGATTTAAGTGATTATATTTATATTACTTAGCGTTTATACTAAAGCTGCTTTGTTCCTTTAGGCAATAGCGTCCAGGAAAGTCATTTTCGGTTAATTAAAATGCTGCGATAGCATTTTTATGAAACGTATTAATTAGTGAAAGTACAATACCCAAAATTCTCCCCCAAAAATATATTTTTGAGCGTTTAAAAACCACGTTTTCAGACAATCTTTTATTTATGTGTGTGTGTGTGTGTGTGTGTGTGTGTGTGTAAGATGGAGAAGAGAGAGTGAGAAGGAAAGAGGATGTGTGTGTGTGTGTGTGTGTGTGAGAGAGAGAGAGAGAGCTGCAAGAATGTCACAACTCCTCCTAAGCTACACATCCCTTAAGGTTGTCATGACAATTTTCTCAACATAAGCAACAACGTTTTCTTTTTCTTTTTAACTGGTTGCAAGGATTTAAAAGTAAGTTTGACGTTTATAAAATATATCTATTGCACTTTTATAACTGTATGGTAAGATGGTGAGGAGGGAAACATTTTGCTCGAAAAAGGTAAAGCTCTAAAATTTTGGTATGATAAGTTTTTTTCCGAATTTAATCATTTTCGAAATATGTATTCAGCATTTTAAGTTGAAGTTCTACCAGATTAAGATTTACTTAAAAACGAACGGTTATTTTACCGCACGAAGTTGTAACCAAATAAAAATAACTATTTCAATAAAAACTGTTCAATCCTTTTTGTTTAAATATCTGAGGTTTATCTCCGCAATCAGAATTCATTAAAAAGTTTGCATCGTGTAACTGCAGGTAACTTTTAATTAAACTTTTTAGATACTAAGTAAGATTGGATACAAGAATGAGCTTTTTAATACAGTAGATGTATGGATTACTTTGAAATGACAAATTCACTCTTGTTGCAAATGGAAGATAATGAGCAATCGTGTTTAGAGGAATGCTTTTGATCCAATCGCAGCCATGATTCTACTCGATGTTTATCGAAATATCTCTATCACCTCCTCCTTTGGGCTTCTCCTCTTTTTAGTACTCTAAATAGGTTGGAGTATCATTCTGCAGTGACTCAGCTACCAGCAACCAATGCCACTACGTTTAAACATAAAAATGGCAGAAACGAAATTTGTAACACTTACAATGAAGATACAGAACGAAGTTAGTAATTAGGCATGTCAATTCTAGCGCAGCGATAAGGAAGAACTTAGTTTCTAATCCTTCAGAAGTATTCTCGACATATAAATTGATCACAATTTCATATTCTTCGGACTTTAAAACCACTGCACTAATCTTTCATTCTCCATAGGTTTTGAAGTAGTTTTCTTTTCGCGTTCCTTGCATCTACTGGTCTTCAAATGAATTGAAATTCATATGATATTCCTTAAAATACATTTCTTTTAGCATTTTAGTGGACATTCCACGTTTTTTTATACCACCAACATGAG
Organism: Deroplatys truncata; assembly: GCA_030765065.1. Taxonomy (NCBI): domain Eukaryota; kingdom Metazoa; phylum Arthropoda; class Insecta; order Mantodea; family Mantidae; genus Deroplatys; species Deroplatys truncata. The sequence goes on along the minus strand of CM060977.1, from coordinate 178,887,978 downwards.
GAAATCAGATGGAGAAGAGTACAAGGAATGCAATATAGAACTAAGGAGGTAATTGTGTTTTTCTATAATGTCCGTAATAAATCAATGAATTGAAACAAGTTAACGTTTATCAGCCTACAATGATGATAATATAGGTTTTATTTGTTTCATATTTTATCTACTAGGAGAATTCTGGCAATCATAGATAGTTCCGCACGCCAGATGATGATCAAGTTGCACTGATCAAACAAACTAAACGGGACCATGTGTTTGTAACTGGTTTTCGAAAACAACACCATTTATATTACAACAAATGTAAATATTTTATGTTTTTATTACAGTAATCCTTAGTTTTTGGCAAATCACTTCATTTTATTCCTAAAATAGTCTTAACAAATGCCACCAAATTTCCAAATTCTCTAGATAAATTCTGTCGTCGTTTAATGGCTGGAGAATTTATCGATGACTTGGAAATCACTCGTGACATTACTGCAGATAAAGCCACGTGACGCGTCATATCTCTTTTTCAAGTACATTTAAGGGAACATTAGTTTAAATGTAATATCTGACTAAGAAATTAACCTGCTTGAGTAATTGAATTTTCAAAGCAGAGTGTTAAGTTTAAGGAATACAACTTTATAAGCAATGTACATCTTTGCTGTTGATCACTAAAATGAAATTAACAAACAGTTTTGAAATTTACTTTCGTATAAATGTTTCTCATAATTGCTTGCCAACTCAATTAATGAGTTCGGCTCTCTGGATTCATTGATATTCTAGAGTAGTTGTTTCTCCCTAACAGGCCTGGAGAGAAAAGGATGTAGGTGTCAATGAGCCAGGAAATATTGCTAATTTAACAGGCGTGTCACGTTTCTACGCCACGCGCACATCTCAGGTAAAGAGAGGTTTTAAACTTCTCTAAATAAGCCCCACTTACTGGACGTGTTTCGCATCCCGGAGAGGCCACAACTCCTAATTTTCACGCTCGTGTGGAAGCGAATGCGATAATTGTTTAATACTCTTAAGTTTGCACATGCTACCTGCATATTATTTGAATTAATGTAAAGCAGTGTAGCAGTATTGCATTTTAACTAAACACTAATCCGTATCTCATCTTTCAACCCGAAGATACATGTAACAATTAGCGATACCATTCATCGTATCACACCTAGCAAAGTAACACGCTAAGAGTGACCAAAATATTTAACATGTTAAGTTAAGCATAAAAATAATGTTCTCTAGGTTATGAACTATGTCATCTTGGTAGTGTAAGGATTTCTGATATTTGAACATTTAAGTGTAAGGTTGCAGCCTACAGGCAATATTGCACGCGGTAACCTTAAAAGAGTTTGAGATTATCAAATTTTATTCTGCAGCTCAGGACTAGCATACTGCAGCTCACATTCAGCAAACCTCTTATTATGCAAAATGAATCCATAGTTTGAAATACTTTCCAGAAGCATCTACGATCATTCTCTCAAGTACTGGGTTTAAATATCTCGTTTACATTTATGTAATTAAGTTAAATAAAAATTAAGGAAAAGTAAGGTCTAAATTTTGCTAACAAACCTTAATAAGATACAGGGGAGTGCATTGTGTAGCAGTACGCGAGGTTGGTTGTGAGGTGAGGGAAATAATTCATGGAGAAGGCCGTGTTTGCTCGGCTCAGGTACAGGATGGGTACCTCAGGGTAGTGTGTGTAGTAGAGAAATAAAAAATATAGTTTCTCCTTCACGTTGCCCTTTATGTGAAAATCCACACGCGAAAATCTTTTAACACTTTGTTGCCCTTTCGAACTCTCTTCACAAAAGACTTTACACGTGACTCCGCACACAATTTAAGTGTGCTATAAAATATTCTCCATTTCTTAATTCCGTTTCCTATACCATGAACTTTATTGATGATTACCTAAGGTTTCGAAAACTTAGCACGGATTTCTGCTCGCGCAATTTTTATATGAGCGACACAGCTTCCCCTAGCAACAGATCGACACGAAATGACGGTCATTCACACATCTAAAACTGTGCTACGCACTAGATAATTATTTTCGTTTTACACACGCTTTCTATTTCATCCCATGCTTTTTCTATCCACGTGATTTTCTTAAATTTCTATTGGCTGATTCAATAGCTTTCCCTTTGATACTATTGGCTATAATAATTTCGAAAATCAGCCTTGTCTAGCGTCTGACATTATTTAATTATTTATGCTTCACTGCATCTTCTGTTCGCTTGAGTAATGTGGGTTTCTCCGGGCATTGTTCTACTTTCCAGCAGGATTTTCCCTGCACATTGATGTTGCATTGGGTACATTCAGGGGCCAAGAACAGTAGCCTTTGCTGCACACAGCACTGCAGGATTTGTTGAATGCACCGCTGCAAGCAAAAGCGGGAATCGTAATTTGTTTTCCAGACCACTTATGTTTTGATTCCTTGCGGTAAAAGCACGTAGAAATACGTTTATTGTAGAATATGGATCAAGAAGACATTTTCAATTTATGTTTGCAGATAGGGACTATGTCAACAATGTTCTATAATTAAGTAATTCCACTTGAGAATGCCAATTTTATGGCAATCGCACATAAAGAAAATGCGGAAGAAGATAGGATAGTTTTTTCAAGTAACCTGTATTATTTTGAGTAAATGGTACCAACAATACTCTTTAGATGAGTTTCGGAGTCGTTTTCGGGTGTCACGAGCAACAGAAGAGATGGGTTAAAATTATGATTCAATCTTATGTTATTCTTTCTCTACCACACACACAGTAGATAGAGAAGGTATTGCATTCCATAAAAAAATTCGATATCGAGATTTCACCGGAAATGCATGTTTTGAGGCCCGAATAAAAAAAATAGAAAACGGTTCATATATGTGAACATCATAACTCAAAAACGAAAAATATGATAAATACCAAATTTGGTATTTAAGTTCAGCATCTTCCGAAGATGCGGTACGAAGATTTTGAAGAAAATCCTCCAAACTACCTTTTACATAGAAATTTCTTATTTTCTAAACAACAAGCTATAACGATTTTCATTCAATGATCATATATTAAGGCTAATTGCATAATGAAATGTATATGCTAAACTCAAGGGGGAATAACCTTGAAGTCCTCTTCATCCGGAAGGAATTTTGTACAACTTTGTACAACTGGATAGGGAAAACGTGCTACTCAAAAATGCAGATCTCCTTAAAACACAATTTATATAAAATAGCTCTTTTGTAGCATTGCTATTTCCGAGATATCTGTCATTATTGGTTCGATTTATTCAATATTTTATTTTTAAAGCCTGTCAGCGTCCAATTGTTTCTCGCGATTGCATGGAAACAGGATGGAATTTTATTGCCAGCATGTGGAGTCCAGTTCTTAAACACTCGACTACCGCTGTTCCCATTGTGTCTTTAACGAAATTTGTAATGTAGCTATTTTTTGGAAACGTTTATCTCGATTAGGATGAAGTAGATAGAAAAATAAGCGTTCATTAGAATAGTTGTATACTCACAAAGTCATGTGAACGCAACGCATTAGTTTTGTTTACTTACTTGCAGTCAATGGAAGCCAAAGCAACTCCTCTGTTTAAAAACGCATTAATATGTGGTTTCGTAAACAACTGTTTACACTATTATTGCTGCAGAAATACTATAGAGGTAGAGGTTCAATAATCTATTAAATAGTCCTAAGATTAAAAGAAAGTCCTGTCCTCCTAATCCTTTTATGCAGTTCCTCGTTGCCAAAGATCTCGTTAGGATACACCCTATATTAAATACTGTCTGCAAACACTCCAACATTCTTATTTATTCTGCAGTCAGTGCAGCGACGTATTCCTCGCTGCATTAGCTGCTCCAGGCCCTCTGAATGAACCGCTGCTGGCCCGCTGAACACACCCATTGTTTTAAACGGTTCCTAATGACCTCCCGGGGTTGCTGCTGAAACTGCTAAACTTGCACGCTTTTAGCACCTTTCCATCCTCACAGAACTGCATTACTGCACGTGCTTTAAGATTTATTAAATTTACTTCATACTGTATTCGCTTATTTCTTGCGTTCTATGCTCTTTCTTTATCTTATATTTTCTTTATTTTCCCTTTATCTCTATTTACTTGTTATTTAATTTATTACATAAATATGTTGTTTGTTTAATACTTTGCACATTATTATTGTCATTATTGTTGTTGTTGTTATACTTATCTCTTACTCGGCGAAGTTTATAGCCTCACTTGGCAAGTTTTGCAGGTTTAGTGTTGAGCAAAGATTAACTTATACAAGCTTGCAATTTGTGACCTTCCTTATTCGTGTTCTTTAAAAGACAGGATTACAATTGCGGTTTCCATGAAATAGCTCAAGTTAGAATTGTGTTATAAACTCGATATCAGTTTGATCATTAAATATAATTAGTAGTTAAGAGGCACATGTGTGCATTAACATCTTTATAACTTTCCCGTAGAGTTAAAGTTGCAGAGTAGGTACTTGCAATTAGTGTATCTCATATAGTGTGCTTCAGATACATACAACTTAGTAGCGTTCATTGAAGTAATAGATACTTGGGAGAATCAAAAACATAGTCTAAGCTCCTGGTGTACCTACAACTTGTCTGCTTTAGCTATGCAGCGGGACAATCTGTTCTACTAAGAATGAAAGATGTCGACCAGTACAGCATTAATGCTGTCGATAGTAGAGCAATTAAAGCACAAAGTTAAAAACGTTCAGACAATAAATCTTATTCATCAAAACCCCTATTACTACTGGCAAAACAGCTTAAGGGCTGTATGTATCTGAAACATGTTATACTATGTTACAGTGAAATGCAATTTTAAAATAGCAGCTTATATGACATTTTATGATTTCTATAATATATACAAATATTTCTAAAACATCCAAAAGTGTACAACTCTGCGCAACTTACATTTCGGTTAAATGTGGGGATTAAATGCGGAGATATTACCTCTGCTTCCCCTTTCCACTTTCTTTAAATTTCTTCCCCCTTCTGTCACTATCTGCCACTCTCTAGCTCTAGCGCTAGCTCTAGCTCTCTCATTTTCTCGCTTCCTCTGTCACTCTGTTTTATTTTTAAACTTTTAATAGAATTGTTCCCCCCCCCCCCGTTAGTAAAAATTAAAACGTCTCTAGCATTATGTGAACTTGATCGATTGCTTAACATAGCGTTGTCTACTACGGTAATTAGAAATTCACAATAGAATTTCCAGAAAGTAATGTATAAAATGCTTATCCGTTTAAAATGCGAATACACTAATGAGTACACTAAACTCGGTATTGCTAGCTTTCAAATCCAAAAGTACCTGGTTACATTTTTCTCCAACCAAGGTTATTCCCTATTCTCCCTAGAGTAAAACCTTGAGACCCTTGCTAAACATTCCTCCAAAAGTTCCTTACAGATGTTGTTTATGTGACATTTTTCGAAAAATTAGATCTGCCTCGCTTTGTTAGAAGTAATTAAGATGTATTAATGCTATTTCTCTTTGTAGGACCTACTATATATAGAACAAAATTCACAGTTGTTTTAGCGTGAAAACGTACCACGCAAAAACAAACACACACACACACACACACACACACACACACACACACACATTCACTCACATTCAGATTCACTCACATATACACTCATACACTCTCTCCCTCCTTCTTTCTCTCTCTCTCTGTCTCTCCCACACACACACACACACACATACACACACACACACACACTTGTACAGAATCTCCTGTGTGTTATTTCACTAAGATCAGACGGCTTGAAAGAAACATTAAGTAATGTAATTAGTGGAATGCCATAAATGAGTACTCATCATAAATATTAGGACACAGAACGTGTGACAAATCTGTGAACTCACATTCTCTTTTCCTGCACTTTTACGACGCAGTGCAATGTTCATACGAAAAGTGCAAATAGTCAACCCATTTAATATTATGATCCCCTTTCTTGGACAAACAAATCCTTCTATTTCTGGCATATCACATATATTTACATTTTTCTGCCTCTTTTTCAGTTTTAGTTTTCTATGTATTTATAAATAACGGTTTCTGCTTAGGCTACTAAAATAAATGCTTTGTTTCTTCACAACTTCAATATTTATTCGCACTTCCCCGTAAGCTTTCTCCGTCTTATCATTTCCGTTTTTGCAACCATGTTCTAAACAAAAAGAACATTTTTCTCTTAAACCATTCAACGAACGTACTTATTCATATTTGTAGTATATGTTTGCGTTTCCTCCAAAAAAACGTTTGTCCATTCCAAGTTTCCATTTCAAATATGGCAAAACACATTTTTTCCATACTATGAATTTTTTAGCAAAGATACACCAGTTTTGAATTCTACTCACATTCAAATGTGCAAACATGTTTATCCTTTTTGGATCACTATCAGCTTATTTCTTGCTCTTCTCAGTTCAAATAATGCTCCGTATTGGGTGAATTACCTGGCTCATTTACAAAATTCTGTGTGAATCTTTCGAGTACCTATTCCTCCATTGATCCTATAATTCCATATCGCACACCATAAACTAAACAACTTTCAGCCAAGACATTACGGAATGATTCTGTTTTTTTATTACTCCATTTATTTTATGTCGCTTTAACTACTGGGTCATATCGCGACGGATCTGTTAGTGGATAACCCTTAGATCAAGGTGTGGCGGACAGCTAGCCCTCTAGGTCTCATCCCCGTAACCACCCGCTTCATCGTGTCCACAGAGACCCTAGTGCATAGCAAGTGGATCTTCTGCTTCGTGTCGTGCAGATGGCATTAGGGTACCATCCAGTCTACCTACCGTTCCCATATAGAAAAGCGGACAGCTAGCCTTCTAGGTCTCATCCCCGTAACCACCCGCTTCATCGTGTCCACAGAGACCCTAGTGCATAGTAACTGGATCTTCTGCTTCGTGTCGTGCAGATGGTATTAGGGTACCATCCAGTCTACATGTATTCATTATCTGTGGCTAGATGGCACAGCATTCGCTACTGCCACCTATTTTTCATTTTTTACTAATGTTTTAGACTTAAGGTGAACTTTGGGTCGCAGTATTAAATATTCGATCCGGTATTTACCTTAGTGGCTGAGGAAAACCACGAGAGAACCTTAGTCAGACGGGTCGGCCCACGGGATTTGAACCTGGAACCTCCAGAATGCGGGCCGCAGACATTACCACCTGAGCCATCCTGCTCGGTTAATTATTCTTTTCGTCGAAATAACTTGCATGTTTGTTGTGAGCAGCAGTTTAACAGGTTTCTATCAAGACCTACCCTCTGTCAATACAATTTTTATTGGCTTTACCTAATTATAACATTTTCAATGTAATCTAGTGAACTGTTAACCTTTAATGAAAGGCATCGTCTTTATGTCGTTTATTTTTAGCAAGCAAGGGAATATTATGGCAAGCTTGACGCTTGTTTAGAAACATACGAAAATATTGTATGTATAACGCTGTAACACTGCCGACTCCTAAATGGTAATATATAACCATTCGTATTTACAAATCAGCCTTCTGGGAACAAAATTGTGCACTTTTTTATGTTTTGAATTTTGAATTACATTTGCATGCGTGTGGACAGTTTACGTGAGCAATTACTCCAAAGCAATTAATGCAGTGTTTCCAAACCATGGGTCGACGATAGCGAAACCAAACCATGAATATCGAAGAATTAATTCATATTTTGCATGTTTTTACGCATTTATCATCCCCCCTTGACTAGCACCGACTATTAATCAATTGTGGCCTGTGGTTTCGAGTGCACATTGGAACACTAGCGATTTATTGGAGAAAAATACAAAATATCTGCATTTTTTCCTTGAAATACTAATAATATTTTAAAACGTAAAACAATAAATTTTATTTTTCCGTTATACCTAAAATAGCAGACTTTGCAGAAGAACATTCATATCTCCTGGTTTTCATTTACACAGGTAGTACACTAACACATTATTTCTGTATATTTCATGGTCGAATAAGCTTATAATTTCCTGACAGCATATATTGGAATTCAGCTGAACACCTTGGATAGTAGCACAACGGGAAATAAATACCTGGTTTTACAAATTAGGTTCCTTGAAGTTTGTTGTACACTAAGTGCAGATGAAAGAAGTAACTGTGTAGAATTTCGAATATGTATAGCCTGAATAATATTTTAATTAACAAAAATTTAATTATTATTTTATCATTAGTGCAGAATTATATAACTTCATTTTAAAATACCTTAATGCAAATGAATCTGGATATTCGTTTTTGGTTGATTTTATTTGCCGTAGAAAAATAAGCCTCCTTTTTCCATTTTTGGCTTAAACATTCTATAGGCTAATGAAACTTGAATTTTTTTATGTATTTGATGCTTTGCATAAACGTTTTCACGTGAAAGTGAGAAAATCTGAAATTTAAAGCACCTACTTTTTTACTGAAAGCCGACTCTTTCTCTACACTTTTCCTACAATTGGTACTGCTGTCAAGATGGGGCAAGTGAAACTGTTGGCACTATCGTAATAAAGAATCAATAGGGCAGTTGGTGCATTGCTTCGGTAGAATAAACGAACGTCAGAACAATAAATATTACACATCACCATATTAAGTATGGTGCTTCCAGGCACAGGGCACCTACACCTGCTTCCGGCCTGTATTCTTCGATGGACCTCTTCGATGTTCCTACCATTCACGTGGTTTTCCTTCTTCCGTCAGCCGATTAAAAATGGTATAAGATTATCATTTCGGTATTTCTCTCCATTTACGTCTCCCCTATAACATAGGACCGATTATAGTCCTGGGTTAATCGCACACCAAACCTCAGGGGCGCCAACCTTGGTCGAGATGCAAAACCCGTGCGATATATTCTGATATTATCCAACACAATTAAATTAAATAGAGTTTTATTTATGGACACTCTTTAACCGCTCCTTAGCGTCCCATTCTATATTGGGCGTGAAAGACCGGTAATTTTGCTCAGAGGCCTCTTTATCAGGCTTGAGGTTCTTTTACGTGCCGTAAATCTGCGACACGGGAACACCGGCTTTACTTCCCTTCCGAAGGAAGCCATGTTATGGATTTTTACGCCCGAAAAAATCCAGCGCCCTCCGCCGGGTTTGAACCCGCGACCTCGGGAACTAGAGGCTAGCACGGTAACCACTAACTACGGAGCACGACTTATCTAACACAGGTGAGTGGTATCATGCATTACATGGCGCTTCAGAGTCACAACTTAAAGTATAGTTGTTATACAAAAGGCGTAAATTAATCTATCTGATATGGTAACTGATGTGGGTTATACTTTAGCGACGCTCTTAGCTGGCCTGGCGGCATTGCATATTCTTCCCATAAATCCATTCTCCTCAGTGGTATATGTAGTGGGATAGGGGTGTTAAGGAGCGCAGGTTCGCAGGGTGTCGATGGTTGGTATGAATCTCAGGAGTGGTGGGTGCAGTGAAGAATAAGACCAGCGCCCGTGAATTTAGCACCTTTTTACTAATGCGAAATTAACGCATATAACGCCAAGCCATTTGTGCATTAATCTTGAGAATTTTTAATAATGAAGTTATTATAAAATGGCACTACGACACACCAAGTCGGTCAGAAGGTCAAACGCATTCGTTCACACTAGGCAACGTCTAGTTCTTCCATGCAAAATCTCAAAGCCAAGGTGCAGAAATAAGTTTTTGATGTGACCTTCCGCCCTTGAACTCCACAGGCAAGTCCCTTCTCAATTTCATGTGTTGTCTGCGTGAGATCACGCTCACACATGTCTCTGCTTACTTCTACAATGGTGCTAATGTCACTCGTCTTGTCATCGCTCAAAGAATGGATTAGTTCATTACCATTTTCTAAGAATTCATTCCACCCTCACGGAGTAGACTCCTTATTGATTTGGCAGTTTTGCCATTAATTGTCATTAGTAGTATTTACTTTCTGATAAACTTTGATAATTTAAGTCCTACAAAACATTAAATGAAGTTCTCTTCGTAAAACATTTCCAGTTTCTTAAGCTTGTCGCTATTTGGTAACAGTATAACAATAATATCAGCGCTTTGATATAGCGACTCAAGAAACAGCACTCCTACTGTTAGATGTAGTTGCTATAATGCTATTTGTGCACTCCCCATAACTTCAGATATGATAAAAACTGATTTGGAGTATTTATTTTCTCCCATACTATGGTTTAGTACACTTATCAACGTAAGGCAAGAAACATTTAAAACTGTAGTACTTTAAAATAATAAATAAACTTTTTATTTATTTATTTATTTATTTGCTTAGGACATTAGAGGAAAACTAGAAAGTTTTAATAGGAAAATACTGTTTTTTGGGCAATTGAATAAATTACTGAATTACGTTCTATGAAATGTAACAAAAGGTAAATACTTGGATGAAGATGGGAGAAAAATGATTGGAAGTCTTTGAAGTTTAAGTAATAGAAAATAATGAAGCGTGTGAAATGCGCAGTGATAAAAGTAGTAAGTTTATTTTAGAAAGATTGGACGAAGGAAGGACAATACCAGTATTGACGAGGAAGATAAAAAGAGAAAGAACTGCTGGTTAACGGACGCACTGAAAGCAACGATGAATGCCAGGGTACTTCGGGAGGGGAGTAAGTACCAGATGAAGAACAAGCTTAAGTTAAATGTTTCGCCCGGATAAAAAGGGAATTTCGAGAGAGACGCAAATAAACTAGAGTAAGTTTTCAGTGGAGGACCTGCCTTTGGACAGAAAACTGTGATTGGTTGATTTGTTGTCTTTTAGCTACGATATGATTTTTGTATCGAAGATATTAGACCTGAATTTCAATACCATGAAAACAATTGTGCATTGCTGGGAATAGCAATAAGCTTAAATGAAAATAGTGTACGTAGTTCAAATCTATGCTGTTGTTTGGTTTTTAACATCTCATTCTTAACGTGTTGCACCACTTTTTTTTACCACCAATGCGGTGGCTGAGGTCGTTACGACATGCACTCAAATCTCGCCAGGGTCCTCCCTGACTGACCTTTCTTCCAGATTTTCCTCAGTCTTCATAACTAGCAAATGCCTGGGAGTTACCCTAAAGGTAGGCCTAGAAGGATTCCTTCCCAATTATGATGTTCCATCGCCTGCGGTGCCATGTGTAGCGGCGTTAAATACTACTAAAAGAACGCTGTTTTCTGTTTGTGTAAATAATCATTACATAGTTACTTTTCGTGCAGATGAAAGAAGACAGTCCAAACTGCCACGATTGCATATTTCTCTCCCAAGGAAGTCTAAACTGTATGAACAACGAAGAACAGAAACCTAGCCTATCTTATAAGCTTTAATCTGTAAAATTTGCTTTCTTCTGTTTTCTTTCTCCAGAATGGAGTAACCTTTTTCTTTAGGGCAATATACATTTAACACAATAAATAAGACCATTCTTTCTTCCAATGCTTTCTTAGTAACAGAGCATGTGTCACGGTTTTCTGTATATGAAACTTCGACACTGCCAGGATACGAAGAACAAATGAATTACGTTCGGCGTTTTGATTTACAGCGGGAAAGATTTTGCTTCTTACTTTTCGCAGGTTGTGTCTCAGCTTCATAAAATGGATGAAATATGTGAGAAATACAGTAAGAATAACAAGAAATTTCTAGAAGAAGAATTGCGTTCTGATTTATGACTTCGGTATCACTCCCGCTGCAAGTATAAATTTGAATTTGCAACATTTTATTGCACGAGACAAACAGCATGTATGTCAAGCATTATATGTGAAAAAATAATGGTTCGGGAGGATCAGTTGCACCAATTTTGAAAACTTTTTTTTTTTCATTCGGAAAAGGGGGGGGGAAGAGTGGCTTGATAAACTGAGCAAGAGCTGAAAGTAAGATGAATGGTGTTCAGGGTTTGTACATTCCCCACTTCCGTACAGTCTCTCCAGAAAGTTTGCTTGTTTCCTCTTTTGTGGCATCAGATAAAGCGATTACAATTCAATGCAATAAACAGCGAGTGGAAAGAAAGCTTTCATAGTTTTAATGGAAGATGATTAAACTGCTTAGAAGAAAAAGTTTGTTAGACTGGGCAACATCACCGCATCTAACGTTAAGTCGTTTCTTTAGCTCAAGGCAAAAACGTGTGTGCTAATTAGCCGTGTTCTGGCAGTAGCGCGGAGTAAACTTTTGTTGCTTGTTTAGAGAAAAAATATGTGCCGTGATAAATTATTTATTACGCATAACGTATAATAGCATTTCTTTTTCTGTATGATGCGTATGTAAATTACTGTTCTGCAAGAAAGCGTCGGATAAAATTGCAACACATGTTTGCAGAGTTAAAATTTCTTTCTGGAAGATATTCATAGTTCTATAAATAAGGTGAAGCGTAGAGGATTTTCTTTTTTGAGCAAAAACGAGTTCTGCACCTCGTGCGTTAACTGAAGTATATATGTTAATTGGACGACGGTTGGGGCAACTGTCGCTCAGTCCAAAGTTGGTGCTGAGTTTTGTTAATTCTAGACCCATGTTTTTGTCCATCAATGCTGATAATTACAAAAAACAAAACAAAAACAAAAAAATCTGATGTGATACATACGCGTGACTTCCTCTATCCTTTATTACGGGGTATACAAACTAGTTTTACTAAAGTTTATTTTTAAATCTACTTCGTTTTAATTCAAATAAACCTTTGCAGAAATAGCTACATTACACATTTCGTTATAGATACAAAGGAAGCAACAATGTTCAAATACTTAATAACTGGACGCTATACGCTGCCCTTAAAATTCCCATTCTGTTTAAATGGAATCGCGAGAAATAACTGAATCTTGACAGGACTTAAAGAATGGGGAAAATTCGACCCATTAATAACGGATATCTCGGAAATGACTGATGCCACAAAGTTATTTAAAATAAATTGTGTGTTTTAAAGAGATTTACATTTTTTGTATAGTATGTTTTTGTGTATCACTTAATGTTTACCAATTATATAAGATTATAAAGATTCCTTCAGAATAAAGAGGACTTCAAAGGCTAATTCCAGAGAATGCAAAATCTACATTTTATTTATGTAAAATAAATATACTTAATATATCTTCATTTTGAGTTATGCTGATTTTATACACACACCCCCACAGAACACACACACACACACACACACACACACACACACACACACGGATATTTACGGATATTTTTGTAAAACTGCTTTTTTGTGTGTTCAGGGGTCTCAAAACATGCATTTCCGGTGAAACCTCGAAATTAAAGTTTTGGCCGGAATGCAAACCTTTTCTACCTACTAGGTGCGTAGAGAAAACAAAAACTTTGATTTGTTACATTCACATGACATTCTCTACCCTCTGTCGTTTATTAGTGGGTATACAAACTATTCTTACTAAAGCTTATTTTTCTATCTAGTACATTTTAATCCAAATAAGTCTTTGCAGAAACAGCTACATTACACATTTCGTTATTGAAAAAAGGGAACAGCGATATTCAAATGTTTAAGAGCTGGACGCTATATGCTAGCCTTAAAATTTCATACTGTTTTCAAGCAATCGCGAGAAACAACTGAATGTTGAAAGAACTTAAAAAGAATGACAAAGAAACATTTATATATCTTTAATACATAGTATTTTAATCAAAATAGTTATAACGATTTTTTTATAAAATCAAACATTTTGAAAAATGTTCCATGTAAAGGTAGTTTGGGATGGGGAGATTTCCTTGAGGATATTTCTTTGAAAATCTTCGTGTCGCATCCTTGTAAGGTACTTTGGAAGGAAATGCTCGTATTTATCCGACTTTTCATTTTTGAGTTATGCTCTTCACAGACACACACAGGAAGGTTTTTTTTTAAAGTGCATCCACGGGTCCTCAAAACTTGCATTTCCGGTGAAATGTCTGTATCCAATTTATGGATGAAATTCAATAGTACCCCTCTACTTACTATGTACACGGCAGAGAAATTAATAAGAAACAAATATTTTTCTAAGGAAGCAGTTTTGCGGTTTATAGAAACCACACTGATTTACGCTGATGCCAACCATGGTAACCTAAGTATTTCCAGGAATCGTTTTTATGCTTAAATCTTTATGTTTACTCACCCTTTAAGAGTAATATTACGAGGACATTTAAATTTTTTAGTACGGTTACAAACTCCGTTCCTAGAAATGTTTCCTATGCCTTTTATTGGCGTTGTGAAGCTATTTTAACATATTTTCATTATGCATTGCATGTTTCATTCATACATGAGTTTATCGCATTTCGGAGCGGTAGGTAGTTTCGGTAATAAAGCTGAATGATATTATTGATACAATGCTACGTTCCTGCACCAGCGAACAAGAACTGCAACAAAAACCATGAAGCGTTTCGATATATCGATGTGAAACTTCCTGTCGATTAGTGGAGCAGATCAAAAGCGACGATTGTGTTCTACCCATAGGAATGCTGGGAAACAATCTACTGCGTGTTACAGTATTGTTTCTATGGTAACGCTGGGCATGTGTATTTGCATGTAGCCTTTGTCTGCGCTAATGTCCGGGTCATTCACTCGCCTTGCGGTCAGCACAGAATTCTTCCGTCTGTGCATTCGAACCATCGGACCGTACGGCTTTTAACGAGATATTGGGGACGGCGCCGGACATTTAAAGACAATGCCCTGCTCTAATGAGCACGTACACAAACATGCCCGCTTTGAAAAGGTGACCGATTTATACGAGAGCGTGTTAGTTGAATCTTCCACCCCAGGAGCTCTCGCATTATTATGGAATGTGATACAAAGCAAGAATTAATTGCCAGGGTGCCGTACCATGTTTCACCACCATGGCTAATTGCACTTCTTATGCCCCAGTAATAAATGACCTATATCTCTACATTATATGACCTTTCTCTCATTTAGATGCGTATCGCGCTCGGTTTTAACGAGGGGAAAATGAATGGATGTATCATTTACAAGCTCTCTTTATGTGCTTAAAAATGAATTGCCCTGTGGAATACCTATGACTCCAATTAGCGTGCTTGTACAACTAGCATATATTTAAAAACAAAGCTCGAAAATAAAATCACAGGCATTTTAAAACATTAACGTTTGTATCAGTTTACATGTAATATAGAAGTACTTTCATTAAACTGTTTCAATTTATTTGAACCGTTTTATATATACCATTATAAACGATTTTATATTTAAATATAGTAAAAAATCTTATGTGTTACACTCACATGACTTTCTCTACTCTTGTACAAACTATTTTTACAAACGCTTATTCTCCATCTACTTCATGTTAATCGAGATAAACATTTGCAGACTCTATCTTATTGCTAATTTTCTGTAGGTGTAAGGGGAATATATATTTACAAGGACAATATAGAAATACAGTAGCCTTTAAGCACATACATATCTCTTAATAGCTGGTTGCTAGGTGCAGCACCATTCCCTTTACCACAGGTTAATACTCTTTGTATATCCAAGACAAAAAAATGAATAACGAATTCCCATTTGAGAAAATTATTGAAAAAGTTAAGGGAATAACAAGCAATATCTCGAAAATGGTTCACTCAACAAAAAAATGTATATGACATAAATTGTGTATTTTAACGCGATCTACATTTCTTGTGTAGTAAACTTTTGTCTATCTTTTATGGTTTACCAGTTATGCAAAAGTTGTTCACCATGAAGAATACTTTTGGAGACATTTCCATAAAATTTGAGATATACATTTCATTTGTCATGAAAATATCTTAAACATATGATACTTTAATCAAAATCGTTAGAGACATTTTTGAGAAAATTAAAATTTTCGAAAAATGTTCCATGTAAAGGGTAATCTGGGGTGGGGGGATTTTCTTGAAAACCTTCGTGTCGCATCTCTGGAAGATACTGAACCTAAATATCAAGTTTGGTGTTTATCCGACTGTACGTTTCTGAGTTATGCTGTTCACAGACAGACACACAGATACAGACACACAGACACACACACGGACATGTTTCCAAAAATGCTTTTTTTGGATTCATTGGATCTCAAAACATGTATTTCCGGTGAAATCTCGGTATCGAATTTTTGAGTGGAATACAATACTTCCACTACTTACTATACGTAGTAGAGAAAGTAAAAATCTGATGTGTTACACTCACATGACTTTCTCTACTCTTGTACAATCTAATTTTACAAACGCTTATTCTCCATATGCTTCATGTTAATCGAGATATCAAGATGTCAATCTTATTGGTAATTTTCTTGTAGATGCAAGGGGAATATGGTAGCTTTTAAGCGATAGTCAAATATTTTAACGCTGGTTGCTATGTGGCGCATTCCATTCTCTTTGCATGTCAGGACATAAAAAAATGAATAACGTATTTGAGAAAAAGTATAAGTATTGGAAAATTTAAGGAAATAACAAGCAATATCTCGAAAACGGTTCACTCAACAAAAGAAATGTATATGACATAAGTTGTGTATTTTAACGCGATCTACATTTTTCGTGTAGTAAAATTTTGTCTATCTCTTATGGTTTACCGGTTATGGAAAAGTCGTTCACAATGAAGAATACTTTTGGAGACATTCCCAGAAAATTCGAGATATACATTTTATTTGTCATGACAATATCTTAAACATATGATATTTTAATCAAAATCGTTAGAGCCGTTTTTGAGAAAATTAAAATTTTCGAAAAATGTTCCATGTAAAGGGTAGTCTGGGGTGGGGGGATTTTCTTGAAAACCTTCGTGTCGCATCTCTGAAAGATACTGAACCTAAATACCAAGTTTGGCGTTTATCCGACTCTTCGTTTTTGAGTTATGCTGTTCACAGACACACAGACACACAGACACACAGACAGACACACAGACACACAGACACACAGACACACAGACAGACACACACACGGACATGTTTCCAAAAATGCTTTTTTTGGATTCAGGGAGTCTCAAAACATGTATTTCCGGTGAAACCTCGGTATCGAATTTTTGGGTGGAATGCAATACTTCCCCTACTTACTATACGTAGTAGAGAAAGTAAAAATATGCAACACTTTTCCCGTTTAAAATACAGCAGCATTTCCAGCATACAGTAACATTTAAAAGCAAAGAATTGGTGTTTGGATGGAAGGTCTGTCCATGAATAAGCATAAATGAATATTTTGTAAATAAAATTTGAGTTGACATTTGTATATTTTGGATAGTATTATGGCGAATCGCAGGAACAAAACTCCAAATTTACAACTAAGCGCACAGTATAATGCGTTAGTATTTAAATCACCTTTGCTACAACATTTCATAAAATACGTAGAATTTTGGTAAAGCAGCTGTGTTATATACGAGAACTTCTGATGCCCACTTGCAAGGCCAGCTCACCGAGGCACTTACGCTCAGTGTTTCACGACTCAAGGGATAGACTATTCGAGTCCCGCCTTGTGCATAGCTGTTTGTATACTTGTTTGGTCTCTGTAATATTTCTTAGGAGAATATTTGGGTGAGTTAGTGGAAAGATTTGAAATATATTTGTTGTATAATGAGGCAAGTTTAATTATGATTCTTCTTCCAACAATGTGCACACCCATTTAAGCTTTTCCCACGATAGTTGTATCTCACCCCTTTTCTGTATTGAATATATAATTACACACATTTCAAAAGTGTTGTCACCTTTAGTTGAGTGATTCTTAAGAATTTAAGTGTTTTGTTAAAATATTTTTTTGTACTTTTTACATATTGTACTTTTTACTTTCTCTACTACGTATAGTAAGCAGGGGAAGTATTCTAATCCACCCAAAAATTTGATACCTAGATTTCACCGGAAATATATGTTTTGAGACCCCCTGAATCCAAAAAAAGCATTTATGGAAACATGTCGGTGTGTGTGTGTGTGTGTCTGTGAACAGCAGAACTCAGAAACGAACAGTCGGATAAACACAAAACATGGTATTTAGGTTCAGTATCTTCCACAGATGCGACACGAAGGTTTTCAAGAAAATCCCCTCCCACCCCAGATTACCCAAATTTTAATTTTCTCAAAAATGACTCTAACGATTTGATTCAAATATCATATGTTTAAGATATTTGTATGACAAATAAAACGTATATCTTGAATTTTCTGGGAATGTCTCCAAAGGTATTCCTCATTGTTAACGATTTTGCAAAACTGGTAAACCATAAGAGATAGACAAAATTTTACTTCATAAAAAATGTAGATCGCGTTAAAATACACAATTTATGTCGTATACATTTTTTGTTGAGTGAACCGTTTTCGAGATATTGCTTGTTATTCCCTTAAATTTTTCAATACTTATTTTCTCAAATGGGAATTCGTTATTCATTTTTCTTTTGTCTTGGATATGCAAAGAGTATTAATCTGTGGCAAACACAATGGTGCTGCACCTAACAACCAGTTATTAAGAGATATGTCTATGCTTAAAGGCTACTGTATTTCTATATTGCCCTTGCAATTACAAAACAAGGGGAACATAGTACGCCTTAAGCGATAGTCAAATATTTTTAGAACTGGTCGCTATGTGTAAAATGTAATTCTCTTTGCATGTCAAAAGATCGTTTCTGCAAATGTTTATCTCTCGATTAATATGAAATAGATGGAGAATAAGAGTTTGTAAAAATAGTTTGTACAAGAGCAGAGAAAGTCATGTGAGTGTAATACATTAGATTTTTTCAATTTGGCACCGCATATCACACCTAAAAAGTGTGACAAACTCCTGTCTGTATATGCAAACGGATGTATATATCCTGAAAACTATTAAAAATGAGAGAGACAGTGAAAACAAGAATACACTCAAATTATTGATGTTAATTAAAAAAAACAACACATAACGATAAGCAATAGACGTGGCAGGAACTAATTAAACTTATGCCTTCTATAATGAACTGGCCTTTCTGAAACTTCTAAGCGTACTATGGTTAAACAAATCAAGGAAATTACCCCCAAACGAACTGTATATGAAATGCGGTAGCTTAGATTTAGAGTCCTAGAAATTCTAATTTTGTAATACTTTTCGAACAGCTTTTCTAAATTTCGTGCCAAAGTATGAGTACCCAGCCTTCCAGTCTTAAATTATTACATATTAGAGGACACATCAATAAGCGTCTCACCGGCATGCTGAAAATGACTTTGTACCATGACGAGGGAAAAGGAAGCGGGACGGGTGTATACCGGCTCCAACATGCACTCTCTTGCTTTTCCAATTAACTATCCGGAAACCTAATCGTTGGCAAAAACGCGGGCTTAAACAACCTACTGCCCTGTTTAGGTGTTAACTTTAACGTGAAGTCATAACGTGAACATAACGTTAAGTCCAAAACTTCAACATTTTTTATACCTTAAAATTTCGAAATCTATTTCACGAGTTTCTTCCTAAGTCCCTATACACATTTATAATAGAAGCTATTTATGCATTTCGTTAGAATACTGATTTAGTGATCCGAATCCCCAATCACTTTCAGTTTATATAACTATGCAAATTTTAATTTATAGACTCTTAGTTTCCTATCTCAAATTTATTGTCTAGGACCCATAAAGTTCGCGCTTTGTTTATTAAGCCTCAGTATACTATTTATATACTGTATAGCTTTAACTACGCTAAAATATGGTTCTCCAACAGAAACGGCCAGCTTTTTAACTCTGTGGATATTCTGTAGTGTATGTGCTTGTTAATTGTTGAGCAACGAATGACTTGCAGTTACACGTTCAAGGTATGATTGCACCGTACATTTATAGTTATACAAAAGCTATATATGCGCCAATTAAATAATGAATAAATTTATAATATAATATATTGTATACTATTTTACTCCTATTTACATAGCCGAGAACACTGCAGTGTTTGCATATCAAAGGGGAGGATATTTCATACCTACCTACTAACTAGAAATTACAAATCAGAAAATACGAAAGCAAGGGAATGCTGACAATTGGCATATCGGTTACGGCGTTACAAATGCCGTTTGAATACGTACCATTTTTAAATAGTATGAATGTTCACATTAACATGGACTGCTAATGCGGTTTTTCCTGTTGCTGGAGTCAAGTGTTATTTCTGCTTTCAACTCGTTATCATTTATAAATTTCTACCCACAGCTTGTTTTCTTGAGTTTATAAAGAAACCTACAGCCTGCCTGTATGGGAGATGGATTTCCTTGGGACTGTAGTCTTATACAAGCAGCATTTATAAGGTACAAGCACTAGAGTTGACACCAACTTAGTTTGTCGTATTTGATACAAGTCTTGTCATCAGCTGTTTACCCAGAATAACATGTTTACCTTATGTGTTGTAAACATAATTATATCGAAAGATTCACTTCCCATTTATAGACGTGAAAACCAAACCGTACGGTAAATATTGCAGGACAGGTGAATGCATCATATAATTCAATGGTGTTAAAAGGATACCATTCACAACTAGGTTATTTATGGTGTGGGGCTAATAAACGGGGATTGCATGTACTGCGAGATACAGAGAAGTCATTAATATTCGATTTGCCTTTGGAAAATACATAAAACACTTAGATAAGGTTGTTCATCGCTGATTTTATTTCCTTATGGAACAGCTAAGCTTTAACAGACTCGCTGGTGCATATGTGCGATTTAGTTTTCATGATACTAAATATTCTGAATTTTTTCCTCAGTAAAGGGCAGGAACCTGATTTTTCATCGTTCATATCGGTGGTAAATATGAGAGTGCAAGATAATAACCGTAATGTAAGAATTTTCCATATACTATGGAAAAAATTTCATTTAGTGAATTCAAGTGACTAACCCTGATTACCTCTCTTTATTGCTGACTTAAAATTAGAAGCAAATCACGAAACAACGAACGGTGTTATAGAGGGGAGGGGTGACTGGGGAAGCAGCCACCTCAGGCGTTTAAATGCGCAACAACCACAACATTCGTGCCAAACGACTCCACTGAATACAATGGATACGAGGTGTTAAGTTATTGCCACCATGGAATAGCGATGTACCCTGCAAGTTCTCTTGAACTCGATGATACGCCTCGAAGAACTGAAGCCTTTTATGTGGAAAATGATCAAGAAAGAGGCTTTTATTGCATAACTAATTTTGTGAAGATAACAATAATGACAATAATAATAAATGCGAACTATAATACAAAGTATGGTTAAATACATGGACCTCTATCTTCATTCGTATTATTAACTTATGATTAACGTATTATTACTAACTGTGCTCAGCTAACATGAACATTGGCAACATTACCCTCCCTCCATTTTTTAGGATAAGGTAAGCAACTGGCTATAATTGTGCAGACGGAAGGTAAGAGGGATACGATACGATGTCTTATTTGTTGTATATTGCGGCAGTATCTCCTCCTGTCCGATATTGTGGTTTTTTAATGCCCGTTGCTCCCGACTTACCTTTCTGCAGCCTCCACGTTGACTCCAGATGTTAGAAGTATGCTGGGTCTCTGCATTTTTTTATCCTCGGCTAGCTGAAGTAATTTCTAGAATATGTGAGAAGATGGACTTTTCCTTGGTAACGGAAACGTAGATCTCGGGTGTGGTAAAGGAGAGAAAATAGACGTGCTTTAGTTACTAAAAGATGACACTGCAGTTTCTTTTATTTAGCTACTTCTGGTGGTATACAACACTGATATTGTCGCCGTTAAAACACTGTCCACTGCTGTTGAAACACGGAGCTGATATGACGCGAAGTTTATATACTTATTAGATCTCTTTACGCGTAGCGATTCTTATGTGTTGCAAAAACTGTCTTAATTCACTTTTGGCGCGATATCTCTCAAATATCCTGCAGCATCTCTTCCTGCCTGTAGTTTAGCAAATGACCCCGAATTTGTTCCTAACAGATCCATTTATAATCGCAGGCTTCTTGGTCTAATTCATTTCCTATTGGTGCATTTTTAGCGCCACTCAACGCGTCTCACTATTTCATATAAATTTACGGGGATCTCATTGGTCCAAGTTTAACATAAATCACGACTTTTCCTAATTTTACCGTTATGCTTGTTGTCTCCCTCACTTGGTCACGGCAAATTATCGTACAAAGGAACAAAAGCTTTACGCCCTTGCTGTACGAACAATGCCCCTGCTACCAGAGAGACATCTAAAACTAAACTTTTTGCCTTCGAAGGCACTATTCCTGCAGCTAAAATATCCTGTCGTGGACAGTATTTTAACATAGCGCTTAAATTAATTACATTAAACAATTTATAACTCCTCTAATATTAGTAACCTAAATACAGACATATCGTTAAATCATCCTTCTTAAGCTACACAGGTAGTAAAAGTAAAAGTTATGTACATAGCATGATTTACTATCACTAAAAACTAATTAATCAAATTATTAATAATTACATATCTCGGGCTCGGCCTAGAGTTGCCGTTTCAATATCATAACCTGCATCACTTAGAAGGCCATATAGGCCCCTTACTTCTTCAACAAAGACTGGTCAGAACATCTTTTTCTTGGTCGCCCTAAGTCTGTACCTCCAGCTGATTTGTGTTTTATTATTTATTTTGGTGTTCTATTGCTATCAATTTGTTTTAAATTGCATGGATTTCTTTTCTCTTTCTTCTTATTATTAATATCATTTATTTTAATATTTATATTTTCCATGTTTAATCAACTTCTTATGCCCTCATTTTTAATTCCTTCTATTCATTTTATGCTCAAAAGCCCCATTTAGTTAATTAGAGTATTCTTTCATCTACAGATTTGAGTATCCGCACTTCAGCTCCACATAGAAATGCGAGGAGCGCAACAGTTTTGTTTCTTTCCTTTTTAAATACCGGTTAATTGATCCCCTAATATGATTCATTCCGTTGGTTTCTTTGTAGACATCATTATTAAAATGGTATCATAGCTAAGAAACTTAAATGATGTAACTTGTTCTACTACATTATTACTGTTAAGTATTTTACAGTTTTTAATCTTTCGTTTTTTTAGATATATTCGTAAATGAAATGATTTGGTAATATTTTCCAATTTAAATACTGCTCTTGGAGGTATAATTTTATTTTCTGCAATTAAAAATCGTCTACATTACGTATTATTAAAGCCAATTTGGTATAACTTCTACATTTTAAATTGTCATTTTCTTTGATCTTCATGTACGTAAAAGTTAAAAGGCATGGATGAGTTAAAGGGCAGACTACATCGCTGTTTTAATCTTTGGTTGACAGTTATGGATTTAGCACTCAGTATGTATGTCAGGTTTATTTTAGTTTCTGTTTCTTTGTCTGAATTTTTAATTATTTGTATTAGATGTAATGGCATTGCTCTTTCATTTATAATTACCCAGATTTTGTGTTTAAGTTACCAAAGCCTTAATAAAATCTATAAATAATATATGTTTTGTTGAATTCTCTCTGTTTGTGCATTAACTGGTTTAGAGTAAAAACTATCATGTGTAAAGCTTCTTCCGGTGCTAAACCGTCTTTGTTCCTCTAATAGAACATCTTCTCCTATTTGTTTAATTATAATTTTGGAGGTTAATACCTGGATAACTGTCTCAATTCTCCCTATTTTTCCCTTTATATGAAGGAATAACGCGCTCTATGTGTCCAATCCTTTGGCACCTCCTTCTTATGCCAACAATCGCTAACCATGTGAGGAAGCTCTCTTTACATTTACGTGGCTATATTTTATAAGCTCATATTAAACCAATTACATTGAGCATTTTTCTTATCTTTACTCTCTTTTAGGGCTACTTATAATACCTGCATATTAATTGAATGTATACCTACTCAACAATTCCATCCTTTCGCTTCGTTTTCATTTTTCCAAAGTGTGTTTAACATTTGCGGCGGAACTTCAGGTCGGTGATTGTGGGCCCCACATAAGGGCGGCAATTTGTGGTAGTACTTCTGTTTTACGGTACGGGATTTTTAGGAAGGGTTCCGGGTTCGGTACTAGCTCAGGCTTCTTTGCATGGACCTTGGATCTCGGGTTAGCGGTGAACACAACTGTTTGTTTTCCTGCTCGTTTATTTTACCGTCACCGTTTTAACATTTGATTCCTGCTATTTACTTCGACACACACACGCGCTTTTCATATTTGTTACACTTTTTATCATCGCGCCTATCCGCTGCCTTCTAAACTTGTCTGACAAGCATCTCCCCAGACTTACTACAACCAATTGTGTCTTCTAAAATCTCACGACTAAGTGTGCATTCTCAAATCTCACGACCAAGTGTGTGTTCTGAACTTTCGTGATACCCATCTCCACGGAACTACTACAGCCAAGTGTGTATAATAAAATTTTCTGTTTCTCTGTTTCAAACGTTCTATACCTCCCCATTCCACTATCACCTGATTCCTTGCTTCTTTCATTGGAGGCCTAAGGCTATCCGGCTGTTGGCGAACATTGACCCTTTTCTACTAGCCTGCGTTCCAACAACTTAACGGGACACTTAAAAATAGAGGGAAAAACTACCCGTTTCCGGCCGCCGATGGCCCTGTCTCCCACAACCCTTATTTCTAACATTCGCTTTCCAGTTTTATTTAACACTATCCTCACTGTTACTGAGATTTATTCTACCTATGATCTTAATCTTTATTTTACTACTCAAAATATACTGCTCACATTCTTCTCATCTTTTTATATCAGGGGATTTGCTTATTTTTATGTATCTCTTTCTTCTTTTGGAAAATACGTAAGTACTTTATAAGCATATTCCTGTTTTCAAGTGTATTATATTTAAGAACTACAACATATTTTTACCGTATGTGTTTAATTTTCTTACTTCTCCTTTGCAATCACTCCGCACCTATTATATTATAACTTACTGTCAGAAGTTTAGTCATTTCTAAATGTGATACATTTTTTTCTATTTTTCTCTAATATACTCCTTACTGCCCCATTACACACACACACATAAAACGTTTTCTTACATTTTCCTCTGAATCTTAATTTTGTCATTGTTGCTTTTATTATTAGATCGCTTATCTATTCACCATCTATATGTTCTTTCTGATTTTATTGTTCTCCATTTTAATTTAATATATTAGAAACAGATTAGGCGGCGCCGTGGCCGAGTGGTTAGACCGCTCGCCTCCCACCGAGGCGGCCCGGGTTCAATCCCAGGGACCTGCATGTGGGATTTGTGGTGAACGAAGCGGCGTCTGGGCGGGTTTTCTCCGGGTTCTCCGGTTTCCCCCGCCATTCATTCCACCCACTGCTCCATCATCACCTTTCCTTTCATCCATTTCACCAACATTTCGTTTCATCTACTTCCTTCCTCCCATTTCCAGTTCTGACATTTAAGTCGTCCGGTATTATTTCCACCATTAATTCGTCTCAAATATGAGAATTAATAGCTTATCCTAATTCCTCATGAAAGGCTACTACCTTTTTTCTTTTTTGCTATTGCGATTGCTTATAGGCGAGACCTTTCTCAATAGTCGCGAAATCTTACTCACACAAGCGCGTCACCAGGCGCTTAAAATATCACACAAATAGTACGTACCAGAATAATGAATGTGCATGCAGATGTGCACGAGCAATTGTGCTGGTATCAGAAAGAGTAACCCTGATCCAAAAATTTCAGTCTTTATTACCTTTAGCTTGCGCCATTTCCGTCCCTGCCCACCTACACCTCGCATGTCAGGCCAGCTCATTACAGCGAGAAAGCTGGCGTCACCTATGACATGGATCTATCATTAAGGTCGTCCGGAGCCATGATTGGCTGGCAAGTTAACGTCATCGCTTACTGCGCCATCTATATCAACGGCACCACTGCTAATCTCCCCCGGCAGGAAGACCGCTAGTCTACAAGAAGGATCGAGCAGAAAGCCAGCGAGAGCTCTAAGCTCTGTAGTATTCGGCGAGTTTCGGAGTATGCTGCCAAGGGTAACATTTCGGCGCTTTCCAAATTTAATGTAATCTTTTCTTTCGTAGATTGTCTAAATTTATATCATATTCCTTGGCTTGCTTCAATATTATTTCATGAGAGAAACATTCATTATAATTCTGGCATATTTGATTACGATGGCAGCAAAATTTAAACGCTTTGTGTTGTTAATGATATTTTAAATACTTCATTTGGGAAAAAGAGAAATTCTGTGTTGTAACTGAGCGGAACATTAAACTTGGATTCTTAAAAGTTAAATGTTTGCAAGCTAAATATGCCATTCTGTTAAAGCGTTAATACTTGATAACAAATCACTATTAACTTTGTTGAATATTGTGAATTTTAACTCCAAAATATACTTCCAAAATGTTATTATACATTTCTCCTAATGCTTCAGGACCAAGTGCACGTTACATAAGTGGTAGCGTGAGCGTGGGAAGTAGTTTCACATTATTTTTCGCAACAATGTATAATTTGAAGTAGTGCGTGCGACATATTTACTAATAGTTACTTGGAATGGGAGCTGGGTTTTCCGTAAATTTTCATATTTCATATACAAACATTTCTTTGATTTGTTCTAGTTTATATTACTCATTGAGCATAAAAGCCTGCATTTTTTATTGCTCATTCTATAGTGTAATTTTTCTCTTCCCCCATCTTTTGAGAGGAAAAGTTCGTTTTCGTGTTTCTGAATGCGAAGTTTGCGATGGCGTTACAAAATTTAGCTCTTTTGCGTAAGGGAGAATTGTACTTTTCCCTTCAGTTACGTGGCTTGAAATGTAATTCCAATGCGCTGTACCTACGTTGTGCAACTTTTGAAAGATAACGACCAAATTTGTGCGGATATTGCATATTTTTCCAAGGACGAAGTCCTTGCTCTTCTGAAAAAACTGTTTCTTTCAATACAATGAGTTTCGTAGTTATTAACGGAACAGGCAGCAGTATTTTCCCCGCCTTAAATCACGTATAATACATTATATGAACGTTTACAACATTTGAGTGCTTCTTCTCCGCTTGAAGATAAGTCAAGATCTGTTACGCTTATACGCGGAACTCTTACATTCAATAGTGGAGCCTTTGTCTATAGCTTCTGAGTGAGATACTGTGGAATGCTCTCCTGAACATTCTTCAAATTCTTCTCATTTACATCATTCGGGAGCATTAATGACTCCTCAGCGAGCCTTTTTGTTTAGAGCTCCAAAACGTTTACATTCCGCACAAACATTGTTAGATTCTGCCCATGTTGTCTTAACCACGCGGACCAAGCGACTGATTTTTAGAAATTGTTTCTACGTTTTCAGGATTTATGTGAAGTCTCCTTAATTCCGGCTTGCTTATTGCTGCCAACGGTCAAAAGTAAAACTTAATTTTTGCTACATTTTTAGTGAATAATTTAGAATTCCCATAATTTCATACAACTGTGTTGGATTTTTCTTTCTATTCGCATTCGTACTGAATATCTTTCTAAATTATACTTTGCACCTCAACAGTTACAGCAGGATTTCCTTAGCTTTGCGGATTTGGATAAAATCTATGCAAATGTATTTCGCGCGGGAGATTCGGAGCATCGGGTATGTGATATTATTTAGTCAGGTTTGAATTCACGAAAACGTTTGTCATGTATATTTGCTCAATCGCCAACTACTTATCTTCATTTGGATATGGTACAACAAATTTCGGCAGTGTCTGACAGATGTAGATTTTCCGACAAATTCATTACCGTACCAAAAGGTTTTGTCTACATCTCCATCTACTTTTAGGAACCGTATTTGTTCATGTTGCAATAAAACTTGTCAACTAAATCGTTTTGGAATAAATCCGGAGCATATACTAAATGACACTTGTCATCCCCACAATTACGTTGTTTCAGTTTCGGGAAATGATTTGCCTATTTTGGGAATTTTCCGTATTTACAAAAAATCGGGAATTTTTCATGACTGTTTTTTCCATATAGTCGATAATTTGGCTTATAATTAGTTTTGGGTATGCCGTTTTCCTTTGGCACTGACTTGTGCTTGTATATTGCGACTCCGTTCGGTTTTTGTTTCGATTAATCCAACTCAAAGGTTTAGATTTTCATTAGGTACCCAGCGACTTTGTAGTTATGACGAATTTACTAATTTGTTGCGCCTAAGTTGAAATTCAAATACTGAAACCATCATTACCATTGCACTTCAGTTAAGATAGTTTACACAAATTAAAATATTTAATAACATATGTGTATATCTAAAAAATCATGACACTTCACTTCCAAATCAAAGTTCATTTCCTGCCCTGTTAACTTCCCTCCTCTCGCCGGCTGTGAATTTCTCATCCACTGCTGTTGTCGCCCCTCTCCGTCATCACCCGGTCCACCATTGTTCCCTATCCCACGCCATCTCTACTACTGCATTTCTCAGTTCTTGATTAAAGTCACTTTATCCTTCCTCCTACTCCTCTTCGGCTCCTGGTTCTTCCTCCTTCTATCACGTGTTTTGTTCTAGTAACATGTATTTATATTATGTTTACATTATGTTATTTCCCTCTTCTTCTCCTTCTTATTTCTATTCTCTCTCCTCATCCTTCTCTTCCACTGTCTCGTTTCGAATGAGTGTAGACACGTTCTTTATTCGTTCCGATCTTCTAATGGGTTCTTGAACAATTGACTGTATGTTTAAATTTTTTGATACAGTTTTACTCTCTAGGACTATGTTACTAACTTTATTTGCCAATGATTCCAGATGTAAGTAAACTTTCTTTTTTCTGACTATGTTGTAGAGTTGGTGGCCGACTAAAGTCTTTCTTTCCTCTTCTTTGCGTTCTGAGTATTTATTACATTAAAAAAAATAGTATATGAGTTGCGTTGAGTTAAGACAACTGAGGAACACCTGGAAAAAAATCCCAGTCCCTTACAGGACGACTACAGACCTCTACTTCAGAACCCATGCCTCAACGAATTTCGCCATCCTTGCGAATGATGTAAACCTATGAACGGGGCCCTTAACCAGGTGCTATCTCCCAGGTCAGGAGAACCTAGAGTTCATGTGTGTAGGGGCCCTGAAATGAGATTCGTCTCTTTAGGACATTCCTCATCCATTACCCTCCTTTTCTTATTATATTGGTATATTTTTTCTATTTTCCTATCCTCTGGTATAAACTTTTATATCCATTGCAATATTATAGTAGTTGAAACCGTATTTTTCCAATAAATAATTTTATGTTATGTATTATATTATAAGGATAATTTATATATACATGTAATGAATTATTGTCAAAGAAAGCGCAAGAGTGTTAATTTTTCTCATTGTACCTAAATATCGCCCAGGTTAAAATGTTTCTGGTTTTTAAACTTAGGATGTATTAAAACGTGTTTTGTGAGCACAGAAGTGAAACTTTTTATGTAGCTAGCTTGCAAATCTTTTGTATTTAAGCGAAGGCGAAAACTCTATTCTTTTATTGTTAACCTCAGGAAGGTAGAGTATGCGACGTACAAGGCAAAATTTGAGGGGAACAGAAACACGTTAGGCAATGTGAACAGTCACGTGGTTGAGCCTTTAAGCCAATAAGAAGAGAGTAAAATGAAGTAATTGAAGACTGACGTTATCAAAGGCACGAAAATGTGACCAATAAGAAATAGTTTAGTTATGCTCCATGCGTGGGTCAGTTTAGTATAAATACTCGTGTAGTGAGAAATTCTTGTCAGTACCCCAGTCTCAATATGTAAACCACGACGAATCCACGGTAGTAAGTAATAGAAAATTCGCGCACAAATATTTCGCGGATAATGAAAGTGCTGATGTTTATATTCCGGCGAGATTAGTGCGAATATCACGAAGGTGCTGATAGTGATCACACGTTGTATTAAATATGTACTGTTGCGTAAATGAGAAAGTTACGTGAGAATTAATGATAGTGAAAGTTCATTGCGCCATATACAAGTCAAAATTCACAACGCAAGGAATATTGACAATGGCACGTGTTCTGCGAAAGTGTAAAAAAGGGGACCATATGATGATTTATACAGTGTGTGTCAATAAAAGTTCAATTACAGCTTAAATTCAAATTCTATACGTGTTTGCGTTATCATCTTATCAGTGATCCAGTTACCTGTCCAGGATCCCAAATCTTCGTTACCGCTAGCAAACCGTTAGCAAAGCCTCTACATAGAGAAACCTAATCCAGATAAAAGTTTATCTCATGATGAGATTGGCTGCAGAAGCCACTTCTAACACAGGGAACTTCTTCGAGACCAGCGGTTAGCGAACCGAAGACTCAGACGTGCTATTCTTTTTTTTTTAAATCAGCCAACTACAACGTAACAAAAGGGTTCCTGTCACAAAGTATAATAACTCATGAAAATTCATCGGTGCAAATTCTGTTAGCTCAGTGTTTACGTTATTAATTTCGTGTGCTTAAGAACTTTACTTCCCTCTACATCTTCTTTAAATTCCTCTGTATTAATATTATCGATATCTATCAAGCACTCTTCTGTTTGATTTATTTAAGTTTCTTCATATGCCAATAAGTCTTTGAAATAATAATTTAGAAAAATTAGATGGAGTTCATCGATATAGCACCAATAACTGAAACAAATAACATATTAGAATGAATTTCTATCATTTGTATTCTTTTGGAAGGAAATGACTATTGAGTGTTGGATATTTATTTTTATTCCATTTTATTCCATCATTTATCTATAACAACAAACGCTTAATTTTTATATTTTGATTCCACAACATTGACATGGCTGTTTAACCACATCAATAATAGTAACAAACCTTCTCATTGTTATTTACTAATGGTTGAGTATGTGTTCCGAATGTCATGCTTTCAACTTCTCGTAAAATTGAAAATTAAATCACTGAAGAATTGTTTACGTAAGGGTCCACTTTGAGCTTTACACTCTTTTGGAATTATAAGAAATCTAGCAAGCACCTTTAAGCGCACGTATTTGTTGTTTTCCGTTCCTATAAGCTAATTTGGATACACAGAGGTTTCTAGGGCTTGATTACATGCTTTGAAATACTGAAAATAATGGACCAAACAAAATCATTAGACATTAGCATTTTTCAATAATAGTAGATTATGATACAAAAGGTAAAAGTGGGGTTTTATTTTGCGAGTAGGAATGTTTGCGAAACGAAGGCCGTAGGCCATGTTTCGCAATTCTACGAGTACAGTAACACGGGTGGCGTATACTATTTTTAGACAACACTCGAATTTGTAAAATACCAATAATACTCGTATTCCTGAAACTAACAGAGATCATATTTAGAACGCGTTCTTGAAACAAGAGAAATGACGTTAAAAACGAGATGTCACATATTTTGATGTTTTGTTGATTCGCTAACGATGAAATTATTTACACCTTACACCAGCCAATGAGGCGATGAAATGGTATATCATACTGCTTTCTAGATTTTTTGGAAGTACTTCTAGTGTTATTGTTTATGCTGCTTCTATAATCTCACTTCCATTTCAGTTTCTTTTGAAGTCATAATTTCCCTAATTTAATCTTTATGTATGTTAGATAAAAAGTAACGCTTTAAATCAAAGAAAGCTGTCAATAACACACAGGTTAACTCTAAAACGAATTGCGATAAGTTGAAGTATGGCGATTTGTATTCTGAAAAGGTAATGCGAGCGCCATGAGAAATTAATCGTGTGAAACGACGTAATGAAAAGTAAAACCTAATCAAACCAAGTCGAGTTATTAAACATGTGCAAATACAAAGCATAATTTCCATGGATTGGACTTGAAACCAAAGTTGGTCACAATGAATATTATGGCACTAGTGCGATAATCTAAAGCTTTTAGCTCGTGTGCATTGTGTCAGAAGTCCTACTTTTAGGCTTTACTGCGTAAAGGACATAAAATAATGTACTACTTTATGACCTATTCTCGCGGATATAACCAGATGTTATATCCCATTCACCGTTTTTATTTATACTTCTTACAGACACTAACATACTAGTCGGCCACTATATGATTGCACTTTGGGATGGCGCCAGTGTTTTTTTTTTTTTGGACAATGCGTAACGGAATCAAGGCTAGGGACTAGAGGGGAGTGAGGGGCAAGGCGATAGAAGAATGTGCAGTTACACAATGAAAACAGTACAGTCTCAGCTTCGCTAGTAAATGCATCTCAGAACTGCGGATGTTTCTTTACCTGTCCAGATCCACTTGTTCCATAGCTCCTCTTTCCACCGAACGCACTCATATAGTGGTCGACGCGTACCCACATTAAAGTTTACCAAAAATTCCTCATATATTCAGGAAGCTCCGTACTTACACTTCTAGTGAAATAATAACACTTTATTTCTAAATTGAATGCAGTATTTTCTGTATTTTATATAACGTATAGGCTGTATAAAATGGAAATAAAGAATTCTTTCAATAAATTGGATGAACGTATTTTAATGACAGACTTTCATATTTTAAAATCTAATACAGAATTTTAAAAAAGAAAGTTTCCTGTTTCTTTTTAGAATTTAACAGAAATAACGAAATGAATGTTCTCACTTTGTGATTCCTATAAGTATCATTAACTTTTAATATGAGTTTTAATTGTATTGTATTTAATTTAATTTTGTAGTGTAAATTGGGACTTATATATCTAAACTACTGTATGCTTTTCTCCTTATATTATTTAGTAGTAACAGATTTAATTGGAGTAAGCGGAGGAAGGGCAAGTTATCCAGAGGCTATGAATCTCGCAATGAACTCAGCTGCTTTATCGTGAGGGAGACATTTCGCATTGTAATAGACCATGTCTGGTTGTGACGAATTGTACTACCACAAATGGAATGCTGCCCTCCCAGTCAGGATGGAAGCATTATAGTGACCCCTAAAGGCTGCCTTGAGTTAAGGGACAGTCCATTTCTCAGGCCGCCTCTCCAGTTCCAGGCGCAGTTTTCTAGAGCTCTGCCAGTTACGAGGCGTTTCCGTTCAGTAATTGAATGACTGTCTTTTCTAATTTCATTGAATATTATTTTTGTTTTATTTTAACAGTGAAAATAAAAACTTCTGCATAAAATACAAAAGCAATAGAAGCATTATATCTACTGTAATATTTTACTTTTTGCTACTACGGAGAACATGCTAACTTCCCTTTATCGGCCTGAACGCATGAAACAAGTCACGAATCATTGCAATTGTAGAATAGATGTAGCATACGTATGGAAATAGGCAGATTACGGAGCATAGGTTTTCAGCACATGCTTGGCAGGGAAATATATGCTAACCAAGGCTGAAAAACAGGTTATTATTTACGTTACCAGATCGTTTTACTTATTGTGCATTATAGCACTATTTTCAGACTCTGAGGGCGATGGAATGTAACTTAGTAGGTTTTAAAGTCGTCCATATTTGTCCTAACGGCCACCTAGTTCTCTTGAGTGTTTTCTTTGAAATCTCGATATCTAATTTGTGGATGAAATGAATACTTTCGTGATAAAGTACAAATAAATTAAATTGATGTGATTCAAAAGAAAACAGCCTCCAAGAGCCAAAATTGACTTTGGCGGTCCCAGTTTAGAACACACTTCAAGTTTGAATTATTTAGTATGATACGTAGCATACGAAGTGCCCAGAGATAAAGGAACTCAGATTCATACCGCAAAGTGGAGCAATCAAAAGAATAATAATATGAAAAGTATGGAAATAAACCGTACTAAAATTCTAAAAAGAAATTTGGCAACATCTGACTAAAGCTCAAAGAAAGGAAATGGAGGTAATGGAAATGAAATTAATAAGATCACTGGCAGGATATGGACTACAAGATCTAGGAAGAAACACTTTAGAAAGTGAAAGTTTCATTCAAATTATAGATTGATAAAGACAGTAATTGTACGAACAATATTAAAAATGGAGAATTCCCATGAAGGTCTTTAACTACAAGCTAAATTAATGCAAAGTTTTGGGACGCTCTGGAAACGCAGGAAGAAACAGTTTTGAATACTGGAGAAGGAACAGACGTATTGCCTAATTCTGAAAGATGCTGATTATTATTATTATCATCATATGGTGGTGGTATTTGTTATCCTTTCCCAGTTATTATTTCATTTCATGAATCATCACTGTCTACCACCAATGAGCATTAAACACTATTAAGTTTCCCATTCTCTCGCGTGTGTGAGCCTTCTGGTTTTCCACCGCCACATCTTAGCATCCATGATGCATATACAGCAGGCATAAGTTTTTGGTAGTGCTGTCTCCTACTCTGTGCTGTTTGTTTATATTTACAAATATTTATTTGTTTGTTTCACTTTGATTTTAATTGCCTCTCATTTGTTTGTTTACCCATACCGACTGGTTGAATTAAACATTCCAGTTCATATCCTCTTGTTCATTTCCCGTAAATGTTTACTTATTTATTACCTTTCTATTTACTCTTCCTCTTTATTTTGGGAGAAGGACTCCACTAAGAAACTTTAAATATTTGATAATTTGAATAATATGAATATTACATATACCTATCAGTAATATGGTATTTCAATTCCGTCAAAGGAGACACGAAAATACAAATAGAATAAAGTGAGTACACTTTCCAAATGTGTTAAATGCTTCATTTTAACAGTTAAATTTTAAAATCTAATAAGCATGATAGTAGATTAAATCATTTATTTCCGAATTGGTGATATGTTAAGCTTTGGCGTGAATGCTAAGAGAGTATGAAGATCATCTCCTCAACAAGATATGTTTTCTACTTTACTGGTCATTCTATCTCCCATTTTTAGCCGACACAACTTCTCTCTCCCTCTCCTTTTAAAAATAAAAAATTGTAAAAAATGGAAAAAATAAATCAAAAGTTATTTTTAATTCTTAAAGCCCTATATATTCAAGAGTGAAAGAGTTTGTGTATATTTTCGGAAAAGTTCAGTGTTAAATCCCCAAATTTTCTAAATAATATCATCTCAAAATACTTTTCCAAGGTCAAATAATTGAATAAATTATGTGAAGCAAAAATGGGAACATGCACGAAAATGTAATTATGCTCACATATGAGCTATTCTGATTGAAAAGTTAAGACAGAATCCATAAATAATATCAGGAAGCAGAAATAAAGCTCCAAATATCATTAAATTGCAATTTAATTCGCAAAGAGATCGTGAGGAATAACGAATCCTTATTAGTGTGACGTCACCGTCTACGTTCGCGCAGAAGTATTTAAACAAGTTGAGCTATATAAACGAAGACACGCTCTGCAGATTTTGAGTAGTACATAGCGATATTTTGGTTTCGAGAGCAAGATGAATTACGAGCAGAAGTTTAAGCAGAAGCTACATATCATGTATATTTCCTCTGTGCAGCATTACACCGCATGTGAAGCAGAAACAGGGCGCGATGATGATACATTTTGATACTGGAATGCTGTTGCCACCTTTTCTCGTTGTCTCCAATATCTTATGTTTTCGCTCAGAGCGCGCGTGGATGTATTGTTTAAATTGACTGAGAGATTTGTCGCGAGTCAATATTTGAGTTATTGAAGTGAACTCTGAACTGTAACACTCGAAACTATGAAATTTGAAGTATTATACCTGCTAACTTCTGTAATACCAAAATTACGGTTAGAAATAACTGCCTCCGCAATAAAAGAAACTAGAAGCATAACCTGGTGTGAGTTGCTAAAATGCTTATCGGCAATATCCCACACGCTAGCCACTACTTACGCAAGCGCGTCACTGGGCGCTTAAAATCACACACATTAGTCCGCTGCCCGTAACAGAGAGAGAGAGAGAGAGAAACTAATGTGTGCACAAACGTCGATCCGTACCAGTCACGGTACCAGAAAAGAGGAACTCCCTGATTTAATTACACGCCTCCTTATTACTTAAGCCACGCCTACATTAGAATTACTACACTAACATAATTTTCACACGCAACCAATGCTTCGAATCCTAAATGTTCGTCTCTTGACTGTCACTAGGGGCCTGCCTAAACATCTCCGAAATACCCTCACCTCTCTAATTTCCAGAATTGCCCTATGTACCTGTGTAACGTACTGAACTTAACTCTAAACTACCTTCTCAGAAATCCTTAATCTAACGTCTTCCCTCCTTCTCGCCTCACTAATGTTTTTCGTTAACTTGACTCCTAATTATCGTTATCTTTCCGGACAAACATTTTAACTCAAACTTGTTATAATATACACTGATTTAATATACGACAATTATTAATTGCAATTATTACCCTAATCTTACTATTATTTCTTTAATTAATCATTTGTATACTCCCGCAAATAATTACGGTATCACTTGCCTACAGTAAATTTTTTATCCTCGTTCCAAAAAACCTGAAGTAAGGAAGAAAATAATGCTGACATGGTAATGAATTTTGAATCCAAAACGTCCTTCTAATATGTTTGCTGACAGATAAGTAATATTACTGTAACAAAATGAAGCGTGGAAACTACAAACACTGTATACTGAATTTAAAATCATCGTGATATTTTGACATGCATTTCTGTTGTTTTTCCACTTGCCATGCTGAGTAGTGTTTAAAGGACCAGTCATGGAATCGAATGCCAATAAATTAATCACTGTAAGAAATAAAAAGATTATATTTATTCTTGATACCAATGACTTTGGAATTACTATGAATACATAATTTGTAAAATTGCCATGTATTTTAAGACCTATTGTCTACAATTATAATATATTTTAAAGTAGTCCATGGATCGACTATTTTCTATATTAACAAAATGCTATGTAATAATATGTACAAGGAACTCCTAGTCATTATAACCAATATTCAGCGAATTGTTCCCTACCTTTCTGCGTAAAATTCTTGTACCTGAGGCAATAAGTGTTTCGAAAGTTTTGCTTTGCTTGCAGGAAACAAACTGAAATCAGCTTACTCTTACAGTTGCAATTCAGGGCTGTAATCCGCTCAGCAAAACGAGCTCGTTTCCTGCTTTCCTTTCAAATATTAATTTAAAAAACCGTCTCTTGTGTTTCGCCCTAAGAGAATCTGCCGGCATTTCTTGTTATTCTTCTTGTTCTTCATGTTGGGATAAGCCTGTAGCTATCTCTTCCTTTGTGCGACTGTCGAACACGCCAGTGTACCCTAAGTGCCTCTTCGTTTTAGGGCATGTGCTTCCCACGCTGGTATTCTCACGCGATCTTAAAATCACATACGCCTGGCAACACAGCTCTTGAAATTCACATTTCTACTTTCTTAGCTTTCGTTGTAGATGACTCTAATTGTCATACTTATATAGAGGCTTATTAACATATTAGCTGTTGCACTAAATCAATTATTGAAATATTTTTTAAGGTACCTGGAAGGATTTAACTTCTTAATGTGAATATGGTTTTCAATTTACCTTTATTTTTAGCTATACCCGGATCATTATAGCTAAAATTAGAAAAAGCATAGCCTTCACAGTTTATCTGTTTACTGAAGTAGAGTTATTTATTTTGGTTTGAACTCCCAAGAAATTTATTTATATTAAAAGTTAACGTTTTTGCACTTTTGTTCATAATTTTTCGATAACTTGTAATATGTATAAACAACATTAAACAATTAAGTCAGTTGATGAAAAGAATGAAATGAGTAAAAGATACATAACCGTACAAAAAATGTGGTGTTAAAATTACCTGAGTTAATCAATCCCTAAACCTAAACTCAATATTCGCAAATGCGCTTAACTTCTCAGAAGTATGGCAGCCATATCGTTTTTCCATAACCGACTACAAAAATATTTTACCATACAATGTTAAAAATGTAAAAAGTCATGTGGTTCGGTTTCCATCAAAGTCAGAAAAGTTTTAAACTTTGGGGAAATATTTCAAATGTTCAAATAGCCCCTTTTTGCTGATATCATAATTCGTTTATACAAAGTCTGTACTAGAATCTGCCATATTCATTTTGAATTTATTTAGTTATTGTAAAATCGTATTCACACATTATTCCCATTTCGAAGAAGTAAATTTTCCCTGCCAGCTTCCCTTAGCACAACAGAAAATAAGTTAATGGTATTGGAAATCAAGTAATCTTCTGTTATAAAGAGTGAATGTAAATAATTGCGAATACCTTGACATTACTAAGACTTTGATTTCATTTTAATAACCTTTTTGGCTTATATGCTTTGTATATGCCTGGTATAAAGCTCCTGGAAGATAATGTTCTTTTCTTGCTTAATTATGTTAGCCTCGGACCTGTTGTTGAGGAAAATAGCAATCACAAAAGGAGCTTTACTGCAAGAAATTTCGTGTTTGTTTTCAAGTTTGAAGATATTTTAAATGTATGATTTATCACATTTTTCTTAGATAATATTGAAAACATTCCCTTTAATTTATCTTTCACTTCTTAGTTATAAAACAAAATTCTTATAATTGTATTCGTAAACTAGTCCTGTTATATAAATTAACAGTATACAATTATGCGGCTAACAAATATAGAAGGATTAGGCGATACTTAACTCACGTTATTTTTTCATTGATGAGTTTTGTCTCTGTTGTTTTCTCTTTGATTTACATTTGTGCATTGTATCACGGGAACATTAAAAATACCAGACTGCACGTGCACAGAAACAACTTTCCTTTTGAAAGTGTGAATTGTGACGATTCTGTTACGCCGTGAGAGAACCAACAATGCACACAGCTTCTGGTTGCATCCCCGAGCAAGTAATTCCAAGTTTAGTCTTACTTTTTCCAAATCTTCTATTCTTTTTAATTCATTGTCTTCAAATTTATCATAGTTCAATAAAAATCTTAGAAACGTTTTTCAAAAAGTGAACAGTGACGAAACAATACTAAAGTTGCTCAGGCCAGGTAAATACTTCGTTTGAAATCGACATTTCGAAGGTGTTCATCTTCAGGATAAATTGATCAGTTGTTTTGCCTGTCTGGAAGCCAAAGAAAAATCAGGAAAGATTCGATTATTTTAAGTGATGAAACGTTTGCGCAAATAGTTGTATGGGAAAACTTTTCCCTTAGTGCATTGTATGAAGCGGAATTAAACATCAAATGCTAAACTTGTACCATTTTTCATTTTTGAGCCGCACGCACGCACACACACACACATGGATGATTGTTCTTCCTGGATCGTTTCCAGTGATGCTTTTTTCCAAGTTCAAGGAGTCTCAAAACGTGTATTTTCAGTGAAATTGTGATATTGAACTTTTGGAAAAAAATTTATACTTCTCGTACCTTATGGGAGGGATAGATGAATTAACAAAGGAAAGAATAATTTAATATTCTGACACAATAGCGTAAAGATTTTTCTTTGAATTAGAAGTGACACTATAAGGGTATTGCAGTTTTAACACAATTATGTTCTCGTTTTCACCCTTCTTTTAATCCTAAACATTTAAAATTATTTTCAAATTCACGCACCTATTTTCTGTGTAACAAGAACAGTAAGCGTGAAAGCATGGAATGTGTTTGGGAGTTAGACTTCCCAAAATTATTAAAACTTAAATGTTATGTTACGAGATGTACATTAAAGAGCCTTCTGCAGATTTGAGCTGGTACTAAAATAACTTCTGTAGGTAACTGCAGCGGATACGTGCGATTAAAATCGTACAGGGAGAGAGTGGGAATATCGAAAGCTGAAATCTATTTTACGCTGTGTGTCCCTTTTTTGTCATCCCTTTGATCACGAGGTACATCTACCTTATGATACAACGTCAGCTCTGAGCTGCACGTAATTAAAAGATAATATTTGGACATGAGATGTGGTTAAGCTGATAGCTATGTTATAATTAACTCTTTTTTAGGGAAACGAAAGAGGAGAGGGGAATGTAATAACCCTTGCGTTGGCCAGTGAAATTTTGCTTTTCCCTTCTATGGAGAATGTATTAAGCAAAATGCTAGTATAAATTGTGATACCTTTTACGTTTGTAATCATTTAAGTGTCAAACACATATTCAAGATGTTCAATATTGTTTAAAATATTACTGTGTCATATGGAGTATGCAACATTATTATCTCAAATCTTAACCGCATCTTGAATATGAATTTCAGTAATTTCCAAATTTCCACTGTCGATGTGTACATTAAAAAAAAGAGCTTTACAACCATTTATTGGATGAAAATATGAAAAACACACTAATAAGCTAATTTTAAGGTGCTTCTAATAAATTTAATAACATATACTTTATGGCTGTGTTAGCAGGAAAAAATTTGCTATAATTGTCAAAGGAGCAAAATTGTGAATGACGCAAAAATTGCTTCTACTGTTTATTCCCTCACTCCTTTCTCCTTAATCACAATTGTGAATGACGCTAAAAATTGCTTCTACTTTTTATTTCCTCACTTCTTTCTCCTTAATCACAATTGTTATTTGAATATTTGTTAAGAGTGCTACAAATTGGCAAATAATGCCAGATTGGCCGCTATATTTCAAACCCAGGGCGGTGGCAGATCATATTTGGTAATAGCTGCCACGGTATTAGAATGAACCCCTCTAGGGTATTCAACTTTATATAAGCAAGCGCTTGAGCTCTGCTCGGGGGACTTTGTGTCGTAGCTTGGCCGGGACCCCACTGTATGGGCCTAGGTTTGACCCCACCTCTAGGGTTGTGGATTTTTCCGCCGAGTATAGGATTAGTGTTTACTAGTCTCTTGAGAAATACGAGGAGCTGCGATTGGTAGTGAAATGTGAGACGACAAATAACATTAGGGTTAGGGAACGAGCGGTTATGACTACAACACCTTCCCGTACCTGTTAGGATGATGCAGGCGCGAGGCCAGAAGTCATGCTTGGAGGCCTTATCCCTTCATGGGCAGTCGTCTAACAGATTATTATTATTATTGTTATTATTATTATTATTATTATTATTATTATTAACAGTAGTAGTAATAGTAATAGTAGTGGTGGTGGTATTAGTGGTAGCGGTTATGTGGTGGTGTATCAAGTTTAAGGCAATGTATTGGTGAAAGTTTGCAAAAATAAACGAAGTTTCTACTATTGTGATAATTAACTGTTACTTTACACAAGCCGTGTGTAGGAAAAGATTGGAAAGGTAGAATCACTGAAAAATCGAATTCCATCGATCTTGTTCTTTCCGAGCGGTTCAACTGATCCATGGCAAAATTCCGGTACCGCAGTAAATTCCTACAATTGACTCGCATTTTTCCCGGTAAACCACAAGGAGATCTGAAATATATTTTTGAGATAACATACCTCAATGGCAACATACAATGTAGTAAGTACTTCAAATCCCGGGGTTCTTAGTTAGCCTCTATTAGTCCAATCAAAGATGATTAACTGTTCTTTCACACAAGCCGTGTGTAAGAAAAGATTGTAAAACTAGAATCGGGGGGACAAATTCAATGACATAGCCGGG
The DNA here is from genome assembly GCA_030765065.1 of Deroplatys truncata. Taxonomy (NCBI): domain Eukaryota; kingdom Metazoa; phylum Arthropoda; class Insecta; order Mantodea; family Mantidae; genus Deroplatys; species Deroplatys truncata. The sequence goes on along the minus strand of CM060977.1, from coordinate 178,846,968 downwards.
ATTTGAACCATGGGTCTTCCGCTTTCGGCCGGTTGCTCTAACCAAATGCGCTACTATGTCATACTTGCGACAAGTTTTTGTGCTCATTAATTTTGAAACGCAGGACTTAAAGTACTTATGACGCTGTAAGTCGCCATTGGGGTATGTTATCTCAGAAATTAATTTGAGATCTTCTTGTAATTTACCGGAAAACATTCAAGTCGTTTGGGGAATTTAATGCCGTAGTAGCTCAGTTAGAGAGATCACCCCCACGAAAAGCGGAAGATCCGTAATTTAAATCCCGGTAATGGCATTGAATTTTGTCTTTAAAAGATGTGTTCCAAGATAAACAAAACAACTTTGAGCCAGTTAATAATTTTCAGTACAGCCACTACGGTTTATGTCATGTGAATTCCTTTAGTAGCATTAGTCGTTCCAGAAATGTTCGCTATTATACGAGTGAATCTTCCTTCCTTCATCCTATGTTCACGTTGATGGTCATAAATGTGCGTGGTGTATTGACTCTTAAATCTTTTCTCTACCGTACAGTTGTAGCGTGCAGTAAAGAGAACAACGATATATTAAGAATGGTTCCCTTTGCAGTCTGCAAGTAACGTTTTTCATGTTACAAAATGTGTGATACTGCAACATAGTTGACCTGTAAATATTTTTACATTGCATATAGCCTTTGATTCCCTGGTATGTCATTCAGAGCAAATGGGAAAACGCTGTACTGCTGACTACTGTGATTTTACAACAAAGAGAGATACAAGCAACTGAAGATGCAACAAACAGACGCGTTTGAAATTACGCTCAATCTCTCGCCGTTTAATGATAACTAGAGGATAATTAAATGCATGGTCGTTGCCCATGAGGATTAGCCATTCAGGATTGCCAGATCAAACTTGAGAGGTAATTTAGTTCCAGACTCGCTTTTGATATCCGCCAAATGTCATGTCAAGTTAGATTAAACCAGGAGACAGTAGTAATGCAGGCGAGCGCTTATAATACAATTTATTTTCTTAGCACAATTCATTGTCTCCGTAAGTAATAAGTATACTCAGGATGAGCTTTAATCTTCACATTACTTCAAATACGGCAGAAAATAAATTGCGTATGTTAGAGATAAACCTTTTTGCAAAGTTGGACATTTTGCAATTTGGTCGCTTGAATGCTATTTCTCCGACAAAATAGGTTACACTTGCCTTTATGACGTGAGGCAGACGTTTCAGTTATTTCAGTTTTTGTTACTTCTTAATCTGTAGAAACCAATAAAGAAAATATGGCAAACCTTCGGTCATATCAGATGACGAACATGGAAGGAGTAAAAATGCAATAAGGAATATTTTGAAAATGACTAATATTACGAAAATAGTTCAATATAAATTATGTGTTTTAATGGTCAGTATTTTTGGTTTTGTATCCAGTTTCTAATAATCTCTCATAATTTTTCATTTATACAAAAATTCAATTATTGTGAAAGAGTTTACTATTCACAAAAATTAAAAATGTGCGTTTTATTATTATCACAAATATCTTAAACATGTAGTATCAGTTTTTGAATAATTTTTGAGAAAATAAAGAAGCTTCTATGTAATAGATAGCTTTTAGATGTTTTTGAAAATCTTCGTTTTCTATTATTAGAATATGCAGCACTTAAAAACCAAGTTTGGTACTCATTCGACTCATTTCCGTCTTTGAACGCACATGTAGATCTTTTACCAAAATTGCTTGCTTTTAGGTTCGTGAACTTCACAACGTGTATTTCTAATATAATGTCGATATCGAAGCCTTGGGTAGAATTCAATACTTCCTCTGACTACCTTAAGTAGATAGTAGATAAATTAATATGGGAACAAACTATTGTAAATCCTGACCAATGAATATACTTCAGTTGCAACCAATTATACACGTTTTAGTTATCTGGTAGATTAAACATTCGGTTTAAGTTCATGTTACAAAATGTGTAACAGTACGACAGAGCACAATGTGTGAGTTATTTATACCAAACTTTAAAACGGCAAATATGGCTGTGTTGGGTAATAAGATCACTTTTTAAATATTGGTTTCATATTATTTATAAATCATTATTAGCTATTGCATAGAGAGTGGCGACCAAGATATTAAAAATTCTGATGTAAAACATATGAGAACAAGAAAAGGTTTATTAACCAAAATTGGAAATATGGTGGAGCAAGTACTCCGGTCTTGCATTAATAACAATTACACACATACATTATTTATTTAGTTTTCCTTTTAACCGTTTTTTTATCATTCATTGAAGCAGAAGTCATGGTTTTGCCTATTCACCATCAAGCCACGCATAGAGTTAGTAGTTGTCGGACTGAGGGGCCTCCAGCAAATGGATATGCAGCCCATAGCGGATCCTTTGTGCTTCCAACGCGTTTCATAGGAAGGGCGATGAAGGGCAGTACCGAAGGGTGACCAAGTGCTTCTGACGATGTGCGCCAGCGAGGGGAGTCCCTAAGAATTCCAACATGGCAACCAAACCTGACACCGGCTACTTCTGTTTTAGACAGTTGTAACCTGGTGGTCTCGATGCAGACGAGACAGCTCCCAGGAAAGAAAGGGGATCATAAGTCTCGCTAGCGATGGGAGTCCCTAACTGTTCCAACATGGCACCAAACCTGACGCCGGCTACTTCTGTCTTAGGCAGTCGTAACCTGGTGGTTCCGATGCAGACGAGACAGCTCCCAGGAAGGAAAGGGGATCATAAGTCTCGCTAGCGAGGGGAGTCCCTAACTGTTCCAACATGGCACCAAACCTGACACCGGCTACTTCTGTTTTAGACAGTTGTAACCTGGTGGTCTCGATGCAGACGAGACAGCTCCCAGGAAAGAAAGGGGATCATAAGTCTCGCTAACGATGGGAGTCCCTAACTGTTCCAACATGGCACCAAACCTGACGCCGGCTACTTCTGTCTTAGGCAGTCGTAACCTGGCGGTTCCGATGCAGACGAGACAGCTCCCAGGAAGGAAAGGGGATCATAAGTCTCGCTAGCGAGGGGAGTCCCTAACTGTTCCAACATGGCACCAAACCTGACGCCGGCTACTTCTGTCTTAGGCAGTCGTAACCTGGTGGTTCCGATGCAGACGAGACAGCACCCAGGAAGGAAAGGGGCTCATAAGTCTCGCTAGCGAGGGGAGTCCCTAACTGTTCCAACATGGCAACCAAACCTGACACCGGCTACTTCTGTTTTAGACAGTTGTAACCTGGTGGTCTCGATGCAGACGAGACAGCTCCCAGGAAGGAAAGGGGCTCATAAGTCTCGCTAGCGAGGGGAGTTCCTAAATATTCCAACATGGCACCAAACCTGACGCCGGCTAGTTCTGTCTTAGCCAGTCGTAACCTGGTGGTCCCGATGCAGACGAGACAGCTCCCAGGAAGGAAAGGGGCTCATAAGTCTCGCTAGCGAGGGGAGTTCCTAAATATTCCAACATGGCACCAAACCTGACGCCGGCTACTTCTGTCTTAGAGAGTTGTAACCTAGTGGTCCCAATGCAGACGAGACAGCTCCCAGGAAGGAAAGGGGCTCATAAGTCTCGCTAGCGAGGGGAGTTCCTAAATATTCCAACATGGCACCAAACTTGACGCCGGCTACTTCTGTCTTAGAGAGTTGTAACCTAGTGGTCCCAATGCAGACGATACAGCTTCCAGGAAAGAAAGGGGCTCATAAGTCTCGCTAGCGAGGGGAGGCCCTAACTGTTCCAACATGGCACCAAACCTGACGCCGGCTAGGCCTGTGTTAGGCAGTCGTAACCTGGTGGTCCCAATGCAGACGAGACAGCTCCCAGGAAAGAAAGGAGCACATAAGTTTCGCTAGCGATGGGACTCCCTAACTGTTCCAACATGGCACCAAACCTGACGCCGGCTACTTCTGTCTTAGGCAGTCGTAACCTGGTGGTCCCAATGCAGACGAGACAGCTCCCAGGAAGGAAGGGGACTCATAAGTCTCGCTAAACGCCAGAGAGACATTTTTCAACAGGGCAAATTCCACCGTATCTACGCAACACACCAGCCGTTGACGCCGTACTACCATAACAAATTTAAGGTAAAATAGATGGAAGTTAATGATGGAGCAGCAAATGATGAACAATTAATTCGTGGAAGAATGGGAACCACCCCAGCATTAGCCTTCTACTCAGGTTTATCAATTGTACAAAAGTGGTTGAGAATAAAGGGGACCTTAGAGGTTATTCCCAGAAAATTCAACATATACATTTTATTTGTCATGAAAATTGCTTAAAATGATGGTATTTTAATCAAAATCGTGAGCCATTTTTGAGATGATCAAATATAATGAAAAATTATTCATATAAAGCGCAGTTTGGGACGACGGCAGTGGAATTTTCTTCAAAATCTTCGGGACGTATCCTTGGAAGATTCTGAACTTAAATTCCAGGTTTCGTTTTGGATTTATGCTCTCCAGTCATGCAGACCATACACGGGCGTATTCCTAAAATTGCTTTTCTGGGGTTCAGGGGTCTCAAGATGGGCATTTCCGGTAAAATCTCTGCATCGAATTTTTTGGTGGAATACAATACTTCCTCTACTTACTATATGTAGTAGAGAAAGAAAAAGGGATTCACTTTTAAATTTTCCCCCTGTTTTGAAAGCTACCGCAAAGTTTTGTCAGTTCAGAGAAGCTTTATTCAAATCATTAGGGATGTAACTAATTGCATGTGATTAGGCTGAAAGTGTTATTAAGTTTCAATTCTGGGTAGGAACCTATACTAACGTGTGTAATGTGACGTCATGAATTTTTAAGTAGCTGTTTTACCTATTTTGTTTGTATGTAATATATGTGGCCTTTCCAGTTAGAAAGTGCTGAATCAATTACTATGAAACTTTATATATAAAATATGTTAGGTCCCACTCAGAAAACCCGTTTTATGGAATCTTAGTTAGCTCCCTCAAAGCAGAGTAAAGTGGTACAGCGCTTAACTAAATTCAAGTATATCACTTATCATTGAGTTAGTGTTTTAAGAAGAATCATGGAAGAGAAAGTACCATAATTTTGTCGGTATGATTTAAAGAGCCGCAGTTAAATTCCGTTATTATTATGGTATAAATGCAGAGAAACGTTATTTTAATAATAATAATAATAATAATAATAATAATAATAATAATAATAATAATAATAATAATAATAATAATGTGGCGTTTCAGAAACATACACAAATTTGTGTTGAATGTTGTTGATTAAATTATAGAAAATGTTAGCAAAGCCTATTACCTAGCAAAATATACGTAACATTTAGCGTACCGAATGAACTATTCTGTTTATAGTTATCTCTCTGTTAATCTTACCGAACGTTAGAATATGTATATAATAAATTACTAAATTTTATTATATGGTAGTTACAAAAGGGAACACTCCTAATAACGTCTGAAACTCTAGTTCAATAGACGCCAAAGTTAGAAAAAAAGAAAGAAAGAAAGAAAGAAATAAAGAATAGACAGGCAAAGAAAACTACAGGAAACGGATAACTTCGCATATTTTATGATAAGGCAAGCATAACTGTTACTTCCGGTACTAATAAACGAATAAATAAATAAAATAAATACAAATATTGGCTAAAGGGGATAAATAGATACTATGTTTACATTTTCCGGGTAACAAAATAATAAATCAAAGCAATGCCTTACTCTTAACTGCTTTCTTAGCAAAAATGTGTAGCTAACGGCCTTGCTGATATGGATATTGTAATTGATGGCATCCTGTGTTACCGTATTTACCTATTTTTGTTAATTTCTTCGACCAGTAGCTTAACAGTTTAATCCTGAATGCATTCCATCTGGGATTATTGTATTTAAGAGGATGTATATACTTGCTGCGGGACATTGTTAATACTGTAGCTGCAACATTTTTCTACGACGAGAGTGATATTGAGTGCATCCGGAATCCTAATAGATAGTTTGGTTAAAAGGTTTTATAAGTTTACTCACAATGTTTAAAGACATGGAGCTTGGGCATTAATAGATTCCAAGTCAATCATCTCTTTCATTATTTTCAGAGCTATTTTGTATCTGTAGGTAGGGTTTTTGAAATTCAAATTTAATAAGCAATAAGTATTAAGTCTGTTTCTTTTGAACCGACATTTTCAGCTGCTAGCGCCAGAGAATTGCAATTGTTTACAGTGGCGTTGCCCGCTACTGGTATATATGCTCAAATCCCTGGTCAACGTGGGAAAATGCAGATGTCACCCCGTCTCTGTAATCAAAGCTATCAATCATGGGGCAGCTGAGTTACACAACTATACCTACAGTGAACATCTGCATAATTCATTCCCTGACAAGTCCAAAATTACACAGGTTTCATACATAAAAGTCGCTATACTATATTTTTATGAGACAAAGCACAACTAAAATATGAAATCGATTCGTTTTTTTACACTGTATATACCGCTCGCACCGCATGGGCACCACAGTTGGTGGACAATGATGATGCATGAAATGATGTGATATTTGGGACAGGAAATTTGAGAAGGAAGTTTTCCTGGACTTTCAGTTGAGGGTAACTCCGCGGCATTTACAGGTTATTAAAACTAAGAAAAACATAGGAGATACCTGAGCCAGCAGAATGGTCGAGACGAGATTTTAACCCCGGACCTCCCTTTCACGTGTCAGTGGCCTAACGACCTCGGCTATACGTGTCGGTCGTTGTAATGGACGGAACACGGAGAGAGTTATCTATAATGCAGAGTAAGAGTTTTGTAATGCGTACTTTAATATTAACTTGTCACGATTACGTAAGTTCCACTGGATAACACTGTTGTTTCACTTTTCCTAAAATGAAGCAGCATGGATGGTAAATGTTGTTTATATTGCTGACTTGAGTATGTAAGGGTAACACGCAATTTGAGCTTCCTCCTCATTAATGCTTATTTATGATGAATTTACTGTTATTGTATTTGGAATTAATCAACTCAATCTGAAATAATTTTTATTTAAATCAAACGTATATAAAATTTTCCAATGATATTGAAGATATTACTCTGTATTACATAAATCACTGAGAGAGAGACATATAAGATGAGAGGTTAGCAATTGAAATATTGTGGCTTAAATAAATGCATGTGGTAAAAATTACATTATTATTATTATTATTATTATTATTATTATTATTATTATTATTATTATTATTATTAGTTTTTGCACTAGAATGCTTTTAGAAGTACAGCATATACTTTTGCTTTAAAAATTAATTTTATTTATTAAAATCAACTTTTCTCTTGTATATATTATTCTTTTAGTGTTATCGTTGTGAACCTTCTTTACGCATTAAACAAACTCCCCGTTCATTATATATAAGTTCATACTTAGCCAGGATACCTAAATTCGGATGAAAATTTACAAAGCACACATATTGTTAGTTTATTTAAGCACTTTGTATTAAACCCTTAAAATTCGCATGCTCATTTCCGTATTAAATGGTAAATATGTACTAAATTGAAAATGCACGGTGAGATCCAAAATATGCTCAAATATGAACTAGAGCCTGCCGCTTGCCCATATAAACACGGAAAATAAATGTGCTTCTATCCTCTGACAACAGCAATTATAGTAATCCCATTTGTTGATAGCTGACACACTTGTATACACAGGATTTTGCATAATCCCTAGGAGAGTTTCTTTTGTAGAGTTTAAATCCGGTTTCTACTGCATACGGCACCACAGGTGGTGAAAAGTAACGTTACATGATATGAAATGAATATTAAGAAAGGAAATTTGGGAAGGAAACGTTCAAGCCAAAGTTTAAGGTACCTCCTCAGCATTTGTAGTTATGAGGACCGAGGAAAACATGGAAACAGTCTCGGTCAGATAGGTCGGCACTGGCGGGATTCAAACCGTGGACTTCCCGTTCATTAGTCCGTGTTTCAACGTACTCGGCCACCCGTGTCGGTTTTAATCAGTCTAAAATGAGTAAAATGTATCTGAATCAACAGGTTAAGATGCAATGATTGTATGAAGTATCGTATAAAGTTATTGAAGCTTTAAAATATTTTATTAATAAGGGTACGTATTATAAAAGAAACAAAGATGAATTGAACTAACAATTTGCATAGAAAATTCCAGTATTAGTTGCAACACTTTGAACACTGCTATGTAAAAACTACGTTTGTCTCTTTCCTTCCCTCACAGATATGTAAGTTATAAAGGGAAACGTTGGAAGCCGGCTGAGAACAAGACTGGTGTGGAAAATAACATATTGCTATAGAAGGTATAATTATATATGTTATTGAGGAAATATATCCTGAAACATAACCATTACAATAACAAATATAACTAAATGTATTCTTGACCCGAATGAAGCAATCATGACAACGGAGGAACACATGAAATACACAATTTAAACTTGCATATAACCTTACAATAAAATATGGAAGTCATAAATGTAATAATTTCGCTTTAATATTCAAAACTAATTTAAAGTGTCCTTGTGGACCCCGATATCCTAACTAAACATGTATTTTCTGAAGGGCTCTTACGATATGCATGTGCTTATCCTACTGCTCTGCGCACAGTAGCGTTCTATCGATGATCACAAATAGATCACCAACAATGGAAGAAATCATGACACAATCTGTGGTTTTATACGGTTAGCTGAGTTCTTGATAATAAATACACACTCCCGGAGTGGGTGCAGCTACATTTTCGAATTTCGAATTAACAAACCAAAACACACGGGCAGCATCGGAGGAGAATGTCTCCCCTATGTGAATCAACTCCTTCACCTACCTGTATCTCATCCACGGTGACACCTACTGAGGCTAGCTTTAACATCTTATTTCGCGGTCCTAATTCGCTATAGTTGGTGCGTGTGTTGTGTAACTGGGTGAGTATTAGAATAAAACCAGTAATTGTTAATATTTATGTTAATAAAATAATAGGCTAGTTCAGAATATGTCCTAAAATATTCCTTCTTTTGTTCCGGTTGCCTTTTACTCGTACTATGAGTGACGGTACGCACTTTGCATTTTTGAATACCAAAGCAGTTATTTCTATATAAGAAAGTTTTATAGCAGGGAAGATGAGGGAGTGTATTCCGACCAGAAATCTGTTCATCAGAAACATATGTTTTGAGGCTCCCTGAACCAAAACAAAGCTTTTTTAGAAAATTTTCTTGTGTGGGTCTGTAAATAACATAACCCAAAAACGAAATGATGAATAAATACCAAATTCAGTATCTTCCAAAAATGCGACTCACAGACTTTCAATAAATCCCTTCCACCTAAATTATCTAACAATGGAATTTTGTTTAAAAATGTTTGATTTTTTTAAAATACAACTAACGATTTTGATTTAAATTCTACATTTTAAGGCACTTACAGGATAAATAAAATGTATACCCACCTTATGGGAGTATCCTGTGAAGTTTTTTTTCATTTGGAAGAATTTTACATAATTTAATGTAACCGTTAAACCACGTGATATAGATAAAACTTAGTAAACAAAAATGTAAATCTCTTTAAAACGAACCCACTTTATCTCAAATAAGTTTTTATGAGATATCCGTTAAATGTAACTGATATGGAAAATGGAAATATCAAAAGCACTTTTGCTTGAAATAATTCCTTATTAAATGACTCGTAAGAAAAAGCTTTGGTTTAGGTGAATTAGAATAGCGTTAATAAGATGTTAGCAGACAAATCACGTGTCGCAAATAACATGCACTTACAGAACACCTCTTTCCTCAAATTTACGCTATAGCTTAGCACATACTCGATCAGAAAACAAAGGTTCATAACTAAAAACGTACTCTTTTGCAGCAGAGTTTTTTTAAAAATTTTAACGGCCTTTATAAAATCAGAATTTTAATTGAAAACAAAATGCCTCAAGATATTCTATTGGTCGGGCTTGCTAGATTGAAGTATGACAAACCCACACTCACAAATGTGACTGTGTGCTATCGGTACATTTAAAGAGATGTAAAGTGCCATGTCGTTTTAAGTGGCGCCCTCGCTTAAGTGCCTAGCATTGGTGTTATGAGGCGCAGGGTATTGCGGGTACGAGTCCCGCCTCAGGCATGGGTGTTTGTGATATATGTGCAAATACTGGAGAACTATCAGGAAAATAACAAGAACGCGGGAAAGACGAAAAAATTGAAAAGCAAAGAAAAAAAGGTAAAAAATAAAAAGTTTGTTAATCACACTTAATATTACCACGTTTAATATTATAACTTTTTAAGAGAGTGGATAAAATGTTTAGGAGAGAATCGAAGAGATCGGTCCCAAGTTAACCATTCTGTGTAAGGAAAATCTCTGAGATAACTGATTCTCAGTGAGAGCCAAAACTAGGCCAATAAGTTTAAAACTAATAGCATTAGCTTACCGCTACATACTAAAAATCCTTTTTGCATTCCACCCAAAATTTCGATATTGAAATTGCTCCGAAAATACATGTTTTGAGGCCCCTTTAAACTCAAAAGGATTTAGAATAAATATCCGTGTGTTGTGTCTTTGAACAGCATAACTCAAAATCGAAAGGTTGGATAAACACCAAACTTGGTATTTAGGTTCAGTACCTTTCAAGGATGCGTCACGAAGATTTTCAAGAAAATCCCTCACCCCAAAATTTCTTTTACACGGAACACTTTTCAAAATGTTTTATTCTCTAAATTGACTAACGATTTTTATTAAAATTTCACACATTATATGTATTTACATGCAAATAAAATGTATATCTTGATTTTTCTGAAGTTCTCTTCATTGGAAAATGAGATCTCTTTAAAATACACAGTTTTACTGTAATAAGTTTTTGCGGCATAAGCCATTATTAATGTTTCGAATTGTTCAATACTTGCCTATTCTCTTAAAGTCCTGTCAACATTCAGTTGTTTGCATGGAAACAACAGAGAATTGTAAGGTCAGCGTATAAGCGTCCCGTTCTAAACTTTGACTATCGCTATTCTCTTTGTATATATAACGAAATGTGTAATGCAGCTATTTGTGTAAAGGTTTATTTGATAAAAACGTAGTAGACAGAAAAATATGCTTTAACAAGAATAGTTTGTACACCGAGTAATAATTGATAGATACAAATGTATTACATGAGTTGGAAAGGTAGAATCAGATGACTGAAAAATTCAATGCCATAGCCAGGATATGAACCACGGATCTCCCGGTATCCGTCCGGTTGCTCTAACCACTGAGCTACCATGTCAACATACCGGCATACCATTAAGCCCGGGAGATCCGTGGTTCAAATCCCGGCTATGGCATTGAATTTTTCAGTTATTTGATTCTACCTTTCCAACCCTATCCAACACACATGAGGTTTATTTTTATATCTTTCCCTTAATTTGGTGACATTTATAAAGCTATAGGATTGTAATCCCTGTGCCGGTTATGAGCGCACATCTTGCGTTAAAGATATATAGGAACGGTATTAGAGCCCCGCGCCTGCGAGGTAGGTTCAAGTAATCCCATTCGAGTAGACTCTTTTTGTGTCCATATGTAGGACCGGTGCCCATTCAGCCTCACGAGGAGGATGAGGAGCTACGTCTAAATGGGTCGTGAAAAAACACCTATCTGACTAGGGGAAGTGTAATGTTAACCACGCTATTTTCCCCTATCAGTTCGATAATTCTTCCCCTAGATCAACATGGGAGTTTGCAGTACAGGTTAGTATTTTTTATTACTATTATTATTCTTTTTTCCCTTGCTTTTGTCCTTGTTAGTCGGCGTGGTGTGTCTTAATAATGGAGACTTAATTAAGTTGTACGTATGTTTAGTCCCACAGTCGTCTGTAAGTCCAAATCTTCAATACACGTCTATCGCAGCAAAGTGTGGAATTATGGTTTTTCGCAACGAATAAACAGCACATTTAGGTACTGCAGTTCCAAAAACTTACTACGTGTTGCATGTGAAGAAACTAGATTCGAGCACCTTACAACTAAACCGTCGTATTGGCTTACGACTGCACCAACCGAGCAAAGAGAGGTAGCAGGTGTGCTTGGATACTGAGACTGCCATTTTCTGCCCATTCAGTAGAAACCTAACCTCAACACTAACCTGCTGCTCTGCTGGCGTTAATTGAAGTATCGGGAGCTAATTGCTTTGCTGCAACCTTGCCAACTGCTAACGAAAGTCCTGCATTTCCTTTTAGTGGCAGGAAATACAATTCCAAGTTGTTTCGTAGTTCTTCAGTTTCTTTTAGTTCACGTTCGAAAACCGCAAAGAAAAGTGGATGTTTCTTTTCTCCGTTTTTTTTTTTCGTTTTACGTATTTGTTTCTTTTTATTCGAACTTTACAACTGAAATGGCAAACTCCATCTTACCCATATTCAAACTTGGCAAAGTAGGTAATATGATACACACCAAGAAAATCATACTAGAAAGAAATGTATGACATGATCCGATTCCTTTCCAGACATCTAAAGTTATATATTAAGAGGTTAATTTGGATTGTTTTTATTTACACTTGCATTCCGAACGTTAGCAAGTTTTGTGTTTCGCATTTTAAATGCAGTTGATTAAAAACAAGTACATGATTGCAGCCAGGTTTCATTACTGGGATATCGGAATTCATTTCAGTTTCAGGCAATATTCACGGTCATAATAAGCTTTAGAATTAAGATGATTCATTCTTTGCTGAAGTTTTAAATCAAATGTTCTGAAATGTGAACCGTATGCTAGAAATATGTACTATAACTGAAGCCAAGTAGTTGAGAATTACTTATTCACAACGAATTGGGTTAATAGAAATTCTCTACTTTCAAAATATGTCTTTAGGAATAACATTTTAATACCAGAAAAGCGGAACATTTAAAATATAATTAAATTATGTGGTTTCTCCATATGAACGTTTGAAATCCTTAAATTTCCGTTATTGCTTCCTTTTTGAAATACTTTCACTGATTTAAGTTCCCCATTATTTAGCTTTATAATCAGCTACATATAAATAAAAAGGGACACTTAGGTCTCCTTATTTAGGTTTTCTGCATTAACCTAAAAACTCCAGCTAAGTAAGTGGGCAACTGTATTACATGGAAGAATTCATATACCAAAACTTATATATAAGGTTTTTCTTGAAAACACCAATGTCATAAGTGCTACCATTCTTTGGCACCTGTACAGTTAATGGAATCATGCAGAAGTAAACACAAAAAAATGGAGTAATGTGTAATTTTAAGGATTGTAAGATATACTTTTTTTTTAGTTTTCAGTGCGGTATGGAATAACAGCATATAAGCTGAATGTTTTTAAAGTGTGCACCTCTAATGCTTTATACAGGATTGAAAATAAGGCTGCATGGCTTTTGCCGCTAATGAAAGAACTGTAATACAGTTTTCAGAACCTTATTAATTCCGTCACAGAGTAATAAATGTATCTATAACAGAATGGGTTCATCAGATTGTTGACGTCGGTCAGTAGCAGCACGATAATTTGGGGCGCTTTACAACATCGCGGCGGTCATCAAAAGAGGCTTGTCTCTGCAAGTGGACGAGCATCACGTAAGTCCGGCGGGTAGAATTACATTAAATTCCGGCTAATTCCGTTACTTAGGTATGCATGGTAGCAAGAGTGGACGTGCCAGCTTTACGGTGCTCATATCTGTCCGCCGCGTCTTGCTATTCATTAACTCTGTGTTATTGGATGCCCTTAATATTTCATGTACCACACACACAAAATCCTTGATTCTGCTGGCGAAACCACGTAATCAAATTGGAATCTAGCACAGTCTCCAACCAAGTGTCTCTGTTCTCCACCAAACAAATACCATATTCTTGCTGCGTCTGTTCTTTCAGAATGAACACTAATCTGCTCTAAATGGTGAATAGTAACAATGCATGATTTAGACGCAACTGCCATCTTTATTTTTCTCCCATTAGGAAATGCGTGTATTAAAAAATACTTAATACGATATAACCAATCATTCAATTGATCTAGTCTCTCTAGTCCTACCTAAGGTATAAGCTCAAAAGTTGCGATCTTAAGCCCATTTAGAAGCGAGTACAGATCATCTTCCACATATTGCGCTACACATTACACTTTTGAAAGCTGAAGGTGTTAGCAGACGTTGTGCCTTAAACGTGGTGGGCTGCTAAAACTGCGCATCTACGATAAGATTTTCGATGTAGACGTGGTTGCAAGCTGTTACTGCAAACGCACACCGGTTCGCTGTTTACCGGCTTCTATGGATAGGAAGTAGTAATAGAAAAACAAGACAAAACAAAAAAGTGCATATCTATTAGGTAGATAAGAGAGTGCACCCCAGGTCATTAATAACACGTGAAATGTGAGAATATATGTCCGTCGTTCACTTCAATTAATACGCGCTTAATGAAAAGGGTCTGCGTGCATGTGAGTGTTTTAGCTGGGATGTCTATCTGCTTGTCTCTCTGTCTTCTTTCCGCTACCTCGCTCCCTCTTCCTCCCTATACAGGGCGACTCTTGGATAAATGAAATAAATATTTAAATGAAAAAGTATATTTGCAACATATATATATATATATATATATTTATATGTTTTCCTTTAAGAAAGTTTTAACATCTGCCTGACAGTTCAGGTGACCATGGAGGTCCAGAATACAAAAACATTTTTACTTTTATCCTTTTTAAAGCGTATAACAAATGTTAAACATTAGTTCAGTTTTTAAAAAAAATTCTTATACAAACAAGCCAAAGTTAACATAATTAACAACTATAAAAGTGCACACATAAGGTAACATAAAAAATACAATAAAAGAACATTAGAATTAAGACTTCTGTACTGTTCCAGCTTACTGCTAGTATGAACAAACAATTATCAAATTTAGATTTATTTTCACTACCTATAAATCCAAGAGAAAGGCTACATAAAAATAGCCTTATACTTAAATAGCCTATACTTAAAGAAAGAGAGAAGATGTAGTTCTTCTCATAAAACTCAGTATAATTATAGAACACTACAAAAATAGACGTATTGTAAGACAACACTAAATAGCTTATATCTGCATTTTGTGCTAGCAAATTATAAATTCAAGGCTGATCAGTAATTTCAGTTCTGTATTTTCTGCTCCAATATTCATTTTAATATACTTTTATAATCGATCAGGAATTTTGCACAGCCACAAATGTAGTTTACTATAGGAACAAGATACCAGATTATATCTATAAACGCTCTGCCATGACGGGTAGTCAGCCCATAGCACAAGATTAGTATTCTGAGATTAATGTTATGATTGTGATTTTCTGTCTTTTTCCGCTACTAAAAACAAAATTCACAAGAAAAAACTGCCCCCTGGCTAATTAATGAATCTTGTAGCTGAAAAGAAGGCTTGTGTTATCACAGAATTGTAGTCTGAATGCTTGCACTACGGGTCATTATATTTTAATGCAGATTATCTGCCATACTTAATATTTTGAATAATATGTTAACAATTCGTGGTTTTAAATTACGCTGCTCTTGGGAACATACTAATGTAAATATTTGAAACAAAACAGAGCTTTTAAAAGGAGTTACACGCTCACACGAATGAAGGCAATTGTATTTTTTATTAAATAACATTAAAATTGAAATTTAGTTCCAGATCGACATCACTTAATATTCCGTGTTCCACACAGACATGTTATTTTGAGCTTTTTATGGACATTAACGTTTTTCTATGTATTTTTTTATTTGGGAATTATTTCAATCCCGACAATTCTGTTTCGAAATATTTACGTTAGGTGTCTATATTTTTTCTATGAATATAATAGTAGACATATAAACTAAATTTGGTTAATTTAGAATTTACAGTCTTAAAGATAGCACAAAGAGAAATAATTTAAGTTATGAATATCCCAGGCAATACACTGAATTTTATTACAGATTTGTCAGTGATTATTCTCGTTTTCATCAAAGTATGATCAGCAAGAAAATCCCAAATAATTTAATGACACAACACCAAGATATCTGTATTGTATATGTCTTTATGATGTTGGTATAAATTGTTGTGCCAATATTCAAAGTTTGGTTCCAACAGTTTTATTTTCTCTAATACTCACTGGTACTCTTCCAAATTCATCAAATAAGAGGAGAGTCTTGGTTAGACTCGAGAATACAAACGCGCTAACCAGAATGCTTTTATCTGTTAATATTAACTTAATATTATACTTTACGGTATTCCCGTAAAACGTACAGACGGAGGGCTTAACGGCAGTGGAGGCATTTTTGCGGCTTTGTGAGCATATTTGAAGCCTTAAAGATTTTCAGCACGTGCATGACAAAGCATTAAATCCTATTCCATGATATTATAATTTGTTGATGGTAATAATAATGCAATACTTGTTGATAACTTAAGATTTCAACCGGAATGTATCGCACTAATTGGAAGAGACAGGCGAGGTCTTATGTTTGCAACAATCCCATCACCATCCTGATGCCTCTTCTGTGAGCTGTAACAAAATGTACAGCTTACGAACTTACTTTTGTGGGGTTTAGAGTTTGATTACACCATTAATGATAACTAACAATAACCGATAAGCAAAACTGGACGTGAATGTTCAGTAATGGACAGTGTGATTTGTAAAGCAGCTTCCTGAAGTGAACTGTTATCTTATTCGCGTTCATTGGCTGCGGGACATAATTTTTCCATTTTTATTACACTTTCTGTTTAAGTTAGTCATTTAGAGTAAAATACTGGCTTGAAATCTGTTTATAGCCTAGGAAGTGGTGTGCTTTGCTATTTAATAAACGTTTATCTATGGTAGCAGAAGGAAATTTCAGCACGTATGACAGAAAGTATGAGTCCTAGCAGTTCTTTAATTATTCTTATCCACGCCTTTTTAAAATTAAATAACGTGGTAAAATTTGCATACTAATCGCTTCATTAGAAGTAGGGAAGAAGTTAAGGTTAAGAAGCGGAAGCCTCTGGGAGGAAATGATGAAGGGAGACAGTACAGCGGTGACCCTATAGTTTCCAGGTTGATCATTCCCATTCTATGGGCCTCCCAATGTCCGGAAGACCAAACGGACGGGTTCCTTGCCGGGTGCTACGTACCACCGACCATCGTGCACTTCTGAGGAACAGGAACATACGCGAGAGTAGAAAATCAACCCCAGCATTCGCCTACCAACGCGGAATAGTCACAAAAACCACAGTCAGGTCGGTCGGTCAAATTAGAATCGAACCTGGATCTTCCCGAATACAAGGCGC
Source organism: Deroplatys truncata (assembly GCA_030765065.1). Classification (NCBI taxonomy): domain Eukaryota; kingdom Metazoa; phylum Arthropoda; class Insecta; order Mantodea; family Mantidae; genus Deroplatys; species Deroplatys truncata. The sequence goes on along the minus strand of CM060977.1, from coordinate 178,829,844 downwards.
TACCATCTGAGACATTCGACTAGATGGGGAAAATAATAAATGGGCAAGATAGCCGTATTCGTGAGTCTGGTGGAAAGTTAAAGTATAAAATCGCATCAATTATCTTGAAGTTTTAATTGTCCCTCACAGTTATGCTGAATGTGAGTATTTTCAGTTTTGTGAGAAAGAACAGAATGGGCATTGTAATCAGTTTCTCGACTTAAAATACAGCAACACTATGTACGCTATAATAAAGACTTTCTGACAAGAACTAAAAAAAGCTACAGTCTAAAAGATTCTGAATGTACAGCAACAGCAGCAGCTTAAACGTTACTGTGTGTGTCATGTGCTGAACTATCTGCATAATCTATATGTATTAGTCCTCTGCTTGAAGAGATTAGTAATAATTTTATACCTATTTAATATAATAATAATAATAATAATAATAATAATAATAATAATAATAATAATAATAATAATAATAATAATAATAATAATAATAAGAGTTGCTTATATTACGCGTCATTTCTGTACGTTTACTTACTGAACATTTTGCGCATTCTAAACTTCATATAATCGCAACATTATTACGCTTTGCTTGACGAGGAAAGTTTTACAAGTGTCAATTTCGGGAACTTGGCAAATATGATATAGTGTTACCTACCTATGGCAAAATTATGAAATAGCAATGGTTGCTACAGGGAAAGAAAGTGTAATGTGTGTTTTCACGAAGAGGCTTTCCATGCTTTGTAAACTAGTGGTAATAAGTAGATTGCTTTAATTAAATCACATTACAAATCCCAGGATGGATCTTGTTAGATTGCCCTGAGATAATGACAGAATGTTTTCTTAATGACAGTGCTGTACAGAATTCCAAATATGTGTCCCTATATTTATTTAAAATTTTACTTTAAATTCTTCTCTCTTTTACAACAGTTACTTTAAATTATTGTATTTATAATTTAAGAAGCTTTAATATCAATGAATTTACACTCTGAATTTCTTTACAAACAAGAACCATTTATATAAAATTCCAAAAGCTTCTTCAACGAGAAGCATGCTCATAATTCACGTTTACGAATAATTTGTGCTTTTATAAATATTTAGCTCGTTTCCTTTTCTATAATTTTTTCCCATTAATTTATAACCACAATCCTAAGCATCGTATAATTTGCAAAAGGACAAACTTTAGAAATTGCCGTTAAATTTAGTATACCTTTGCTTCTTGCCGTATATATTTGTGGCGATAAAATATTACACGAACGTACCCCTAATAAGCTAAATGGTGTGTCCTATACTTACGAAAGTTAGTTAACGTTAAATTTTGACTAGGTCGAAATATTCAGACGCACGACGTTGTTCGCTGATAGCGAGTGTTGTGTATATAGCCGACCGCCCCAACCTAGGCTCTGGCTTCTTTCTCTTGTCGGACGAGCTGCTCACATCCAGTTGGGGAGTGGAGGCTTGATGGCGATCACCCTGCGCTTCCCCAGGCAGCAACAAATCGGCAAACTCTTGACTTAATTCCTTGCCTGATCCCGGTGGTGACATTAGGAAGCCCAGGTAGATAATATTTCAAAGTAGATTTAGTTATGCTTCTATAATTGAGTAAGTTAGATCCAAAAGGTCATGTGAGTTCCGAAACTCAAAATATTAAAAATTGAAGTAGCAATATATTATGATTCTGTCTTCTGCATAAACTACCATTCCGAAGAGTTTAGACTGCATTTCTCACTTGATACTTGTTCAACTTCCCAGTTTGTGTTAAAACAAAATAACTTGAACTAATACAAACTGGTTTTCTGTTGCTTAATAAAACCTCTGTTTTTGGATCGTATGAATTATTGCTTTAACCGAGTCGGTTCTGGTCGACAATGATTGCCGTTCTGGATCAGGATCACCCATAATGGTCATAATACTCCAGACTGTAGTGGAAGGGAACTGTGCAAAAGGGCACAAAGGTTACATGAATGATAAACAGTTGATTCGTCTTTAAGGCTTTCAGGAGCAAAAATATAACTGAATCACGATTTTACTGTAAAAAAATTGCTTCAGTCCCAAATAAAAGCAGGTATAGACTTATTTATGCAAAATAAAAAACGTCGTGATAACAACTTTCTTTTCTGACTGATGCATTTAGAAACAGCTTTGCAAATAGAGCCAGTAGTATCGTAAATGAAATGGAATTTGTATTTATGTTAGAAGCTGAAGAATTATAACTTTTTAATACATAAAATAATTTGCAGAAACCCCTTTTGGACTAAGGATTCAGATTACAGTATTTGTAAAAGAAATGAATACCAACCCATTGGAAAATTAAGAAAGCAACTGGACTGCTTTGATATATTTCCCGTTTTCTGTAGGTAGACTAAAACTAAAAGGTTGAATCAGGTAATGCGGGTGGCGGCTCTTCGCCTTCCACAGCAATGCTGTACCTTTCAGCTACCGAGGTGAGATACCTGAATACACATTAGTAGGGTAGATTTGCGGGTCCTGAAACAGTTAGCCCCGCCCCCTCCCTCCCCCACCCCCACCCCCCGCTGTGCCTTGGTAGTTTTAGTTGCAGCTGCGGTCGTAAATCATGTTGAGTACAATGGAGGCTTGACAGTTAAGCAATTAAGGCTGTCAATCAACTGTCAAAACGAACAAAGGGGTCATAAATTTAAGGTTCTGTAACAAAGGCGAGATGTTTTTCCTACCCATTCCACATCCGGCCACTTCTGCACCTGGTCAGTTACCCACTCCACTCCTATTGTGTGTCGAACACGTGGCATACTCGTTCCACTAGCTTTTAACAAAAGAACAATGCTTAACCTTCAGCTGTCAAAATGAACAAAGCCCATGATGAATTAGGGTTGTAACAAAGCCTGACCCTTTCCATTGTGTAAGAGATTCTATTGTGTGTGCCTTTCTATTGTCCTTGGCAAGCATTCTTTAGAAAGACCACCTGCAGCGTTCCCATCCCAATAACAAAGCCTGACCCTTTCCATTGTGTAAGAGATTCTATTGTGTGTGCCTTTCTATTGTCCTTGCCAAGGCTAGTTTAGAAAGACACCTGCAGCGTTCCCATTGTTTGGCCACCTGCTAGTTTAACAAAAGAATTCGAGGGTTGCTTTATACTCGACTTGTCTTTGTCTGACTGTGGGAAAAGAGAGAGCCATGAGTTCCCACGCGTCCTGTCCTTGTTTGTGTGAAAGAGAGAGAAACTTGTTTACCAACTCTGCGTGACGTCATACTTTAGAAAGACACCTGCTCCATAACAAAGCCTGACCCTTTCCATTGTGTAAGAGATTCTATTGTGTGTGCCTTTCTATTGTTCTTGGCAAGGCTAGTTTAGAAAGACACCTGCAGCGTTCCCATTGTTTGGCCACCTGCTAGTTTAACAAAAGAATTCGAGGGTTGCTTTATACTCGTCCTGTCCTTGTTTGTGTGAAAGAGAGAGAAACTTGTTTACCAACTCTGCGTGACGTCATAGTCGGCCATCATGATTTTGCCTGAGGGAGTTCTCTCCGATGTTTTACGACCTCATACGAATATATCCGAGCATAGTTAACAAGCATTATGTTCCAGCCAGCGACTCCGAAAAAGCGTCTAATATACATTTCATTACGTGCATTAAACCTCTGAGTGATATCCATAGATCGGTGTTCGATTCTTACTGTAATCAAAAGTTTATTGCTAATGAGAAATTAATGATTGATATTATTATATCATTACCCTAATTAATAAAAACGGCGTTCAGAGAATTCTAGCTAGAGTCTTACCAAGTGAAGCTCTAACGCGCAATAACTATTAAACTATGCAAGGCCAGATTGAAAATGTATTTAACAAATATAATTTAATTTTTATACATCATCATCCTAATTAATGAAAGACCGTTCAGAGGACCCTAGTTCGAATCTTACCCTGCAAACTCTAATGTGTAACATCTAGTAAATTACGGATGCGTGTTCTAAAAATATATTAAACACATGCGTATACTTAGGTATCCAAGTTGATATTTTCTTAGGGTAAAACATTATTATATCATTACCCTGATTAAAGCCCGTTCAGAGGTTTCTAGTTCGAGTCTTACCCTGCAAGCTCTATGCCTACTAACTATTAAATTACGGAAGCGTGCACGATAAGATTAAAATGTATTTAACAAATATAATTTAATTTTATACATTACGTTGTTTTAATGAAAGGTATTCTTAGGAACTCAGAAGCCCATAGTTCGAACCTTACCCAGCGAAATGCCATAATAAATACTAAATTATTGAAGAGTGAACGGGTCAGATTAAAATGTGTTTAACAAATATAATTTAATATACACGACATTACAATGTTTAACGATCTGTATTCTTAGGAACCAGAGATCCATAGTTCGAATCCTGCCTTGCGAAACGCTATAATAACTATTAAACTATGCACGGGCATATTAAAAATGTATTTATCAAATATAATTATTTATATTAAACACCTGCGTATACTTAGATATTCCGATGCCTAGACACGATTCTTTATTTTCTTTCTCCACAACTTGTACACATCCAGGCGCTTCCCATATACACGAACACAAGTGCATACATCAACAGGCATACACAGGTGCATGCATGCACACACATGCACATACATGTAACGCAACAATTATCTCTTTCAAACAGAGATATCAAAAACCTTTACGTGCATTGCCCCTCTATAATAAAAGTTTTCATTTCCCTCACTGAATCATTTATTCTCTTGCATAGAAAAACACATTCATCCCCCCTCCCTATAGATCGCTTCCCCCACCGATCCTCTCTGCAAGTCATTACATGTGTTAGAAGAACCGGTTTTTCTAGCCGCTATATATAAGCAGCCCCTTCTCGCACTGCTCTGAATATTATTCGAGGAGTAATCGAGTCGATAATACAATGGACGATTTTTGGAGTGAATGCGGAGGAGAATCATACCATTATACATATTATCATAAAGATTCGTGTAATGGCATCATGCATTCTATAGTGTGTAACATGCCTTCCTATCATGACCAGATGACTTCTCGAGGCATATGCACAGACAACTGCCCTGTCTACAAAAGAAGCATCATGTAAGTATCGTTTTTATTATTGAATGCAAGCTCTAAAAAGCGTGCAATTGTTCTCTAAAGAAGAGTGAAAAATTAAAATGTTTCATTCTATTGTGCCTTCTTTCTTTCCAGAGAAACTGATACCGAAAGTGAGGGTGAGATGCTCAGCCTCATTTCAAATCACGGCTCTCTGTGGCATTCAGAGTACTGCAATGGGTATACTCACTCTGTACTGTGTGCAAAACCAGAGGTGCACGACAAGATGGCGTCATACTTTCCATGCAATGAGAGCTGCAGTGTATTCCTCTTCAGACAGAGAAATTTAAAGTGAGTACCTCTTTAAATATGTATCATTATTGTACATTGCTATTGTCATATACGTAACTTCAGAGAACATTAATGTAAACATTAATTTTATGCGATACTAACATACATTACATGCTACTATAGTACAAGAGCAGTTGCATACGACTAACACTGGAAATTATAATGACTTTTGCAGAATTCAAATGACGACACCAGCGCCTAAAACCGAGGTAGAATCCGATGATAAAGAACCAGAAGATATAGTGGAATATCCCATTGCACAGCAGTATGCTAAACACATAGATGAGGAACAGGATTCTAACTCGCCGCAGGCTGTGGATCTAACACAGACGACCTCCGAGTCTCCCCCTGGAAAGCCTGCAGAACTCGGGAAAACATTGACGTGAGTATTTTCACATATATAAAAATCCTTGGTTCATTTTAAGTGTACACTAACAAAAATATGTAATTCTTTTCAGGATACCTTAACTTCACCAAGCACTTTTCTAAGACCTTCATTGTGTAATGTTTCAGGCGGTGCAATAAGGGGAAGAAGAAGAGGAACAGCTTTGCAGACCTGCAAAGGAGGCTGACGCTATTGGAGGATAGAATAAGCAACATCGAGACGCCCAAGAAACATGCCGGTAAGAAGCGTGTGCCGAGACGTCTACATCTCGAAAAGGCGCAGCATTAACATAGCATTCTTCTATGATCTTCCAGTGCTTTTAGTGAAAAACACAGACAAATTTGTATACATGACAATTCAAGATTGGGTGATAATTCGTGAGAGTCTTCCTACATTCAGTGCATTCCTCCAAACGAGAAAGTATCCGCGTGTGGAATATTGTGAAAATATTCTTTTTTCTTATAATATTGTTGCTTATATGCAAGAGACAGAAATAAAATTTTTTAACACTAATTTAAATGATTGTGAAATATTTTTAAATAGAGATGAAATTTGCAGGCTAAAAAGACTTGTACCGTTTATAGACTACCATTTAGGTAACATAACTGATGCAAATGTAATGCAATATTTTGGAACGAGGAGTTGGAGGAAGAAAGTGATGGAAATGCAGGATAAATAATAACAATAAAAAGAATGAAAGTATGTTTTTACATAGTGTTTTTATTCATTAATAATCCTTACATTGCTAATGAAAAAACAAATCCTTACAATGATTAGTTTAAAATAAAAGCTGCATCACATGAGTCAGAGGCTTGTATGTAAATACTTTATCGTGAATTATCAAACAATACAAAGTGGTCTGTGCAGGAATATTTGCACTAGCTTGAATTTCTATTCTAATGTTAACAGCACCATTTACAACTTCCTCTGGTTGATGTGAGCAATCTATAACAAATATAGGAGCAAATTTAAGAAAATCTTTTCTCTTCAATAAAGGATAGTTCTCTTTTTCATAATAAGAGTTTTGAAACTTTGAGTACATATCATACAAGGATGCAAATCTAGAGTTTCCAAAATCCAAATTCATATCATGATAGGGATAACATTCGCTATTAAGATAAATTCTCAAATTAGTTATGTTACAATGATCAAAAAGAGAACCGTCTTTAGATGCATTAGTCGATCTTAAAGTTTGAGCACCCAAAATGACAAATCTCGGCTTCTCCATTTTTGATGTGGTGGCGACATTCCAAGTGAATGATTTAGTTTGCGGCACAGCAGGTTGAGTATGCAGATCCATGGTCCTAAATGGGAGATACAGCGCCTTGTCCGACTTGACAATCTTGAGAATTTCAACCTTTTCAGCATCAGAAAGTCGTATCACTGGCATTCTCCACTCGATTCGTGCAAGTTTAACGCTTGCATTCTCTTCACCCTCAGGCGCTATAATACAGTTTTTAGAGTCCTTGGATCGAATCAGCACCAACTCAAACTTGCTATTGAGTATGAGTTCCTTGTGGTCGTCAGCAAATCCCAGAAGCATCGAAAGCGGTACTATGGCGTTGAAGGCTCCATTTGCTGTATTCACAATGTCCATGTCTTCTCCAGGATAGCACCATCCAGCATTCAGCAAGCGATCAGACTCCATTGGATTGAGAGCAGCATAGTTGCGTAAAGTTGAGGCGATCCCGGGGTTCCTGGTTCGATCAATAGTTGAGCCGTTCATATCCAGTCGAATCTCCTCAAACATGAATGCAATAGCGTTATTGGTAAGCTTTGCAGTAGTAGCTGTTCCATTAGGTTTAGTAATACTCCCCTCGATGTATAGATAACTTCGATTAGGTAAAGTATATAAATCCTCAGCTTGACAAGGGATTCTAATTTCATCATTAGCGTCCAGAGCCGATGTATTATACGGTAAAAACACATGTTCCTCTTCTTTAGTGATCTTGTCATCGAATGTCGGTGCGCTGGTAACATTGAAGATGTCCATGATTATAGAAGTCTAAAGCCCAATACCTGGAGGAAGTGTCGATTGCGTGATGTTAACCCTCCGGGTGTCAAGGGCAGAGTATGATGTGTGCGTTGAATCACTCCCTTATTATATCCTCGACGTCGTTGACTTCTTCTAAAATCTATTGGCATTGCAACGGATGTGAAGCCTTATGCTTATATCCTCGTTTCTAAAGTCAATGATATTACCACTTTGGTCCACTACACGAAGACTAATTTGCTCTATAGCATTGGTGTTTATGATTGGAAGGTAAATTGGATTTGACGGCTCTTGAGAAATATGATATCCAGGCGGAACAGAAGGGAAAAACTCGTAGATCGAGTGGCCGCTTTTACCGTCGATGAAAGAGCCTGTTGCAATACTGCACTCGATTCGAATGATGCTCACCTTAAATATATTCACAAGGTAATCAGATTCAGACAGCTGATTAGCTGGAATAACTTTACCTCTGAAGCCCAATAGCGAGCCTATAGAACGATCACCGGAAAAATCAATAGTGAAAGGGCACTTAATTTCAGCCTTCATTGTGTTATTATTAGGTCTAATAAAGAAGACATTCTCATCTACACCTAGCTTATCTCTGATGTATTCATTAATATCAGAAATCTCATAAGTTCCATCAGGTATATCAATGATCTTAATTTCATCATTGTGCATGTAATGAAATTGATTATTACTCCAATCAACATTAGGAATTGAATAGAAGGTTTCAAAATTCAGTAGAGCAATCTCATAATGATACTTTGGATCTAGCTGAAGAGGTGGATTCAGGTATGTAGTAAGCACAGACTCATTGCCACTGACTGCAATAGTGTAACTCATTGCGATAGAAATTGCAAGCACAAGTGCCCACAGATGACTGAGCTGAAACTCTGAAACCTCTTAGTGTTATACAGTACCTTAACATCTCTGAGGTACCTTTCGATCTCTTTTGGAGGCTTCAAGTTTCCAAAGCTATCGAAATAAAATGACACGTTGCCATCCTTCTTTATAGCAACCCAATGAGTGCCTTCATTCTCTGAAGTATCGAGATTAACAATAATTCTCTCTCTGTAACGAGGTCTTGAGGGTAGCTGATCGATCATGTATACACCCCTAAAATGAGGAATCTTTAAACGTCGGGCATACAAGTCGAGGTCTATGTTACTTAATGCTTTTTCCGGGACAAGTATAGCCCTCTGCCGGAGTTTTTTGAATTTCCTTTCTTGCTCGGCCTCCTCTTCCTTTCGGTGTTCCTAGCCTTATTCTTCTTCTTCTTCACTCGTAGGCCTTTCCCTCTTGCTTCAATTTCTTTGTTATGTCTCATCATTTCAGCAAGTTGTTTATCCGCGGCCTTTTTCTTATTTACAGCAGAGGCTATTTGTGCAGCGCCTCCAGCGGCGGCTCCTAGTGCTGCAATAATTGGTATGAGTGGTAGAAATCCTCCTCGTTTCTTCTTCCTGGATCCCGCACCAACAGCTACCTTACCCTTCATGATGGTTGTTACTAGTCGGGCTGCCAACCTTTCACCTAATGTAGCATCAGATGATTGCACTCCTTTCCAGGCCTTTTCAGCCAAGATTTTGTCGGCAACGTTCCTCGAAGCAGAGTCCTTATGCTGTGCGTAGGCTATGTCGTGAAGCTTACACGCTTCGTCTAAAGGATTTATTCCGGGGTCTCCTCTCTTTAGTCTTTTTTCTAGTTTTGTCCCAGGTCCACAGTATCTGTAACCAGGCAAATGTGCTTCAAATGGCAGCAGGTTAATGAGAGAGTTAATTAAACCGGAACCTCTTGAGACCTTAACCCCCTTAGCGCTCATGGTACACTAATCGATTTTAATGGCACATAGTTCTTTTATACTCTGTCATTGCTACCATTTATTAGCATATATACATTAAGGATGATTTATTTTATTTTAGTTGCTACGATGGAGCTGGTGAAGCAAGATTGCTCGCTGCCTATCCAGGTGCTAGACTTTGAAAGTGACTTTAGACGCGATCGTCACGGGAAGCTGTTTCCAGGCAATGTTAGAGCGCTAATTCTAGGTAGCTCCAGTGCTGGAAAAACAAATGTATTACTCAATATGATACTTCACGAGAATGGACTACGCTTTGAAAATGTGTACATTTATTCAAAGTCGCTATACCAGCCAAAGTATCAATATCTTGTTAAGCTGCTTGAAAACATTGAGGGTATAGGTGTGTATACTCACGAAGACGGTGAAAGCGTCTTGCACCCATCAGAAATTAAAGAAAATTCAATCTTTATATTTGATGACGTCATCACTGAAAAGCAAGACAAGATTGCATCCTTTTACAGCATGGGCAGACATCGAAATGTAGATTCAATATATCTAGCACAATCCTATGCCAAAGTCCCAAAGCATTTAATTAGAGATAATGCGAACATGATTATACTCTTCAGGCAAGATAATTTAAACTTGAAACATGTATATGAAGATTACGTAAACACAGATATGACGTATACTGAATTTAAAGATTTGTGCAAAGGTGTTTGGGAGAGCTCTACAGAAGGAAGACCTTTTATGGTAATAGTTCCCGAATTTCCGATGAATGACGGTCGATATAGGTGCGGATTCGATGTATATATTAAAGTTGTTAATAAAGAAATTGCTCATTCATAGTTCATCATGAGTATTGACAGGTTTGGATCACAGAGGGCTGCTCCAGTGAAAAGATCGCTACATCAATTTATCATAAACAGAGATGGAAAAGGAAATTACCAATTCAGGAACAAGAGACTGTGCATTGTTCAGGATCCTGAGGAGGACGACGACGCAAGCACTAAACGCTACGTGGATACGCTTACGTCTTCTACTGAAAATCGAATGCAGGAGTTCACGGAAAAAACGACATATCAGCGCATGGGCGAACTTCAAACTACGCTTAGGGATCACATCCAGAAGTCGCTAGACGTGCAACATGATGCTCTAATGGAATATCTGAATAAAAATACCCTTAAACGCGACGATGGAAACAACATTATCCTGGATTCTATAAGATTGAAGATAATCCTGCCACCTCAAGAGGACTATGACGTGCCAAATAAGAAGCATGTATTAGAATATATAAGTGCAAGAACACCACCACTCGATTCAAGCGGTAACGTTTCATTCCAAAAAAGAAGGCTAATTGAAGTAGCAGATCCTGTCGATGACAGTGATGGAGCAACAAAAAAGTTTGTTAAAGTTCACGTGGGAAGGAAACAAAATGAAATACGCCAAGATTTAAACAGCAGACTTGGTGCAATAAGTACCACAGTTACAGAAACAGTGGGAAAACACATGGAAACTATGGCGAACCGCCAGAAATCAATGGATGGGCATCTGACATCTGCAATGGATAATATCAATACCCTTAAAACACAAATGAAAGTCGTAAATTCATTAGTAGAGCAAATGAGAGGGGAACATGTAATTACACTGCAGACGTTGCCTTTCAGAGGGAAATCACAGAGGTACATGTTAACAACAGGTCTTGAATATTACAAATCAAGCGTAAACGGCGAGATTGTTTCTTGCTATATGACGTCACCAACAGCTCCTACTGTAAGACCTGATACAATAATTGAAATAAATAACAAGTCTCTGAGAGCTCTACCTGCACCAATTGCAAATGGTGATAAACTAGCCTTCACTGCTCCTGCAAATCGTGTAAGGGACGGCCATTTTCTAAATATCGAGCTGAAAATCTCTTATAAACTGAAGTCTGCTAAATAAATAGGGTATATATTAAGGTGAAAGTCTAATTTCAGTGTCATTTCAAGATGGACAGCGAGTGCATACGACTTAAAGAATCTGTAGCTATGCACACGAAGGCTATAAGAGAAAAGTTACGTTCTCTTAAAGGTCAGCAGTTTGAAGCCCAGAGAGTGATGAGTGAAGCTCTTCAACCAGTGACAGATCCGCTTCAAGATATACTTGAAATACAGAAAAAGAATACTACAAGCAAGGAGGAATCACCGAAAGACATGAAAGATGAGAAACTCTACAACTACCTTAATAAAGTTCGAAAGAAGGACAAAAATGAAATAGATTCATCATATGGAGTAAGATATGAGGATGGCAGCTACATGCTAGGCAACAAGATTATTGATTTCATCAATAATAAAGTTCGAATAGGGGACGAAACGTATGAAACCACGCCTGGATTGAAGGAACTCATCTTCAAGAGAATACCTGAAATGCATGCATACACCGAGGATGACCTTGAAACATACAGTAAAATACTTAAAGCAACACATGTTCATCGAAGAAACTTCAGCAAGCACGGGCCGCTGAGATCGGGTAATTCCTACAAGTATAAAAGCGTTATACGTCCTCTAGTAACGAAACACAAGGGATTAGGACTAGAGTGGAAAGAACATCGCCCTAATACGAGCCAAGACTACATCTACTGGACCGACCCTAATGATCTGGTGGATCGCCTTAGGCTACTTGTGGCATCCAGAGACGCAGGCAATAACAATCATACTCAAGAAATTGAAGAGATTATTCAAGAACTAAAAGCGGCAAAGGTTATAGCATGACATCAGTGAAGCAACATATAGCAAGCGAGCTCCATGCTCCAGCCCGGAGAAACTTCATGCGTCGAAAGATTATCAGCAAGGGGCTCCACGACTTGGTGCAGATCGACTTGGTGGAGATGATACCGCATGCAAAAATCAATAAGAATTTCAAGTACATCATCATTGCAATCAACTTCTACTCTAAAATGGCATATGCGAGACCTGTAATGGACAAGACAGGACTTCAAGTTGCAAAGGCTATGGAAGATATACTGCAAGAAATGATAACCCCACCCAAGAACATACAGAGTGATAATGGAAAAGAATATTATAATAAACATTTTAAAAATTTAATGGCAAAATATAACATCAATCACTACAGTACCTATACCCATGTGAAGGCAGCTGCTGTTGAACGATTAATAAGAACTTTAAAAAATATGATGTATCGCGAATTTCTAGCCAATGGATCATACAAGTGGCTAGACCTTTTACCTCAGATCATTGCAAGATATAACAACACTTACCACTCCACTATTCGAATGAAGCCTATAGAGGTGAAGAACAATGATCTTCTTCTGATTGTTTACAACTACACTCAAGATCGAAAAGAGAAGAGAGGGGCAAGAAAGTTTAGTGTTGGTGATTATGTGAGGATATCAAAGGACAAGGGACATTTTGAAAAGGGCTTTGAAGCTAATTGGAGTGTTGAAATATTTCAAGTTGTTCATGTGAATCACACCAATCCCGTTACATACATGCTAAAAGGTAATGATGGTGACGAGATAAAGGGGTCCTTTTATGGTCATGAACTGCGACCTACACTGTACCCTAATACATTTCTGGTAGAGAAAGTATTACGCAGACAGGGAAATAGGATTCTTGTAAAGTGGTATGGATTCCCTAATACTCAATGGATTGACAGAAAGGATTTATTGTAGAAAAATAATAATGAAAATAAAGAGGCTTTCATTCCACAATAATGTGTGTTTTTTTATTTCACTGTATATATATATTGTGTTAAATAAGAAAATCATTATTTAAAAACATTTGGTGTTTACAGGGTTTACATGATTAAAAATCAATAAGTTGTTTTAAGTAAAAAAAAATCATAAACAAAAAATTACATATATATATATATACAACATTATCATTCGCATTTTTTTAGGTCAATCTTTATATATACACACACTCACACACACACACACACAATATATACATGATAAAACACTCGCTCACCAGACTGCATTTTACATACATTTTATAAAACTAAAAATCAATAAATTAATAAATAGAAGAGCTAAACATTTACATTATCCATGTACATATATAAATACACACATACACAACCACTCACGCATACACCTATACACACGCATACACACACACATAAAAGCAATTTGTTTAAAAACTTCACAACTAAAAATTTACACAACTAAAAATTTACATATATACATCTAAGGGTCAGTCATACTCAGACAATAGTGACCCCAGGCAATTGTCTGGTCTGAACCTTCAATCAGTTTTCTCTTATCGTCTCTACCACAGAGAGCGACCTTATTCATTTCTATGGTCGAGACTTTATGTTTGAAACTTCGAAATGTTGTTGTTTTTGTTAAAACTTTTTTTCTAATATCATTTAGACAGCCGAAATAGTGCTCAAAATTTATGTTGCGCATGCCGGTCTTGTTGATGCCCTTTGCTTTCATCATAGTTTGGTCCTTGTATCTGTAAGCATATAACTTGGACCTTAGCCCAACATATTCTATCATAGGGATTCCTGCAAGCTCATCCTTGAACAGGCCGATGACTTTCTTGTTTTGCGGTGTAATTCCATAGCTGTTTTGTGTTTCGTAATTTGATGTGTCAAAATGCTCTTGATTTTCCTTAATAAATTTGTATATGTCGCTTGAGGTTTCCAGAATAAATGAATCCGTATCCATGTAATTTAAAATTAAATCTTCTAGGCCTGGCTTCAATATATTGTAATAAAAACTGTACATGATATGCTTGGATATATCAAGGATGGCTTGCCCTATGTAGATGGGTTTGTTCATGTAAATTTCCTCTCTGGCAAGTTCTATCCCTACAAGATTTTCCGCAAATAAAATGCTCCGAACGTAAGTTGGTCGCGCTGTCAATTTCTTGCATTGCTTCCAACTTGTAACGATACGGAAGTCATTGTATTTGCGCACATTCTCAATAAATTTGCCATATACAGAGTTGTTCATTTTCTTCCATAAATTCTGACCGAATTTGGAAGTTTCCCTTGCACGTCTCTCTGTATTTATATTGATGTAGGTTTTCAGCCATTCTGACTGATCATATGCAACCACTCTATGGATTTTCTTTAACTTCATGCCCAAGTCAATGCACTGCTGGAGGTTTCTATAGTGCAAGGTATATTTCTCTTTGTTCTCTAGTGTTGCCAGCAGTTTCTTGTATTGGCCTCCAGGTGGTATCTCACTTTTCGGGCAGAGAGGAAGGTTATTGTGCTCATCATGTAGGTGCTCAGGGTACTCGAGGTCGACTTCCAAAACGTATCCAGTTGGGGAATCAGGAGCAACAGCAAAGAAGTTTATGTTTAAAATTTCTTCTGGCAGAAGCCATCTGAGGTTCTTGTGTGGCATATGGCTCGCCATTGAAGCTCCATATAAATTGTTTATGTCGAGATATGCCAAATATAAGTCTTTTTGTGTCTGTTTGTGTCCAGGAAGGTACTTGTTGTTTGCTTTAGCATGCCTCTTTGACACTGTGCACATTCCGCCCCTGATTCCTCCCTCAAAGAATTTGATCATTTCCTCATCATGGATGAGGTCAAGCTTGACCTGAGTCACCTTGAGCATTGCATCAAATGCAAGTCCTGGTAGGGTATAGTACCAGCAGGGGTCCAAGTTATATACCTCCAGAGAAAGGTCCCTAAACTTCTCGAATGCATCGGCCAACAAGAGCGTATCCGTTTTCAAATAGAGGTCGCTGTATTCGCCTAGATTGCTGATGTTGAAGGTGTTCCAGACTTTGACAGCATGGTTGTATTCCTCTTGTGTTATATTGTCAAAATTTTCAATTGAAGGGAGTGCTGTTTCCTCTAGTTTTGAAGGAGAGTCGACGTAACTGTAAGGGAATATTCCCTTAGATCTCACTAACTGCTGATGTTCAGGATCGGGATACTCAGAGTTTGTGATCTTGAACTCATCACTACTCAGCATGCAGGCTAAACTAGATAGCTTATCGTCCAAGAACTTAAAGCTATCTAGAAACCTGAAAAAGATAGTCCTGTACTTTTTGCTGAATGATATATATCGCTCAAAGGAGCTTGAGATACACGAAATGGGGTGATCATCATATGCCAGGTGTTGCATCAGGAAATGGCTGTCATAATTGCTAAGGCAATGAAAAAAGATGGGTATAAAGTTAGGTACCCGTCTATTTAAATTGCATGCATTATGAGCAGCCCCCAGGAATACACCGGTCACATGGCAGTGGTCACGTACCTTCAAGTCATCTACCTCAAACTCCTTCTTGCATATGTGGCAATGACGAGCATTATCGAAGTCAGCCACGTCCTGAGCAGTCAAGGCCATTTCTTCATTGCGGCTATATTGCTCAATAACCATGTCGGCTATTGACCTAAGCTCAATAAAGAACTCCTTGATTGCATCAGGACCTCTGAATAGCTTAAACCTCGACAATGAATCATCATGGCGACATACAAGCTTAAGCGATATAGAAATAGCCTCATGATGCTGGATAGCCCGAGTCCAGCTCTGATTAGCCGACGGTTCACAGGACTGAACTCGGGCTAACACGCTCTCAATATCGGCATACACAACAAAATTTACAGGACTACCCTTCGAGTATGATGAGAACTCAATCACTTCACCCTGATTAGGCATTTTGAGCACCTGGCACTGCATGCACTTCAATTGATGCTTTTTAAAAGCGCCTTCAGTATTGAAGTGCTTCAGGCAGGGCTCGCATACCCACTGTTTCCCCTTGTGTTTGCTGATCTGTCCTGCAGTCAACCTTGACATATCCTTAATCAGGCAGTAGTGAGATCTTCCATCTTGTTCAATTAGTAATAGGTTGACATTGAGATCTTTCCTGCTGCTGGTTTGGTATAGTGGTATAATTGCGCACTCCCTTTCTATTCCAAATACTGAAACTGATATTCCGTTGTTTTGCTGTTCAAAGTCTGGAATTTGGTGTAGGCTAACAGGGAAGTCTATCCCACTGTAGTTGAATGCAGTGAATAACTGTTCTGCAGGGTATTTGCTCGTTCTATGATAGTTCTGCTTTGCAGGATACTTTGCAGCGAGCAAACACCATGCAAAACAGTATTCATCTTCATTTTGTATGTTTATTACAGCTTTCTTGGCCTTGATAGCAGCGGGTAACTCTATGTATCGCGATGCATTCAAGGGATCATAGAAGCTAGTTCCAATAACAAGAGCCCTGACAGCGAACAGAGATTTTGAGCTTGCACCTCCTTCGAAATTCGAGATGTTTTCTAGCATTTCATCGACCATAGAAGTGTATAAGGCATAGAGATTACTTGATTGAAGACCCAGCTTTGTCTTACTATTGAAAAAGATGGTTTCTGCATGCTCTTTTACAGGAGATTGTATTAGGTACGTGATCTCTATGGAGGAATTTACTTTAAACCCAGAAGAGCTTCTCCCGAGTACAGAAACCATCTCTCCCAATACAAGATGTCTGCATTCCTGCAGAAATTGAGTGGGGTCAGCTATCTCTAAAGAGTTTTCTATGCGGCTATTGAAAAGGCGGCCCTTGAACGCCGATTCAATAACCTTACACTCTAGCTGAGTATGACTAACCTTTAGTTTTTTGGTGTTGTTCCCGTACTCGGTGTCGTCACTATCGGAGTCAGCAGTGGTGGTGGGGTTGTCGCAATGCATGCGACCGATGCCTGAGGGCCCTGCAATTGGTGATGGAGGTGTCATAGAAGATCCTGGGCGGGCGAGGGGGCTAATTGCTTGTCCGTGTTCCTCTTCAGCCTCGTGAGGTCTTTTGGTACCCCGGAGCATTGCATCCTCAGGCTCCGGGCTCATGACCACTATTGAAGGTTCTATAACAATAATAAAGTGGAATTAATTGGAATGTCAGTTGAAATATAAATGCAAGAATATAAGTTTATTAAATCATTGAAGAAAAATCTTAAAGTCACATGTTAATGTCACGATAATTATTTATATAATTGTATATTTTAATAAATAATAAAACGAGAGAAAAAGTTGATAGAGAAAAGTTATGCGTTAACGTTACGATAATTATTATGTAATTGTATTTTAATCAATAAAAATGAGTAAAAAATTTTTTTTGAGAAAAGTTTTGCGTTAACGTTACGTTAATTATTTATGTATTGATGTTACTAGAATAAATGAAGTTAAAAAAACTCACCATTCAATTCACGAAGCATCTGCAGGTACACGGTCCTGTATGCACAATTTTCACAAGTGCACACATCGATGGGAATAATCGCCCATGGATCTCCTACAGGCATCAGCGCAACATCCTCGAATCCAGGGGGCGGCGGGGTCAGGTAGTCCTGTGAAAAGATAGGCGAGGGCAGGCTACCACCATCGTCCATCTCCCCCGCCCCGTCTGAAGTTGTTTCAGGAACTAGAACAAAGAGGCAAAGCAGAATTAGCTTCACATTGAATATTTTGATTGAAAGGTGCTAGTAAATTGAATGCTTCATTCCATTATTGAAGCTCTGAATTGTTCTCTGGTTATACATTGATTAATGGTAAAGATAATATTTCTAGAAAAAGTGTAATAATATATCTAAACTCACCGTTCGCTTCGTTAAGCATCTTTATTGCAGCAACTTGGTATTCGCAGTTATTGCACATGCAACATTGGTCCGAAGCGCTGCCCATGCCTGCATTCACCCCTGTAATGGGAGTGACATCCTCAAAACCAGGTGGTGGAGGGATAATATAATCACCCCCCGATAAGATTGGTGACGGGGGGCTATTAAGCATGTAAGTGCCTTGCAGCGTCACATCTGGTATCAGATCCCCCGCCAGGGGTGTCGGCATGTTGTACATTGTGCTGTTATTAGCGGGCTCTCCATTGACTTGCATAAATTGGTTAAGTCGAGAGCCCGCTCCTCTGACGAGTGCCGCTCTTGCTACTCCCATTGAGTTTGCAGTATTACCTGTGAAAAAGTTTAAATGTGTAAATTCAATTGTTTTTTTTATAACTGATAAAAGATGAATGAGTAGAGAAAGACGTGTAATATGAAATAAATGAGTAGAGGAAATCGTATGAATGTTAATAGCATGTTTGTGAAAAAGTCGTATGAAGCTTTACGGAAAGAGGAACGTGTAGCGAAAATCATATAAATGTTACAGAAGAATGTGTGTTGAGAATATCATGTGAATGTTTATGCATGAAGAACGTGTAACGAAAATCATATGAATGTTAATAGAAGAACGTGATGAGAAATCATATGAATGTTATTATAGGAATGTTAATAGAAGAACGCGATGAGAAATCATATGAATGTTAATAGAGGAATGTGGCGGGAATATCATGAATGTTTGCAGAAGAAGAAGAATGAGCGGAGAAATCATGTGAATGTCAATAGAGGAATGTATTGAAAAACCATATGAATGTTTACAGAAGATGTAGAGAAAATCATATAAATGTTACAGAAGAATGTGTGTTGAGAATATCATGTGAATGTTTATGCATGAAGAACGTGTAACGAAAATCATATGAATGTTAATAGAAGAACGTGATGAGAAATCATATGAATGTTATTAGAGGAACACTGATTAGAGATTAAGTATGAATGTTTATGGCAGTATCTAAAGAACTATTTTTACACCATTGATGAAAGCGCTACATTTTTTAACAGCTCTGATGTTAATTATTAAAGAAATGAAAAAATTTAGATAAACAATGTGGTATTCTTGCAATGATTCGTGTTTCACTTAGTCATGTAAAAAACTCACTCACCTTGCATTATGTAGATGATGCTGAATGCAGTCTGGAAGACAATATCACTAAATTCGATGAAGCGAATCAATATACTTTAACTTAAAAGTCGCAGTGGCTTTCTTATGCGCCAGCGCTGGTTTATATAGGGAGCCTAGAACCCCTCAGGCAATTTCAAGCGTTGGTGTGGCGGGGGGAGGGGTGTTACACGTCACGTGATTATTGTATCCAATGACATCATCTCTTTCAGCGCTTGCGCGCGTTGGCATTGCGGGGAGACATGTTACACGTCACGTGACATCGTCTCTTGCAGCGCATGCGCAGAGAGAAGTAGCCCTCGGGCAATTCAGGTGACGCCTGGAAGTCGGGGGGGGGGGGTGGAATGGGGCTGGCGATGCTTGTCTCGTGGGAACTCAAGGCTCTCTCTTTTCCCACAGTCAGTGCACGTAAAGGTTTTTTTGATATCTCTGTTTGAAAGAGATAATTGTTGCGTTACATGTATGTGCATGTGTGTGCATGCATGCACCTGTGTATGCCTGTTGATGTATGCACTTGTGTTCGTGTATATGGGAAGCGCCTGGATGTGTACAAGTTGTGGAGAAAGAAAATAAAGAATCGTGTCTAGGCATCGGAATATCTAAGTATACGCAGGGGTTTAATATAAATAATTATATTTGATAAATACATTTTTAATATGCCCGTGCATAGTTTAATAGTTATTATAGCGTTTCGCAGGGCAGGATTCGAACTATGGATCTCTGGTTCCTAAGAATACAGATCGTTAAACATTGTAATGTCGTGTATATTAAATTATATTTGTTAAACACATTTTAATCTGACCCGTTCACTCTTCAATAATTTAGTATTTATTATGGCATTTCGCTGGGTAAGGTTCGAACTATGGGCTTCTGGGTTCCTAAGAATACCTTTCATTAAAACAACGTAATGTATAAAATTAAATTATATTTGTTAAATACATTTTAATCTTATCGTGCACGCTTCCGTAATTTAATAGTTAGTAGGCATAGAGCTTGCAGGGTAAGACTCGAACTAGAAACCTCTGAACGGGCTTTAATCAGGGTAATGATATAATAATGTTTTACCCTAAGAAAATATCAACTTGGATACCTAAGTATACGCATGTGTTTAATATATTTTTAGAACACGCATCCGTAATTTACTAGATGTTACACATTAGAGTTTGCAGGGTAAGATTCGAACTAGGGTCCTCTGAACGGTCTTTCATTAATTAGGATGATGATGTATAAAAATTAAATTATATTTGTTAAATACATTTTCAATCTGGCCTTGCATAGTTTAATAGTTATTGCGCGTTAGAGCTTCACTTGGTAAGACTCTAGCTAGAATTCTCTGAACGCCGTTTTTATTAATTAGGGTAATGATATAATAATATCAATCATTAATTTCTCATTAGCAATAAACTTTTGATTACAGTAAGAATCGAACACCGATCTATGGATATCACTCAGAGGTTTAATGCACGTAATGAAATGTATATTAGACGCTTTTTCGGAGTCGCTGGCTGGAACATAATGCTTGTTAACTATGCTCGGATATATTCGTATGAGGTCGTAAAACATCGGAGAGAACTCCCTCAGGCAAAATCATGATGGCCGACTATGACGTCACGCAGAGTTGGTAAACAAGTTTCTCTCTCTTTCACACAAACAAGGACAGGACGAGTATAAAGCAACCCTCGAATTCTTTTGTTAAACTAGCAGGTGGCCAAACAATGGGAACGCTGCAGGTGTCTTTCTAAACTAGCCTTGCCAAGAACAATAGAAAGGCACACACAATAGAATCTCTTACACAATGGAAAGGGTCAGGCTTTGTTATGGAGCAGGTGTCTTTCTAAAGTATGACGTCACGCAGAGTTGGTAAACAAGTTTCTCTCTCTTTCACACAAACAAGGACAGGACGCGTGGGAACTCATGGCTCTCTCTTTTCCCACAGTCAGACAAAGACAAGTCGAGTATAAAGCAACCCTCGAATTCTTTTGTTAAACTAGCAGGTGGCCAAACAATGGGAACGCTGCAGGTGTCTTTCTAAACTAGCCTTGGCAAGGACAATAGAAAGGCACACACAATAGAATCTCTTACACAATGGAAAGGGTCAGGCTTTGTTATTGGGATGGGAACGCTGCAGGTGGTCTTTCTAAAGAATGCTTGCCAAGGACAATAGAAAGGCACACACAATAGAATCTCTTACACAATGGAAAGGGTCAGGCTTTGTTACAACCCTAATTCATCATGGGCTTTGTTCATTTTGACAGCTGAAGGTTAAGCATTGTTCTTTTGTTAAAAGCTAGTGGAACGAGTATGCCACGTGTTCGACACACAATAGGAGTGGAGTGGG
Organism: Deroplatys truncata; assembly: GCA_030765065.1. Taxonomy (NCBI): domain Eukaryota; kingdom Metazoa; phylum Arthropoda; class Insecta; order Mantodea; family Mantidae; genus Deroplatys; species Deroplatys truncata. The sequence continues at coordinate 178,808,238 of CM060977.1, read as the reverse complement.
TAACTGACCAGGTGCAGAAGTGGCCGGATGTGGAATGGGTAGGAAAAACATCTCGCCTTTGTTACAGAACCTTAAATTTATGACCCCTTTGTTCGTTTTGACAGTTGATTGACAGCCTTAATTGCTTAACTGTCAAGCCTCCATTGTACTCAACATGATTTACGACCGCAGCTGCAACTAAAACTACCAAGGCACAGCGGGGGGTGGGGGTGGGGGAGGGAGGGGGCGGGGCTAACTGTTTCAGGACCCGCAAATCTACCCTACTCACATTAATCTTTCATATACTCCTGTAAACCTCACACTTGGTCTCAGCTTCTCATCGATGGATCTAGAAGGCAACTTGCAATGTCAAAAGCAATTTTCATTCCGAGGTTTATAGTTAATCATTTATGTAAATGATAATCTGCTACCTTGCTATGAGACTTGGAAGGAATCATACGGCACATTGAACAAGTAGTTTTCTGAACTACACAACTCTATGTTTTCTCAGAGCAACAGATACACTCAGTTGATTGCCAAGCTGAAGCTTTGTAAATATAAACCTGCTCCAGCTTTGGACTCCATCGATAGTCACTTGGAAACAAGTTTTGTGTTACTCTTCTGGAACCTTGAAGTAATGAGTTCAGAGCTTCCTGGTGGAATTCAATCAATAAGTCCTGATTTACACGTGGAATTACTTCCGTTCTCAGAAATACTTGGTCAAAATAAACAAATGACTCACTCCAGCAGTTTATGCATTATTTGCCAGTGTACAACAAATTCACAGGCAATTGGCATGCCAATGCTATACCAAGATAATAAACAAATGCTTCGTAGTATCATTTGTCCACACCAAACTTTCTATGAATTGTCTGCGAAATATTGGACACGAAGCGAAAGCATGCTTTCTGAATATCAATTCTTTAATATCGCCTCCTCCCCCTTTATATGAAACATTTAATTTTATCCCTGGTTGACTTCCATCCAATGATCACACCTTATTAATTACTATAAAAATCGTGCTAGAATCCTCGATGAATTATCAGAATAGAAAATTCAGTTTTATGATCGTGTGCCTGAACAGTAAGAATTTAGGCTTTTCCTTAATGTTCAGTTATAAAAATTGGCCTGTCGGCAGAGGTTAGTGTTCTATCGACTGTATGTACTGTTCCAGCTAAATGCAATTTGATACATGCACACAGGGGAAGTTCTAAAGAATATGAACATGAAAGCTTGGTTTCTTCATTAAGCAGTATGGTAGTCCTTGTTTAATTCTTCCTCTTGAAATTACTGAAATAGGTGAACAAATATAGCACTATGATTTCAAATTCATTCTAGAATAAGTCATAGTAAATATAAAAGCTCATGATTTGGGTACTTTTATTCATTACTCGTAGATTATGAACAGGCTTTCTATAGGCTGATGAGTAAAACTGTAGGAAATAAGCTGTGATGAAGGTTTTCCATAACCACATTTAAAATAAATAGTACTAAACTTTTATATCTCTGGACTGGCATAATCGTTGACAACGGAGGATGTAGCAACGGTACCCTAAGAACAACTTAAGGAGTACGATGATCCTCTGTTAGAATGGTGACACCGGATTGTTTGTTGTTACGGGTAGCGGCTGCCTCATAGCGGAACATCTGTTGGTCGACCTTGAAGTTCTCGGCATGATTCAGTGATGCTATTGAATATTATTAAGAAACAACTCTCTAGTAATATCTTCGTTGCTTCAAGTATGGATGTGAACAGCAGGTTCCTTTAGTAATAGTTCTTGATGGTATTCGTGGCGTAACTGGAATATTTAAATTCCTAAGTAGTTCCAAACTCTGATTTAATAACAATTCCTGGTATAGTTCCTAAGTATAAATGTGGTAAGTGAATAACTAGACTATCTAAGTTGCCTTTACGATGATTCTTCAGAAATTGTGTCCCTTAAATGACCATAATGAATGTTTAAATAATCGCGGAATGCTTACTTCCCGTATCTGCTCTGAATGAGAAAAACAAAACCTATTTTCACAGCTACATATCTAACTTTTTATAGTAACGTTAATAATATGGAAAAGAAGTGCGTCGCTTATTAATCAAGCCTGTTCACGCACTACAATTTTCGTCTCATTTCCTTATTATAATATTATCTGAAGTGGAGATTGGGTCTCATATTGGCGATGACTGCCCTTTTCTTTGAAAGTGACACCGTATCCTCTTCCACTCTGTAATACTTGATACTTTGCTATCTTTGGCTAAAAACTCCCGCGGCAAAATTGCTCCGTAACACATTTCTAATAACTAATTCCTATTGGTCCTCTCGACGTCACGCATATCGATAAAATCGACTAAACTTGAAAAAATTACATTCCTCTCTGACACCGAAGCTCCTAACGGAACTGGACAATGATTACGCTGTCATCATGTTGTCTCGTCGTGTAACATTCGGAATGTCAGCAACTTAGGAAGCTATCTTAATATTGGTTTTAAGTATTTGCTATGGTTTTATTCCCCATAGACTATCTTATTCCTATGTAATCACAAAGTTACAGTAGCGCTCAAAGTATTTGTAGAAAGCATTAGTTAGGATTACATAAAGATATGTATTTAAAAGAAAAATGACAGTGGATAATTTGAAAAGTATGCAATTATAATCAGTTTAGTATAATCAGTTTAATTCAAACAAAGTTATCTTACATACAAATAAATAAACATTCTTCTGCCTCAAAAGCAATTTGTAGGTCTAACTATGTGACAATAAAACAAACATATTTTGGAACGTGAAGGACAAATCAGCATTTCGTTGTATACCTATGAGTTGTGATCCAGCTGCACATTCATTTAGCATGGAATCCAAAGCTTTTGCAATCCGTCGAGCGGGAGCTTCTACGACGAACACGTTGATCCAATTCATCCCAGAGGTGTTCTATTGAATTTAGATCAGGGCTCGGGCTTGGCTACTCCAAAAGATTGACTTTTTATTTGAAAATATTTTCTTTTAAATGTCTGAAGGTGTGTTTTGGATAATTTTCCTGCTGAAAAATCCAATTACGTGGCAAATTCTTTCTCTCATTTGGAACCATGTTCTTTTCTAAAATGTCACTGTACTGGAAACGATCCACATTGCCTTTAATTTGGACTAGAGTACCAACCCTCTCCTAGACAAACATCCCGACACCATGACTCTGCCACCACCGTGTTTAATGGTCGGTATCTGGTACTTTCTTTTTGCCCTTTGGTTTTTTGGTCGACGTATATACTGTACACCATCAGAAGGAAATAAATTAAATTTACTCTCATCACTCCATTAAACCCTAGACCAATTTGTGGTATTCCAAGTTTGATGGTTTTTTTTGGAAACTCTAACCTGGCCTTCCTATTTTTTGTATTATTTATGAGTGGTTTACGTGATGGTCGTCTATCATTTGAATCATCTGCTACTAGGCGACTTTTTACAGTAGAGACATGTAGGTTCAGTCCATGATGCTGCTGCAGATCATCCCTAATCTGTTGCGCCTATTTTCTTGAATCATTCCGTCCTCTCTCATTGTTTTTCGAGGGCGACAAGACCACAGCTTATTGGGTACTGCTCCTTCCGTTTTACCGTCGACTCCACACACTTATTAGTTCTGATATGTCAAAGTCTCTAGAAACGCTAGACTGCGACTTTTCCTTCTTCAAAGCATTAGAAACAGTATTCTTTGTTTTGGCGTGCTTGTACTTGCCTATACAAATAAACAAACACCGTTTGAATGGCTAAGCAACAATATTTAATGAATGTCATACCACTAAATCACATTACAAAACACTTTTGAGTTAAAGGAATATATACTTACATTGTTATTTTATGAACTTGCCTGCGACCGCAGCAACGTGGAGCTTATTCATGGAGTGACGCAGTTAAATGCGTTGCTCTGTAGCGCAAACAGTACCGACAACACAAAACCTCAACTACCAAATACTGTATGTCTTATTCTATTTGAATTATCGTCTAGTTTAACAAATAAAATGGTGCCTTATTGCAGTGTTGCAATGATTTCGTATTTCGTTTCATTCATCTGTTGGCGGCTTCAAGTTATACAATTGTATTTCACGGTATCGTAGTATTTTAAGGTGTCTTACGTAATTCGCTGTCCTTTGCATGTTTAGATTATACAACGAAAATTAAATAATTCACCACAACTTAGAAATTAAATAAAGAGCAATTAAACATAATGTGCTTATCCCCAAAACGAAAGCAAAGCCAATAGCGTGTATTACAAAAAAAAAAAAAAAAAAAAGCTGGTGTATTGCACTAACATGGCTTTCTCTATTCCTGTACGAAATAATTTTATAAAAGGCTTTTTCTCCACCTACTTCATGTTAATCGAGATAAATCTTACTGCTAATTTTCATGTCGGTGCAAGGGGAATATGGGAGGCTGGTTGCTATGTGGCGCATTCTCTTTTAAAAGCTGGTTGCTATATGACGCATTCCATTCTGTTTGCATGTTCGGGCATAAAAAAATCTGATGTGTTACACTCACATGACTTTCTCTACTCTTGTACAAACTATTTTTACAAGCGCTTATTATCCATCTACTTCATGTTAATCGAGATAAACATTTGCAGACTCTATCTTATTGCTAATTTTCTTGTAGATGTAAGGGGAATATATATTTACAAGGGCAATATAGAAATACAGTAGCCTTTAAGCATAGACATTACTCTTAATAGCTGGTTGCTATGTGCAGCACCATTCTCTTTGCCACTCCTTGCATATCCAAGACAAAAAAAATGAATAACGAATTCCCATTTGAGAAAATAAGTATTAAAAAATTTAAGGGAATAACAAGCAATATCTCGAAAATGGTTCACTCAACAAACAATTTGTATATGACATAGATTGTGTATTTTAACGCGATTTACATTTTTGTGCAGTAAAATTTTGTCTATCCCTAATGGTTTACCAGTTATGTAAAAGTCGTTCACAATGAAGAATACCTTTGGAGACGTTCCCAGAAAATTCAAGATATAAATTTCATTTGTCATGAAAATGTCTTAAACATATGATATTTTAATCAAAATTGTTAGAGCCATTTTTGAGAAAATTAAAATTTTCGAAAAATGTTCCACATAAAGGGTAGTCTGGGGTGGGGGGATTTTCTTGAAAACCTTCGTGTCTTATCTCTGGAAGATACTGAACCTAAATACCAAGTTTGGTGTTTATCCGACTGTTCGTTTCTGAGTTATGCTGATCACAGACACACACACACACACACACACACACACACACACACACAGACACACCAAGTTTTGTGTTTATCCGACTGTTCGTTTCTGAGTTATGCTGGTCACAGATACACACACACACACACACACAGACACACACGGACATGTTTCCAAAAATGCTTTTTTTGGATTCAGGGGGGTCTCAAAACATATATTTTCGGTGAAATCTCGGTATCGAATTTTTGGGTGGAATACAATACTTCCCCTACTTACTATACGTAGTAGAGAAAGTAAAAAAGAATAATGAATTCCCATTTGAACAAAAATATAAGTATTGGAAAATTTAAACAAATAACAAGGAATATCCCGGAATTGGTTCCTCAGCATAAAAATATATGGCATAATTGTAGTTTTAAGGAGATCTACATTTCTTGTTTAGTAAAAGCTTGTCTATCTCTTTCGGTTTGCCAGTTACACAATAGTCAATCAGAATAAAGAGGAATTTTGGGGACATTTCCAGAAAATTCATAATATACATTTTATTCGCCATAAAAATATCTTGAACATATGAGATATTATCAAAATCGTTGGAGCCATTTTTGAGAAAATCAAAATTTTCGAAAATTGTTCCATGTAAAGGGTAGTCTAGGGTGGGTTTGGTGTTTATCCGACTTTTCGTTTTTGAGTTACGCTGTTCACAAACACACAGGCACGCACACGGATCTTATTCTAAAAATTATTTTTTACTTTCTCTACTACGTATAGTAAGTAGGGGAAGTATTGCATTCCACCCAAAAATTCGATACCGAGATTTCACCGGAAATACATGTTTTGAGACCTCCTGAATCCAAAAAAAGCATTTTTGGAAACATGTCCGTGTGTGTGTCTGTGTGTGTGTCTGTGTGTCTGTGAACAGCATAACTCAAAACCTAACAGTCGGATAAACACCAAACTTGGTATTTACGTTCAGTATCTTCCAGAGATGCGACACGAAGATTTTCAAGAAACTCCCCCCACCCTAGACTATCCTTTACATGGAACATTTTTCGAAAATTTTAATTTTCTCAAAAATGGCTCTAACGATTTTGATGAAAATATCATATGTTTAAGATAATGTCATGAGAAATTAAATGTATATCTCGAAATTTCTGGGAATGTCTCCAAAAGTATTCTTCATTGTGAACGACTTTTGCATAACTGGTAAACCATAAGAAATAGACAAAATTTTACTACACAAAAAATGTAGATTGCGTTAAAATACACAACTTATATCATATACATTTCTTTTGTTGAGTGAACCGTTTTCGAGATATTGCTTGTTATTTCCTTAAATTTTCCAATACTTATACTTTTTCTCAAATTCCTTATTCATTTTTTTGTCTTGGACATGCAAAGAGAATGGAATGCGCCACATAGCAACCAGCGATAAAATATTTGACTATCGCTTAAAAGCTACCATATTCCCCTTGCATCTACAAGAAAATTACCAATAAGATTGACATCTCGATATCTCGATTAACATGAAGGATATGGAGAATAGGCGTTTGTAAAAATAGATTGTACAAGAGTAGAGAAAGTCATGTGAGTGTAACACATCAGATTTTTTTAATTCAGGAGGCCTCAAAACATGTATTTCCGGTGAAATCTCGGTATCGAATTGCCCTACTTACTGTACTTAGTAGAGAAAGTAAGAATCACATGAGATGTAATTCTGAGAAAGTCAAACTAATTATGGATATAACATGAATATGGAGTCAGAAACTCTTTCATAATAACGACGTTTCTACTGGTCTGAGCGCTTTCTTATTTTGTGTTCATCATATGCGATTAAGTTTGCCTTCTACGTTTTCCTTTGTGAGATCTCCGCGTTCCTCCGGGATGTACTGTTCTATGTTTCTGGCTTTGATCACAGGTTTCGACTTTTCATTTTTATATGTATTAGGGATTTTGGATTTACTAATTATACAATAAAATAACTGTGTGTATAGTCATTTTATACGGTCATTACTTGCTTCTGCGAAGCTTACTGATAATGGCGGCTCCGTTGTAAACGTCCTGTTTGTTCCGCTCTGCAATTACCGAAAGCTAGTAGGAGTCATGTAAACATTTCAGCGGAGCTAAAACGAGACGAAAGCATTCGTGATACAGCGAACGTCAACGCAGAACGAGTCAACATCACGCGTTCGCTAGGTGGATGAGGTATATAGTAGACAAAGGTTTAACAACTAGATAGTAAAACAGATAATCAGTTATAACAGTCAGTGTTAACCAAGATTATTTCTAGAAAGAAAAAGTAAATATAAAAGTAAACTCATTCTGCGATATATTTTGTAATAATTAGCGGATATTTCAAAGTAGCTATTTTAACAATACAACTTTAATTATTATTAACAGTTTCGGCAACTGTTGAGAAAATGCCTACTAATACACAATCATCAAACGTTTTTGCATAGTAGTGCTTTTACAAGATTGTGTAAGTATGGTGCAGTATCGTGTCATATGAAAACAAGATTTTCAATTTCGTGATTCCGTAATGCTAATTACAGAATTGCTATTATCGACATTTGAAAATATAGCTTTCCGTTTATCGTTAATGCTTTCGTTTTTCATTTTTATCATAGAAATAAGGACCTAATATGAAACGTGATATAAAAATACACCATAGAATAACCTTCTCAGGATGCAATCCTTACTGTACATTGTAATCGAATTATTTTCTACCCGTAGCCTGCAATTGTGAGTCTTTACATCTTCGCTTAATTTGAAACCTGACTCAACTGCCAAGATTTGTTTTACCATCACATTATTCGAATTTCTGCTAACGTTTACAAAGCTAACGTGACGCGAATTGACAATCTCGTTCTGTAAATTTAACACATATTCATATTTTTTAGGGATCGAGCTGAAGTTGTCTTTTGGGTAAATCATCCCCAGTCACTTTGCAGCGTTATTGTTACTAGAAACATTATATGTAGAATTTTGCCCTAACTTCCTCGACTTCTTACAAAAATGAGGCTGCATTCACCTTGTTTTCTTGCTCACGTTTGGTCTGTCAGCTCACCTTCTATCAGTACGAGGGGCACTATTTATATTTTGAGCCTTGGCAACCCTGAATGTTGTAGGTGTAATCTGACCTTTCCAATGGAAAGTTTGACATTTTTGACCATAATCTACTTCAACCTTTTTGTCATTAGAGCGTCATTTGTTTTGTTTACACTAACTTTAAAATTGTGTGTCAACAAATACATGGAACTAACTCGTGAAAATTTTCGTGCAATGATTTATTACGACTTTCGACGTGGATTACCAAGACAAGAGTGCATCGATCAACTAACTTTTACATTTGCGACGAAGCTCTATTCTTTGCAACTGTGAAACTCTGGTATAACGAATTTAATCGTGGCCGCCGTTCGCTCAATGATGAAGTTCGTGAAGGTCGTCCAAAATCAGTTGTTGTGCCAGAAAACATTGGTGCTGTGCAAAAACTAATAATGAAAGATCATCATGCGACATATTGTGAGATTGAGGCAACCCTAGGCATCAGTTCCACCAGCATATATAAAAGATTGCATGATGATTTAGCCTTGAAAAATGTTTGCTCTCGTTGGATCCCACATAATTTTGCGCAACCGTAAAGAGATGCTCGTGTAGATTGGTGTACAAAAATGCTCAAGAAATACGATGGCGGTGCCTCAAAAGACGTATATAAGATTGCAACAGGTGATGAATCATGGATCTATGAGTATGAGCCGGAACGTAAACAGCAGTTTACTGTATGGGTGTTTCAAGATGAAGCAAATCCAACAAAAGTTGTTCGCACTCGAAGCATTTCGAAGAAAATGGTCGCCTAATTTTTCAGCAAAACTGGCCATGTGGCAACACTGCCTTTAGTTTTTTTTATTTATGGACGCTCTTTAACTACTATGGTCCTTAGCGTCCCATTCTATATTGGGCGTGAAAGATCAGTAATTTTGCTCAGAGGCCTCTTTATCAGGCTTGAGGTTCTTTTACGTGCCGTAAATCTACGACACGGGATCACCGGCTTTACTTTCCTTCCGTAGGAAGCCATGCTAACCATTTTTACGTCCGAAAAAATCCATCGCCCACCGCCGTGTTTGAACTCGCGACCTTGGGAACTAGACGCTAGCACGTTATCACTAGTCCACGGTGGACGACACTGCCTTTAGAGGAACGTAAAACGGTCAATGCCTAATGGTACACAACCATTTGTTTGCCGGAAGTCTTCGGTGAAGTAAGGAAATAACAAGAACTGTAGGATCGTTCTTCATCAAGACAATGCGAGCGCACACACATCTCGTCTAACAACAGAGTATTTGAAGGCTTAAAAAATCGAATTGATGGGTCATCCACCATAAAGTCCTGATTTGACACCCAATGACTTCTGTTTGTTCCCAAACATCAAGAATAAATTGCGTGGACAACGATTTTCGTTGGCAGAAGAAACCGTTGATGCCTTCAAAAACCATGTTTTGGAGGTGTCTCAAGAAGACTGGAATAAATGCTTTGACAAATGGGTGAAACGGATGCAAAAGTGTATTGATCTAAATGGAGAATATTTTGAAAAACACTAAAGCAGTTTTCAATCAGAAATTGTTTTAACTATTAGGCTCAAATATAAATAGTGGCCCCTCTTAGAGCGGGGCACATATCTTAATCCGTGCATCGTTCTATATCTTGTAGGTGCAAATGAATGCTGTGTATTGCGTTTATAATAAGATTGAAAGAGGTCAATATAAACTCGTGGAGATAAAATCAATATAAGAATTATTCTTCTACAATTGCAAAACACTTGTAAACCATAATTATTGTTTGTATAAGCTGGGCACAGTTATCATAGTAACAAATACTGCCTAGTGCATAAGTACTCAATACGGAACCAAACTCATAATAGTACATTTATTTACTTTTTGGTTTTTATCGCCCGGTATTACAGCATACGGCGCAACAGGCAGTGGTCATTGATGATTTATGAAATGAAATTATTGGGGAAGGTAATGCTTAGATTAAGTTTAGGGTACCTCACCTACATTAGTCAGCTATGAGGACTGAAAAAAACTTGGAAGAAACTTCAAGCAGGATGAAATGGTCGTGGCTGGGTTTGAACGGAAGACGTATCTTTTTGGATTCCGTGCCATAACGACCTCGGCTACCTATATCGGTATGAGTGTGCACAAAAATACTCCAATTTCAATAGGGCACTGACTTTACAATAACTCTATAATACGAAAAAAGCAAAATCTATACAAATGAATAAACTCTATAGAAAGTCTGAGTGGTTACAAGTGGCTAGATAATAATACATACATGCGTTTTTAAGATCAATTAAAACAAGGAATATTTTTAAAATTGTATGAAAATTAAAAAGTGACTAATGATAAAATCTATTCTATTCCTCCCTTTCCTCATTTTGCTCATACTTATTTTTACACTTTAATATGTTTAAAGCCCAAAAAATAATTTGTATTTCCTAATATTTAGCAACAATGAACTGACATTCTTTCTTCACAATTAAATAGTCATTAACATCCAGTAATATTCAAAGGACTTGTTATTAACGACGTATAACACAACACCGTAAATAAAAGCACTGAAAGTAAATCTTAACATGACATAACTGTGGACAGTTTTTTGTGTCCGAACTTTACTGGAGGTTAAAGAACAACAAAAGTTGGATACAACACTTTTCGGGCTGACTCAAGTGAACCAGTTCAGCGAAGAAACAAAATGAGGGAAAGAAGACGTTGGAGTTTGCTGATGGTAGGGGTATAGAGCAACTTTATTAGTGCAATGTGATGAGCGGTCTGTGTATATTGTAGGGGCAGGGAAAGTATCTTCCCATGGTCCGAGTGTATATAACGACAACCCTCCGCCTGTCAACTTTATTAAAACACATAAAAAAGTTTCCGAGTAACAGCTGCAATATTAATTGCAGTATGTAGTGCAAGAAGGAGGTACATAGCAACTAGTTTCATATCCAGGCCTCACAAGCTATTCCAATATTAAGTAGCAATGAATAAATAGACAAAGGTATCAAGAAAATTAGAGAAAACAAAATAGAAGGAAATAAAATTGGAGAAAGCAAACCTAGTTCACAATATCCGCTTCTGCATGCTTCAGTTCTCTTAAGTCCCGTGACCTTTGGAACATACCGCCAGCCGATTTGATCGGTGAATTAATGCCCGCTGAAGACAGACTTTAAAGTAAAAAGTCACTTTCTCTGTCACCCACATCTGCGAAAGTTCAATATTTTTTTTTATATGACGTAATGTTTTTTCCCAACTCTGCAAGCTTTATTGTCCTCTTTACTGTCCTTGGAGCCAAATAACTTATGTGATTTGTGATAACATTTCCGAGCAAGATGGCTTCGCAGTAACATGCATTCGGAAGATCCCTGGTTCGATTCCCGTCGACCGGCAACTCTGATATTGTGTTCTTCGTGGTTTTCCCTGGTCAGTAAGTGAATGGAGGGGTGGTTTCTCATCTACCACGATTTTATTTCCATCATTATCCTTTCATTCCGTTTCCTTCTCATCTTTCAGTTCTTGTTCTAGATTTCGTGGTGTATGGCCGTGCCGGACAGATGACATCGCTGCTTGCTCAAAGGAGTACTCCTCGCGGACACTAGAGAGCTTCTTGGTTGACGGGTCGCTCATCGCCTTCTTTACGCAGCTCCAGTAGTGGAACGGGTCTTTTAGGGACTTCCTGCGGCCTGCAGCCTCCTGTGATTCCTTCACTTCATCCTTCCTCTTGAGTTGGCAGCCACAATGGATCTATATAGGTCGCACTCCGTTGTATTGTCTGTACCTATTAGGTATATCCAGAGAGTGCAAATTGTGAGGAAGGTGTGTTCAGAATGAGTTTTCTTACTCAGTCCTCTAAATTAGGAACTACACTTGTGTAAGGAATATATTATGTTTATAATGGTAACCTCCGCAATAAGGAAGTTACTTAGAGCAGCAGGTAGTAATGCTTAGAGAGATCTTGTTAAATACAAGTTAAAGGGAAATACTTCTTTGAATGAAAACATGAACTCTGAAGAATTGCAAGATCCTTGCGTTGTTTATGTTTTTGTTTTGTCAGCTTGGTTCCTCCAAATAATGTTATATTGATCCTGAACGTAAGTTGCCCATAACCGACACAGGTATCTACTTTGAAATCATGAAAAACCCTGCGCTATTTCGCCAACGTATTGTATTAAAAAGTTTCCCTGCAACATTCTACTTCTCAAATGTTAGGGTAAAATTTAATGGATAAGTTTGTATTACTTAATTAGTATTTCTATACCTTGTATTATTGTTCTATGGATATAAGAAATGATACAACCTTAACGTTAAGACTCTATATTTTCAACTCTTTACCTATTCGTCACAGTTTTATTGCTTTCAATTGAGAAGTTACCTTCGAATTCTTGAAGTGTTTTTCTCAAGCTTGGTAAGTTAAGCTCCTTTTCAAGGATATATACCTCAATTGCTGTATCGAAAAATTTAAATTATTCCGTTAATTCTGTAAATACAGCATTGCTTTTTAGAACGCTTGTTATTCTGGCAAACACTCTATCAGAACCAAGAAAATATAATCTCTGACCATAAAATACATCTAAAATTCTTCATTTGTATTTCTGTTCTACAGAAAACAGAATCAAATAAAATTGTTTGTTTGAATATGTGCTCTAGAGGACAGTTGTTATTATGGTTTTAATCCACCTTTTCTAAACTTCTCTCTTCAAAAGAAACATCACGTACACATAAAACACAAAAAAAATTAAATTAACAATAACAATAGATATATTTTCAGGATGAAGTGATATTTAGAAGGTTGAATTTTCTTTGTATTTTTATAAATGTAGTGAAATGAAACAAACACCTTCAGGAATAACATTTCAAAATAAGTGCAAATAAGGCACAAACATAATGTGAAAGTAATGAAAAATTCTGATGCGTTACATTCACACGACTTTCTGTACTCGCTATCGTTTATTTCTATATAGATTCTACAAGCTATTCTCATTAGAGCATATTTTTCTATTTACTTCGTGGTTGCAAAAATAGTTCAATACATATTTTATAGAAGCTACAAGACGACACAAGAAAACAAACTGATAGTAAAATACTTAAAAGGGGATCGTTATACTCTTTCCATACACTTTCCATGACATTACAAGAAATACCTGAAAAATACCTGAATGATGACAGCGCTTCAAAAAGCGATAAGTAGTAAAAATTTAAACCAACACGAATGAATATCCAGGCCGTTTGTGACTGACACCACAGCAAACACTTCTTTGAAATAAATTACGTTTTAAAGACATATGCGTTTCTGCATAGTAATTTTTTGTGTGTCTCTTATTGGAGTTTACGAGTTATATGGAACTGTAGAAAGGTTCTTCCAAATGAAGGGGAATTAGCAAGCAACACATTTTATTTGTTGCATAAATATATGAAATACATGGTATTTCAGTAAAACGTTTGGATCCGTTTAGAGAAAATAAAAAATAACAAAAAATGTTCCACGTAAAGGGTAGCTCAGAGTGGTAAATTTTCTTGAAAATCTTCGTGTCGCATTTTTAGGGGTATTGAACTGAACTCAAATACCAAGTTTGGTATTTATCCAACCTTTCGTTTTTGAGTTATGCTGTTCACGCACACACATACACACACACACAAATATGCGGTTAGATTTTTCTAAATCATTTATTTATCCAGGGCCTCAAACATGTATTTGCGGACATACAATTTTTGCACGAAATACAATACTTCCTCTTCCTAGCTATGTGGTAGAGTAAGTAAAACATCTAATTAGAGCCGAAAGAAAGAAAGAAAGAAAGAAAGAAAGAAAGAAAGGAAAAAAGGTAATTAAAAACAAGCCAAAGAGCGTCTCGTAAACGGTAAATGTCACAAAGACTTATTTGACATAAATTGTGTGTTTGGAGGAATTCTATATTTTTCGTGTAGTAAGTTTTTCTATATCCTACTTTTTACTGGTGTACAGCATTATACATACATCTTTTAGATTGAAGAATATTTCACAGCTATTCACAAAAAATTACAAAAAAATACATTTTATGCTATACAAGTATATTTAACATTTTGGATTTTAATCAAAATGGTTAGCCATTTTTGAGAAAAACTAGAGTAATAACAATTTCCCTAATTGGAAGAAAGTCTAGAGCGGTAGTTTTGTTGAAAATGTGTGTGCTGTATCTTTGTCAGTTGCGCAGTTTAAATATGAAAGTTAGCACACCTTCTTGTTTATCATTACATATTCTATAGTAGTCCGGCTTCCTCAGCAACTTCAAGTCACCTTATAATTTAACTGTGTTGGAATAACGTTTTTATTTTTTTTTGCAAGAGATTAAGCATGCCAAGCTGTTACTCGTTATACGTTTATATTTTTGCTGTTGGTTTTTAAAACTACAGTGAGCGGGATGTGCTTGCATTAAATTCACGCTTTTACCATGTAATCATGTTATATTTACTATGCTAACTGTTTGTGATAATACTTCATAGAAGTTTTCTACTCATTTCTGGGGCAGGTAGGATTCTAGAGTTGTGGTAGAAACTGCCCATCTAGGGGAACATCCCTCAACAGAAAGCCTGCAAGCTTGGTGCTTGATAGCGGTACCCCGGCCATTAACTCAGCAATCGACTGGTTATTTACTCTAGGGATATTGTTAATAGCTCGCAAATTCCAAGACCTATTAATCAAACTACATTCCTAAGTGTTGTTTTTTTTCGCTTAACTTATCAGAATTTAACCATGAATATAAAGGTGTTGAATTTTATATATTTTTCTGTAAACTAGTTTCGGTTTGTATACACCTTTCCTGTTGTCCGTTACTCTGTTTATTTCGTATTGTACAATAATGAGCGTACTGAGATAATAAGATTATTATTATTTAATATATTAATATTCTTATTAATCACTAGAAGAAAAGTATATTATTTTGTTCTAAGAAAGGTTTAATCTGGATTAAATTCAATTAATAAAAAATATACCTTAATATTGCTTGTTTTAATATCATAGTGAAAACTATACGTATGTGCCAAAATACTGAGAAATGTATCCCCGGTGTACGCACAGAGTTTCTTGTACTTAGAAAACAAAAATGCATAATAAGGCTTAGATTTGACAGTGAATTTCGATATATTATATTGCGATATTTATAATACCTATGGATGTGATGAACTGTAGACGGAAAATAAAAGTATGTCTTTAAATAGACGAGGACACATTGTGAATCTCACATTTGCGTTATGCAAGATTTAAAACCTTTTTTCACGTTCAATAACAGGTTAATTTGTATATAAGGCCTAGAAAATGTGAGGAATTAGCTTTTGTAAGCTGGAAGACTGCTTTTAATTTTAAATAGCTCCTGTAATGTAAGTGCCTAAAGTTCTGTTCAGATTGATTAAATCCTTTAATATAAGGATTTAACAATAACTTCTTGAAAGTTGTAAATAGATCGCAGTTCCAAAGCGCTCCTTTGTCCATCTTTATCAAGTGTACAGATTTGTTTGTATGGTGTGAAATAGAGTAGGGTTAGTGTTTAAATGTTGTAATGTGACATAATTTTTGGCAAAAAGGTGTATAGACGTTGATTTCTAAGTAAGGAGTTGGAGGTAGGGTTAGGTGAATAAACTCCGTAAGAGTGAAAATAAGGTTAGGGTTTTTTAAACTCTGCAGCAATATATATGTTTGTTGGGCCCTATTACTATGACCTTAATAAGTGTAAAGTTAAAAATAAAATTACACGATTCATAATCAAAACTTCATTAAGAACTTAGATGGTGGTATGAATAATAATAATAAAAATAATAATAATAAAACTGTATTTTTGTAATTTCAGCCTCTATGGATATATAACCTCAAACTCAAGAAGCTTTCATTTAGATGAGTTAACTGGCATTAAGAACATCATCAAAAAGAAGTCTGTGGGCATACGTTTTCAAAGTTTATAAAAATGAAGGTTCTAGCGTTTCCTTATGTTTGGCATTTACAAATAACTATAATCAAATATTGAGTTAAAACTTCTACCTGGATGTTCACTTTTAGAGAACCAGAGAATTAATATGAGAGTAAGTGAGGAGTTAAATTATATCTAGTGTTATGTAAGGCAAAGGTAGAAGAGTATGGGAAGACCAAATGAACATGAAAGAATCAATTTTAAGGCTTGTGAATCCAGAATGGTCAACACGGTGCACCATTTGAATATGAATGTACGCTTTCAATAATATTCTAACTGTATTAGGAATACCCCATTAGACTTCTCACAGTAAATAAAAAGAGACCAGTCGCTTCTATCTAGAATGATTAAGGGTAATTTCAAAACCCTTATCCCTTATCCTTTAAATATGCTAAATTCATGGTCCAAGCCAGAAATATATGCAGGATATAGATGTTGCTCCCTATGTATAGTGATTTACTTTCATCCAATAAGCTTGTTTATTAAGGAAGGTACTTTTTCTCAATTATACTATATTTTGATTGAAATGTATTAGCAATTACTTTATGAAATAACTAAGCATCTCATTAACACCAAAGTACATTCACAACATCACTTAGAGGTTGCTTTTAGCTTCCTAAATTTAATGTAGATATTTCAGTAGTTTCTGAGAAAACGGGTCATATGTACCAGAAGTTCTCATTCACAGAATAAGCTATTCAAAGTACAAATGACAAAAAATGTTGCCATTTGTGAAAAATGGAGAATACAAAGTCACATGTATTTGAAAAGAAAGAAACCATATAGTTTGAGAATATAGAAGTTGCCATATTTAATAGTACTACCAATCTTGGAGACAATTTCCCTAAAAGAGAGACTAGAGCTTACCTCCCTTCTTCAAAGTGCGTAACAGTCATACTTTTTTCTCTAAAGCGGTGCAGAATTCACAACACAAAATACGCAATTTTAAAATATAAGATTTGTGCCCACAATAGTATTAATTTAATAATAAATCAATAAAAGAGAAAATTCCAATTTTTTAATGCTGTACAATATTAATAACGCCACGATCTGGCAATTTTCTCCATTTAGTCATCCCTTAGTACTGAAAATATCTTTGCCCAGTATTCAAATTTTCAAGACTTTTTAAAACAAATTATCCATATAAATCTGGCACATGATGCCTAACTACGCCATTTGAATCACTGTGTTCTGTTTTCATTTTATATAGCTGACTGTAATTTGTGTTAAATATATTGATGTGTTGAAAATGAATAATCTGTATTAGGAATTTTTGACAGACAGTCGTAGGAGTCTTATAATTTGTTACTTCTTTCATTTCTCAAACTCTTCTTTCTTTTTATTATCACAATAAATATTCTACCTTATTCATACATGTGACGTATCTGTAAAGTAATTCCACCAGTAGTGATCTGTCTTATGAAATGTATTTCCTACCAGTTTTAGCAAACGTTTGGTTTTATTGAGTCAAGAAGAACTGTTGAAGGTAAAGTACAAGCATATTCATAAAACTTTAATTAAAACGCTGTTAACAGCTTTTACTCTTGCCCCGAGATATTTGATATTCACTACTTCAAGAAATACGTCTACTTCTCCAAAGACAATATTGACTGTAGTTATTACTGGAGAAATACGAAAACTTCTCCATAGGGCTTTCTCCAAACTCAGTGGGCCCAAGAGATATGATGTGTTGTACATGTTATTTGATTTATTTATAGTTATTTCACCGGTATATACTTGGCGTGTATTTCAATGGTCCCATTGAGATTTAAGTAACAGAACCGTAACATCACTGCATATTTATATGCGCACCACTGTAATACGCGCATGTAATAATACTGAATTTTTTGGACGAGCACTTTGCATTTATGTAGGTAACAATGGTGCTTTATTTTTCGCCAATTTTATGTACAATGCAATTTAGCTGAAAATGCCAACGTATCCTTAGCTTTGAAATGTAACCATATCTGGTTTTCTGGTTTACTGCAGCTCATGCTGCTGCCGTATTAACGGCCAGGCATTTCCAACCCAACAATAATCGTAACTATTTATGTGCACCGCATCGCTTTATCTATTGCTGCGAGACCTGCATCGAAATATTCCTCCCAACATCGACCTAATATCCATAAAGCGAATAGATGGATTAAATACCATGGTCACCGAGATAGAAACAAAGTTGACACTACTGTCAACTGTCAGGAAATGACGTAGGAAAGCTACTTGTGTGACTCAGAGTATCTTAAATTACATGGAATCGTGCATTCGCTCTCCAGCGTACTACTCTACGGACAGTTTTGGCAAACAAGCTGTTAGCCTGTCGTTCTCGCTCCTAATCACCTGCCCTCAATGACTTTGCTTGAAGGATACGTTAACCTTCAAGTATCTTATCGGATATAAACGTCAGGTAGCTTATTTTGGAGACACCTGATGTCAACGTGACAAAACATTATTCTTGCTCTAGCATAAAAATTATTAAACACGGAAGGCAATTTTTAAAACATTTTTGATATAAATTGGTCCGTAAAGCACAACTGGAGTGTTGGTGCGTGAATTAGTGAACTATCTAAAAGTTTAGACAGTTCCTATGTTGAAAAAAACGCTATGTTAAGAATTCAATAACCACAGTCTGTTGTATTACGGATGCCCTTGCTTGGCAAACCGTTTTACTGCTTGGTTCAACGCCCTTCCATTTTAGAAATAAGAACAACAATAAGAACAATAAATATAACTATGACGATAATAATAATAATAATAATAATAATAATAATAATAATAATAATAATAATAATAATCGACTTGGTCGTCTTAAGTACTTCGCCTTGCAGCCTATTGTCTGGGCATTTGTCATAAGATCTTTTAAATGATTTAGTTTAATGTATTTGCCACATAGAGTTATGAGATTCACCAGCACAATTTGGATAACTCATTTGCCATTTAATGTTGTAAACAATATATTCCAAGAAAGACTTTCCTTTATCTTGTAACGAGCGTCTATGACTAAAAGTTATTGGGAGGTCGGCGCAGAGCATTTGAGGGATAAGCAGAAACGAGAGGGTTATTATACCCCAGCGTAAACATCAGAAGCGCTATCTACAGATAACCAGAATATTCTGGAAGTTTCTCTCCCCTCCACTTCTAGAACGTTCTGAAACTCGGTAGAAGATTCCATTTCCTATGTAAGTGAGCGTTCTCGCGTGATCAAGTTAGGAAGTGAGTTAATTAGTTGGCGAGTGCGTTTTCTGCTGCAACATCAGGGGCGGTTGTACCAGTGCGTCTGTGACGACAGTGAGTGTTGCTACTGCGATGGTTAAATAGAGGTCTTGTGTTCGACTCTCCAGCGGATGTACCATTCACAGAAAAGGCTGCGTCGTGCACATTTTATTACGCCACTACTTCACATATAGGAGTATTTTCATCATAAAACTGGTCAAAAGAAGTCCCTTTAAAACTATAATTCTTTGAGTTCGATAACCGCTGCATCTGTCGGCAACCACTAAACCCCCACCCCCATGCCTCTTGTCGTAAAGTCAGTCGGAATCCAACCATAGTGGGAAACGTTTGCGGCGCGTTTAACATTGTTATTCTCACTATTGTGTTCTTGTATGTTGGAGTGGCATAAAACGCCTTTATGGAAATGGAAGGCATATAGATTAGTTTAAAACATTGTTTTACTGTTTTTCAGTTATCATTGTGTATTTACGAACAATGTTATTATGTCCTAATTTAAAATGTATATTTTTTACCTAAAGTTTGGAGATAATATTGATTTTTGTGTCGGGTCTAGTAGTTGTGTTTCTTCCATAAATTTGAAATTTAAACCCTCCAGTTGTCTCCAGAACGGATCGCAACAAATGCAGTATAAGCCAAAATTGGAAACAATACTGACAGTGACGCAAACATCGTTCAAAGTTCATTTGTACAATTAAGGTTAATAATTATGATTAATGGAAAGCAGAAGGAAATTGCCTTCCTCAGTGAGATTTTGCAGATCCACACGCATACGTTATATAAATGTTACCAAAGAAGAAATCACGCTACAAAGTAAAAAGAAAAAAGAAGCGTCTACTTTTAGTGGAATAGCAAAATAAAACTCTCTCTAGCTTACAACGGTCAGTGGGAAAATCTAAATCTGCAACTGAGGTGTTATATTTTCAGACAGACTTCCAAAGATTTCAATGAATTGATAAAAACAAATGAAGTCAATATTGAAGGACAGAAGTATGGACTCTCAATGCTCCAGGAGATCCAAGAATTATATTGTAATCATTGTTACATTTAGCATATAAAGTACCATAAAAAATAGCAAGCGCAAAGTATTGAAGGAAAGAAATGTTAAGGAAACAGGAAAAAAAATCAACAACATTTCAAAGAAGAAATGTGTCTCCTAGTAGACATTTTCAGGCCAAGTTTTGTAAGTCTAAATAATGGAAACACGTCTAGAAGATTTTTTGCCGACCCGGAATACTATTCGAGAATTACAGATAAAGAGATTTAAGGTTACGTCGGAAGTGATTCGAGTGAAATAACATAAATACTAAAAAGTTTGATAACTTTGCAAAAGTAACTTAAAGATGTACACAAATTTATAGGACTGGCATCCTATGTTATCAACTATTCCTAAAGTATTGATATGGCCAGTGCTATTTTATCTATTGGCAAATTATCACAGGAAGCGGCTGAGGAGCAAAGCAATCCCTTAGGGCAATAGAGTTTAAATTTTGCTCGAAAATATGTGAAAGTTGATCACAACCGACTTTTACTAAGTTCGGATTCTTATTTAACTTGTAGCACACCAAAGCAGGTGGTTTCTCATCTGCCACGATTTCCTTTCCATCTCATCTTTTAGGCATGCTTCTATGTTTCATGGTTTATGGCGTGGTGAACAGATGCTTTCTGAAAGGGAAGAGTACTGCCTAGAGGGCTGCTTGGTCGACGGGTCGTTCATCGCTCTCTCTCTCTCTTTTATATTTTTTAAAGTTCCATTGTTGTACCCAGTGTAAGCCACTGTGTTTTTACTGTTTTCATACCACTTATTTCCGCAACACACATACACACACAAACACCCATGTCCGTGGCGGGACTCGAACCCCCGACCCTCAACTTGGCGGAGCGCCGGAGCGACCACTCCAGCGACCATGGCTACGAGAGCCGTCACTCTCCAGGCGCTCCAGCAGTGGAACGGGTCTTCAAGCCTGAAACTATTAGGGACTTACCCGCGTCTCTGCGGCCTGTAGCCTCCTGCGGTTCCTTCGTTTCAACTCATCCTTCTGGAGGGTGTAGCCACAATATATCTATGTAGGTCAGGTGTGCAAGGTGTCTTCCTACATATACTATGTGCAATTGGACACGCCACATTATATAAGAATGAAGCAAAGGATGCGGTGTAGATCTGGGACAATAGAGCTGTCCATATCGCGTTGCAGTACAAGCTACCAGATGTTGAGGCCTAACATGGGACAATAATGTTCCCCTAGCGTATATACAGCATTACATAACCGGAAAGCAGAAAATGTTGTCTTCTAGTAAGGGGGCAACGTACATAGTAATCTTGCACTGATGAGTGTATAAGCATTACACCACACATAATCAGAAAACAGTGGCGCCTAGCTGGGGGAAAATGTATATACTGTAAACCCCTGATGTGTATACAACACTACAGAAGACGTTGGGGACAGTGTACTATGTTCCCTTGACAGAAGGAGGTTGTCATTTAGCACGTGAACAATGGAAGATAGGTATAAAAACGGAATGCATCTAATGAGATTGTGGTCTACTTGAGCTTTACTTCGCTTTCTACTTACATAGTTATAATAAGCGTTGTATACAGTATAAGCTAAGGTAACAATTGGTTTTATCCTGTAGCTTGAACATTGGAAGCATTCGAAGGCAACAAGGAGCCCATTTTTACTTCATTATAAAAGTTGAAAAATATGGGCTGAAATAACTTCCTGATTATTACAATGGTATGTAGTTATTATTGCAAATTTTAATTTGGAGTCATTAATTAATAAATTTAATTATTTATCTATTTATTTATTTCTTAAAGGATAAGCGTAGCGTACAACTGCTGCCGCTTAACTGTGTTTAGCAGTGGCATAGTGTATACTTGTATTGCTTTCTCTACCACGTGCATTAGAGTAGGAATTGCATACCAAGGTTTCAACGGAAATACACGTTTTGAGGCCCCTGAATACAAAAAGCATATTAGAAAGGGGTTCATGTATATATGTGTCTGTGTGTATCAGTGAACAGCATAACTCAAAAGCAAAATTCGGATAAACTCCAAATTTGTTGTTTGGGTTTAGTATCTTCTTAACATGTGACACGAGAATTTTTAAGAAAATCCTTGCACCCTAAATTACCGTTTACTTGGAAAGTTTTCAAAAAAATGGCTGCAACGATATTGATTAAAATGCAATATGTTCATGATATTTACATGGCAAATAAAATGTGTATCTTGAATTTTCTAGACTCTGAAGTCCTCTTCATTCTTGTATAACTCGTAAACGTTAAGCGATAGACGAAAACATACTGCATAAGAAATGTAATATCACTTTAAAACATGCAATCTATTTCAAATACCTTTTTGTGGCATCAGCAATTTCCGAGATATCTGCTATTAATGGTTAGAATTGTTCATCACTTGGCCATTCTTTAAAGTGCTTTCAGCATTCAGTTTGAGGCGGATTGACGTGCGGGATTGGAATTGGGTGACGCGACTTCAAGGTTGGTATGGGATGTGGATGTTCTCGAATCTCTCAATAATCTTGTATGCTTGGATGCTGTAAACTTGCTCAACTTGTATTTACCGCACTGCTCAAGAAGTTTGTAATACATGCTTATGTCTAGTAGGAGAGACGGGTATTTTCTTATTCAGGATTGTTGAGATGTTGCGTGTGTTACCCGCAATAACTTTGTCAATGTTTCTTCTTGTCCCATGTATTTTAAGATTTTTAAAATACTACTAGCTCAATTGATACTAGTAATAACTCTTTTCTCAGGATCTTTTCGTGTTTGGAAGGGTAACATAATTATTTAAATTAAGCTTTATATATGTATGTATCACTTCTGAATTTATGATGTTAACGGAATAATATATATGTGTGTATGTGTGTGTGTGAAATATCTTACTTACATGTTTAAAAGGAATACTGTTTGGCTTTTATTTTGTAGTGTAATAATTAATTATTCACTGTTTCTGATTTACTATACTCGGAAATACGCCTGGCTAATTGATATGTCTCTCGTCTTCCTTGTAAGCTCTCCTTTTCTAGTGAAAGTTTTTCTAACGGTTTAAAAAGTTGAAAATGTTTACTCAAGATTAGTTTGGTTGCAAACGATAATGAAATAAGTACCTACATTTAATTTGAAAATCTTGTCCTAAATAAATAAAATATGAATAAAAATTGTAATTCATATAAAACATATTTCTGCTTGAGGTTTCTCCTCTTATTACATATTTATGTTTTAACAATATTTATTTCACTGCGAATTCAATCTCTTTCGTCTACTACCTTTAACGTAATTTTTTAACGTTATTCAACTTTTGCATTTCTTTCTCATTAGCAAAAAATAAATTTTAATTAGTTATTTCATACCTACAACTGTTTTGGGCAAATATGATGATGTAAATGGTATTTTCAAACAATAATGATTAACAATTATGATTCACAATGCATATATATATATACATATATATACATTGCATTAAGTTTTCTTATCCAATCCATTGGATTTCAGTTTTGTCGTTGCTTAGCAAAACTTCCAATCAATGTATTTTTATCTGCTTCAAGTTGTTTCTCGCGATTGCATGGACATAGTTTGGAATTTTAAGGCCAGCGTATAGCGTCCAGTTCTTAAACATTTCACTATCGTTGTTCTTTTTTAATCTATAGCGAAATGTGTAACGCAACTATTTCTTCAACGGCGTATTTGGATTAAGAATGAAGTAGATAGAAAATTAAGCTTTATTAAGAGTAATTTGTATACCCACTAATAAGCGATAGAGGGTACACAAAGTCATGTGAATCTAGCAAATAAGATTTTCGTTTAATTTTCTATTGTAACCTTCCGGTCATCAGTCGGAACGAAAGAAATTAATGCAAGTATTCACAATACTGATAAAATAATATTGCAAGCTTCAACCAACTTCTAAATGCTTTGCTTTCCCCTGTGCTGTGAATACAGAAGAATAAGGTTATGAGTGTTAGGATGTTAGGTCAATAATATGTAAGGAGATAAATAGTTTTCAGGGATAATTGTGGTATAAAATGCCTATTTTTTCCTCACAGAAGACAGAAAGAAAGATGAAAAAGGCTCCTTCATATGTATCAATCGAGTTTTGGAATTATAGACAATGGTTAAATAATTCAGATGATTTCCTTATGAACAATACTTAATCTCTTATGCTCTACATGTACTCAGTGATCACAAGGAATTCAGTAAGAGTTTCTACGAAATTCAATACTTAATAATAAATATTCCTTAATACCCTTGATCCATTTACTTTGATTAAAATTAAGCTGTAATCCTGAAAATAATCATATTTAAAATATTCTTATAGGCATTTGCCCATCAATATTTTAGTTTATCATATATTGGCTGCTAAGGGTAACAACACTATCGTTTTTAAATATCTGGAGAAACAACTTCTCAATATGTTGGAATGACAACAAACCTCGCAATAATCAGAATACGCCTGAGAATTGTTCTTATGTACGGGCAAGTGCATAGTACAATCTACTACACTGCATTTTTGTATACGCTCCGACTCAATTCTTCTCACATTATACTTTTCAACCAACAATGAGTACAATCACCAGGTAATTGAGTATATTTATTTTCAATTTATTTGTGTACACATATATATGCGTATATATTATTAGGACTGTGCTATTTAGAAAATTTTTATATAATAATTCCGTAAATAACTTGAGAAAACTTAAGTCCTACGTATGCCCAGATTTTCCCTCACTTTAGTTTGGTAGCCTGGCTTATCTACATAACTCGAGCGCTTTTTCTAATTATTCAGAGCCCCACATATTCTAAAATATAGTTGCAACGGTTTCTTTGCAAGCTCCTGTATATTTTAATACTCTAAAGAATGTTCAGAGCAAATTAATAGGTAACGTATTATTACACACTTTTTCTTTCCCTTCCCATTAGCTCTGTAATTGTGATTGTACACTTTCTATTGCTGAGACATCTACTGGGGTAGCGTAGAAAACAAGGCTTTGCCTTGTGAGACAGAGATGAAGTTATCAAACCATAAGTGAAAGGCAGCTCGTTAATGAAGATCTATCGAAGCTGTTTCTCAGGGGACACAATAACCTGAGACAGAACATTTTTATTTAATTTACTATGGGTAGGATAACAAGTTTGCGAGGCGTTACACACATTTACAGTTTTATCCCTATTCTCATTGAACAAAGTAACGCTCTGTTGATATGTATACAGAATTGGGCTACACAAGAGCTTAAGATATTGCCACTAGCACGGGGACAATATATAATGTAATTTTCCTTGATGTATTTACAAGATTACGTTAAACAAGAGCATAAGATATTGACGCCTATCGTGGAGACAATGTACAGTGTGACAGAAGTCAATTGACAAATGGGAAAAATACTCCAATGGGAAATGATAAACAGCTTTTGACTATAGTTATGTTTTATAATTAATGGGGAAGTAGACCATGGTAAGCAGCACTGACACGTTAGTTTATGACAAACATAGGTAAAATAGATTATTTATTAATATTTTTGTATTTTATAAGTTGAATTTTTGTTTACAATTGGTTCACTACCGTGGATGTTCTAAATGCAGTCCATTTATTTGAAGAATATGCCTCACTCGATCGTGACATTCTTCTGTCTCTCTTAAAACAGTTGCAAGTGGGACATTGTGAAGAGCGTTGGTGATCCTTTGTTTCAATTCTATAACTGTAGGCTCTATGTGATAAACATTCCTTTACATACGCCTATAGAAACAATCAAGGGTTGTGAGGTGTGGTGAACGTGGTGGCCACGACCGAGGCCCACCTCGCTCAATCCAGTGCACACCAAACATCTCATTTAATTACTGGTGAGCAATCAGAGCATAATGTGCCTTAGCCCCGTCTTGTTTAAATCACAATCTTAACCGTCGATTCAGTGGTAAATCATGCACGAACTGCATTACAGTGGTGTCCAGCAATTCCCCATATATGTAGTAACTTACTTATCCATCAAATAAATGTGGTCTCATAACCATATCACCAATAATTATTCCACACCAAACCATAACTTTTGTGAACCAGGGTTATTAGTTTCGCTTATTCATTTTGGTTTTCCTCTGGACCAGTACCGTGCAGTTTGTGTGTATGTGTGCTCATACAGAAAGAATAGGCATTCGTCACTGAACAGGACATGCTGAAGGAAGAATCGGTTACGACGTGTGTGATCTAGTTGCAATTTGTCTGCCTTTTGAGTGGATCTTCTACTTATATTGTATGTACATAGTGCCTTTGTAGATTTGAAAACGTGCTGATTGTAGGATTGTTTATTCTGCGAACAGATTCCCTACTGATAACATTTTCTCGAGCCACATATCCCACTGGGATTTTAAGGCTGCCTGTCATCTTTGCAATCATATTTATTGAATTATTTTGGGACGGCCGGTTCATTTGTTGTTGAGCACAATATAAGCTGTCTTGAATTTATGTAGCACTTTGGAAACATTTTGGTAAAAGGGTTTTAGAATGTCTGGATGACGACGATTAAACTCGTCTGCAGCTTTTCTTATTATTCTATATTGGAGCAGTGCTAGTTCCTAATCGCTGTTCAGGACTCAACATAATCTTTCAGTTCACAATCGATGTCAACACCGGAAACAATCTTGTTTAATTTATACCCAACCCAATAGCCTCAAACAAATTAACAAAACACAATATAACTCTGGCAAATAGGTGTTTTCCATAGCTTACTTCAATTTATACTTCTTTTATTCCACAGCAACTAATCTAGGAACAGACAGAACGAGGGATAATTCATAGAGTATAAAAAGCAAAAAGTGAATAAATAAAACGCAAATAAAGATAAATAAGTGAATTACGTCAAAATTGTTCCAATATGCATCATTCACTTTAAAAATGTAAATAAGTGATGCAATGTACTTTAGATATCTAAGAAGTTTTTTCACAATAGTCAGCAGACATTTTTTGTCACACGGTATACAGAAATATTTCCCTGATATATATATATATATATATATATATATATATATAACAAAAGGTTACTCAAGAACATAATATATTGCCGCCTATCACGAGAACTATGTACAAACCGATGTTTCCCTGATGTAGCTATATACAACAGAACGTTACACGATGGCATAAGATATTGCCGCCTATCATGGCGACAACATATAAACAGATGTGTCCTTCATGTAGCTAATAAAAACATAACGTTGCATAAGACATTGCCGCCTATCACGGGGACAAGATATAAACTGATGTGTCCCTGATGTAGCTATATACAACATAACGTTATACAAGAGCATAAGATATTGCCGGCTATCACGGGGACAACATATAAACCGATGTTTCCCTGATGTAGCTATATACAACATAACGTTTCATAAGACCATAAGACATTGCCGCATATCACAAGGACAACATATAAACTGATGTGTCCCTGATGTAGCTATATACAACATAACGTTACACAAAGCACAAGATATTGGCGCCTATCAAGGAAAAAATGTGTAAAGAGCTGCTTCCCTGATGTATATACAACATACGTTACACAAGAGCATAAGATATTGGCATCTATCACGGGAACAATGTGTAAAGAGCTGTTTCCCTGATGTATATACAACATACGTTACACAAGAGCATAAGATATTGCCGCCTTTCAGGGGACAACATATAAATTGATGCTTCCCTGATGTAGCTATATACAACATAACGTTACATGAGGGTATAAGATGTTGCCGCCTATCTCGGGAAAAATGTGTAAAGAAATGCTGCCATGATGTATATACAACATACCTTACACAAGAGCATAAGATATTGCCGCCTATCAGGGGACAACATATAAACTGATTCTTCCCTGATGTAGCTATATACAACATAACGTTACACAAGATCATAAGATATTGCCGCCAATTACGGGAACAATGTGTAAAGAGCTGCTTCCCTGATGTATATACAACATACCTTACACTAGAGCATAAGATATTGGCGCCTATCACGGGAACAATGTGTAAAGTGCTGTTTCCCTGATGTATATACAACATAAGTTACACAAGAGCATTAGATATTGGCATCTTTCACGGGAACAATTTGTAAAGAGCTGCTTCCCTGATGTATATACAACATAAGTTACACAAGAGCATAAGATATTGGCATCTATCACGGGAACAATGTGTAAAGAGCTGCTTCCCTGATGTGTATACAACATACGTTACACAAGAGCATAGATATTGGCATCTATCACGGGAACAATGTGTAAAGAGCTGCTTCCCTGATGTATATACAACATAAGTTACACAAGAGCATAAGATATTGGCATCTATCACGGGATCAATGTGTAAAGAGCTGCTTCCCTGATGTATATACAAAATACGTTACACAAGAGCATAAGATATTGGCATCTATCATGGGAACAATGTGTAAAGAGCTGTTTCCCTGATGTATATGCAACATACGTTACACAAGAGCATAAGATATTGCCGCCTATCACGGGGACAACATTTAAACTGATGCTTCCCTGATGTAGCTATATACAACATAAGGTTACACAAGAGCATAAGATATTGCCGCCTATCACGGGGACAACATCTAAACTGATGCTTCCCTGATTTATATAATACATAACGTTAAACAAGAGCATAAGATATTGCTGCCTGTACGGGGACAACATATAAACTGATGCTTCCCTGATGTATATTAAACATAACGTTACACAAGAGCATAAGTTATTGCCGCCTATCACGAGGACAACATATAATCTGATGCTTCCCTGATGTAGCTATATGCAACATAACGTTACACAAGATCATAAGATATTGCCGCCAATTACGGGAACAATGTGTAAAGAGCTGCTTCCCTGATGTATATAAAACATAACGTTACACAAAGCACAAGATATTGGCGCCTATCACGGGAAAAATGCGTAAAGAGCTGCTTCCCTGATGTATATACACCATAAGTTACACAAGAGCATAAGATATTGGCATCTATCACGGGAACAATGTGTAAAGAGCTGCTTCCCTGATGTATATACAACATACGTTACACAAGAGCATAGATATTGGCATCTATCACGGGAACAATGTGTAAAGAGCTGCTTCCCTGATGTATATACAACATAAGTTACAAAAGAGCATAAGATATTGGCATCTATCACGGGATCAATGTGTAAAGAGCTGATTCCCTGATGTATATACAAAATACGTTACACAGAGCATAAGATATTGGCATCTATCATGGGAACAATGTGTAAAGAGCTGTTACCCTGATGTATATGCAACATACGTTACACAAGAGCATATGATATTGCCGCCTATCACGGGGACAACATTTAAACTGATGCTTCCCTGATGTAGCTATATACAACATAAGGTTACACAAGAGCATAAGATATTGCCGCCTATCACGGGGACAACATCTAAACTGATGCTTCCCTGATTTATATAATACATAACGTTAAACAAGGGCATAAGATATTGCTGCCTGCACGGGGACAACATATAAACTGATGCTTCCCTGATGTATATTAAACATAACGTTACACAAGAGTATAAGTTATTGCCGCCTATCACGAGGACAATATATAAACTGATGCTTCCCTGATGTAGCTATATACACCATAAGGTTACACAAGAGCATAAGATATTGCCGCCTATCACGGAGACAATGTATAAACTGATGTTTCCCTGATGTAGCTATATACAACAGAACGTTACACGATGGCATAAGATATTGCCGCCTATCATGGCGACAACATATAAACAGATGTGTCCTTCATGTAGCTAATAAAAACATAACGTTGCATAAGACATTGCCGCCTATCACGGGGACAAGATATAAACTGATGTGTCCCTGATGTAGCTATATACAACATAACGTTATACAAGAGCATAAGATATTGCCGGCTATCACGGGGACAACATATAAACCGATGTTTCCCTGATGTAGCTATATACAACATAACGTTTCATAAGACCATAAGACATTGCCGCATATCACAAGGACAACATATAAACTGATGTGTCCCTGATGTAGCTATATACAACATAACGTTACACAAAGCACAAGATATTGGCGCCTATCAAGGAAAAAATGTGTAAAGAGCTGCTTCCCTGATGTATATACAACATACGTTACACAAGAGCATAAGATATTGGCATCTATCACGGGAACAATGTGTAAAGAGCTGTTTCCCTGATGTATATACAACATACGTTACACAAGAGCATAAGATATTGCCGCCTTTCAGGGGACAACATATAAATTGATGCTTCCCTGATGTAGCTATATACAACATAACGTTACATGAGGGTATAAGATGTTGCCGCCTATCTCGGGAAAAATGTGTAAAGAAATGCTGCCATGATGTATATACAACATACCTTACACAAGAGCATAAGATATTGCCGCCTATCAGGGGACAACATATAAACTGATTCTTCCCTGATGTAGCTATATACAACATAACGTTACACAAGATCATAAGATATTGCCGCCAATTACGGGAACAATGTGTAAAGAGCTGCTTCCCTGATGTATATACAACATACCTTACACTAGAGCATAAGATATTGGCGCCTATCACGGGAACAATGTGTAAAGTGCTGTTTCCCTGATGTATATACAACATAAGTTACACAAGAGCATTAGATATTGGCATCTTTCACGGGAACAATTTGTAAAGAGCTGCTTCCCTGATGTATATACAACATAAGTTACACAAGAGCATAAGATATTGGCATCTATCACGGGAACAATGTGTAAAGAGCTGCTTCCCTGATGTGTATACAACATACGTTACACAAGAGCATAGATATTGGCATCTATCACGGGAACAATGTGTAAAGAGCTGCTTCCCTGATGTATATACAACATAAGTTACACAAGAGCATAAGATATTGGCATCTATCACGGGATCAATGTGTAAAGAGCTGCTTCCCTGATGTATATACAAAATACGTTACACAAGAGCATAAGATATTGGCATCTATCATGGGAACAATGTGTAAAGAGCTGTTTCCCTGATGTATATGCAACATACGTTACACAAGAGCATAAGATATTGCCGCCTATCACGGGGACAACATTTAAACTGATGCTTCCCTGATGTAGCTATATACAACATAAGGTTACACAAGAGCATAAGATATTGCCGCCTATCACGGGGACAACATCTAAACTGATGCTTCCCTGATTTATATAATACATAACGTTAAACAAGAGCATAAGATATTGCTGCCTGTACGGGGACAACATATAAACTGATGCTTCCCTGATGTATATTAAACATAACGTTACACAAGAGCATAAGTTATTGCCGCCTATCACGAGGACAACATATAATCTGATGCTTCCCTGATGTAGCTATATGCAACATAACGTTACACAAGATCATAAGATATTGCCGCCAATTACGGGAACAATGTGTAAAGAGCTGCTTCCCTGATGTATATAAAACATAACGTTACACAAACCACAAGATATTGGCGCCTATCACGGGAAAAATGCGTAAAGAGCTGCTTCCCTGATGTATATACACCATAAGTTACACAAGAGCATAAGATATTGGCATCTATCACGGGAACAATGTGTAAAGAGCTGCTTCCCTGATGTATATACAACATACGTTACACAAGAGCATAGATATTGGCATCTATCACGGGAACAATGTGTAAAGAGCTGCTTCCCTGATGTATATACAACATAAGTTACAAAAGAGCATAAGATATTGGCATCTATCACGGGATCAATGTGTAAAGAGCTGATTCCCTGATGTATATACAAAATACGTTACACAGAGCATAAGATATTGGCATCTATCATGGGAACAATGTGTAAAGAGCTGTTACCCTGATGTATATGCAACATACGTTACACAAGAGCATATGATATTGCCGCCTATCACGGGGACAACATTTAAACTGATGCTTCCCTGATGTAGCTATATACAACATAAGGTTACACAAGAGCATAAGATATTGCCGCCTATCACGGGGACAACATCTAAACTGATGCTTCCCTGATTTATATAATACATAACGTTAAACAAGGGCATAAGATATTGCTGCCTGCACGGGGACAACATATAAACTGATGCTTCCCTGATGTATATTAAACATAACGTTACACAAGAGTATAAGTTATTGCCGCCTATCACGAGGACAATATATAAACTGATGCTTCCCTGATGTAGCTATATACACCATAAGGTTACACAAGAGCATAAGATATTGCCGCCTATCACGGAGACAATGTATAAACTGATGTTTCCCTGATGTAGCTATATACAACAGAACGTTACACGATGGCATAAGATATTGCCGCCTATCATGGCGACAACATATAAACAGATGTGTCCTTCATGTAGCTAATAAAAACATAACGTTGCATAAGACATTGCCGCCTATCACGGGGACAAGATATAAACTGATGTGTCCCTGATGTAGCTATATACAACATAACGTTATACAAGAGCATAAGATATTGCCGGCTATCACGGGGACAACATATAAACCGATGTTTCCCTGATGTAGCTATATACAACATAACGTTTCATAAGACCATAAGACATTGCCGCATATCACAAGGACAACATATAAACTGATGTGTCCCTGATGTAGCTATATACAACATAACGTTACACAAAGCACAAGATATTGGCGCCTATCAAGGAAAAAATGTGTAAAGAGCTGCTTCCCTGATGTATATACAACATACGTTACACAAGAGCATAAGATATTGGCATCTATCACGGGAACAATGTGTAAAGAGCTGTTTCCCTGATGTATATACAACATACGTTACACAAGAGCATAAGATATTGCCGCCTTTCAGGGGACAACATATAAATTGATGCTTCCCTGATGTAGCTATATACAACATAACGTTACATGAGGGTATAAGATGTTGCCGCCTATCTCGGGAAAAATGTGTAAAGAAATGCTGCCATGATGTATATACAACATACCTTACACAAGAGCATAAGATATTGCCGCCTATCAGGGGACAACATATAAACTGATTCTTCCCTGATGTAGCTATATACAACATAACGTTACACAAGATCATAAGATATTGCCGCCAATTACGGGAACAATGTGTAAAGAGCTGCTTCCCTGATGTATATACAACATACCTTACACTAGAGCATAAGATATTGGCGCCTATCACGGGAACAATGTGTAAAGTGCTGTTTCCCTGATGTATATACAACATAAGTTACACAAGAGCATTAGATATTGGCATCTTTCACGGGAACAATTTGTAAAGAGCTGCTTCCCTGATGTATATACAACATAAGTTACACAAGAGCATAAGATATTGGCATCTATCACGGGAACAATGTGTAAAGAGCTGCTTCCCTGATGTGTATACAACATACGTTACACAAGAGCATAGATATTGGCATCTATCACGGGAACAATGTGTAAAGAGCTGCTTCCCTGATGTATATACAACATAAGTTACACAAGAGCATAAGATATTGGCATCTATCACGGGATCAATGTGTAAAGAGCTGCTTCCCTGATGTATATACAAAATACGTTACACAAGAGCATAAGATATTGGCATCTATCATGGGAACAATGTGTAAAGAGCTGTTTCCCTGATGTATATGCAACATACGTTACACAAGAGCATAAGATATTGCCGCCTATCACGGGGACAACATTTAAACTGATGCTTCCCTGATGTAGCTATATACAACATAAGGTTACACAAGAGCATAAGATATTGCCGCCTATCACGGGGACAACATCTAAACTGATGCTTCCCTGATTTATATAATACATAACGTTAAACAAGAGCATAAGATATTGCTGCCTGTACGGGGACAACATATAAACTGATGCTTCCCTGATGTATATTAAACATAACGTTACACAAGAGCATAAGTTATTGCCGCCTATCACGAGGACAACATATAATCTGATGCTTCCCTGATGTAGCTATATGCAACATAACGTTACACAAGATCATAAGATATTGCCGCCAATTACGGGAACAATGTGTAAAGAGCTGCTTCCCTGATGTATATAAAACATAACGTTACACAAAGCACAAGATATTGGCGCCTATCACGGGAAAAATGCGTAAAGAGCTGCTTCCCTGATGTATATACACCATAAGTTACACAAGAGCATAAGATATTGGCATCTATCACGGGAACAATGTGTAAAGAGCTGCTTCCCTGATGTATATACAACATACGTTACACAAGAGCATAGATATTGGCATCTATCACGGGAACAATGTGTAAAGAGCTGCTTCCCTGATGTATATACAACATAAGTTACACAAGAGCATAAGATATTGGCATCTATCACGGGAACAATGTGTAAAGAGCTGCTTCCCTGATGTGTATACAACATACGTTACACAAGAGCATAGATATTGGCATCTATCACGGGAACAATGTGTAAAGAGCTGCTTCCCTGATGTATATACAACATAAGTTACACAAGAGCATAAGATATTGGCATCTATCACGGGATCAATGTGTAAAGAGCTGCTTCCCTGATGTATATACAAAATACGTTACACAAGAGCATAAGATATTGGCATCTATCATGGGAACAATGTGTAAAGAGCTGTTTCCCTGATGTATATGCAACATACGTTACACAAGAGCATAAGATATTGCCGCCTATCACGGGGACAACATTTAAACTGATGCTTCCCTGATGTAGCTATATACAACATAAGGTTACACAAGAGCATAAGATATTGCCGCCTATCACGGGGACAACATCTAAACTGATGCTTCCCTGATTTATATAATACATAACGTTAAACAAGAGCATAAGATATTGCTGCCTGTACGGGGACAACATATAAACTGATGCTTCCCTGATGTATATTAAACATAACGTTACACAAGAGCATAAGTTATTGCCGCCTATCACGAGGACAACATATAATCTGATGCTTCCCTGATGTAGCTATATGCAACATAACGTTACACAAGATCATAAGATATTGCCGCCAATTACGGGAACAATGTGTAAAGAGCTGCTTCCCTGATGTATATAAAACATAACGTTACACAAAGCACAAGATATTGGCGCCTATCACGGGAAAAATGCGTAAAGAGCTGCTTCCCTGATGTATATACACCATAAGTTACACAAGAGCATAAGATATTGGCATCTATCACGGGAACAATGTGTAAAGAGCTGCTTCCCTGATGTATATACAACATACGTTACACAAGAGCATAGATATTGGCATCTATCACGGGAACAATGTGTAAAGAGCTGCTTCCCTGATGTATATACAACATAAGTTACAAAAGAGCATAAGATATTGGCATCTATCACGGGATCAATGTGTAAAGAGCTGATTCCCTGATGTATATACAAAATACGTTACACAGAGCATAAGATATTGGCATCTATCATGGGAACAATGTGTAAAGAGCTGTTACCCTGATGTATATGCAACATACGTTACACAAGAGCATATGATATTGCCGCCTATCACGGGGGCAACATTTAAACTGATGCTTCCCTGATGTAGCTATATACAACATAAGGTTACACAAGAGCATAAGATATTGCCGCCTATCACGGGGACAACATCTAAACTGATGCTTCCCTGATTTATATAATACATAACGTTAAACAAGGGCATAAGATATTGCTGCCTGCACGGGGACAACATATAAACTGATGCTTCCCTGATGTATATTAAACATAACGTTACACAAGAGTATAAGTTATTGCCGCCTATCACGAGGACAATATATAAACTGATGCTTCCCTGATGTAGCTATATACACCATAAGGTTACACAAGAGCATAAGATATTGCCGCCTATCACGGAGACAATGTATAAACTGATGTTTCCCTGATGTAGCTATATACAACAGAACGTTACACGATGGCATAAGATATTGCCGCCTATCATGGCGACAACATATAAACAGATGTGTCCTTCATGTAGCTAATAAAAACATAACGTTGCATAAGACATTGCCGCCTATCACGGGGACAAGATATAAACTGATGTGTCCCTGATGTAGCTATATACAACATAACGTTATACAAGAGCATAAGATATTGCCGGCTATCACGGGGACAACATATAAACCGATGTTTCCCTGATGTAGCTATATACAACATAACGTTTCATAAGACCATAAGACATTGCCGCATATCACAAGGACAACATATAAACTGATGTGTCCCTGATGTAGCTATATACAACATAACGTTACACAAAGCACAAGATATTGGCGCCTATCAAGGAAAAAATGTGTAAAGAGCTGCTTCCCTGATGTATATACAACATACGTTACACAAGAGCATAAGATATTGGCATCTATCACGGGAACAATGTGTAAAGAGCTGTTTCCCTGATGTATATACAACATACGTTACACAAGAGCATAAGATATTGCCGCCTTTCAGGGGACAACATATAAACTGATGCTTCCCTGATGTAGCTATATACAACATAACGTTACATGAGGGTATAAGATGTTGCCGCCTATCTCGGGAAAAATGTGTAAAGAAATGCTGCCATGATGTATATACAACATACCTTACACAAGAGCATAAGATATTGCCGCCTATCAGGGGACAACATATAAACTGATTCTTCCCTGATGTAGCTATATACAACATAACGTTACACAAGATCATAAGATATTGCCGCCAATTACGGGAACAATGTGTAAAGAGCTGCTTCCCTGATGTTTATACAACATACCTTACACTAGAGCATAAGATATTGGCGCCTATCACGGGAACAATGTGTAAAGTGCTGTTTCCCTGATGTATATACAACATAAGTTACACAAGAGCATTAGATATTGGCATCTTTCACGGGAACAATTTGTAAAGAGCTGCTTCCCTGATGTATATACAACATAAGTTACACAAGAGCATAAGATATTGGCATCTATCACGGGAACAATGTGTAAAGAGCTGCTTCCCTGATGTGTATACAACATACGTTACACAAGAGCATAGATATTGGCATCTATCACGGGAACAATGTGTAAAGAGCTGCTTCCCTGATGTATATACAACATAAGTTACACAAGAGCATAAGATATTGGCATCTATCACGGGATCAATGTGTAAAGAGCTGCTTCCCTGATGTATATACAAAATACGTTACACAAGAGCATAAGATATTGGCATCTATCATGGGAACAATGTGTAAAGAGCTGTTTCCCTGATGTATATGCAACATACGTTACACAAGAGCATAAGATATTGCCGCCTATCACGGGGACAACATTTAAACTGATGCTTCCCTGATGTAGCTATATACAACATAAGGTTACACAAGAGCATAAGATATTGCCGCCTATCACGGGGACAACATCTAAACTGATGCTTCCCTGATTTATATAATACATAACGTTAAACAAGAGCATAAGATATTGCTGCCTGTACGGGGACAACATATAAACTGATGCTTCCCTGATGTATATTAAACATAACGTTACACAAGAGCATAAGTTATTGCCGCCTATCACGAGGACAACATATAATCTGATGCTTCCCTGATGTAGCTATATGCAACATAACGTTACACAAGATCATAAGATATTGCCGCCAATTACGGGAACAATGTGTAAAGAGCTGCTTCCCTGATGTATATAAAACATAACGTTACACAAAGCACAAGATATTGGCGCCTATCACGGGAAAAATGCGTAAAGAGCTGCTTCCCTGATGTATATACAACATACGTTACACAAGAGCATAGATATTGGCATCTATCACGGGAACAATGTGTAAAGAGCTGCTTCCCTGATGTATATACAACATAAGTTACAAAAGAGCATAAGATATTGGCATCTGTCACGGGATCAATGTGTAAAGAGCTGATTCCCTGATGTATATACAAAATACGTTACACAGAGCATAAGATATTGGCATCTATCATGGGAACAATGTGTAAAGAGCTGTTACCCTGATGTATATGCAACATACGTTACACAAGAGCATATGATATTGCCGCCTATCACGGGGACAACATTTAAACTGATGCTTCCCTGATGTAGCTATATACAACATAAGGTTACACAAGAGCATAAGATATTGCCGCCTATCACGGGGACAACATCTAAACTGATGCTTCCCTGATTTATATAATACATAACGTTAAACAAGGGCATAAGATATTGCTGCCTGCACGGGGACAACATATAAACTGATGCTTCCCTGATGTATATTAAACATAACGTTACACAAGAGTATAAGTTATTGCCGCCTATCACGAGGACAATATATAAACTGATGCTTCCCTGATGTAGCTATATACACCATAAGGTTACACAAGAGCATAAGATATTGCCGCCTATCACGGAGACAATGTATAAACTGATGTTTCCCTGATGTAGCTATATACAACATTACGTTACACGAGAGCATAAGATTTTGCCGCCTATCACGGAGACAATGTATAAATTGATGTTTTCCTGATGTAGCTATATATAACATTACGTTACACAAGAGCATAAGATGTTGCCGTTTATCATGGTGACAATGTGTAGAGAAATGCTTTCCTGATGTATATACAACATTACGTTACACAAGAGCATACGATGTTGTCGCTTATCATGTGGACAATAAATAAAGTAATCTTTCCCTAATATATG
The DNA here is from genome assembly GCA_030765065.1 of Deroplatys truncata. Taxonomy (NCBI): domain Eukaryota; kingdom Metazoa; phylum Arthropoda; class Insecta; order Mantodea; family Mantidae; genus Deroplatys; species Deroplatys truncata. The sequence continues at coordinate 178,769,220 of CM060977.1, read as the reverse complement.
CAGATTGGATTATTAAATTTGAGGTTGTACAATAGCTCTAAAGCTAACGTACAAAGAAATAAAAGTTGCTTGATATTATGGGGAAAATGAATGCCATTAGTCATGGTTATTTTATGGACCTTATGATTGTCATTTAGGGTCAATTTAATTTTTAAATGGCAACCTACAATAGGGTCAATTAAATTGAACCTAAAATGGCATTCACAACATCCTCCAAAAGAAACACGACTAATGGCGTTTATTTTTCCCCACAATAATCACGCAACTTTTATCATAGCCATTTCCTCTACAACGCTATGTTTTGAGATATTGTACAGTCTGAACTCAAATGGTCCACCGTGTATACATTAGGTTACACTAGAGGTTAAGATATTGCCGCCTGTTAATTATCGGCACAGTGTACAAAGTAATCTTTCCGTGATATATATACGACATAACGTTACATAAGAGCATAAGATATTGCCGCCTATTATGGGGACGAAGTATAAAGTAACGTTTCGCTGATGTATATACAACATTACGTTACACAAGAGCATAAGATATTGCCGTCTAGCGCGCGGACAATGCATAAAGTAATGTTCCCCCTAGCACGGGGAATAAAGTCATATTCCATGTAACATTATATGCATGCAACATTTCGCTACACAGGATCATAACATGTCACCTAAAACCTGTTGCACCTAAATTTGCCCCGTGTCTCTTAACTGTCACGTGCGCTAGTGAGCTCTCATTGTCTGCTGTTGTCGAATAGTTTCTTGTCTGCTACAAAGTAGTTCTTTATTTAACATCATTATTTATCTTTATATATTGTAACAGAACTGTGAAATTTATATTTTGATAATCATATGTATCACGTGAGTTACGTAATACATGAGTTAATACATCTGGGATGTATGCAAATTCTTATCAAAATATAGGAAGGAGGTCCCTTCCGTATAAACTTCTCCCATGATAACAAAGTACATGTATCCATCATGACAGAGTGTTTTATTGCTTTTGTCGCCTGACCTTGCATTTCACAGGAACTACACGCATCGCCATTCACTATACTGAGTGATAGAGTACATTAATCATTTTTGTAGCGCGTGCAATCATTGCATAACGGCAGAACGGTTTTTCGCCAAGGCATCGAAATGGTAAACCTTTATGAAGTTGCCAAAACAAGATGTGCTTGCGTTTAATGAACTAAGAGAAGACGAGGAGAAAATTCGAGCAGCTCTGTTCTGAACTTACAGATGTAAGCTACAAGTCTTTACGGCGCCCAAAGTATTCGATCCGTAGAAACACCTGATGATTCTAGATTCCGTGATGGAGGGGATTATTACATCACCGTATTCACCATAAATATGAGAGTCGAGTTCCAGTACAAACGTTTGTTTTGAATGCCTTCACAGCTTTATTTGCTTTGCTTGAATTTTATTATTATGTTCCTGGTAATTATCACGTGTACTGGAGTTTTTCACGTTGTCTGAAAGCCGTAACCATGCCGACAAAAACATTACCCAATAAGGGGAAAGAGGAAGGATAAGTAGCGCCGAATATTACATGCCAGCGGTGCAAAGTTACATGAGAGAGGGTTTAGCGCGGTGACAATGTATAAAGTATTTTCCCGTTATGTGCATACGCCATTAAGTTACACAAGAGGTAAGGTTACCGCCTAGCACGGGGACAATGTATAAAGTCATGTTTCTCTAATGCGTATATAACAACATTACGCAAACCATGTTGCCTCCAAGATCGGGACAATGTATTAAGTCAGGATCCCGTTATTTTTATACACTATTATGCAATAAAGATCAGATATTGCCTCCAAGCATGGGGATTATAAAGTCATGATTTGCAAATTTGAATAGTGTTTAACATCCATCCTTAGATCATATGGCACCACAGGCAGTGAAACTGGTGGTACAAGGAATGAAGTGAAAATAAGTTTTGGAAAGAAAGCTTGAGAGGGAAACGGTAAGTTTTCGGGTACCTCCCCAACACATTCTCTTCATGATGACTGAAAAAAATGCAGAGAAAATATCAGAGAGGATGGTACGGGCAGAATTTGAACAGCAGACATCCCGTTCATAAGCCCATGCCTTAACTACCTGGGCTACACGTAAAGGTTCCTTATACGAAACAGCATTACGCAACACAAGAGCAGATATTGCTTCCAAGCATGGAACAATGTATAAGTCATTTCTCCTGATTGTATAAAACATTACGCAACACAAGAGCAGATGTTGCCTCCAAGCACGTGACAATGTATAAGTCATTTCTCCGGATTGTATAAACCATTACGCAACACAAGAGCAGATGTTGACTCCAAGCACGTGACAATGTATAAGTCATTTCTCCTGATTATATAAAACATTACGCAACACAAGAGCAGATGTTGCTTCCAAGCATGAGACAATGTATAAGTCATTTCTTCTGATTGTATAAAACATTACGCAACACAAGAACAGATGTTGCTTCCAAGCATGAGACAATGTATAAGTCATTTCTCCTGATTGTATAAAGCATTACGCAACACAAGAGCAGATGTGGCCTCCAAGCACGTGACAATGTATAAGTCATTTCTCCTGATTGTATAAAACATTACACAACACAAGAGCAGATGTTGCCTCCAAGCACGTGACAATGTATAAGTCATTTCTCCTGATTGTATAAAACATTACGCAACACAAGAGCAGATGTTGCCTCCAAGCACGTGACAATGTATAAGTCATTTCTCCTGATTGTATAAAACATTACGCAACACAAGAGCAATCTTGCCTCCAAGCACGTGACAATGTATAAGTCATTTCTCCTGATTGTATAAAACATAACGCAACACAAGAACAGATGTTGCCTCCAAGCACGTGACAATGTATAAGTCATTTCTCCTGATTGTATAAAACATTACGCAACACAAGAGTAGATGTTGCTTCCAAGCATGGGACAATGTATAAGTCATTTCTCCTGATTGTATAAAACATTACGCAACACAAGAGCAGATGTTGCCTCCAAGCACGTGACAATGTATAAGTCATTTCTCCTGATTGTATAAAACATTATGCAACACAAGAGTAGATGTTGCTTCCAAGCATGGGACAATGTATAGGTCATTTCTCCTGATTGTATAAAACATTACGCAACACAAGAGCAGATATTGCTTCCAAGCAAGGGACAATGTATAAGTCATTTCTCCTGATTGTATAAAACATTACGCAACGCAAGAGCAGATGTTGCCTCCAAGCACGTGACAATGTATAACTCATTTCTCCTGATTTTATAAAACATTAGCAACACAAGCGCAGATGTTGCTTCCAAGCATGGGGACAATGTATAAGTCATTTCTCCTGGTTTTATAAAACATTACGTAATACTAGAGCAGATGTTGCTTCCAAGCATGGGGACAATGTATAAGTCATTTCTCCTGATTTTATAAAACATTACGTAATACAACAGCAGATGTTGCTTCCAAGCATGGGGGCAATGTATAAATCATTTCTTCTGAATGTATAAAACATTACGTAACACAAGAGCAGATGTTACCTCCAAGCATGGGGACAATGTATAAGCCATTTCTCCTGATTTTATAAAACATTACGCAACACAAGAGCAGATGTTGCCTCCAAGCACCTGACAATGTATAAGTCATTTCTCCTGATTGTATAAAACATTAGCAACACAAGAGAAGATGTAACCTCCAAGCATGGGGACAATGTATAAGTCATTTCTCCTGATTGTATAAAACATTAGCAACACAAGAGCAGATGTTGCTTCCAAGCATGGGGACAATGTATAAGTCATTTCTCCTGATTGTATAAAACATTACGTAATACAAGAGCAGATGTTGCTTCCAAGCATGGGGACAATGTATAAGTCATTTCTTCTGATTGTATAAAACATTACGTAACACAAGAGCAGATGTTACCTCAAAACATGGGGACAATGTATAAGTTATTCCTCCTAATTTTATAAAACATTACGCAACACAAGAGCAGATGTTGCCTCCAAGCACGAGGACAATGTATAAGTTATTTCTCCTGATTTTATAAAACATTTCGCAACACAAGAGCAGATGTTGCTTCCAAGCATGGGGACAATGTATAAGTCATTTCTCCTGATTTTATAAAACATTACGCAACACAAGAGCAGATGTTGCCTCCAAGCACGAGGACAATGTATAAGTTATTTCTCCTGATTTTATAAAACATTACGCAACACAAGAGCAGATGTTACCTCCAAGCATGGGGACAATGTATAAGTTATTTCTCCTGATTTTGTAAAACATTACGCAACACAAGAGCAGATGTTACCTCCAAGCATGGGGACAATGTATAAGTCATTTCTCCTGATTTTATAAAACATTACGCAACACAAGAGCAGATGTTATCTCCAAGCATGGGGACAATGTATAAGTCATTTTTCCTGATTTTATAAAACATTACGCAACACAAGAGCAGATGTTGCCTCCAAGCACGGCACAATGTATAAGTCATTTCTTCTGATTGTATAAAACTTTACGTAACACAAGAGCAGATGTTACCTCCAAGCATGGGGACAATGTATAAGTCATTTCTCCTGATTTTAAAAAACATTACGCAACACAAGAGCAGATGTTGCCTCTAACACGGCACAATGTATAAGTCATTTCTTCTGATTGTATAAAACATTACGTATCACAAGAGCAGATGTTACCGCCTAGCATGGGGACAATGTATAAGTCATTTCTCCTGATTTTATAAAACATTACGTAACACAAGAGCAGATGTTACCTCCAAGCACGTAGCAATGTATAAGTCATTTCTCCTGATTTTATAAAACATTACGCAACACAAGAGCAGATGTTGCCTCCAAGCACGGGGACAATACATAAGTCATTTCTCCTGATTCTATAAAACATTACGCAACACAAGAGCAGATGTTACCTCCAAGTACGGGGACAATGTATAAGTCATTTCTCGTGATTTTATAAAACATTACGCAACACAAGAGCAGATGTTACCTCCAAGTTTGGGGACAATGTATAAGTCATTTCTCCTACTTTTATAAAACATTACGTAACACAAGAGCAGATGTTACCTCCAAGCACGTGGCAATGTATAAGTCATTTCTCCTGATTTTATAAAACATTACGGTACACAAGAGCAGATGTTGCCTCCAAGCACGGGGACAATATAGAAGTCATTTCTCCTGATTTTATAAAACATTACGCAACACAAGAGCAGATGTTGTCTCCAAGCACGGGGACAATATATAAGTCATTTCTCCTCATTTTATAAAACATTACGCAACACAAGAGCAGATGTTACCTCCAAGTATGGGGACAATGTATAAGTCATTTCTCCTGATTTTATAAAACATTACGCAACACAAGAGCAGACGTTGCCTCCAAGCATGAGACAATTTATAAGTCATTTCTTCTGATTGTATAAAACATTACGCAACACAAGAACAGATGTTGCTTCCAAGCATGAGACAATGTATAAGTCATTTCTCCTGATTGTATAAAGCATTACGCAACACAAGAGCAGATGTGGCCTCCAAGCACGTGACAATGTATAAGTCATTTCTCCTGATTGTATAAAACATTACACAACACAAGAGCAGATGTTGCCTCCAAGCACGTGACAATGTATAAGTCATTTCTCCTGATTGTATAAAACATTGCACAACATAAGAGCAGATGTTGCCTCCAAGCACGTGACAATGTATAAGTCATTTCTCCTGATTGTATAAAACATTACGCTACACAAGAGCAATGTTGCCTCCAAGCACGTGACAATGTATAAGTCATTTCTCCTGATTGTATAAAACATAACGCAACACAAGAACAGATGTTGCCTCCAAGCACGTGACAATGTATAAGTCATTTCTCCCGATTGTATAAAACATTACGCAACACAAGAGTAGATGTTGCTTCTAAGCATGGGACAATGTATAAGTCATTTCTCCTGATTGTATAAAACATTACGCAACACAAGAGCAGATGTTGCCTCCAAGCACGTGACAATGTATAAGTCATTTCTCCTGATTGTATAAAACATTACGCAACACAAGAGTAGATGTTGCTTCCAAGCACGGGACAATGTATAGGTCATTTCTCCTGATTGTATAAAACATTACGCAACACAAGAGCAGATATTGCTTCCAAGCATGGGACAATGTATAAGTCATTTCTCCTGATTGTATAAAACATTACGCAACGCAAGAGCAGATGTTGTCTCCAAGCACGTGACAATGTATAACTCATTTCTCCTGATTTTATAAAACATTAGCAACACAAGCGCAGATGTTGCTTCCAAGCATGGGGACAATGTATAAGTCATTTCTCCTGATTTTATAAAACATTACGTAATACAAGAGCAGATGTTGCTTCCAAGCATGGGGACAATGTATAAGTCATTTCTCCTGATTTTATAAAACATTACGTAATACAACAGCAGATGTTGCTTCCAAGCATGGGGACAATGTATAAGTCATTTCTTCTGAATGTATAAAACATTACGTAACACAAGAGCAGATGTTACCTCCAAGCATGGGGACAATGTATAAGCCATTTCTCCTGATTTTATAAAACATTACGCAACACAAGAGCAGATGTTGCCTCCAAGCACCTGACAATGTATAAGTCATTTCTCCTGATTGTATAAAACATTAGCAACACAAGAGTAGATGTAACCTCCAAGCATGGGGACAATGTATAAGTCATTTCTCCTGATTGTATAAAACATTAGCAACACAAGAGCAGATGTTGCTTCCAAGCATGGGGACAATGTATAAGTCATTTCTCCTGATTGTATAAAACATTACGTAATACAAGAGCAATTGTTGCTTCCAAGCATGGGGACAATGTATAAGTCATTTCTTCTGATTGTATAAAACATTACGTAACACAAGAGCAGATGTTACCTCAAAACATGGGGACAATGTATAAGTTATTCCTCCTAATTTTATAAAACATTACGCAACACAAGAGCAGATGTTGCCTCCAAGCACGAGGACAATGTATAAGTTATTTCTCCTGATTTTATAAAACATTACGCAACACAAGAGCAGATGTTGCCTCCAAGCACGGGGACAATATAGAAGTCATTTCTCCTGATTTTATAAAACATTACGCAACACAAGAGCAGATGTTGTCTCCAAGCACGGGGACAATATATAAGTCATTTCTCCTCATTTTATAAAACATTACGCAACACAAGAGCAGATGTTACCTCCAAGTATGGGGACAATGTATAAGTCATTTCTCCTGATTTTATAAAACATTACGCAACACAAGAGCAGATGTTGCCTCCAAGCATGAGACAATTTATAAGTCATTTCTTCTGATTGTATAAAACATTACGCAACACAAGAACAGATGTTGCTTCCAAGCATGAGACAATGTATAAGTCATTTCTCCTGATTGTATAAAGCATTACGCAACACAAGAGCAGATGTGGCCTCCAAGCACGTGACAATGTATAAGTCATTTCTCCTGATTGTATAAAACATTACACAACACAAGAGCAGATGTTGCCTCCAAGCACGTGACAATGTATAAGTCATTTCTCCTGATTGTATAAAACATTACGCTACACAAGAGCAATGTTGCCTCCAAGCACGTGACAATGTATAAGTCATTTCTCCTGATTGTATAAAACATAACGCAACACAAGAACAGATGTTGCCTCCAAGCACGTGACAATGTATAAGTCATTTCTCCCGATTGTATAAAACATTACGCAACACAAGAGTAGATGTTGCTTCTAAGCATGGGACAATGTATAAGTCATTTCTCCTGATTGTATAAAACATTACGCAACACAAGAGCAGATGTTGCCTCCAAGCACGTGACAATGTATAAGTCATTTCTCCTGATTGTATAAAACATTACGCAACACAAGAGTAGATGTTGCTTCCAAGCACGGGACAATGTATAGGTCATTTCTCCTGATTGTATAAAACATTACGCAACACAAGAGCAGATATTGCTTCCAAGCATGGGACAATGTATAAGTCATTTCTCCTGATTGTATAAAACATTACGCAACGCAAGAGCAGATGTTGTCTCCAAGCACGTGACAATGTATAACTCATTTCTCCTGATTTTATAAAACATTAGCAACACAAGCGCAGATGTTGCTTCCAAGCATGGGGACAATGTATAAGTCATTTCTCCTGATTTTATAAAACATTACGTAATACAAGAGCAGATGTTGCTTCCAAGCATGGGGACAATGTATAAGTCATTTCTCCTGATTTTATAAAACATTACGTAATACAACAGCAGATGTTGCTTCCAAGCATGGGGACAATGTATAAGTCATTTCTTCTGAATGTATAAAACATTACGTAACACAAGAGCAGATGTTACCTCCAAGCATGGGGACAATGTATAAGCCATTTCTCCTGATTTTATAAAACATTACGCAACACAAGAGCAGATGTTGCCTCCAAGCACCTGACAATGTATAAGTCATTTCTCCTGATTGTATAAAACATTAGCAACACAAGAGTAGATGTAACCTCCAAGCATGGGGACAATGTATAAGTCATTTCTCCTGATTGTATAAAACATTAGCAACACAAGAGCAGATGTTGCTTCCAAGCATGGGGACAATGTATAAGTCATTTCTCCTGATTGTATAAAACATTACGTAATACAAGAGCAATTGTTGCTTCCAAGCATGGGGACAATGTATAAGTCATTTCTTCTGATTGTATAAAACATTACGTAACACAAGAGCAGATGTTACCTCAAAACATGGGGACAATGTATAAGTTATTCCTCCTAATTTTATAAAACATTACGCAACACAAGAGCAGATGTTGCCTCCAAGCACGAGGACAATGTATAAGTTATTTCTCCTGATTTTATAAAACATTACGCAACACAAGAGCAGATGTTGCCTCCAAGCACGGGGACAATATAGAAGTCATTTCTCCTGATTTTATAAAACATTACGCAACACAAGAGCAGATGTTGTCTCCAAGCACGGGGACAATATATAAGTCATTTCTCCTCATTTTATAAAACATTACGCAACACAAGAGCAGATGTTACCTCCAAGTATGGGGACAATGTATAAGTCATTTCTCCTGATTTTATAAAACATTACGCAAAACAAGAGCAGATGTTGCCTCCAAGCATGAGACAATTTATAAGTCATTTCTTCTGATTGTATAAAACATTACGCAACACAAGAACAGATGTTGCTTCCAAGCATGAGACAATGTATAAGTCATTTCTCCTGATTGTATAAAGCATTACGCAACACAAGAGCAGATGTGGCCTCCAAGCACGTGACAATGTATAAGTCATTTCTCCTGATTGTATAAAACATTACACAACACAAGAGCAGATGTTGCCTCCAAGCACGTGACAATGTATAAGTCATTTCTCCTGATTGTATAAAACATTACACAACATAAGAGCAGATGTTGCCTCCAAGCACGTGACAATGTATAAGTCATTTCTCCTGATTGTATAAAACATTACGCTACACAAGAGCAATGTTGCCTCCAAGCACGTGACAATGTATAAGTCATTTCTCCTGTTTGTATAAAACATAACGCAACACAAGAACAGATGTTGCCTCCAAGCACGTGACAATGTATAAGTCATTTCTCCCGATTGTATAAAACATTACGCAACACAAGAGTAGATGTTGCTTCTAAGCATGGGACAATGTATAAGTCATTTCTCCTGATTGTATAAAACATTACGCAACACAAGAGCAGATGTTGCCTCCAAGCACGTGACAATGTATAAGTCATTTCTCCTGATTGTATAAAACATTACGCAACACAAGAGTAGATGTTGCTTCCAAGCACGGGACAATGTATAGGTCATTTCTCCTGATTGTATAAAACATTACGCAACACAAGAGCAGATATTGCTTCCAAGCATGGGACAATGTATAAGTCATTTCTCCTGATTGTATAAAACATTACGCAACGCAAGAGCAGATGTTGTCTCCAAGCACGTGACAATGTATAACTCATTTCTCCTGATTTTATAAAACATTAGCAACACAAGCGCAGATGTTGCTTCCAAGCATGGGGACAATGTATAAGTCATTTCTCCTGATTTTATAAAACATTACGTAATACAAGAGCAGATGTTGCTTCCAAGCATGGGGACAATGTATAAGTCATTTCTCCTGATTTTATAAAACATTACGTAATACAACAGCAGATGTTGCTTCCAAGCATGGGGACAATGTATAAGTCATTTCTTCTGAATGTATAAAACATTACGTAACACAAGAGCAGATGTTACCTCCAAGCATGGGGACAATGTATAAGCCATTTCTCCTGATTTTATAAAACATTACGCAACACAAGAGCAGATGTTGCCTCCAAGCACCTGACAATGTATAAGTCATTTCTCCTGATTGTATAAAACATTAGCAACACAAGAGTAGATGTAACCTCCAAGCATGGGGACAATGTATAAGTCATTTCTCCTGATTGTATAAAACATTAGCAACACAAGAGCAGATGTTGCTTCCAAGCATGGGGACAATGTATAAGTCATTTCTCCTGATTGTATAAAACATTACGTAATACAAGAGCAATTGTTGCTTCCAAGCATGGGGACAATGTATAAGTCATTTCTTCTGATTGTATAAAACATTACGTAACACAAGAGCAGATGTTACCTCAAAACATGGGGACAATGTATAAGTTATTCCTCCTAATTTTATAAAACATTACGCAACACAAGAGCAGATGTTGCCTCCAAGCACGAGGACAATGTATAAGTTATTTCTCCTGATTTTATAAAACATTACGCAACACAAGAGCAGATGTTGCTTCCAAGCATGGGGACAATGTATAAGTCATTTCTCCTGATTTTATAAAACATTACGCAACACAAGAGCAGATGTTGCCTCCAAGCACGAGGACAATGTATAAGTTATTTCTCCTGATTTTGTAAAACATTACGCAACACAAGAGCAGATGTTACCTCCAAGCATGGGGACAATGTATAAGTCATTTCTCCTGATTTTATAAAACATTACGCAACACAAGAGCAGATGTCGCCTCCAAGCACGGCACAATGTATAAGTTATTTCTAATGATTTTATAAAACATTACGCAACACAAGACAGATGTTGCCTCCAAGCACGGCACAATGTATAAGTCATTTCTTCTGATTGTATAAAAGTTTACGTAACACAAGAGCAGATGTTACCTCCAAGCATGGGGACAATGTATAAGTCATTTCTCCTGATTTTATAAAACATTACGCAACACAAGAGCAGATGTTGCCTCTAACACGACACAATGTATAAGTCATTTCTTCTGATTGTATAAAACATTACGTATCACAAGAGCAGATGTTACCGCCAAGCATGGGGACAATGTATAAGTCATTTCTCCTGATTTTATAAAACATTACGTAACACAAGAGCAGATGTTACCTCCAAGCACGTAGCAATGTATAAGTCATTTCTCCTGATTTTATAAAACATTACGCAACACAAGAGCAGATGTTGCCTCCAAGCACGGGGACAATATATAAGTCATTTCTCCTGATTCTATAAAACATTACGCAACACAAGAGCAGATGTTACCTCCAAGTATGGGGACAATGTATAAGTCATTTCTCGTGATTTTATAAAACATTACGCAACACAAGAGCAGATGTTACCTCCAAGTTTGGGGACAATGTATAAGTCATTTCTCCTACTTTTATAAAACATTACGTAACACAAGAGCAGATGTTACCTCCAAGCACGTGGCAATGTATAAGTCATTTCTCCTGATTTTATAAAACATTACGCAACACAAGAGCAGATGTTGCCTCCAAGCACGGGGACAATATAGAAGTCATTTCTCCTGATTTTATAAAACATTACGCAACACAAGGGCAGATATTGTCTCCAAGCACGGGGATAATATATAAGCCATTTCTCCTGATTTTATAAAACATTAGCAACACAAGAGCAGATGTTGCTTCCAAGCATGAGACAATGTATAAGTCATTTCTCCTGATTTTATAAAACATTACGCAACACAAGAGCAGATGTTGTCTCCAAGCACGGGGACAATATATAAGTCATTTCTCCTGATTTTATAAGACATTACGCAACACAAGAGCAGATGTTACCTCCAAGTATGGGGACAATGTATAAGTCATTTCTCCTGATTTTATAAAACATTACGCAACACAAGAGCAGATGTTACCTCCAAGTATGGGGACAATGTATAAGTCATTTCTCCTGATTTTATAAAACATTACGCAACACAAGAGCAGATGTTGCCTCCAAGCATGAGACAATGTATAAGTCATTTCTTCTGATTGTATAAAACATTACGCAACACAAGAACAGATGTTGCTTCCAAGCATGAGACAATGTATAAGTCATTTCTCCTGATTGTATAAAGCATTACGCAAATCAAGAGCAGATGTGGCCTCCAAGCACGTGACAATGTATAAGTCATTTCTCCTGATTGTATAACACATTACACAACACAAGAGCAGATGTTGCCTCCAAGCACGTGACAATGTATAAGTCATTTCTCCTGATTGTATAAAACATTACGCAACACAAGAGCAGATGTTGCCTCCAAGCACGTGACAATGTATAAGTCATTTCTCCTGATTGTATAAAACATTACGCATCACAAGAGCAATGTTGCCTCCAAGCACGTGACAATGTATAAGTCATTTCTCCTGATTGTATAAAACATAACGCAACACAAGAACAGATGTTGCCTCCAAGCACGTGACAATGTATAAGTCATTTCTCCTGATTGTATAAAACATTACGCAACACAAGAGTAGATGTTGCTTCCAAGCATGGGACAATGTATAAGTCATTTCTCCTGATTGTATAAAAAATTACGCAACACAAGAGCAGATGTTGCCTCCAAGCACGTGACAATGTATAAGTCATTTTTCCTGATTGTATAAAACATTACGCAACACAAGAGTAGATGTTGCTTCCAAGCATGGGACAATGTATAGGTCATTTCTCCTGATTGTATAAAACATTACGCAACACAAGAGCAGATATTGCTTCCAAGCATGGGACAATGTATAAGTCGTTTCTCCTGATTGTATAAAACATTACGCAACGCAAGAGCAGATGTTGCCTCCAAGCACGTGACAATGTATAACTCATTTCTCCTGATTTTATAAAACATTAGCAACACAAGCGCAGATGTTGCTTCCAAGCATGGGGACAATGTATAAGTCATTTCTCCTGATTTTATAAAACATTACGTAATACAAGAGCAGATGTTGCTTCCAAGCATGGGGACAATGTATAAGTCATTTCTCCTGATTTTTATAAAACATTACGTAATACAACAGCAGATGTTGCTTCCAAGCATGGGGACAATGTATAAGTCATTTCTTCTGAATGTATAAAACATTACGTAACACAAGAGCAGATGTTACCTCCAAGCATGGGGACAATGTATAAGCCATTTCTCCTGATTTTATAAAACATTACGCAACACAAGAGCAGATGTTGCCTCCAAGCACCTGACAATGTATAAGTCATTTCTCCTGATTGTATAAAACATTAGCAACACAAGAGTAGATGTAACCTCCAAGCATGGGGACAATGTATAAGTCATTTCTCCTGATTGTATAAAACATTAGCAACACAAGAGCAGATGTTGTTTCCAAGCATGGGGACAATGTATAAGTCATTTCTCCTGATTGTATAAAACATTACGTAATACAAGAGCAGATGTTGCTTCCAAGCATGGGGACAATGTATAAGTCATTTCTTCTGATTGTATAAAACATTACGTAACACAAGAGCAGATGTTACCTCAAAACATGGGGACAATGTATAAGTTATTCCTCCTAATTTTATAAAACATTACGCAACACAAGAGCAGATGTTGCCTCCAAGCACGAGGACAATGTATAAGTTATTTCTCCTGATTTTATAAAACATTACGCAACACAAGAGCAGATGTTGCTTCCAAGCATGGGGACAATGTATAAGTCATTTCTCCTGATTTTATAAAACATTACGCAACACAAGAGCAGATGTTGCCTCCAAGCACGAGGACAATGTATAAGTTATTTCTCCTGATTTTGTAAAACATTACGCAACACAAGAGCAGATGTTACCTCCAAGCATGGGGACAATGTATAAGTCATTTCTCCTGATTTTATAAAACATTATGCAACACAAGAGCAGATGTCGCCTCCAAGCACGGCACAATGTATAAGTTATTTCTAATGATTTTATAAAACAATACGCAACACAAGAGCAGATGTTGCCTCCAAGCACAGCACAATGTATAACTCATTTCTCCTGATTTTATAAAACATTAGCAACACAAGCGCAGATGTTGCTTCCAAGCATGGGGACAATGTATAAGTCATTTCTCCTGATTTTATAAAACATTACGTAATACAAGAGCAGATGTTGCCACCAAGCATGGGGACAATGTATAAGTCATTTCTCCTGATTTTAAAGAACATTACGTAATACAACAGCAGATGTTGCTTCCAAGCATGGGGACAATGTATAAGTCATTTCTTCTGAATGTATAAAACATTACGTAACACAAGAGCAGATGTTACCTCCAAGCATGGGGACAATGTATAAGCCATTTCTCCTGATTTTATAAAACATTACGCAACACAAGAGCAGATGTTGCCTCCAAGCACCTGACAATGTATAAGTCATTTCTCCTGATTGTATAAAACATTAGCAACACAAGAGTAGATGTAACCTCCAAGCATGGGGACAATGTATAAGTCATTTCTCCTGATTGTATAAAACATTAGCAACACAAGAGCAGATGTTGCTTCCAAGCATGGGGACAATGTATAAGTCATTTCTCCTGATTGTATAAAATATTACGTAATACAAGAGCAGATGTTGCTTCCAAGCATGGGGACAATGTATAAGTCATTTCTTCTGATTGCATAAAACATTACGTAACACAAGAGCAGATGTTACCTCAAAACATGTGGACAATGTATAAGTTATTCCTCCTAATTTTATAAAACATTACGCAACACAAGAGCAGATGTTGCCTCCAAGCACGAGGACAATGTATAAGTTATTTCTCCTGATTTTATAAAACATTACGCAACACAAGAGCAGATGTTGCCTCCAAGCACGAGGACAATGTATAAGTTATTCCTCCTAATTTTATAAAACATTACGCAACACAAGAGCAGATGTTGCCTCCAAGCACGAGGACAATGTATAAGTCATTTCTCCTGATTGTATAAAACATTACGCAACACAAGAGTAGATGTTGCTTCCAAGCATGGGGACAATGTATAAGTCATTTCTCCTGATTTTATAAAACATTACGCAACACAAGAGCAGATGTTGCCTCCAAGCACGAGGACAATGTATAAGTTATTTCTCCTGATTTTATAAAACATTACGCAACACAAGAGCAGATGTTACCTCCAAGCATGGGGACAATGTATAAATTATTTCTAATGATTTTATAAAACATTACGCAACACAAGAGCAGATGTTACCTCCAAGCATGGGGACAATGTATAAGTCATTTTTCCTGATTTTATAAAACATTACGCAACACAAGAGCAGATGTTGCCTCCAAGCACGGCACAATGTATAAGTCATTTCTTCTGATTGTATAAAACTTTACGTAACACAAGAGCAGATGTTATCTCCAAGCATGGGGACAATGTATAAGTCATTTCTCCTGATTTTATAAAACATTACGCAACACAAGAGCAGATGTTGCCTCTAACACGGCACAATGTATAAGTCATTTCTTCTGATTGTATAAAACATTACGTATCACAAGAGCAGATGTTACCGCCTAGCATGGGGACAATGTATAAGTCATTTCTCCTGATTTTATAAAACATTACGTAACACAAGAGCAGATGTTACCTCCAAGCACGTAGCAATGTATAAGTCATTTCTCCTGATTTTATAAAACATTACGCAACACAAGAGCAGATGTTGCCTCCAAGCACGGGGACAATATAGAAGTCATTTCTCCTGATTCTATAAAACAATACGCAACACAAGAGCAGATGTTACCTACAAGTATGGGGACAATGTATAAGTCATTTCTCCTACTTTTATAAAACATTACGTAACACAAGAGCAGATGTTACCTCCAAGCACGTGGCAATGTATAAGTCATTTCTCCTGATTTTATAAAACATTACGCAACACAAGAGCAGATGTTGCCTCCAAGCACGGGGACAATATAGAAGTCATTTCTCCTGATTTTATAAAACATTACGCAACACAAGGGCAGATGTTGTCTCCAAGCACGGGGATAATATATAAGCCATTTCTCCTGATTTTATAAAACATTAGCAACACAAGAGCAGATGTTGCTTCCAAGCATGAGACAATGTATAAGTCATTTCTCCTAATTTTATAAAACATTACGCAACACAAGAGCAGATGTTGCCTCCAAGCACGGGGACAATATAGAAGTCATTTCTCCTGATTTTATAAAACATTACGCAACACAAGAGCAGATGTTACCTCCAAGTATGGGGACAATGTATAAGTCATTTCTCCTGTTTTTATAAAACATTACGCAACACAAGAGCAGATGTTACCTCCAAGTATGGGGACAATGTATAAGTCATTTCTCCTGATTTTATAAAACATTACGCAACACAAGAGCGGATGTTGCCTCCAAGCATGAGACAATGTATAAGCCATTTCTTCTGATTGTATAAAACATTACGCAACACAAGAACAGATATTGCTTCCAAGCATGGGACAATGTATAAGTCATTTCTCCTGATTGTATAAAACATTACGCAACGCAAGAGCAGATGTTGTCTCCAAGCACGTGACAATGTATAACTCATTTCTCCTGATTTTATAAAACATTAGCAACACAAGCGCAGATGTTGCTTCCAAGCATGGGGACAATGTATAAGTCATTTCTCCTGATTGTATAAAACATTACGCAACACAAGAGCAGATGTTGCCTCCAAGCACGTGACAATGTATAAGTCATTTCTCCTGATTGTATAAAACATTACGCAACACAAGAGCAATGTTGCCTCCAAGCACGTGACAATGTATAAGTCATTTCTCCTGATTGTATAAAACATAACGCAACACAAGAACAGATGTTGCCTCCAAGCACGTGACAATGTATAAGTCATTTCTCCTGATTGTATAAAACATTACGCAACACAAGAGTAGATGTTGCTTCTAAGCATGGGACAATGTATAAGTCATTTCTCCTGATTGTATAAAACATTACGCAACACAAGAGCAGATGTTGCCTCCAAGCACGTGACAATGTAGAAGTCATTTCTCCTGATTGTATAAAACATTACGCAACACAAGAGTAGATGTTGCTTCCAAGCATGGGACAATGTATAGGTCATTTCTCCTGATTGTATAAAACATTACGCAACACAAGAGCAGATATTGCTTCCAAGCATGGGACAATGTATAAGTCATTTCTCCTGATTGTATAAAACATTACGCAACGCAAGAGCAGATGTTGTCTCCAAGCACGTGACAATGTATAAGTCATTTCTCCTGATTTTATAAAACATTACGTAATACAACAGCAGATGTTGCTTCCAAGCATGGGGACAATGTATAAGTCATTTCTTCTGAGTGTATAAAACATTACGTAACACAAGAGCAGATGTTACCTCCAAGAATGGGGACAATGTATAAGCCATTTCTCCTGATTTTATAAAACATTACGCAACACAAGAGCAGATGTTGCCTCCAAGCACCTGACAATGTACAAGTCATTTCTCCTGATTGTATAAAACATTAGCAACACAAGAGTAGATGTAACCTCCAAGCATGGGGACAATATATAAGTCATTTCTCCTGATTGTATAAAACATTAGCAACACAAGAGCAGATGTTGCTTCCAAGCATGGGGACAATGTATAAGTCATTTCTCCTGATTGTATAAAACATTACGTAATACAAGAGCAGATGTTGCTTCCAAGCATGGGGACAATGTATAAGTCATTTCTTCTGATTGTATAAAACATTACGTAACACAAGAGCAGATGTTACCTCAAAACATGGGGACAATGTATAAGTTATTCCTCCTAATTTTATAAAACATTACGCAACACAAGAGCAGATGTTGCCTCCAAGCACGAGGACAATGTATAAGTTATTTCTCCTGATTTTATAAAACATTACGCAACACAAGAGCAGATGTTGTCTCCAAGCACGGGGACAATATATAAGTCATTTCTCCTGATTTTATAAAACATTACGCAACACAAGAGCCGATGTTACCTCCAAGTATGGGGACAATGTATAAGTCATTTCTCCTGATTTTATAAAACATTACGCAACACAAGAGCAGATGTTACCTCCAAGTATGTGGACAATGTATACGTCATTTCTCCTGATTTTATAAAACATTACGCAACACAAGAGCAGATGTTGCTTCCAAGCATGAGACAATGTATAAGTCATTTCTCCTGATTGTATAAAGCATTACGCAACACAAGAGCAGATGTGTCCTCCAAGCACGTGACAATGTATAAGTCATTTCTCCTGATTGTATGAAACATTACACAACACAAGAGCAGATGTTGCCTCCAAGCACGTGACAATGTATAAGTCATTTCTCCTGATTGTATAAAACATTACGCAACACAAGAGCAGATATTGCCTCCAAGCACGTGACAATGTATAAGTCATTTCTCCTGATTGTATAAAACATTACGCAACACAAGAGCAATGTTGCCTCCAAGCACGTGACAATGTATAAGTCATTTCTCCTGATTGTATAAAACATTACGCAACACAAGAGTAGATGTTGCTTCTAAGCATGGGACAATGTATAAGTCATTTCTCCTGATTGTATAAAACATTACGCAACACAAGAGCAGATGTTGCCTCCAAGCACGTGACAATGTATAAGTCATTTCTCCTGATTGTATAAAACATTACGCAACACAAGAGTAGATGTTGCTTCCAAGCATGGGACAATGTATAGGTCATTTCTCCTGATTGTATAAAACATTACGCAACGCAAGAGCAGATGTTGTCTCCAAGCACGTGACAATGTATAAGTCATTTCTCCTGATTGTATAAAACATTAGCAACACAAGAGCAGATGTTGCTTCCAAGCATGGGGACAATGTATAAGTCATTTCTCCTGATTGTATAAAACATTACGTAACACAAGAGCAGATGTTACCTCAAAACATGGGGACAATGTATAAGTTATTCCTCCTAATTTTATAAAACATTACGCAACACAAGAGCAGATGTTGCCTCCAAGCACGAGGACAATGTATAAGTTATTTCTCCTGATTTTATAAAACATTACGCAACACAAGAGCAGATGTTGCTTCCAAGCATGGGGACAATGTATAAGTCATTTCTCCTGATTTTATAAAGCATTACGCAACACAAGAGCAGATGTTGCCTCCAAGCACGAGGACAATGTATAAGTTATTTCTCCTGTTTTATAAAACATTACGCAACACAAGAGCAGATGTTACCTCCAAGCATGGGCACAATGTATAAGTCATTTCTCCTGATTTTATAAAACATTACGCAACTCAAGAGCAGATGTCGCCTCCAAGCACGGCACAATGTATAAGTTATTTCTAATGATTTTATAAAACATTACGCAACACAAGAGCAGATGTTGCCTCCAAGCACGGCACAATGTATAAGTCATTTCTTCTGATTGTATAAAACTTTACGTAACACAAGAGCAGATGTTACCTCCAAGCATGGGGACAATGTATAAGTCATTTCTCCTTATTTTATAAAACATTACGCAACACAAGAGCAGATGTTGCCTCTAACACGACACAATGTATAAGTCATTTCTTCTGATTGTATAAAACATTACGTATCACAAGAGCAGATGTTACCGCCTAGCATGGGGACAATGTATAAGTCATTTCTCCTGATTTTATAAAACATTACGTAACACAAGAGCAGATGTTACCTCCAAGCACGTAGCAATGTATAAGTCATTTCTCCTGATTTTATAAAACATTACGCAACACAAGAGCAGATGTTGCCTCCAAGCACGGGGACAATATAGAAGTCATTTCTCCTGATTCTATAAAACAATACGCAACACAAGAGCAGATGTTACCTCCAAGTATGGGGACAATGTATAAGTCATTTCTCGTGATTTTATAAAACATTACGCAACACAAGAGCAGATGTTACCTCCAAGTTTGGGGACAATGTATAAGTCATTTCTCCTACTTTTATAAAACATTACGTAACACAAGAGCAGATGTTACCTCCAAGCACGTGGCAATGTATAAGTCATTTCTCCTGATTTTATAAAACATTACGCAACACAAGAGCAGATGTTGCCTCTAAGCACGGGGACAATATAGAAGTCATTTCTCCTGATTTTATAAAACATTACGCAACACAAGGGCAGATGTTGTCTCCAAGCACGGGGATAATATATAAGCCATTTCTCCTGATTTTATAAAACATTAGCAACACAAGAGCAGATGTTGCCTCCAAGCACGGGGACAATATAGAAGTCATTTCTCCTGATTTTATAAAACATTACGCAACACAAGAGCAGATGTTGTCTCCAAGCACGGGGACAATATATAAGTCATTTCTCCTGATTTTATAAAACATTACGCAACACAAGAGCAGATGTTACCTCCAAGTATGGGGACAATGTATAAGTCATTTCTCCTGATTTTATAAAACATTACGCAACACAAGAGCAGATGTTACCTCCAAGTATGGGGACAATGTATAAGTCATTTCTCCTGATTTTATAAAACATTACGCAACACAAGAGCAGATGTTGCCTCCAAGCATGAGACAATGTATAAGCCATTTCTTCTGATTGTATAAAACATTACGCAACACAAGAACAGATGTTGCTTCCAAGCATGAGACAATGTATAAGTCATTTCTCCTGATTGTATAAAGCATTACGCAACACAAGAGCAGATGTGGCCTCCAAGCACGTGACAATGTATAAGTCATTTCTCCTGATTGTATAAAACATTACGCAACACAAGAGCAGATGTTGCCTCCAAGCACGTGACAATGTATAAGTCATTTCTCCTGATTGTATAAAACATTACGCAACACAAGAGCAGATGTTGCCTCCAAGCACGTGACAATGTATAAGTCATTTCTCCTGATTGTATAAAACATTACGCAACACAAGAGCAATGTTGCCTCCAAGCACGTGACAATGTATAAGTCATTTCTCCTGATTGTATAAAACATAACGCAACACAAGAACAGATGTTGCCTCCAAGCACGTGACAATGTATATGTCATTTCTCCTGATTGTATAAAACATTACGCAACACAAGAGTAGATGTTGCTTCTAAGCATGGGACAATGTATAAGTCATTTCTCCTGATTGTATAAAACATTACGCAACACAAGAGCAGATGTTGCCTCCAAGCACGTGACAATGTATAAGTCATTTCTCCTGATTGTATAAAACATTACGCAACACAAGAGTAGATGTTGCTTCCAAGCATGGGACAATGTATAGGTCATTTCACCTGATTGTATAAAACATTACGCAACACAAGAGCAGATATTGCTTCCAAGCATGGGACAATGTATAAGTCATTTCTCCTGATTGTATAAAACATTACGCAACGCAAGAGCAGATGTTGTCTCCAAGCACGTGACAATGTATAACTCATTTCTCCTGATTTTATAAAACATTAGCAACACAAGCGCAGATGTTGCTTCCAAGCATGGGGACAATGTATAAGTCATTTCTCCTGATTTTATAAAACAATACGTAATATAAGAGCAGATGTTGCTTCCAAGCATGGGGACAATGTATAAGTCATTTCTCCTGATTTTATAAAACATTACGTAATACAACAGCAGATGTTGCTTCCAAGCATGGGGACAATGTATAAGTCATTTCTTCTGAGTGTATAAAACATTACGTAACACAAGAGCAGATGTTACCTCCAAGCATGGGGACAATGTATAAGCCATTTCTCCTGATTTTATAAAACATTACGCAACACAAGAGCAGATGTTGCCTCCAAGCACCTGACAATGTATAAGTCATTTCTCCTGATTGTATAAAACATTAGCAACACAAGAGTAGATGTAACCTCCAAGCATGGGGACAATATATAAGTCATTTCTCCTGATTGTATAAAACATTAGCAACACAAGAGCAGATGTTGCTTCCAAGCATGGGGACAATGTATAAGTCATTTCTCCTGATTGTATAAAACATTACGTAATACAAGAGCAGATGTTGCTTCCAAGCATGGGGACAATGCATAAGTCATTTCTTCTGATTGTATAAAACATTACGTAACACAAGAGCAGATGTTACCTCAAAACATGGGGACAATGTATAAGTTATTCCTCCTAATTTTATAAAACATTACGCAACACAAGAGCAGATGTTGCCTCCAAGCACGAGGACAATGTATAAGTTATTTCTCCTGATTTTATAAAACATTACGCAACACAAGAGCAGATGTTGCTTCCAAGCATGGGGACAATGTATAAGTCATTTCTCCTGATTTTATTAAACATTACGCAACACAAGAGCAGATGTTGCCTCCAAGCACGAGGACAATGTATAAGTTATTTCTCCTGATTTTATAAAACATTACGCAACACAAGAGCAGATGTTACCTCCAAGCATGGGGACAATGTATAAGTCATTTCTCCTGATTTTATAAAACATTACGCAACACAAGAGTAGATGTCGCCTCCAAGCACGGCACAATGTATAAGTTATTTCTAATGATTATTATAAAACATTACGCAACACAAGAGCAGATGTTACCTCCAAGCATGGGGACAATGTATAAGTCATTTTTCCTGATTTTATAAAACATTACGCAACACAAGAGCAGATGTTGCCTCCAAGCACGGCACAATGTATAAGTCATTTCTTCTGATTGTATAAAACTTTACGTAACACAAGAGCAGATGTTACCTCCAAGCATGGGGACAATGTATAAGTCATTTCTCCTGATTTTATAAAACATTACGCAACACAAGAGCAGATGTTGCCTCTAACACGACACAATGTATAAGTCATTTCTTCTGATTGTATAAAACATTACGTATCACAAGAGCAGATGTTACCGCCAAACATGGGGACAATGTATAAGTCATTTCTCCTGATTTTATAAAACATTACGTAACACAAGAGCAGATGTTACCTCCAAGCACGTAGCAATGTATAAGTCATTTCTCCTGATTTTATAAAACATTACGCAACACAAGAGCAGATGTTGCCTCCAAGCACGGGGACAATATATAAGTCATTTCTCCTGATTCTATAAAACATTAGCAACACACGAGCAGATGTTACCTCCAAGTATGGGGACAATGTATAAGTCATTTCTCGTGATTTTATAAAACATTACGCAACACAAGAGCAGATGTTACCTCCAAGTTTGGGGACAATGTATAAGTCATTTCTCCTACTTTTATAAAACATTACGTAACACAAGAGCAGATGTTACCTCCAAGCACGTGGCAATGTATAAGTCATTTCTCCTGATTTTATAAAACATTACGCAACACAAGAGCAGATGTTGCCTCCAAGCACGGGGACAATATAGAAGTCATTTCTCCTGATTTTATAAAACATTACGCAACACAAGGGCAGATGTTGTCTCCAAGCACGGGGATAATATATAAGCCATTTCTCCTGATTTTATAAAACATTAGCAACACAAGAGCAGATGTTGCTTCCAAGCATGAGACAATGTATAAGTCATTTCTCCTGATTTTATAAAACATTACGCAACACAAGAGCAGATGTTGTCTCCAAGCACGGGGACAATATATAAGTCATTTCTCCTGATTTTATAAAACATTACGCAACACAAGAGCAGATGTTACCTTCAAGTATGGGGACAATGTATAAGTCATTTCTCCTGATTTTATAAAACATTACGCAACACAAGAGCAGATGTTACCTCCAAGTATGGGACAATGTATAAGTCATTTCTCCTGATTTTATAAAACATTACGCAACACAAGAGCAGATGTTGCCTCCAAGCATGAGACAATGTATAAGTCATTTCTTCTGATTGTATAAAACATTACGCAACACAAGAACAGATGTTGCTTCCAAGCATGAGACAATGTATAAGTCATTTCTCCTGATTGTATAAAGCATTACGCAACACAAGAGCAGATGTGTCCTCCAAGCACGTGACAATGTATAAGTCATTTCTCCTGATTGTATAAAACATTACACAACACAAGAGCAGATGTTGCCTCCAAGCACGTGACAATGTATAAGTCATTTCTCCTGATTGTATAAAACATTACGCAACACAAGAGCAGATATTGCCTCCAAGCACGTGACAATGTATAAGTCATTTCTCCTGATTGTATAAAACATTACGCAACACAAGAGCAATGTTGCCTCCAAGCACGTGACAATGTATAAGTCATTTCTCCTGATTGTATAAAACATAACGCAACACAAGAACAGATGTTGCCTCCAAGCACGTGACAATGTATAAGTCATTTCTCCTGATTGTATAAAACATTACGCAACACAAGAGTAGATGTTGCTTCTAAGCATGGGACAATGTATAAGTCATTTCTCCTGATTGTATAAAACATTACGCAACACAAGAGCAGATGTTGCCTCCAAGCACGTGACAATGTATAAGTCATTTCTCCTGATTGTATAAAACATTACGCAACACAAGAGTAGATGTTGCTTCCAAGCATGGGACAATGTATAGGCCATTTCTCCTGATTGTATAAAACATTACGCAACACAAGAGCAGATATTGCTTCCAAGCATGGGACAATGTATAAGTCATTTCTCCTGATTGTATAAAACATTACGCAACGCAAGAGCAGATGTTGTCTCCAAGCACGTGACAATGTATAACTCATTTCTCCTGATTTTATAAAACATTAGCAACACATGCGCAGATGTTGCTTCCAAGCATGGGGACAATGTATAAGTCATTTCTCCTGATTTTATAAAACATTACGTAATACAAGAGCAGATGTTGCTTCCAAGCATGGGGACAATGTATAAGTCATTTCTCCTGATTTTATAAAACATTACGTAATACAACAGCAGATGTTGCTTCCAAGCATGGGGACAATGTATAAGTCATTTCTTCTGAATGTATAAAACATTACGTAACACAAGAGCAGATGTTACCTCCAAGCATGGGGACAATGTATAAGTCATTTCTCCTGATTGTATAAAACATTAGCAACACAAGAGCAGATGTTGCTTCCAAGCATGGGGACAATGTATAAGTCATTTCTCCTGATTGTATAAAACATTACGTAATACAAGAGCAGATGTTGCTTCCAAGCATGGGGACAATGTATAAGTCATTTCTTCTGATTGTATAAAACATTACGTAACACAAGAGCAGATGTTACCTCAAAACATGGGGACAATGTATAAGTCATTCCTCCTAATTTTATAAAACATTACGCAACACAAGAGCAGATGTTGCCTCCAAGCACGAGGACAATGTATAAGTCATTTCTCCTGATTTTATAAAACATTACGCAACACAAGAGCAGATGTTGCTTCCAAGCATGGGGACAATGTATAAGTCATTTCTCCTGATTTTATAAAACATTACGCAACACAAGAGCAGATGTTGCCTCCAAGCATGGGGACAATGTATAAGTCATTTCTTCTGATTGTATAAAACATTACGTAACACAAGAGCAGATGTTACCTCAAAACATGGGGACAATGTATAAGTTATTCCTCCTAATTTTATAAAACATTACGCAACACAAGAGCAGATGTTGCCTCCAAGCACGAGGACAATGTATAAGTTATTTCTCCTGATTTTATAAAACATTACGCAACACAAGAGCAGATGTTGCTTCCAAGCATGGGGACAATGTATAAGTCATTTCTCCTGATTTTATAAAACATTACGCAACACAAGAGCAGATGTTGCCTCCAAGCACGAGGACAATGTATAAGTTATTTCTCCTGATTTTATAAAACATTACGCAACACAAGAGCAGATGTTACCTCCAAGCATGGGGACAATGTATAAGTCATATCTCCTGATTTTATAAAACATTACGCAACTCAAGAGCAGATGTCGCCTCCAAGCACGGCACAATGTATAAGTTATTTCTAATGATTTTATAAAACATTACGCAACACAAGAGCAGATGTTACCTCCAAGCATGGGGACAATGTATAAGTCATTTCTCCTGATTTTATAAAACATTACGCAACACAAGAGTAGATGTCGCCTCCAAGCACGGCACAATGTATAAGTTATTTCTAATGATTTTATAAAACATTACGCAACACAAGAGCAGATGTTACCTCCAAGCACGGCACAATGTATAAGTCATTTCTTCTGATTGTATAAAACTTTACGTAACACAAGAGCAGATGTTACCTCCAAGCATGGGGACAATGTATAAGTCATTTCTCCTGATTTTATAAAACATTACGCAACACAAGAGCAGATGTTGCCTCTAACACGACACAATGTATAAGTCATTTCTTCTGATTGTATAAAACATTACGTATCACAAGAGCAGATGTTACCGCCAAGCATGGGGACAATGTATAAGTCATTTTTCCTGATTTTATAAAACATTACGTAACACAAGAGCAGATGTTACCTCCAAGCACGTAGCAATGTATAAGTCATTTCTCCTGATTTTATAAAACATTACGCAACACAAGAGCAGATGTTGCCTCCAAGCACGGGGACAATATATAAGTCATTTCTCCTGATTCTATAAAACATTACGCAACACAAGAGCAGATGTTACCTCCAAGTATGGGGACAATGTATAAGTCATTTCTCGTGATTTTATAAAACATTACGCAACACAAGAGCAGATGTTACCTCCAAGTTTGGGGACAATGTATATGTCATTTCTCCTACTTTTATAAAACATTACGTAACACAAGAGCAGATGTTACCTCCAAGCACGTGGCAATGTATAAGTCATTTCTCCTGATTTTATAAAACATTACGCAACACAAGAACAGATGTTGCCTCCAAGCACGGGGACAATATAGAAGTCATTTCTCCTGATTTTATAAAACATTACGCAACACAAGGGCAGATGTTGTCTCCAAGCACGGGGATAATATATAAGCCATTTCTCCTGATTTTATAAAACATTAGCAACACAAGAGCAGATGTTGCTTCCAAGCATGAGACAATGTATAAGTCATTTCTCCTGATTTTATAAAACATTACGCAACACAAGAGCAGATGTTGCCTCCAAGCACGGGGACAATATAGAAGTCATTTCTCCTCATTTTATAAAACATTACGCAACACAAGAGCAGATGTTGTCTCCAAGCACGGGGACAATATATAAGTCATTTCTCCTGATTTTATAAAACATTACGCAACACAAGAGCAGATGTTACCTCCAAGTATGGGGACAATGTATAAGTCATTTCTCCTGATTTTATAAAACATTACGCAACACAAGAGCAGATGTTACCTCCAAGTATGGGGACAATGTATAAGTCATTTCTCCTGATTTTATAAAACATTACGCAACACAAGAGCAGATGTTGCCTCCAAGCACGGGACAATGTATAAGTCATTTCTCCTGATTGTATAAAACACTACGCAACACAAGAGTAGATGTAGTCTCCAATCATGGGACAATGTATAAAGTCATGTACTGTATAATGCAATACACTACAAAGAATAGAACATATTACCGACTAGCTGATATTTTAAGGGAAGTCGCGCCCTTTGGCATGTGCACATGGCGCGATTTTTAGAGCGCCTGGTGTGCTACCGCGCCTCTTGTTTTGTGTTCTTTGTGTATGTACTGCCGGCAGTAAAATGAAACAACAGAAAGCAGTGCGTAAAAATTCTATAAAAGTTATGTTTAAAAACAGTATGCAAAGGCCACGGCTTTTGAATACATGAATGGCTGCACAGCGCATTGGAACTCATTCCAGAGCAGGTACATACAATTTAGTCTTTTTTAATCTGTGTATGCTACATTTAACATCTAAAGTAGTATCGACGGCTGTTTGTCTCTGGAACCATTATCCATTGGCAATGATGTTCATTCCTGAATTATTGTGTTAATCTTTGGGTTTTCGTTATAATTCATTAAGTTTAGACACACATATACACTCTCACTAATAGTTGTAGAAAGGCTGAGAAACAATCCTGGATAAAGGAAGATTCCCAAACTCTAGCCGGGAATCGAACCGGGAAGCTAGCATGCCAACCACCAGAATACAGAAGCAGTTGGAATTTAGTTTTTGAGATGAGAAAACGCTGTTTATATGTAAGGTTTCAGCAGAGCAGTGTTGAAGTGCATACTACGTAAACGCGAGAGGGCTTTCCAGTTTGCACTTGTCTGGCCAAGTGAGGAATGGGCAAATTACGGCAGCAGACGGAGAATATACTTTTGTTCGCGTCAACAATGATCCGCCGGAAATCAGTAACGATAAGGTTGCTTACGAGCTTCAACGGTACGGCAAAATACCGCACATTAATATTGATCTGCCGTTGTCTGTTAGTTATACATTTTCAGTTTACGATTGGTATGCCTTTATCAAAGAGTGTGTCAAAGATTACAGTTTTGATGCCTACGTCACTTAAATGGACAACAATAGTTTTGTTTCACTAACAACATGTTTAACATAACACCTCTGAAAGCAGATTGTCCTCAATCATGGTTACGGGCAACTGTTCCTTCTCAGTAACGATTACGGCAACGGCTTGTGAATGACTTGTTGAAACCAGTGACCGAAAAAAACAGTGTTCCAAGTGAAGCGGAGGATGTGAAGCCAAACATGACAGGAGCTGCTGCTGTTCCCTCGGCGGTATTCACATCGGCAACTTCAGTGAATGCCTGTATTGATAACAGGCAATTCCACCTCGCGACGATGCTACCATGGACCCCTTACAGAGCAGTCGTCTAGAAGGCAAACCTGACTCCAAGAAGTTGAACGCTGAGGCTTCCAGGGCTCCGAGACTGTACATCGGCAGTTGCTACCCCAGACTCACGGTCTTGTAAAGTGTAACCTCCGATACAAGGTGGCACGGATCCTCAACTGGCCCGGAGGATGTGGACCGCAGTGACCTCGATTATGAGAAGCTGATATGAAGAACGACAAAACTTCGCAAAAACATAGTTTCAGGATGCCTTAATGACAGTATAACGGGACAAACTGGGCAAGAAGAGTGGCGGATCAGTTTAAAACTTTCAAATCGTTGGTGTCTGGTCTTTTCGTTCCATCGTTTGTGTTACTTATCCAGGATTTTCTCTTCTTCTTTTTCTTAAGTGATTCCTCCTCGCGTTTGTTTCTACTAATGTTAATGACATTCAAAATCAGGTGAATCGGTGTCTTCTTGCCACATTTCTATAATTCTATGGTATGGATAATAGAGTTTTACAGGAAGTAAAGTGCCTACTATTGATTTTATGTGTAATTATGAGAACTTTGTGAATCCTGGTCCGCGACCGAGAAACAGCTTTTATTCGGAGAAAACAACATAGGATGAGCGCTTATTACTAATACCGACCTCCATCACTCGTGTGCCTCATCTACGTCCAGCCAATATAGTTCTAGTGCACTTTCTGGTTCTCAACGTAAATGTGAACAGTAATCCTTCTTCAAAACAGCTAGCTCTTCTAACTGCACTTTATAAGGGTTCTAAATCTCTCATTGAGGAGAGGACTTAACTGCACCGTTGCCACCAAAGATCAACGTGGTATATATCCAGTCTTAGTCGTATGCTAAAGCAGATTTGCAGCGCAAATTGACCTTGTGAATATCTGGGAGTCAAATCTGGTTCTCATGTGGACATTATCTTGTCCGTGGATTGTCGAATTCTGGAATTGACATATTTCTTTCCCACAATTTTGTTCCCACTGTCCATGATAGATCACATTTGCTTTAAGTGGCATACCGCTGTGATTCCAGTTTTTTGTTGAGGGCGTAATTCTTTTGCTCCTAAAGTACATATGCTCTAGAACCGTTGCCGAGTATTGGCCAATTACCTTGCTCAATTGAAACTAAAACATAACTTCAAGGCTGCATGTGATTTATGAGACAATTCTGTGCTTTGCCAGGACTGCAGTACCGAGTGGCAGGAACATTTTATTGAGGGATATTCTTTGTCATATTGAAATCGAGAAGATTCCAGCGACTTTGCAAAGACTTTTGACAATGTTAGTCGTTCTTACCTTTCGTCACTTGTGCGGCATTTGGCGATTCCAGGGAGGTTCTTTGCTCTATTACAAAACCTCTATGCTGCAGGAACTTCAGGAATACTCAGATACATTTACTAACATGCTACTATATTACAGTGGTCTTCAGAACTAGTCGATATATCGCAATGGAGACACTTCTGGCACTCCCTCACATGTATATTTATTTAAAGGAGGAGGCTAGGCTTGCTGTTAACCGCTTAGTGCAAAAGCAAACTGAAGAGGTAGTAGCTAAATTACTAGGTACACCTATATTATAAATTTCATGGATATCTTGTACTGAGTATACTGTCTGACGTAGTGAATACTCTTGCTCTTCCGCTCCATTTAAGGTAAATCTCGGGTCTCGAGAAGACTGGATGGAAGTTACTACGCCTCATAAAGAATTTGATCAACTTGTGTGGTTCACAGATGGATCACGTATAGAGACCCGATTTGACGCAGGTATGTATGGCCTATCTTCAAGGACAAGTATCATCTTATGTCTATTAAACTACTGCATCGTTGTTTACTTTCTCTACTACGTAAAGTAAGCAGGGGAAGTATTGTATTCTACCCAAAAATTCGATACCGAGATTTCACCGGAAATACATGTTTTGAGACCCCCTGAATCCAAAAAGAACATTTTTGGAAACATGTCCGTGTGTGTGTCCGTGAACAGCATAACTCAGAAACGAACAGTCGGATAAACATCAAACTTGGTATTTAGGTTCAGTATCTTCCAGAGATGCGATACGAAGGTTTTCAAGAAAATCCCCCCACGCCAGATTACCCTTTACATGGAATATTTTTCGAAAATTTTAATTTTCTCAAAACTGTCTATAACGATTTTTATTAAAATATCATATGTTTAAGATATTTTCATGACAAATGAAATGTATATCTCGAATTTTCTGGGTATGTCTCCAAAAGCATTCTTCATTGTCAAAGACTTTTGCATAACTGGTAAACCATAAGAGATAGACAACATTTTACTACACAACAAATTTAGATCGCGTTAAAAGACACAATTTATGTCATATACAGTTTTGTTGTTGAGCGAACCGTTTTTCAGATATTGCTTATTATTCCCTTAAATTTTTCAATACTTATTTTCTCAAATGGGAATTCCTTATTCACTTTTTTGTATTGGATATGCAAAGAGCATTAATCTGTGGCAAAGAGAATGGTGCTACACCTAGAAACCAGCTATTATGAGATATGTCTATGCTTAAAGGCTACTGTATTTCTTTATTGCCCTTGCAAATACAGAACAAGGGGAACATAGTACGCCTTAAGCGATAGTCAAATATTTTTAGAACTGGTCGCTATGTGTAAAATGTAATTCTCTTTGCATGTCAAAAGATCGTTTCTGCAAATGTTTATCCCGATTAATATGAATTAGATGGAGAATAAGAGTTTGTAAAAATAGTTTGTACAAGAGTAGAGAAAGTCATGTGATTGTAACACATCAGATTTTTTTCAGGTAAAAGTATTTGCCATCCTGAGTTGTGCTTTAAGGGACTTGAGAAAGGTTACCATGGTAAACGAACTCTCATTCTCCCAGGCAGTCAGAGTACTTTAAGCCTCTTGTACATGATCAAACTTGTTTTTCAATTCAAATTTAGAGGAAAAGTTGTCAAACATTGAAAAACATTTCACAACATTGCACAAGATATGAGAAGACCGCGCAAGACTTAGCAATGTCATAAATAAGTATTTACACGCTGTCTTTTTTCACACTGAACCCCTTCAGAATACATTGATAATAATTTATCAAGTGCAAAGTGATTTACCGTTAGCGTCACGCTATAACAATTTGAAAGGAAATATTGTTCTTTGCATAATTACGAGACGCATCCAGGAAGTAAGTTCCCGGTTTTTTATTGGTTACATTATATTTTTTTTAAGGATTATATACTTTGTTGGACTTCTATTGTATTTACTTTTTTAATTTTTATAGAGGCTAAGTACTGATTACAGTCCATTTTATCGACAATGAACTGCGCCAGTATGGTGAAACGAGGATTTTTTTCTCGAGTTTGTCATCGATTTATTTTATGTTTATAACAGATGTCGAAGGGTTCGTGTAGGTCATCCTCATAAGTTTGTAACATAAGTCACTTTCTTTTAAAATTGGGATTTCGGTACAACAGCATTCATTAGTGACCTCAAAACGTGAGTTAAAGGGCTGTATTGAGCGGATGAATCCGGAATTTATGAGCTTCCACCGTTCCTGTCTCAAGAAGTCGAACCATTCCGCCCTCTTTGCCACATTGTCGATGTAAAATAGATAGAATAATGTACTTCTTATATGGGTGTGAATGTATGTGGGTTTCCAACAGTTTGATAGTGAGCGAATATGGACATTTAATGTTACATGTCTGACAATTTATATATTCTTAACGTCTATCGGACAAAGCAAAGAATATTTAAAGCGATATAGCTACATAGCATTCAATGAACTGGTTGATTTGATCCACAAGCAAGGCAATAGTTTTAAACAGGAATGTATTTTGTCGAGGGAAATATATAAATATTAATCACAAAAAGTAAGCTTTCACAAAACTGCGTAATTTAGAAGAGCAAAAGATAGTGGACGCAATATTAACATTTAGGTATGTGCTTTACCGCGCGTAGGTAATTAACACATGCCAGGTGGCCCACATAAGCCGTCCTTAGTTGAAGTAAGTCTATACCGAATAGCGCGGATGCCACAAGGTTTGCCTAATCAGAGCTGCAAAGGCGACTCTATACCGACAGAGAGGAGACCATTAAATGAAAGACCAATGTTTGAAAACGAATATTTCAACTCTATTACTGGTCCCAAAGCTCATTCGGTAATAGGTGTTCCGGGTTCGATTCCCGGGTGGGCTCCAGAAAGTTGTCTTTAAACAAAAAGATTCACGATATGCCCAGAATTCGGTGTCTGAATGTGATAGTACCTATGTTTGGGAGGTGCTGTTGGTTATTTAATAAGCAATTCGCTCATTAATAAGAATTCAGGAATTCAATAATAGAATTTGCTTCACACACACCTGAGCACACGTGTTAAGACATTTAGTTTCATGGCACTTAATCTACAATCGGTATAACTATGTGGCATCAATTGGTTATCAAGATTAAACAAAATTCTATTTATATTATATTTGTGTACCCTTAAATGTGCGTTAAAACTAAATTATTTCCATTTAGTGTATTATTCATAATAAGCATATGCAAAACATGCCCACCTTTTGACAAATTAATGTAAGGGCCTCTCTGGCCCAGGTTTTATCTGGAATGATCCATTATTTCTTAAAATTATTTTTGCAAGTCAAAAGAAAACAACTTGCGCAAAAGACAGATGTCACATCTGAAAATGTTCAGAACTCAGTCTTCGAGCCTCAGCTGCGTTTTTGTGCGTCTCGTTACAGATCGTAACCATATCTGTGTGTTCGTTATTGGTGAACGTTATTTTTTGTTTGAATGACCTGGCTCGAACTGTAAAGAGGCCACCACGCGACACTTATTAGTACGAAACTGCCATGCACACACCTGTAGACAGCAGCACCACCTCAGTGACCTCTCGCTTTTTAACTGTACTGCCCCTTTGAACGTCAGTGCTGCGTCAAATTCTTTTGCACCTCTTATGCGGGAAACAAAACTGCAAAGGACGGCTTGTTTGGGTCAGCTGGTATCACGCACCTAATTATTTTCAAACCTAAACATTGTGACGGAGTTTTCATTGCGGAGTACTTTGTTCTGATAAATTTACAAATTTTCTGTTTAATGTTACACAAGTACGTCGTTGGAAAATTTTCTTTAAAATAAGCATTTATATACATATGTAAAAATTATGAAATCGTTACATTAATCTTCCTGAATTATTCTAATCCCTATTGTGTGCATGTTGAAATATCCAAGCACTATGTAGAAATCCGAGATTAGAAGGATTGCCACTCAATTCGAAAGAATTTGAGGTCAGAGATATACTACTTACATACAGTTGCGCCAACTTATTTACACAAAATACATCACAAATGTAAAAAGAAATAAAATACACACTACATTTATCACTTGGTTGTTAAATTTTGACATGATGGTCTATAAATCCACTTTGAATACAGGTTGAGCAGGGAGGCTAATTTCTGTTACATCTGAATTATATTACACACTAAGGTGATGTATTCTTCTAGTGATAGGCTTTTGTCTTTATCTTTTGACTCTTTAGGAAGAAACCGATAGTGTACATTTGCATGTAACGAATTACTATAATATTCATACCACAATCCATGATATAACTTTATAGAAAGTTAACCTCTAAAATTGGGATCATTAGACCAAAACGTAATGTGGTTTATAAACAAACACTCATATCCTAAGATAATGTTTATTTTTGACATTCCCCCTCACTCGCTGATATCTGCACCCCAAGAAAAGCTCAGCCTATATCGGTTTAAATCAATGTTGACAATTTGATATGAGTGTTTATGAAATTTGTTCACTCCGTTGCTTCTCAGCGTATTTTTCTGAAATAATAGATACGTTTAAATTAAGTAAAATGGCCTATTTAGCAAAACACATAGTATTTTAGAAAAAGTTTATTGCTAATATATAGACCAATTCCATTTAAAAAGAAACGTCAACATTTATTTATAACATCTTATACCTAAAACGGGCCATAAAGAAGCTTACCATAAAGTACCCTAATAACAATGTTCTCTAAACATGGAAATTTGTAATGTTCCTCATTTTTAAGGAATTGATTAGGTTATTCTGATATACTGTGTACATTAATTTGAGGAATCCTTTACATAGATTTCTACAAAAAAAGAACATGTGTTTACAAAATGCTACACTGACCTTTTGGCAGCTTAGATGAGCCGTATTTTTTATTCTTCCTTGAACAAGCATTTACTTAATTCTAATAAAAGAGTTTGGTACTACTGACGAAAAGCTAACCAGAAATAAATCAGAGCTTAAAATCGCAGGTGGCAGCACGAAGCACTAAACTATGGAGGAAAAACAATTTTAAGCCATTATACGTATTTTGAGCACTTCTAAACAATCATAAATATAACCCAAAAAACGCTAATAATTGTAACCAAATTTTGAAATTTAAATTCAAACACTCTCTTGTAAATCAAGAATTATTATGTTTTTTAATAAATAGATTTAATTTAGAGAATATAATTTATTGAATATTTAAGTATTTAAATATTTTATTTTCTTGACTTTAAAAGGGAAAATCTTTTTAAAGAATATTTATAATGATTTATTAAAACACATGCTATATAACAGTTCAGCCTCTTATTTGCCTTGAAGATTTTATTGGTGCACATTAGCTGAGGCTTAGCTTCCAATAATAAACGCAAGTTAAGGCAAGGAATTGTCGAACATAGCTCATATCTTTAATTCCAGTCTCTTCATTATATACAGACTCTTTGATTGACGTGATGTAGGTTACTAAACGGAGCAGAGGCGCACCTCATTACTTCCCCACTAGAACTTACTTTATACGACGTCATCGCCGACTCCTAATTTACCTAATGAAGGGTACAGAACATAAAGTTAAGTTGTTAGCTGATTCATCCCCGCTTGGGTAGGGTGCAGCCCTCAGGGCCCAGATAAACCACTGACTGAACTATAGAGAGATTATACATCGAAAAACCTTTACTTTCCCCTTGAGAATCCTCGAACACATTTGACTTAGCTGTGCGTGCACCAGCAATTACATTCACTCCCTTTTTAAGAGGAGCAGTCAGTGCGAAAATTTATTTATTTGTAAACGTAAACATACTATATCAACCATAAAATTGTTACCATAACTACAAATTAAGTTATTATTCTAATTTATTTAAATATTATGGGATAATTATCTTTATATCAACAAAATTATAGATAAAACTAAAGGAAATACAGGGTACACATAATGTAATAACATTCGAAACTAAAGAATTTATGTTTTTTAAAAAACAACTTAATGGAAAAAAATACACAAGTATATTTAATTTCTTAAAGCAACTAAGTCTAAAATGTGCGGTATTTTAGTTTTTGGATATATCATGGATGTTAACGTATAAAAGCTAACGAATACGGAACAAACATTTGCAACCTTCTATATTTTGTGGAGAGTATTTAAGCTTTGTTTCTTTATAACCTATAATCTATTGAATCTATTATTAACAATTTTATATTTTACACTAAATATCTCCTTAGATTATATGCTCTGCAGTAATCTAATTTTATTTCCCAGATATAACTTTTATTTGAGCAAAAAGTAAGAAAACACGAAATATTTAATCTAATATTCAGGTTTTGATAAACTAATATCACTAACGTTTGTCCGCAAACATTTCTCTGAACATGAATGATGGTTTCACGGGCTATCAACCGAATGTAGAAACCATTCCTCCTCCAAGCTTCTATCTGTGGTCTTCTTATACTAAAAATAAAGTAATACGATTGGTGTTTTACACTCCTTTGATAGTCAATGAAGCCATCATTCATGTTTTTACACTAGGTTGGTGATCCGTGAAACCATCATTCATGCTTTTACACTAGGTTGGTGGCCCGTGAAAACATCATTCATGTTTTTACACTAGGTTGGTGGCCCGTGAAACCATCATTCATGTTTTTACACTAGGTTGGTGGGCCCGTGAAACCATCATTCATAATTTTACACTCGGTTGGTGGCCCTTGGAACCATCATTCATGTTTTACACTAGGTTGGTGGCCCGTGAAACCATCATTCATGTTTTTACACTCGGTTGGTGGCCCTTGAAACCATCATTCATGTTTTACACTAGGTTGGTGGCCCGTGAAACCATCATTCATGTTGTTACACTCGAGCTCGTTTAGTGGTCCTTGAAACCATCATTCATGTTTTACACTAGGTTGGTAGCCCGTGAAACCATCATTCATGTTTTTACGCTCGGTTGGTGGCCCGTGAAAACATCATTCATTTTTCTACACTAGGTTGGTGGCCCGTGAAACCATCATTCATGTTGTTACACTCGGGCTCGTTTAGTGGTCCTTGAAACCACCATTCATGTTTTTACACTAGGTTGGTAGGCCGTGAAACCATCATTCATGTTTTTACCCTCGGTTGGTGGTCCGTGAAACCATCGTTCATGTTTTTACACTAGGTTGGTGGTCCGTGAAACCATCATTCATGTTTTTACACTAGGTTGGTGGTCCGTGAAACCATCATTCATGTTTTTACACTAGGTTGGTGGCCCGTGAAACCATCGTTCGTAATCAATACCGATGAGGTTTTAAATTCTTTAATATTGCTCTGATCGCAGATATCTCTAATGTTTTATTGTTTACAAAGCATATTTATCTAGTTGCTCTTCCAGCATTGTACTTTTACTTTCTCTACCAAGTATATAGTAGACAGAGAAGGTATTCCACCCAAAAATTCGATACCGATATTTCACCGGTAATGCATGTATCGAGGCCCCCTGAATCCAATTAAAGCATTTTTGAAAACATGTCCATGTATATGCACGTGTCTGTGAACTGCTTAGCTCAAAAACGAAAAGCGAATAAATAACAAAACTTGGTATTTGTATTGGACTTATATTATAATTTTCTAAATATATTCAATAATATGTTTTGATTAAAATACTATATATGAAAGATATGTCCATGAGAGATAAAACGTATATCTTGAAATTTGTGGGAAAGCCTAGAAAGTTTTCTTCATTCGGAAGGAATGTTGTATAATCTTATATAACTGGTAAACTTAAGCGATAGATGAAAATGTCTGACCAAAAATGTAGATCCCTTTAAATTACACAATTTATTTAAAATAAGCTTTTTGTAGCATAAGCCGTTTCTGAGGTATTCGTTATTAAGGATTCGATTTTTTTAAACCTACTTTGATACCCCGCCTTTAACTACAATGGTGGTTTTTCCTTTGGAATACATTACTGTCTATGGCAATTATGTTAACTCCTGATCGCTTGTCACTGGGTTTCTAGTAAACTTTGGGTTTCAATCACTAGATTACACACACCACAGGCATATTCACACTCTCATTCATACTTCCAGACTCTAGAGAATATGGAATAATCTAGGCTGGAGAAAAGTTTCCGCCCCTGCCGGGATCCGAACCCGGGACCCTCGCACAGCAAACAGGTGCTCTACCGACTGAACTACGGTGCCAGCCAGGTTCGAATTGTTCGATACTTGTCATTCTTTTTAAGTTCCATCGGTTTTCAGTTGTTTCCCGCAATTGCATAGAAAAAACAGTATTTTAAGACCAGTTCTTAAACATTTGGTTATTACGCTGCTTTTGTATCTATAACGAAATTTATAATGTAGTTATTTCTGCAAAGGTTTATTTGGATTAAAGTGCATTAGACAGAAAAAATAAGCCTCATAAGAATAATTTATACACCCGCTAATAAATGGTAGAGGATAGAGAATGTCAGGTGAATGCATCACATCAGATTTTTTAATTAACTTATATGATGCTAATGTTGGTTGTCATTCTTGATCCTTGCATTCTTATTTTCAGTATTTAAATACTACAAGCATTCATACATTTGCGTTCACTTTCCCAACCTTCCTCTAAAGACACCTTAAAATTTAATCAATTGTTCTGAAAGGTGTCCAACATCTCAATGTTTTAATAATTTCAGTTTTTTTTATTTCGAATTTCCTGATAATTAATTCATACTTCCTTATCAAAACAAGGATCTTTTATGTTAAATCATTTTTCGACAGAGTTAGAATTATGCGTTTATTTAGACAACAGATGTTCTTATCCTATACAGAATCTATGTATTGCTCATATACCCTTGAGCAATACACGCATCTAGCAGGAAACCTCTCACCATTTGAAGTTACGAGGAACGGTTCCAAAGAAAGGAACTGATATTTTTCAGTGAATGACTGTTATGAATGTGCTATTTCTAGAACGACTCACGAGTAATAACAGCCAAAGCTTCTATCGATCTTTTGGTTGAGGAACGTTTTCTGTTGAAGAGGCGAGAACGAGACGACTCTCTGATGCGCATACCAAACACAAAATCAGTTCTGTTTATCAAACGAAACGTCCTATCAATATCATGAAGACAGAGGGCATTCGAAGCTGGACAAGTACATTCCAGATGACTTTGCCCTCATCTATAGTGAATGAAACCTCTAAATTCCTGTAGTTTTCCTCATAATTATTGCAGTACTTCCAAAAATAGAAATGTTCTACAGTGCTATTTGCACTTTAAAAATGGAGCTTAAAAGTGGCTTAATCTATCACTAGCAATGATTCGTTTTACAAACAGATGACATCCGCGATATGTGGATTATCTGTTTGCCCCACAGTGTTTATGCAGCCATTTTTTATCTCCTCCTAAGACGTTTAATGACAATATTTTGTTATAATTTTCTAACAAAATAAACGGAAATAATAAGTTTTGTGTACCCTCTGGCTTGATCAAAAAAGAAGAAGAAGAAGATTATCCCTTTGATTTGAATTCATTGAGGTAGCTTACTCCAGGTCTAAGTTAGAGCATGAATAATATTGTCCGTAATTCGGACAGAAGTTGAAGTTGCAAGCGTCCAAGCGTCCACTGGCAGAACGTTAACGCTCTTAGCGATATCGACGACAATTAAAACAGCAATTTGTCTTCTCACCAGCATCAGGAAATGCCATTGGGATTCTTGAATCGAAATAAGAGCATAGTTTGCAATTACTTATAATGATCACGAATTAAATTAAAATTATAATGTGTATTCCAAAGGAAAAAGCATGTGAGTGTGTGGAAAATGTAAAGATTGGAATTACCCAAACTTTACTTCTATGAAGATTTATGTTTAAAAATTATATTTCCTTTTCCTTTTGATTTAAAAAAATGTTCAACCATTTTTCTATTCCTCAATGTATTTCACTTGAGCCAGATTAGCAAAACGCCGCTTGAGTGGCAAGAAAAAACTATATGACTGAGTTTTACGATAAGCCGTATCACTTGAATTCTTTGCTGCAGCGCTCCACCGCCGCGCACATCTGTCATTGTCACCCTGCACTGATAGATACACATTGGCAGCACAATTGAAAAATAAAATTCACCAGCACCGCTCCTACACTTTCACTCACAGCTTCTACCGTAGCCGCAGTCCAAAACACACGGCATGCTTTTTAAAAAAAATGCTTTCTTTGACTTTAAAACTATATACCTAATTTCGATGCAAAAGCACAACAAACAACTATTGACAGAAGAGTATAGTATCTTAGGAACGGCAGTAAATTCCAGCGAGAGTTAGATGCAGTATTCTCAGTTAATAATCATTTTTTATTCAGAATACTTGGCAGGAAATTGCTTTAATAGTACACAATGTCCTTTAAAGGGTAACTATTATACTTGGAGCGAAGTGTGCAAAAACTAATGAAAAAATAATGAAATACAGCTGAGTAAAAATAGATAAATAAATAAATAAAAGGATTTTACTGTGAATTTCTGAGACAGCGCCTTTAATTGTCAATTACTACAAGGTGTAAATTTTGATCAACCATGTAACACAAATAGAGCGCAATTTTTCACTCTAACCTGCAGAGGGCTAATTTTTACTTTCTCTACATATCTCTAGTAAGTAAGGAAGTACTGTGATCCATCCAAACACTCGATACCAGGATTTCTCCGGAAATACAAGGAGTGACACAGAGATTATTCAAGAAAGTTTTCCAATCCCAAATTCTCCTTTATATGTAAACGATTCCGTTATTCATTCATTTCTATAAATGGCTCTAATGATTTTCATTAAAATACCATATTTTTAAGGTAATTGCATGGAAAATAAAATGTATATATTGGGACTATCCTGGATATTTCTCTTCATTCAGAATGTCTTTTATTTATTTGGTAAACCGTAAGAGAAAGATAAAATAGTACTACACAAAAAATATAGATCTCGGTAAAGCACGACTTTATGTCAAATACTAATTTTTGTTCCATTGACCATTTCCGAGATATTTTTTAAACCTTCACGTACTTATACACTCTTCAAGTGGTAAGTCATTCCTTCTTCTCGTGGTTATACAAGCGAAGGGAATTCAAAGCCCTCACTTAACGAACCGCTTTTTAAAAATCTGACTATCGCTTCAGCCTACTGTATTCTTGCTACACCTATAACGAAATCTGTAAATATATAACTGAAGTTTACCTGTACTAACAAGAAGTGGATAGGTTTAATAAGAATATTTTGTAGAAGAGGGAGAAAAGAAAGTCACGAATCTAGCACAGCAGAAGTTTTCAAGTGGTAAGTTGCTATTAGTTTTTTATTGCATTTATGCAAGGAGAATTGAATTTAAAAGCCACCATATGGCGATCTCCTACTTTATCCTTCTTATACTTACATTGAATG
Source organism: Deroplatys truncata (assembly GCA_030765065.1). Taxonomy (NCBI): domain Eukaryota; kingdom Metazoa; phylum Arthropoda; class Insecta; order Mantodea; family Mantidae; genus Deroplatys; species Deroplatys truncata. The sequence continues at coordinate 178,727,779 of CM060977.1, read as the reverse complement.
TGCAATGGAAATAGGCAGCAGAATAAAAGCTTTTGTAACGATAGTTCATAGAAGAGCGAGTAAAGAAAGTCATATGAATGCAACACGTCCAATTTCAATATATTTAAGCAGCTACAGCATTTAACACTTGACCGTTTCTCTGCATTCCTCTCACATCCTAAGAAACTCAGAGTGAGGTTACAATCAGTAGCTGACGTCTGGTGTCGTCCTGCATGTAGTAACATTAGTGTAATGCTTCCAGCAGGTCTTTGAATATATTCAAGTAGCTACAGCATTTAACACTGACCGTTTCTCTGCATTCCTCTCACATCCTAAGAAACTTAGAATGAGGTTACAATGTGTAGCTGGGGTCTGGTGTCGTCCTGCATGCAGTAACATTAGTCTAATGCTTCCAGAGGTCTTTGAATATATTCAAGTAGCTACAGCATTTAACACTTGACCGTATCTCTGCATTCCTCTCACATCCTAAGAAACTCAGAGAGGTTACAATCAGTAGCTGGGGTCTGGTGTCGTCCTGCATGTAGTAACATTAGTCTAATGCTTCCAGCAGGTCTTTGAATATATTCAAGTGGCTACAGCATTTAACACTTGACCGTATCTCTGCATTCCTCTCACATCCTAAGAAACTCAGAGAGGTTACAATTAGTAGCTGGGGTCTGGTGTCGTCCTGCATGTAGTAACATTAGTCTAATGCTTCCAGCAGGTCTTTGAATATATTCAAGTAGCTACAGCATTTAACACTTGACCGTATCTCTGCATTCCTCTCACATCCTAAGAAACTCAGAGAGGTTACAATCAGTAGTTGGCGTCTGGTGTCGTCTTGCATGCAGTAACATTAGTCTAATGCTTCCAGCAGGACTAATATGGAACAGTCTCACTTCACGAAGTGTGTTTTTCTGATGAATGCTTACTAACTGATATGGTTTCTTGAGAAAAGCCGAGGAATGGGAATTGTACTTGGACAAGAGCTGTAGACTAGCTAGTGTTTGCAGATGATCAGGTGATAAATGTACGGTGTCGTGAAGTTTTGAAGATTGTGGTAAGGGAACTTCCTGGAGCCTTTGAAGCAGATGAGCTGAAAGTTAATATAAATAAAACTGAATACAAATGAGTACGATAATAGGTGGAAATGGACGAGACATTAAATTACCCCAAGGAATAGTTAAATCGGTGAAAGGATTTCAATATTTGGGATCAGTTCTTCATGAGTCAGGAAATTCTAAGGGAAATGTAGAATATAGCATAATGCGGGGTAGAGGAGCATTAAAGAGTTTAATGGAGTGTTATGGAGTAGGGCAATAATAATGCAACAAAAAGTGAATTCTTTAGGCCATAGTAGAAAGTGAATTGACATATATGGCAGAAGGTTAGAGTTTATTGCAGAGCCAGAAAAGCAAGATACAGGCATTTTAAATGAATGGAATAAGGAGGGACCAGAATGTCCAGGTTAGAGAAGAGAAGGAACAAGATATTATAGGGATAATGGATGTGTAAGAACCAGTGGAGAACTGAAAATGGTAAACTCCAGTGGTATGGTCACTAAGAAGGATGGATGAGGAGAGATGGCCAAACATCCTGCTATAGTCGGTCAGAAGGAAACTGAAAATACAGCACGGAAGTCTGAAACATCACGGATGATGCACGAGTGGGAATTGGCTGAAGGGAGCTGGAATGATTCGCACAGATGGAGAATGAGAATAAAGGGTATCCCCTGAAAAGTAGAGACGCCCACATAGGAAAAATAAGAAAAAAAAAATACACAGGTCAACGTTTGATAACAAAGCAAAAGCGATTTATGTTCACCGCTCTCTATAATTATGAAGTGGATGCAATATTTTTGTACCTATTTTCTGACTAATATGTTATGATTGGATAACGGTACAAGGTGGGTTGAACATTTTGATGTGAAAGAGAGCAGGAAACCCCCTCACCCATAAAACTATATATAATTATAATTTCTATTTCATATTTATTCTTGTAACATTCGAGCAAAGCCGTTTCAATTCAAACTAATTTATTTAAGTATAGTCAATGCGTAGAATGCCACAAATTATTCATTATAATAAATTCCTTGAAATGCAACTATCATAAGCAGCAGTCATAGCAAAAGTACAGCAGATAATTACTAGAAAAGTTAAATGCCGGGCCCATTCTAGAAAGCATGGAAGCAAATAATTTCCCCTGAGTAATGATTTCTTTGCACTAAAAATAAAGTAAAAGGAAATGAAGTAAGGTTTTAATACACCTCTAAATGAAACTAGTAATTCTTGCAGCCCTGAAAGCACTGAATATATTTACATTAATATCTGAGATAAGTTAATAAATTACAGTTGAAATACATTAAGCATTTTGCTTTGTCCTTCTCACACAATATTTGCCATTTTAATACAATTTAGCACGTGCTGATATTTCAATATGAACTCGCTTCAAAATATTTAACTGCCGCTCCACACACACAAAAAAATTTTGAACCTTACTTATGTCGAAGTAATGTATATAATAATTTAAACAAGGCCGAAAAGTGTGGAGATGGCCGCTCCCACACACAAAGCTAAAGAAGTCCTTCACTCATCGCCGAGATCTAAGTCGTTACACTCTTTCTTCTTGGTCGGAGCATGTCGCTCGAGGGGCACCGGAAGATGACGATGACGTCGACATTGCTTGACCGCTATCTATGCTGGCAGAGAGGGCGTAACCTGACGAGTGCTGTTGGTATCTGGTGCAGCTGGTTGCTGGCTTGTTACTCGGGTTGCCGATCTGGTTAGGAGCAGGGGCCAAAAATTGTAATCCATGATTCGAAAATCATTAAGTAACAGCAGTCATCTCTTCTAGAACAGCTATCCATAGAAGAGAAGCCATAATTGGCTAAGGCGAAGCAGAGCGAGTGACATAGCGCCATGCTAACATGCGAGGTTGTCATTCAAGAGGTCTCAGGTTTGAATCCCATTGTACAGTCAATTTGATGTACTTTTGTGGTCCGTAGGCGAATGCTGGGGTGGTTCCTTGTCTACCACGAATTTTCTGTCCATTATTTCCTATCCCGTTTTCATCTTTTTCACCTTAATATGTTTCAGGTTTGCAGGAACAGCCTAGGGCGCTTGGTATGGCGGCGGGACGATGGAGTTAGTGGCGTGTAAAGAATTTGTGCCTAGCGCTTGGATGGTCTGTTGGAGTTGCTACCTGGGAGTGCCCGTTCCCGGGAAACCCCAGGTTGCAGATGGTACCGACAGTCTCGTGCCAACGTCAGGATTGGTAATCGTTAGGAATACCGGGCTTGCTAGGGCGTATCGTCGTCCCGATCTCACCTCTCTTCGGGCTCCTCTCCATCCCTCTCTCGCAGGGATCACGTAAAGACACAATGTGTCTTATGAGATGGCAATTGCTGTGCTGAACTCCAGTAGCTGGGGGCCCCAGTCCGCCTGCCCGTTCTATCCTACATGGGATGCAGAGTAGTAATACAAAGTGAAACAGAATTTGATGTACTAGAACTGCGCTCTGAAACTGATGATATAGTTAAGGTCCCAAAGATAATGCAATTCATGAAGATTGAAGAAATATGCGAATAATGCAATTGTTTATCTCAATCAGGAAAAATGGAGAGGGAAATCTGAAAAACGAACATCTCAGAATAGTTTTAGAACTACCGTGCTTTAAGTTTGTGCCAAATTGACCCTCCCCTGGAGAAATGTATTCCAGGCGACTAAGGTCTGCACTAAAGGAAGGTTGACGTCTCCGTGAAGAACAGAGAAATGAGTATGGTGGTTGCTTTGCAAAGGAGACGTCAAGACCAAAAAGAGAGGGCACAGTTAATTTGATTCACCTAGTACGTCTGGAAATGTGGCCGTCGACTGCGCAGGCGCCGGTTCAGCCTCAACTCTGCTCACCGTGCAGTGGACGAAGATGAAGTTAGTCTTTCATCGACAGTGAGGAAGTTCACGAGGAAAACAGCAGGGCAACGTTTAGACAGAGGGCATTGCAGACACTATTTCTAAATTCCCTTTGGATTAACTTATTAAAAATTATCTTTAGTAATTCTTAACCGGGAACGATTGATCGTACGAAATATGGACTTATTGGTGTTGTAAATTTAAAATATATGGGTAAATGTGAGAGCAGAAAGCAAGTATGTATTAATTGTAATTTAATGTAATGGATTGAAGCCGTAAAGAATATAAAGGAATTGTGTAAGAATAAGGGTGCCTAAAATTCAATTATGTATTTCATAGAAGGGTAAACTTATTAAATGAAAGCAATTGGACTTATTAATTAATTTATGTAATATGTCGTCAAGTAGTAATCTGCCATAATTCCTACTTTAATCCACTTCCTCTTGGGAAATAAGGTTATTTCTAAGGTTATTGAAACTGAGATACAAGAATGGAGCCTTCTGTTTAACGGTGAAATTGCTGTTTGGATTGTACCGATGAATAAATAGCAATCAGAAGGTAACTTATTGTTTCCAAAATATGAATAAAGTAGAAATACAAGGGATGAGACATCTCCGATCTTATAGACCATGGTCTAGAGGGCCTCGTTTCGTCAAGACTGCGCTAGGCAATCTTCAAAGGTAGGCCCGAAGCCTGCTTTAGTACGTCTCCTCGATCACGGCCTGCATGCCTAGAGATCTCTCACCTTCGTAAAAGCCTAAGCTTGTACATAGACATACTGGTTTATTTGGTGTACTACATAACATTTAAATACTCAAAGCAAGATACTCAGAAATATGATGCCTACATAGTCCCAAGCTCATTGGGCAATTCTGGCGAAATTGTGTTCCGATTCATAAACATTGAGGGAAATATAGTTGAATATTCTATTTTCGTGAGTGATGTGATACATATTTTCACCTATAAAGCTGTGTTGTGGTGTGTTCAAAGTGAAAGAATTTTCATCATATGCTAGAGCACTTAACCATATACAAACATTGAAGTATTATTTAAGTGCTTCCGATTCTACTTTCAATTTTATACACAACCCCAAAAGTAGATATTATTTTGTACATTAGTGCCAATATTATTGCATTTAACAGATGAATTTGCTTTCTGGGACCTGAGCAGCTCCCTATGTAATGAAGGGCTAAATGAACTGACTGTAGTTTGAGTATAGTAATGGGACATAAGTTTGTACTTATTGATAACATTCATAGAAAGTTATTGTATAATGTTAAAGTTGAATTAACTCAGAGACGTATTATACTTTGCATATAAGAAAAGAACAATTAATTATTTATAAACCGGTATAACTGTCTATACATCCATAGGCATAAAGTTAAGAGACTTTGATTTTCCTTCTCCACTTAGTTCTCTCCTTGCCTTCTTCCTGCATCAACGTGTACTTATGCCCGCCTTTCTGTATTTTCCTCTGGAATCTAAACCAAAATATTTCTTGGAAGTCTCTTTTCTAATAATGTCTGTAGTATTACGATTGTGTACACTTTATAAATTCTAAATGAATTCTAAAACCCATTTCCTGTTCTGTATAACTTCCTTTTTTCTCATTTGGAATTTCTTGCTGATCTTCGAAAATTATCCACTTCGTTTGAAAGAAGCTTCAATCTGGTATTGTTAGTACTTTGTTTATGCTACTCTGATTCAAGCGATTGAATCATGTACAATATTAATTATGTTCCCCATAATACGGCTGTAAACACTGCTGTGTTGATCATCCTATATGTATTACATAACTTAAATCCTATTATACTTAACAGCTCAGTTTTTTGTACTACAAACTGTTAGCTTTAACACCCAAAAATAAATATTCATTGCAGCCTCTTACATAACACATTCCATTCTCTAAAATCAAGTCTTTGGTTTCTTTCAGAAATCTCCGATTATATCGTTATAGAAATTGTAGAGTTATATAGTCCATATTTACATTATCTTGAGTTAAAACCAACTCATGATCTCCAGATAAGTAATAACTTGGTTTTCCATTTCTTAAATTTCTGTTATGAATTTTGATACTGCTATAAAGGAAATAAAAATAATCTAATAATGGTAGAAAAATAATAAAACAATTATAATGATAATAATCTCCATAAACTTAATAATAGCTCATAACAGAGCGGCTGCATAATTCGCTTCGAACTCTTCAGGTGGCTTCTTGTGACTACGCTGGCTAAAACATTCAACCGTAAAGTTTCTTGCCATGGAAGAATGTGGGTTAGAATCTTACCCACGTGCGTGTACGCGCGTGAATGCGGCGGAATGTACGCATGTATGCTTTTTCTACTCTGATTCAATATGCTAAACAACACCAAGCAAAAAACTGAAAAATACCTGGATAAACACAAAAAGTTAAAAGTCTTAAAGTGTTGAATTTCCGTGCTTGACATTAATTTGGCTATTCAGCCACGGCTAGTGTTATAAGAAATGTATTATTATTATTATTATTATTATTATTATTATTATTATTATTATTATTATTATTATTATTATTATTATTATTGTGATTTACGTACCTACTATTTGTATCAAATGTACGATAATAGTAGAAGCAAACAGAAATTTAGCCTTCTTAATTGCTGAGTTACCTTCATCAAGTAAGCATTAATTTGTAGAGATAGGTTTAACCAGTGCTCAATGATGTGGAATATGTTTATTTTAAAAGTAAACTCTTTAACTAGTGTTATGAACGGCCATTTTACAGTGTTTTAATGCATATATTGTAAATCAGGTCAGGCAGAATAAATCAGTAAGTCTGAAAACAATACTTAGCGATATAATACTTAAAAAATTGAAAGCATTTCTTAAATTATGCCATTTAGCTTAATACTCACTTTTTGAATACCACTTCACTAATATGAGCTCTGCCAGACCTAAAACAAATCCCTGCGCGGCGCATGACACTCTCCATCACACTCTACAGCATGTACCTTGAGATTTGCTGAATTTCTATTGCAGTTTTTTCCATCAAATGTTGTAATGTGTGAGGTCCTTCCTGATTCACTTTTTCTTTGAGGTAACCGCGTAGGAAATAATCAGATTCCAATAGATCTAGCAGCCTCGCAAGTGAATGCAAATCACCAAAGCGGGAAATTATACAGGGTGCACCATTTAAGATGAGATACACAATATCTCCAAAACTAAACATTGTAGAAAGATATGTCTTGAATAACAGTTGCTTGATATTATGCCGGAAAGTAAGTGTCATTAGTCGTGTTTTGTTTGGAGGATGTTGTGATAGCCATTTTAGGGTCAATTGTACAGTGTCAACTTAAATGGTCCACCCTGTATATGTGAGGAACATTTCCCGTAGCAGCTGTATAGAATTCCTCGCTGTATGGGTTGTGGCCCCATTCTGTTGGAACCAAATTTGACGTGAATCCATACGCCTTCGATGAAGTTTCCTTAGCAGGAATTGGTGTAGTTTTTGGACGTACCGATCATCTGATGCTACTGTAAGCGTTCCATCATCATTTTCGAAAATTTTCGAAAGTACCAAATACATTGACTGTGCACCATACCGTGGCTTTTTGGTTATGGAGAGATTTTTCATGATTGAGAGATGGGTTTTCTGGTGCCCAGTATTAGAAATTCTGTTTATTTACGAACCTATTGAAGCGAAAATTGGCCTCGTCTGTTATGGATTTCTTCAGGAACTGGTGATCCGTATTTACCATCTGCAGAACATTTTGACAATAGTCTATCCTGTATAATAATTACGAGGTTGTAGGTTTACACAATTTGCAGCTTTTTACGGATAGAAGTACAGATCTAAATCTACTATTCATTTAACATTTCTGTCTTATATAGCCAAAGCTTGTGAATACTGAGCTCAGAGCGACAAGGACTGTGCTGAAGCGCTTCTACGACAACCTGGCGGCTGATGCAGTTTTCCTTAATGCTTTTAACACCATTAATGACGGTCTGACGAGCTGGAGCTGCATTATGTCTTTCCAGTGATGTTTAAAAACACGTCGTGTTTGTGTAGCTGAGTCGTTTTTCTTAAGATATATTTCTAGTGAAAATTTCCGATATTCATTTTACCAAAGTTCCATAATTACTAAATGACAAAAATTAAAAAGAAATTGATACGTGCAACAATTGTGTACACTCAAACATAAAACACGTCTGTTTCTGCTGGACACTCTATAATAAATATAAATTTTGTTTATTTCCAATTTTTGACGTCATCCTATTCATGCATCTAGTTATGTACAAATAAAGCAGTTTTGTTTTACTGATAAACGAATACGATTTTTACTATGTAATGACAGAGTATTTATAGTTGACAACATGTCCCAAGTGTAATTGTTGTATAATCCTCTGTGCAGTCCATATGTATATTTTAGCTGCTTCCTCCTAAATGTAGTTTAGTTCTGAAAAGGGATGTTCAGTTTTAGCTTAAGCAATAATTTGCATTACCCCAAACAAGTAGGGAAACTGTCTTGTAAATTATTGAGCAGAGGAACATGCTGACCTCAGCCCTACTTGGGGCTACACAGCGCTATGTAAGTGTCCTTTAGACGCTTGTTGTTGGTGAACAAAGTTCCGTGTGGCGAAAGCTACATACGTGCTGTGCAGCACCATCCCCACGGTAATTAGTGAGTACACACACACACAAGCTTGGCTTAATTCCACTGCAGCAGGCTCGGCTTCTAGTGGAAACATAGCTAGGTAAAGGCCTGCTCACAAATATTTGGTTATCTGATACAAGTACAAAGAACATGAAAGCCGCAGGTTTTAATTTCGTTTGTCCATTTGCAAGGGTAGAGGGGAGTCGGTTTGTCATCGTCTAGCTACAGTTTTGCACAAGCTGTTATTATTAAGTCTTAATACTGAAACGGCAACTCTAGGCCGAGCCCAAGAACTATAATTACAGATAACTTATTAATTAACTTTTAGTGATGTTAAATCGTATTATGTAAATATCTTTTTCTCATACTGCTTGTATATTTTAAGAAGGGTGATTTAACATTATGTATCTATCTAGGTTATTAATATTAGTAGAGTTATAAATGGTTTAATGTAAATAATTTTAAGCGCTATGTTAAAATACTGTCCACGAGGGAAAGTTTTAGCTACAGGAATAGTGCTTTCGAAGGCAGAAAACCTAGTTTTATTACCTCTCTCCGGTCGCTGTGCTATTATTCCTACAGCGAGGGTGTAGAGCCTTTGTCCCATTATTTGATAATTCGCCGTGACCAAGTGAGTGAGAAAGACAACCTTAACGGTAAATGTAGGAAAAGCCGCGATTTATATTAAAATTGGACCAATGAGATCCCTGAAAGTTTATTCGAAATAGTTAGACGCGTCGAGTCGCGCTAAAAATGGACCAATAGCAAAGGAAGCAGCCTCAGGAGCCTGAGACTATAAATGAATCTGTTTGGGGAAATTTCGGGACAGTTCATGTCATGTGTGGTCAGGGAGAGATGCTGCAGGATGCGTGAGATATCACGCCAAGAAGGGAATCAAGTCAGCTTTGTAATGTCAGCTTAGTATTGCATTTTATTCGGCAGTTTATGTCATGTGTGGTCAGGGAGAGATGCTGCAGGATGTGTGAGATATCGCGCCAAAACAGGGAATCAAAATAGTTTTAGCAACACACCTAAGATCCGCTACTCTGAAAGCGACAATAAGAATAGTTATATTTCGTGACATATCCACGCCATAGTCTAACAGCGGTGGACAGTATTTTACAGCGGCAATACCAGTTTTGTATACTACGAGTGTTAAATTAAATAAAAAGAAACGGCAGTGTCATCTTTTCATAAACAAAGCAAGTCTATGTCTTCCTATATCACCACCCGAGATCTACGTTTTCCTTTACCGAGGATAAGTCCATGCTCCCATATAATTTAAGGAAAATTACTGCAGCTAGCCGAGGATAAATTGAAGAACCAACACGCTGAGAACTTCTGGAAGCAACGGGAGAAGCATCAAGGTAAGCTACAGCAACGGATGAGGAGGTGATCGCCGCAAACTGGCGCCCAACGTGGGGCTCGAAGGGAAGAACGACACAAACGGAGGACTAGGAAACAACGAACAGACGAAGAATCTTCAGAGGAAAGGGGCACAGCAGAACAAAATTACAACGCGAACTTCTAGTCTACCTACGTGGGACAACAAAACAGCTGAGAACATCGCTTCTAGAACTTCACCAGGATTCGAACCCGGAACGCATCAGTTAACATTGAAAAAAAAATACAGGTTAGAACTTTTATTCAAAAACAAACAAAAAGGCATGCAGAGTAGTGACTCAGTTTTGTGAACACATGTTATTGAGAGGGGATCAACCATAACAAATGTGGAGTGAATGACCCAAATATAAACACCACTGGTGTGGTAGAACCCTTGTGAAGAAGCAGGTATAGCGAAGGGTCTCTGTCAACAAAACAAACGAACAAAGGCCATAATCAGAGGAATTATTCTGTAAAAGAAAATTGTATCAAGTGTTGAAAAATTTATTCTTTTCCAGAACAGGGCAATTTGAAACGGCAACTCTAGGCCGAGCCCAAGAACTATAATTACAGATAACTTATTAATTAACTTTTAGTGATGTTAAATCGTATTATGTAAATATCTTTTTCTCATACTGCTTGTATATTTTAAGAAGGGTGATTTAACATTATGTATCTATCTAGGTTATTAATATTAGTAGAGTTATAAATGGTTTAATGTAAATAATTTTAAGCGCTATGTTAAAATACTGTCCACGAGGGAAAGTTTTAGCTACAGGAATAGTGCTTTCGAAGGCAGAAAACCTAGTTTTATTACCTCTCTCCGGTCGCTGTGCTATTATTCCTACAGCGAGGGTGTAGAGCCTTTGTCCCCTTATTTGATAATTCGCCGTGACCAAGTGAGTGAGAAAGACAACCTTAACGGTAAATGTAGGAAAAGCCGCGATTTATATTAAAATTGGACCAATGAGATCCCTGAAAGTTTATTCGAAATAGTTAGACGCGTCGAGTCGCGCTAAAAATGGACCAATAGCAAAGGAAGCAGCCTCAGGAGCCTGAGACTATAAATGAATCTGTTTGGGGAAATTTCGGGACAGTTCATGTCATGTGTGGTCAGGGAGAGATGCTGCAGGATGCGTGAGATATCACGCCAAGAAGGGAATCAAGTCAGCTTTGTAATGTCAGCTTAGTATTGCATTTTATTCGGCAGTTTATGTCATGTGTGGTCAGGGAGAGATGCTGCAGGATGTGTGAGATATCGCGCCAAAACAGGGAATCAAAATAGTTTTAGCAACACACCTAAGATCCGCTACTCTGAAAGCGACAATAAGAATAGTTATATTTCGTGACATATCCACGCCATAGTCTAACAGCGGTGGACAGTATTTTACAGCGGCAATACCAGTTTTGTATACTACGAGTGTTAAATTAAATAAAAAGAAACGGCAGTGTCATCTTTTCATAAACAAAGCAAGTCTATGTCTTCCTATATCACCACCCGAGATCTACGTTTTCCTTTACCGAGGATAAGTCCATGCTCCCATATAATTTAAGGAAAATTACTGCAGCTAGCCGAGGATAAATTGAAGAACCAACACGCTGAGAACTTCTGGAAGCAACGGGAGAAGCATCAAGGTAAGCTACAGCAACGGATGAGGAGGTGATCGCCGCAATACGCGCTAAACGCCGCTTTATGTTAGCATGTCTTTATAATTTAGCGAATATTATAAAGTTCTGTGCGTTTTAGCCAATAACTGACGAAGATTTATTTAAGTATTCAACGTGTAAGTTAGCTTAGCATATAAAAAATAAAGTGGATAAAATCTAAAAGCGAAGTACTTGTCATACAAATATAATGAGAACTTCCTTAAGCTATAAATACAATTCTGTCCTCATAAAATGTTTATTTTCTGGTATTTGCCAATCATGATTAAATAGAAAGTACTCTCTTCTAGTGAAAAACGTGTAATCCCTTATGTTACAAGATAGATGTATTAACGCAGATTTTAACATATGCTAAACCCATCTTACTTCTTATGCGGATAGCTTCCAAATTTAAACTCTAAATTTAAGTCAAATCATGTGAGAATAGGCCTGCTTTAGAATATCTTAACTTGAGCATTACTTTTTAAATAAAGGGTTGAAAAATAGTGTCATTTTGTCTTGCCAAAGAAAGTTTTTCTAGGCGAGTGGCAGTACAGTCGCAAGTTTACGTATTGAAAACAAATACACTCAAGCAGGCATGGCATGACAGCATTACCGAGGTCGTTAAGGCAGGGACGGGAAGCCTGCGATTCAGTTTCCGTCAGGACCATCCTCCCTGACTGAAGTTTTCTCCAGGTTCTCCTCAGTCCTCCTAGCTAGCAAATATTATTCTAAATTTAGGCCTGAAACATTTCCTTCCCAAATGTCCATAGTAATTAACATTGCATTTAATGTATCCTCAGTGTCCACCGTCTAGATTCCGTATGCAGGAAGAACGGCGTGAAACACTACTTAAAGAAAAGGGAAAGGGACACGGCAGCTGGCTCTTCCAAAACATGTTGAGCTGCACAAAGTGAGTCTTCCGCCCTCCCGCGCCGCTAACTGGTAGTTCCACTTGCCGCCACAACAATGCAATAATGCTCACTGGGCAGTAATGCTCACCAGAGGTATTCAACTTATTTAATAGCAGTTATATCAGATATGAGTGTTCTCCCCTGTTCTCCACTGGAAATACTTTTCAAACAAAGTTTCCTATCTCAGTATTATGTTTGAATTGCTTTCTTTAAAAAAGGTAAGTTGTTGATTAACACTTATAATTATGATCATAACATTATGGTTCATCATAAATTAATCGTAAAATTGCTACCCTAAGACAGGTGCAAGCAACCAATTGTTCGCTCGTTCGCTGTTGCTAGCTTACTCATTCCAGTCTTTCAACGGCATGTGCGTAATAACGGAACAGTCGGGTTATGCTGTAAAACCTTTAGTAACTCTGTATCAGAGCGCACATCGGATAGAGTCTCCTTTAAATGAAACGTAGTGAGAAATTATTTTTCCGTTTTGCAGTGGAAGTATAATATTGGTAGCATTCTGTATTTACTTTTATTTAAATCGATTCAAACTAAATAACTGATTTAAGTAATTGTGAATGTAAAATTTAAAACTTTTCGTGTGTAATGCTAAACGTACCGAGGAGAAATATTGGGTCGTATGTTTTATATGCTTATATATACAGAATGTTAATGAACTCTACAAAATAAGTTCAGAGAGTGTGGTGATGTCTTATATAAGCAATTTGAGATATTTATGGTGCACTACTGACTATAACGCAGTAGTAGTCAGTAGTTTCAATTCAATACCATCATATTATGGTGTTAAATTAAGACATAAAAGTCTAAGAAGCCGGTGTTAATGCCAAAGGGTGAAAATTAGGTTTCGAATGCCCTTAAAACTCCTTCGCGGGGATGGAAATATCGACTTTTGTTGTTCGTTACGAGCATGTTCAGTATTTAGTTTCAAAAATCTCTCAAATCACGAGCTAGTAAACTGACATTAGAAATTGAGCATCCATTAACCACCTTCTTGCGCTAGAGGAAGCCACTAACCACTTTAACATGTGGTAAGCCAGGCACAAAGAACAACTTCTATATCACCATCAAAAGGTGCAAGCGTTATGTCTGGCAGACTTTACCCTCGTGCACAATTCTGTAACCACTTTTTTACAGCAGCCAGAATGCTTTTATTCGGGAATGTTCACTGATGAAACTTCTTTACAAAGGATGAACTATTTTTAAACTCAAGATTATGTGAATACGTTTGCTGTTGTGGAGAAGTTTCACCAGTATATGTTTTCTCTTAACAGATGTGTCGAAATCATTTCAGTTAAATCGCTTAAATGGACATGTTTATTTTCAGAACATTATTCTTAGAAGATGTATCTTAGCATATTTTTCGTCCTCCGTGGTCTAAGAGTGTCATGTTACCTAGCCTCTAGCTCCCAAGGTTGCGGGTTCAAATTCGGCAGAGGGCGATGGATTTTTTCGGACGTAAAAATCATTAGTATGGCTTCCTTTGGAAGGGAAGTAAATCCGGAGGTCCTGTATCGTAGATTTACTGCACGTAAAAGAACCTCAAGCCTGATAAAGGGCCTCTGAGCAAAATTTTCGTTCTTTCACGCCCAATACAGAATGGGACGTTAAGAACCATAGCAGTTAAAGAGCCATAACCACAAACAAAACACAATTAAATTTTTCTTAGCATATTTGACACCAAGTCAAGAGCTCCTCCCCATTTCTCCCTGGTTGAGCGAGAACATGTGAACCAAGCTCTTCCTATCCGATGAATTGGAAAGGGGAGACCAACTCCAGCTTGGCCATTACGTTTCCGGGCTTCAATCCCATTGATTTGTTTTTCTGATGCTACCTCAAGTTTGTGGAATATTAAACATCTGTGAACTCGAAGAGGTGTTAATTGCTTGAATTGCAGCCAATTATGTTATTAAATATACACCAGGAATAACATTTCAGACCAATAGTTCGTGCAACAATGTCAATCTTGCTGAAAATGAAGTTTGTCACTTTCAGCAGTTTCTATAAATGCTTGGATGATTATTTATGTTTTCTTATTTCTTTCACCATTTAAAATACTTCCTGTTTTAAGTGCAGATGTGAATTCCTTTGTGTTAAACATGAACCTAACACCGTTGTAAGTAAGGGTTTGACAGGACTTCCTAAGATTTAATTATATAAAATGAAACACAAACTTAAAACTTGTGCTGAAAGCTGCATTATTGTGACATTAAATAGTAGATCATGACACAAGGATTAATAGAAGGGTTTTATTTCGCAATCCTACCGACAAAATAAAACCACCTTTAACACGGGTGGCATATACCACTTTTTAGGTAGCGTTCGAATTTGTAAAAGGTTAATAATATCATATTGATTCCTGAAACTAATATGCATCACGTTTGGAACGCGGTTTTTAAACAAGAGAAATAACGTTAAAATGCGAGATGTCAGAATTTTTTATGTTTTGTTCATTTGCAAGCAGCCATTTTCAGTGAAATTGCTTTCAACACGTTTTGCTTTACACCAGCCAATGAAGCGATTAAAATGCTATATTATATTGCTTTCTGGATCCTTTGGGTAAGTAATTATAGTGTTATTCCTTATGCTGCTTCCGTAATTTCACCTCACACTGCGATTGCTCCGAATAATTTCATCGATTTTCTGGATATTGTCGTCTTGGTCCAAGTTATAGCCTTCCTTCTCGATCAGTATTGCCCACGTCTGGGTGGACTTACTCAAATGTTTGGCACCATTTCACGGTGTCTCTTCCATTTCAGTTTCTTCTGAATTTACAATTTTCGCCATTTGAACTTTATGTAGGTTATTACTAGATAAAAGAATAATGTTTAGAACAAAGAAAGGAGAAGGTTGCCAACATAACGTATAGGTTAACTTGTAACGAATTGCAATAAATTAAAATATGATGATTTGTGTTGTGAACAGATAATTCGAGCGCCGTGAGAACTTCATCATGTAAAAAGACACAACAAAAGGTAAAACCTAATCAAACTATGTCGAGTTATTAAACATGTGCAAACACAAAGGGTAATTGCCTTATGATTTGACTTGAAACCAAAGTTGGTCACAATGAAAGCCTTTAGCTGTTGGAAGTTCTACTTTTAGGCCATGCTGTCTAAAAACAAATTTAACGAACGAGACTGGAATTCGAAAGCAATAACCTCTTCGGTATTCAAAGTCTAATGTTATAAGATGTTCATTAAGATGTGATATAACCTCGAATGACATCTTCATTAGCCAGTGGCGTACTGGTGTTTAGAAACTTACAGCCGTGGCTTCGAAATTTTAATACGCGTTTTCTATTTCTAATTTTTCCACACTCTCTGAAATTATTTCGGATAGGTCATTACGCTTGGTATATATAATATTAATATTTTTCCTGTTGCACTACAGCCCATGAAGGGGAGGTGATGTGGCCAGCATCACGCATTCGCCAGTCAGATTGTTGGTCACCGTGGCCGGGGTCGCTGCCTATCGCAGCTACTCACTTTCCTCATTATGCTGAGTAGGCACTAGTCCTATACCCGGGACATAAAATCCGCACTTCCGTGGGTGGAATCGAACCCGGTCGCATTAGAGCTCCACTCTCTAGCTGCTCACAGCGCCAGACGTGTGTATATATAGTGTTATATATAACATGTACATTATTGATATATAATATTAATAAAATTAATTGTTCTTCCACACAAGCCGTGGTTCAAATCCCGGCTATGGCATTCAATTTTTCAGTCGCCTGATTCTGCCTTCCCAACCCTGTCCCACACACGGCTTGTGTGTAAGAACAATTAATTTCATTAATTGACCCAATAGTGGTTGAAACTATGAAGCCCGGGACTTAAAGTACTTACAGCATTGTAAGTCGCCATTGGGGTATGTTATCTCAATACAATTTGAGATCTCCTTTCGGTTTACCGAGAAAAATGTGAATCAGCTGGAGAATTTAGTATGGTGCCGGCATGTTGCTATGGTAGCTCAATGGTTAGAGCAACCGAACGGATCCCGCGAGATACGTGGTTCAAATCCCGGCTATGGGATTGAATTTTTCAGTGGCCTGATTCTATAATATTTATTGTTACCAATGAACAAAAATATAATGTGATACATTTACATGACTTTTTCTGCCCTCTATTCTGTATTAGTGGGTATGCAAGCTATTTTTACTAAAACTTATTTTTCTATCTACTAAATTTCTAGCCACATAAACCTTTGCAGAAAAAGCTACATTACACATTTCACATACAAAGAGAAGAGTGTTAGTCAAATGTTTAAGAACTGGACGCTATGTGCCGGCCTTAAAATTCCATACTGTTTCCATGACATCACGAGAAACAACTGAAAATCGATAGGACTTAAAAAGAATGACAAAGTATTGAACAAATCGAACCATTAATAACGGATATCTTGATGATACAAAAAAGCTATTTACAATAAATTGTGTGTTTTAAAGAGATCTAAATTTTTTATGTGGTACGTTAACTCAATCGCTTAACGTTTACCTGTTTTCAAATGAAGAAGACTTCACAGACTATTCCCTGAAAATTCAAAATATACGTTTTATTTGCCATATAAATCGATATCTTTAATATATCATGTTTTAGTTAAATTCCTTATAGCCATTTTTATAAAATCAAAAATTTCGAAAAATTTTCCATGTAAAAGGTAGTTTGTGGTGGGGAATTTTCTTAAAAATCTTTGAGTCGCCTCTTTAGAAGATACTAAACCTAAATATCAAGTTTGCTACGATTTATCCGACTGTTCGTATTTTAGTTATGTTGTTCACAGGCACGCACACACACACATGCGTGCCTTTTACTTAAACTGCCTTTTTTGGAATCAGGGGTCTTCAAAACATGTATTTCCGGTAAAATGTAGCTATCGACGTATTGGGTGGAATGTAATACCTTCTCTACCTATGTACGTAGTAGAGGAAGTAAAAAGCTATGTGTTTCGTTCTTAATTATACATATATAAGCCAGACGGTTATTCTTCCTTTCATCAGCAGCGTATGAAAGTGCACAACGTTTACTAAACTGTGAGTACAAAAACAATGATTAAAAATGATTTTGTTTCAATAATAAGCTAATTCTCGGCTTAATTAATTTTAAGATTCTCTATTCAATAAGTCGCTATAAAGATACATTTTGTCTTTAATGGTATTGTCACAACATATTGTTAGACCGGACATGTTTGTGAGGTGGCTCAGATTTAAAAAAAATGTTAGAGGAGTGCTGTTTAACAACTCTTTAAGTAGAAATACAAAGCATGGAAGTTTAATAACAGCAGTCAGTAAGCAATAAGTACAATGTAAGTTTACTAAGAAGGGAGGATACATAGTGCTCCAAAAGTGAATAGTGCAAAGAGAGAGAGACAGGTGTTAGAAAAGCGAAAGACCGGAGCTACCTTTAGCAGTAGCGAAGCATAAACAAAGCCAAGGCGCAGAAGAGCGAAAACTAAGACGGAAGAGACATTTTTATGGTGGACCCACATTTGCATGCTTATAAAGTGCCACACACGAGACTTATGTTGTTCTGAATGTTCTGCTTCTACTTGCAAATAATTCTCATCCACATAACTGAATGGCGCAAGAAACATATAACCGAGCAATCTAATGTAATACAATAGGAAACCAGACCAGTGCCACCAACACACGGCAATCGTAATTATTCCTGAATCCACTCTCATGTAATATTTAATATAATTAAGTTGATTTTCATGAATTTGTCTTTTGAGTCCGTAACAGTATTGAATAAATTGTATTAAGCTTCTAAATAATTGTGATAATAACAATAATGCGTTCAATTAATAACAAACTGTAAATAAAGGTATTAGTATTATGCACTCTCTCCTTGGCTTGCATCTTCATGTGCCATATTTGTAAAGAAACCCGCCGAAGTCGTTTAACACTCGGGCTCATGAATGGGAGATTAACAATTCAACTCCAGCCTGGACCGTCCTGCCTGACTGAAGTACTTTGCGAGGTTTGTTTCCTCCAGGTTTCCTCAGTCATCACAAATAGCAAATAACGGGAAGGTACATTAAACTTAGACCTGGAACATTTCATACCCAAACTTGCTTTCCAAAATACCAGGTGACCCACACAAGCCGTCCTTGGTTCAAGTTAGTTTATACCGGTAGGATGACAAATAGTTTTGTTTAAGCAGAACTGCAAAAGCAACTCCATACCGACAGAGAGGAGACCGTTAAATGTAAGACCAATGCTTGGAAACGAACACTTTAACTGCTATTACTGGTCCCAGAGATCATTCGGTACAGAAACTGCCTGCTATATGAAGTGTTCCGGGTTCGCATCCCGGCTGAGCCCACAAAGTTGTCTTTAAACAAAAGCACTTCACGATATGCCCAGGAAGTATTATGGGTTATTTAAAAACCAATTCGCTCACAAACAAGAATTCCGGAGTTGTTGCCTGACGTAAACCTGAGTGCACGTGTTAAGTCATTTAGCTCTATGGAAGTTAATCTACACTCAATACAATTATTTTGGCAGCAATCGGTGTCCCAAAGTCAAAAAAATTAAACGAAATTAAATGTGTATTATACTTATGAATCTTTAAAGGAACGTTAGAATTAAATTATTCTCTTTTAGTGCATTATTCATAATAAGCATGTGCAGAAACATGACTATTTGTGGACCATTCCTTGTAAGGGCCTGTCAGGCCCACGTTCTACACGGAATGTTCCATCATTTCTTAATATCGTCTCCGTATGCAAAAAAAATAAATAAGCAAAAGTAAAAGGTGCAGAAGACAGATGCCGCACCTGAAAATTGTTCAGAACATAGCATTCGAACTTCAGGTGCATTTTGGTGCGTCTCCGCACAGATCGCACCCATGTCCGTGTGTTCGTGAACGTTAACCTTTTGTCCGAATGACCTGGCTCGAACTGCAAGCAGGCGACCGCGCGACCTTATAAGTACGGAACTACCAAGTAAACACATGCATACAGCAGCACTACTTCAGGGACCTTTCGATTTGTAGCTGCGCTGCCCCTTTGAACATCAATGATCCGGCAAATTCTTTTGCACCTATGTATGCTGAAAACAAAAAACTGCAAAGGTATGCTTATTTGGACCACCTGGTACAATTTAATCTTATGTATCGTGTCCAACGGTTATGGTGCTTTATGCTCCACTAAAGAAAACCTACTATGCAAAGCATACTATTTTGCAATGAGGCTGAGAATGCCAGGCTCTAAACGAAACTACGCTTCAGAATTATTAGTGCCTGCTAAAATACATACACCAGAATATAAAATGCAAAACAATGTAGAAAATGTTATTTATGCTTTGCGACAGTGCTGTATTAATTGTAAATAATAAAGATGTTTCACAAAGATTATCTCTCAATTTCAGTAAGAAGGAATCTAAAAAATGAAGTATGAAAATGTCATCATAAAACACAGTGTAATTACAGCAAAAATACCTAAAGGATGTAAATTATAACTGAAAATGCAATGAGGCATTTGTTTATGAATTGTTGCTACAGCTATAGAGATTGAACGCAAACAAAAGTGGCAAGAGTAGTCGAATGTTGCATGGAGGAACAATTACGTAAGGACAGAAACAACATGCATAAGATAACTGTACCTACATGTGGGGCGCAAAAAGAGTAGAAACAAGAAGAACAAGCATTCTAGGCTTTCTCTGGTTTCACTGTTGATTATGGTTTTACGGAAATTGCTGGTCGTCAAATAACAACATTTAAGCCATTTTGACTCCGAGGACTTACTCAGAGTACTAAAATACACAGCACAAAAAATTAAAGTAGCACATGTTTTAATGAAAGCCCAAAATACAATATTGATTCAATCTAAATTTTAACAATCAGATGCTACGTTTTGAAGTATTGTTTAAAACTGGGTTAAAATTCTTCTAAATACTTGTTAGTTTTTTTCTGAATAAATTGGGGAAGTTTAAAAACGTAGAAATCAAAATGAGTTCTCCTTGATTTATTATTTCTTTAAAAGAGATTTTAACAGCAATCGGTGATAAGTAATTATACTTTGAGTTCTCTGAGACTAATAAACAGCAATTAAGTATCTGAATGAAACTCAGTCGCATAAGTCTCCGGGTTCTTCATGCCAGTACTGCTGTCTTCCATAAGGCCTGGAGGTTATATATAGAATCAAAATTAAATAAAATTAAATAAGGTATGTAATACAACGTCATGGCATCTAGTTCCTTATATATTGTTCGTATATTGCAAACTTTATAATTTATTTGCCACATTTAATTTTTATTATACATCATTATTTTACAGATATAATATACACTAACAACCAGAAGAAGTGAAAACATAATGAAGAATGACTAAAATAAATGAAATAGAATAACAAAATAAAAGAAATTGCCATAAATATATATAAACGTAAAATAATAATTACCACTTGCACTAAGTCAATTAGTATTAGGTACTGGAATCCAGTAACATAAATAACTTGCAGCCAGACATTAACCCACA
This sequence comes from Deroplatys truncata, assembly GCA_030765065.1. NCBI lineage: Eukaryota > Metazoa > Arthropoda > Insecta > Mantodea > Mantidae > Deroplatys > Deroplatys truncata. Next base: position 178,706,828 of record CM060977.1, on the reverse strand, counting down.
CAACTATTTCTAAAATTAGCAAAAACTAGAAACTTACACTACTAGTACTAGGATGCTAGTAACATCCAGCAAAATCTGCACTGGTAACCAGCACAGCTTTATTTTATCTGTGTTTTCTCAATACTAATTATTCATTATTGTGAATTATAATTAAAATCATCTAGCCCCAATTATTAACCCTAACTAATAGACCTTCAAGGCTTCTCTCAGATTTATAGTTCATAACATCTAATATATATAAAGTCCCTTAATTACTTTAATGACATATGTCATTATTTCATTATACTAATTCTAATTATATATGCACAAAAGTACTTTAGCCTCCTACTCTGAAGGTATAAACCAAAACTTAATTACCAATTTTTAACTACTTCTGTTTTGATCTACAACAATTATTTTCTTAATTCTGTATTTATACATTATATGCTTCATTAATAATTCACATTACTTCTTTCTATATTTACTTTTCACTTATTCAATCGTTTATTAATTTCAGTAACACACGTGACATTTATGTAAGTAATACATTTTCAATGTTCGTTCTTACCATTAAGTCAACATTCACTTTCTTCAACACAGAAGTTTTAATAAGTATAACACTTTTACACTTGTGTCATACTATATACACCAATCACTCTTCTATTTTTCTCTTAACACTATAAAACACTTCACTAACACTTCCTCGTCAATTTCCTCTCCTGCTGGCTGATACTATTCTGCCTCCGGAGCCCAAAATCCTCCATTTCCTGCATTTCACTCCTCCTCTGCTTCCCTCTTCCACCTGCACCGTTTTCTACACTTTCCTCTGTCCCGCACTATCTTCCTTCATCCTCTAATGTTCATATATGTTCAGCATAAATTACCTATTCCCCCCTTATCAATATCATCTCCTTCGTTCATTTCATTTATCTTTCTAATAAAATACAGTAATATTCCCTTATGTTTATGTGGTTTTAATTTTCAATTCCTGCTTCCTCTTCCTCTTCATCTGCTACCTCCTCTTCACCACTTGCTTCCGCTTCATCTGGTATTGTTTTTTGTGTGTTGTAGTTAACCATCGGTGTATCAGTTATTAGATCTAAGGATAGATGGTTTCGAATTGTTTCAGATTTTCTTCGTTACCTTTTTATATATGAGTTATTCTTTCCACTTGTTCAATTCTCTCTTCCCAGGTAAGTGTACTAATTGTGCTCATTAATTTGTCTAAATAAGCATATAAAAATAAATATACTATAGCGCAGGTGGATGTAAGAGGCGACACGGACAAGGGTGTAAAAAGAAGACATCAGGGGTACTGAACATCAGACAAGATAGGACAAGGTCTTTATTTACTCAGACGCAAATATACAAACAGAACTCCACAAAATGACGTACGAACAACTGGAGTAGTGATTTATGATCAGACTGCAAAAGCAGGCTGAGAAGTGTAGGAGTGAGATGTTTAAAGCCCCTCGTTTGACACGTCAGGAATCATCTCCACTGGCAGCTCCGTCAATGTTGCTTCACAGACGAGTCAAGGTTTAGTTGTAATGGTCATATACGCGTATGGAGACAAGCTAGTGAATGTCTTGCTCCAGCCGCTGTTATTGAACATGGCAGATTGCAGGCGGTTCGGTTATGTTTTGGGCTGGAATTACTGTTGAGTTTCGGACAAGTTTGTTGTTACCCCATAGGGCATGTATACTGAAGTTTGCATTGATAACATCATCCTTCAACTTTATTTATGGGATAGACCCTAATTTATTCTAATGCGCGATAATGCTAAACCCCATAGAGCACGGAATACCAAAGGTGTCCTACAAGAATTCCAAATTTGGTTAATGGACTGGCCTGTACACAGTCTTAACCTCAATCTGATTGAGCATCTGTGGAATAAGCTGGAGAAACTTGTTCGCGAGCGTCCTACTTAGCCACGGAAAACTCTCAAATACTCTCTCTGAAGAATGGGAGAAAATCCCACAAATCGCTATTAGGAGGCTTGTGCGAAGCATGCCACATACGTGTTATGCAATTATCACAACTCGCGGAGGATACATTAGGTGATGAATAACCTTGAAAACACTGATTAGTAAGCAATGTAATCTAGTATTTCCACTTTGGTTTATGCATAAAGCAATAATGTGATCGTATTTCTGATCCTGTGAAACAAAAGTTTATTGGAATGCCTATTATAATATTACACAATTCTTCAATCTATAATTACAAAATCTGTAAAAAAGGATTAAAGAATTGTATAAATATTTATTTTGATACTTTAATTTAAGTTTTAAATTAAGTTCCTGTAACAGACCACTGACTAATAAGCTCTCTGTGAGCCTGTGTGGTTGCTTCTGTTAGAGTGTATTTCACCGAGTTAAAGTTTTGATGCAGGGTGGCTGCTTATGTTTTTGGGTGAAGTATGATAAATATAGCTCCACAAAGGCTGCCTGTTGAGACCGTATTTTGCCAGAATAAACAGTTTTATATAATGTATTATATTATAAGAATAATTTATATACCGGGTGAGTATTATGAGCCTGCGGATTGAGAAGTTATGCTGTAAACACTGTCCACTGCTTCGCGTCGTATCAATTTCGGCCGAAGTGAGTGCTTTGCACCGCTGGGTGCGAACTGACTGGCACTCGTAGCGCAATAGTATGCGTGGTGAAGGTACTGCCACTTGAAGACACTTTTTATGTTTAGTAATTTAACGAGGACTGATAGTTTGGCATGGAAGTATCGTTTCACTTAATTAGTTTAATTATGTGAATGTCATTAAAGCACAAATTGTTAGATGTTAGAATATGCTTTAATGAACATCATAAATAAATGCAAGAAATTAATAAAAAACTCATTTATTTGCAGCAGTGATTTAAACTTCCGACCTTCAGCATGGCTCTCCAGCATGTCAACCATTACGCTACCAGAGTACGTTAAAAAAAAAAGAGCACGACCGTAGCCCTAATCAGCGGGTTGATGAATGTGGTATCAACACCTGCATTTCGCATTGTCTGTGAAATGCAGGGTTACCTAATTAATAATCCGCAGGATGAGAGGACTCACGCAGTATATATAATGTTATTGTTAAAGGAACAGCCAAACGGTTTAAGTTTTCTTATTGTAAACATCACCCATGTTAAATTTGTTCTAGTTTTGCAGAGTTAGGTGTCCTAAAAAAGTATATTGTATGTATAGAAGTGAAATATTTTAGAATAGCTAGCTTGGAAGTCTTTTGTATTTAAACGAAGGAGAAAAGTCTAATGCTCTATTGTTAACATCAGAGAAGGTAGAATAGGTGACATGTTGAGGGAAGAAGGGAAAGTCCAAGGTTACGTAATGTAGATAGTCACATGGTTGAGCCTATATTCCGGCGAGATTATGAAGGTGCTGGTTATGATCTCACGTTGTATGAAATAAGTATGGTTGTGTAAACCAGAAAATTTGCATAACTTAATTATATAGGATTCTTTGCGCGAGAAGACAAAGTTCACTATGCAAGGAATATCCTTAAGAGGGGCACGTGTTCAGTGAAAGTGTAAAAAGTGAATATTACACAGATTTATACAGTATGTCGACAAAAGTTCAATTACAATTTATATTCAAATTATATATGTGTTTGTGTCATCAGCTTATCCAGTGATCCAGCTACCTATCCAGGATTCTAGATCTTCTTTACTACAAGCAATTCCATTAGTAAAGATCCATGCCTCTACACCCTAGCCCAGGGAAACCTCTATTTCATCAATAATACGAAGAAGATTGGCCACTTCGAGAAAGAGGGCACTCCTTCGAGACCAGCGGGCTGCGAACCTGAACCCCGACGAACCGAGCCAGCCCTTTCCTTCTGCAAAGGTAACAAAAAGATTCCCGCTCCAGTGTTCAAGACCAGCTTCCTGTGCCGTGGCTCCGCTAGTTTTTTTCAGTATCCAAAAATAGACGTAGGTTTTGAAAATGTTGATTTTGACCAATTCCATGGTGAGGGGGGAGTCCTTTCCCTGGGGCAAATGTTACTATTTGTGAAGGATTATCTTGGCTTAAAGACTGAGTGTGTAGCAGATACCTTACCGATGTGCTCTGTATATATTGTGCAGTACAGTGATGCAGTGAACACAGATGCGATTGAAGTTACATTGAAAGATAAGTCAGCTGTGACACATTTGAACATCAAATTCTTTTTCATCAGGTTACTGCCATCCATAAAGCCAAATATTATGAATTTTTGTGTTTTAAGGAGCCTTTGGGGTATAACCAATAGCACAATTTCTATAGGAATAAAGGATTGCAGCTTACAAAAGCCTGAAATCCAGGCGTTATACGAACATAGAGCACTAAGCGCAAATGTGGATATAAAACGGCAGGATTAAAAAAATTATGTTAAGAGTAATGAAGTATTCGGAAGAAGAAAGAAAAATAAAATTCAAGAGAGGGCTATATAAATTGACTGACAAATTTAAATATATACCCAGTGAACAGAATGGATTAAAATTTACAAGTGGGAAAGCAAAACAAAAATTAGATAGCTAAATAAAGAATGTTATGATAGTATGTAAAACGACACAGAACATAATTTACATGTGCCTCAAAACATGGCGTATAAAACACCTTGATAGAAGTAAGAAAGACACATAAAATGTAAGTAATTTAGCTCAGAAGAACTGCTTATAATATTTTGAAAAATTTTGTACGAACGAGGAAGAAACCTTATATAATTTAGAAAATGAAGAAAATAGTATGCTGAGATGCACTCCTCAGAATTGCAAGAGTAAGACGATATCGTAATATTGTCGTAATTATTCTCCAAAAACGGGTGGTAACGTGCGTAAAATAAGTAATCCCAAACAACTTGCTTACTATTTGTTTTTCTGAAACACTTTATACAACAAAACAGTGGCGTGGGGCGGTATTTTTCAGGGGGAACCAGCAATAGTGGAACTGTCACGACACTATTTAACAAATCTACACAGCAGAAACATATAAAAACAAGCATATTCTCTGCTATGGGTCATTTGCACTTATTTGTATTAAGTCAAAATATGTTATTATAGGTAATACGCATTAGAATGAAAATAAAGCTTACCTCCATCATTTTCATCCGCGAATCAACTGAATCCTCCGCTCTCCTTTTCGGGTAAATGTTTCTATGACATGATCATAAAAAAGTGACCTTGAGGTTTGTGTAACAGAGTCTTTTGGATTGATAACATTGAAAGTTGAGAAAGCCGTCTTCGCACTGATTCTATGCGTTTTAAACAGCAAAACATGTGCTCACTGGAATTGTAGTTATGAGGCAGTATAACTTATAAAGTTCTGGAAATGCTTCTACTAACTCGATGTCTTTCAAAAACTTTGCAATCTCATTCACTGTCCGCCCTAAAAACTCTGACAACCCATAAGCAGCCACTAATTCACTTCCAAATTTTCTATATTAAACACATTCTTCTAGGCTGATTTAAGAGATGTAAAGAAAATGTCGGGAAATATAGTTTTGAGGGATTCAAAACTTTTCGAATCAAGTAGCTCGATAAAATTTAATTCCTCTAAATCACGAAATCGGTTTTCCATTTGGCTGGCAATCGTGTCAATTATATCTTTGTAAAGACACAGATATTTCATTCTTGAATCATCCAATTCACCTTCCCGATGTCGTTTCTGGTTTGATTCTCATTCGTGTTACTTTCTTCTAGTGTTGCATGCATATTGCCAACATTGTTTGGTATTCTTGAATGAAAGAAACGGTCTCTTTCACTTTCGCAATGCAATAATTTACATCAAAAGTCTTGGTCTGAAGAATATTCAATAATGATCAGTGAGAGCAAACATTGGGCGTAAAAATCATTAGCATGGCTTCCTTCGGAAGGGAAGTAAACCCGGTGGTCCCAAGTCGTAGTTTACAGCACGTAAAGAAACCTCAAGTCTGATAAAGGGTCCTCCGAGAAAAATTTCCGATTTTTCACGTCCAATATAGAATGGATTAATAAAACTCAATTTCAATTTCATTGCAGGAGTGTGCTCAGTATATTTTCGCACACACTATGAACGTGACTTAAAAATGTGTTGGAAATAGATGGTGCCATAAAAAGTTTTTTGAAATAAATTGTGTTTTAAAGAAATCTTCATTTTTTCTGTAGTGCATTTTCCTCTGTTGCTTAACGTTTACCAGTTGAGGCTGTCTTGCTCAAATGTCGATGAGTAACTCTTATTCTGCAGGGTAACTAGGCTTACCACGTTGGAATGAAGATCACGATTTACGTTGATTCACAGTTTATTGATCACTTTACAGGCAAGAATGCTGTCGGAGCAAAGGCTAAGTGAGAGCTTTACGGGATAGTGGCATAAACATGTTTTCCCGTTCACTAAATAAAAACAAAGCTTGCTCCCAATTATACACGGCGATTCAAATATTTAAATGTTCCCAGAATATTAGTACCTTTAATTAACTTATCACGCTCACATCTCGAACACGTGCTCGTGGGAGCGTCGATGAATATATGTATACTCGCCGAAGTCAACAAAATACTAGAGAACGAGCTTCACGTTTCTCCTCAATTTATACCCATGTTGACCCAAGCGCTACGGGGTTTACATTTAGACTCGAACCCAGCCAGTATGACGCTCTTTTGTGTAGCGGGTAGTGACCACGTTAACATTGTCCAAAAGCTTCACTTACCCCTTCTGAATTCACGGAAATCCGCAGTTAGCCTCATTCAGAATCTAATTTTATATTATGAGCAATGAAATACTGCTTCACAGTTACACAAGATTATAGAAAATTCGTGCGAATGAAGAGGATTTCACGAGATATTCCCAGAAAGCTTAAGATAAACATTTTATTTTTCATACAAATTTATTTAATACATGGTATTTTAATTAAAATCGTCTGGGCCTTTTTTCAGAAAACCAAACATTTGGAAGCGTGCTAATGGCCTTGTAGTTGAGTGCCTAAAAAATAAAGCAACATAACAATTTCGAAAAATCTTCCATGTAAAGGGTAATTTAGTGTGAGGATTTTTCCTTGAAAATCTTTGTATCGCATCTTTGGAAGGTACTGAACCTGAATACCAAGTTTCGTATTTATGAAACTTTTCGATTTTGATTTATGCTGTTCACAGACATAAACACATACCGACCTTTTTCTAAAAATGCTTTTTTTATTCAGGGAACCTCAAAACATGTATTTCCGGTGAAATCTCGCTAGCGAATTTTTGGATGGAATACTTCCTCTACCTAAAATGTAATGGTGGAGAAAGTAAAAACGAACAAAGTTCCAGAAAAATCTCCAGTAGGTAGCACCCAGTTCATCTACAATAGCATGGATGATCACTTCTAAATGTAAATCAAATTTGTGTTACAAAATAGGTTATTTCACTTTATCTTAGCAGTACTCAAATATTAGTTGTTATAGCTAAGTTGCTGCAACCAGTATAGAGGTTGACTAAGATAATCCAAACAATTTCAATACATGCTATTTTTCATGTTATAGTTGAGTACTTTTCAAGCACCCGTTTACACTATGTATCCACAAATTCCTGCTTTGAAATGCACAGATTTACGTATTCCTTTCAATTGCCACTCGAAGAGCGCGCACGGTTGTCCTCCCACATTACGTATTTGACGGCAGTTAATGGGAGCAATGCGGGAATTGACTACCTTCCCTAATCCACTTAAGTTGGCTGATCTCAGATGTAGAGGACTTGCATCCTGAACCGAGTCCCTCTCTACGAATACTAAACCGTGTAAAACACACAATATTGGTTTTATCCATGCGACGCTTCACAGGGACACTTTCAACACATAACTCATAATACACAAAAAGAATATACGTTCTGACTGTTCACCAGCGACCGCCCAAGTGTGTGCTCCTTTACGTGGCACGAGGAACACATGCACTACACTTGGTCCTAGGCGAGTTGTTGCTGCGGCAAGGGAGAGCTAAGAACGATGGAGAATGTCAACCTACAAGAAAAGAAACCAGGATGGATAATCAAATCCTTGAGGAAGGATAAAACCCCCTACCAGCACCCTCTACACGTCACTCGCGGGAGACTCGCTTTCGAGCTCCACGATAAAGCCACAGTGCTCGCAGACCATCTAGAACTGCAATTCGAACCTCGGGAGGATCCCCAGGACGAAGACTTTACTGACCTCGTGGAAGCGGCTGTGGACTACCTCTATGAGGAGCCACAACCGCCACGAGGAGGTCCATCTTCCCATAGCCACCCCTAAAAAGGTGGCTTCCGAGATACAAAAACTCAACCAAACAAATCCCCTGGACATGACGGCGTCATGGCCCCCATGCTCCACCGCCTACCCAAGAAGGCCGTTATCCATTTGACGCGGATTTTCAATGCGTGCCTTCACCTTCGTCGCTTTCCAACTAGTTGGAAGGAGCAAGGGTGGTATGCGTTTTAAAGCCCGGCAAGGATCCGGTATTCCCATGCAGTTACCGATCCATTAGCTTACTTCCAACCGTCTCAAAAGTCTTGGAACGGTTGCTCCTAGCCTGCCTCACACCTCTCTTTGAGGAAAGGCACTTCCTCCCGGACCACCAGCTTGGTTTTCGTCATGGGCACTCCACGAACCTGCAGCCACTGCGATTGGCCGAGACGCCTCCCTGGGCTTCCAGGAGAACTTCAAGACCATAGCGGTGCTGCTGTACGTAGAGAAGGCGTTTGTCACAACGTGGCATCAAGACCTTTTACACAAACTCAGGAGTCAGATATCCCTCTCGCCTATCTCGCCCTGATAAGCAGTTTCCTCCTGGACCGTACATTCAGGGTGAGAGTGGAAGGGAAGGTTTCATCAGTCCGTCCCATAGCCGCCGGAATCCTGGAAGGTAGTGTACTGCCCCCGCTTCTCTTCGCGGCCTACATGACGGACTGCCCCACGCAACCCAGGACTGTTACGTGCCAGTATGCGGACAAAGTCCTCATAGTGGCACAGGACAAGAACGCCCGATTCTGTTTTCCCCACTACAGCAACAGCTCCGAGCCATTGGCAGGTGGAGCGAGAAGTGGAGGATGGCCATTAGCCCGGGGAAGAGCTCTGCGCTTCTCCTGGCGAAAGTCCGTCGCTGGCGGCCAGAACGTTCCCTCAGACTGCAGTGGAGGAGAACCCCATGGGTTACCTCTGCCAAATACCTCGGGGTCACCCTCGACCGTGGGCTCACTTTCGCTCCACATTTCAGGGCAAAGGTCGGCCTCGACCACGCCGCACTCAGGCAGCTGTATCATGCATTCCGTTCTACAATGCCCACACACCTCAAACTACGCCTATATCAGGAGATTATCCCGCCCCTGATTCTGTATGGCTGCGAGGTCTGGGGATCGGCGGCAGCGTCTACCAACCGCAGGCTGCAGACCGTCCAGAACAGAGCGCTTCGGATGATCTATGATACCGAGCATAGATTCCCATCTCACATCCTACACACCCATTCCGGTCTCCCAAACATCTTGGACGTGGTGCGGGAGAGAACCCTTACCATGTACACAAAAATCACTTACCACACCAACCAGCTGGTGCATTCTTTGGGCCGCTATGGCCACAAGGTGCCAAGGGGAGAAAGAGTTACCGGTTGCCGAAGGACGGCTTATCCCCCCGAGGCTAAGGTCTGCCAATCCCATACAACCCATGTGTCCCCAAGTTAAGCAGCATTGGGCTTGGCCACTAGCTGGATGAGTGGCCATCTAGCAGCGACCCACCCTGCTGCCAACTATATCCCTATACCATTACTTATTTTCCCATCCCGCTTGCTACCATGCCGGCCTGCTTGGCTTGACGACCACACAAGCGGTCGCCCAAGTTAAGCAGTATTGGGCTTGGTCACCACATAGCCACTAGTCCGCCCAGGTGGGATCACCGAGACCCAGCCAATGGTAGCACAGTAAGCTAAACTCCGCCCACAGACAGAAATCAAAAGCTTGTGTACATTCTTTTTTACCTTCTATATCGTACAAGTAAAACCGCATTTGCGGCTAGGTACTGTGGCGATCACATTCCGCCCAGGTGGGATCACCGAGACCCAGCCAATGGTAGCACAGTAAGCTAAACTCCGCCCACAGACAGAAATCAAAAGCTTGTGTACATTCTTTTTTACCTTCTATATCGCACAAGTAATACCGCATTTGCGGCTAGGTACTGTGGCGATCACATTCCGCCCAGGAGAACCTCGGCGACCTGCTCCCGATTGCAAAGGGAGAGCTATGTGTTGGCTAAGGTATAGGCGCTGGACAACGAAAAAATACTGTCTTCTAAACTTAAAACATGAAATTTAATAAGATTTACGGTGATGATACTTAGGGGACTAGCCTAGTCCTACTAGTCCACTGGCCGCACGCCCCTGTAACAAAGTTTTACAAACATAAGTTTATTACTTACATTTCTATTGCATATATGTTTAACAAATTATAAAATTTGTTTACTATTACTCGTCTATTTATATAGGTATGCGTATTTCAATAAGAACAAGAAAGTGAAAGTTGCGATCACAGGAAGAGGCACAAATCTGTGTAATGTTTAATCTTTTACTTACATTTTATTTGTTATTGATATCCGCAAGAGCACTGGCAGTAGGACTGTTAAACATTAAGTAACATGTAAGTTGCACGAAGAAGGGACAGAGTGACATCGGTGGAAGCGGAGAGAGTGGGAGATGGAGGGATAGAGCATAGGTAGTGGAACACCGAATGAGACAGAAAGACTGAAGAATCTCCCCATTTAATAATAATAATAATAATAATAATAATAATAATAATAATAATAACAACAACAACAATAATGTGATCTTTCTTCTACATAGAACTAAACTGATGTATTAGCTTCAGGAAGTAATTCAGTGATGCCGTTATTTATTGTTTGCTTCTCTAGCAAAGAATTCTCTATGTTTATTTTAGACTTTCTAAATCTAAAAGGTGTCAAACTATAACAAAAAGGCTTTCCGAGTAATTATATTTAACTCCCATGCCATTCCAACCTTGATGCACGTGAGTGAGCGAAATCTAATTTAGTTTTACCTACATTACCTTCAGTTCCCTTTTGCTTGTTTCAGTAGTTGAGGAAACTGAAAACGAAACTTTGCAAACAAGGACAGTTCATAATATGCATTATGTGCTGTGAAAAAACCAGTTATGTAGAAATGTACATTAAACTACACCAAATATTGATTCAATGTAACGACAAAGGCATTGTATCTTAGCTTGGGATTCGGTAAAGAAGGTATTCCGTCAAACTATGTTCTCACAAAAAAAAAAATAATAAAAAAAATGAATAAAATAAAAAATGTAAGCACTCATGCAATGTAGACTAATATTCTGTAAAAAAGGTTTTAATTAATACCTGCATGTGGTCCTATTTATATAATGTAGTCTATTTACCCACCTTTCATTCACATTCACATAATTTGGACAAGTTACAACTGACCTGAAAACTAAATTGAATAAAAATAATTGATTTTGGAGTAGGAATATTTTGCAGGTCATATAATTCATCCTTCCTATAGCCGGACGTTGTGTAAACAAATTATTTTACTGTTTTGCATTGGCCTCTAGTTCGCTTTAGCTGTGAGGAACAAAAATAACCAAATTCTTCATGGACTCATGTCTCGTATTTACAATGCAGTAATACGGTGTCCTATTCGCATAATAATAAAATAATAACAATAATAATAATCTGAAAAAAGACTCAGTTGAAATTAAATACCCGATAATTAAAATAAAAATTATGTTAATCTAATCTGCATTACTGTAGAGAAGAGGTGTAAAAACATTACGTATCCTGTTTTCCATTCATTATATTCACCTTATTTCTCTTCACACATCTAAATCGAATTTCTAGCAATAATTATTATTTATGAAAGTGAATCGCTTGAAAGTAACCAATGTAGGTTCAACGTTGACAAAGCTTTAAACTTTGTCTAATGCTGGCGTTGGTCATTGAAGAAAAACTCGTGCACTTTGCTACAAATATCTCCGTTCTTAAAGTCATCTGACTTAAGCTGTTTCTTTTCTTCCTTGGTGCTCGCCATGCTTACGTTTCGTTTAGTTCTTTACGCGCACTTGCAACGCTCCACTCGGGTATAACCTGCAATTAGTTTAACGACGTTATTCACAACGACAGTTGAATGCTCCAGCATTTGTTTTTAAAACGCACTCAGCACAGTTTGTTTCTCGTCACTTTTAACAGCTTACCTTTCGACGCTTCGCTATTGTCACTCATTAAACCAAGGCCTCATTTATGCATGCGGTTCCATGACACACAACAAGGAATGATGGGCCCAGCCTAACTTATAAGTGGTCAATTTATGCATGCGATGTGTCGCATTGTGTACTGTTGGGAAATCAGTTCTAGCAGTCTGTTTCCACATTTGATTCGACAGTTTGCATCCGTGTATGTTATACCATTGCTACAAACTCTTAACTCGTAAGAATTCTGTGTTGTTGCATTCATATGACTTTCTCTAACCTGTATCGTTTATTAGTGGGTATACAAATTATTCTTACGAAAGTTTATTTTGCTATCTACTTCGTTTTAGTCCAGATAAACTTTGGCAAAAGTTTCGTTAGGATACAAGGTAACAAATGTTTAAGAACTGGACGCAATATGCTGGCCTTAAAATTCCATGCTATTTTCATGCAATTCCGAGAAATTGAAAATCGAAGGGACTTGAAAGCATTGAACGAATCGAACCATTAATACGTGATATTTCGATAATGATGAGGCTACAAAAAAGTTGTTTGAACTAAATTGTGTGTTTGAAAGAGATCTACATTTTTGTCTATCGCTTAACACTTACCAGTTGCACATAGTTTCCTCCGAATGAAGAGGACTTCACAGGCTATTCCCAGAAAATGCAACATATATGTTTTGTCATGTAAATATCTTTAATATAGGTTATTTTAATCCAAATCGTGAGAGCCATTCTTTAGAAAATTCAAATTTTCGAAATGTGAAGGGTAGTGTGGGTGGAGGTTTTTTTGAAAATTTTTGAATTGCATGCTGGGACGGTTTTGAACTTACATATCAAGTTTTGTTTTTAAATGACTATTCGTTTTTGAGTTACGCTGTTCAAAGTTTTCTAAAAATGCTTTGTTGGATCCAAGGGGCCTAAAACATGTATTTCTGGTGAAATCTCAGTATCCAATTTTTGGGTGAAATGTGTGTAGTGGTTGCGGGTGATTATTTAATGTTATTTATTTGTGATGATTGTGTATGTGTGTTTACTTCACGCGTTGCCATCTTGTGACGTCATTCATTTGTTTGGTTTGTAGCTCCATCTGGCGTAGCAATTTGCGGTTCTTAGTATCAGTTTTTGAAATAATTCATTTCAAATGTCCTCCGGCTAGCTATTATCTTATCTTGGGTCGAACATGTGTCTCAATACAGGTTGTGAAACGGAAAGGAATCTTTTATCCAAAAATTACACTGATGAAGAAATTTGTTTTATAATTTTTATTGTCGAACACGTTCACTATCATTTTTACATTTGATCTAGATACTCGCCAAACTGAAACTGTTATAATAACTTCTTACTTATCACTTTTAATTCGCGTACTTCAACTTTGTGTAATTAACTTTACCATACTTTAGATCTTTCATAATTTGTGAATCTATAGCCGACGTATCTCATACAAATATTTTGACGAACTGACGAACTTAAGACGACGCGTATTGCACTAAGAATTTTGATGAACTGCACACAAGCTACCTCAAACCTACCCTATTTATACGCCTGCAATCAGATACGCCTAAAGATTATAAATGAACTGCAATTGGCTAAGAAAACGCGCCAACATTAGCGTCTATTTTAATATCCAATGAAAACCACGAATACATATGCTCTAGGGAAACATTCCAGAAGGTTCTACCGAAAACGCGCCAAACATTACGTAACTTCCTCGTTCCCAATAATGATAAACAGCTCACCCCCCTCGCTGCATTATTGCGCTATTATTGACAGTTTCAGTAAAGCCGTATAAACTTATTTCCCAATAATAATTACAATTAATAAACATCTGAAATCAATGTCACATAAAAATGCATATTCATATTACAATCATTATTTACATTTAAGTAATTTGTGATACAAATTACCGCATCATATGCCCCACTAGAAACATAATTATAAACATTTACAACTTGTTTGGAAATTTTATAATTGGGTTTTTAGTCTCCTAAATCTTGGAACACACGCTATCACTTTCACTTGACACTCCACACGTATTTAACACACGACATATACATTTTTTTTTATCTCGCCAATACTTACTGGCTCTGGTTTAATTAATTTAGATATTAATCTGACATCACAAAATTTTTTGTAGCAAATACTGTACCCTAAATTATTTAATTACTGTTACCAAATTGTTTACTTTCTTAAGTTGTTGACAAAAATTTATACATTTAAGATTTTTGTAATTATTACACATATTTACCAAAATATTCACCCTCTACACAAATATTTACATCTCTTAAATCTAGGCACTGTTTCACATGTTCTATTTGCTACATAAGTATTTGTTTTTTAATTATATTTACCAATTTTTTGTTATTTTGTACTTTATCTTAACAAGACTCTTGGAATAGTATTTATGTACTTTACTTTAATATAACATCATGCTTTATTTCACATGTTCAGTTACTAATAAAATGTTATTTTCCTCTTAAACATTTAGTCATGTCGAAAATTTATTTCTCCTTTCACATGACGTACATATTTATTTAACCCTCTTACGTTCCAATACATTGCTCTGCATTTCGTCTTTAACTATCCAGCATTTACTATTTATCATCTTTGTCTTCTGTTTCACCTTGATCTTCACTGTTGTATGGTTTCAGCATCTCAATATGGAACTTTCCTATGCTTTTTCGAGTTGTTGGATTACATAACTCATATGTATTAGTTCCATATACTTCAACAACTTCATATGGTCCATGGTATTTGAGAAACATTCGCCAATAAAGTTTATTTGCTTTATCCGACAATTTCTTGGTTTTAACCAAAACTAAATCTCCTATTTTGATCCTCCATTCCTTTCTCTTCTTTTCTTCATGTTTAATTTTTCTTTTTATGGCCTTTTTCTTCATCCTCTCGAATGCTTTTCGGAACATCTCTTCTTCTGTTTGTGGTATCGAATGCGCATCTGGAATGGCTTCTGGAATTTTTTTACACACTGTATTGATCTTCCTTCCTAACTTAAGTTCACATGGTTTGTATCCTGTCACATTGTTTACGGTTTCATTTAGTAGATTCTGAATGAAGTTCACGTATCCATACCATTGGGTGTGTTTTCGATGACACAACACCCTTAAATAATTTGAAATTTCCTTAATTTCCCTCTCCACTGGGTTGGAGTTCGGTCTGTATCTTGACGAAAAATATTGTTTAATGCCATTTTCTTTCAGTCCATCCATAAATTTTTTTCCTGTGAAGTACGAAGCATTATCGCTCAATACAGATTGAATAGGTCCTTCATCTATCACATATGACTTGAGTAGTCTATTCAAACATGCTAAACCTGTAGGTTTTCTCAAAGGGTAAATTCTTACATATTTGCTGAATATATCATAACAGACAAATATATATTTGTTTCCAAATTGACTTGGAGGCATCGGACCATGAATATCAATACTAATTACACATCTCGGCTTATCCCTTATAACCGAATTAGTTTCAAATGGATATGCTGTATTTATTTGCTTTGCCTTCTGACACAGGTTGCAGCACGATATAAATTTCCGAACTTTCTGACGCAATTTGGATATGTATAAATTCTCTAAAATCATAGAAGTTGTCCGGTCCGTCCCTGAGTGTGCTAACCCTTCGTGAAAATTCTTAATTAGTTCCTTTTCCATGCTTTTCGGAACCATTACCTTCCAACTAGGCATTTCTTTCCCATGCTTCTTGTATAATGTCCCATCTCGAATTGCTATAATTTCTTTCTTTGCCTCCTCAATTAATGGTGCATTTTCTTTAAGTTCAAATAATTTTGCGTCCTCATTTTGAATTTCCCCCATATTTTTCAATTTTCTCATCATTTCTTTGCTTAAAGGAATTTCAATTGTCAATATTTTGACTTCATTTCTAGGCATTTCAATATTTTCGGGAATTTGTGGGTTGTAGTTCAATCTTGATAGCAAATCACTGAAGGTATTGTTTATGCCAGGAATGTGTATAATCTCAATATCGAATGCAGATATTGCATGAATGTATCTAGCAAGTTTTCCACTACATAATCTACACCGTTGTATGAAAGTTAACCTGATGTGGTCTGAATATACTTTCACCTTTTTCTGATAAATATAGGTTTTAAAACGAATTAATGAGAAATATAGTGCTCCAACTTCTAACTGAGTCACTGAAGAATTTCGCTCAATATTTGTAAGTCCTCTAGAAGCTGTACTAATGACGTGAAAGTCATTGTTGATGTCTCGCTGTCCTAAAATTCCGGCGTATCCTTGCATTGATGCGTCGACATAAATCTCATATTCCAAATCTTCTCTAGGCCTCTCGAGTAATATGGACTTAGCAAAGAGTTCCTTTACTCTCTCAAAACATTTTTGATGATCCTCTGTCCATTTCCATTTATTGTTCTTTCGGAGAAGCTGCCGCAGTGGTTCTATTTCAGCCGAATATCTTGGTACGAACTTACTCTGAAAGTTCAATACCCCTAAGAGACGTCTAATTTGTTTTACGTTCCGTGGTGATGGAATTTTCATTATTGCTTCTATTCTTTTCTGATCAGGTCTTATACCTCGTTCATCCACTACATAACCCAGAAAATTTATTTCCTTGACACAAAATTTTGATTTTAGTATGTTCACAGTCATACCATGTTGTTGTAGTTTATTTAACACATAATGGACATTATTCATGTGTTCTTCAAATGTTTGACTAATGATTAGGAAGTCGTCAATATACTTTATTAAAAAGTCATCTGCAGAATTTCCAAAGATACTGTGAATAGCTCTCAAAAATCCACTTCCTGAGTTTTTTAAACCAAAAGGATTTACACAAAAACGATACTGGATCCCTGAGTACTGAAATGAATTGTAATCACGCACTTGTGGATCTAATTCCACTTGCCAATATGATGCAGTGAGGTCAATGGATGTCAGAAATCTCCCTCTTGAAAGTTTTGTAATTAGTTGTTCAATTCCCTCACTTTGAAAATGATCTGGTTTCATATACTTGTTGACATATCTACCGTCTAAAGTTAATCTCAAACTACCATCTCGTTTAATACTCCAGCAGATTGAATTTATATACTGAGAATTACTTTGCTCAATAATCCCATTTTCTAACATGCTATTTATTAATTGTCTAGCTTTGTCTCGAAGACCTATAGGTAAATTGTCATACTTGTGCCTATATGGTGGTACGTCTTCTACTTGAAATGTATGCTGATATACATTACATCTGCCTGGGATATTACTAAATACTGAACTATTGTTCATCAAAACATCATGAAGGATTTGTTTTTGCATTATCGTAATATTATAAGCTTCTTCACACTTGTGTATTATTTCCTCATTTCTCTTCTCTTTCCAACTGTTGTTTGTCTCGCTCACATGGTCGTCTTTTGTTTGGATTGTAAATTCCTCTAATTTTTCTGGCATTTCTGCTAGCTGTTGAAAATATGGCGTGGTATTCCCTTCATATTCTGTGACTACCTGCTTTATCTGACTATTTCTATCAGTTTCTGTTATTTGCACAAAAAAACTCTTGGTCACAAATATTTTTCTCATCCTTTGTCATCTCGATTACAGAAACTTTCTCTTTTATAAATGGTACCCTTATTTCTCTATCTTCTTTTGTTATTTTTAACTCTTCATGTTTAAAATCTATACATGCTTCATATTCATGTAGGAAGTCACATCCTATAATTATGTCACAAATCAGATGGTTTACAATTAGAAACATAACCTCAAAATTCTCTCCGCCGATAAGTATGTTGAGTAGAGCTTGTGTTTTTATGACCTGTGTCGTTCTTCCGATTGCAACACGGCAAACTATATTACTAGTGGGAAGAGCCATAATTTTGTTACCTTCATTAATCAAATTTATGTAAAATTTCTGTGAGCAAATTGAAGCTGACGAACCAGAATCTATAGTTGCAATGATCTCTTTCTTCGCAATTTTCATCCTAACATGAGGTGACTCAAAATGTTCTCTCTTATCTTTTGTTACTGTAATCTTATTACAGGGTGTATGTGTAGGCATATTATTTGTATTGGTAATGGATACTGAATTATTAAAGACGTCCTGAGAACCTACTACACAGGAGTCTGTTAACAGTTTTCCTGGTTATTTCCCTGTTCACGTACGGGACTGCCATTCCTAACAGGCGCTAAATCTATCTCATTGTCGCTACCATTGTTTCGAGTTCCCCTTCCTCGAGTTCGAAATCCTCGAGTTCGAAATCCTCGATTTCTGACATTATGTCCCCTTGGCACGTAATTTTCTTGCCGTTCCTCAGATCTTTCCCGGTTATTGTTTTCCCTCCAGTGAGTGAAATTTCCCCTTTGTCTAATGTACCGCCTTCCATAATTTTGCCCTCTTTCAGGCAATCTTTCTGTCCTGACATAATTTATTTGTTCCTGTCGACCTGGTCTCCTATCTATCCTCGATCTTTCAAATTGTGGAACGTATGATTGATACCGTTGTCTGGTATTATTTTCCTGACGCCTGTCTTGTCCTCTACTTTGCTGATAACTACCTTGGTAATTTCTTCTATCTCGCACATCTAAAAATCTATGCTCCCACTCCCGAGATATATCTTCTTCCGTTGTTCCAAAGCTGTTATTAATTCTGTCATCTCATAGATGTTCCGTGGTTTTGCAATTAATAAGTAATTTCGTATCCTTATAGGATAATGCCTTGCGAGCAAACTCACAAAATCTTCCTCATTGATTGGAGGTGACAAGTTTCTAACCTGACTTGCATGTTTCAGTAAGTAATCAGTCATTGATATTCCCTCTCGTGGATTAAATTGACCATGACTAAGCATTGCTCGAATTCTGTGCTGTACCGTAACATTCCAAAATCTGTTCATGAATAACCTCTTAAAGGATTCATATGAAATTTCACCCCCTGATACCATTTGTAACCAATCTAAAGTTTTCTGGTCCAAACATCTTTTGACAACTATCATTTTCAATGCTTCAGGTATCTTTTTAATTTGAAAATACTCTGATAATTCTGCAATGAACTGTACTGGACTGGAGTTTTCATTAAATTTTGGAAGTGGAAAATCACTGAAGATATGATTGTAATTTTGCAAATTCCCTACTCCCATATTTAAATTCTCTAGTGTTACTTGTGCACTCTGAGTTTCAGCATTAGCTATAGATGAAGCTGCCGCATCACTCACATTATTTGTCATACCTGAGGAACTACCTCTATCATTATGTTGTACATCTGATACATTCACATCACATATATTTGCCCTTGAATTCAATTCTAACCTATTTACAGTACCTTGCAGATTTTCTATTGCCTGTTCCAATTTTTTATTATTCTCATTTTGAACAGTTTGGTGTTTGTTAATTTCAGAAGTTAGCTTTTGATTCAAATCTTTAGACAAATCTTTAACTTCATCAGACAATTTATTTCTCTGTGTTTCTGACTCCTTCTGAATTTCAGATATTTTCCCTCTGAAATTAACTTGCACCTGTATTAAATCTGCATTTGTAGCCTCCATCATCTCTTTTAACTCACTTGAAATGCTACTCATTCGGCTACCTAGCTCTGTACATTTTGCATTAACATGCTCTATTTTATTATTAACCTCACTTTTTTGGTTAGATATTTCCCTGCTCATGTCTAACATTTTCTTTGAAACTTCACCTATTTCATTTGCTATCATTTCTTGATTTTCATTTTTCATTCTAATCATACTACTATCTAGCTCCATGAATTTCTTTTCAATTTCTTCCCTGTTTTGTTCTAAGCTTTTACCAATATCTTCCCTTAATTCCCTATTATTCTTTTGCATATCTTCCCTTAATTGATCTGTAATACTCTTACTAATATCTTCCCTCAGTTCTTTCTTATTCTTTTCCATATCTTCCCTTAACTTCTCATTACTCTGAGTTAATTTTTCTAATTTCTCATTATTCTTTTTCATATCTTCTCTCAATTCCCTATTATTCTTATCCATATTCTCATTCAAATTTTTCAGCATTTCCATAATCATACTATTATCAGAATTAACATTTCCTGCTATTCTATTCTGACTTTCTGCACTAAAATTTCCACCCTCAAATCCTAAAAAGTCTGAGCTATTTTCTGTAATCTGTATCGAATTACAGCTAACTGTTACATTATCTCCCTCCATAATTATTTCTTCTGTATTATTAGTAGCCATTGTTTTCTTTATCCTACCACTCCTAAGGTATATTTAAATTTTTTTTACCCTTTTTTTTTAGAATTAACATAACAT
The DNA here is from genome assembly GCA_030765065.1 of Deroplatys truncata. Taxonomy (NCBI): domain Eukaryota; kingdom Metazoa; phylum Arthropoda; class Insecta; order Mantodea; family Mantidae; genus Deroplatys; species Deroplatys truncata. The sequence goes on along the minus strand of CM060977.1, from coordinate 178,686,414 downwards.
TTTTCTAACCTTTCTGATGCTATCTGCTGATGTTGCTTTGATGTCCAGCTTCCTGCCCCTTTCTCCTAGATTTTTATGTCGCTTCTGCGTTGTATTATGATGAATCTACGTTGTCTCGATGTTTTTGTGTCCACTTATCCGCGTCGTTTGTCGCTCCTCTAGTTGTTTCTTGAATCTGCGTCTTGTAGATCATTTCACTGCTGCATTCGCCCCTTCCTGGTCATCTCACTTTTTCCTGGTCACTATGCTTCTTTCCTGGTCATCGTGTTCCTTTCCTGGTTATCGTGCCCCACGTTGGGCGCCAATTTGCGAGTGATTATTTAATGTTATTTATTTGTGATGATTGTGTATGTGTGTTTACTTCACGCGTTGCCATCTTGTGACGTCATTCATTTGTTTGGTTTGTAGCTCCATCTGGCGTAGCAATTTGCGGTTCTTAGTATCAGTTTTTGAAATAATTCATTTCAAATGTCCTCCGGCTAGCTATTATCTTATCTTGGGTCGAACATGTGTCTCAATACAGATTGTGAAACGGAAAGGAATCTTTTATCCAAAAATTACACTGATGAAGAAATTTGTTTTATAATTTTTATTGTCGAACACGTTCACTATCATTTTTACATATTGATGTAGATACTCGCCAAACTGAAACTGTTATAATAACTTCTTACTTATCACTTTTAATTCGCGTACTTCAACTTTGTGTAATTAACTTTACCATACTTTAGATCTTTCATAATTTGTGAATCTATAGCCGACGTATCTCATACAAATATTTTGACGAACTGACGAACTTAAGACGACGTGTATTGCACTAAGAATTTTGATGAACTGCACACAAGCTACCTCAAACCTACCCTATTTATACGCCTGCAATCAGATACGCCTAAAGATTATAAATGAACTGCAATTGGCTAAGAAAACGCGCCAACATTAGCGTCTATTTTAATATCCAATGAAAACCACGAATACATATGCTCTAGGGAAACATTCCAGAAGGTTCTACCGAAAACGCGCCAAACATTACGTAACTTCCTCGTTCCCAATAATGATAAACAGCTCACCCCCCTCGCTGCATTATTGCGCTATTATTGACAGTTTCAGTAAAGCCGTATAAACTTATTTCCCAATAATAATTACAATTAATAAACATCTGAAATCAATGTCACATAAAAATGCATATTCATATTACAATCATTATTTACATTTAAGTAATTTGTGATACAAATTACCGCATCATGGTATAGAAAGTAAAACAAACAAAAAAACAAAAAAAGAGAAAGACGAATGGAGTTAAATCCATAAACAGCACAAGGTTCGTGTGTTTAGGAACCTCTTTAGGAAATTGCTTCTTGTCACGATCCTTATAACTTTCTGACCAACTTCCCAAACTGAACGCATAATAAGAATTTCTTCTATAAAATAGTCCGTATCCATACTTGATAAAAGTCTGAACATCAGATCATTCTCGCAACATCTGAAAGCACAAATCCCAACAACGTGGTTAAACAGGCCCATATACACCCATGTACATTGAGGTTATGCGACTACCGCATATGTCACACGAGCTGAAAGACCGTGCGACGTGTTTTTCAAGTCGTGCAACACGTCACATTGCATAAATGCTTCCATTTAACTCAATGTACTTTCTGATCGCGTCGCACTTGTCGCACGATACGAAATCGCATACATAAATTGGCCTAACCGCACTTGTTTCACCAAACTTACTGTACAGCATTACGTGAATGCAGAAGAGGGGTGAACTACATCACGCAGAATAAACAGAAGCTAATACCTTCTTTTGCTTACTATTCATGTCAATTACTATTTCATATCCCGAGCAAGATGACTCCGCGATAACGTGGAAGCTCGCATTCGGAGCTCCTAGGTTCGATTCCTGGGGCCGGCCAGTCTGAACATAGATGTTTCGTGGTTTACCCTGGTTGGCAATGCGAATGCTGAGGTAATTTCGCTTCTACGGCGAATTTCCTTTTCCTTACTCTTTCGTGTGTCACGTAGGCTTAGGGACTGTGCTGTATCGATCGGTGTCGGACAGATGGCGCAGACGTTAAAAAGTTCTTCTTGGCCCTGCCAGATGGCAACCTTCACTCCCTCAGGTTCCATCAGAGGGAAGTCTTCTCTGAGTATGGCGGGTCATCAAGCTTACAATTGTAAGGGACCTCTGTGCGTCTCTATCAGCACATAACCTATAGCCTCCTGCGGTTCCTCCTGGGGGCGGTACACACGAAAGTTCCGCGTTAGATCGAGGTGCGAGGTGCGAGGTATACTCTCCATTACCTGGTAGCCTCAGACATACTATTTCATATTAATCCAAACTTCCAAACTATGTTTGTTTAAACTTGAAAACTCAAAAATAATTAAGGTGCTCTATGTTATGGTATGCTTTCGTCTCACGCTTCGCGGGCTAAGTAATCACTCATGTGCTCACATTAAATTGGGTTCTAAGAGTAGAACGATTATACTTTGGTTATCAAAGTGTTGCTTTAAAATGTGTGTAGCCAACGTGACAAACCATACATAATATCTACTGGAATACCCTTAACTTAACTCTTTCTATAACTAAGCAGTAATAATATATATTTTGGACCCATTCCTGTTGATTATCTAATCCGTTGTTTATTTTTCACAGTCTCCCACATTATTAAACAGGACAGCAATTAAAATCCTGTACACTGTTGGGGAACATATACCCGACAGAGCAAGCAATGTAAATAATGGGAAATTATAGGAATAATCAAGATATAAATATGTAATAATACATCATAACATGGTAAGAAACTTGTACCATAAAATGTACACAGATGTAGGAAGCATAATAATTAGCCAGAAGCGAGCCAGCAGCAAGGTCCACTAATGTACACACGCTAACGAGCACAGGATTAGGCAGAATTGCGTCGAGATGAGAGAGAGAGGAGGGGGAGATCTGAGGAGAAACAAGGACTGAGATGGGGGACAATCCCTCGAAAGTCAGGGAAGTTGGATAAGAATCTATTTGTGTGAGCTATTTGGTGACAGACACTGCAAAGCGCGTGCGTGTAGGTGGGGGAAGTAGCGTGTGACATGAATAGCTAGGTCCACTGCAACATTCAAAGTAGTAGTAAAATGGAAATACAGCTTATAAATGACTTCATTATTCTTCAAAGGGGAACGATTGCTAGCTGCTTCAATATAATACTAAAGGAATACAGCTTATTAATTGCCTTCACCCACAATATCCTGAGATACAGTAGCTAGGAACAGGAATTCATTCACAGCTCATCACTGGCAGCTGAGGAAGCGTATTTCCGTGAACTTCAACATAGGACTCATTATTTAGGCTAAATATCACGTTTATACGTGGAAGCGCTACACTCCGCCCGCTACAACTCAGAGGGTATCAAGTTTTAAAATCAAATTTGGTTAAATAGATTTTCCGTATTCATTTATGCAGATTTGTTTTGAAACGAAGAGATGAATTGAATGAGCGCGGTGGGAATATTGAAGTTGGAAATAATGATTAGGACTATCGAAAGCTAAAAATCGAAGTACACATTTAATTTAACCTTTAATGACATTAGCAATTCATATGTATTTTGCAATCAAACAACGTTAAACGTTATTCTTCATTGCACTTCACGATAAACAATCATATTGAGATGTTATCAGTTGAATAATAACGCTCGGAGGATGAAACAATTGTCAGTTCCTAACAAAGCAAATGAACTCTTGTTTTCCGAGAGCTCATAATAAACTAAAAATGGAAACTTATGCAAATATTTAAGCGTAAAACGCGAATACTTTGGTAATGGCGAATGCTACAGAAAACATACTTTACTAAATTGTCGGCCTCGGTGGCAAGCTTTCTTTTCCCAAAGTTGAGGTTGGGTCCAGGCTCAGCACGATAGCATTGAAGCATGTTTACACGACATAGGTTTACATCAGTAGATTTACTGGCAGTTACAACATCGCTTATGGGATAAAATTCAAGCGCAACTTTGTTAACATTTTGAACAAAGATAGTAGTAGTAGTAGTAGTAGTAGTAGTAGTAGTAGTAGTAGTAGTAGTAGTAGTAGTAGTAGTAGTAGTAGTAGTGGTGGTACGTGGAGGAGAATTTGTGTTATTAGAAGTTTTAATATAAATTTATTTTACTCTCCATGTTTATATTTTACCAATTGTGTAAAATTCGCTTAGAATGAAGACGATTTCACCAATTACTTGCAGGAATTTAAAGAGATTAATACTATCTTTATTTATTTTATCACAACTATAAAAGCATTGCTGAGTATATAAAGTAGGCTCCGATTTTCGACCCAAAGGAAAAAAACACGTTTTTTGAAATGAGAGTATTTCCAACTGAAATTTCGCCTTGCATGCATACATATCAAATTTGTCATTTATAGCATATTTTTGTTTCAATAATGTTATTCACAGATCTGCACATACTTTGAATTGTCTAGGGAAGCCTTGAAATGTGAATTTTCAGTGAAATCGCTTCATGAAATTTCTCGTTCGAATTCTTTAACTTAGATAAGTATAAAGTTAAGGTTCTAAGCTAGTTTTCGAGTTAGGTTCGTCCAGTTTCATACGCTGTGTGTGTGTGTTTATATAAATGTGTATAAGATTTATTAAAACCTGAACTTACCCAAATTGAAGGTTGCCATAAACAAAGCATACATATTAAACAACAAAACGATGAAATTGCAAACTGTAGAAAATATGTTAATAAAGTGTCAACATATAAATCACTATCAGAAAATAACTAAAATCTACAGATATACAGAATGGATCATTTAATTTGAAACCGTACAAAGCTCCGAAACTAAGCGCTGTAGAAAGAAATGTCTTGAATAAAAGTTACTTGGTATTATGAGGGGAAAGCAGATGTCATTAGTCATGTTTTGTTTGGAGGACGTTATGATGGTCATTTTAGGGTCAATTCAATTTTTTTAGTTGGGAACCTAGTTTTAGTAGGTTGTTTTCGCATTAGAAAATGGTTAATAAACTTCTGTTTATTTTGTGATGAGGAATAAGGAAACAAAATAAAAAATGTTGGTTCCCAATTACGAAACGTAACCTGACTCTCAAATGATCATCCATGGATGGTGAAGCCTTTCATTGTGCATTTCTTACACAGCCATTCAGAATGTTCGCTGTTATTTATGTTGTAAGAATAATTGCAAAGTGCTTTATACAAATGTTGTTTAGTTTCTTATGAGGAGTGAGAAAACAATATAAAATAAGTAGGTTCCCATTTAAAAAAAAATAAAATTACCCTAAAATGACCATCACAATGTCCTCCAAGTAAAACACGACTAATGACATTTATTTTCCTCCATAATATCAAGCAACGTTTATTAAAGACGTTTCTTTATACAACGTTTAGCTTTGGAGATATTGTACAGTCTCAACTTAAATCGTCTACCCTGTGTATGAAAATGGCCTTATCTAAAAACAAATCTGTTCATGAAAATAAATCAAATAACATAAAATAAAATGATTTTTCAATATAGCTAGTGACCTTTTAATGAAACCGAGGGCTACTGCATTAATAAATGAATTCTTTTTTATATTTTCAGATATCACTAAGTTTTATATCTGTGTATAAGGAGAACAGTAAAAAGTCAATTCTACAGAAATTTACGTTAAGCTTTTCTGGATATAACAGAGAGGCTTTTAGGAGAAAGTTTTCTTTCCAAAACTGTACCATTACAACGCAGGAAAGACATGCAATTTTTTTCCGCGAAGGTTTTTGGCAATTCTCCAGGCTAAAGGCTTCCTAAAGCAGGAAATATTGACTTGCCTCAAGTAATTCCATTTTGGTAGATCCGAGGCGTATGGGCGAGAAGTAATGTTTTCTTTGATCAGAGATTAAGGATAGCGGTGATCAGACCAGTGATATTGAGGTTCCATGTAATGCCAGAATAAATCTTCTCTACTAACATTATCTTGCCGGATTAAAAGTTTTTTACTTTCGCAGATGTAATGATAGTTTTCTTTCTCTCATTAGAGCGCGTCTTGACGTTGCTGATAGGCATTTCAAGGAAAACGATATTCCAAATTGAAAACAAACACCAAAGTTTATGAGTACAAATAAACAACTATATATATATATATATATATATATATATATATATATATATATATATGTATATATACAGTAAGTTGTTTGCGACCTTGCTACCCGGTTATAGATTCTCCCTCATTTAAAATAACTTTAATTAGTTGAATATTCAAATATAATAAAGGAAAACATTTATCTTCGTGATTATTAGTTATTAGAAACTTTAAAGCGAATCGCGTAAGTCAATAATGAGACAGCTATTAAGTGACCATTATTATCTTTCCATGTTTACTTTTAGAATGTTTCTTTTAAATTATTATTCAGAACTGAGGAGTAGATAATCTGAGGGAAAAGGTAAACCTTAACCTTATTTGGGTAATAAATATTGTTTTAAGTTTATTTTCATGTTTTTACAATACCAGTCTTGCTCTCAGAAAGGTCATTTGTAAAATGGAACTTTCAACTTGAACTTAAGCTTCCAAACGCCCTATTTTGAACTACCATGCTATCTCTGTTTAGCAATACATACATTAAATGTTTATACACTATCAAAATCAATCAATTAGGATTACTTTAATCTTAAGCATTATTCTTGATTTAAAACGTTGTCAACAACCAACATGCTTATTTTGTACTTCAGTGTACCGTATGAATAAAATGCATTAATCGTATAAGCTTTAATTGTTTATTTATATATATAAACAATTAACAATATACAAAGCACAGAGTGTGTCTTTTAATAACTATGGCAAAATCCAGAGTTTTTCTCAACTATAAAGGCCTATTCAGGGTCAAGAGAAAAGACAATTTGAGCTTTATGCTGACAGAACAACAGGAATAACGTTTCCTTAAGAACTTATAAACGTTTTCCCTGCATTTATATGGCCGCCTTTAACTACTCGAGTTTTGTGTACTCATTCTTGTTGTTATTGTATTTATTATCTTTGCCACCTACCCATAGTGATGCAGGAAATAGAGGATAAGAGAAGAAATGAAACAATAAGAGAAGAATTAAATATTTATAAGATTGGAGACAAAATTAGACCATATAAAATAAAGTGAAAGAAGCACCTAATGAGAATGAACAATGAAAGAATAACAAAAAGAGCCTCCCTATCTAACCTGAAGTGAACGAGAGATGTTGGCGGACCCCGAAGACTCCACAAATGACTTCGCTGGAACGGCTGGTCAGCCTACAACCCGATGAAGAAGTCCACCTACCTATAGCAGGTGTTGAGGCAGTATTTTTAACACTTAAATGATTTCAGTCAAATTATATAATATAAAATATAATAACACCTCGCCTTAAAGCATAATGTGTATAATATAATATATAAAATGCATGTAACAGTCATTGTATTAATGTTTATATTATTATGTACATGTTCAATAATGTTATGTGAATGTATTATGTAATTTAAAAATGTAGGAGCTGTGAGAATAATAGGTCAAAAATTGCTAACAATGAGGTAACAATGAGGTAACCTTGAGGCAATAATGAATCAGAAAGTTTAATAATACTACTAGTAATTCTTGGAGCAACAATAATGTAATGTTTTAGGCTGTTTATAAGTAGCCAATCAACAACCAGAACAATCTGAAAGTTAAATAAAAGTATTCTATCGGATAATCCTAGACTTGAAATACAGAAATTTACAAATTTAGGCGTAGAAATCAGTTCAGTTGCTTGTAGACAGTGTTCCTAAATGCGTCCATAAGAAGTTTAATACGTATTCAGTGTGAGACAAAATTAGTTTACGTGTTAAAAAGTGCAAGTAATTAATAAATAACCTCACAGTTCTATGTATCAGTAAAATGTTATTTAAATCGTGTCAAGAATTAATAAAAGGAGTGAAGTAAAAATTATAATCTGTGTAAGCCTACATTCTTCAGCCGCACCACGCCTTGTTAAGAAATTCATGTCTCTACAAATTAATACTGACGCAGCCGAGGCAAACATAAATATATAATAATTACAGAAACAGTCAAATTACAAAGTTAATATTTTTAAACTTGGGGCGAAGGCTACCGGAAACTTTTTACCATAAGTGCGGTTGTAACTACTTCAAGTTCGGCTCCCCAACAGTTGAAATACAATACAACGACTTCCTCAAATTGGCTTCCATACGTGGGGCAGAAATTACCTTCCTCTGTGTAAGGAGTGTTACATACACCCAAAAACTTGACATCGATGTTTTACCTTAAATACACTGAGTCCATGAGAAGCATTCGTTAGGAAAACCACCGTAATGTTTGTGTGTCTATGAAGAGCATAACTAAAAAACGAAAGGTTGAATAAATACCAAACCGTAGATTTTCAACAAAATTCTCACAGCTATTTTCATACATGTTTGGCTGATTTTTCATTTTCTCAAAAATAACAATTTTAACTAAAATGCCGTATATTAGTAATGGAATTACATATATTCTGAATTTAATGTGAATAATTGCAATGAATTTTATATAGTTGTTAAGACATTGGAAATAACAAAGAGCTCATCAAACAAAAAATGTAGAGCTCGTTAAAACGCAGTCTGTAGCAAATACGTTTTTTATGACTAGCCGTTTCGGAGGAAATTCTTTGAATCGTCGTATATGAGGAAGCTAATTCGTCTAGCCTTTATGAATCATGTTGTCATACAAAGAATATAAAATGTCAAAGGAAGATTATAGCTCCTGCCTTTTAAAAGTTTAAAGTTTATGGTTTCAGCCTCCTGTATTCTCCTTACTCGTAGTTGTTACGAAATCTGTAATAAACTAATCTTTTGTAAGAAGATTTTGTAGAAGAGATAGAAAAGCATGCAACACTGGATAGACAAAGTGTGAATGTAGTTCAACAGATATATCATAAACCCTCCCCTTGTATTCTGCAAAAGTAAATGAAAAAGCTAATTATATCATAGCGTATGCCGGAATTATTCTTTTGTTACAGAAACAAATACAATGTGCTGGTTAAATACATATTTCAGTGGTTAATAAAATACTGGGATTATCAGACAGTATAGTTTATATACAGTATATGTATATGTATGCTTTTATATACCGCGGGAGTCTTCTCATCCTGCGGATTGGTAACTAGGCTACCCAGTATTTTACTGACGATTCGAAATGCAGGTGCTGATTACCGCATTCACCAGCCCGCTGATTTGGGCTACGGTGGTGCTAGCTTTTAACGTGCTCAAGCAGCGCAATGGTTAACATGCTGGAAAGTCATGCTGAAGGCCAGAAGTTCATATCACGCCTGAGAATAAATGAGCTATTTATTAATTTCTTGCATTTATTGAAGATGTTCATTAAAGTATACTCTAACAAGTAATTATTTGTGTTTTAATGAAATTCACATAATCAAACTAATTAAGTGAAACGGCACTTCCATGCCAAACTATCAGTTCTCGTTAAATTTACTAAACATAAAAAGTACCTTCAAGTGGCAGCATTTAAATCTGCGACCTTTACTACTGAAGGCAACGCGCTCACTGTTACGCTACGAGTGCAGGTCATTGCAGCATAGCGGTGCAAACCAGACATTTCGGCCGAAATTGATACGACGCAATGCAGTGGACAAAGTTTACGGCATAGCCTGTACAATGCCTGGACTGCATAACTTCTCAATCCGCAGGCTGAGAAGACTCACCCGGTATATATTGTACATCAGATATACAAATTTTGCTTATGTAATAGCTTTTGTTAGCGATTGTTAGGATTTGAAATAAAGACTATGTTTATAGTGAATGATGGTTTTAAGGACTAACTCGTAATAAGGATTTGGGTTTCAAAGGATTTTGTTTGATGTAGGGGTGTCCTCCAGATGTGTAGCAGATCTCAGTTAAGCATGTAGGTTGAGTTTTTTTTTTAATTTATGGACGCTCTTTAACTGCTATGGTTCTTAGCGTCCTATTCTATATTGGGCGTGAAAGACCGGTAATTTTGCTCAGAGGTCTCTTTATCAGACTTGAGGTTCTTTTACGTGCCGTAAATCTACGACACGGGACCACCGGCTTTACTTCCCTTCCGAAGGAAGCCATGCTAAAGATTTTTACGCCCGAAAAAAATCCATCGCCCTCCGCCGGGTTTGAACCCGCGACCTTGGGAACTAGATTAAGCATGTAGGCAGTTCCTATGTAAGTAATATAAATCGCTTAACAAAGGAGTTTAACAATTCACATAATGATCCCCAGCTTCCTGAAATATATCCTGTACCATGTTAAGCCTTAATGATACTCTTGAGTTTTACTACAGCGACGGACTTCTGGTACTCTTTTGGGGAAGGGGGTGGAGCGAAACATAATCTGAGATTTTTGGGTCTTCATAATTTCTTACTTCAGTCGGAAATTTAGCGTTGCAATTAACTGCATGTAAGTTTGTGTATTATTTGATAGTTTCTATCTCATTTCTCATAGAGATAAAGGACCTTTTTAGGCCTCTTTCAGCAACGATAACAACTCTGTATAACTTGAAATATCCACAGTAAATAACATATTTTTCTAAACAATTTTTGCCACTGGATGTATATATGAACGCACCTTTCTCCATTAGGTTTTCGCAACGCTCTACCGCATAATCGGCAGTAGAATTCTTGTTAGTGTACTCCAACATAAAGCAATAAGACCGTATAAAATCTTTGACGAGACCGAAATAAACGGTTACCACCAAGTGCATAAATGTAAATCACTGTTTGTTTGCACTAACGTTTCGCAGCTGTGTACTGGGAATGAAAGTTAAACATCTAGAAATGTTCTCTGTATACATGCGAAGTCAAATACTTTCACCAGTGACAGCTACAGGTTTATTTATACGCGAAAAATCGTTATTCTCCGTCCATTACATATAAACTAAAGCAAATACACATGGCATCTAATGAAAATCATTAGTTTTCACCCAAACACAAATGCTACCTGGTATATGCGAATGAAGATATAGTTCCTTTTGTTATAACTTGATTCCACATTTTTACTAAAAAATGAGAAATAGCAGGCATTACTTTTGGAATACCTGAATCCTGTTATATCACCAGTATTAATGTGGGGAAAAAGTACAGACATTTAAAAATATCCACTTTGAATACAAATGTTTGGATCATAAATATGGTTCCCAAACCCTTTCACAAATACTTAAGTAGTAGTGATGGATAATTTACCCGATCACTCGCTCAGCTTTCCTAGCTAGATGGATTTGCAAACTAACTTATAGTGTTTTGGGAAAACAATTTCAGTTTAACCTCACTTAAAAGTTGTTCATGCCTAAGTTCTTTTGCAGACGTGGGCTAAATTACTTAGGCACCGAACAGTGCCCATTAACATTTAGCTCAGTTATAAGTTTTATCATTAATACGCCACATTTGTTCTGATCTCCCATGTACGAAATATGCATATTAATTTACTGATTCATTTATAAGTTATGTTTATGCTATGTTAAGATACTCGTGTATTTATGCACCGTTTCTGTATCCTTGCTGTTACAGCTCACAGTGGGTATGTTGGCAAGCCGTCAATATTTTCGGGAAGCACTCTTTAACAAGTGCTACCTGTTAACAATACGCTCGGACAAGACCATTCTTCCCTAGGTTGCATTTGATGATACTGATGATGAGGGTGATGATGGACTAAATAATGAAGTTGTTCCCAGAAGGCAACTCAAACTCTGGAATTTGCAACAAACAGTTCCTTTCATGGTAAAGCCTAGATGATTGGTGCATATAGTTGACTAGAGTATGACTGTGTGAAAAAATTAGAAAAGCAAAGAGCAACAGATAATGTTTAAAACCAATTTAAAGCACCAGCACTTTGAATTATTTTTTAGTCTAAAATATTTAACAATACTTGAATTCATATAAGTACTCTAGGAGGTGTATTATGTTTATTATCTATGTGTTTTTCATTTATTTATTTGTTATTTTAAATAATACTGACTTAGTTTGAGTAATAATGTAAAAAAAGCAAAGAAAACACTTTATTTACCTATGGTAATTCACTTTTATGTTTTCTCGTTTATGCATATTTTAGCTGTCTTCTCGCTTTGAAAAGTGTAACTGAGATTAGTGTAATGCGGGTTTGCAATATGCTTCTCTGGAGAATAGTGTACATCATTGAATCTCGCATCAGTCCTTTCTCCACACGGTAAAATAATGATATTCCATACATGTAGTAGTGTTAAGTTTCGCACTGGTGTTCAGAAAGAAGCAGATGTTTCACCTACCAGTCACATCGATAGGGGGGTAAATGTTAGCAGGTTACGCATGTTAATATAAGCGAACAATGCTACATGTTCTGCTAGTAATTTGTAAATATTGAAATTCAGTACGGTAGTTTCATTTAGGCTGGAGGTTCTCTTAAGCTTTAGCAAGAGCTGAGGTACAAAAACGCTGTGTGCTGTTATCGTTGATCCCTGAGATTAGGGGGTGCGCTACGGAGTTGCCCTTTCATTTTCTCCTGAGAATTTCTCCAGCAGAGTACCATCAATTTGGTGCTTAACTGACGGGAAGTGAACTCATAACCTCTGTGTAATAGTCGGTCTCTTGAAAGATAAGGACCCTTTCGCTTTCGAGTGACAAGGTCTTTTAAAAGAGGAAATTAATGTAGGAACCAAAACCGCTCCAGCAGGTAACACTAGTCACCTTGCCATTGTTAGGCGCGGCAGAGGAAGTGCCGCTCCCCTTCCCCTGAGCCCGGGCCCCGCTACATGAGGTGTTGGAGCCACCAGCTTTTGTGTCGCCCCTGCATTTGGTTGGGGAACAATGCCCGTGTTAAATGGATGGAAGGCCCTTTATGCAAATAGGCGAAACTCGAAGCTGCCCATGTCTGCACAAAACGCACTTAGCGCGTTTCGTTTGTTTCGCAGCGGTTGCGTATCCATAGCAACAAGGAGCTCTAACCTCAACTCTCCATGCGCCTTCACTTGTTTTCCTAGTTTAGCAACAAAAGCACACACGCGAAGTAAATTAATTACCCGGTATCGCATTTCTGCAACGCGCTGATGAGAAATTTGCATAATTTAAAGAATTTTAATTTAAAATGTTGTGCAAATAAACACAGCCGCTCCTTTGGGAAACCCACAGAGCGAAGGCTCTATAAATGTCTGGTTGGCACACATTCTAGAATTTCATATTTGACTAAAGGCGAATTCGTAGGCATGTAAAGCTTATATTGTCGGTAAAACCTTGTATCACACTTTTTTCTGTAAAGATTCCCCTTTTTGAACTTCAATTGATAGAAAATGTCGTAGTGCACTCAATTGAAACCATTTCAAAGTTTGTAAATTATTGTGAAAGTGAATTCTAGAAATACACGTAGAGTTGTTGTTGTGCAGATATTTTGGTATTAGTGAGCTTCGATATTTTCTTAACCGCCGAATAAAATTGTATTTTGATCTGGAATAAGCATTCAATCACTGCTTGTTCACGCAAAAATTATAAACCACTTAAAAATTATTCAAACTTTCTAACGCTTATATTGTATACTATTAAATCTGTAGTACGTACACCTCCGTCACTACTTCGTCTTCCGAGTTGATTTCAAAATATGTTGTATTTCGCATATAAGTATCGTTCACTACATAGAGATTCTGGGTAGAAAGGGTGTTCTGTTTTAAACGTTATTTTATGCTTTTTGGATTTAGGAAGGGTTTCTCTATAAAGTAGCACGTCAATGTTGTGACTTATGGTTTTAGCCTACTTTTATCATTACTTTTCTAAACATAAAAATGCAAATTTGGATGCATTATATATTTTTAGTCGAGAATTATCAGAAACCCAATTAAGTATTATTAAAAACCTATGTCACATTTTTCGTCCCTTATTTCCTTATATGCACTTAAGGTCTCATAATAATCATACAGAAATATCCACACACAGAAAATGCCATGTTAAAAAAAAACGTTAAGGGGGAAAAGGACGGGGCCCACACCCGCCCGTCCAGGTGGCATCGCCTCCCTCGTGCAGTTAGTGTCTAACATGCAGGGAGGTTATGAGTTAGTCGGGTCCCGCATAATCACCCCGGTTAGTTACGTGATGTGTGTTGCTGGCATGCTTTGCATGCGAGTGCGTCAAAGGATGAATTCCCAGGCTACAGCCATGAGCAAGTCCTGAGTACAGCCTGAGGGTTTGATTGTGTAAGTGAGGGAAGATTTGGTGACCTGCTAGTGATGTGTGGTGATTTGGTTAGTAGTGCTTTGTACGTGCATTATTTAAATATGATAAAAAAATTAAAGAATTAAAGCGAGGCAACAAGAATTATTAGGATGTGATGGGTCTTGCAACCTTGCTCCATCTAAACATACAATTGCAAATAAAAGCAAATCTTAAAGATCAAGAAGAGATAACAAACTCCAATACTCCTTTCATTTAGGAAGGTTTGTGGTGGAATAAAACTCTGTAAAGCATTATCCTGAAAAGCAAACCTAATACTTTTATTAGATTTAGTTTCGGCACCTGAGTCCAGCTGAGAATGGCTGACTGTGATTACTTTTCCATACGCAACGGCGGGCGTTTCTGGCTGCTCGATTGATTAGTAGTTTATACAGAGTGTCTCAAATTGATGTTTACACTCTTTGAAACATTATTTTGTTTTAAAAATAACCTAGAATGTCAGCTAGCATATCTAGTTAGAGGTATACGTAAGGCAAATATAATTAATTTCCTGTGTATTCTTTAAATAGCGAGTAAGGTCCTCTTGAGCCTCAGATCATTAATCGTTTCCAAGATATTCCATTAAATATTTCCAGATTTTATTCACAGTGTAGTTAGAAACCTAAAGTGACAATTCCTTTATCCTATGAATTCTTTTATTTGGATCGGTGTCTCTTAGATCTCGTATCACTGTTGATAGAATTACCCCAGTGAACTTGTTACCACAACCAATAGCTTCACGACTCTCACAGCTGCGCATTAACTCTGAATGGAGTCAGGTTACACGGTTGCAAGTTCTTCTTTCTCATTCTCATACTTCTTAGTAACCCAGTGAGTTTCCTTGCATTGAGAATAGAAGGAAACATAGCCACAATCCACTCGACAGACAGGTTTAGGTGTAAAGAGAGAGGAAGTGTTTTCAGATGCCGGTGTTAACTTAATGATCGCAGAGTTAAGGTGACAAAATTTGTATCGTATTGGTGGTATCTGATTGAAACCATTTTATTCCGATATTTATTCTGATTAACATGATGCGGGTATAAGAATAACTGTTTGTCCGTTTGCTACGTAATAATAAGGGCCGCAGAAAGTCGTGTGACCCTTATACCTCAAGTTTTCTTTTTTTTGGGCCAATTTTAAATGGAATTTTAATGAAACTGTGATCAAATCTCCTGTAAGGAAGCAAATTGTCTAACACTGCAGATATACGTTGTGAACGTGAAAATAGTACAGGAAGGTGTACATGAATACTGCAATCTACGTGAATACTCGAATTACATTTAAAAGACCTGATACGAGTTTCCAGAAACAATAAAATTTCTGTCCCCATGTAATAATTGCTAAAACAGTATTTAATGTTGAACCTGCTAAAATTGTGGTAGACATTTCTGTGCGGACAGAGAAAATTACTGTTGGAAAAGAAAACATTGCTAAAAGCAATTAGCGCATATCTCCATATGGAACATTTTATGACGATGGGAGCGATTATATGTATCACGATTCATAAAATGTTACATATCTTCCAAAATTATGAACAGCATAGCCAAAGCTAGATCATAACGACAATAATATTTGTAATGGTACAATGTGATTTAAGCGAAAGCGAAAGGAAAACAGAAATTATAATTATTATACAAGTATAAGATAAAAACAGTCGATGTTTAGTGAAGAAAATGCTGGATCTGGATATGCATGAGAAAAAATATTGTTAAGGAAAACTAAACCTTAGGCTTCCTTTTAAAGGAAAATAAAGGCGTTGGTCCCGTGTAATGTGTTTACCTATAAAATAACTTTATGTTTTGAAAGAGAGGTTCCCTAAGTAAACTGTCGGCCATTTTAATACGCCCGTAGCATCCTGCTTCTTTCCTGTGGCGTAACTAAGGGCGGTGGACTTTCCTCTGCCACCATCCGCCCCTAGTGGCGGAATCAATCAATGATTGTAGAAATCCATCTGATTACAGAAAACACCGCTAGAGTATCCTCATACGCCAGAGGCGTGACAGGAATCTAGCTAGCAACATAGCAAAGCCATTGAAATACACAGCCTCACTGTGCTCAATAAAGTGGATTTACACTCAGTTTTCTTGAGGTAACCACAGAATAAACGAAAGTTAATTATTTTTAATGCTAAATATGTTATTAGAAAGATTAAAGATAGAAAGATTTGTGTATCCCTTTGGATAATTTACCTTTGGATCAATATGTTTTAAAAGATCTTATGTGTAATATACATGACTTTGTCTACTCTGTATCATTTATTAATGGGTATAAAACTTATCCTGCGAAAGTTTATTTTCTGTCTACATCATTTTAATCAAAATAAACCGTTATAAAAGTAACTACATTACCACTTCGTTATAAATGCCAAGGGTATACTGATACTGAAATGAAACAAAACTGGACCCTATAATTTTTTTAAGTTCGTTTTCGGCTGTCGGTTAACCTTTTATTATTTATACAAGACTATATAAAGTTTCTTCCGAATGAGGGATATTCGCAGAAAATTCGAGATATACATTTTATCTGTCATATAGATATCTTTAATATGTGGTGTTTTAATCAAAATTGCTGGATCCATTTTTGAGAAAATTTAAAATTTCGAAGTTGTTCCACGTAAAGGGAAGTTGGAGTTGGGGATTTTATTGAAAATATTTGTTCCATCTGTGGAAGGCAATGAACGTAAATACCAAGTTTGGTATTTATCCCACTTTCAGTCTTTGAATTATGCTGTTCACAGGCAGAGATATACATACAAAACTTCTATCAAAATGTTTTTTTATTCAGGGGACCTCAAAACATGTATTTCGTGGGAAATATCGGTATCGAATTTTTGGATGGAATAAAATACCTACTTCCCCTGCATACTATACGTAGTAGAAAAGATACAAATGGAAGGCTCAATAAAAGAAATGAAATGCGCCTTTGAGATACTTATGAGCAGTGAATACTTCTTTGAATGTATTGGAATTATAACTGTACTTTTTCAATTAAAATGGATTACTGCATTAATGTCCAATAATGAATTTTTAGTTAAACATACACAACAACGCAATTTCAAATGGAAATCCTTAGTTCTCTAAAATCCTCTATTTCTTAATGATGTTTATAGATCTACAAATTATTTTTACATTATGGAGCTTAATATATGCATACATGTTGTGCTTTACTTAAAAGTTAAACAAATTGAAACAAATATATTATTTCATATTGTATTTGCGTGAATATGATGTAATTTGTGGTAGAAGTATTAATAGTTATTGACTTTAAAAACTGTGTAACACAATATTTGCGGTCTTTCTTAATAATCCAGCAGTAGTCTAAAGTTTCTAATTTTTATATATTTTTAAACAATGTAGTTTCTGTATTTAAAACTACATACTTGATAATGAAAATTCATTCCGGTTATAAATAAAAATGTAAAGTCGAGTACATCACCAGGTAGTACGTACAATAAAACGGACCCGAATTTAATTAAATTTTGCTTATTTTGCAGTTGCTATACAAATTACGTATGATTAAGGACGTATAACTTTCATTATAAGCTTTATTTAACTGCGAACAAGCAAACAGAGTACCATGTCTAAATCTCTCTGCAGCCACTACTGTTTTTCTTGGCGTGGTAGTAACGAAAGGAAGGAGAAAGCAAAGAAGAAAAGTTAAAGCCAACACTACAAATCGCGGTAATGACGCTGATGGTTGTGAAGCTTGTTATTAATATGGACAGGAAGTTTGGAACTGGGATACTGCACAACAAAACTTGGAATGACAGTCGCAGAAAAGTTGGCAGCGTTGCTACTTGAGCTGGGTCAACAAACTTGCATCCAGTCCTAACTTAAAATGAAATGAAGAAAGTTGACGGAGAAACATAGGGAAGATTATTAGATTCGCCTTCTACCCCGGAATTATACATTTTTCTTTAAAGTTGGAGGAATCGCTTTCCCACTCCATAAGCAGTCGACTCCAAGTTGCTTTGAAAACATTAAATTCTCCTGCTAGGAAAACACACAAAGCTGATTCAATGCTGGACTTAAAAACAGAAATAACAGCGTTTTCTTTAGAATATGAGAACCTCTCACAATGAAATCTTAATTTTATCAGAACTGCGTTGGTGTAGCACAGCATTAATCCGGCAATTAAATTATTAAGAAATCGCAAGAGTATCATTTAAACTTCCCTTATCATTTAATTATATATACCTTTTATGCAAAGTTAAGGACACAAGGGCTAAATTTGGAAATTATCGGTTTATATTTCTACTATGAAGTTTATTCAAATATTTGAAGTATTCGAACTTCTTTTGAATTTTGAATTTTAAACTGGCATCTTTTAGATTAAATTAGTTTTAACTACAAATTAGAGCATAGTTTTAAACGTTCATTTTTATTGCATAAATAAATGTAACTTCGAATTAATCATGAATGCAAAACTTGTTTTACTTCATAAAAGATTTTCACATTGATATGTAATTTATTTTATTTATTTGTCCTTTGCACCTCGCAGTAGATAATATATACTGATATGCGATAAATCAAATCTTAACTAGCATTTATACTGAATGAGTTAGGTACGGAAGATAGCATTAAATATGATCATTTAGTATCACTGTAATAGATTTATATAAATCAAATATTAAATTTGTAATAAACAATAAGTTTACTAAAATCTAACTATAAAATACATATTTCAAATGAAGTCTGATTCATTTACAACAGAATTACAATGAATAATTCATTGAATGATTGCATTATGTTAGATATATAATTTCTATGTGGTATATAATCAGGAAATTAAAAAAAATATTTCTATAGCTTTAATTTGTACTTAAACATCTAAAAAAATTCCACATACACAATGCTTGTATAAAAACGTAAAAATGCATTTTTGTTACTATAATTCTTTTATGTTTAATATTGTTCTTGGTGCAATGCAGTATTTTCTCTAGCACGGGATAAATGTATTTAGTGAATTTACTAACACGTATACAGAAAGTCTCACATTGTTACACTCCCATGATTTTCCCAACTATTTTTACAAACGCCTATTCTCCATCTACTTCATGTTAATCGAGATAAACATTTGCAGAAACTATCTTATTGCTAATTTTCTTGTAGGTGCAAGGAGAATATGGTAGGCTTTAATCTTTTAACAGCTGATTGCTATGTGGAGCATTCCATTCTCTTTGCATGTCCAGGACGACAAAAAAGAAAAAAAAAGAAAAAGCCAATAACGACTTCCCATTTGAGAAAAAGTATAAGTATTGGAAAATTCAAACAAATGACAAGGGATATCTCGGAAATGGTTAACTCGACAAAAAAATGTATATGGCAGGAATTGTGTGCTTTAACAAGATATACATTTTTTAGTAATAAAGCTTTGGATATCGCTTACGGTTTACCAGCTATGCGAAAGTTCTTCAGAATGAAAAGGACTTTTGGAGACATTCCCAGAAAATTCATGGTACACATTTCATTTCCCATGAAAATACCTTAAATATATGATATTTTATTCAAAATTGTTAGAGCGGTTTTTGAGAAAGTCAAAACTTTCGAAAAATGTTTCATGTAAAGGGTAGCCTGGAGTAGGAGAATTTTCTTGAAAATCTTCATGTCACATAATTTGAAGATACTAAGCTCAAATACAAAGCTTAGTATTTTTCCGAATTTTCGGTTTAGAGTTATGCTGTTCACAGACACATAGACAGACGACAGACAGAGGCAGATTTCCAAAAAGCTTTTTTTTTGTATTTAGAATACCTCAAAACATGTATATCCGGTGTTATTCCGGTATCAAATTTTTGGGTGGAATGCAATACTTACCCTACTTGCTATACTTACTACGACTATACGTGGTAAAGAAAGTAAAGTGAACGTTACAATTAAAACATAATACATTGCAATGGGTTTGAAGCTTACAAACTTCACTGAAATATAATTATTAAATTCTAATTACACGTCAACATGTTTCTGCTAAAAAGCTGCGCTTTTGATTTAACTATATTGTACTTTTCTGCAAGTTTTATTGAATTTGGTAGAGAACTATATATTTATTTTGTATACAACCATAAATTATAAATATATAATTATATACTTCTCACTTTCATTAAAAATGTATGAAACTAGACAGATAAGGATTTAGTTACACAAAGAAAGAACTCGGATAAATGAGAGTAGAATCAGATTTGACAAATCCACTAACCGTAGATCTTCGTCTTCCCATGCCGCTGAGTTGCGACATGCCCTATCGCTCCCATCTGATAGGGAGCGATAGGGCATGCGTATCACGATAAAAGAGTCTCAAATAATGCGAAATGCCATACCTAAGGTTCATGACAACCCCTTGAATTGTTACCGGGATATACGAATCAGATGTGTTAATGCGACAGAGAATCTGCACGGAGAATGGTTTCATTTCAAGCATCATCCGTGTCCTCAACTGTGTTACCATATTCTCCAATTGCACTAAACACTAATAAAATAAAATAAATTAAATTCTTTAGGTCTGATTAAACTCATAAACTTTAGCCTATCCACGCCTCATGTATAAGGGCCACTACAAAAACAAATAAACCTTAAAAGTGATTTTTTATTAACTCCGGAAATTTAAAATACTTGCGACATTGTCACTCTCGTTTTAGGTACGATATCTCAGTATATATTTGGGATTCCATTAACGTTTAGGGGGATATATGAATCACGTATGGTATGCACATGTGGACATCTCATCGTGATAGCTCAGTGATAGAAGATCGCAAAAGAAAGAAGTTCGTGTCTGGAGTCCTGGCCAAAACACTGAGTTTCTTAAGCCTGATTCAATTCTCAAAATTTAGCCTACAACGGCCAATGTGAAACAGCCACTATCTGAACTCGAAATAATCTTTATTATTGGAGGATTAACTGTTGGTACAAAACAATGAATAAAAATGAAAGGAAATAACTATTACTGCCAGCAGTTGAGTCAATTTCGCCTCCCCCGCCAAACAGCTAATCCTCAGAGACGACAATATGGTACTGTACAGCATCCTTATTCTTCTGTCACCATGCGTTGACCGAGACAGCGAGTTGGAGGTCGCTGGGTTACACTATTGGCCGGTAGTTTCACCAAAATGGCGTGGAAACACTGAAGTGGAGAAGGAGAAGTACTCACTTCCTCCTGGGATGCCAGCCAATTACAGCCGAGGGACAAGGCAGCAGACGCTGACAGCAGTGGCACGCGGCCCGGAAATTTTCAGTTGTGTCAAAATTCGATTTACACGAACGCTTACGAGTGCCGAGAAAACTCAAACAAAGAGAACATTCTAGATAGCTATTTCAATTGCAAAGAAATTGGTTTAAGAACCGGGGAAAGAAAGCTCATAAGATGTTAAATTTGAAATCTTTGTATTAATGCTATTTGGTGAATTCATTAATGTAAGCAGCAAACAAAGAACAATCATAACGAAAGAGTGGTATGTGATTTATGCTTAACACTGCCTTTATTATATCTGACAGTTGTTAAAGCTGTTTCCTGGAAATTGTGCACTTAAGGTCACTGTAAACCAAACACTAAATTTGTAACATAAGGAATAAATTGCAGAAAAAAAATGGTCAATTCTGAAATACTTTTCCAAGAATAATTTCCTGTTTATGCCAGTCATTTCCCTCTTTTCAGTCCATTTCATTTCTACAATGTCTATGTGTGTATGTATATATAATACCAAAGAATTGGGAAACATGGCAGCATATGAAAGAAACTGGTAACACATGTTACGCAGTAATTAAAATATCAAAGAAATAGTCTGTTGTAGACTAAAATGCGCCCTATAAAATAACCACATTTATACCGCTTGTCGTTCGAATTAGGTTTGAAACAACCACAGATATCAGTAAACCCATGAAACTTTTTTTTTTCACCAGAGAGGACTTAACTGTCTTTAAAGACCATCTAAATCGCTTTAGTAGATTAATGTGAAAATTAAGCATATCAAAGAAACAAATAATATATTTACTGGTAAAGAAATAATGAGAGCAAAAATAAAAATTATAATCCTTAAATCATGAATAATGCTTTTAATTTATTTCCAAAATTTATAAGTTTACCTAAATGCTCTACCACCTCAGTTATAATATATAAATCAAGCGTGATCAGTGATATAAAAGTTATTTTCATTTTCGAATGGGAACTTCCTTTTTACTTTCTCTACTTACATAGTAGGTAGAGAAGGTATTTCATTTCAGCCAAAGATTTTATATCTAGATTTCACCGGAAATACATATTTTGAAGCCCCCTATGTCCATAAAAGCATATTTAGAAAAAGGTCCGGGTATGTGTGTATGTGTTCGTGTATTTGTGAATAGCGTAATTCAAAAATGAAAAGTTGGATAAATACCGAACTTGGTATTTAATCTCAGTATCTTCAAAAGCTGTGAGACGAACATTTCCAAGAAAATCCCTAAATCGAAACTATCCTTTTCATGGAAGATTTTTCGAAACTCTTATTTTCACAAAAATAGCTCTTGTGATTTTAAGTACGAGAAATAAAATACATATCTTCAATTTTCTGGAAATATTCTGTGAAGTTCTCTTCACTCGGAAGAAACTTTTTATCATCTTTATAACAAGTAAACATTAAGCGTACTCACAGTATGAAGATCTCTTTAAAGTACACAATTTATTTCAAACAACCTTTTTGTGGCACAGGCCATTTCCGAGATATCCTTTATTAATGGTTCGAATAGTTGAATATCTTGTCATTCTTTTAAAGCCCGGTCTACGTTCGGTTCTTTCTGTTGTTGTATGCAAAGAGTATGTAATTTTAAGGCCAACATATACTGTCCACTTCTTAAACGTATGACTATCGCTGTTCTCTTTGTATCTATAACGGCGTGTAATGTAGCTGTTTCTACAAAGGTTTACCTCGATAAAATGAAGTAGATAGTAAAACAAACTTTCGAAAGAATAGCGTATAAAGACACCAATAAACCGCAGGGAGTAGAGAAAGTCATGTGAATGCAACACATCAGATTTTTCTTAACAAGATGAGCACTTAATACTAAATTGATTATTAATATTATACAACCAGTAACTATTTTACTTTTATGCTTATCTAATATAATATTATCCTAAGCTAATATACACTTCCTGTGAATGTGAAAAGAACAGGCAGAATCGGATGTGATTCATTCACATGAGCTTCTCTATCCTCTTTCGATTATTAGTGGGTGTATAAACTATTCTTACTAAAGCTTATTTTTCTACCTACTAAATTTTAATGAAAGTAAGCCTTTGCATAAATAGCTACATTACAAATGTCTTTAGGATACAAAGAGACAGCGATAGTCGAATGTTTAAAAACTGGACGCTACATGCTGACCTTAAAATTTCATTTTGTTGCCATGAAAATTGTGAGAAACAGCTGAAAATCGATTGGACTTTAAAAAAAGGACAAAGTATTGAACAAATAGAACCATTAATAAGAGATATATTGTAAAAGGCTGATTTTACAAAAACAAATTATTTTAAATAAATTGTGTATTTTAAAGAAACCTCGTTTTTTGTGTTTTACGTTTACCAGTTATACAAGCCTCTACAAAATTCCTTCCCAATAAATTCACGGGCTCTTTCCAGAAAATGCAACATATATATTTTATTTTTCACATAAATATCTCTAATGTATGGTATTTTAATAAAAATCGTTTGAGACATTTTTAGAAAATCAAAATTTCCAAAAATGTTTCATGCAAAGGGTAGTTTTGGGTGGTGAATATTCTTGAAAATCTTTGTGTCGTATTTTTGGAAGATACTATGCCTAAATACCAAGTTTGGTATTTGTCCGACTCTTCGTTCTTGGGTTATGCTGTTCACGACACACATACCTACCGTTTTCTATAAATGTGTTTTTTTTTAATTTGAGAGCCTCAAAACATGTATTTCCTATAAAATCTCGGTATAGAGTTTTTGGGTGGAATATAATCCTTCTTTTCTACTATATACGTGGGATAGAAAGTAAAAATACTGAAAAAAGGAAGACTGAAACAAAAGAAAGCGGTTCTTTGCAGATGACTAGATTCCACCACCCTGCAAAATATTTATCAATAATATTAATAAAAATAAGTACGTACACAAATATCAAACTAAACGGAAGAATCAGCCATCCATTTTAAACGCTGCCACGCAAATACTTCATGAATTTTCTTCACTAAAACGTTTTGTTGCACAATAAAAGCAACATTGACGTAAACAAGCTTGATCGTGAAGGATTTATTATAAACACGTAACAAACGTGATGACTGCCCCAAAATATATTCTGAATGTTCTTAAATTCAAAAATGTCCGTAAAATCATGGCAAAATTTACTCAAAAGGCCATCTAGCTCTATTAAAGTTTTTCTTTGCTTGTTAAACATTAATTTTAAACATGTACACTGTCCTACTGCTCGGCAGAATGTCCGCCTAAGTTTGGCAGTATAACTTCAAATGCATACTACAATACTCAGTTGCCACATTGGATACATTGCCAGCTTTTTAAGATAAACTCCGATAATTCTGTAAAATCATGTTATCGCTATATTCTTTCTAACCTCTTATGAATTACAGTAAATAAGAAGGTGTAAGATAAAAATTATTTCATCAGATAATTTACGTGTACTTCAACATGTGTGTTGTTGGCGTATTGCTAGTTTCGGTTTCTTATTTCGCTTACGTAGGATATTCAAAAGGAGGGCGATAGCAGGAATGACAAAGCTGCAGAGGAGCGACAATTGGCTATAATGTGCAATCCCTGAAACCAAACAAGCTTTCCAAGTTCCGTATCGAAAAGATTCGGGGTGAAGGGTGCTGAGGAATTGAAATTGTATGGCATTGTTTTGTTAGCTTAGAAAATCCTTCAGGCAAAAATTCATATGGGATTCGCTAGATGGCTATGCTGTTCCTTTTCATTTTTCTTATTCATGAGAGTAGGGGAAAGAGATTGAATGTTGCTGAAGTGGAGAAAAATTCAGATTCGCTTCGTTCGCGGTTTTTACTGAGAAATAAACTGGAGGGGACGAAGAGATGTGCGTTCGTTCAAACGATCCCCTCTCTAGCTTCCTGTTTTTAAACGTTGCCATTCTCATTTGGTCGTGCTTGTTGTTAGTGTTTTTTGTTGCTTTTTTAATCTTGTTTTCCTCTTAAAACTTTCTACAGCCATTTTTCCCCTTTCTTCATACACGAGAAAGCTAATATTGGATGCTCTATCTTTCCTTTAAATTACAGCGTGCGCTTTGCACTGTTCTTATAGTTTATAGTTTTTGTATGAGCGTAAGGAATAATACACACACAGACACACATACACACATACACACACACACATTAAAGCCCGCTAAAATATTCAGTTGATAAGGAATGAAACCTTTTTCATACCTGAGAGGGTTAATATTGGATATTTTACTTGATTTTGAAGCAACATCGTGTGTTTTTCAGTATTCTTTATTGTGTTTATAGTTTTTCTATGAGCATAAGGAGCTATATATATATCTGTACTCTTATGAAATCACGATGCAAGTAGAAATGTTCAAGATGGATCATTCGAACATACGAATTTTCCAACCACAAAATGCCTTAAAATGTACTGTGCAAAAATTATAATTTCCTATTATTGTTTAATTCAAAATATCCATTTAAGTCCCGCGAGAATTTCAAGTTCAAAAACAATAAAGTAAATTCAAAGAGGTAATTATCACAAATTAACTGGCAGCTTCGTTAAGTTATGAATAACTTAAAATATTAAAGTGCACTTATTACTTCTATTTAAATATATTTATTACAAACGTTAGCTTTGCATATGATGTAATATTTTTGGTGTTTGGAATCATTTGTTTATCATTCATTTGTTACAGAATGTGTTATAAATGTGGTCCTAAAAACATATTACACACTATGGATGGTGTAGTCAATAAATGTATATTTAGGAACATCAACACTGTTACTAAAAAGAGTTAAAGATAAATGCCCATTGTTAGATAGAGAAACATACCATTGACTGGAAATGCTACAGTAAGTTACATGATACTAATCCGATGTCGTTAATATTATTGGTATATTCTTTGGGAGAAGTTCTAGGTCATCCCTTTTGGACGTACTTCCATTTACTGTAAACGGTTTTTATATTTTTCTTTTAGACGTTTTACGTTTGAGTAGCATTTTTTCGGGGGCGGGGCATATTCAGTCATTGTGCTCCTATTGTTCAGTTTTAGCATTTTCTTCTCCTTTCTAAAATGGTGGCATTCGATATATTGTCCGACTCTTATACACACTTTTACTCTCCGCATCCATGCTTCAAATCCTTCAAGCGTTCTTGCACTTTCTCACAAATGGGGATTTCGTTACTTAATGCCTGCTTTCACCAATCTCTTGCTCAAGTATTTCTTCAGCTTTCTATGAATGAAGTTTGTTGTTCTTCTTATAAGCTATTTTGCCACTGCATTCCCTGAATTCTTGACAACAGTCATTTTTACTGTTTATGATGCATCCAAAATCTAAATCTGTCTTTCCATTTGCTCCATTACTTCATCTAAAATTCGCAAATTCTGCTCTTTTACAATGTTGCTACGAAACGGCCATCATAGATGCTAGAAGTATAGCAATTTGTCCGCAAAGGTATTTTGTCTGGAAGTATTATAAGACAAAAGTAGGTTTCTTTTTATATTATATATGCTTTCCCTCTGCACAACCCATATATATATATATAATTTTATTATGCATACACAGGCTGTTTCAAAACTAGAGGGCATAAATTCAGGTATGCGTTCCCCATATGTATACAATAAAACGTCCATTACAAATGTATCCGGAAACGCTTGGGTTCTTAGTTATAACCTTCAAAACAGTGATATTCAGCGGAACGCGTTTCTTTCCACAGGTAGGTATCCGTGACAGAAGATATTAACAGCACACTCTGAAAGTTCATTTCTAGCAGAAGGGTACACTCGAGTGTTGTGTTTGGCGTTCGACTGAGCGCCATGCACTCAAGTCAGTAGCTGGCAGAAATGCACTTCATGTACTATTAGGCGGAAGGTACCCAGAGAGGTACCTACAGCGAAGATGTCCATATCGGGAGTCGTGTGAACGTCTCCATCGCTTTCTATGCTCTCATGGGAAGTTTACATCTGCTGCTTTGTGGAGGGGACAACCAAGATCTACAATTCCAGATGCAGAGGAAGAGATTCTGGAGTCTGTGCGCACGACTCCTCTTATCGTACACGAAGGTTAGCGTTGCTCCTCATACGACTGTCTGGAGGCTGTTGGGAGAGCAACAGTCGTATCCTTATCACCTGCACCGTCTACCAGCCTGTCACCAGCAGATTACTCTGCACGATTGATGTACCAGTTGTTCGTGCAGCAGTGTGCTACAGATCCCAACTTTCCTACCTTAGTATTATTTACAAACAAAGCACAGTTCACACGAGATAACACAAATTTCCACAATCAGCAGGTATGGGCCTATGAAAACCCACATGCAATTGTTCCATCTCATCAGCAGGTGTTCCGTCTCATCATCTTCTTATCACTTTCAACATGTGGGCCAGTATGATTGGTGATCGGTTAGTTGGACCCCATGTACTTGTAAACATACTTACGGGGCAGACATACACCAACTTCCTGGAAAACACCATACCTCATGTGTATGAACACACTCTACTGAGAATTCGTCAATAAGCTCATTCCTTGCATGATGGCGCTCCTTAACGCTCCAGTCATACTGCCCGCCTTGCTTGGATCGATGGATAGGCAGAAGTGGCCAATTGCTTGGCCACCACCTCACCTGATTTAAACCCTGTCAATTTCTACTTGGGGAACATTTAAAAGCGTTGGCGTATTTGCCTTCGGTGCCTCATATTGAATTCCTTCAGAATAGAATAGTGGCAGGTTGAAGAAGTTCTCTCTCCTGGAATTTAGGGACGTTTTGGCACGGACATGAAGCGCCGATGTGAGGTCTGCATTCAAGAAGTACGTGGATACGTTGAACATCTTCTGTGAAGAAAACTACTTGCGGTAAGGAATACGTTCCGGTGAATATCACTGTTTTAACGTGGTAACTCAGAAATCAAGCATTTCCTGTCACATGTTGTGATGGATTTTTTTATTGTCTACATATGGGGAATGCATACCTGAAATTATGCCCTCTATTTTTTTAAACATCCTGTGTGTGTGTGTGTTTCTTCTTCCTTCTTCCTCTTGTTTTTATCACGGTTTAACTGAAGCCTATTCCGTTCTCACATTTCTCACATTTCCTTGGTCGTCCGATTTATCGTCGTCCTATAGGTTTATAGTTGAGGGTTTGTCTAGGAGTTTGTTCTGCTGGAGTTCTTTATAAGTGTCTTGTCCATTTCTGTCTGCGTTTGTCAATTAAGTCTAAGATGACTGTACACCAAATGCTTTTCTAATTCTCTCATTCCTTAGATGTTCCCCACATATACAGACTTTGACTGGCGTAAAAATCTCTTGTCAGCTACTTGAAGTTTACTTTTATGTTTCTTAGTTGTCCATGCCTCAGTTCCATACAGAATCATAGGTATACCCATATCTGAATAAAATCTTAGCTTGGTGATATTTTTTACTTTATTTTTAAATATCTGGTGAATTGTTTTACAAATGGCTTGTGCTATTTTATTGTTTATATCATTGTCCTTGTCATATGTTAAATCACATCCTAAATACTGGAAGTGAGACACTGGTTCCATTATATCTACTACCTTCAATTACAATCTTGATCCTTACAGGATCACTGCCCTGGAATGCCATTACTTTACTTATTTTCCATAGATATTCTTATGTCAAACCTCTTTTCTCGTTTAGCTGATATACGCCGTATTGCACTCTTTTGTATCAACTATTAAAATCACATCGGCTGAAAATTATGAAGTACTCAATGTGTTTTGTCCCAAATTTATTCCTTTATGTACCACGATTTTCCAATCTTTAAGAACTTCGTCAAAGTATACATTTAAAGCTGTAGAGGTAGACTACAACCGTGCTTTAAACCATAGTTTGTTTATATTGTTTAGTTAGTTTCCATTGACTTCAATTATTTTGTATGTATTTACATATAAGCTTTATTAATTGCATTTTATAATGCTTGTATTTCTGAACTTTAAATTCGTTAAAAGCTATATCTAGTTAACACATGCTTCGTAAGATTCCAATAGCGAGTTTTGATTAAAAACGTTTATTGTGTATTTATAAAGTGATGTGTAATTCAGTAAAAAGCATTTTATTTAAGATCTTCAGTTCTGAATCCTTTTGTTAACATTCAGATTATCATTGAAATGTGTTTCTGCGAAATCACAGTAAGAAAGAAAATAGTTTTAACATTTATGCTTTCCTTATGTTTGGAACTACAAGTATCATTGCTTCAGAATTTAATAAACAAAACCTGTAGTAAACCTTTAAAACGTTTCAATATGTAATCACAAGTAAATATTCGCTACCCCAGCGTATAAGGCAATTGAGGTATAAAGGTGCAAACTTTCGATAAACTTCAAAGACACAGAACTCATTTTTATGACGTTGAATTCGACGCATTGTTATCAGACTCACTTTGTTATGCCCGTTTTTAAGGAATTAAATCTAGGTTTCAGTGCACATTTGTGATGCAGTCATTAATCATAGTTCCAAGACTTTCAGTCCTGTTACATTCAGTTCCATCTAGTATTTAGCCATAATCATATAAGCAAATCATGGAAGTATGAATTATCGATTACAAGCGATTTGAACTTTTATGAAAGCTGGAAAGCTCCCGTCACCAGGGAAATTAGCATACCTGCTCACGTGTTTGGACATAGGATTACATCTCAAATGCAGAGAATGCACTTTAATTTCGGAATGCACACCAGTTAGGAAACGCTAATATCTGTATCACAGTATTCCGTTTCAATAATAAAATTAATTTGAGTATGGAAGAACTGTGAGTTCACCACGTTCACCCTTGCGACTGTCTTAAATGAATAGTTTTATTTCTGATTTGTATAATCTGCAGCTCAACTCATTTTTGTTTGTTTTTGTTTGCTTTCTTTGTCTTCTTTCTTTCGTTCCTTCTTCCCTTAATTAATTCCTTTTTAATAGGATAGAGTGTATCGAAGGGTGAATGAATGCAATGTATTAAGTAATTCCCAAATGGACTCAGTGCCCATAGAATTGTGGGAGAAGAGCTAGCTGACTTCTTAGCTCTAGTGATAATAGCAAATGGCATACACACTTGAACTTTGAAACATTTATTGCCAATTAACATATTATATACATTGTCTTTTCTTCCTGACTAACAGCTGCCTTCTTACGGTATAGCCAACATTACAACTACCATTTCGAGTAAGTAGTTCAATTTCTGATAGATGGTGCGGAGTGTCCGGGATTCTCCACATCCCCAACCCTAATTCGAAATCCATTAAAATTAAAAGACAATACCATTCAGAAATGACAAGAGAACAAATAAAATCGTGGAAAGAATATTGCAGCATAACAAAAACAATGAGCCCGTGGAATGCTGTGTACAAAATGATGTCGGGCAAGGTAACGAACAGCACCACAATGACGACGCTAAAGAAAACAAACCGCACATACGCCAGGAATCTCCCTGATACAAATACATACTAAGTCACTTCATACCTGATGATAATGGAAAAGACGACAAAGAGTATCAGAAACAGGTTAGTAAAGTAACCCTAAACACTGCCTAATTATATATCAATTACAGCCTAAGAAATAAGAGGAATACTAGAACACATAAACCACAAAAAGCACCAGGTTTAGACGGGATCACCAGCCTCATATTACGGCTCACATTCAACCAAATACATGAACATGTTACATGACGGCAATATACAACCAATGTCTGGAAACAGTAAAATTTCCAAAGATATAGAAAACAGCAAGGATTGTACCGTGCCTGAAACCAGGGCAAGAAAAAAAAACGATGTCACAAACTACTAACCCATCATCTTATTAAAATTTGCTGGAAAAGTACTAGAAGAAATTCGGATGAACAGAGTAATGCACCATTTAACTCCGAGAAATTGCTGAACAAGAATCAATATGGGGTTCAAGCTCAACGGAAGCAAGCTGGCCATGAAAACCTTTATAAAAGAGGCCTTGAGAAATAAACAACATGTGGTTGTATGAGCCTTGATGTCGCAAGTGCTTATCATGCAGCCTGGTGGTTAAGCATTTTAAAAGCGCTGAAAGACTTTCAATGTCCAAGCAACCTCTACCAACTGACGAAGAGTTACTTCAATAAGAGAAGCACTACTTTACAACTAAATAATTACGTCACTGAAAGAAGACCTAAAAAAATGTCCTCGAGGATCATGTTGTGGTACAGGGCTGTGGAATATCCAGTATAACTCTCTGTTAAATATCGAGTACAGAAATAGACAAAAGTGATTGCTTTTGTAATGTTAATTAGAGGACAAGCATGATGTAAATTGAAAACAATGCAAATATTTGAAGTGATGAAGATTACAAAATGGGCCACAAATACTAAGATACACGTGAATTTTGAATAGAAATCAAAACTGATGCTAATAATGAGGAACAAAAACATTGATAACAACTTTATATGTATGTAAATAACAAGCCACTGGAGTAAGTAGAGAAAATAAAATATCTTGGAATAATCTTCGAGAGGAGATTTCACTTGACCACCACATAGACTATGTAACTGAGAAGGTACAGAATTAATACATGCATTATCACAATCAGTAAAAATACATTGGTGTTTAAGATCAGACGTAATTAAAATAATATACAAAGGAGCTGTATACCATTGGCTTTCTAATATGGAATTCCAGCCTGGATTGAAGCATTACCATGACACCACAATGCCCATTAAGCTTTTTGCATAGTAACAGGGCTAATGTCAGTAACAATACAGCTTACAAAAGTGTAAATTAGTACAACACCATCTCAGACAAATACAAATAGAGGTTAAACATTAATGGAGAAGAATTGAAAACAGAAAACTAAATTCTAGTAAAATCGCTACATCCAGCAAAACTACCACATACAGAGGAGAAAATGGAAATATTATGTCAGTATCTACATTAATGGGAGGAAAACTGAAATATGATTAGGGTCAGGGATAATATGTATATTACTGATTACCGTTGTACAAGATCCAGTTCAAAATAAGCAACAATTGTTCTAATGACCAAGCTGAGCAATTTGCCATCCTAAAATCCCATGAACAATTAGAAACGATACAGACTTGAACCCACAAGAAAAATCAGTCACAATCCATACAGCCAAGTAACGATAGATCAGATTAGGAATCATGGAAAGTATAACAGCCTAAACAGAAAAAAAAAATAGGGAGAACAACCACGCTCCAAACGAAAAATTGGACAATACGTCTCTCGCAGATTAAGGCCCAGCCGGCAACGAAGGGAATGAAACAGCAGACCGACTGGATAAAGAAGCAGCGAACAGCAAAGGCCTTGCAGTAGAGTACAGCGCAATATCGAATGATGAAGAAGCTGAAGGAAAGGAGTAAATAACTATGGAGAGCAGAATGGCAAGCAGCAAGTAATGGAGGGATCCTAATAACATACTTCAGGACAGTACGGAAGCGACTAAATGCCAAACTAACGCACAATCTAACAGCAATGCTCACAAGACATAGTAAATTCGGAAGATTGTGAAAGATCCAACATGCATGTGTAGGAAAAGGACCAACAGTGCAACATGTCCTGTGGGAAGTGGAGGTTGAAATGTGAAAGAGTACATCTTAGGAAAAGTGTAGTGAGAAGGAAATAGCCGATACAAAACAGTGAATTGTGAAAACCTTCAAAAGTAAATTTCTGAAATGTGTAAATATTTATAAACTATATGCACTGCCTAACAATATACGAGTATTACTGAACAAGCCAGGGAAAATATAAACAGAAAACAGGATAAAGTATTTTTACGTAACTTTGACTTATGTTAATACAATTGCATGTAGTATTGCATATTTCATTAATGTAATGGAGCATGAAACAAAAGATATTTTACAGATATTGTAAGAGAACAAATCTCCAAAGGGAAGATCGCATGCATTCACTGGGCGACTTGTGATCCTTGGGAAGTCCTCAGTCCTCAATCCCTGCCAGCTAGAAACCTTAATAGTTACCCGAAATTCGTTATCAGAGTATAATGGAAAATCCCGCAGATTATGTAAATCACTTTTGAACTCGAAACCTCTGAATATGAAACCGAAACACAGCTGCCACACCGAGATGGGCGGCGCTCACGTTATTGCGTTCATTTTAGAAATTACTCCCTTCATCCTTTAAATATTTCTTTCCATCTTAGTCTTCCTTTTCCTCTCTTGCATCTTACTCCCTCCATTTTTCCCATATTCCTTGTTTCAATCTCTCCCCTAGAATTCTCACTCTCCTCCTACATTACGAGCCCTTCACTCCCTTCTTCTCTCGTGCAATTTAGAAGTAATTTGTCGTTTTGAAATTGATAACTAAAAGCCTTATACAAGGAGTGGAGGCGTCAATAGACCAAAACATAAGCAAAAGATTTAACAGTCCACTAACTAGTGGCTGATGCTTATGCTTAGTATGCGTTGTGGTAATTGGTTTAATGGTTTTCAATGAGTCATAAAATTATTTAATTTACTATTCTTCCGCTCCTCCAAATGGTAAGAACATCAACAGCGAATAAATGGTGTAACATTTTCTTTTTACTTTCTCCACTACTTAGCTATTGCAAGTAGGGGATATATTGTATTTAATACAAAAATGCTATACCTAAATATCTAGGAAATACATATTTTGAGGTCCCCTGAATAAAAAAATAGAAAAAATATCTGTTGTGTGTGTGTGTGTGTGTGTGTGTGTGTGTGTGTGTGTGTGTGTGTGTGTATCTGTGAACAGCATACATCGAAAACGAAAAGTTGGTTAAATACAAATCTTATTTAAATCTCACATGTTTCAAGGATGTGACATGAAGATTTCCTATATAATCCCACAACTCCAAAGCCCCTTTACTTAAAAAAGTTGCTCATTTTTTTATTTTCTCAAAAATAAAACAAGTTGTATTGATTTTGGTTGAAATGCCATATTGACGCAGCTATATGCCGACTTATCAAGAAATAGCACCGACCGACTGTCTAAGTGGAGAGATAAGGAGCACTCTCACCCCTCCGTAAATTCCAGAAGCGCTATCGACAGATAACGGAATTTTTCTGGAAGCTTCTTCTTCCCTCTCCAGTAAGTCTCGCAGTTGTATATAGGTAAGCAAGCGTGCTCTCGAGTGATTCGGTTAGGTTAATTAGTTCGTTTCTGATATCATATAAATTGCGTTCCACGAGTGACAAAAGTTATTACAGCGAGTGCTACTACTGCGAGAGATTAGGGAGCCATTGTGCTTGAAGCCCCAGTTAAGAAAGAAGAGGCTACTTCGCACGTGATTCATTACGCCGCTACGTCGCGAGGAAAAGTGAAGTGAGAATGAAAATCGCTTCAGTGAACTGATAGTGAAAACTGAACTAAATCACATTATTGAGGTGAAACTAAAGGCTGAATAAAGTCACAATATGTCTAAGATATTTGCATGTCAAATGAAATGTGTGTCTTGATCTAGGAATAGCCACTGAAACTCTTTTTATACTGAACGACTTTTTTATAACTGGTAAACAGTAACATAAATAGAAAGTTTTAGTACACAAAGTATGTAGATCCAGTTAAAGCACATAATGTATATCACATTTTCTGGTAGGGGTGGGTGTTAGCCATTTCCAGACATTTCCTCCTGTTTGTTTAAATTTATAAATACTTATACTTTTCTAAACTTGTAAGTCGCTATTCTTCTTTCTCTCTCTCTCTCTCTCTCTCTCTCTCATTGCAAAGCATTTCAGCCAACACATAGCGACATTTATTCTAATCTCCGCTTTACATAGATACTGCATTGTAGATGTTAGTTGGATACATTATGCGGATTTACAAGAAGTAGATAGAATAGACTTTTGAAAGAATGGTTTTAAGAAGAGTGAGTGGAGAAACTCATGTGAATGTAACATACGATTTTTTTTTTTTAAAATCATATTATGAAATGTTATGAATAACAAAACTTAGACAGCATTATATTTATGAACATTGATGTGCAGTTTCCTTCAGAAAATGAAAAAAAAGTGAGATATTTCAATTTTTACTTTATTTAAAACGTATAGTATTGTTGTACTCAACCCATAAATACAATGCAGAATTTTCAGGGAAATACATGTTTTGAGGCGCCCTGAATCCAAATAAAGCATTTTTGGAAACATGTCCATGTGTGTGACTGTATGTCTGGGTGTCTGTATACAGCACACCTCAAAAACGAAAAGTCGGCTAAATACTAAACTTGGTATTAATATTCAATATCTTCCAACATGCGACACAAAGATTTTAAAGAATATCCCCAACCTCAAACTGGCCTTCTCATGGAACATTTTTCGAAATTTTCGATATTCTAAAAATGGTTCTAACGATTTTGATTAACATGCCATATATTAGAGATATTTGCATAACAAATAAATAATACATCTTGAATTTTCGGGAAATGGCCTATGAATTCCTCTTCATTTAGAGGGAATTTTGTATAATGTTGTATAACTGGTAAACGATGGACGAAAGCGTATTACACAAAAACTGTAGATCTCTTTAAATCACACAATTTATTTCAAATACGCTTTTTAGTGGCATACGCCGTTTCTGAGATATCCGTTATTAAAGGTTCGAATGTTTCATTTATTAATGATAAAGACCTTTCAAGATTCAGTTGTTTCTCGCGATTGCATGGAAACTGTATGAAATTTTAAGGTCACTATTAACCGTCCAATTCTTAAACATATGACTGTCGCTGTTCCCTTTGCATCTATAACTAGCTATATCGCAAATGTTTGGATAAAAATGTGGTATATAGAAAAAACTTATGTGATACATTCACATGATTTTCTCTGCTCTCTATCTTTATTAGTGGGTATACAAGCTATTCTTACTTAAGCTTTTTACTTTCTCTACCACGCACATAGTAAATAGAGAAAGTATTACATTCCACCCAAAAATTTTATTCCTAGACTTCACCGGAAATACATGTTTTGAGGCATGCTGAATCCAGAAAAAGCATTTTTTAGAAAAAGGTCCGCCCGCGCGCGCATCTGTGTGTGCCTTTGAACAGCATAACTCAAAAACGAAAAGTCGAATAAACATCAAACTCCGTATTTAGATCCAATGCCTCCTGAAGATGCGACAGGAAGATTTTCAACAAAATTCCCCACGCCAAACTACCCTTTACATGGACCATATCTCGAAGTTTCTTATTTTTAAAAAATATGGCTCTAAGGATTTTTATTAAGCTACCGTGTATTAGTGATATTTACATCACAAATAAAATGTGCATCTTGAATTTTCTGGCAATAGTCTTTGAAGTGCTCTTCATGTGGAATAATTTTGTATAATCTTGTATAGTAGTAAACGTTAAGCGATAGAAGAAAACATTCTACACAAGAAGTGTAGATTTCTTGAAAATACCAATTTATTTCGAGTAACTGTTTTGTGGTATTTTCCGAGATATCTGTTATAATGATTCGAATTGTTAATTACTTGGTCATTCTTTAAGATCCAATTGTTGCTCACGATTGCATGGAAACAGTATGGATTTTAAGGCAGCGTATAGCGTTCAGTTCTTATACATTTACTTTCGCTGTTCCCTTTGTATCCATAACGAAACATATAATACAGTTGTTTCTGCAAAGATTTATTTGGATTAAAATAAAGTATTTAGAAAAATAAGCTATAGTAAGAATTGTTTATATACCCACTAATAAGCGATAGAGTCTAGAGAAAATCATATGAATGTAATGCAATCGATTTTTTTTTGTTTTTGCGCTCTATAAAAGCACCATGGTGCAAATAAGTAAAATGATATAGTAAGTATTATCAAAATGGGACTTAAGGTATGTTATATACCAAATTTCATAAAAGCGTTTTGGTTATTCTTGCGCTAATGGAAATCACATACAAGGACCCAGTTAAAATAAGAAACAGCTGTGATGCCTAGTACAGGTTGGTGATGCATCAAGACCACTTTCGTGATACCTGTGACTTTTCATTAAAGGACATGCATTTATTTATTCTCCAAACTGTTATGAATAATGAGATAACCGTATTAAACGTGAAATTAAATAAACATTCAAGTCTCATTTGAAACCACTAAAGAGTTACAGGATCTAATCTCTGAAAATTGAATGCATTCGCTTCCACTTGCCGGGGAAGGGCGAGAGGGCGATCGCATGTAAGTGCAGAGCATTAGATAGCGACGTGTATCAACCCTCGAGCTTATCTTACTCATTTATTGTTATCATTTGAGTACTAACATTGTCACAGATGTTGAAATGATGTCGATCTGCACTGATGCATTCTTGACATTTTGTGATGGAATTTCCGTTCACCCGCTTAGGTTCTTCCTCGGTAATTTTCAAAATTTCTGTTTTGTTGTTTTCAAATTCGCCATTTAGCGGCATTTAGATTTAGGGATCCTGTTGTTCTTAATTTATTCACAAGATGCCTGACAGTCTCTCTATTTGGAACTAGAAAGGTAGGGAGTTTGTCATGAAATTGCCTGCACACCGCTCTGTATGACTCGGTTATTACACAAGTGTCATACATGAAAACACTTTGTTTAGGCGTGAATTTTTCGACTGCCATGTTATTGGATTTTAAAATAAACCTATGACACCTCTTATACGCTTCATTACGTTTTATACACTGTAGAGATAAACTGTAGAGATAAATGAAACAGCGCACTATATTTTATACTCTGTAGAGACAAACGAAACACTGCACTACGATTTATACACTATAGAGATAAACTGTAGAGATAAACGAAACAGTGCACTACATTTTATGCACCTTAGAGATAAACGAAACATTCTACTACGTTTTATACACTGGAGATAAACTGTAGAGATAAACGAAACCGTGCACTACATTTTATACACTGTAGAGATAAACGAAACCGTGCACTACATTTTATACACTGTAGAGATAACGAAACCGTGCACTACATTTTATATACTGTAGAGATAAACGAAACCGTGCACTACATTTTATATACTGTAGAGATAAACGAAACTGTGCACTACATTTTATATACTGTAGAGATAAACGAAACAGTGAACTACGTTTTATACACTGTAGTGATAAACGAAACCGCGAACTACATTTTGTATACTGTAGAGATAAACGAAACCGTGCACTACATTTTATACACTGTAGAGATAAACGAAAACCGACTTCTACACTGCACAGATAAGGTAAACTGACTGTTTTAGGAAAGCCACCACGGTGAGGTAGAAGGTACTCGTATGTAGACTATATTACTGCTGCTCCGCGCTTATATGCAATCGCCCGGCCGCAGGTGGAAACAAACTACTGCATTAAAAATATCTAAAGTAGTTTAAATCCAACAAAAAGACTATATAAGATAACACAATCAATGTGTATCATGTTGAATTTGGGAGAACAAATGAAAACAAACCAGTGAATGTTCTCATTACTGTAAATAAAAAATACCGAGATTGAGTAGCATACGGAAGACGGCGTATTACATTCAGTTTCGATACAGACTGTTGCCTAATCTTTGAAGTGAAGAGGAAGGAGAAAAAGAAGAGGGGCGGGATGAGATGGTACAAAATTGCCAAGGTATCTGAAATAGACGATGGTGAGCCATATATGTAATTAGTGGTTTTTCAGTATTGACATACTATGGCAGAGTTTCATCAACCGTCCGCAACTTTACGTTGAGGGACGTCAAACTAACGCTCCGTCTGCGTTTGCCATATCGTCAAAGACAACCACATCAAAATAACTGTTCGTTAACTATTATGACTGGTTACATGAGTTTGTGAAATTTGCAACAGTAGTGTTTGCTCTCTTTTTATTGACAGAGATTGTGGCTTTGAAAACATAATATAAGACCAATGCATATGTTTGAAACACGCCACGTCCCTTGGTAACCACGGAAACCAAGCACAGAATGCCATCTCCCCGTCTCGAACAGTATTCTCAGCTGTTGTCAAATATAAAGCTATCATCAACAGGACCTTGTCAGCATGCTAATTAGTAAGCTTAAATTGCAAACCGTCTGAATACACTATATACCGTCTGCATTATGCCCACCGGTGACAAAATTGACACGTGAGCACAGTCAATGCTGTCTACAACGCTAGTAACATTGGCCATTGCATAAAATTGTCGGACCACTGTAGCCGTAAGGAAGCGATTGCTTCCGATACTTCTCCAGGTATCTGCACATTTCGCAACTACGTTACAGTCACTATTAACACTACGGAATGATCCCATGCAGAAATGTCTTTGTGTACCAAAAATTGTTTAATCGGTAAAAGTGAAAGATTTCTGTTCGTAGAGTATCCTATTCTCGGTCAACCTACTTCAATATTTTCAGCATGTTTTGATAATCTGTAATGATTCACAAATTTTACATCATTAATTTTGTAGAAATGTTACTTTTCCCGAATAACACGTTCTGAACCCACATTTTCAATAAATTCGTTAAATAACATTTTAATATCGAAAATATCCATTGTTCAGATACGGAAATGAAAGTAATTGCGATGTCGCTTCTCAAGAGCTTGAGTAGGTACCTTTAAACCAGAGTTTACGGACCGAAGATAATTTGAAGGAACAAAATTGTGCCTCAAACGTTGACGAGTACTTTAGCTGTCAAAAAGATGACGCATATTGGCGAAACGGAACTTCCGTTATTGAGCAGCCGTCAACCTCCAATGGCTTTAGCAGCTTTGCGTTTCTTCAACTCTTAGATATTCGAGCAGTTTATGGAATCTGTGTCTTTCCAGTTTCTAATACTTTTAGCGAACTACATCCGATAACTATAAGAACCAAGCACACAAAGTGCCAATGCTTTCCTCTTAGTAAGCTCTGAGAATGTGTCATAAGATATCACGCATCCTGTATTTTAAGCACGTCCTGTATCTGAAGCTGCATACGTAAAAGCATACCCACCCGCACAGAACCCTGTGTTTACGCACAAGTAAAATAATGAAAACTTCACAATTTATTTTGATATTCCATATCCCATATAATAGTTTAGATCACTGTATTTGTGCTAACAACACACACCACTATGTTATATGTATATATTATATCCTCAGCAATCAGTATAAAACCCCACCTAAGAGAAACCTTATATTTAACATTATATAACTGTGAACTATGTTGGAAATATGCAAACACTTTTAAACGAAATACGTCCTTTAAGCTGAAATGAAATATTTATATTATCCAGAATTTGATAGGTCGACATCACTGTGAACCTAAAATGAAAAAAGGGTGTTGTGTGGCTTTTAGTATTGAACGAACCTCTCCTGCCGGCGCGGACCTGAAGCAGAAAACATCTGAAGGCTGTTTAAGCCCTGTCGCAAAGGTTGGTGCATCGCTTGCCACGCTCGTTTTTTTTTTTTTCGCCCAGCATGCTTGCTGCTGAGAGTCTCTGGCTGGACGGGTGGTGAGAGTCGAGTCAGGTTGAGATAGGGTGGGTGAGAGCAAGAGATAAATATCGTTGTACATGCTAGAGCAGATACAGAGAGAGAGAGAGAGAGAGAGAGAGAGAGGGGGGGGGGGGAGCAGAGGGAGACGTGTGCTAGCACATGTACCTTGGGAGCCAGGGAGTGGAATTGTTGTCCGAGAGATGATTTTCTTTATGTGCATATACACTATGTATATATCCCTACGGCGTGTCGCATATTTGCCAGGTAATGTTTTTGTTAGGGCTTAACGGAGTAATAAGCGAGTAACAGAGTTTGCTCTTAATGGGGGGCCGGGTGTTGTATTAGCCTTGTGTCAAAAAGTAATTCTATTCAGTAGCAAATAGTATTTGCAGTAGAACTAATTCAAACGTACCCTTTATAAATTAGTTATACAAAATCATGCTGCCACTGCTCTTGAATTGAAGGTAAGGTTTAAAAAGTTTCGCCATATCATCAAGTTTACCATTCACCTGCTGGTAAGTTAAAGTGCCGTGATGCGATAAAAATCTCCTTACCATCAGTCAGCATGGGGAGTACTTATTGCTGTCCGCTGTTTCATGAATCGTAGTCAGCCATATCAGGATCAAATCTAAACTAATTGTGAGTTCGGTTAGCACCATTGACCGCGATATCATTCATAGAATTTGGGACGAACTCGCTTACACATTATATACATGCCGCGTTATAAAAGAAGAATATTGAACATTTGTAATACTTGTACATGAAACTGAAGTTGTACTGTTGTGTTTAAGTTTCTTTATGAATGACTAATTCATAATACCATGTATTTGCAGTCATAGCGAATTTACTTAAAGCAATTCATAATTTTAGTATAATTAAACTTGCAGTTATTGCTAATTTGTTCAGAAAGCAGTTCATACCTCAGTGAAAACTAACTTTACTTTGAGATACCTCATATATTTAGTTGTAATTTTTTTTAGAAACAATTTATACTTGTAGCAAAAGCTAACGTTATGGCAATTTGTACTTGTATGATTACCATTTTCAATTAAACGCATTCATATTTGTATACTAATAAAACTTCAGTTTGACTTAATGTGTGTACCTATTTGTTGCGGCATTTATGGTGGTTGCTGATTATTTGTGCCTATTAGTATATTTATTTTCTGCATTCTGAATTTTATGTGTTTGATGTTTTATATGGACAGGTAAAAGTATGATAAGTTGAGCTTCTAGTTCGAATTTCTCAGTATTGTTTTGATAACTGAGATTTCAACTAAGTGAACCATTGCTATATTTTACAATGGTTACATTACAACAAATTGGATCTAGTTACACTTCGTCGTTACAAACCTGTATCGCCCTGTCAATGTTAGAGAGCTCGGGATGCGGCTATTGTTGAAGAGGCGGAACGTTCACGCTGCAGTTTTTCATAAAATGGAAGGAGGGTACATAATAAATACCAGCGATTACCTCTGTGGTCCAAATTCAGAATGTTCCGGATTCGATTCCTGGTTGGAATTTTTCTGCAGCGAGGAACATAACCCTAACTCCTAACGTCCTGGACGTATGAATACTTCTATTGACGGCCGGTTCTACAAACTGCCGATAAAGCTATTTACCGGATTGCTTAGCGATTGGTGTTCTACAATCTCTGGAAAACACTATTCGGAGGATATCTTTTTCTGGAAGTTTTCTTCTAGTTTGAGTAGCCGATTCGTCCATTATCCTACAAATAACAGGTTTCCACGTTCAGGATTGACACAGTTCTTATCAATATTAATCGTGGCATAATTGTATTTATCGGACACGACGAGGAAATAATGATGTTTCTGCATAACAGGAGAAAGTCTAAGGTCATAAGACAGAGACAAAATTATTTACAAACATGTAACGAATACGAAATTCACTCATATAAGCTTATAAAACACTAGCTGGCTTGCCCTACGTTTCACGAACAGCTTTTTAAATTCTAATGACGTTTTAATTAATTTCCTTCCATATGAAATTGTTGTACAATCATCTAGAGGAAGGTTAATCTTCCCCTTTACCCTTTATAATTCTAA
Organism: Deroplatys truncata; assembly: GCA_030765065.1. Taxonomy (NCBI): domain Eukaryota; kingdom Metazoa; phylum Arthropoda; class Insecta; order Mantodea; family Mantidae; genus Deroplatys; species Deroplatys truncata. The sequence goes on along the minus strand of CM060977.1, from coordinate 178,643,659 downwards.
ATTTGTACAGACCTGGCTATTCCTAATAATGGATGAAGAATCTCGATATTCACGGAGGCGAAACGTCCGACTTCCCACGACAGTCTTCTTAAGTATATTCTTTTATAACTACAATGTGTCTGTTTGCTAATGCATAGGCAAACCTTTATAGTATTTTATTAATTTATGAATCGATGTTACAATGTATTTTATAGTCTATATCGATGACAAGGACTTGGAATTTTCAATGGTGAAATAATTATCACAATCGGTGGAGTGGTGTTTAAGATTATCCCACATACACATGCATACTAATTTGCTTCCTTTATCGTATTATTACAGTAAAGATTTTGGCTTAGAAAAGGAGCATAAGGAAATGAGAAATACATCACAAATAGCCCCAGCACAAAGTGAAGTTTATGTGCACTCTGACGCGATTGTTTCCCAGCATTCCTTCCCGTATCAGACTTTTTATTTTCGTGCAATTTACGTGTTTCTACGGGGCTCTTTCGGAGTCGTGGTGAGTGTCGTTTTGAGCCCTTTTTCGCTTTGTCGCTTCTATTTTATTCTAAAGCAATTGCAAAAGAAACCACGTAATTAACATTAACTTTCATTTTTGTGGTCTGCTTCGCAAGACATTTCTCGTTTGTCTTCTAGTTTACGAATTCACCAATAGTGGCGTTTCCGTCGAATTCAGAATGGCAACCAACACATCACAGGTTATCCTACAGGATTGCTGACCAGAGTAAGCCATGTGATTGTAGACTGAGAGCTTTGCTTATCGGCCAGAAAAGTTTATTTGAAGAATAACTATAGGGAAGCTTATCGGGCCATTGTAGAAGCGGCCCTGAGTGTCGGGTTTTATTTCTTGTGCCATGTTACGACAGTCCATGAAGGCCAAAGTCTGTCTTGCTGTCGGCGTTGCCACATGCATAGGGTAGAGGCGAGTAATCAGCCAACCCGTGCGGGGATGTGATGTGGTAAGCACCAAGTATCCCCTAGCACAGATTACAACCAATTGTAGTTTATCATATTCCAGTGACACGAGGGGTTAACGCTCCTATACAGTAGGCTGTCCCGTACTCAGGTAGCGCCTTATGTGACGGTGCTCAAAGTCGTGTGCCGTGGGTGGCTACTGATTGTAGGTGATAGGAACATCTGGAGAGGTGGGAAATGGAGCGATAGGTTTTTTTTTACTTTAGGGTATGTATGTCAGGGTTCGACGATGTAGGTGATGACTTTGTTTTGAAGAGTCCCATCGTGGTTCAGGATATGGATGCGTCCTGGATCTGCTGCTATTGGATTATACAACATTCACGGAAACATATTTTATTTTTCAAGCTCTTTGCCTATACTGACCGCCGCATGTGTAGGTCGCAAAATATACTTATTAATAACACGATACTGCTCCTGCAAACGTTTATTCCTCCGGTGAGTTCGACAACCTTCTAGTATTGCTTTGTTCCGCAACGTATAGCTAAGTATTTACTTTCGTGTATGCCACAACTTAATCACCGTTAAAATTAATATCTGCACGGAGCGGCGCGCTACATCGCGAGGCCTAACTTTTCTAAGTTCTCCAAGCGATCACAGCAACGGCGTTTAGAGCCCTCGGAGTGTTGTGTCGTCTAACGTGCCATCCGACATGTTACTAATTTCCCCTTACATTTGTTTCTTATGTTACACTTATTTCAAGGTTTCGTTTACCACACTCTCGGCATTTGGAGACTGTTTCTCATGCAGCTTTTATAGATGGCACGTTCATTTCTGAACTAGGCTATTCTATGGTCTATGTCACGTACTGAATTTGTACAATGTAACTGGAGTAGGACACGCAGGCGTCAAATCTGGCACAAGGCAGCCTATCCTATCGTCTGCTCAAGTAAAATCCTTTATAAAGTGTCAGTCACATTCGTTTTCCCAGGCAAACATTCTTTGTCTTCGCTTGCCAGATGTTATGCTCTTTGCTAGATTCACAAGAAATTGCTTCCTAAGCATATTATTGTTGAGTGATTTTTTAAATTTTGCCCCCTTCGCTCAAAGTTTTATTATTTATCAATTATATATCACAGTCTACATATCATTTTATACGCGTTATTTACTTGATAATTTAAATTGCATTTATATCTAATTGCTTATATTTACAATTATTAACAGCATTAAAATTAACGCCTTATGGATGGAAAGCACAGTTTCAATATGAGCAGAAAAATGAGCTGAAACCCGTGCGTATTCCCCGAACATACTCTTCAACGCTGCGCTACGGCGCAGCTGTGTTGGGAGTGTATGCGCGTGTGTGGTATCTAGTTTTTTTTAATAAACCTTAAAAATAATGCAACACACACAGAAAAGCAAAAGGTTTGAAAGTATTGCTATATGTAGTATATCTGCTGTATTCGAAAACCGCTGAATTAACTTTAGTTTTTGGTGTAATAAATGGTTTCTTTTACATCAAGTGGAAATATATCGGTATCAACGACTGATTACAATTCTTGCAGAATGTCGGTACATAGAGCATGCTGTAATAAGTAACTCAGAGGGCAATTGAAAGAAAAACATATATGAAATAATGTGTAAAAATACTCGGCATATATCTGTAAAAATTTTTTTGGCATTTTAAAGGTCCTTTACAATTAGAGTAAAAATCGGTTTATAAAGAAAACACTTTCACTACTTAGGCTGCAATATTTTGCATATAAAAATTAAGATGTAGCAAATAGGAACTGTAAATTTAATTATACCAGGTAAGCTAGCTGCCCCTAGGTATTCGTATCTATGCAGCCCGCAGTTTATAGTCTAAAGTGAAAACATTGACCCTTTTAGCAAACAAAATGTAGCTCTGCCCTTCTATTCGGTAGTATATGCAGCCACCATTAATGATGAATGAGCCAAGGAGCTGCGAAAGGCTAAAAAAGCTGTTCTTCATGGATATAATGCTTGCAAGGAGGTAGAGGAACTTCCTTCCGAAGAGCGGAACAAAATACGTGGCTTCTGGCCGAGTGGGTTAGCTGACGAAATGTGGTGAAATAAAGGTGGTTGGAATGTAATACTTACATGAAATTGTTTTGGTTCTTTTTTTAATTTCTCCTTGTGTTTATTTTCTGCATTTTAGTATTCTAATCTATTTATTTTTGTTATTGGCTCTCCTGTGAGCCAAAGACACAAGAAGTTTAATCGGATAATAATTTTGGATCATGTTTACCCTAATAATCTGCACCGAGTCTGTTGTTGCAAATCGAGTTACGTAGTTAGCTTCCATTCTTTTGGGCGCATGTCGGCGCTATTAAATCTAGCACGTTTTGTTTCATGTTTAAACCTTATGTTTTACTTCTTCTACTGACAAAGGAGCTGTAAATGTGCTAAGCTAACAGGTAAATACAATAATAAATAGTTAAAGAGCGTGGATTTCATCAATGTAGTAAATGTTCAAAATGACGACCCCCTTCATCAATGCACGTTGTCGAACATGCACGGTGTAATCTGTTTGAATTCTTCACGAATGAGTGCCCGTAGATGATTTTGGCTTTGCGGTTCTTGAGCCTAGACTCGTTCCTTTAAATGACCCCACAGAAAGAAATCCAGTTGGGTGAGATCAGGTGACCTAGGGAGCTATGCAATTGGGCCCCCTCGGCCAATCCATTTTTGCGGATATGTTCTATGTAAGTGGTTCCTTACAATAAGTGACCAGTGTGTTGGAGATCCATCCTGCTGGATCCATGTTCCTGTGCTTTTCACTAGTGACACATCTTCTAATAGCAATGGCAATTCTTCTTGTAGAAATGCAAGGTACCGTGGTCCTGTGAGGCTGCCTTCAAAAAGTGCGGTCAATTAGTTGATCGCTTAATATTCTGCTCCAGACGTTGATGATCCACTCTAAAATGCAGCCTATCACATTCAGTGAGGATTGCCTATAATCTAATAGTGTATATTATGGCATTTAACAGTTCCGTTATTGTGGAATGTGCCTTCATCACTGCAGAGAACATTTCCTAAAAACTCTGCATCCATTTGCGCTCGCTGCTGTACCCGGTGTGTATGTATCACTCCTTGAAATTCGCGTCCGTGGAGAGCCTGGTGCAGTTGTAGATGGTACGGATGCGATTTATTACGGTACAATATGCGCATCACTGAGGACCAACTGAGACTTATGTACAGATCTTCTGCTGTGGCCCTAAACTGGCATGTGAATTGTTTTCTATTGCTTTTCGCACCGTTTCTTCATCGCCTCCAGAGGTCACTGGAGTATCGCGAACATCCGGTGCTCTTCCAAATCATCATGTTTAACGAAGGCGTCTTTCAACCCTTCGAAAAGTGTCTGCTGTAGGCGCCCTCCTTCCTGGAAACCGTTCTTCATACAGGCGCTTTGCTGACAGTGCATTACACCATATTTTCCCATAGATTAACAGCATGTCAATACTTGTCGTCACTATACATTATGACTGCAGCTGTGTCTCGTAGAAAGGTTTCAAATACTCAGTAGATATAGCAGAGTTTATTCCGCTAAGAATTGACGCAGCCGCAAATAGCTAAAGCCACTTTGCATGTGTTAAGCGTTTTAAAATTAGTTGAATAGTTCAAGCATAATGCCAAGCAGAATAAAATGCCTTACTACGAAGTATAGGTTATCCAGCTGTCAGTGGAAAACATGGCGACTATTCTATTTTGTACATACCTATAATGTTATCAAAAATGTTCTTTGTATCATAATATCAAATTATAGGCCCAAAGAGATAAATCAAAAGGTTTGAACTTCTTACGAAGTATTTGAACCCGAACTAAAGTGGCACAGTAGTAAAGCAACCATGATAATACCATTCGATCAACGTTACCTTCCGAGGTGAGGCTCCTATTCGAATAAATAATTGACCCCACCTCGAAACTTTACACGCTTTTTGCAGCTTGATACAGTGTTTGCAACTCGTTTTGGTAGTTTTAACTCAATTAAACAAACTCTATCAGCCATTTAAATTACTATATGAACTGAAATATGCCATAGTTTGTGACAAAAGAGAAATTATCTACCTAGTACTTAGCATTTTTTGACAAGGCTGTACAACGAACCTTTATTGGTTGACGGTTTAAATACAATTGATCGAAATGCTATATCTGCCATTTTGTTTTCAGGTAGTTTTGTCAACAGATGCACGTGATAAGTTGTTATTTCAGGGGCGTTTTCAAAGGTGTGTATGAAGGTATGCTAAATAATAAAAGTTTGTAAAATCAACTAAAAGTGCTACTACAGCTCCCAGTGTCAGGGTGGGATGCTTTTGGCATCGACATGCATGGCAATTGCATTCTGTCCCATAAAACACTTATGCACTGTGTCATCTATCCCTCCTCTATACAGTATTATTCAACTCAGCCATTAGAAGGCATTCAACAAAGGCGTAAGTCACATAAGTCGCTTAGCACGTTGCATAAATTTAAAAAATAAACAGGGGCAGCTGACTCACCTGGTATATCGGTACAATAAAACGAACCCTTAAAAGTAGTGGGAGAGAAACAAAAGTAACATTTTACAAAGTAACGGCCGTGCTCTGTTGTTACATAGTGCAGAATGTTGGACACTTCGCAAAAGTGAAGAAAGGAAAGGAGCGTCGCAGGCTGCACTTTATTAGATAAAAAGAGAAATGAGAAGATCAGAAAGCAACTCGGCATCTTTACGTTAACTGAAAATATACCCAATATAGAAGCAACTGGAAAGCACATGTGGAAAGAATGGAAGATTGGCGTATCCCACAACTGGCACTAAATTATAAACCTATAGATAATGGAAACATTGGCAGTCCGAAGAAAAGTGAATACAGCAAACATTCAGTTCATGAGACCGGAACAAGCCTTTCGAGGCTTAATGCCTGAAAATGATGATGACGATGATGACGTCCTACGTATAAATAATTTAGGGAAAGTTTTTTTGAAAACAATTGAGATCCACTGAATGGAGGTATTGAAACCTGCTAAAATTGAACTATACAACGAAACTAGCTACAGAGGATTTAAAATAAAAAGCTTTTCCGATAAACGTACACCGTAAAACCGCGAATGCTTTCCATCTCCACAGTTTCAGTGATAACATGAAAGCAGACTGCTATACTATAGTACATAGTACTTCGCTATATTACATATAGTAAAACTGTAACTAAAATCTTTTTGGTAAATACCTGAAGGCTAAGAATTTCATTTTTAAATTGCTGCAAGTGCGTATATGTGTTTGTGTTTGAATTTTATAGAATGGTTTAACAGTTTTTTATAAACCTTGTTATACAACATAACTTAGGTCTTACATAGAAAATGGGATATATGACATGTAATTAATTACCTGTCACAAAATGGAGTTCTAATGAGCCACAAAATAAAGCATTAAAATGTTTTATTTATTATTGTAAATAGTTTTAAGAAGTAGATATTGATCATTTCTGTGCATGCTTCATGCTTCTGAACATTTTTTATTCACAACATTTCGTTCTGATATTAAATAAAGTATTTCGTCGTTAGTATACGTGAAATGCCTATAACGAAAAACATGCTTATAACGTAGGTTCGATATCTTTGCAATTATAAGAAAGAGGCACAATTTGCGTAGTGCGAAACATTTTATTGTTGCTTTAACCCGAAAAGATATAATGTTTAGTTTTCAAAACATTACATGACCTACACATTGCACAAAGAGAGAGAGAGATATACATGAAAGAAGGCGAAAGAGGGGAGTGAGTAAGAGAATAGAGAGTGATCAGAGAGAGCGGAACAAAGAATGAGAGTGAGTGAATAGGAAGAGAGGGGTAAGAGATGTAGAGAGTGGGAGAGTTACAGAAAGATTGAGGGATAGTGATAGATAGGACAAAAAGAGAGGTAGAGAAGAGGATGAGAAAGTGAGGGAAGGAAGGAAGAAGTGCTACATGTTCTGTTGGGCTTTAATCCGAGTCTGTAATCGTAATTTGGTGTTGATTATGTTAGCGGAATTATTTATTGCAATTGGTTAACTGGTTTGTTAAGGATTACATTGCAAGGGACAGGTATTAAATAATTTCACTTTATCTCTTCGGAGGTCGAGTGGTAGTTCATTAATAGAAAGAGGAGACGGTGACGGAGCAATTGAATGATAGGGGAGGCAAGTTATTTCGAAGGAAATAACCTGCCAAAGTACTACTAATAATTATTCTGAAACAGGTGGCATACCAACCCGATCTGCTGCTTAAGGATTTCATTCTGCCATTTCGTGGCAAATGGATCCGGTCACATTATATGTATAAATATGTATCTATTTTTGTGCGCGTATAATGCAACAAGAATAATAACAGCACAACACCCGAAGGAAAAGAGAAACTCAAAAACAAATATAAATGGTAGAAAAAACCTGTGGCATGACAATCACAAGGCCTTCTTAACTTTTTAGTAATTATTTCCATACCTATTACCTCAAACCATAAACATACACTTATTTTATTACCCAAATTATGTTAATAATCGTATGTGTGGATAATTTTGAAGAAGGAATCTTAATACTGCATCAGATATAAATGTGAAAAAAACATAAAATAATACCAAATAAATGAAGAAAGAATGAAAGGCGATAACATTAAAGTATACTCAGTAACTTTGTAGTTATTTAAACTACTATAACGTTGAAGAAAGCTTTACAGCCTACTTGGAGTAAATAAACCAATGTACATTTTATGCGTCTGCACATATGTCAAATATGAACTATTTCTAAAATACATTAAGAAAAAAAGTTAAAAAGTAATAGTCCCCATATAAAGAGTTGTGTGGGAAGAGCAAGTTGGGTAAGATTACTTCGCCATACATCTTTGAAATTGCCTGACTTGCCTCTCTCCATAGGAACAGTCAAACACGCACATTTGCTCACAGACATCTATGCAAAAACGTTTTTTTTGAGAGATTCAGAAACTCAACGTCGTGTTTCCGTGTGAAATTTTGAGTCGAACTTAATACTTTCTCAGAGAGATAATAAAAGTAGAAGTGTAAAGGAGGATATGAGCGGTCCACTACACGTTTGTATTTTGGATTGTCTTCTTAGATCACGTCTGTGAAAGAATCTGTCTCAAAGCGGCAAGCTTCTCCCAGCAAATTATTGTGACTTTGCTATTAAAAGAGAGGCAAGTTGGCCGTGCTCCTGAGGAATGCCAACTTTAAATTCCTGTCGTAGTTTACATGCTCTGATTGTTCTAGGAAAGTCCCCTTTTCAACTTGGTTGTGATAAAGCAAATATGCTTAATTTCAGTCACGAAAATCTAAAAGTGCTGCACCTACTTAGCGCCCTTGGTTATGAAGTAAAACATCTGATATATCACACCCACGCGACTTTCTCTATTCACTCTTCCACAAACTATTCTTACAAGGGATTATGCTTGTATCGACTTATTGTTAATCAATATAAAGTTGTTTTTTTTGCAAATTTCTTTGTAGATATAAGAAGGATACAGTAGGTTACAGGAATAATCACATTTTTGAAAATCGCGTCGCATGAAATTCCATATTTCATGTCTGACCACGAGAAAAAAAAACACAGCCATTTACCAGTTGAAAAACGTACGTATATGTGATAATTATAACCGTTAACAAATAATATCTCGGAAATGGTTAAATATACAACTTTTATTTCAAATAAATCGAATGCTTTAACAGGGTCTACATTTGCTTGTGTAATAAGCTTTTGTCTACCTCTTGAGGGTTTATCAACCTACATTAAGTCATTCAGAATGAAGCAGACTTTACAGAGTATATACATTTAATATACGTTTTATTTATAATGCAAATATCTTTAACATATGGTATTTTAATCAAAATTGTTAGAGCTATTTTTTAGAAAATAAAAACATGACGAAAACTTTCTCATTTAAAGGCTGTTTTGGAACAGGGGCATTTTCTTAAATATCTTCATTTCGCATCCTAGGAAGACGCTGAACGGTATTTAACCTACTTCTCGTTTTGAGCTAAGTTACAATAGTTCCACTGGGTCACATTAAATTTCTAAGTCAATATAAACTGCGTAATTTTTTTTTTAAAAAACAGCTCTCTCTCTCTCTCTCTCTCTCTCTCTCTCTCACACACACACACACACACACACACACACACACACACACACACACACACACACACACACACATGTGCACACACGCGGGCGGAATTGTTTCCTTGTTCTGTCTTTCTTTTTGTTGTTGTTTGTTTTGTTTTGTTTAGGGAACCTATAGGTAAGCAGTACAGCTTTCTCTAACCATTATGGTAGACTTCCATATCCATTCCACAAATCATTCGTAAACAGCTTGATGCTCTGCCTCTTAAAGATACCCATCTGTATAAACGCTAAAAATTGCCAAAATTCATAAAAATGTATTTTAGTGTTATTAAACAATAGAAACCTTCCACTTAGGTTCTCTGTAGCTTATAGCTGTACGATCTTTTATAGCATGTCAGGTAGGGATTTAAATGTTTCCCCACAAGTCTAGCTTCCTATAAAGTTGTAGTAAAAACGATAAATTTTGCCAACATTATAGTGAACAAAGTATTTAAGAGGAGCCTGTGAACATTTAAATAATAAATTAACTCCATAAAATCAAAGAAGATGAAGGAAGGTCTCTATATGCAATAAGTGGTTTTTAACTGCATAAAGTCATAGTGTTATTTTAGGGTTATGATTTTTAAACTGCTTTTTCTCTGGTTTTACATTCCCATTCTCAGATTCTCCCACACGATGTGCTTTTCCATTTAAGTCCATATATCCTCCTTGTTAACGATAGGACAAAAGAATAATGAGATTAATATTTGTTAAAACGTTTAGTCGTGATGTTATTAAACAATATGTTAAACAAAACGTGTAATTCTCATACTTAACATCATTTTCTCACAATTCAGTAGGATAATTAAAAATTGATCTCCACAATTTATTAATAAAATATTAAAGAGTTTAATAATAAAGTTTTATTTATTTCAAAACATAACTTGCATCGTGTGGAACAATGTTTAAAAGCATTAAGAAGCAATATATAAAATTGATATCTCTAAAACTAATTTAAAACTGTGTATGAAATTTCACATATATATATATATATTATATATTAAACATTGATGGGTGTATTAAAGTTTTAATTGGGTCGAGCAGAATTTGTAGATTTTTTAAATTTCACCAATGGGTTTCCTTAACTAACAGGATAGATGCTTTCCGAAATGCTTTCAAAAACTTTGTTGTAGCAAGTATAGAAGCAATACTAGGAGAATATCAAATGTTTAAAAAGTAGCTGACTCTATTCGCTTATACTCCAAAACAAGAATACATGATCACTAAAGCCACAGCAATTATAAATACAAATAACATATTTTAGCAAATGCTCCTATTTATCTGTATTCTATTGTTTAGTCTGTTTTAGATTTCCAGGTATATGAAACTCTAAAATTGAGAAGCTATCCACAGGAGACTCGATTTTAAGTTCATACTTTCATGTCGATATAACAAGTACGCAGTGTTTTAATAAAACCCTTACAGGCATTTTTAACAAAATAAAACATAAGAAAATATTTGCATTAAATTGGTGATCTGGTGTGGGAGAATTGTTAAAATCGTCGTACTACTTCCTTGAAAGGCACTGGACTTAAATATGAAGTTAGCCATTCATCCAACTTTCCGGTTTTCAGTCACACACACACATACGCACACACACAGATAAATATAGAGCGGGGGGAACTGGAAGAGGACAGCTTTTTCTAGATATGCTTTTCTTGAAATCTCAAAATACGTATTTCCAGTAAAATCTTTATATCTAACTTTTTGGGGAATACGTCATTTGCTTTACCTACCAGAGGTATTCGGGAAAGAATACAAGCAAGTTCTCTAACAACGATAAAGTGCGTATCTTAAGAGGAACTGCTACCGTTGCGCAAAACAATGCAGTCGCAATCCGAACCTTGAAGATGTCTGTAAGATAACTAGATCTCTCAGTACTACACGTACATCCTTTGTGAATGAATATATTTTTAAGACGTTGCACCACAAAAATCTCTGAGGTGTAACAACAACATATGAATGCGAGGTTTGTACTTCATAAAAACAGATTTCATGCATAACTTCGTGCCTATGTTCAGCATGCTCTTTTAGACATTAATCGTGTTGGAAATTATACTTTATACCAGAATCATGCTTAATTATAAACAAAATAAAAGTTTCAGCGCAAAATGGTAGTAATCGCAATACCTTACCAATTTATAGCACTTGAAGACAAGTGTTTACAAAGTTGAGAGTATTTATTATCTGGGATGAGAAAACCAGCCCAGCTAACAACAGAAGTAATCCTTTTTTACCTTCTCTCTCTGTTCTCTCCGCTTTTAATGCCTGTTGCTTAACATCGGTAAATCTAGCTACTACCTTTCTCTCTCTCTATCTACCTATCCTTCCCTCTTTATCTCTTTTATATTTGCATAGTCATTTGTTTGGTTTGTTATCGCCAGTTGCCTTGCCCCACCCCTTTCATGTTTCTCTTCTTTTGGTTTGGAACAGACATCCTTCATCACCTTCTTTTCTTTTGGCCTTTATTTCTTATGTTAATCTTCCTTTCTGATGATACTTTAGTTTTTTCTTAAGTATGTTTTCTTCCAATAGGAGTCTATTTTCTGTTTTCTTCTATTTTTTTATTTTCGTTATTTTATTGCTGAGCTTTATTGTTTGACTGCATACTGCTCTCGACAGATGAGCGCTTACCTTCCAGTTACTCCATTGTCCTGTAAATCGATTTTACATATTTTACCGTAGGCTTATTTTATTGAAAGTCCCACGAAAACTATGATGAGCCATAGTCAATATTTTTATACTAACTTTGTGATTTTATCTCTTTTGTCGGCCGTTGTCTTTCACGTAATAAAAGTGTCATCCTCTGCTGAAAATAAAACTGAGTTATCACATATGTCTATCTTAATACATTGTAACCTATTTGTAAATTAACGTAATACCAAATTGAACACTATAACATTATAAATAAATGATATTCAATTCAATCTCTGAGGCCAGGTTCTTCACCCAATACATATCCTTCCTCATTCTCCCTTCTTTTTCGCTTTCCTCCTCGTCTCCGCAAATCAACCATTTGTGCTAGCGTGGTTTACCATTTTCCACTGCTCCATATATTCACCATTCCTCTCAATGAGTCCCTTAGCATCTTATCAAAGTGTCTGCCAATTTCGTTTTCTTCCTGATCATTTCCCTCATTTTTATGCTTTCATCTATTTTTTGAAAAACAAATGCATCACTTAAATTGTGTGTTCATTTTGTATGTTTAATTTTTCCACCACACTCACATTTCAAATGCTTAATAGGTATTTTTCCCTTAAGTTAATTAAAAATTGAGTTTTATTTCTGGACGCCCTTTAACTGCTGCGGTGCTTAGCGTCCCATTCTAAATTGGACGTGAAAGACCGAACATTTTGCTCAGAGGCACACAATCAGGCTTGAGGTTCTTTTACGTGCTGTAAATCTACGACACGGAACCACTAGCTTTACTTCCCTTCCGAAGGAAGCCATACTAAGGATTTTTACGTCCGAAAAATCCATCACCCTCCGCCGGGTTTAAACCCGCGACCTCAGGAATAGGAGGTTAGTATGGTAACCACTACTCCACGGAGGATGATTTTTCTTTCTTCTTCTTCACTTAAGTGTTCGCTAATGACCTTAGCAGCTGTGAGCCCTAAACCCAACCACTGCTGTTTTCACTTAGTCTCAATACTTCAACTTTTGTACTACCCCATGCCTAACACCGCCAAAATACACTTCATATCACACTACACTTCCTCAATTGTTTCTTTAAATATAGTAAAACATTTAATTTCCTCTTTCCTTTTTAATTAAATGGTGGATAAAGTAACTGATTGCTTCCCTCTGTGTGTCGTAAACAAATAGGAAAAGCTTTTCAGCAAATTATTCCTTCCAATTAATCCTTTACTTGAAGAAACTATGTTATATTTTTAATTTTCTCAAAAGCAAACTTTAATTACAATGTTTACATTGTTAACGTGCGATATTGAATAAATTTTAACTGAGATGTTCTCATTAAGGAGTAGGTACATGCACCCCATGCGTTTTCTGGTTAAATTGTGTTTACACAGCCTGTTGAACGCTGCGGTTGGCAACATTCCCGATCCAATTGTTGATAAGGGTCACTGCATTCTAAGTTTACGTCCACTCCTTAACGGCCAGCACCCAACTGTGGAGACAGAATAGGCATGTTCAATAAATCTACCTGTAAGCACAATTATGCTATCTATTTCGATCTTGATACGTATTATGTGATTAAGCTGAACGCTGCATGACCCATGACCTGGGCCTACTAATGACCGAGCCGCTAACGCTGTTATCGGTAATAGATTACTGCATAGGGCTCCTCTGTTTATTCTACACTACAATATTACGATATTATGTCAGAAATATTGTTAGAAAGTGTAACCCTGCAAACAAATTGCTTACCCTGCCTTTCTGCTGCAGGGTTTGGGACTTTGCTGGGGACAATTTATTAAAAGAATAGTTTTATAACAATAAATAGCAAACAATAACTTTATATATAACGTCAATATATGTATAAGGTATATTTATTTATAATACTTTATAAATAACTTGTTATTACAATTGATAATAATTAATAATTATATATACACACGTTTCCTTTTAGATTGTGCAACAGGATGGATATAAATATAGAAAATGTAGTAGAAATATGTTGTGCATAAACTGTCACAACGCTCTTACAATCTCATGGGTAGAATAAATTGAGAATACCTGAGATTATAAGATGGCAAATTTGTGTACAACTCTACTACTCTGGAAGTAATTTTGCCTATGTCACGAGCGTTACCTACAATTTAAAACCGACTCTCACTATTAAATTGCAAGTTTTGGGGGTATATTAAATGAACAGTCTTGAAACAGCTTATTGCTAATGCAGTCGGCCCTCGTAGCCGTGATCGCTGGAGTGTATAGCTCCGGCGCTCCGCCAAGCTGAGTGTCGCGGGTTCGAGTCACGCATGAGTGCTTGTGTGTGTCTGTGTGTTGTATAGTTGCGGCAATAAGCGGTAACGAAAACAGTAAAAAAAACAGTATAAACGGGGTAAAACAAGGGAACTAGAAAAAAATGCACATGGAGTAATTTGAAAATTAGGTAATTTCACACTGTGAGAAAATTAAATAATTAATTTATGCAAAACTACACATCACAAAATGCTGAAGCCCTTTGTGGTATTTTCTAATGTAACACCTTTAACTGTTCAAAGTATAGATGTTTTTGTGATATAAGATGGAAAATTATAATTTAAATACAAGGTTATATGTTTCCAAATTAATGGGAAATACTAATTGAACTAATTGAGTCTAATGGTGTCTAAAACATGTGTTGCCCATAGACATCTAGTGTAAAGCATGAAAATCTATCCTTCTATGCCACGAAAAGTAAACCGGCCATATCAAAAGGTACGAAATAACACTGAAATTCTTCCTGCTCTACCCTCTCTCATGACAGAAACTTGCTCTTAATTAATGATCATACAGTTTAGAATTCGCTCACAGAAGGTCGGATTAATATCAGCTTGTACAGAACGTGATATTAAATGGGGCTGTGTTGGACAGAGCTTTAAAGTAAGTTGTATCGAATGTTTTACCCCATAATTATTATTATTATTATTATTATTATTATTATTATTATTATTATTATTATTATTATTTCCTTGTAGTCGTTTACAAAACTTAGAACTTTCTGCTGTTTTCCAACAACTGTTTTCTAACAACTAAATTGTTGAGACATGACTTATAGCAGTATCTGCTGTGGACTTAAAAACTTGTGTACCTTCCTATATTATTAATAACCGAGCGAGAGGCGCCGCAGTAACATATGCGGGTATATTCCCGGCGACCGCCCATTCTGATCCATGGGGTTTTCGTGGTTTCCCCGGATGATGCGGTTCTTCTCTACCACGATTTCCTTTCCATCATTTCCCATTCACTCCGTTTCCTTCTCATCTTTCAGATGTGCTTCTATGTTTCATAATGTATGGCGTTGCCGTACAGATGGCCCGAATGCATGCTTAATGGAAAGAGCGTTCCCTGTGAACCAAATACAAATTTACGAAGATTACAATATTATCCAATTAACCAATTAATATTTTGATTTAAAACTATCCTTTGATATTTTATACTTATTACTAACTATACGTTTAACTCTTAGAATTATTTTAGTATTCTTAAATCTCTTCTAATAATAAGGAATAGAACAGAAGGAGGTAGTAATCAATATCTTTATTATTTATTCGAGGGAGAGCTGTCCGACTGGTGGATCATTCTCGTCGGGTCTAACAATGCAACGGGTCTGCGCTTGGAAAGTTAGAGACTTCCGCGCGTCTCTGTGAGTCTGCCACCGGTATGTAGCCTCCTGTGTGGTCCCTTCACTTCATCCCTTCCTCCTGGGGAGTGGTAGGCACAATATATCTCTGTAGGTCGCGGTGCCGAGGTGACTCCCTCAGTTGAACAACCTATAATATACCTATATCACGTAATCCCATTCGAGTAAATTTCGAAATTGGTTTTACCGCCTGACTTGGTATTGATTGGGAAACTGGGTAATATTATAGCAAATTGCACGTATGTACGCTCGCTTCCACTGAGTTTCTTATAAGAACCAAATATCATGAAAAGAGCAGTTCTTACTATTCATGAACAGAACCCGCAGATTTAGGCATTATAAATCATTAAAATATGCAGGCAAAACACCATTATAAATATCTAAAATGGACAATAAAGGGCAATATAGAAAACCTACTTTGCACTATTCAGACAATCGCACTGTCAGAATATTTATGTTAATATTGTGTTGTATTATCTTTTTAAAGTACTTTAAAGTTTTAAACAAAATGTTAATTGTACTTGGCAGAAAAATGAAAACAATTAACAATACCTTATCGGCTTATTAGTTACACATGACAACCAAATGCTATTTTAATATTTCTGGAGTCATTTTGAGTCTCCTGTCAGGTAATACATTTCTCATCTGAGAAAATGACATTTCAAAATCTACAGAGGTAACTGTAGCAAACACTGAACCATTGTAGGGTCCATCCCTGTCGCAATTGAGTACCACCTTATAGAATTTTTAATGTTTTATAAATTTTCAAGATCAGAATTGTTCGAAAGCACCATTTTATACTTTTCGCTAACTAATGAAACCCATTTCCCTGGCCAATCTTTGCCCTGCATCATCCACAATTTTCAGTGACTTCGGCAAAGGTAGCCTTCTTTCTTGAAGCTGTGTACTGTCTTTAAGTGTCTGAATCCTTGACGGGGCTTTCACAAAGATCTTCTTGATACTGGAAATCAATTTGTCGAAATCCGGAAAAAAGCTTCGTATCTCTTCTGACATCCTGTGAAAACCATGTGCTACGCAGGTCACGTGAACTATTTTGAAAATAACACTTTTAAAGTTGTCCTAGCCTCTTGTATGGTGCAGCATCTGAGACGGAAAGTAAGACATTGTGGTATTGAATTTCTTCACGCCATCACATTGACTGTAATGAATTGGTAAAATTGGTTGAATTGTTAACTTTTCCAGACACTCTGTTGTATGTACGAATACTTTTATTGATTCACCTTTTGAAGGATCTAATGGTCCAACAATAGCATTGGCAATAATACGACCCGTAGGATCAGTTCATCTTTAATGATTTTAATTATATTATCGTAACATTCATTTAAATGCATTTTCGCAAACTTGACTCACTGGGCACAGATTTTTCCGTATACTTCTCAAAAAACTCAAAATATAAGATTCTGTAATTTCCAAAAAGGGGTTTCGGCATCAATAAAAGCTTTACGTAAATCGAATGCAAATTGCGATTTTCGAGTCGATGTTGCAATTGTCTTTGGAAGCAAAGAAATCTTCCCAGTAGCCTTGGAATGTGCATTTTTGTGTTCGATTGTACTGATATATTGAGAAATCGAATATTTATTTTCATAGTTCACTGACTGCTCATATGTTTTGCACAGAAGTATTTTACCGTCAGTAGGAAATACGTCGTATCCGAAAATATTAATGACTTTACAATTTACTGCATAAAGGAACACTGAATTTCAACACAACGTCGCAATACGCTCTATTTTATTTTAGTCGCTTTAACTCCTTGGTCATATCACGGTTGGTGAATAACTCTTAGAACGGTATGTGATGGACAGTTAATCTTCTAGGTCTCGTCTCTGTAACCACCTACTTCATGCCGTGCAGATGGCATTAGGGTGCCGTCCAGTCTAACCCCGCCCTCACACAGAACAGTGGACAGTTAGCCTTCTAGGTCTTATCCCTGTAACCACCTGCTTCATGCCGTGCAGATGGCATTAGGGTGCCGTCCAGTCTAACCCCGCCCTCACACAGAACAGTGGACAGTTAGCCTTCTAGGTCCCTTCCCTGGAAATGCCATCTTGCTTCGTCACGTGCTCACAGAGACTTCCAGCGTATAGCAGCCGGATCTTCTGCTTCATGCCGTGCAGATGGCATTAGGGTGCCGTCCAATCTAACTGCTTACATTGTCTGTAGATAAATGGCATAGCATTCGCTTTTACCACTTATTTTTCATTTTACTATTGTTTTAAACTTAAGATGGAACTTTGGGTCTTGGTATTAAATATCCAATCCGATATTTACCTTGGCAACTGAGGAAAACCACGAAAAAACCTCAGACAGATTGGTCGGCCCACGGAATTTGAACCCGGGACCTTCCGAATGCGGGCCACAGTCTTTACCGCCTGAGCCAACTCGCTCGGTAACGTCGCAATAAAAGATAAAAGAGATATTTAGAACAATAATGAAACCACGCTTTAGTCCTGGCACTCATTGTTGCTTTTCAAAGAGGTATGATGCGATAGGAAGCCAAGTAAACACAGGCGATAATTAAAACCCGCACCTCTTTTACGGCGACACTCATTGCTGCTTGTAAAGAGAATATGAACTAACTAGAAGGCAATAAATGACGTAGTTTTGATGCAGTCAAATTCACTGTAGCGGTTACAGAGATAAATTAAATACACATATAGACAATTTTTAATAATAAATAATAATCAAAAAGGCAACAAAACCATATTCATTTTGGCAATTAGGCCTTTTAATCACAAAGATTCGCTTTCAAGTTGAAGATTTAACACACTTAAAAAGGCATTCTGCCAAAGTTCCGGTCTCTGTTCATGAATATTCTTTACAGTGTAACAAGCAACTAAAGCATTCCACTAAAAAAGTTAGCCATGTGTTTAAGAGGCATATTTCTTCTACAATAACACCTAGTCACTTAAAAAAGATGCAAAAAATGGCATTACCTAAAAAAGTAAAAATGTAATTTCCTGTACTTTATTCTTACAATGTTGATGTTTTGTTTCAGGTGAGTGCTGTTCTAGAAATTAAAATTCTGCCAATTGCCAGGCGACATGGTAAGTGAACAACAACAACATCTACATTATTTACTTCAAATAAACTGTTAACAGCTCTGATAATTGTGCACATTGCTGGATTTGTACACTAAAATTGAAGAGAACTCACCCGCTTTAGCCCACACACGGCCAATTTGAAGAAGGAATTATCAAAACATAAGTGAACAAAATAGTAGTAAAAAAAATTAAAAGTACTTGCAACCATGCAAGCCTTCTTTAAGGATGTACCTAATCTAGAGAATTGTAGGTCACCTTAAGGTTCAATCAGGATACATAAATCAGATAAGGTTGAACAATCAAAGATCCCTAGTTAAGTCCAAGCTATGAAATTGAATTCTTCAAGTATGATTCAGTTATAACCTTTTCTAAACATAAGGTAGAGAAAGGATTGCATAAGAATTTCACAACCGAAATTTCCACAAACACAAATTTTAGGCCCATACTGAATCCAAATACTACATACTTAGAAAAATTTCGTGTCCATGCAATATTATGTGGTGTGTGTGTGTGTGTGTGTGTGTGTCTGTGTGTGAGTGTGTGCAAACATAAAGCTGAAATTAATTTTCAATAAATGTCATACTTTTGCAATTGGAAGACAATTGCAAATATTTACAGACAGCTTCTTTACTCCAACACCACTTGACATGAAAAATATCTATTTCAATTATTTTTTTAAAATTTGTTTAAGGTCGCTTTAACTATTTTGGTTTAATCGCGACCGATTTAGGTTCAGTATAACAATTTTAAATAACATTTCTTACAATGATTTTACAAAAACATAACGATTCACATTGAAAAATAACTATAGTCGTACAATTAGTTATTACACATTGCACATATCAATGGTTTACAACAACAATTAATACACAATGAATATTACAGTAATTTTAGAATGATAATTTTTTATGATTAGAAAAAAAAACAATTTCTTAATTCTTTTGATTAAACATCGTTGTATAATTCAATTTCTTTAACGAAGTTGATAATATTTCGACAGTGAGAGGATTCATTCAGTGCTGCATGAAGGTTTATTGGTGTACCAAATTGCTATCTCTGCTGTTGATACTTTGAACATCTCAGTATAATATGATCTACTGTTAGTGTTTGACATCTGTCGCAGGCTGGTGGAGGACTTCCGTTTAAAAGGCAGAATTCTGGTGTCCAATTCGTAGGCGGGTTATTGTAATTAGGTCTCTACGTTTGTGGTTTTTAGCTGGTTATTCTGCAGTAGAAGTCTGGCGCACATTCTGAAGTTTACTGTTGTTGTTCTGTATCCAAGTATTCCACCACGATTTTTTATTTGTCTCTTGAAGTGAGTAACTGCATTGTAGTAGGTTGTAGCTATGGTTGAGTCCTGTGCAGGTAGACATATTGATTCCTTTGCAGCAGTGTCCGCTTTTTTATCCTATAATTTTCTGATGAGAAGTACCCATATAGCAATAACGCAAATTTTGTTCAGGGTAGATAGGTTGGTGTAAAGTGAATGTTTGACTTGGACGATGCTGTTGGTGGAGTAAATGTTTTGGAGGGATTTTAAAGCAGACAGGGAGTCACAGTTGATAGGCTAGGTGTAATAATGTAGCGTTTTCAATATATATTCAAGTGCCTTTTTAATGGCATACAATTCACAGTTGAAGACTGCAAAAAGCGATGGTAATTTGTACTGGAAGCTCTTATCACCGCACAATATAGCGCAACCATTACCTTCTTCACTTTTGGAGCTATCGGTGTAAATGTGGAAGCTATTTGGATATTTACTAATTTTTTCTTTACATAACTGTTGATAAATTAATGAGTTGGTATTTACTTTTCTGTGTTCATTTAGCTCCATATCTATTAGTGGTAATTTATTTCGCCTAGGCGGTTCATTAAATTTCCTTGTCTTGAGGTTATACAGGGTATTGTCATATTTAGTTCCTTTAAATATCCGTGTGTTCTAATGCAGAACTGTAAGGAATGTGTCTGTTGTATAGGAAAATGGTTTTGAAAAAGTTTTGGGAAAATATATAAATCATCCTGGAGTGGGGTGTTGCTGTTATCTCGAGGGCATATGTGATACTAAGTTGTTTTCTGCGACATTCTAGTGGACTTTCATTAGTCTCAATAAGCATGCTGCTTACAGGACTGGTATGTAAGGCACCTAATGCAATCCGAATGACAGAATTTTGAATGACATCAAGCATTTTCAGGGAGGAGGATCTGGCAGAACTGTATATTATGAAACCGTAATCCAGCTTTGAGCGAATGATGGCCTTATATGTAGACATTAGCACATAGGAGTCAGCTCCCCAGTTAAGTGCAGCCAAAACTTTTAAAATATTTAGTCTTCTTCGTCAGTCATTTTTCAAATTTATTAATTGAGTCTGCAGTTTAGTTTTTTGTCAAATATAAGTCCTAGTATCTTTAAATTGTTTACGGTCTCAAGTTTTTGACTTTGAATTTTAGTTCTGGAGTATGGTTGTGTTTGTTTCTGGAAAATAATATGCATTTTGTCTTAGATGAAGATATTTGAAAGCCTGTTTCTGTACACAATTGCCGAATGCTGTGAAGTGATTCTTGCAGCAATCTTGAGCTGTAGTGGTTTTTCCTTTACAATAAATAATTACATCATTTGCAAATAAGCCGGATTTAACTCGTGATCTAATTTCTGAAACAATGCTATTTATAGCTAGTAAAAATAAAGAGAGAAGCTTAATACAGATCTTTGTGGTATGGCATTTGACATAGAGCCTTTTTTTGATAAAATGCCGTTAGCTTTTACTAGCTGCTGTAAGCAGTTATAGATAACCCCAAGTATGTTCCCTGATATTTTTTGTTGTATTAAGATTCTTAGCACGTATACTCGCCATACCATATCGTAGGCTTTATGAATATCCAAACTAACTGCAATTGCATGTTCTTTGTTGTGGAAAGCATCCAATATATCTGACTAGAGCTACTGGATTGTCGTTTGTTGAATAAAACTGTCTAAAACCATGTTGAGTTTCTGTGAAGAAATTATTCCTCTCCAGTCGTTAATTAATGATTTTCTCCATTAGTTTGGATAATGTTGATGCTATAGTAATGGGTCTGTAATTTTGTGGGAGTGAAGAGTCTTTATTAGGCTGTCATGCCACTGAGTAGGAAAGGAGCTTTGTGTCCAAATGTGGTTAAATGCTGATAGCAGATACTCCTGTGTCTTAGGAGGAAGTTGTAGGAATGAGTAGGAAATATTATCTGGTCCAGGACTGGAGTTTTTGCATTGGTAAAGAGCATCTTGTAATTCACTTAAAGCAAAATTCTTCATTATAACTTTCAGAGTTGTTCTGTAGGAAGTCAGAGATGTTAAAGTAAGTAACTTTGCCTTTGTATTCTAAAAATTCTTTTTCATAATTAGCGTTACTGGATATTTCTACAAATTTCTCAGCTAAGATGTCAGCAATATATTGTGGAGAAGTTACCTTAATACTGTTATTCTGGTCGTGCAACATATTAATCCAGTTGCTACGTTTAATGCCTCTAACTTGCTTTATTCGTTCCCACACTACTTGAATTGGGGCCTGATAAGACAGTGAAGATGTAAATGACAGCCACGAGGACTTTTTGCTTTCTTTAATAGAAAGCGTCTAGATCGTAATTTTTGAAAAAGCAATTTGTTTTCTGGACTTGGGTGGCGTTTGTACTTATAATAGGCATTATTTTTATTTTTGATTGCCTTTTTGCAGTTTTGATTCCACCAAGGAATGTTTTTACTGTCATGGTTAACATTTACAATAGGAATACTTGATTTCGCACTGTTTAACATGGTATCAGTGAAATTAGTTATTATTTCACTTGCTGTAAACTCAGGGAATCTTTCAAAAGGAATTAATGAAGTTTGTCCGTAGAATGTTTAAATTCGTTCCAGTTTGCGTGACGCAGGTTCCATTTAAATACGGCATGGTAATTCTTGAAATCTGATCAGTATCTAAAATAATTGGAAAATGGTCACTTCCTATTGGGTTATCATAGACATACCAGGTAAATAGAGGCGTAAGGCTAGGAGAACAAAGGGTAAGACCTATGCTGCTGTAAGTTCCGTGAGTAATATTGTAACGTGTAGGACCGTCAGAATTTAGTAGGATCAAATCTTGTTTTCGATTAAAGATTCCACTATTCCACCTCTTTGATTAGTATGTGCACTGCCCCAAAAAGAGTTATGCGAGTTGAAATCTCCAAGAATAATAAATGGCTTTGGTACCTGTACTATTAGTTCTGTTAGGTTCCTCTAATTTAATATTTTGGCTGTTTGGAAGCTAAAAACATTGAATATACACATAGTATTGGGCGTTAAGACTGTCACTGCAACAGCTTCTAATTCAGATGTTAGGGTGAGTTTACGATGTGCAATACTATGGTGTATGTAGGTGGCCACGCCTCCACTTGCATGTACAGCAGAGGTGCTATTTTTATCGCATGTTGTGTATTGTTTATTGTTACTGGTTTAATACTGGCTTTGGAAGTTAGTTTGTTGCAAACAGATAAGAAGAGGTTGGTGTTTGTGGATTGCATACTGTAAATATTCATACTGGGGTCGAAATCCATTTATATTCCATTGGAGCAAAAACGACCCAGTATAAAATGGATTAGTTACTGTCATCTGTTAATGTAGTAGAATTGCAAGCGTTTTCAGCATATGCTTGCAATTTGCGTTTTAAGAATGAAAAACGTCGTTTCATGTTTTTGTCTTTTAATAGACAGTAATGCGCATCCAAAAGTTTTATCAGGGGCTGAAAATCTATATTTTCTAAATATTCAGCGCAACAGCTACTGGTTTCTAATTTCCTTTAGTTCTCTCTAAGAGACTTTTGAGTTGCATATAATTTAGTAGATGCTTGTTTTGAGTGTCAGATAAGCTTTCGTTTAGTGGAGTAAGTTGTGAATCTAGATCGTGATTGTTCTGTATTTTCAGATGGGGCTCGGTTTTCGGTTTTTTTAGCTTGTTATGGTTTATTATGGTTTACAGTTGCCGAACTCGCTAATTTTTTTGTTACTGGTTGTTCTTTCATATTGACAATGGCCGAGTCAGAGGAAGTAGAGAGCGGACGTTTCGCTGGTTGTCGCGCTTCCTGAAATAACTGGTTTTAATGGTGGGAATTAAGTAGTATGTGTGCTGTGATCAGGTTTTGTTTGTGGTTCAGTATGTTGTTCATCCTTGTGTTTACAGTCTTTTGCTACATGGCCTGGTTGTTTACATATGAAACATGACAGCGAATCAGTTGTCAGATACGTCCAGTAAGTCGTACCATCATATACCACATCCATGGACTCTGGGATTTTAGCCAAGTCACCTGGGTGCATATAAACTTGTTTTCTAAAACTTAGAAAATGGGAAAATCCTGGTTCTGACATCTCCGCTGTAAGAGGTGTTGTAGTTGATCCCAAACATATAGTTTGTACCGTTATACAGCTTTCTCTAACCATTATGGTAGACTTCCATATCCATTCCACAAATCATTCGTAAACAGCTTGATGCTCTGCCTCTTAAGGATACCCATCTGTATAAACGCTAAAATTGCCAAAATTCATAAAAATGTATTTTAGTGTTATTAAACACTAGAAACCTTCTACTTATGTTCTCTGTAGCTTATAGCTGTACGATATTTTAAAGCATGTCAGGTAGGGATTTAAATATTTCCCCACAAGTCTAGCTTCCTATAAAGTTGTAGTAAAAACGATAAATTTTGCCAACATTATAGTGAACAAAGTATTCAAGAGGGGCCTCGTGAACATTTAAATACTAAGTTAACTCCATAAAAGCAGAGAAGATGAAGGAAGGTCTCTATATGCAATAAGTGCTTTTAACTGCATAAAGTCATAGTGTTATTTTAGGGTTATGATTTTTTTATAGTTTGTATTTCACGATCCAGTACATAGTGAGGAATTACGGGGCACACATTTGAAATTATTGCTCTTTGAAATTTTGTTAACAATGGTCTTATTTCCAAAGATACGTCTGCATTGTTTATTCTAGTTTTACTCTTTTATTTTAATTGCTGTGCTATTTCGTTGTTTGCTAGATAGAGGCAGATACGGCTTCTGGCAATTCTAGACGCAAAGCGTATATTTGTAGACTTAATTAGCTTACCAATAGCATATGTATATTCCTTTAGTGTGAGTCCATCCACAGAATCCAGGATGACATCCTTCTGCGTAACAGTGGCATAGTTTCTAGATGATTGGGATCCATTTGGTTGTATTTCCGAAATGGTGGCCCCTTGTTCAGAGATCATTTCGATTTAACGATTGGTTTTGTTGCTTCGTTTGGATAGGTTAGATACATATGTAGGACTTTAGCTCCCTGGTCGTACTTAACGTGATTGAACTGTTTTAGATTAGTAACTGTGCAGAAAATAACTTACAGTGATACAAGATGAATTAAAACACTCCTGTAGATCTCTTGCATGCAATTTTAGCCATTAATTGCTGAATAACTAATTAAAATAGGCATAGGAACAGGCGGAACTTTTCTACAGAATCCATGACCTCACTATTATTTTAAGGGGTCTTCTAAGAATTGTCATCAAAATATTGTAAACTTAAAAATGTTTGCTTTGTTATTTCTGTAACGAGCCTAGTTAGTATCCTAGATTTCCTAGTTAGTATCATCGATTTTTCTACAAGTGAGAGACCATTATGCTATAAATAGTTTATTAAAATATGCTTACAAGTTATGCTAATTATTTTCATGGCATTAACACTTTTCCGAATGCTTGCTGTTCTATGTTTCAATTTTCTAGCCTTTAGTTTAAGTGTGAGCATCGTTTAGAAACATTTAAAAATGAACATCGCCGTTGCTTTGCTCGGGTTCGTAATGAAATCTTTTTCTCAAGATAATCACGGTTTGATGTGTAATATAAGAATTTGAATACTGTCTCCATATGCTGCATACAGTTAAGTTCATAGGTACTGACTGATTTAAAACCGTTTCTAGAATCAATAAATATGCGCAAACAAACGTTAACCGTATAACACATTTAAATGAAGTGTATTTTGCCAACAGATATGTATGCTTGACGTAGCGGGTGCACGTAGGCACTTAGTGAGTCAATAACAGCCAGAAGATGTGGGTGTGTTGCAGGAGTGTACATGAGAAGAACAGCGTGCAGTTATGTTTTTGTGGGCAAAAGGTCTGTCCAAAGAAGGGCATCGCAAATGCATTCCGTGTACGGTGAGAACTGTTTATCACGGAAAGCTGAGCTCAATTGGGTTCAGAAGTTTATCACGGGAAGATGAAGCATCAGAGATCAGAATCGTTCTGCGGAAGTATCAACTGAAACCACAGTGCAGCTTATGGAACAAATCATTCGTAATGCCTGGCGTCTGACTATCGATGACGTAGTGCGTGCTGTAGGTTGTGGAACTGCTTACATCAAGGGTGCAAAAGCGACTTCCTTTCGCGAGTCACCAAATATACAACACGCACTGCATCACTCAGCAGCATGTGAAAATCAAACGGACGGTTGCAGAGAGGGAACGGCGCCTGCGAGTCACGTTTTCGCCACCTCTGGCTTACATCATACATGAGCAACTGAAGTTTCGCAAAGTTTGTGCACGGTGGGTGCCCCGCTGGTTGTCTGAGGAACACAAAATGAACAGAATGGGTCTGTCCTTACAGCACCTCACACCGATCTCTGAAATCTGATGCTCCTCCTACACGTGTTAAACGTCTGAATCCAATTGAACACAGTTTTCCGTGTTAAACGGTTCTCACCATACACAGGACGCATTTCGCTACGGGCTTTTTGCCCCCCAAAAAACGAACAACCGCACGCTGTTCTTCTCGTGTGCAGTCCTGCAACACACCGTCTGGCTGCCGCTGAATGAGCAGGTGCCTACGGGATGTCACGTACCCGCTACGACAAGCATACATCTGCTGGCAAAATTTA
This sequence comes from Deroplatys truncata, assembly GCA_030765065.1. NCBI lineage: Eukaryota > Metazoa > Arthropoda > Insecta > Mantodea > Mantidae > Deroplatys > Deroplatys truncata. The sequence continues at coordinate 178,617,325 of CM060977.1, read as the reverse complement.
AATATACAATACAGTAAACTGACGTTTGCGACCTTCTTTTCTCTGTTTTACTTTTATCGCTTATTACCGTTACACATACGCAACACACAAACACATATACCCATGCCCATGGCGAGATTCGAACCCGCGATCCTCAGCTAGGCTGAGAACCGAAGCTATACACTCCAGCGACCACGGCTACGAGGGCTGGCCATATTGACTCACTCTCGTATATTGCGATTAGCGTTAATTACTTAGAAGTCAAGTATTTAAATGGCATTTGTGAGTTGTAAGAAATTCATAGTTACAAGTCAAATATTCTTTACTTGTTTTGTTTGCACATCGGTCTTTATCTACGAATAAGATCCAAAGGGCAGTTTTGACTTTAAAAATACACTCTGGTATTTGCTGTTATTTTTACTTTATTTATAGTCGCTTCAACTACTGGGTCATATCGCGATTTATATTTATATATACGAGTACAATAATAATAATAATAATAATAATAATAATACGTTGTATACTTTACATTGATTAAATACTACAATAATTGTAATACATTGTTACAAACATATTTTACTTTATTAAGTCTTGAACACAGCTAGAACAGTATAACCACTTGCCTATTATACATTTTTATTTGATGTGTTATATTAAAATCTTGTTATACAGTTTGATGTCTTTCAAGAAACAAATAATGTTTTTGAAATGAGTAGCGTTGTTTAAAGCTAAAAACATATCTTCAGGGATGTTATGTGTTCTTCCCTCCATGGTATTACTTTTGCATTTAGTGATGAAGTGTCCGATGGTAACAAGGCACTTGCAGGTTTCGCAGTGAGGAACATTAACTTTGGCGAGTAAAGGAATGAGTTAGGCATGAATGGCCTATTCGTAAACGTGATATAATCAGTTGATCTTTTCTTTTTAGAGTCTGCAATATGCAAGGTTTTGTGGAGCCTTTCCTAACTATGTGGAGTTTGCTTATGTTTTCATGACCCAGTCTTGTTTCCATTTGACAGTTGGTGTGCTAAAAATAACTTTGAGCATCTCTGTACGGCACTGGCTATTCTTCCACTGGGGGTAGCAAAGTGGGACGGAATCCAGAAGAATATAACTTCTTGAGTATTTGTAGTAATTTGGTTGTAAAGACTTTGGGTATCTTGGATTAATGTTAAATCAGTAGAGCGGTCTCGGACACTCTGAAGAGTGCTTAGTGAATCAGTTATAACTGCGCTGTGTTTATGCTGTGCTGAGGTATCGTAAATCAAAGCTTGTTTGACAGTATAGAGCTAGGAGGAGAAAACAGAGAACAAGTCTGGAAGCTTGTACTTATGTTTAGCATCCGGAATAATTATAGCACAGCCATTATCCTGATCAGATTTGAAGCCATCTGTATATATAAATATGTGTTTAGCATATGTGTTACGGATTTCCTGGTAAATTTCTTTATATATGAAAAAATCTGTATATAATTTCTGGTGAGTTTTCATGTCCATATTAATTCTAGAAATAGTTAACCTCCAGGGTGTAAAATCCTGAAGATATGTAGACATTATTGGAGGTATTTTAATATTAAGTTCATGTATGATTTGTTCAAATCTAAGATGAAAAGCTAATGGCTGACTTGTATTCTTGGTATTTCTCACTTGTTTTCTTTGGATTGAATCAATACTGGGTTTTAAACACTGAAATATACATACATTTACATTTTACTTTATATATCCGTATTACGTTAGTACTCTCACTCGGAGGCTTAAATGAGTTAAACGATGGTTCTAGTTAAACAACGTAATGTTTTTACACTAGGAATAGCAGAAAGGCGATTTACAATAGTACTTCGTTCCCCTCTGCGGCTCCCTCTATGGCCATGCGTCCATTTTTACTTTCTCTACTACGTATAGTAAGTAGGGGAAGTATTGTATTCCACTCAAAATTTCGATACCGAGATTTCACCGGAAATACATGTTTTGAGACCCCTTGAATCCAAAAAATGCATTTTTGGAAACATGTCCGTGTGTGTCTGTGTGTGTGTGTGTGTGTGTGTGTGTGTGTGTGTGTGTGTGTCTGTGTGTCAGTGAACAGCATAACTCAGAAACGAACAGTCGGATAAACACCAAACTTGGTATTTAGGTTCAGTATCTTCCAGAGACGCAACACGAAGGTTTTCAAGCAAATCCCCCACCCCAGACTACCCTTTACATGAAATATTTTTCGAAAATTTTAATTTTCTCAAAAATGGCTCAAACGAATTTGATGAAAATATATGTTTAAGATAATCTCATGAGAAATGAAATGTATATCTCGAATTTTCTGGGAATGTCTCTAAAAGTATTCTTCATTGTGAACGACTTTTGCATAACTGGTAAACCATAAGAGATAGACAAAATTTTACTACACAAAAAATGTAGGTCGCGTTAAAATGCACAATTTATGTCATATACATTTCTTTTGTTGAGTGAACCGTTTCCGAGATATTGCCTGTTATTCCCTTAAACTTTTCATTACTTTTACTTTTTCTCAAATTCGTTATTCATTTTTTTTATGTCCTGGATATGCAAAGAGAATGGAATGCACCACATAGCAACCAGCGTTAAAATATTTGACTATCGCTTAAAACCTACCATATTCCCCTTGCATCTACAAGGAAATTACCAATAAGATTGACATCTCGATATCTCGATTAACATGAAGCATATGGAGAATAGGCGTTTGTGAAAATAGATTGTACAAGAGTAGAGAAAGTCATGTGAGTGTAACACATCAGATTTTTATTTTATGGCTGCTAGGTGGTGTTCCACGTGTGACATAATTGCTGACTAGGCGAACGGAGATATTTTCGTCACCCCAGCTTTAAACCAAGAACGTTATTATAGATTCGATTTCAAATATGAGTGATATGTCGTGACATCTCTGGTATGTATATTTTGAATTCGTTTGATAGCCACTAACTTAACTGTGGTTAATATCACTTCGACTGAGTCTACAACAATCCATATAAAGCTTTATTCTTCTACCTGAAGCTAACATTTAGGTATATATGAGTGTATAGAGAGGTTTGGATTACACGACACTTCGTAATACGCATTTTTAAGAACAGAAAGTTGAGACATCATTCCACTACCAACCAAAATAGTCCTTATACACCAGCCATGAACTTAATAGAAATTTACCTGCAAAAGCATAACATAAACATAACAAACAAATACTTTAAGAATGCCTAAGTTGGCGTGAAAAGGTTATTTAAAATGCTCTGTATAGTTTGTATGCTATTCTTGTTAAATACAATTTTATACAAAATTCAGTAAGGATAATGAGATCTCTAATTATAAGCAGCATTTTAAGATATAGATTTTATTTTCATGCTAATATTTTAACCTTATGACAATACAATAAAAATCATTATAAACAATTTAAAAAAAATAAATTAAGTTTTGCATGTAAAGAATTATTATTTGTGAGGGGGAGTTCTGTAAAAAACCTTGCATTCTAAAAGATAATCAACTTAAATACGAAATGTGGCTTATCTGACTTTCCATTTGTAAGCTATGCTTGTCAGAGACAGGAGACAAATACTCCTATGTTGAGGAAGAGCTCAGGAGTCATCTAAAGTAATCGGATTATGCAATTGTAACATATCCTCTACTTCAGATGAAGTAGAGAAAAGAAAAGTAAAACCAATATTTTTCTTCAATAATACACCATGTTGAAAGAATTGCACCAGAGAAAAAAATGAATAATAAGTATTGGTAAGTAATTGTTCTTTCACACAAGCGGTGTGCAGGATAAAGTTAGAAAAACAGAATTGGACTGAAAAATACAATGCTATACCCGGGATTTGAACCACGGAACTTCCGGTTTCCGTCCAGTATCTATAATCTCTGATTCTACGTTTCCAATAATGAATTGTTTTCTCCACTCTTGCAAGTGCAACAGCTGGACATAAAAGAGAATAATCTGTACATATGTGCCCTGTTCGATTATTTATGACTGTGTTGCATTACCTCCCTGGTAGCAGTCACCTCTTTTAGATTAAACTTTATCCTGGTATTCTCGGGATCCCTGCTTCTGCAATAAAACAAGAAAATAATATTTCCTCAGAAATGAAGCAATGTTGTACTAAACCCTTAACTTATGACTTATTAGCAATGAAAGCTGAAACCACTTTTGTCCGGAAGATATGAGAGAGGGAGGGAGGTTTAACACATAAAAAGGCAAAGAAAGACAAATCCTTTAAGCTTTAAAACAAACGTATAGTCCTTAACTAAGCTTTAAACTTTAACTTGGTCTTTTCTAAATGCTCATGGAAGTAAAATCCTGTTCTCTCCTTGTGGAGTAAACTTCGTCCCCTCGCACACATTCCTTAGTCTCTTACTCTTTATATTTACATGTTTTAAATTGTACTGGTCCAAAATGCAGATAAACTTGCAAACTTCACTCGCTTGCGACGTATCATCAAATGTATCCTGTATTTTGAGTATAATAAAGTCTACTGTATTGATACATAGATTATCACTTATATTATTCTCTCTTTAGATGGCTATAGTTGCAAAATTATCAACTGTAGGGATGGAGAGCTCTCAGCTTCTTTTATATTTCATTGTTTATCAAGTTAAAATGTTTTTTAATGAAATATATTAGAGTGTAACGAAAATGACATAACCTAACGACACTTGTCATTAACTCATTACTAATAATTTCAAGGTCACAAATACACCTACTAAAGCATAATACATGTTGGGTTCCTGCTCAAAAAGAGGTGTTTATCTTTTGGGTTAAGAATTCCAGAAACAAACCAGTTTTTAAAAACTTCGATCATAACGGATTAATGAAGTATACGATTGGGGACTAATTATACGTTTCAAAGAGTCTTTCCTTCAGGATTACATTTCCTGCAATTTGACTATTTTACTGGTTTTAACAGAGACAATTTTTGTAGTTGCTTAGCTCTACAGTGCTTGAGTTTTAGCTTCACCGACGGCAGGAGAGAATATACTCTTTAACCTATAATGTGTAATTGTGGGAGATCTTTTACTGCCAAGAGCTTTTATGCCATTGAAAACAGCAATGTTCTCTGTTTTCACAATAATTATAATTATAACTACAATAGTAGGGCCTATTATCTTTTGTGTTTAATTTCTGATAACCTTTATCCCTCAGCTCTCTCTTATAATATTGGTTCTAAAATGCTGAATTACCTAGATAAGACTATGGGAATTACATCACCAGCCCGTCAATCCTATATACTCATCCTAACATAGAATTAGCTAATGTATCGCACCATACATAGTATATTAATTGCAATGTACTGATGTTAACTGAGAAAGAGGAAGCTGTCATTTTTGAGCCGATATATGGTTTATCCTTCTCTGGAAATCTAATATTTTTGTTGTTTATAGTAGCATTATGGTACCTTTGCGCTCCGCACTAATATAGAATTTATAATCATTATTGTAATTAAAGCCACATAAATAATACTCAAGCAGTGCTAAAATCGTGTAGCGGGGCTCTTGGAAGGCTTTTAGTGCTCATTCCGCTATCCTTTCATCATTAAAAGCGCAGCTTAATTACGTGACATCACACTAATGAAGCAATATGGCACCGGTGATGCGACAGAATGGGTGAGCAGAGGTCCTGAGTTAACATGCTCTGCGACACATTTCCCTGTAAATGGACATTTGACATCACCATGACGGACGTGGAATTATCGATTCTTGACGTGATATATGGCTCTTTGAATCTAAGACTCGCTCACTATGCAAATATGACTTTCCTGGATGCTCCATTATTGGAAATATTTCACAATGGTGATTGACCCTTCATTAAATAAATAATATGCATATTAAAATCACGTATTATCACACTGAAACATTGAATATTGAAATTATTATTAACAAACCATACGAAGTATTTCTTGAGTACATTTATAAAGCATAGGTATGAATACATTACAATAGAAATCAATCATTCCAGAATAATCAGTCCTGAATAGCTAAACACAAAGTAATTGTTCGCTTGATATCGTTACCGGGAACACCTCTCCAATCCTGGAAACATCGTGTGGGCTGGGGATCCCAGTTGGGGTAAAATTGTTGATAGAACCGGCAGCCTATTGCACAAGCTGTTTACATTGGAGTACACGGAAACGTGCCATAAAGTCCCCCGAACTCAAGGATATGAAAGTCCTATGTGTAACATTCTCATGACTTACTCTACCCACTATGACTTTTAGACATAGCTTCTACAAATTATTTTTCTATTTACTCCATATTACCGGAATGAACATTTATAAAGTTACTTTCATTACACATTTTGTTGTATGAACCAATGGGATGCAGCAAACCGAAGCGATAGCCAAATGTGTGAAAACATATCGCTCCTTCCATAATATCACAAGAAACAGGTGAAAGGCGACAACATTTCAAAAACTAATAGGTGTTGAAAAACTCAAACAATAACATTGAGTGTCTCGGAAATGTCTGATGCTACGTTATTTGAAATAATTACGAGTTTTAAAGAGAGAGGTGTAGTGTATTTTTGTCTCTCACTTATGTTTTACTAATTATACAAAATTCTCTCCAGAAGAAAGCTTTAGGCACTATTCCTATCAAACTAAAAATAGAATGTCTTAAAAATATGTCACTCTAATCATAATCGTTACAATTACTTCCTGAAAAACAATAAATAAACATGTATATGTAAAGGGTGGTTTGCGGAGAGGGAATGTTGTTGAAAATCTTTGTGTCGCTTCTTTAAAAGGTACTGGACATAAATAACAAAAATCTGGTATTTACCGAACTTTACATTTTTAGTTATTCTGTTCACAACACATACACACCCATAATCACACACACGGATTTGATATACTACAGTCACATAACATTCTCAATCCACTGTCATATGTTTTTATTTAGCCTATACAAAATTTGTACGAAAGATTATGTATCTATCTATTTCATGCTAATCAAGATAAACATTTTGCAGAAATGGTTTCATTAAACATGAATTTCATACTCTTTCAACTTGGAAGTTGACAGCTTCAAAGAATAACAGATGTACTGGAAAATTCGACCCACTAACAACGGATATCTCGGAGGTGGTTAATCCGCAACAAAACTTTATTTGAAATGCATAGTGTGTTTTAATGACATCTAAATTTTTGAGCAATAAGTTCTGTCTATCTCTTATGTTTATAAGTTATACAAAATAATATAATTCATCGGAATAAGAGATCTTCCCAAGCAATTTCTATTAAATTCAGAATATACATTTTATTTGACATGTAAATATATTCAATATATCAGGTGAGTTATCTAACATCCATTTTCAGCATATTCTCGTTTAAAAACAATAAAGTAACTAAAAGTAATAGCATAACGTAACGACGCATTTAGGATTGCCATTTCCTCCGTGGTCTGGGTTTCATGCTAGCCTCTAGTTCCCGAGGTCGCGGATTCAAACTCGGCGGATGGCAATGCATTTTTTCGGGCGTAAAAATCCTTCGGAATTGAAGTAAAACCGGAAGTCCCGTGTCGTAGATTTGCAGTGCGCAAAAGAACCTGGTAAAGAGACCTGTGAACAAAATTTCCGGTCTTTCACCCCCAATATAGAATGGGACGTTAAGAACTATAACAGTTAAAGAGCGTCCATAAATAAAACTCAATTAACAATTTCCTTTCTTACGATATTACTTCGTAATTAAGAGCACCTTTTTCATGCGTTCGACATTCCGAAACGCGCCTGAATAGTTAACTAACTCCTAAGTTGGGTGTACTTACAGTGCATGCAGTGTATTTCCTCAACACCGAGGTAACACCTCCTTCACCAAAGCTAGCCCTACCGTACGCATGCTCCGGCACAGCGGGGTCGTCCAGGTACAAACAGCACCAAAGAAAATTTTCGGCGGATTTTGTATCGTTTTTTGGGGTCTTTTGAGGCATGTCCTTCACCTTACCTATTGCAGAGCGTGGTGGCTTGATTACACAGAAATAAAGGGGGAAAGAGGAGAGGTTGAAGCCTTTCCATTTTCTGGTGTTATTGAAACCAAAACATGTTTATTGTCTCAGAACCAGTCATGCCGTATACTAGCGAAATTACTCGTGGACGTATCGGGGTAGGTGGGAGGCTGGTTGCATTGTTACAGCCATAAAAGTGTTTTTATAGTAAATTACTGCATAAACATATTCCAGGAAAGTGGGGAAGTCGGTCTACATACTCGTCAGAAAGTGGGCACTCCCCGTAAAACATTCGCAGATGATGATAATGCCAATGACTCCTTCGTTATAATTGCCTGATCATGTTTAGAAACTATAGTTATATGTGTATATGTATATGGTTTACTGAATATGACATACACATTATGGTAATAAAATTGGGTTATATTTTTGTCTATAATCCTGTTGTATTCCTATGATCAGCAATATGTTAGTAAAAGTACATTAATCACTTATAGCTTGAATTAGAGGGAAAACATGCTGATTTATTTATTATTTCATTATGTTTGCTTCTATGCAGCAACAAGCATTGATACCACTGTGAGAATACAGTTCTGTTTATTTTTTGTTATAAAGTATTGCTATGTAGTTAATGAATACCATTAAAGCTTTAATTTGAAAATCTTCTCACACTGCACATTTCGCTAACCTGGACGCTCATCAAGTTTTCCCCTTAGCTTTTAACCCTTCCAAAGTCGTGTCTGTACTAGCCGATAAGGTATGGGCTACCTAACACGATTAGAGGTCTGTATGACGAACGGAAGGCACTCACTCTACCTCTTTCTCTTTTAGTCAATGCGATCAAGAGCATAAACATATGTTTCGTTTCTACGCCGTTTTGTAACCTTTGTTATGGTTATTAGTGCAACTATTTAGCAGATGGACTGGCGCATCCTTGCACTGTGGCTTAAAGCAAACTGAGGCAGTATTTTTAACACTTAAATGATTTCAGTCTAATTATATAATACAAATTCAATATCAGAACGCCTTAAAGCAATATGTGTATGTAACAATATATAAAAAGTGAATACTACAGTCATTGTATATCTGTATATTATTGTATCCACGTGTAATAATGTGATGTAAATGTATTACGTAATTTAATAATGTAAGAGCTGTGAGAATAATAGGATAAAAGTTGCTAACAATGAGGTAACATTGAGGTAACCTTGAGGCAATAATGAATTTGAAAGTTTATATTCTACTAGTCATTATTGCACCAACAATAATGTAATTTTAGTGACAGTTTATAAAAATAGCCAATCAACAACCAGAAAAAGTTTTAGTTAAATGGAGGTATTCTACTGGAGTAGGATTAGCCAATCAGAAACTGAAAAGGAGAAAATTTTACAAATTCAGGAGTTAGTTGCCTGCAGACACTGTTTGTAACCGGATGCGTGATGTGTCCTGGAGAAATTTTATACGTATTTTGTGTGAGACGAAAAAAAAGTTTACGTCCTAAAAAGTGCAGTTAATTAATAAAAACATTCTCACAGCTCTCTATATCAGTGAAGTGTTATTTAAATCCTGTCAAGCATTAATAAATAGGAGTGAAGTAAAACTATAATCTGTGTAAGGCTACATTCTTAGTCGCACCATAACCCTGCCAAGACATCCATGTTTCTAACAATAATACTGACGCAGCCGAGGCAAACATAAATATATAATATATTGAAAGAAGCAGTCAAATTACAAAGTTAATATTTTTTAAACTTGGGGCAAAGGCCACCTGAAAGTACACTTGGGGCGGAGGCCACCGGAAACTGTTTACCATACGTGCGGTTGGAACTACTACAAGTTTGGCTCCCCAACAGTTGAAATATAATACAACTCCTTCAATACAAACTACTTCAAATTGACGCCCAAAGCGTGGTGCAAATAACGTAGCAAACCATCTTCTCAAAACAATGAAATGGCCCTGGCTTCGTAAGGCCGCGTACAACGATAGTTAATGTGACGTAGACGCGAGGTGCAGTTAGATTTTCTTTGGCGCTCTTTGTAGGTACGATAGTCCTATGGTTAACCGGGTTCGCGTCGAGGCGTTGTACTTCTTTTTATATTCTCATTAAAGCCAGCACGAGATGATATTATAAGAAAATACATTTTTATGCATTGGATCAAGAACCAAAATTGTGAAACTCTTAAAACATCGAAACTATCTGTGATGTGTAAGGTCCTTATTTTCTTAGATCAAATACGTATAATCCTGATTTCATCTACATCAATGTACCTATCGCGTTTAAACAGATATCTACACATAGTTTACTAATAAAGAAACGGTACCAATAATAAAATATTAAATGCAAATAAAAATAAGAATTGCAAATTAGAATGATAATAACAACGTTAAACATAATATTAGTTTAAAGCAAGATTGTTTATGAACATTACAACACAGTAAATAAAATAGCACACGCAGATCATATTCGAACCACTTATACTACAGGCGGATTATTTACAGCTCACACGCTCGTTCCACCTGAGCTAACTGAAAACGTGAGAGATACATAATCAATTTATCATATGTTGCATTTTGCTTGTACCAGTATACTTTTTCAGTTGTGCAAACGTCAGCTGTCTAATTACGACTGTATTCAAAGGGGAATGATATAACATCGACTATATTATTAGTACGTGCAACCCAAGACATCCATATTGCACACTTTGTGTGGATACTACCATAGAAGTCAATGTTTTATGTCGGAGTATACATTGCGGATTACATAAAGCTGCTAAACTAGGGGCGATATTATTTTAATGGAAATCATTAGAACCACTTTGACGAAATAAAACATAACTAAATTTTTTTCATTGTAAAGGGTAATTTGGGGATGGAGAGCTTTGTTGAAAATCTTTGTGTTGCATCTTTGGAAAATATTGAACTCAAATACCAAGTTTGGTATTTATCCAGCGGTTAGATTTCATTTATGCTGTTCACATACAGACAGACAGACACACAGACAGAACCATTTTCGAGATATTGCTTGTTATTCGCTTAAATTTTCCAATACTTATACTTTTCTCAAATGGGATTTCGTTATTCATTTTTTTTGTCCTGGTAATGCGAAGAGAATGGAATACTCCACATAGCAACCAGCTCTTAAAATATTTGACTATCGCTTAAAGCCTACCAATTCCCCTTGCATCTACAAGAAAATTATCAATAAGATTAACATCTCGATATCTTGATTAACGTGAAGCATATGGAGAATAAGCGTTTGTAAAAATAGTTTGTACAAGAGTAGAGCAAGTCATGTGAGTATAACACATCAGATTTTTTCTAAAAATGTCCTATATAGATTCAGTGAGACACAAAACATGTGTTTCTGGGAAATCTCAATGTGTAATTTTTGGGTTGAATGCAATGCTTCTTCTACTTCTAGAAATGTTATATAAGGAATAAAAAAGGCATAGGATATTAACCTGAATTAAAACGTTTAGCATTCATTATATTATATTTTATTTAATATTAAAGGAATATTCATTATTTGACTTTTACTTTCTCTGGTGCTTACCGAGAAGGACAGGAGAGGAAGTATTCGCATTCCACCCAGAAATTCGTCATCAAGAAAACGTTTCGAAGCCCTCTGAATAAGAAAAGTCTAATTTCTCTACAACGAAGGTGGGGAAGGTATTGTATTTCACCCAAAAATTCGATATCAAGGTTTCGCCGGAAATATATGTAAAGCATGTTTAGAAAACTTCCGCTCGTTTGTGAGTGTCTGACTGTGTATGTGTGTGTCCGTCTGTTAACAACATAACTCAGAAATATATACAAATGTTATTTTAGTTCAGTATCTTCTAAAGATACGCTACCAAAATTTTAAAAAAATCTCCCCTACCAAAATTATCAAATTTTCGTAAGAGGCTATATAAATAAACGATAATAGGTAGAGAAGTGATGTAACACACCATTCTTTTTAAAGTGCCTTTACTACTTAGTTGATCTCCCAATGTCATGTAAAGGGAATCCAAGGTGGATAGTTTTTTAAGATTTGACTATTGCAATTCGCTTCTGCTAATCTGAAGTAGAAGGTGGAATAAGCTTTTGTAAGTATAGTTTATAGACGGTATATAAGAACGAACTTAGTGGATAGAGAAGGTACTATGAATGTATCACATCAACGCTTGATTCCGTTGCTTCCTTTATGAAGACGTCATCAGCTTTTCATGATGATGATGAGATGAACCCGAGTGACCTCTTGAAGAGACCTGTCTCCGGGGCATTACTCAACCCTAATGGTCCGAATAAAAGAGACCACGTCCTTGATATCTGCCCTTCTTATCTCCTCAGGTTCCAAAACTAAGGACCCTAGGGACACACATCTATGAAACTGTATACGCTGTTAAGTCTCAAAATCCCTCCCACATTTCCGACATAAAGAGTCTTGTGTAAGCCCCATACGCGTAAATGTCTGCGCGAAGTGTTGTGGCCTGTAAGATAGCCCACAACTCCTCTGAGTTAGATCTAGTCAAATTCGGGTGAAACTCTGTCACTATCCCGTCAGGCCCCGATATAAATGCATGGGTCTGCATGGCGCTAGTTTGCTTGCTCCAAATTTGAAGCTGAGACCTCGCCGTAAACTGGGTTATCTCATACTTGACAGTTCTAGGCGACACATGGCAGTAGGGCTCAGGCCCAGCAAGAGTGTCTTAACGCTTTTACTTCATCAACAGATCTTAACTGGAGTATGGAATTAGAAATAGTATTTTATGTTGCAGGTTTGAAGTTAAAAAACTGCACCCCATTCTTATCTGTTTCCAACAACCCCCGTGAGTTGTTTGACAGTCCAATTTTACCTTTTGTTTCCTATAGTTATTTACAGATAGCTTAAATGGACACATGAGATCAATATAAACAAATGGCTTTGGTTTTAAATTTTGATACATTGAGAAATATTAACGACTATTCAGAATTAATAGTATAGCAATATGTGATGTAAATGCGAATATTTCAGTCAGAGTACTATTAAATGTTATTGTTTTTGTAGTTTATTAGGAAGAAACTCAGTAATCAATATAAAATAAAACATAAATCACAAATTTGGACAGGTTTATAGGATCGTAATTACAGATTATTGCATTTGAAACAATATTCCAAATAACATAACCAGAAATGCAGCCTTGTAATATTTTACAAGTGAAGTAATTTTGCTTTAAAATCCATGTTTAGTTTATAAAATCACCCATTGTAAGTATATTATAGTATACCTATCTTTACTAACGAGCTGGTATTCAGTAAATGTGTCATTACTCCTGTCTTTTCACTTCTCATTTAGAAATTATCTTTTCTTTTGGCTTAACGTTTATTTAATTAAAACTGGTAACAGACTGGCTCGTCAAGCGTCTAATTTCCGCATAACCTGATAAGAAAAACTCCTCAATATCAGATAAGGTAATTCACAATATAGGGAAGTAAATCCATCCGCCCTCAAGTGCATATTATAGGTAAGTAAATGAAATTTGAAGTTATATATGTTAGTAGAATTCTTTATTATATTAGTGTAAATAACACTATATTCGTTCAATTCTAATTCTATATTGGTTGTCTTGTAAATAACATGAAATCCAGACCTTAAATGTTCACAGCTCATAGATGCACAAGTTAGCGAAGTCGCCCAACTTTGCTTAAAATATAGGTTTCCCCCGTACTCTTCTTTTTTCAGCCTCTGTTTGATTAAGCCTTTCGACCTGTGCTGGGTTAAATGCCATACATTCAACGGCAAATTCAAGTCTCTCTTCCTTTGGTTTAGAGTGCACAGTCATTCCTCTCAGATAGCTGGTGCAATCTGAGTTTTGTAATGTAGTGTTTATTACGAATAAAAACAGATGCTTAAGTAGTGAGAAATTAAACGCACAAAAACTGAGTGTTATTGTTCGTAGAGTTTGCTCTCTTCTTTATTACTTAATGATTCCGCTTCGTAAGTAGTAATTTCAGGTTGAATAGCGAATTTCTTCCTTATTTCTTCTTTATAATTTTTTGCACACAACGTATCTGATTTCAAATGTTTTAAAACACCAACACCAGGTTTGGACAAATGGAAATGAAGATACGTGGGTAATTAAAACAGAAGCTTACATTTTTAAACTAAAGGGCAAACACGTTTTACTGCCTGTTGGTTTGTCAAAACTGAGATAAGCACTTCTTTCTAGGTAGACTGAGTGCTTTGAAAGCAATTGCCGTTTTATCTCCAGATTAGATCCTTTCTAATCCTAAAAAAACCAATATTACGATATAAAAGAGCCTCTCTGCCGGAAAATTAGAAGGGTACTAGCTGTACAAGCCCTCTCATCCGTAGGATTAAAAGGGTATTTGCTCCTTCTTCTGCCAATAGAAGGGCGGGAAGTATCACATAAAGGAAAGCCGTGAAAAGGAAATAGAAGATACATAACTGGTAGTATGTTATGGCTGGAAGGATCAAGTTTTAGGGCCAGAACTTCGCTTAACTGTGTGATTTCCTTTATACTGCTGTTTTAATTAAAGCATTGAAACATTCTGAAATGTCTCTATCTTTACACAAGAATCCTTAATTGTTATATTAGTGCAACTTCTACCTAAAATACCGATAAAATATTTGAGAACGTGAATGGAACGCAACTGGCAGCGGAAAGAATTTTCATATCGCTATTTAACCGTTTCACTGCTAACGACATGTATATCCGCCGAAGCGCTGTGTTACTTCGTGGCCATTTGATTTATTCTTTCCTCAGGAGGACATCTGCTTAGGACTGCGCTCACTGCCCTCTTGAATGACGCAGGTTTATGGCTTTGAACGCAGATTTTTATTTTTATTTTGCATACGTATTCGATTTTGGATTTTCCTATTTTCAAAATCAAGTACCGCTGTTTACATGCGTTTTATACAGGTATTAATTTTCTCATTTAAGTTTGCAGAAAAGTCCGCTAACTGCTGAATATTGAAATGGCTCCTAGTGACTATCTGTGATTGTAGGGCGGGAAAAAACGTATGTGCACCGCGCAAAGCATTATCCTGTTTGTCTGCGATCAACTAATTACAGAAACTCAGTAGGAGTCTAGTGGATATTCAGCAGAGCTAGCATACTTATCAGCAAACTTACAGAAGAAAACGAACACTAGCATGTGATCTAAATTTATACGAAGGCAGTTAACTGATGAACTAGGTTAGAGTTGCCATGAGAGCACTACGCAGTCCCTGGAGGTACCTATAGAGTATGCAGCAGTGAAAGGAGTAATGGTAAATGGATTATAAAGAGCTGAAGCAATAATACCAAAGTAAACACTTTTAAGTTACTTTGAAACACGAAAAGGAAAAGTTTAGTTATTTCTTCATTTACCTTTAATTTGTATTCCTATAACTTTATACATTTCTGGAACATTTTATAAAATCGGAAAGGAAAGACAGTCATAATTCTGTTCTTTTTATGCGGTAAGTATACTTATGTGTTTATTTTAAAGGCAAATGAGAAAGGAGTTAAGGGTAACCATAGGTGAAATTTAAAAATCTTACAGGTTTTATCTCAATGTTTTCAAAAATTCACCACATATTCCTCTACCATAGTTTTAGGCAGTTAAAATACTTAAATCATATCAGTTTAATTATATAATATCAAATATAATAACAGCCCGGGTTAAAGCAATATGTGTATATTACAATAATATATAAAATGTATGTAAAAGTAATTGTATTACTTTTATATTATTATGTATGTGTATAATAATGCTATGTGAATGTATTACGTGATTTAACAATGTAGGAGCTGTGAGAATAGAAGCCGAAAGTTGCTAACAATGAGGTAACTTTGAGGCAACAATAAATTAGCAAGTTTAATAATGCTACTAATAATTCTTGGAACAATATTGTAATATGGAAAACAGTTTATAAATAGCCAATCAATAACTAGAAGAAGCTTAAGTTGTATAAAAGTATTCTAGAGTAGGATTAGCCAATCAGGGACTTGAAATAGATGAAATTTGCAAATTCAGGCAGCAGATGCTAGGAAGCAGCGTTCCCGAGCAGTTCGCTCTATACGTATTCAGTGTGAGACATAAAAAAATTCATTACGAATTAAATAATATAGAGTTTGTGTGTTAAATAGTACAGGTAACAATAATCTCCCAGCTCTACAGTAGGATATATCAGTGAAGTGTTATTTAATCGTGTGAAGCATTAATAAAAGCAGTGAAGCAAAACCTCTGCTCAGAGATACGTGTTTCTATAAATTACTACTGACGCAGCCGAGGCAAACATACATATATAATATTTAAAGAAACATTCAAATTACAAAGTTGATTTTTAAACGTTGGAGCGAAGGGCAACGGAAAAGTGAACTTGAGGTGAAAGTCACCGGAAACATTTTATCATACGTGGGGCTGCAACTACCTCAAGTTTGGTGCCCAAAGCGTGGTGCTAATAACGTAAAGATATACTACTTCAAGTTATAACTGTGTTTTACATTTGATGCAAAATCTTTAATATTGTTGGGAACATTTTTGTTTCCTTTGTCATGCTAATTATTCAGGTGTTATACACGATGCAGAAATATTAATTTCGGAAATAATAAAATACTACCGCATTATTTAAATACTAATATACAAAACTGGAATGCGAGAGTAGTGTACTTGTGGTATTTGGCCTTAAAGGACTCTGAGAGCAAAAGGCATGGTATGTAACTGAAGCTAAAGTTCAAAAGCATTACATAAAATGAGCTAAAAATGAGAGAATTTTAGTTATGTGTACTCACAAAACTGTTTTATTTGAAATCAGTCTAGCGTAGCATATTCTGAATAAAATTATGCTTTACAGTCAATGAATGGAGTACAATCATTAACAGTTGAATTATTTAAGAAATAAAATCTAAAGTGAAAAGTTTTACAGCAAACTACCATGAACTAAGATTAACAACAAACTAACGGAACAAGTATAAAATTTTAACTACCGTATTTGCGAACATATAAGACGCACTCGTTTTCTTCAAAAAGACGTCTAAAAATAAGGCGAGTCTTATTTGGCGATAGCAAATTATTTATTCCCTTAATTTCTTCAAATTGGTATGTTCGATTTGAAGCAATTTCTTGTTAGCTTCCTTGTGGAAGTGAAATCATTCCAATTGTATGGAGTTTAATGGATGAACACGCACTGTCATTAACAATTTTCATACAGTTCGTTCAAACTTCAATTGTTGTGATTAGGGCAAAATTCCGCTTATGTCTTTAATTACGGTAATTTGTGGACAATGGCCGGAAAACGACATTGCTATACAATTGCATTTAAGCTACAAACGGTTGCACATGCCAAAGAACATGGAAACAGGGCTGCAGAAAGCCATTCTGAGAAAAAATAAGAATTTGGCAGAATTAGGAAGAGGTTTTAAACATATTTTAAGAGGTGGAACTGTTAAATAGTCAGAACCTGAGCTTTAAACCAGTAGCGGGTATGCGGGTTTCTGCCAAAATTTCTGTTTCTACATATTTCTTACAATTATTTTAATTACAGTAAATTATTTCATTTTCCCCATAAACGTGTTTTATAAACGGAGTGCCCTTAAGCGCAGGTGCGTCTTATATGCCGGAAAACATTACCTAGGATTCGGTGCTTCCTCTATTCAAGAAACTGACTAGGCGCAGATTCCAAAGCATTTATCGGATTTTTAGAAAACATATTAAAGGAATTGTCACCCTAATTACTTTTAATAAAACGAGGTTAAGTTACAAAAAGTATGTGTAAAAATCCGCTTATTTATTTAGATAATACATTGAGATTACTAGCAAATATGGTGATTTATTAGTCCAAATAAACATATTAACTATAGACATTTTACTCTACGCTCAGTATAATGAAAGTTTGATATTGAAACTCTGTAGGAATTTATTTACATAAATTTAGTTTATTTAGGAAAACTTACGCCATAGAGTAAAGATCTCCTATGTCTCACATAATGAAGTCACAATCCGCAATACCACGCTATGAAGGAATTCTTCACCATAACGATCTGTGTGTCGAGCCCGGTCCGGACTGACGACTCTACACATGTGTAAATAAACTGAATCCTAAATATATTAACAAAGAACATTTTTAGTTGCAATTAAATGTTAGAATGCAAATAAAATGCTTAATTGAGCATAGTTAGGGAAGGAAGATCGTTGCAATATTCTAACTGAAAAGTTAATTAAAAAGAGCGCAGTCATAGTGCTGAAGTAAATAATAGAGCTCCATATTTCATAAGAAGAATTTTAAACTGTAAATGATCTCTTAAACTCGGGTAACAAAGGCCAATATCATCGTAATTCAGAAATTTCAAAAGACAGGTAAAGTTTTGAACTATGAAACGTTTCTCATCTAGCGATGCAATAAAGTTTGTTTTTAATTAATTTGGTGGCGTCACCGCAGCAGTTGCCCACAGATTACCCGGGTCCTGCTGTTTAATCCTTGCACAAAGCGCTCCTTAGATCCCTGCCCACCGCTGGCTTACGCTAATTAACCTCCTGGACTATGACTGAGGTTTATTCCACATCCCTCTTCAGCGTCTACATCGGTTTTCTTGAAAACCTTCTTAACCTTAAATGAAAGTACACCTCGTCTAACTCGGTTTCTGCATTTACACACACTTCTCCAAAGGTTCGTCATCCCGTCTTAGAATATTTGTGAATGACGACTATGCAGTGGATGTTTTAGATCACAAAATGTAAACCCGTTTATTGTGTTTTAGTATTGCACCTGGATTTTATTCTAACTTGCTTCCAGCAAGTACTTCCTCTGCAGACTGTGTATAACGTTTGTAGTTTTTGCATACGAAAATACATTCCTTTCGAGTGTCCTCTGTGTCTATATTTTAGAAATTTATTATTTTATTATTTCCGAGTCATTTTCATTACTTTTCACCTGAATACCTATGTTTTATTCTGAAACATCAGAACATGTATTCCGTCTACGTGATTCCAATACGTAACGATCTCTCTCTCTCTCTCTCTCTCTCTCTCTCTCTCTCTCTCTCTCAAACATATCCTTCCATGCGCGGCCAGTGCATAATATAAAACATAGATGTTAAAGAGTGAATGTTAAAAAATACCAAAGTTCTGTGGCATTTTGTGATGAAGTGTGTGCGCGCGCTTTATTACAGATTTTAAAATTGAAATCATATAAAGTGCAGATACTTTATTCACAATCACAGACGCACAGACACATACACGGACATTTTTCTAAAAAGGATTTTTTTTTTGATTATGGGGGTTCAAAACATGTATTTCCGTTGAAATCTCTGTATCGAACTTTCGGGTGGAATGCAATACTTCCTTACTTACTATATATAGTAGAGATAGTAATAAAACAAACACATTAAGGGCCGTTTTTCTGCATACAGAAATACTATTTTAAGTATCTTATTTATATAATGATAAATGAATTTTAGACATGTGACTTGCAAATTAACTGAACAGTTATGACAATTGGCATTATCTTGAAGTTATATAAAATATAAAATATTATAGCACTCCTTAACTTATAAAGTTGATAAATAACTCAGTTTATGTAATTGCTGATATAGGTATATCATTCAAATACAAAAATAAACCTGTGACACACCACTAAAGAGATTTAATAAAAATATGTGGAAACAGAAAAAGGGCATAAATATGAATTTGCATAAATTGAAAGATAATTTATATCAAGAGCATTTTATAAAACCTTAGGACACAAAGCACGGAAGTGTATTAGATTTAAATAGCCATAAAACAAGGTCCATCCTTTGCAGCATTTCAGAATTAGAACTCATCTCCTGATTAATGAGTTACTAAACAAAAGACAAATAGCAGAGACGAAATTTCCTATAAAATCAAATGGAATAAATATGGAATAAACAAGATAAACTATTCATACATTTTAGAACTGCTAAATTTATGAAATATGAAGGAAAATCCAACGAAAACCTATAACGAATGGAAGTAATTACCTTGTCTAAACAAAAATATTGTAACAAATGAAAACACCAGTTACTACGAAACACACTTTATTTGTCACTTAGGCACAGTGTAGTACCAACGTTACACTTCAGTCACTTTAGGTACACACTTGGAACACAACACAACTTATCCGTCGAATCAAATAACAACTGAACTACTGAATCACGACCCATAACTGAACTGCTGAGTTACAACTCCCAAATAAACTGCACTGTCCACTTTTCACTTCGTAACTTCTTAATTGACCGAATTGTCTATCTGGAAAGAGTAACCTGTTATATAGTTCTTGCATACAAAGCGGAAGTTTCGAGAAGAAGAACCTACTCGAAACGGAATCCTCTTGAGCGGGGAAGAGGTACATAATTGCCTTTGTTCCGCCCGCCCATTGTTCTAGAGGAGGACCGGCCATTAGCCTGACCCGCGGCCAGGTAGATGTGCCAGAGAGCGCTCGCACCCTCGGTCCGTAGGTAACTCGAGCGCGGTCACAATATTGTGACCTTGTGTAGTTTTTTAACTGTCACTCTCTCACTTCTCACTGTCACTGGTTCGTTTTTATGCTGTTCACCTTCACTGGAAGTTACTTCACTAAGTGAACTATTCAATTCTCCATCACTTCATTTCCTTCGTGACGTAACTTCTTCACATCGGGGGCTCACTTCACTAAAGAGTTGAACACAAGACCTCCACAACCCGACGCTCCACAGTAACTCTCGTTCAGAGGATCGCTTTTATTGTCGCGTCAGAAACGCACTCGCTAACTCATTCGCTCATTGATTGGCTCAACAACTCTGATTTCTCTCGCGAGAATGCTCGCTTATGTAATCAGTGGAATCTCCACAAGGTTCTCGAATGTTTCGAAATACTTCCTGTCGGAGGGGGAGAAGCTTCCATAAACTTCTGTCATCTGCTTATAGCGCGCCCGGTGTATATGCTGGCGAGCGGCTGTTATCGTGTTTATGCCGACCGCCCGGCGCCGATTTTCCAATAACCTTGGGTTATACCGCTGCTTCACAATATAAATACAAGTCAAAAGGAAGAATGCATTTACGACAGCTTATGCGAAAATGATCGAAGCAAATATAGAACGGAAGAGTGTGCCTCTTCCGGTGTAACTTTGGGTTGCAATGTAAACAACATGGTTGATCGAGCCGCAAAACTTCCATGCCATCAGGCGCGAATCAAAATATAGTGCGCCAACTAATTTACAAAATTGCATTAAATTTAAAATAGCCTAAGTAATTATTGTAAAAACAATTTGAAAAGGTTCTGTAAGAGTAAATGGAATACATTCATATAAGAGTTCATTATTATTATTATTATTATTATTATTATTATTATTATTATTATTAGCTCATTTAACTGCGACATGAAATGCATGTACATACAGCCATATAAGGAAGTGAAGAAGCGGAACTTAGAGTTTGTTCAAAATGCATCTGCTGTAGAGTACCTACGTGAAGCATCGTAAGGGAAAACCATTGCGAGGTGATGAAGCATATTTGCAATGTTGTGAGAAATACCCAACCGCGACTGTTCAAGAAATAGAAGGCTTTATTGCAGAGCCTTCTGGTAGGTATGTTACCCACAGTATCAGTTCTGCTGAAGTGAAATAGAGCACAAAGTTATTTATCTACTCCAGATAAACCGCGTATGAAACAAAAGCCAGTTACAAATGCAATGTGATGAGTTCGTGAGAAGCGCCGTGAGACGTGAAGTTTATCACTTTTGCAAGGAAGGAGCCGTCCACAGTAACTAAAGTGAACGGTGGTACTGACTTGCCCAATATCAACAACACAAGCTTTCACACTATTCTTCGTGAGATTTGTGCATAGAAGGACGACTAATTTGATGTTGAAAGCGAGGACATATTATTGTGACTACACAGTGTTGATACTCCGCCTGATCACTGCGTTTTGAATCCAATAGAATTAATGTAAGACCTTGTGAAAGGTCACGTTGCTATAAAAACCTTAAGTGAAGTCAGGAGCTTGCTTCAGAACGGGTTAAAGTTTGCAACACCAGATAAGTGGAAGTCGTTTATACGCCATGTGGTGGAAGAAGAGAAAACTTTCTAAAAATCAGACGGCCTCTGTGATGCCATTGTTGACGGCATAGCAATCAAGAGGACCGTTCTTTTTTGTAACATAAACGCGAAAAATGTTTTACAACTTGGACTAGAACTATCCGTATGTTTCGCAATAATTGTAGACGGTTTAAACCTGTAAGTTTTAGCGAAGTTTCACGAATTTCCCATTTTTTCGAGATGAACTTTATTTGCGCGAAAAATACGAAAATTGTCATATTTTAAAAATTAATTATAAAACATCCATATTGATATAAAGGTAATCAAATAACTGGATTTCCTTTTTGTTCTATCAAAATCAATTGCAAAATCTGATATCAATCTTTATTTGGTAAAGTTAAGTTTAAGCAACTACCTGAAAGTCATTGTGAAAATCATTTGGACCTTATGTGATGTTGAATTATGCAACAATGTCTGAAATTTTTATAAGGATAATAATGAAATTGATGTATTGCATGATCCGGTGACGTTTAAAGCTAAAAGTAACCAACCAGTTTCGTAGATTTTGGAATAAACACTTGGGCTAAATAATATTTAATTTTATGTCTCCTACCAAACATTAATATCCTTTCAAAATAACTTGCATCTCTGTTAAATCTCTCATAAACTACTGGTGGTATTAATAATTCAATTTTACTAATAGTATAATTTTCTATTGTGTGAGGTAGGAAGTAATACGATGTGCTTATCTGAGCGGGACACCTCGCGCGCAGCGACCAGCTTGATCTATTGTAGCTACACCACCCGGGGAGGTGAAGCAGATGTAGAAGGTCTCAGATCCGCAGGAAGACAGACCCGAAGAGAGGCGCAGAGGTCCATAATATTTCCAGTTTGAACATCTGCGCACCAGTAGAAGCGAAGAATCGTGAGAGAGGGCGACGAACGACTCTAACGAGCGGGACAACGCACCCTGGCGTTCACGGTGAGAAATCTTTCTAATGTGCAAGCAACCATGTCATCTGCCCAACACCGCAGGACTTGAAAACACACCTGAAACGTGAAAGCGAGAGATTGAATGAGAGGAAATGCGGGAAAGGTGAAATTATAGTATATGCACTACCCCGGGATTCGCCTAGGCGGCCAGGGGACACCACAAGAAAATCATGTTTAGAATGGGCTGTCACCAGGATTCGAACCCGGAACCTCCCAAACACGGACCACAGACGTTATCGCCTGAGCCATCCCGCTCGGAATTATGTGAGATAAGCTAATCTTTTTTGTCCAAATGAACTTCTAAGTCGGTTTTTATACGAACCACACATATATTTTGATTTATTTTTGTCGCGAATTTTTTTTTGTATTATTAACACGAAAAGGCGAAAAATTAAATACCAAAAAAAATTATCACAAATAAAACCCGCCCACTGTAATCAACCTCGTCGAGACCAGAGTAGCGATGAGGAGGAAGTGGACTCGCTTAGCGAAATCCACATCCCTTCAGATAATGCTTAGGTATTTATAATACATATTTACTCTTTCTCTATGGTTTCAGGTAACGCAAGATGTATTCCATGTTTGATGATAACGTTTCCAAACATTCCAGATTTCGTAAAGTGTAAGCAAAGCGATCCAACTGTTTATTCTGCTCATTTAACGTTGCTTTAAACAATTTTCACATCATGACAGCCAACTGCGTTTTATTTCAGGAAGATCTATTCATTTAAATGTGCACTGCATCATACATTTTATATTTGATTTATTCTTGATTTTACGTAAAAGTGTAGAATATATACAGAAGCCACTCACGTGGCGATAACATTTCACATAACGCACATGTTAATCGCAGCATGTTTCAGCCAATCATTGGGCCTGCGGAGGAATACAAATTTGCACTTTGTTCACAATGCAAGCCAAAATTACACCGGGAAAGGTGTTGGAAAAGAAGATGCGGAAGTAACGCAGAAGGAGAAGCTATTTGGGAATAAATGCGATAGTGTATAAATCGCACATAACTGACAGAACTAGTGCAGTTGTGTAGCCAACGATCCCATTCGGAAAGATTTAATGTAAACTCCTTATTTGTATCAACCTCAGTATATTTAAGGTTTCTCGTGTTTTCCCCCTAGCTGCACAGGTTAAAATCGTGTATAGAAATTCACGGAATTAATACTTCGCTGAAATCCAGGCGGTAGCAAAAGGGCAATAAATCCAAGGTAAATCTAAAGCAACTAGCCTTTTCCGGTCTCTGCCAACAGAAACGAAAACATATGGTACAGTAGACAGTTCTAAGTCAATCTCTGACGCATAAGCTAACTATATCACCAAGTACGTTTGGTTTCAAAGAAATGCCTAAAGATATGATGTTAGACGTTAAGGCGACTATAAAGAAACACAATCTCTCATTGATGTGATCTTCAGGATATACATGATAACAGTTCGTGATACGGTTCATGGATGTGGCCACGGTAACAGTTGATGAGACTATCAGCTTGAAGAATCGAGATCCATGGTTACAATACTGCCATGACGCCGGTTCTTCTTATCTGCTTCTCCATTCCACATTATTATTTATGACACTAAAAACTAAAATCTCGAGTTTCTCAACAAACAACCGAGTAAACCAAAGGAACCCATTCTCTCCTTCGATATTCTACAACCCTTAACCCACACTTGTAGTTAAGGTAGTAGTTCCCAATTCTGTTGCTAGGATCTTAGGTTCAACATAACTTTTTGTAGTGTCCTTGTGCTGCCGCGGGAAGCGCGCGCGCGCGCGCCAGGCAATAAAAACGACACCGAGCATGAAATATGGCAACCTTGGGAAGAGCAGAAGAACCTCCAAGACAGCAATAGTTTCTCCAACTCCTGCGAAATTTATTCTGCAGAAACGCTGGATGCAGAAAGTGGCACTTCAACTTCTCTAGATTTATGGTCGCATTACGGCGTAACTGTCTCGGCTTTTGCTAAACGCAACGCAGCTACAAATTGGGTGGAAATAGCACTGCTGTGCTATAATGCTTACAGAGAAACAGTCGACAGATGTGCTATGCTGAAATGTCCGCGCCAAATGCAGCCTTGCAGAAATATAACTACTTCTTATAGCACGTTCACTTTACACCAAAAGCTGTACAAACATTTCATTGAATCGTTATCATCGGTGATACGAATGATTGGTAACACATTGAAATTTTATCACTACACGTGGTTTTCTTTATAGCGAATATCCATGATAACAGTAATATTCACTCTATCTAGAAATATGATATCGTGATTTCATTGAAAATACACATTCTGGGTTTCCTGGATTCCAGAATACATCTAAGCATTTTTGGAAGAATTCCTGATGTGTCGATCTGTAAATAGTATAAATAAAAACGAAAGATGAGATAAATATCACATCTGAAACTTAAGTTTAACAACGAATGAAGCATTTGGCATTCCCCCTTCCAAACCTCCATGCCCGTGGGAAATATTTAATTATTTGCTTATTTTATCAAAAAAGGCGCTAATATTGATAGTTATAATTCTATACATTTTAAGTAGAAATGCTTTCAACTCTTCGTTATTACTGAATTATACATAACCGGCATATATAGAAATAAAACCTGCTATTCATTAAAGCAGATAAATCTTGTCGAATAAATTGCTTCGTTGTATTAGCAATTAGGGAACGTAGAAGTATAGGAATTTTATTTTTCCCCAAAACTTACTGTACCTACAGTTGTAGTCCACCCATAAATTCCATCATATCAAGATTTCACCGAATGTACACGTCTTCGGTCCCGAGAAAGGTTTTACAGAAAGATGTCCTCACACTTGTGTACACGCTTGTGTGTGTGTGTGTGTGTGTGTCTACAAACTCCATTCGTTAATTTTTGGCGGTCGTGCAAAGAATGGGATTTTAAAGTCCGCGTATAGTGACCGCAGTTTAAGAGTTGACTGTCGCTTCAGCCTCCTGTATCCTTCTTGTAGCTACAACAAAATGTTTCCAGAAGATTGGGTAGAGAAAGTCATATGAAGGTAACATCAGATACATCATCATTCATGGATTAGGTTCAAAGAACCTGTTCCAGCTACAGCTTATTACCTCCATCTTTTCCTAGCCGACCTGCATTTCTCACTCCTTTGGGCGTAGGTACATTGCAAAACTAGCTGTTGCATTCTACTTCATGTTCCTTCCACTTCTGTTTATGTGAATCCTGTTTGTTTGTTACGGCAAACCTTTTAAGCTCATTTATAAAATCCTATTTGCTTAATCTGTCATCTAGCCTTTAACTGATCAAAGAAGTTTCTTTCCTGTCGCCACTATTCTATTTGTCTTTCTTCTTTGTTATCGAAACCTAACATCTCTACAGTAGCAGAGGAACAGCTAGTGTCTATCAAATTTCATTGCGTTTCTTTTGCTGTTCTTTTGTTTAATGTTCTTTTAATGTTCGCACACAGATACCCAGCAATTTTACCGGTAATTGAATGAAATTTCGCAGGCCGGATATTTAAAATAATTTAATGATTCAATTATTTTCTATCACTTTTTGATCTTATTTGGTGTTTTTCCCCGAATGCCACTATTGTTATCCTTTCTGCTTATATTTTGAAATTATATTTTTGAAAACTTTTGTTTAGTTTAAAGATATTTCTTTATAACTCCTCTTATGCGGTAGCTATTACCGTCTGGCCATCAGCATTACTAATGTTTTTATGTAATGCAACTTATCTAGTGTTATTCTTTTATTTGTATCCTCATTCCACTTTTTAATCATGTCCTTCATATAAAGCTAAACAGAAGTGGTAAAAGACTTCAGCCTTGTTTAATTCCTTGGGTAGTTATGAAATAGTTCTTGTTTATTTAGTTACTTACTTAATTCTTGTTTTAATTACAATTTGTGTTGTTTTCATATAGCCCATAGCAAGTGTCACAAAATTCCATTTTCTTGTAATATAGACCAGGCTTTTGTGCTGTTTAATCTATCAAAAAGACTTGGAGAATTCGATAAATGCCATGGGTGTCTCTTTATTAAACTCTCCTATTTTATTTATCAATATGTTCAATGTAAATTGGTTATTCACTCTTGTTCGTCATAAATTAAATTCACTCTCGTCTTCAGTTATACTTGTTTTTGAAATTGGTCTTAACCTTAAAGTTAAAATTTTTATATATTTTGTGTCCAGATATTAAAACACTTATTCCGCTATAATTATTAGGATCTTTTCGATCTCCATTTTTAAAAATTGAGTAGATAATCACTGTTGACCAAATATACTAGTTTTCTCTCAGCATAACTTTAGAAAGTGTACAAATCTGAATGTAAAAAGATTTCTCCATGTTTTTTTCAACTCGCTATCTATACCGGCTACCTTTCTATTTTTAATTGTTGTTAGTGCTTCTTCTAACCCTGCTAACGTTTGTACATCTATCTCATTTTCACCTTCATATATTTCTACTTGTTCCTCAAGGATCTGGTTGTACCATAACCTTTTATAATGTTCCTCCCACTGTAGTTCGTTAATGGTGTTAATGCTTAATGTGCCTTTTTTATTGTCCATATTGTTGGTGTCCATTGTAACGGTATTACTTATAAAGTTTGTGTATTTGTGTTTACTTCACGCGTTGAAGCCATCTTGTGACGTCATTCATTTGTTAGGTTTGTTAGCTCCATCTGGTGTTAGCAATTTGCGGCAGTATTAGTTTTTTGTTTAAAAAAAATGCTAGTTATTTTATTTAATTTTGGTTCTTTGTCCTCCGGCTAGCTTTTGGGTCGAGCACTTCTCTTTATACAAGTTGTGTAAACGGAAAGGAATCTTTTATCCAAAGATAACACTGATGAAAGAATTTCTTTTATACTTTTATTGTCGAACACTTTCACTATCACATTTACACATTGATCTAGACACTCGCCAAACTGAAACTGTTATAATAAATTCATTACTGATCACTCTTAATTCGCGTACTTCAACTTTTTGTATAATTAACTTTACCATACTTGAGAATTTTCATAACTCTATTACGCGTAACCTGCAAATTGATATCCGAAGTGTGCCGTACAAATACTTTCGACGAACTGACGGGAATGCGACGTGTAGTGTACAAAGAATTTTGATGAACTGAGGCCGATCTACCTCTGACTTGGCTTTTTATACTCATACACCGCGATATGCCTAAAGATTATAACTGAGCTGCAATTGACTAATAAAACGCGCCAACATTAGCGTTTATTTTTATATCCAATGAAAATTATGAATACATATGCTCTAGGGAAACGTTCCAGAAGATTCTCAAGGAAAAACGCGCCAACATTACGTAACTTCCTCGTTTCCAATAATGATAAACAGCTCACCCCCTCGCTGCATTATTGCACGCTATTATTGTCAGTTTCAGTAAGGCAGTGTAAATTTACTTCCCAACAATAATTACAATAAACAAACATATCAAATCAATGTCACATAATAATGCATATTCATACTATAATCACTCTTTATATTTAAATAATTTGTGATACAAATTACTGCATCACCATGAATATCACTTCCTAAATATGCGTTTCTACATTCTCGATTAGCAGTTGCTCCTTTTCGATTACATTCTTCTCATAACTCTGGCGTTCTTGTTTACATATATATATATATATATATATATATATGTAAACAAGAACGCCATATATATATGGTAACCTTCCTATTTTTAACTCTCGTACTCGTCTTTCCAGCTCATCATTCTATATTCTTAATCCTTTCTTATTATACATTTTTAATCGTGTTTCCAGCGATTCAAAAGCTGCTTTCTGAAGAATGCTACTGATATTCTCCCATTCTTCATTAATTACGTAATTGGTGGCTTTAATTAGCAGTTGTTTATTTAGCCTCTTTTTGTATAAGTATTACATGCATTTATCCTCTAATAATTTAGTTTAAATGCTGATCATTTCCGTAAATATTGTTGCTTCCTATCTTAATAAGATTTTCATTTTTGAAGTTACTAAATAATGATCCGAGTAGATGTAACTTCCTCTATATTGTCTCATAATATTTATTAATGATGATGCATTTTATTAGCTATTATGTAATAAATTAATGAACTTTAATCCCAGACTGACCATGTATACTATCCATTTTAAACAATACGTGTTGGTAATTTTTAAGTTATTAAAAATTACAACAATTTTCTTATTTCTTGGCAATTTTATTTAAAATACTTCCTCCATGGGATTCAATTGCCTTGGATCATTAAAAATATTACCGATACATTTTTATGTTAAGTAGTCATTTATTATCGTATTTATATTGCAAGAAGCAATAAGATTCTTACGTTTACTCTTCTCATTCTTCCTCTGGTGCATATATTGCTATCAGTATCAAATACTAACTATTATACCTTAATCTTATGGTCATTCATTAGCAAAAGTGCGTGTCTATTTTAGATGTCAACTGCTGCGTTGCCACTCCTGCTTGAGCTCTGATTTCCTCCAATACTGCGCTGTAAATCACATCATTATTCATCTTTCATCGGTTTTAGTTTTTTGTTTGTTTCTGTGGCAGCTAGTAGGCATGTGTCCTTTCTTGTTTTTCATTTCCTCAACTAGTTCATAATCTTTGCTGGCGAGTCCTCTAAAATTGCTAAAAGCTATCTTTAACTTATCTTATATTCCAAACCTCTTTGCAGCGTCTCTTACCGTGGTCGTCATAGCATTTATTCCTCTGGCCATTCATTTGCTGAAGCTTATGAGAAATTATTTTTATACTAGTAGAGTTTACCAGCCTCCAGTTAAAGCTCTGTTCCAGGAGAACAGGGAACTATTCCTTCGTCTCCTTGCGTCGTCCTTTCCCTTTTGTTTATACTTAACTAGAGAATGCAGTCCATCGGCCACCTTCTGATGACGAGTTGCTTATCACCTAGACTGCTCACTGAGATCTGGTTGTGTTGTTATTATTTTTGTGGTGGAAACATATTTGCATTTATCTTCAGGGCGTGATATGTATAAGGCTGAAATGGCTTACAAAACTGTAGACTTCACAGCATATGAAATTCAACACACCTTTTGTTTTTATTACTCTGAAACCATCAATCATAGCTGCAAGTCGACTTCCACCAGCGCATTACTTAAGCACTTGTCTAATAAGTGTTTAGTTACTCTATCCGCGAATTTCTTGTCACTTTTAACGCATATTGCTCGCGCGGCTATGTCCAAAATTGAGTTGCGCTCTTAAATTAACCCCCAAAGGTTCCTGCTGCTTTTAATGTCCAAACTGCGTGAATTTTCCACAAGTATTTCGTATATGTACAATTCTGAGAGGCAAGAATGTAAAACTTACAAACTAATTCTATAGGTCCTCGAGCTGGGGAGAATTTACTGTATGTTTAAGCATTAATAAATTTATGTTCATCTGACTGGCCAACTCGGGGTCACATGATAAAATACAGTGAAAAATCCCCTGTTTCTGTAATGTTGCGAAGTTTGCCCAGCGTGAGCTACTTGTGTCCTGTTTGCACGCCAACTAACAAAGATTTCTACGAACATTAACAAACAGTGTAATGGCATTTATTCTTCTTCTTTTCAACGCTTGTTGGTGCGGAATTATAAGGTTACTAAATAAAATATAGGTACAGATATATTTCTTTATATTGCACATGTGAATGAACCCTGCTATACAATAAAATGATAACACAAGTGAGACAATAAACATAAAACATAATTAAATCGTAGTAGTGGTGTAAATAGTGTCTCACATTGTCGCTATGAATGAATTTTGTCTACATTGCAGTCATGGAATGTAGGCCATACTTCTTTCATCAATTGTTTTACCCAGTGTAAACATCCCTTGCTTCCACTTTCTGTTTGTAATAATGACAGGGTCACGTCAGCTTTTGTTGAGTGCTATACTGTTTTGACTTCCTTTCACTTTCTCAAATATCCAATTACACTACCACGCATGTTATACACATACACGTGGTGACAAACATTTCCTGGAACTAGGTGCGTTAATTTCAATACAATTTTTCTGCCCATAGATATATTTCTTTTCGCTTCATTTATTTAGGATACAACATGTTAAACACTCACATTAACAAAATACATCATCAGACTATCAGATAGTGTGTTACTACCTTAATGCTGGCTAAATTTGACAATATGCTTACATGATATGGGCGCTATCTCTCAAGAGTATATTGAAATACACTTTTGCAGCGTGTTCATTGTTTCTCAACATAACAATATACCTACTGATACAAAATAAAATAAGTTTATATACAATTTAATTTGTTGTCCTACACAACTACATTTCTGAATAACCATCCTCTTTATACCTATTCTGTTTCTTTCTTGATATCATCTTCTCTTTTTTATAAGCCATTCTTCCCTTTCTTGCAATTTGTTAGTATCTTCCTCTCTCCGCTTGTATTCTTTATATAACATCACATGATATCTTCCCACGATTTTACCATCCTTGATCCCTGCTATTTCATATGAGTCCGTTGAGAATTTATTTACTACGCGGTAAAGTCCTCAGCAACATATCATCAATCCCTGCTTTTCCTTCCGTACTTTGTTCGATAATCTTTTATTCCTCAATAATCTCCAATTTTTGTATTCCACTTTTTTTTTTCTTGGCAATATGGCAAACTGTATGCTTTTTTCCGTCCTTTCTATCTCTTCGGAGGCCATTTTAAATATCTCTCAGCTTCCAATTACACTTTATCAATCGGAATCGTGGCTGGTATGCTAGTTTTAATTGTTAGTATTTGTGTCCCCGCGCTAATTCTAAACGTTTAAATCCAGTTGTGTGTTGGTGGTTTCATTCATAAGCTTTTTTATAATTATCAGATAGTTAAACCTTTTAATTATGCGCCAAAATTGTCATGAAAATGCCGATATCCTTTATAACGCATTTCTTTCGTTTCCACATGGATGATACCTCGAACAATTATATTGGGTAAGCCCTGTATCTTTAATTGGTCCTGCAAATCTTTTCCCTGTAAACAAAGTCACATTATCCGACAATATGGCCTTGATCTGAATCTTCTACGCCACATATTGTTGAAGAAAACTTCTTACGCATGACTGGCTATTTTCTTCCTTCAAAGAAATATTCTGACTTATTTGCTAAATACATCATAAGAAACTAAAATGTTTTGTATACAAATGTTGAGGTAGGTAATTCTCCATGGATTTCTAAACAAATGAGAACTCTCGGAATTTTGCGAATTACTAAATTGGTGTAAAATTGATAGCCTACATTTCTTGTTTGCAACGTTGGCAAATATCACAAAACACAATTATCTTCCTCGCCCTTCTCTTCAGATTTTGACATTTATATATTCTCTAAGATGGTATCTGTCTCAGAATGAAGTAGATTATGATGAAATTCGGTAATCATCTTAGTCTCTAATTCTTTAGGAATAATTGCCTTCCATGTCTCTCGTCTAACAAACGGACGAGTACAGCGTATTTTCTTCCTTTACTTCGCTTATCTGCGGCGCATTATCAATATATATTTTTAAATTATCCTCATTGCGCTGAAATTCTGCCAGTCGCTTTATTTTTCTCTTTGTTTCTTTATTCATTTTAATATTTATTTTCAGCACGGTTACTTCTAGTTTTGGCTTATCCAAAGTTTCCCATATTCCTTTAACAAAATTAAGTCTTGATAACGGATCACTGAACTTGTTGGGATGTGTATAATCTCAATATCATCATCTCAATACTGTTA
The DNA here is from genome assembly GCA_030765065.1 of Deroplatys truncata. Classification (NCBI taxonomy): domain Eukaryota; kingdom Metazoa; phylum Arthropoda; class Insecta; order Mantodea; family Mantidae; genus Deroplatys; species Deroplatys truncata. The sequence continues at coordinate 178,584,693 of CM060977.1, read as the reverse complement.
TTGCGTGAACATACCTCGATATTTTAGTAGAAGTGAGTTAACGTTTTTGAATAAATGTTAAGCTAACATGACCAGAATGGATTTTTACTTTTTGAATGTACACGTAAGTCCTAAATCGATTTAAAGCCAACCAAGGTACGGCCACTTAAATCTGTGACCGAGGAATTTCTCTCCACAGAGTTAAGACCTCGTGATGCTGTGCTTATAAAATGCAAATTGCCTTCTGAATCCCTTGAACTAAAATATAACCATAACCACCTGTAGATGCGCCAACATAAATTTCATATGGCTACTGATCTCGTTGTCGTTCTAAAAGTATGGCTGAAGCAAACAATTTCTGAATTCATTCATAACAATTTTGAAGTTTGTTGTGCAATATCCATTTATGGTTGTTCTGTAGCAGTTCTCTTAATGGCGCTACTTCTACTAACACAATTCCAGGTACAAAATATTCTTTTGAGTTGTTTAACATTTTTAGATGCTGGAACTTCACCTATAGCTTCAATCCTTTTTGGATCATCCCATTTTCATCGATGATAAACACTAAGAAACTAACCCCTTTTACACAAAAGTTGGATATGTATAACTTTACCGTAAATCCGTATTCTTTATTTTGGACAGCACAAGACTTAATTATCCATATATTGTTCAGCATTTTCGGAGATTATTAGAAAATCATCTATATAGCTTAAAAGAAAATCTTTCTCTCAACTTTTAAAACTACGTTGAGAGTTCGAAGAAATCCAATATCTGAACTTTTAAGAGTTTGCGTTCGTGACATTTCTGAAACACCCAGCCATTATGTCACGGATTAGTTTTGCGTTTCAAAATTTCTCTCACTTTGATGGTGGTTCTCCCTGGCAGGCGCGGCCGGTCAATTTGTCGGGCTCCATTTTGTGTTTCATACTGGTCATTATAGTTCACGCTATTTTGTTCTGTTCAATCTAGTTGACACTTCATCATCCAACCTGTAGTGGTATATCCGTATGTCCGTTTCGCCTGATTCATCTTCCGAAGATGGCACCTAGGCTTTGACTACGACATAGTAGGACGCCATATTAGACTGTCACTGGTCTTCTGTTACTTACACAATAAAGCTAAGCTGTTCTTGTCTGCCTGCGCGATGTTCGCGGTGATTTTCTACACTAAAGTGCCGTATGCACTGTTGGTATCTGTTTAGAGCACAATTTTCTCGATCTACATATCCCTGTGACTTGAATTATTATTAATATTTCCTCGTCGGTTCTGTTCCCACGAAGTGTCTTCCCATTGCAAGATAGGTTTAAGCTCATGATTTTTTAAAGCTGAAATTAGGCCTACAATCTCCATAACTTTTCGGGTTTAGCAATAAGGAGATAATTTTGAATTCGGAGTTTGAAGGGTTTTGTCATGGTATTGATAAAATCTTCCTCCGGGATTTTTGGTCGCAAATGCTTTGTATATCGCGAGTTATTCAGTAAATAATCGGTCATAATGAAGGTCTCATGTGGCGAATATTGACCATAGCACAATTTCGGTCTGATTCTTTGTTGTCGGTTTGAGTTCCAGAAACAATTTAAGAATAGGTACCTAAAATATTCAAAATTATTTTCTGGGCCCAGTCTAAGGTTCTATTGGTAGGAAATCTCCTAGTTATGGCCATATTTAATGTTCTGGCACATTGTTCAGCTGGAAATATTCTTGAAGATGCTGATAATGTTTATCAGATAGTCATTATTGTCATCAGAACAAGTCGGTAGTGGGAGAGTCGTCCTCCATGGTGTAGTGGTTACCATGCTAGCCTCAAGTTCCCGAGGTCGCAGGTTCAAATCCGGCGGAGGACGATGAATCTTTCGGGCGTAAAATGCATTAGCATGGCTTCCTTCGGAAGGGAAGTGAAGCCGGTGGTCCCGTGTCGTAGATTTACGGCACGTAAAAGACCCTCAAGCCTTATAAAGAGGTATCTGAGCAAAATTACCGGTCTTTCACGCCGAATATAAAACAGGATGTTAAGGATCACAACAGCTAAAGAGCGGCCAGAAATAAAACTCAGTTTAATTTGATTTAACTAACAAGTACTTCTACGAACATGTAACTTACAATGCAATAACCTTTACTCTTGTTACATTTCTGCTGGAGCGGAAGTCTAAAGTTACTAACAGTAAAATATAGGTAGAAACTATTTCTTTACATTGATAATGTGCATGAACCCAACAGTATAAAAAATATAACACAAATGAGACAATAAATATACAAACGTAATTAAATCGCAGAAGAGGTGCAAATACTGTCTGACCCTACAAGGCTGCCATGACTATGTCAACCTTCTGTATCTGTTGTAAGTCTATGTTAACTTTCCCTCATCTGTTTCCGTCCAGCAAGCTAGGAAATCTACACTTCCTTGGAATGGGCGTCTGGATCATACCCTGTTACCGCAACATGTACATGAGATTCTCTTTTATGGGTATTCTACGAATTATTAATACAAAAGAGAGTACCTTTCTCTACTTCCTTTTTATTGATAAATGTTGACAGTTTGTTTCAATAAGCATTTTGTAGCAGGTATACAAGAGTATACACGAGTCTTATATGACAGTCCGCTGTTTTGTATACCTATAAATGCGTTCATAATTTTATTCTTATTAATCTGCATCGCCGTTTCTTACCCTGAATGAAATCAAGGGTCTCTTAAATGTGTATATAATTAGTATTTCTTATTTTCTTTCTCGCAAGGGGCAGAGGAGTATTTAAGCACTGCATCTAGAGGCCTATTGTGCCGTATACGAGTACACCTGATGCAACCTCTGGGAGGAAGGGATGAAATAAAGTCAGAAGAGTTGTTGCCCGTACCAACAGCTTATATCCGAAAAACAATAACTAAACAAATACTTGTAGTAGAAAAATTACCCAGCATTCGCCTGGCGACAAAGCAATACTACGAAAAAATCCAAGTCAGAATGTGCGGTCGCGAGGATCGAACCCGGGACCTCCAGATCGTGAGTTGTCCGCTTCACTGCGTCACCACTTTGCTCGTTATTAACACGGCAGTATATAAAACATGACACATTATTAATGCAGCATTATTATGTACACTTCACATGATCTCAGAAGAAGCAAAATAAATACTAGGAGTATTCAAATGAAATGAGGACAACATTTCGAAAATGGCTAACACAACGAAAAAACTTAACTGTTACAGGCCGTATATTTTAACTTTTACACATGTCTTAAAGACAGCTTTTACTCTATCTTAAGGCGTCACATTTATATAAACGTATACAGAAATTAGGGAAAATGCAGATAACTTCACAGAAATATGAAGATAAGCATTTAATTTCTAATGTTAATATCTCAAGCATACGTCATTTTAATCAAGATTGTTGCAGGAATTTCTGAGAAAATTTAATTATTGACATTTTTTGCATATCAATAATTTGATGTGAGGGATATTCTTTAAAATGTTTGCCTACTATCGTCAAATTGTATAACTTAACTATAAAATATGGATACTTAAGCTACTTTTCGTGCATGAAATATGTTGTTCTCGCATAGTACATCCACGCAGCATACAATCATGCATACACGAGCTTTTCTAAACTTTTTTACTGACTCTATAGATTTTCTATACCTATAGTATAGCAATTATTATATTCCGCAAAAAAAATGAAGTCGATATTTCACCGAAACAGTTTTGTGGCCCCTGAATTTTAAAAAGGGCACTTCCTGGAAAAAGGTTCTTGTGTGTGTCGGTGAACAGCATAACTCAAAAACAAATTTTTGATAAATACCAAAATTAATATTTAAGTTCATTGTCTTCCAAAGGTAAGAAGACAGAATTTTGAGATGCATTCTCCCACACTTTACGTGGAAAATATTTGGAAACGTCTTTATTTTATCAACAATGGCTTTAACCATTTTAATTAAAATACCACACGCTTAGTTATTTATGTGTCAAATGGAATGAATATCTTAATTTTTCCGGGAGGAGCCTCTGAAACCCTCTCCGTTCGGAAGGAATTTTGTATAATGGATAAGCCATAAGGGATACCTATTTCGCAAAATTGTAGAACTCTTTAAAACACACAATTTATTGCAAAAAGAATGCATTATATTCTTATATTAAATGATATAGTAGAATATATTACACCTACATTATATGTGTATATTAATTTTTTATAACAAACCTTTCCGAGACACCCGTTATTATTGGCTCCAGTGTTTTCAACTTTGTGTATTTTTAATGGGCTGTTTCTCGCGATGTAGTGGAAAGCGTATGTAATTTTAAGGTCAACATATATCGACCCCGTTTTTAAACACCTGACTATTTGCTTTCCTCTATCCCCCTGTACCTAAAATTAAATGTGTAATGAGACTAATTCCGTAAAGGATTACCCCGATCAACATGAAGTAGATAGAATAATAAGCTTTCATAACAATAGTCTGTGTAAAAATAAACGATTCTGGGAAAGAAGTTCGCGTGAATGTAACACATAATTTCTTTTTCTTTTTTGAAATCATGGGAGCTGAAAACCTGTACTTTTGGTAAACTGTAGCAATTTATTTTTTGAATGAAATGTAGTTACATCCGTTAGCTAACTCAAGTGGGAGAGCAGGTAAAACTCAATTTGTGATGTAAAACAGCTAAACGTCACTTTCACATCTTGCAGGTTCGTTTTTCCAAGGTTGTAACTATTTTTAGGGAAGCTTTTTATCGCGAAGATACAAAACTAAAAAGGAAAACATTTTGTGTTACTAATAACAGCAATAATGTACACAAGTTATGACAATATTGATTGTTACCTTGTGCGGAAGTTAAGCATTCATATCTACCGTTTTGTACACGTTACGATATAGTATATATTGTCACATATATCACGCGCAGTTGTGATAGATTGCAAACACTAATTTCTGCATATCTTGCCGTAGTATCCATATACCGCCAGCGATGTCTAAGTGCGAAGTCATTTGTGCTTGTCCAGAAATGGTTCATCGTGGCCTCAGTTGTGTAAAATTCCATCCGGATGTCTTCCTCTTCCTTATCCTCCGTCTAGTGCCTTCTTCTAGATGGGAGCGGAGGGCAGACGGGATTTAGCTCCGAGTTCTTCTATTAAGAAGGTCTCTCAACCAAGTCCTGTGTTTGGAGCTCTGAGCCTTGACGTTCTCTAGAGTGAGGAAATCTTAGGTGCGGAGTTTGTGCAGGTTAGACCTAGTCCATACGTAAGTTGTGAATAACGTAGCTATGAGGGACAATTTATGTTATGAGTGATACACACTATGTAGTAGTGTACAGAAAAAGACCTCCGAGAGTAAACGTTTTCCGTTTTTTCCCTTTAATTGAATAATTAAGTTTGTATATTAAGTAATGGCTTAAAATGGGCTTAAGAACTAATACGTTAAATCTATCGCAGTTCATCCAAAGGACTTATAGAAAAGCGGAAATGAAACACTGAACCAGCTAGTTCACCAATGGAATTGTATGTATATTGACCGGAGATGAGCTTCCTCCCATATTATAACTGCTTTGCTTATTTTATATCTATATATTTTTACTTTCTCAGAGGTATTGCCTTCCACCCAAAACTTCAATGGCGCGATTTCACTAGAAGTACAAGGTTTGAGACCCCCTGAATTTCTTCATATCTAAATTATTTAGAGTTATTATGTGGTCAGGAATGCTGAGCTCTTATTTCTATTAGTTTTCAAAAATAAGTAGTTCTGTGAGTTACTTTCCGTCTACCTGGGTGTAATAAGTGGAGGCGCAAATTCTTTAAGAATTCTTCTTTCTGCATATGATTCCTCATTTACCTAACCAGCATACATTCCGCAAGTGTCACAACCATTTACAAATGCAATTCATTAAACAGAATTAAGAGATTCTGCTGCGCAGATGTTCTGCATCTGTCCAATATCTATATGTTGTTGAATAAAAGTTTTGCAAGACGATAGGATGAAGTACACAATGTGAAACTAGAGAAAGTATAACGTAAATATGTACGAGGGCAGTCTAGAAAGTCCCAGACTTTTTGGCCTATCGTGGCGATGAGTAGGGCTAGAGCCGCCATCTTGGTGTCAGGACGTTTCTACATTCAGTATGTATCCAGCTGTGATAGCGTGAGGACTGTGCGTTCCTTACTGTGCTCTCTGCGAGTTGTTAAAATCTCGCCATTTGTGAAGTGCGGTTGGCTAAAAACAACAAATCAATTGAAATTTATCGTCAACTTTGTGATGTTCACGGGCAGGGAATAATGAGTGAAAGTCGAGTCAGGCAATGGTGCATTGATTTTAAAAATGGCCGTAACAATGTTCACGACGAGGATCGCAGTGGTAGCCCTAGCCTTATGACTGATGAACTGTCAAAACAAATAAATGACAAAATTCGTGAAAATCGTCGTTTCATGATTACAGAACTTTCGGAACATTTTCCACAAATTTCACGGAGTTTGGTCCATCAAATTGATGCTTTGATACTGACGCTGAACTGCATACTGGTGAAAAACTAGTGGTTGAAGTCGCAGGTGGCATATTTCTACAGAGAGCGTATTGAAAAATTTGTGCCACGGTATGATAAATACCTCAATTTGAATGGCGATTATGTAGAAAAATAGCTTAAGAGTGTACCTTTCAAATGTAGATAATAAAAATTTATATTTGCATTTTGTTAATTATTTATTTCAAAACGTCTGGGACTTTCTGAATTACCCTCGTATAATCATCTTTTTGTGACAAAACATAGTTGCACTATAATAGGTGTAATATCCTGGAGACTGCGTTTTATGTGTTTCTTTTCTTTTCTAGGTATGCTTAGCTACTATTATTTCAAATGTTATATTCCATTGTTCTCGCATAACTATGCGTGAGTTGCTTACATAAGGCTTCACTTTCCGTGGACTTTCCTTATCCTCATAAGAGAAATGTTAGGTATTCTAGATCATTAGATCCCTGGCAATTGACCTTAGTTGTTAAAAAGATGATAACTACTTCCACGTATAGTGTGATCAGAAAAGAAAAACATTGACAACGGTTAGTATGTTGGGCGAGACATTAAAGTGAACATTTTTCAAGTGTGAACCCAAGTACGGAAATATAGGTACGTGGTTTGCACGCTGTGATGCGTCAAAGTTTCATCGAAATTTTGTTGGTTTCCTAATGTAGTTTTGCAACCCTGTTCATCCTCAGCTTAAGGTGGATGGACGAACTGTGCCTCACTTTCCTGCGCAGCCACTACATATACCCATAGTCCAAGGTTCGCATCCTAATGAAATGACTTGTGTTGTGTACCAGCAGTAATGTTGTTGACAGCATTACGACATGTACCAGTACACAAATGTCGAATTTACCCATGTGCTTCTTGCATACGGCAAAGTTTCTTAACGATTGTTTGCGGAAAGGTTTCCCAAGAGACATACTCCGCATTATACGACGTTCGCAACAATTGTGAGAAGACTAAGAGAAACCGCAAGCAGTCACCAATTTTCCACCATTGTAGCCTGAAGTGTATGGTTTTACTTTTTACGTTTTTACCATAGGTACTGTGTGTTATTGAGAAACTGTATATTGCGGTCTTCTGATTGTTGGCTAATTATTCAGAATTTGCGTTCTGGGTGTCTAAAACTGATTCAGGCCGTTCGAGGTCGGTTCGAACACCTGGCTTTGAGGAGGACGTTTTGAGACGTTTCAAATACGACCCCTTCACCAGCACTCTTCAAGTGGCGCAAGCGTTGTGCGCATATCCCACTAACGTGTGGAGTGTTGTCCAGTACAACAGCTACATCCATACCATCTGCAGGAAGTCCAGACATTATAGTAGAGGACTACTCAGTTTGCGCAATGGTATTTACAGTGCTGCATCCTCTAGCCACAATCTCTAACTGCTCACCAATAAGTGCGCGTACACTTGAGCTGGCATTGTGAAGTTGCACAACATTCATGTGCAAGACGAAAATTCACCTGCGCAAGTGTTAGAAGTAACCAAAACTGGTTCACTGTGAATGTTTCGACTGGTATAATGAAGGACCAGATTATTGAGCCTATCTACTGCCAACCAGACTAACGGGACCGCCACACCTAACTTTTGTCAGAGATTTTCTTCCTACTCTACATGCTGTAGTGCTGCTAAAGGTCCGTCAGGTAATGTGGCTGCAACACGATGGAGCTCCAGCACACTTTGATGCAAACGTGCAGCACCACCTGGACGCCGCATACCCCAATCGATGAATTGATAGAGGGGGATATTGTCTGTGGGGTACCATGAAGACTATGGTGTACGCCACCCCTGTAACACCAGAGGAGTCCTTATCTCACGAATCCGATGTACGCTCTGCATTCAAGTAGGAGGTCAACAATTTGAATCCCTTTGTTAATCAACTGCATGATATGATGTTATTGTTGAGTGTCTTAATTAAATATGGAAGCACACCTATCGGCATATCGAACTTTTCGCAAACTTGAACGAAACACAGCATCCAAACTACGTACTTCGGGACATTAGTTTCCTCTGAAAAATGTCCACTTTAACGTCCCTCACAACATACTAAGCTTTGTCGGTGGTATTTCTGTACACTCTCTATATAGCGCAGTAGATACTTAGAGGTAACAGTGAGAGACAGAACAGTCTATTGACTAAATGTGACGGTGTAATGCGTACCTTTTTGGGAGAGGGGACGGTGATATCAATTAAACTTTTTCATAGTGAACACCAAATAAACATTTTCCCATGAATATACGTTTGAACAACTGCAGCCGCTTCACTGAATTTCGTTCAATTAAGAAACAAAAGAAGCATAAACAAATGAATGAGAGACTTAGTGGTACCTTTAACCACCACGAGGAGAAGAAGTGTTAAATATGTTGAGTTGTGTGCATTAAATTAACGACTATCTAGCTTTATATTGCTTCATTAGAGAATTGTGGAATTATACCACCAAATATCGTCAACCAATTGAGGCAGCATTTTTAACGTTTAAATGATTTTAGTCAAATTATACAATATAAATTCAATAACAGCCCGCCTTTAAGCAATATGTGTATAAAATAACATAACATATATGTAACAGTCATTGTATTAATGTTTATATTATTATGTACATGTTTAATAATGTTATGTGATTGTATTACGTAATTTAATAATGTAGGAGCTGTGAGAATAATAGGTTAAAAGTTGCTAACAATGAGGTAACAATAAGGTAACCTTGAGGCAATAATGAATAAGAAAATTTAATAATGCTACTTGTAATTATTGGAGCAACAATAATGTAAATTTTGAGACAGTTTATAAATAGCCAATCAACAACCAGAAGAAGGCTTAAATTAAATGAAAGTATTCTGTTGGAATAGCATTAGCCAATCAGAAACTGAAATAGGGCAAACTGTATAAATTCAGAATTTAGTTGCTAGCAGACAGCGTTCCTAACCGAACGCGAGACGCGTCCTCGAGAAGTTTAATAAGTATTCAGTGTGAGACGATAATAGCTTACGTGTTAAAAAGTGCAAGTAATTAATTAAAGAATCTCACAGCTCCCTATATCAGTGAAGTGTTATTTAAAACGTGTCAAGGATTAATAAATGGAGTGAAGTAAAAATTATAATCTGTGTAACCTACATTCTTCAGCCGCACCACACCTTATTAAGAGATTCATGCCTCTAAAAATAAATACTGACCTAGCCGAGGCAAACATAAATATAATATTTAAAGAAACAGTCAAATTACAAGGTTGATATTTTTAAACATCGTGGCGAAGGCCACCGGGTACCAAACGTGGTTACAACTACTTCAAGTTCGGCTCCCCAACAGTCCAAATACAATACAACACCTACTTAAAATTGGCTTTCCATACGTGAAGCAAAAACCTACTTTAAATTGGCGCCCAAAACTTGGGGCAAATAAAGAAACAATACAATCCAACTCCTCCTAAAATAAAACCCACTTCACAATGCACAACAATTCTGCTAGTTCTGTGCCTTGCAGTTAGTTTTATTTTAAATATGTATTACTAATAATCTTTTGTCACACATATACCGGTTTGTCTACCTAGTTTTCTTTCATAATTGTTCTATAAAATATGTTTGTAACGTATTTCTCTATCTAGTTATTAATGACATTCGTCAGAAAGAGCTTCAGTTAGGTCATGCTCAGAGGCAAAGATAACGTAACAAAGTGATACACAAAATTAATATCTCATATATCTACTGCTATTTCGTATCGTCATCAAATATTAGCTTCTGTAATACTATAGGTCCCTTGTGCACCACGTATATATAATGACATAAATGATGGCTAAAAAGCAAAGTGGATATCCTCAATCAGACGCTATCAACCGGAGGAATTTCGGGCATTGGCAATTTCCGCTCCTGCCGGGCTGATCTGAGCGGACGGAGATGCGGTAAGCTGGTTGATATACTGCAGTCCACGCACAGCATTAATTTACCATTAGTTTTATTTTGTTACAGTTCGAGCGAAAATATCATCGTATTACCTAGATATATGAAGCAAGACAAACTGATATCCATCACGGCGACACAAGATATGTTTCTTCCTCTCACGCTGGGTATCGAAGATATCACCGAAGATACACGCTTTGAGGTCCCATTAATAAAAACGCATTTATATAAAAGTCTGTGGCGTGTGTGTGCGTGTGTGCGCGGATGTGCACAGTATAATTAAAGAAGCAAAATGTCGGAGAAATATTAAACTGGATATTTAAGTTCAGCACCTTACAAGGATATGACACAAAGATTTTCAAGAAAATGCTTGCACCTTACACTATACTTTGCATGCAACACCTTTAATTTTTTATTTTCTCAAAAATGCTTCTAGCAATTTTGATTAAAATACGTATTTGATATACTTGCATGAAAAGTAAAGTATATATTTTGAATAGCTCCTTAATTCTCAATTTATTTTGTATACTTATGTATACTTGGTAAACCGTAAGGCATAGAGACCAGCTTATTAAAAAAAACATTAAATATGATTTTCGGAGCATTAGCTATTTCCAAGATATTCGTTGTTATTGATTTTAACTTTAAAAATATCTTATAGTTTCATGTGTTAAGTATCCAATGATTCCAACTGGTGATCATGAGGAGAAGGTCGCTTTAAAGCAAGAGGATATGATCCAATTTTAAATGGTTGAATATCGCTTCTGCTTCAAGTATCCCCTTGTACCTATAATAAAATGTATGATGAAACCATTTCTGCAAACGCTTATTTCGATTAGGAATAAGTAGGAAGAATAAGGTTTTGTAAGAATTGTTCGTAGAAGAGTGAATAGAGAAAGTCATGTGAATGCAACACATCAGTGTCTCCTCAATTGGTCCCCAAAGTGAGTGCACGACCTACCATGCCGCCAAATGGGGGAAACATAAATCGAATACGGATTACCTCGAAACGCAGGCAGCAACGTTATCCCAGCGGCTCATCTGCTAACTACAGCACAGAATTCTATTTCTGATTTAAACAGTTCGGTTGTGTGTGAGAGCAGTATAACTCAATAACGAAATATCGGATAAATGTCAACTTTGGTATTTTAGAAAGAAAGTAAAAATGTATAAAGTATTGGAAAAGTCAAACCAACTACAACGACTATATTGGAAATAGCAAGTGTTACAAAAAATGTAGCTTACATTTTTGTTACGCTACGTAATTTGAAGATATATATATATATATACGTGTTTTGTGTAGAAATGTTTTTATATTTCTAAAGATTTACCACTTATGCAATGAAGAACACCTCATAGGTTTTCACGAAAAAGTGAGGCATTCGGACATTTTTTAAAAATACTTTTATTTTTTTTTATTAGAACATGCTCAACATTTCAGGCTAAATCTCGATTTCTAATGTTTGAGTGAAACACAATCCTTGCTGTACTTACTAGGTACATGATACAGAATATAACAAAATATTTAAAAATTCTAACAAATAACAAAGAAAAAAATTCTCTCCAGAAAATGACATAAATATACTGCAAAGATAGAATCAGACGACTGAAAAATTCAATGCCATTGCCGGAATTTGAACCACGGAGCTTCCGACTTCCGTACGGTTGCTGTAATCACTAAGATACCATGGAACATGCCGGTTCGACATTAAATTCCCTAGCTGATTCACGTTTTACGGGTAAACCTCAAGGAGATCTTGTAAGTTGTGAGATCTTGTGAGTGATTGTAACTATAAAACCCGGGACTTAAAGTGCTTACAAAGAATGTAAGTCGCCATTGGAGTATGACATCTCAATACAATTTGAGATCTCCTTGTGGTTTACCGGGAAAAATCCGAGTCAGCTGGAGAATTTAATGGTCTGCCGGCATGTTGCCATGGTAGCTCAGTGGTTAGAGCAACCGGACGGAGACCGGGAGATCCGTGGTTCAAATCCCGTCACATTGAATTTTTCAGTTGTCTGATTCTACCTTTCCAACCCTGTCCAACACATGACTTGTGTGAAAGAACAATTAATTCCAGTAAGCATTGTTTCATTTTAAATAGCGTAGCTAATTATTGTTAGAATATCTGTATGTGAACAATCATGTAAGCTTTAGTTTGGGGGAAATAGTACTCTTCTCAGTTCAGAAAGAATAGCAGTGATGATTTTGGGATTGCAACACTGGATGGGTTATTACATGTAAAATGCGCTGTACTTCTAAAACTAAAACTGAAGTATCTCTGTGCTAGTTTTTGTTTCTTATCTGCAGTTAAATTTCTTCACAGCCATCCAATGGAGACCACCATTCCAGTTAGGTTGTGTCCTAGGCTTGTCTGTCTGATAAATATATTTGAAAGTAAAATTTTAAAAATACTTATTATGCCGGAATATTTGCTTAGTTCTTGAACTAACACGTGAAAATTCATTAATGTATTTCTATATGTCAGGTCGTCCTGCGTGGTCTAGTGTTACCATATTAAACTCTGAATCTCGAGGTCGCAAGTTCGAAGTCGGTTTAGGATGAGAGGTACTTTCCAAAACAAAAATCCTTAGGGTAACTTCTTTGAAAGGTAAGTAACGTAGTTGGTCCCGTGTAACGTTTATTTCACGTAAAGGAACTTCATTACTTGAAAGAAACTTTATTCCTTTTCTCCGAGTAAACTGTCCATCATTTCACATACCGTAGCGTGCTGTTTCTCTCTTGTAGCAGTTTCATTGGCGACTTGCCACCATGCAGTCTAATCGCAGAATCAACGTCTGTAGAAATTTATTGAGTATAGAAAGCGTCATTAGGGTGTACCTATACGCCAGTGGTGTGACGGGAAACCAACCAACAAACCTAATACACACACACACACACGCACGTGCGCGCGCGCATATAAATATAAATAAAAAGCATACATACATGAAGATGATAAATTAAAGGAGAAGTAGAATTCAGCATTTAAAGTTTTATCATTATGCATTTCTCTCAAAATATCCTGACCTGTATGTTAAACACTAAGATTTATTCTGCTTACTGAATGGAGTAAGACCTGCAAAATTACAGGGCTCACGCGAGACAACCCACGTTCTCTTAGAGTATAAAGTAGTATATGAATTGCGTAAGAGAATAACAGCAACTCAAAAGGCTTTTTCACTTATTTTTAAGATCACATTAGCAGCTAGACAACGAGCGGTCACATTACACGAGTATACGTACCAGCATTTCCATTCACTTTGATTTTTTGAGTTCACAATTTCAGTAGGATTTGCAATTATACTAACACAAAAATTCCCATTCACAGCAACACAGATTTATCTCATAATATATCGGTTGAGAACTTAATGCCAGAAACTTAACAAAAATATACGCAATGGAACAATACATTACATTTTATAGTAACTAGTAGCTTTATATATTATTCATGTGCTATATTTCAAATATTGGCAGTTACATAGTTTGACATGAGAGTACCAGACATTTATAAATAAGTAAAATTATACCTCCCATAGATATGGTTGTTAAATAGGGATTAAAATTTTTAAGGTGGTACAACTGATCAGAAAAGTACACAAATCGAGAATGACATCTTCCAAAATATAAGAACTTCTTTGTTTATAGCATATTTCATTGTTCATTTAAAACAATTTACTGAACAGATGTGGCAACGTTTCACCCATTTGTCTATTATATATCACCTATACTCTAAAGTCAACATATAGACTTTTCTCCCGTTAATTCACAACTGAGCACTGGGAGATCGCGGTGCTTAAAAAATTCGATTTTTCATTTTTAAGGTGATAAAAACTAAAAATCTTCAGCTTTAAAATTACACATTTTATATTAATTGGGTTTATTTACCAATTCGTCCCTTTAAATTGCAAATTTAAATACGGCGGTACATAAGCACCCATAGTAGGTATATGTTTTCTTTTCAATTTCCCATAAACTGCGTTTTTCATATTGCAGGTACACTTTTCTCAAAAAGTGTTAAATATATGTACAACAAATTTTAACTGGCTATTTCTGGGAACTATCTCTTTATATTAAACTATTTTTTGTTTAGAATTTTAGATAAATGTGAGGATAAAATATATGAACAAATATTGGCCGTTTTATTTTAGACAATTGCATTATTTTTATTCACGACAGGCTAAGGATATTGGAAAGATATTGTTTTAATAGTATCAAATATATGTGATTTAAGAAAAAATGGTAACCATAGTAACAAAGTCATAGGAGAAAAGTGCACCTGAAGTAATTTATTAAATTAAGAAGCAGGATGTCACTTATAATCTATTATTTGCAGAAACACAAAGTATAACCAACTCAAATTTAGTTCCATTCATTCAGTAGTTATTGTGTAAGCATGATTTAAATAGTGTTTTGTGTTAGTTTCCAAATGACATCCCAGTGTCCTTAAGGTATGCTTTTCGTTAAAGTCAAATTGTTAACTTAGGGTTTAATTTTTACTCCTCCCGTTTTTCTTTCTAGTTTTCTTTTTCTTATGTGTGGTAAATTGGGTTTATTTGTTAACCTTATAACGTATTACTTTGTTATTGCACAAACATTTTATTAATTTTCGCTTTTGTAAAAGTCTCCTGTTTGGTGAAGAATTTGTTTCTGTTTTGATGAGTGCTCCCAATCCTCAATAAGAATTACAAATTTCAATAATATACATTGCTTTTTAAGTATAAGAATTAATGTAAAAGTGTAATGTTTTCTAGTATGCATCATTAATTAACGCTATTCAGATGCTCAAATAACCAAAAGCATTACAAGTTAACCCCTAACACAATAAAATTCCTTCTTTATGTTGGAAATAAAATTTTAAAAGTATTATTACACCTTCAATAGCCGTATTTTCGTAACTATATTATACGAAACATGCGCTAAGAACTCGAAGAGCAACGAACTGCTGCAAACGGAGGAAGAGGAAGGGTTAAAATGGCGTTTGCTCATGACCTGTGTATGAAAGGAATGCTAAAGAAAATAGATATGAAAAGTAAGGTATGTAATATGCGGATATCGAAAGTTTATACTATAAATTTGGTCATATAATACCCCTTACTATACCAAGTTGTTCATTTATACTGGATATTCTCCAACAGTTAAGGAGAATAATGGAGAAACTTTGAAATCGTCCGAAGTAGTTACAGTTTGTAATACCCAAAGACGAATTCTTCTGAACCCTGCCACTAACTTCTAGTTCATGGAGACAGGAAGACGCTCTGTGTGTGTGTGGCTGGACTTGATCCTCAGGACTTATCCCAGATTTACAGGACCACCAAGTATTTAATTTCCGCTAATGCGTTGCCGGAGGGAGGAATAAAGTGGGCCCAGAGGTACTCCGTTCCCCTTGCAGCTCTGTAATTAAATGTAGCAGTGACGTTTGCTATAAAACGTGCGTTGTTTACTTTGTCCCCCAGTGAACGGCTTCAGTGGCGTTTTCAGGATGCTCTCAAGTTCTTGTTGTAACTCGTGGACCTCGTATATCGTTTATTTTACAATAAGCTCAGTATAGCTTCTTTTAACGGTGATTGCTGACCTTGCCATTTGCAAGCTAGACCAGATCTAGCCTAAAAGCTAGTTTTTTTCCTTATGAATGCATTGTCTGCCATTGCTCCATTCCCTCAGACTTCCAGTCACCGACATCCAGCAACATAATTCCTATTTTGAAGCCATTATTACAGAAGTTGGTTATAGGTAAGCAATACAATATAACAAAATCGTAAACCCACCCCTAACGTTAAATAGAATATGCGTTTGCAGCACTTTGTCTCATGTCCTGGTTAGTAAGCTTACTGATCACTACTTTAAAAATCTGATGCTTTATTCGTACACCTATTCTTCAGCAAACTATCTTTAAAAAACTTATTCTTCTATCTACTTCATGCAAATCGAGATAAACATTTGCGGAAGTTGTTTTATTACCTTGTATGTACAAGGTGAATAAAGGAATAATTTCTAAGAAAGGTTGCTATGTGATGGCTCTGAAATGACATTCTCTTGGCATGACCGCGAGAAAAAATGAAACGAATAGCGATTTTGTATTTGAAAAAGTATAATGGACTTAACCGTTAAACATGTAATAAAGAACACCTCGGAAACGGTTAACGCCACAAAAAATTATTTGACCTAAGTTGAGTGATTTATCGAGATACACTTCTTTTGTGTGATAATTTTTTATCTATTTCTTAAGGTTTACAAGTTATAAATATATGATTTTATACATTCACATCGCTTGCTCTACCTTGTATCTTTATTTGTGGGTACAAAGACTTTTCTTATTAAAGCTTATGTTTCTAACTACTACATTTTAATCCAAATAAAACTTCGGAATCGAATAAACCAAATGAACAATCCCAACCGTTCATAACGGATAGAATGACTTATGCCACAGAACATTTATTTGAAATATATTGTGTTTTAAAGATATTTACATATTTTGTTTGGGGCGTTTTCGTTCGTCGCTTAATGTTTACCAGTTATATAAGATTATACAAAATTCCTTACGAATGAAGAGGATGTCACAGGCTATTCCCAGAAAATTCAATATATACATATTATTGGTAATGTAAATATATGTTATTTTACTCAAAAGAGATACCCATTTTTTATAAAATAAACATTTTCAAAAATCTTTTCATGTAAAGTGTAGTTGGGTGTGGGAGATTTTCTTGAACATTTTTGTGTTGCATTCTCGAAGATACTGAACTTAAATACTAAGTTTGGCACTTATTCGACTGCTTGTTTTTGAGTTATGCTGTTCACCGTCACACAGACACACACATGGAACTTTTCTTTAAAATTCTCCCTTTTGTATTCAGGGGCCTCAAAACGTGTATTTACGGGAAACCTCGGTGTCGAATTTTTTAGTGTAATGCAATACCGTTTCTGCCTACTATGTACCTACGTGGTAGAGAAAGTAAAAATTCATTTAGAATGAAGACGACTTCACGGACTATTCCCAGAAAATTCAAGATTACACTTTATTTGTCATGCACATACTTTAAACATAAGCTATTTTAATCAAAATCGTTATGGCCACGTTTTAAGAAAGTAAAGAACTACGAACATTTTTCCATGTAAAGGGTAGGTTTGAGAGGGAGAATGTCCGTGTCGCATCCTTGGAGGGCGCTGAACTTGAATACCAAATTAGATATCTAACCACCTTTACATTTTTGTGTTATGCTGTTCACACATACAAAGACCTTTTTCAAAAAATCTGATGACCTTCTCTGTCCTCTATCACTTATTAGTGGGTATACAAATTATTCTTACGATAGTTTATCTTCCTATCTACTGGTACCTTTCCGGAAATAGCTGTATTACACTTTCGTTACATATACAAAGCGAATAGTGATAGTCAAATGTTTTCGAACTGGCTGGCCATAAAATGCTATGCTCTCTGCGTGCAATAGCGAGAAACAAGTGAATATCGAGATGACTTGAAGAATGACAAAATATTGAACAATTCGAAACTTTATTAACGGATATCTCGGAAATGGCTCATGCAACAAAAAGTTATTTGGAAGAAAAACTGTGTTTTAAAGAGATCTACATTTTTTGTGTCGTCCGTTTTCGTCTATCGCTTAAGTTTACCAGTTACAGAGGATTATAGAATATTCCTTCCCAATGAAGAGAACTTCACAAGCTACACCCAGAAAATTAAAGATATACATTTTAATTGTCATGTAAATATCTTTAATATATGATAGTTTAATCAAAATGCTGATAGCTATTTTTTTGAAAATCAAAATTTTCGAAAAATGCTTCATGTAAAGGGTAGTTGTAGATGTATGCAAGGGGATTTTCTTATAAATACCTCTGTCGCATTTTTGGAAGATACTGTAGCTTATCCGATTTTTCATTTATTGAGTTATACTGTTCGCAGACAGCGCACAGGAACAGTTTACTAAAAATGCTTTTCTGGATTCAGGGGGCCACAAAACATACATTTCCGGTGAACTATCAGTATGGAATTTTTTCTTTGATGTGCAATACCTTCTCTACCTACTATGTACGTGGTAGAGAGTATATTGCATTCGTCCCAAACAATCGATATCCAGATTTCACCTGAAACACATTTTCTGAGGCCTCTGAATCCAAATAAGGCATTTTTAAAAAAAATGTTCGTGTATGTATGTGGTGTGTGTGTGTGTGAACAGCATAACTCTAAAACAAAAAGTTGGATTAATACCAAGCTTGGTATTTAGGTTCAGAATTGAGTAGCGACCGCAAAGAAGTGAGTGCGAAGTGCGGAGAAAGAACGCAACGAAAAACTCCACTTTTGGACTGGCATGAGTCATATCGAATCACCCCTCCCAAGAGGAAAAATTGGCTATTAATTAATTCACTCCTTCATTCTTTCGTTCATTCATTCATCTTCCAAAGATGCGACAGGAAGATTTTCAAGAAAATCTCCCCCACCCCAGCTACCCCTTACATGGAGAAGATTTCGAAACTACCTATTTCCAAAAAATGTGTTGCACTCATATGACTTTCTCTACTCTTTTAAAAACTATTTTTACAAACGTTTATTCTCCATCTATTTCATATTAATGGAGATAAACATTTGCATAAACTATGGTATTCCTAATTTTCTTGTAGGTGCAAGGGAAATATGGTAGACTTTAAGCGATAGTCAAATATTTTAAGAGGTGGTTGCTATGTGGAGTATTCCATTCTCTTTGCATGTCCAGGACATAAAAAACTAATAACCAATTCGCATTTGAGAAAAAGTTAAGTATTGAAAAATTCAAACAAATAACAAGGAATACTTTGGAAATGATTCTCTCGACAAGAAGAAAAGAAAAAAAGAGTACATGACGTAAATTGTGTGTTTTAACAAGATCTACACCTTTTGTGTAGTAAAACTTCATCTATCTCTTACGGTTTATCCGTTATGCGAAAGTCATTCAGAATGAAAAGAACTTTTGAGGACATTCCCAGGAAATTCAAGATATACATTTCATTTGCGATGTAAATGTTTTAATTATATCACATTTAATAAAATCGCTGGAGTCATTTTTGAGAAAATAAAAATGTTCGAAAAATGTTCCATTTAAAAGGCAGTCTGGGGTGGGGGAATTGTCATGAAAATCTTCGTGTCGTATCCGTGGAGGATACTAAACTAAGGTACCAAGTTTGGTATTCATCAGTCTTTTCGTTTTTTAGTTATGCTGTTCACAGACACACACATAAGACATGTTTCCAAAAGTGCATTATTTTGATTCAGGGCACCTCAAAACATGTATTTCCGGTAAAATATCGGTATCGAATTTTTGAGTGGAATGCAATACTTGTTCTACTTACTCTACTTACTAGAGAAAGTAAAACAGTCTCTAAAGATTTTGATTAAAATACAATATATGAAAGATTTAGCAAAATCCACAATTTGAATTTTCTGGGAATATCCTATGAAGTCCTCTTCATTCAAAAAGAATTTGTACAATCTTATATATCTTATAAACGTTAAGCGATAGACGAAAACGTACCACACAAGAAATGTAGATCCCTTTAAAACACACAATTTATTTAAATTGCGTTTTTTGTGGCAAATTCTGAAATATTGTTATTAAAGTTCGAATTGTTCATTACTTTGTCATTCTTTTAAAGTCCTGTCAAAATTCATTTCTTTCTCGTGATGTTATGGAAACAGTACGGAATTTTAAGGTCAGCATATAGCGTCCAGTTCTTAAACATTTGCTATAGCTTAGGTAACTCTTAACGAAATGTGTAATGCAGTATTTCTGCTACGGCTTATTTGGATTATAATGTAGTGTATAGAAAAATAAACCGTACTAAGAATAACTAGTTTGTATAGCCACTAATAAATGATAGAGAGTAGAAAAGTCATGTGAATGTATCACATAAGCTTTTTTTTATTCACCGGGCCTAAAAATGTCTGTTTTTACTACAATCTCGGTAGCGAACCTTTAGATGGAGTGCAATACTTCCTCTGCTTACTATATACAGTTAAGCAGTAGCGAAAGTAAAAATAGTATATTTTGGAATTGCCATATCAGCTGCTCGTAATTTTACATTGATTTTAAAAAACTATTAAATCTGTTCGTCAATTCCTTCTTAGTTTTTAAAACTGTGCAAATACCAAAGATACGTAGAAGAATAAAAGGAGGAATGAGCTGTATAATAAGTCTGTTTATTATATGTCTGTGATATTATATGAACAGGCTATAAACATGCCACAGCAATAACCATTTCGATATCATTTGTTAACATTGTGTATTTCATAACTTCACATGTCTTCTTGCATATTTGAGTAATACCAATACAACCGAAAAATATTTTCATTACATACTTCAAGTGCTTTATATATAATGCTTACATCTCCAATGAAATAATTACACAATATCCGAAATACCACTAACAATTTTCAATGAGTAGTCTAAAGGAAGCTTAATATTGTAACGTTTAGCTCCGGTGCTTTCTAAAATGCAACGTTAAACTGAAAGAAAGAAAGTAAAAAGGAAAGAGAGAGGGAGAGAGCATAATTATACATGAATCCGGCTCTAGTACAAATAACAAATATAACTGCTGTTTAAGCGTAAAGAGGAGCGTAACTCAAACAGACACTATTGAGATATAAGGAGCAGAACGATTAATAATACCAGGTGGCAGGGAAGTTACTTCATTAATTTAAACCCGTTACAAATCTCATTATTTGGAGCACATTTTTACTTTCTCTACTATGTACACAGTAGGTAGAGATGGAAACTGCATTAAAACAAAAAATCTGATATCGAGATTTCACCGAAAATACATGTTTTGAGGTCTCCTGAATCCAAATAAAGGATTTTTGAAACATAACCATATGTGTGTGTGTGTTTGTGTAAGTGTGTGTGTGTGTGTCTGTCAATAGCGTAACTCAAAAACGAAAAGTCGGACAAATACTAAACTTGGTATTTAAGTTTACTATCTTCCAAGGATGCGACATAAAAATTCTCAAGAAAATTCCTTCGTCCCAACTACCCTTTACAAGGAACATTTTCTGGAAAATTTTGATTTTCTAAAAAATGGCTATAGAGATTTTGATTAAAATACCATACATTAAAGATGTTTAAGTGACAAATAAAATGTATAACTTGAATATTCTGGGAATACCCTGTGAATTCCTCTTCATTCGGAAGGAATTTTGTATAATCTTGTATAACTGGTAAACGCTAAGCGATAGAAGAAAGCGTAATACACGAGAAATGTAGATCTCTTTGAAACACACACCTTATTTCCAATAAGTTTTCATGTGATATAAGCCATTTCTGAGATATCCGTTATTACTTATCCCAATTGTTCATTCTCTTTAACTCCTGTCAACATTCAGTTGTTTCTCGTGATTGCATGAAAGCATTATGACATTTTAAGGCCAGCGTATAGCGCCCAGTTCTTAAACATTTGACTGTCGCTGTTCTTTTTGTATCTATAAAGAAATGTGTAATGTAGCTATTTCTGCTAAGATTTATTTGGATTAAAATATAGTAGGTAGAAAACTAAGCTTTAGGAAAATAAGCTTTTGTAGGAATATTTTGTATACCCACTAATAAGGATAGAGGGTAGAGAAAGTCATGTTAGTGCATCACATCAGATTATTTAACTTCCATTTTTGTTCTATGACCACTTCCTGCGGAATATTTTAGGTTTTTCCAGAACATAAAACCGATATGCTATAGCGGCGTTGCAGGGTTTGTTGAGCCATAGTTGTGGTAGTGTCTCTTTCATCTTTCAAAACCAGCTGAAGGACGCCTTTTAATAGGTTTCGTTTCGCTTTTAAGTGTGGTGTAGGTCTCATAGCGTAAACAAACAAATGTTTCACCTCTACTACCTCCTAATAATTGCATCTGAATCTTCCAATTGCATTTTGTAACCTAAACTCACAATCTACGGATATTCATATCAGCTCGATCAACATTAAGCTCGAATACGTTTGTAAATGATACTGCTGTAATATAATCAACCAAACCATCTTTCCGACATGTAAACACAAAACAAATACATCGCTACTCTCTTATTGGACGCTCAAGGCATTTCTTCGATTTTGCACTATTCTAGTGCAGGCCAGAAGCATGTCAGTTGTAGTTGTTATTTCGCCAGAGAATTATGTCACACTGTCGTCGTGTTTGATTGAATTAAGAGATTTATAAAAAATAAAATCGCCAGTGAACCTTCAGTTAAACGAGAGAAGGGAGGAAATTTATGTTTTGTTTACATCCAGAATCCAGCTCAGACCGCGTAACCTATCTCGACCTGTTCGCAATGTTCCCGAATACTTCTGCAAAAAGGTGTTCGGAATATCCTATTAAGTGATTAATCACTTAAAACCGTTGTGTGATATATCATAGTTACTATCAAAACTATATCAGAAACAGGTTACTCTACTCATCTTAGAAGTAACAAACTATTATCTTCATACATTTTCATTGAATTAGACATCTAATTTGGAATAAATGCTATTGTACCTTTTTGTTAGTGAGACGTTTATGAAGGAATGTAAAAATTTTCCTTCCACCCGGTATACATATAACAACTGTAAACCAGTTAACAAATTCAAGGCTGAGTTTGGCCGGGCCCGTAGCTAAGCCGGTAGAGCAGTGTCTTCTATGTGAGAGTTCACGAATTCGATTGTGGGTTGGGCGTGGGAATTTTTCTGTTACTAAAATTGCTCCATTTCCTCCCCAGGGTTTGGAAGTATGAATGAGAGTGTGTATGTGTCTGTTAATATGTGTGAATGCATAAAACCAGAAATCCAATGACAACCCATACGGGTTAAAACCATTGCTAATGGGCATTATGTTCCAAAGGTAAAAGGCCACCGATACGACCATTGCAGCTAAATACGGGGTGTAATTGAAACAATAAAAATATAAACTAAGAAATCAAATCTTACCGATTTGATATTGGTATTGACATCGGCGAATGTTACTGGGGTTTCAGTCTCCGGGTAAATACCTATTGAATATTCAATATCACTAGTTCCAACTATAGAGCAAGAAGAACATGGAAAGAGAACATATGCTACAGAAGAGTGACTACGAAACTAAGGTCATCTATCAACAGCTTACCTCAGTAGATGGAACAGGAAGGTAACTTGTGCAATATCACATTGACTACGTTTACTCTCAAACAACAGACAGCAGTTTCACGTTCCCAAAGTTCACACTTTGCCAAAGCTCAATGGCATAGGAATAAATGGTACATGAAGGCGACTATGCAACTAAGTTCATTTATCAACAAACTACTCAAGTAGGTGATCCAGGAAAGTGATTACGCAACTAAGGTCATTATTCTGACTTAAACTGAACCAAGAAAGCGACTTTTTGTAATAGATAAAAGAGGAAGAAAAATTCAAATGTCTGTTCTAGTGGCAATGTCATACTTCACGACCTAATGAGCAGCTGAAATTGCTTTCAGTAATAATTGTTTATGAAAACACGTTAAAATATTTTATCACCAAGCCAAATATAACATTCTTTAAATAAGTACATTACACCACAGAAAGTTAAACAGACGTGCTTGTTAAAGTGTTAACGAACCCAAAATTAGGCCGCTAAAGTCGTCTTGGCAATCTCCAGCGGCGTTTTAAGCAAACTCACCGCAAGTTCTGATTCAACACTGCTGGCTCGAATTGAAACTTCCTGCAGATAATCACTCATATTTTTACAAAAGTAAACGTAGTTTTTAATAGAATATAAGCGGTTAAGTATGAAGCCCATATTCGTACGTAGTCTACAAACATTAAAATAAATACCATTACATTAAAATTATCAGTTTTAAGTTGCAACCAAATGTTTTATTTACTTTTTGTTTTCATTTGTTACTAACTTCGCTATGCAACAAAAAGTAATACATGTAACGAACACACCGTAGCTATAAACAGATAGGGGTTAATTGTTTAATTTGTGTGTATTTTAAAATATACATAATTTGGAACATCTGTCAGAAAATTTTAAATTTCTCATATAATTTTAGAGAGTTTTTACTAAAAAGTATTGTATGTACCACGTCCGCTAAAGTCTTATTTTTCTTACTTGATACATATACGTATACTAATGCAATACAGCCTGGCAGTTATAGTGATGCTAAGGAATAAAATAAATTTTAAAAGGCTCTCAATCTAAATTAACCTTAATATTATATTCATTTTAGCCAAATATAAAATATTTTAATAAATTTGCTTCAGATTCTCGTATAAAAAATATCATCAGTTGCAGTGGATTGTAAACGTGCAACTTTTATGTGGTCCTCAATATAAACTATTCTTTTGTGTAAATATTTCTTCACACTCCTACATATAAAATCTCATCAACCTCATACTTGCAGCTGTAGGTTAATTATTTCATGCATATGGACCAACAAACTGACGGACGGAAAAGAGACTGAACAAAGCGATGCTAATGGGTGCCCTGCAGTAGCGAATGCAACTAAAATCGTTTACTTTTTGTTGAGTTCAAAGGAAGTCGCTTATAAAGCGTACAACTAAACAAATGGAAAACCCCTGGGGAAATCAGGGGAGAAATAAAGTAAAATAGCTCGAATAAACCTATGCTTATTCTGCTTAATTTTTCAGAAGCAGACATTGTGGTACACAGATAAAATGTAACTAACATTTCACAAGTTTTCTTTTGCTTTAATGAGACTAAACAAAAGGAGCTTGAAATGTTCACCATGAACTCTAATATAATTTTAAGCATAATGAACTGCTTTAATCCTTCATAAATTTCAAATGCTTTTTGGCACATTCCTACATTTGCTTGTGAAGTTGTTGCACCTTATTATTATTATTATTATTATTATTATTTTAGTACAAGTAGTAGTGGTAGTGGTAGTATTTTTATTGCCAAGCAGTTTCATACTACGCTTGCAAATACAACAATCGCATTGGTCGCATAGCCGTCCATGTATAAATTAGTATTGAATGCACGATTGATTGAGATGAGACGAACCAGCAGACCATATATCGGCCCGTCATGACCAATCCGTGTTTTTGGAGATAGGTTAATCTAAATCGCTTTTAGCAGTAAAATGAAAATGAAGCGTCGTCCAACCGGTGTGAAAACGGTTAGTTGTAGTCTACTGAAATTTTTCAATAAACGGTTTGGAAGAATTAATGTCAGAAACCAGCTGTTACTCCTGTCAGCGTTCCGCATAAACTGACAGGAATAAGCAATACATCGCCAATTCTTACAGTCAAAGTATTAACGCTGAATTTTTATCGGTATATTTTATCTAAAAGTTCATTGGGATTTCTGTCAGAATAAGATTAGATAAATGTACACCCCATTCCTGATAAATAGTATTTCGATGTTAAAAATCATTACAGAGGAACTGCGTTGAACGTAAACACAAACTTACCGTAACAGGTACAGTGGGCTTCAAATGTTTTCCGATGGACCAAGGGGTGTAGAGGAAGAGGGGGAAGAAATGCCGTATCGAATAGTCTTGCTATAGCCAACAGTAAGTACCGGTATCGTCTCAAAGGTCACATTTACTTCTGTGTATCCATTCAGCGACTTGACACTAAGAGGAAAGAAGACGAAACCATATACTTTTCTCTTTACTAGAACTATTCAAGCGAAATAAATTAACATTTTCTTTGCATAATATATTGTTTAAAAATAAAATATTGAACTCTTTATGCGAGTGCTACACAAGTTTAAGATTCAGTAACTTTCTTGAGAAACAAGGTTCGAATAATGTATATCTTGTTTTTAACGTTTGTTGCTAGTAATAAATAATAATAGTTTCATAATTATCACCAATAGAACATTCTACGCTTACTCAAAGCAAAGGGCATTTGTTGCCTTGAATATAAGTAAGTTTTGCTTTTTAATTGTCATATATATTAACCACAACTTAGCGCTAAGTGTGTAAGTCCATACAGTTTGCACATTCAGTTCTAATAATATTCAAGTATTTTTTTAAAAACATGAAAGGAAAAGTAATATTAATGTCAAACTGTTGAAGCAGTTTGTGCACAACTAAGTGCAACATTAAATTTTCTACAAAATGAGATATTTTTTGCGTTTGTTACTGAAAAATGAATAAAGATTGTTTTATTTGAAACATAATTCCCCTTACACACACTCACAAGAGAGAGGAAGGAAAACCGTGCCAGTCGTATAGTGCACATAGAGTAAAAACACTTATGTGTGTATTTATATAAAAGGAGAAAATGTTAATAGATACGAGGAAACAACGTTTAACGCAAAATATGCAGTTTCTATATAGCTGTTTTATTCAGTTAGCATAACATATAAGCTAAATTTTCAAAATGGTGACCCGAAAGTGTTAATGCAGACAGGTTGATCTGCTTTTGTTGCAATTGGTTCATTTGAAATCATTCTATTCTGAAAATTAAATTGCTTTCAAGTTACAAATCTGAAGATGCCCCTCCCCCCAAAGAAAGGGCTTTGTATTACGATTCCGTTCAGAATTCTTAAAATGCTTCTCTTCCCTGGTCTGGAATTGAATGGGGTGTGTAACGGAGGGGAATCGACCCCAATCCAGTGAATGAGGATATTGTACTTGTGCCCCTCAAGGGGGCGCTCCCGGGAGGGAGGCACGAGGTGAGAGACACCGAGACACCGGGTGGCCGGAACCAGGAGTGACGGCACAGCAATGACAAGGTTCCTAAAGTTTCCAGATTGAAAAGCCCTGACTGTCGGGCAGGCAAACCGGGGTCCCCACCCCACACAGAGGGTCCAACGCCCCCCCCCCCAAGAAGCGGTGGGCATACCCTGGCAACCAGCCGAAGATCGAGAGAGGGATAAGGTTCCACAGACAGAATTCCTTTCTCTGCCATGCCGCACCGAAATACCATCGCCGACACTTCCAACCCTGAAGCAGATCTAACGGGGCTAAGGATGAATGAAATGAGGAATGGAACGATATTCGGGGGCTGAGAGAAATCATATCAGCATTCGACTGATGACCCAGGAAAACTCTCGAAAAAACCAGTGTGTCAGATTGGGCAGTCGCCGGGAAGCGAAGTAGGGATCTCCCGAATGCGAGTCACACGCGTTATTGCGGCACCATCTGGACGTAAAGTGGAAGATCTGTAGTTAAAATCTTGGCTATGACATTGAATTTTTCAATCTGATTCTATCTTTCCAACCTTGTCCTACACACGGCTTGAGTGAAAGTGTCTTCTTGTTAATTGAGATGAACTGCCATTACAAACTTCGTTGTAAGTATAAGAAGAATGCAGTAGCTCAAATGATAGTCAGATTTTTATGTGGTGTGTTTGAAACTCCACGCTCTTTGCATTACCACCAGAACAAATTAACGCGTTGCAAACACATATCTTTCCCTTCTCACAATTCTACAAATTCTTTTTTCTAAATCTCATTTTCTGCCTACTTCTTATAATCCAGATAAACTTGCAAATCACATTTAGCCCTTCTCTGTGGTGTGGGGGTCTGCCTCACATTCAAGAGGTTCAGAGTTCGAATCTCGGTTAAAGTGAAATACCTGGGTAAAGTTTTTTAGGATTTCCTCTTATCCTGAGAAGATGAATGTTAGATTATAATTTCTAGGGACCTCGGGTCCATTTGAACATCAATTTAGCCATTTTGTACATTCACCGTCCGTATTGGCATACGCGGTTAAAGGACTTTAATTAAATACCAAAAGAAACGTTCACATTTACACATTTCGTTGTAGTATATTACGTAGAAAGCGATATTCACATTTTCAAAAAGCATGTCACTACGTGATGCTTTGAAATTTCATGCTGTTTGTATGACCACGACAAAAATAAAACGAATAGCGACTTCTCAGTTACAAAAAGCATTCAAACTAGTAACAAAACATATCTGGGAAATAGTTAATCTCATAAATATATGTATAACAAACTGCGTGCTTTAACGGGGTCTGCATTTCTTGTGCAGCAAAACTTTTCTAAACTTTTAGAGTTTAACAATTATACAAAAGTCATTCAGAATGAAGAAGTAAGTTCAAAAGTTATCATAAGTTAAAAATATATATTTCATTTGTCATGAAAATATTTTAAGCAGAGAGTATTTTAATCAAAATCATTATAGCCATTTTAAGAAAATAAATTTCGAAAGTTTTTCCATGTAAAGGTTTGTTCAGGATGGGGGAGTTTTTCTTGAAAATCCTTGTCGCATCTTTAAAAGATGCTGAACTTAAAAATCAAGTTTGTCATTTAACCGACTTTTCGTTTTGCATTTATGTTGTTCATATGGCAGGCATATGGAGCCTTTGCTATAAAATATGATGTATTGCATTCACATGACTTTCTCTACTCACTCTTCTACAAACTATTCGTACAAAGCTTATTTTGCATCTATGTCAGGTTAATACCGATACACCATCACTTATTTTCACAATTCGTTGTAGTTATAACCAGAACATATTAAGCTAAAGCGATTTTCTTTTAAAGTTCCCTTGTTGTACCCAGTTTATGCTACTGTGTTTTACTGTTTTCATACCGCTTATTCCCGCAACACACATACACACACAAACACCCATGCCCGTGGCGGGACTCGAACCCGCGACTCTCAACTTGGCGGAGCGCCGGAGCGACCACTCCAGCGACCACGGCTACGAGGGCCGGCCAAAGCGATAGCCAAATCCCTCAAAGCTGATCGCTGTGTGATAGCTTGGGATTGGTTGGCTACGGAGGGGACTCGGCACTGATCCACATAGTGGATTTTGTGCCTACACCCTATAAGGGGGCGTCTCCAGGAATAAGGATGAGGCAAGACAAGACATCGGGCGTCAGCAACCAGGAATGATGGCACAGGAATGGCAGGGTACCTAAGTTTTCAGATAGAGACTCCCCGTCAGACGGACAGGACACCGGGACCCCACCCAGCACAGAGGGGGTCCAACGCCCCTCAAGGAGGTTAGGATACTCCCGACAGCCAGCCGAAAGCCGAGGGACGGAGAAAGTCACAATAAGCATCCTTTCCCCCTGCCACACTACATCGAAACACCATCGCCGACATTTCCAACCCTGAAAGAGACCAACGGATGAAAGATGAAGGGAAATTAGAATGGAGATGAAATGGAGGTTCAGGAAACTTGGGGATGTGAGCCTCCTTCCCAGCATTCGGCTGGCGACCCGGGGAAACTGCCCGAGAAAACCCATGGGTCAGGAAGGTCGGCCAGAGGAATCGAAACGACGACCTCCCGAATGCGAGCCACAGACGTGATAGCTTTGGAATTCTGTTCTCTTTGTATGAACACGAGAAAGAAAGAAAGAAAGAAAGAAAGAAAGAAAGAAAGAAAGAAAGATAGAAAGACAGACACTAGCTATTTGCAGTCGAGAGAAGTATAAAGTATTTGAAAACTCAAACTAATAATAAAGAAAATTTCAAAATAGGTAAAATTTAAAAGTTATTTGACATAAAATAAAAATGTTATTTGATATAAATTTTGTGCTTTAACAATACCTGGAGTTGTTATGCAGTAAGATTTTGTCTCTCTCTTACGATTTACTAATTATCAAAAGTCATTGACAATAAAGACTAATTTACAGACTATATATCCGTTATATTCCTAGAAAATAAAATATATATACATATATTCTATTTATCATGAAAATAGCTTAAACATATGTATTTTAATCAAAATCCTTAGAGGCATTTTTGAAAGACAAAAATATTTCGAAAAATATCCAATGTAAAGGGTAGTTTGGAGTAGGAAATCTTTAAAATTTTCTTTAAAATCTCAGTGTCGCATTCTTGGAAGAAGTTGAACTTAAACACTAACTTCGGTTTTTAATCAACCTTTTGCTTTTGAGTTATGCTATTCGTGAATACACACACACACACACACACACACACACACACACACACACACTTGGACATTTTCTAAAAATAAATTCATTGGATTCAGGGGGTCACAAAAGTGATTTCTGGTGAAACTACTGCATTGAATTTTTAGGTGGAACACAATGCTTTCTCTACTTACTGTAGATACGTAGTAGAGAGAGTAAAAATGCTTACTTTGTATACAGGGGTCTCAAAACGTGTATTTCCATTATATCTCTTTATTCAATTTTTTGGTGGTATGCAATAATTTCTCTACTTACTGTAACTACGTAATAGAGAGTGTAAGAATGCTTACTTTGGATTCAGAGGTTTCAAAACGTGTATTTCCGTTGAATCTCGTTATTCAATTTTTTGGTGGAACACGATAATTTCTCTACTTACTGTAACTACGTAGTACAGAAAGTAAAAATGCTTGCTTTGGATTCAGGGGTCTCAAAACGTGTATTTCTGTTAAATCAGGTTATTCAATTTTTGGGTCGAACGCAATATTTGCTCTACGTACTGTAACTACGTAGTAGATAAAGTAAAAATGTTTTCTTTTGATTCAGGAAGTTCAAAACGAGTATTTCCGGTGAATATCATTGAATTTTTGGGTGGAATACAATCCTTTCTCTACCTCCTGCAGCCTATGTAGCAGAGAAGGTAATAATGCTTTCTTTGGATTCAGGGGGTCTGAAAGCGTGTATTTCCGGTGAATCTGTTTATTGAATTTTTGGGTGGAATACAATACTTGCTCTACCTCCTGTAGCCTATGTAGTACAGAAGGTAATAATGCAGGGGGTCACAAAGCGTTTATTTCCGGTGAATCTGTTTATTGAGTTTTTGGATGAAATACAATACTTGCTCTACTTACTGTAAGTGCGTAGTAGGGAAAGTAAAACATCTTTCTTTGGACTCAATGGGTCTCAAAACGTGTGTTTCCGGTAAATCTCGTTATTCAATATTTGGGTGGAATACAATACTTCCTCTGCTTACTGTAAGTGCGTAATAGGGAAAGTAAAAATGCTTTCTTTGGATTCAGTGGGTCTCACAAAGTGTATTTCCAGTGAATCTCGTTGTTTAATTTTTGGGTGAAATACAACACTTTCCCTACTTATAGGTAAATAGTGGAGACAGTAAAACGATGAGTTGTGGAATAGATAAGAGGCTGTTTGTCGTTACGGCATCTAACCAAATAGGAAAAGTGTAGCTTAAGACTGTAATTTTAAATAATTTCTGGCCTAAGTTGTTATCACGATGCACGGAAAAACGATATTTCATAAGGAGATTATGAAAATAAAGATCATATGTTAGTTGATAATGGGTACAGAAAGCAGTAAACATTGAAAACCAAACCATTTTGTTTTAACACTTGCGTGTTATACAATGATATGAAGCCTCTAATTCCTAAAAATTAACTTGCATCCTGCTTGTTATGTTGTAATGTTATGTGGTATTTTCACAGTTACTACATTCTCACAGCCAAGTCTAAGGGAAATGTGTTGGATTGATATCCCTTAACCTTCCTTGTAGAGCAGGTATGAGCTAAGGCACCTGGCATAACTTCTCGATAAGACACCCCGCTTGCCCCGCTACTGGTGAAACGGTAAACATTTGTAGCCGTCTGTACAAAACGCTTCCATTTCCACTTGCGGGTAATAGGTCAGGGTCAGACCAGAGCCTCTGCAACCCGACTTCCGGCTTCACGTTCACGGCACGATAAGGTGGACGAACATTTAACCGAAACGCTGAGGTGATGGGGTAAGCACCACGTTTCCCCGTGCGGGAACGTTTGTTTTCATGCTACCTAACGCATCTACTCATTTTTCTCACGATGCTAAGGACACTGGTCATATAAAGGGACTTAAAATCCGCACCCACAAAACATGTCTTTAAATTCACTAAAGCATGTGCAGTTCAAGGATGATATAAATAAATAATCTATCTTCTAGTGTTCTCCATCATGTTCTGTGACTCCCATGACCTATTGCTGCTGTCTCTGGTTCTGCTTCTAATTCCAGGTAATAAAATTAAAAAAATAGCAAGTGATTACAATTAGCAGTAGAAGCCTTATTTCTCATTTGTGCAATAATTGATTGATTTATCTCATAAGAAACTATCGCCAAGTGATTCAGAATGAGAAAGTTACTAATAAATTTAATAGAGAAAAATAATAAATATCTTCTTCTT
Source organism: Deroplatys truncata (assembly GCA_030765065.1). NCBI lineage: Eukaryota > Metazoa > Arthropoda > Insecta > Mantodea > Mantidae > Deroplatys > Deroplatys truncata. The sequence continues at coordinate 178,552,326 of CM060977.1, read as the reverse complement.
CGTGTACAAGAATTATACCCACTAGACCTGGTCCGGAGTTAATATTCTAATTGCTCTCTCCACCTCCTACGGTATTGATATCCCCATCACTATTAATATCCAGAGCTCTAATTAATTGCTCTCTCCACCTCCGTTTATAAAGTAAAGCTTGCCTTAGGAATCCCAAAGACTGCATCCTTTGAACATGCTCTTTGCACTTAGGGTGACATCTCTGTATTTATTCCTCTAGTTCTCCCCTTATATCTACATTTGGGGTTCAATCTTTCTCTATTACATACGGTACGGATCTTACAACTCTCATTCGGGATGTCTCCAGTATTAAATTTTCTTTTTTGCTTATTACTCAAGTCTCACATGTAATACTGGTTTAACTATTATTACTTTAATATAATACATACACATGATTTCCAATCAAAAAGACTATAATAACTTAATGTCGTTTCTCATATTCCTACCAAATGTTTTTAATACATCTATTGATCTTATTATAAACTCTTATGTCTTCTTCCATTTCTGCAATTCCTTCTATTAATGACATTTTTAACCAAAGTATTTTAAATTAACAATTGTTCAATTATCCTTCTATAAATGTTTTAACTCGAAATTGTACTTTAACCACGGTAGCCAATATCTTATTTTATCTCCAATTGCCACATTGTATTATATCACTCAACTTCAATAATAATTTCTGCATATCCTCATTCTTGTCAAGTATATCTGATCGTTTGAAAATATTAGTGTATCTATATATCTATTTTTAATAATTCCATTTGCTGTTCTGTTACTCTACTGTTTTACAAAGCAACTACAAATTGATAATAAGTTCCAGTTCTATACTCATCTGTAATTTCTCAGTTTTCTTATTCATATTTGTTTTAGTGTTATTGCAAAATGGCTTAATTGAATTAATAAAATTCCAAGTTTTTGTTAGACCTATAATATTTACCACAATTTGTTAAGGTCTACCCTGTCCTACAAAGCGGACCAAAACCAGCGGGAGAGCTGAACCTCCTTGGTCTCGCAAGGCCATCAGCTAGGCGATGCAGCTTTAAAATAAAACCCAGTTATCCAGAATGGGGCTTATGCATTGGGCTATTTCCCATTCACATAAAGGAGCTCATAAAGCTCTGAACTTTGTGCATTGGATTGATTTACTGTAAACTATATCCATAAAGCTGATATAACACAACTGAGCGAATCCTTAATTTGACGGAAAATTTAATGTACTTTAAAATAATAATTTATAAATCGGAACCATGGTAAGGAAAAACAATTGCTTCTAGCTTCATTATCGGTTTACCACTAACCAGGATTGTAACTCCCAAATTAACAAAAGTAACATACAACTTTAGGAACACTTATTCTCAAGACCTCTATTAATCCCTCGAGATATACCGTCGCACCACTTGTTCATATTTATCATAAGGTTCCACCAACACAGTAGCCTGGTTAAGGCACAGACTTTTGAACGGGAGTTCTGCGGTTCAAATACTGCCAGAAGTGTCCTCTTTTCCCAGATTTTTCTGAGTCTTCATAACTGGCAAATGCCGTCGAGGTCCCGAAACGTTTCCTTTCCGATTTGCCGTTACAAATTATTTCATTTCACCCATGATCAGTGTCCACCGCCGGGAGTTGTTCGGATTGGGTTGGACTCGGCGGGGCAGTGGTTCCCGACACCCATGGGTTATTGGGGACGCTTGGCTATGTTAATTCTACCCAGGCGGGGTTGTGAGACGCCTCGAGAATCTCCGGCACCAACCATGAGAGAGAGCTGGTAGACGGTAGCTAGAAACTGTCGGCCCCACCGAGGTTATTCGGTAGTCTCCCCCAGTTAGGGTTCGCCCTGCTGGCCTGACGCGCGTAAGTGGCGTATCCACTTCCGTCCCTGCTTGGAAGGGTCGACGCTAGAGCTTTCTGGCCCGATTTCGACCAGGCAGGGGGGGGCGGTATATAAAATAGGCACCGCTCCTAATGGAAAGCCCCACGAGTTTACTCCTGGGTATGCGAGGGTGTGGTCTCTGCGTTGGCGGACCCGGTCCCGTATTGTTGTTGTGGTGCCGTATGTTACAAGAACGTGTATTAAACACTACTAAAAGTCATAAAGTTACACCCTGTACTGGGAAACTCTCTTTGGCAGTCTGTAAGGCCAATTTTTTCTTCGTTTAGCTTAATATTCATTGTCTATTCGTCGTGTTTTTAAAATAATAACGCAATTTGCTGTTTTCATTTTCACTTTATCGCGTATAGTAAGTAGGGGAAATAATGCATACCACCCAAGCATTCCATACCAAGATTTCACCTGAAATAATGTTTTGAATCCAAATACAGCATTGTTGGAAACATGTCCGTGTGTTTGTGTATGTGTGTGTGTGTCTGTTTGTATGCCTTTGAACGGAAACATCATCGAATTTTCAAGCCAGCATATAGAGTCCAGTCTTAAATATTAGATTCCCGCAGTTCCCTTTGTATCTATGACGACATTTGTAGTGTAGTTATCTCAGCAAAGGTTTATTTGGGTTAAAATATAGTACATAGACAAATAAGCACGAGTAAGAATAACTTGTATACCCACTAATAAACGAAAGAGGATAGAGAATGTCATGTGAATGTATCACATGAGATTTTTATTGTTTCATTTGAGTAGTCTCCTTTAGCCTCTGTCGTTACTTTGACTTGAGTTGTAACAAATGACGTCAATGGATTTTTTCTTCATTTTCTGGCAAACACATTCATATTCACTCTCACATTCTAGGCTTTACAGAGGGTTTCAAATAATTCTATCTAAAAGAACATTCTCTGCCTCAGATGGCAATAACTGAATGCGGATCTTCTAGTCGAGAAGCCCGAGTAATGACAGCCTGACCGCGGATGAAGTCCAACGTTTTTCCTTTTATTCGTAACCCCTGATTTTCTTCTTTTTTTTTTGTTGTTAATTTTGTTTTATGCATTAACTCCTACTTTTTACCCATAATTGGTTTTCTTTTCGCATCCACTAACCAATAAATATGCATGGATTGTTTTCGAAAAATGTACAATATTCTGTCGTTGGTTAATCATGCTTTAAGAGTTAACAATAATATTATCTCTTAGCAACAAAAGCATTAATCTACTTTAAAACAATATGTTTCTATAGTGCATTTACTTCGATGTGCGCTGTAAAAGATGGTATAGCTTTTTCACTGATATTATTACTGGAATTAGCTTCGTATTTAAGTCAGTGAAAATGAGGTTGTGCGATATAGTTTATGGTCCATTTGGAAAATCATTGCACTTGAAAACACGTTTGATGTGGAGAGTTTAGTGTTAAAAAAATCTGGTGTGTTACGCTCACATGACTTTCTCTACTATTGTACAAACTATTTTTACAAACGATTATTCTCCATATACTTCATGTTAAGCGAGATAACGAGATGTTAATCTTATTGCTAATTTTCTTGTAGATGCAAGGGGAATTGGTAGGCTTTAAGCGACAGTCAAATATTTTAAGAGCTGTTGATATGTGGAGTATTTCATTCTCTTTGCATTACCAGGACAAAAAAAATGAATAGTGAATTTCCATTTGATAAAAGTTTAAATATTGGAAAATTTAAGGGAATAACAAGGGAATTTACATCTCGTAAATGGTTCACTCAACAACAAAAAATGTATATGACATAAATTGTGTATTTTAACGCGATCTACATTTTTTGTGTAGTAAACTTTTGTCTATCTCTTATGATTTACCAGTTATGCAAAAGTCGTTCACAATGAAGAATACTTTTGGAGACATTCCCAGAAAATTGGAGATATACATTTGTCATGAAAATATCTTAAACATATGATATTTTAATCAAAATCGTTAGAACCGTTTTTGAGAAAATAAAAATTTTCGAAACATGTGCCATGTAAAGGGTAATCTGGGGTGGGGGATTTTCTTGGAAAGCTTCGTGTCGCATTTCTGGAAGATACTGAACCTAAATACCAAGTTTGGTGTTTATCCGATTGTTCGTTTCTGAGTTATGCTGTTCACAGACAGAAAAACAAACAAACAAACAAACAACACACACACACACACGCACAGACAGACAGACACACGGACATGTTTCCAAAAATTCTTTTTTAGGTTTCAGGGGGTCTCAAAACATATATTTCCGGTGAAATCTCGGTATCGAATTTTGGGTGGAATGCAATACTTCCCCTACTTACTATACGTAGTAGACAAAGTAATAACTTCAGCTTTGGAGAAACGAAGAGAAAATTATCTTTTTAACAAACTAAGGTCCAAATATTTAGAACTACAAATTTCGACTAACCCTGGAAATATATTTTAATTACTTGCTTTGCCCCTTATGAGCACACTACTACGTTCTAACTGAGCGTTTTTGGCTGAAATGCCTTTCAAATTGCGCTAAGACACGAATCCGTATCTCTGCCAACTTCTTGAAGTTATATCTCGTAATTATGCACAGCGTGCAGGTAATGCTGATTATATAGGTGATTTATGAAGAAATGAGACATTTCTTTCTTTAATTATTCTGTTCGGAATTCACCCGATGCCCCAATTTTAGCACCAAATTAAGTAGAATGTTCTGGAGTTTCGATTGCCTGTCCCTAGATGCGCAGATGTTCATGTTTTATTCGTAATTGTTAGTTTTATTGTCGGCAACTGTTTTTGAAATTTTTTTCTAGTCAACGTGAAAATGGAGTACATATTAAATACACGACTCTTCCTTGTAAAGCAATTCTGGATTACGAATTCAATTACAGCTACTCAAAGGGCATACCAGAGAGAATTCGGTGTTAGCATTCATCCTAAAGAAGCACAGTATGGGATGGTAAATAAATTGGAAAAAACTGGATCCCTGGTGAGTGAAAAGGGTAAAACTCGTTCATCTAGGCTTCCCACGGTTGTTGTTTACGTAAGAGCACGACTGGATCAGTCACCCAAAAACTCATTAAGACATATGTCGCAGGAGACAGCGTACAGCTACTCAATGTGTCAGAGAGCTATGAACAGTGCAGGCCTAAAGCCGAATAGGATTACAGTTATCCATCAGTTACAGGAACCAGACAAGCATAGACGACTGAAATATTGTCGTTGGTTTCAGGCGTTCATTATGCAAAATTCTGCCATATTGTCCATCACATGGTTCGCAGATGAAGCATGGTTCCATTTATCCAAACTCAAATAACTCAGGCTATTGGGTCAGCGAAAATCCACATGTTATTCATGAAGCACCTATGTACCCGGTTAAAATCGAAGTCTAGTGCGCAATATCCACACAGAGAATAGCGGAACCAGTTTTTTTGAAAACAATGTGAACGCTGCAGAGTACTGACGGATTTTCATGGAGTTTGCTTAGTAACTAGACGATGTAGAGCTGAGTCAAGGATATTTTCAGCAGGACGACGCTACAGGCCATACGTAAAATAAATCCATGGCACTAATTGCAAGATTCTTCAACGACCGGATAATTTTCAAGAACCTGTGACCACCGAGATCTCCGGATTTGACATCGTCGGATTTCTTTCTGTGCGGTTACTTAAAAGACAGGGTTTATGCCACACGTCCTCAGACATTGGGCGATCTGAAGCCCAACATTACACAGGAGATTCAAGCTATTGATAACAGAGTCCTCCAACGAGTGGCCAGGAACATGGAAGGACGTGTTGAGTTGTGCCTTATGCAGGATGGAGTACATTTTCAACATTTTCTATAGAGGTAAATAATCTCCTAAAATTCCTCTGCATTTCAGGTATAATAAGTTGTCGCTAGCATAATTAAAGAAATAAGTGCGTCAGTTCCTATAAATCACACGGTATGTTGCAAGGGTTTCGCGTGATACAAATTTTAATCAGTTACGAGTTACGGCCCTTTAATTTTAGTGGTGTGTGTGTTGAGGAATTATTTATTATCACGTAAATAAATTGTGATAAATAAGATATTAATATACAGGAGGTATATAATAAATATGTAAACAAGTAAATAAATTCATGTGCGATAATAAAGAATAATTATATATGGAGAAAGAGGGGAGATGGAAAGATAATATTTATGTATACAGATATTTCATTAATAGCCAGTAACATTTCTTGGTTGTTAAGTTTCCCCCCTAACAATACGATCGCAAGATCAACTTTCGCCGGTAGGAAGGATAATAAAAGAGAAATCCGGTGTATGTAAATTTAACTGTGGAATTGTTGTATTAATTAGTATATGACTTTTATATACTGTCTCTCGTCTCATTGCGCTGAGATTTCTAATACCCTCTCACTCACTACCGCATGTACAACAGCTGACTTTCGAAGAAGAAGAATCAGGAGGATGAGCATTCCAGCACTAGTCGACACGATCACCGAACGACACTTTACCTACGTATTTCTTAAATAACACCAAACACTTATAAAACACAATTTATTCAACAACTTGGGAATGCTGCCGTGTATGTTGTTAAAATGCTGTTAAAGTTGAGGTGATTCTTAAAGATCTAATAAAAATACTTCCTTCCGGTTGAATGAATGTGTTAATAAGGACTCTGCATGTTGTTTTGCGATAAAATTAAGGATGTAGTTTATAGTAAACTTGAAGAATATTAATGCAATAAAACCAAAATCCCATTTTATTTTCTTCCTACTATACTATTGCTAATTAAAGTACTTCAATAAAATAACTAAAATCATGATGCACTCTATAAACCTTACAATTATTTACAACATTAATTCTGTAATGCACAGTAGTTATTCCAGTAATACAACTTTCTTGTACATTCTGCCTTCCGCTATGTTTTTATTTTAAAAGATTGGTAAACAATGGTATGTGTAAGATAGGCCTTAACACGTTCTTCCGTTTACACCACAATTCCGGTTGGCAATCTATCCGTGCGTATGCGGTGTTGGAGATTCCTGGGTACCTGCCGAAGAATCTTTGATGGCACATATCGGCAAGCAGGGATAGTTCGTCTGCGGTGAACCGCAATGGCCTTGGCGATGGGCCTATGGGTTTAGATGTTCTCGCAGAAAAAACTCTAATGAGATGAGGACTGACGGGTCAGGTGTAGGCTTGCTGCGGCCAATCCACCTCCGTGCGCAAGATGGCGAAAAACCTGCAACATGAAGGCATGGTGTGCCTGAGCGCCATCCGTCTGATGTGTTGCCAGCGTCATCGGCAGGATATCATCTAGAAGTTCACAGTCCATTAGGCGAGTCTAGAAACTGGTCCAAAAAGATAATCTCTTATATACCCCTCAGCTTCCACTGAATCTAAGTATGATGCCCATGAAACCACGAGGATTGCGATCTGCCCAGTACACCATCCTGTGCCGGCTTACTGTGCCAATATTGGCGAAGGTAGTTTCGACTGGCCACTGAACTTGGCGGACGAAATCCGGCCGCTTTTAGCGGTAGCGTAGCATCGTATAGCAATATATAGATTTGTTTAAAATATTTATTTTACTCTTGAAGCAACTGAAGATTGTGTGGTGCCACTTTTGTCTTCGGAGTATTTGATGAATGGAGATGTTGCCAAGTCATAACTGGACTGAGGCTTCTCTGATGCTCATGTGGATGCCCTCGCTATGTAAAGACAGAGCATCTTCCTGGAGCGCATCAACAACCGGCCTGACCCTTGGTGACGGACCGATGTTCGTGCATCTCTAGTGTCGCAAGAGTACCAAGTGTGCGCCCAAAGACATGATGCGAAGGCAAACGACGTTGTCAAAATCGTTACTGATACGTTGTGCAGCACAATGTTTTCCTGTAGCCTCGCCAACTCTTTGTGCTATCACTACGTATTCTTCAGTGTATGTCATCTTCGATACCTTAAGGTTCTATGACACTCTAGTACGAGAGAACTGGAGCGTTCCTATGTCTGAAAGGAATATTCTGAAAACATACTCTTCTAGTCTAATATGGCAAACTTTCTCGAAATGCCTAGAAATAGGGACGTAATTGCTCAGACATGCTTTGTTTTATATTTTAGTTTTACGTCATGTATACATGCATATATACGAAAAGTACAGTATACATAACGGATATGAAATTCTGAGACCGGAGCAGATTTGAACTCGAAGCCTCTTCGTTAGAAACCCGTCTCCCTAACCACCCGGACACAAAGCGCAGCTGCGGGTATATAGCTCAAAGCAGCTAACTAACAGGTAACCTTCAGATGTTTGAACGAACTTCCCGGCCCTCGTAGCCGTGGTCGCTGGAGTGTATATCTCCGGCGCTCCGCCAACCTGAGGGTCGTGGGTTCGAGTCCCGCCATGGGCATTGGTGTTTGTGTGTGTATGTGTGTGGTATAATGACGGTAATAAGCGGTAAAAATAAGCAGTCAAACACAGTATCATAAACTGGGTAAAACAAGGGAACTATAAAAAAATTAAAAATAAAAAATGAAATAAAAAACGGGATTTATATTATAAACATCATAATACTCTGTAAGCTATACAATTAATAATAAACGTTATGACGGGTAGATCAATGTAATAATGAAAGTTAAATGCTAACAGTTCGTAGTCACTGTACCCGTACACCATATTATCTAGTTAACGAAATAGTGAATGAATGTGTTTCACCTTAAATATTCCTTATAGTTTATCTCACAACTATTATGAATATAAGTAAGTACTGTATAAAACGTACTGAAAATAGTTTTCAAAACGTCTTTACCAAGGATGACCATGAAGTAAGCAAATTAGTACCGTACTAATAAGGGTATTCAAAGTGCGATTGGCTTGGTAAGTAAAAGATAGTTGTACCAACTAGAAGCAGGAAAAGAAATAAAAATGATCTAAGTCCGCTTACGGAGTTCCAGATCGCAGTACCCAGTTCCAAAAGCAACCTATGTTCGTAGAGAATACATTACGTGACAATACAACAGGTGCAAGTATGTATGTGATATGAGACCTGAGAACAATCCCTGCTTCCAATAGAGGGCAACGCCCACAAGAAATTTCCCTGCCAGATTTAATTATGCTACTGAGCTGTTGGGATACACAAGCCAAAGGCAAATTATCCGAAATGTCGTTTTGAAACATAATTAGCAACGTCATGGAAATTGACACAAAACGGTTACTGCGATAGTGGTGGTGACGACGACGATGGCGATTATGATGGTGATGAACTGTATTTTTAACACCATTTTAGTGAGAAGTAATTATAATCTATTTAGATGTAGCATGGCATGGTTATTTGAAACCAGCGAAAATATGCTGGTAGCCAGCACAAAACCTTCTACTAAGCTACTAATAATTTTAATAAGTTTATGTATATTTCTATTTTACTTAAAATTTTCCTTCATTAAAATTATTGGGTTGAAGTTATCTATTTATAACATTCTATTGTTTTAATAATTATTTGATTTATAGTAATTTAATACTTTAATTCATTTATATCTTTATTTATGCATTTATGTCTATTCGTTTATTTATTTACCTTTTGGCATTTTTTTAATCCCCATATTAATTTTCTATTATTTTCCATTTATTTATTTTATTATCTCACTATATATTTAACCTTTACCTCTTTTAACCAAACACTAAACCTTCTTTCTTCTTTCTATAATTACTACATATCCACTCACTTTACCCCACATTTCACTTCGCTCACATCCTCCATTTTATTCTAACACCAACTGCACCTCCAACCCATATAAACTCCAAATTTCCCCTCCTATTAACAACATAATAACAAGTTCACGCCTCCATGCATCTAACATGACCATAACTCCACTCACTATCCCTCCCAAACCACATTAACTGCTCCTCCAATGACAAACCTGCTAGCTGCTCCTCCAAAGATGGCAAAACTGCTGGCTACTTCTCCCATAATAGTAAACCTGCGCCCCAATACCACCGTCATCTTCTCTCCTTTCCTCTTCTTCCTCAATCCTCGTTCTATAATCACCACATTTCTCTCCTTCCCGTCGTCTTAATTAAAATATTCTTCTTTCTACCCATTCCTTCTCCTCCTTTTCATTATCCGTCAATGTCAACATTTGTAAACTAACCATTTCTTCACTTATGTTTCTACCTTCTCCCATATCTAAATTTTGATTTATTGTTCTAATTCTCTTAAATCCTTTAATTTCCTCTCTCCCTCTCGGTAATTGTTCTCTCCTTACTTTTGGTAATATATCTCTTTCCCGCGCTATTTTCTTATATAATTTGTTAATCCTTGTAATTCAGTTAAATCAGGGTGTCTCAAGATGGTACACAGGGCACATCCTCCTAAATGTTTCCTTTCTTCTAATACATGTTGATTGTATCTATTGCATTCAAAAACTGTATGTTCCGGTGTATCCCTAATTTCACATCTATCGCATATGTCGTCATTTGTTCTGTTAATTTTGTTCCAATAATTCTTGTATAGACCATGTCCCGTAATAAAGCGTATTAATCCTTTTGTTGGCTGTATGTATGTTAACTGTAATCTTACTTGAATGTTTGAAAATAGCTGAAAATCTCTTCTTCCCTCCTCTGTTTCCTTCCATTCATGTTGCCATCTTGTTTTCTAATACAGTACTACACTTTACTCCAATAATTTGTTCTACCTTTTGAAAATCTTTTCTTTTAATCCAAAATCTAGCTGGTTTCAAACATATTAGCTAATCAATTGGCATTACCGCTATTGTTATTAATAAAGCCATTGTTGGTGTGGTATTTACAGTACCAGTAAAACTAATAATATTTTTCTTTGCGTCCATCTGAATAATTTTCTAATAACTACATCACCCATCCTGGTTAACCAGATTCCGCCGCATATGTTATAATGGAGGAAAATATTACATTCTGGTAGGTTGTTATTGTTTTCAACGATAATTTAAAACGTTTATGCATAATTCTACCAAATTGCGTCATTACTTTTTTCTGGTTGTTTACGAATATATTCTGTATGTTTTTTAAAATTGAATTTTTCATCCAACATAATGAGCAAATATTTGGAATCCTTTTTCCTCCTACTATTTTCATAATTTTTCATCAAATTTCCTTTAAACAACGTATAACACTATTTATTGGATCAGATTTTAAGTTTAAATTTCTTACATCAATTACTTAATTTCTATGTGAATTTATTTGCCTTGGTTTTCAATTCCCTTCTATTTTGAACTTCAATTATAAAGATCAAATAATCTTCATATGCAATCGTATTTCATATATTATTACCATTTTCTCAATTAGTTTCCACCACTATGTTCCAAAAAAGGAGCCCCAGGACTGACCCTTTGTGGACACCCTTTTGTGATTTTGCGACAAATAACTGAAAATCGGTGGAACTTTAATAGAAAGTCAAGTATTGAACATTTTGAGCCTTTAATAACGGATATCCCAGAAGTGGCTGACACCACAAAAAAGGTATTTTATATAATTGTGTGTTTTAAGCAGATCTACATTTCTTGTGTGGTACATTTTCGTCTATTACTTAAGATTTAAAAGTTATGCAACATTATACAAAACTCCTTCCGAATGAAGAAGACTTCCTAGGCTATTCCCAGAAAATTCAAGATATGTATTTTATTTTTCAAGTAAGTATCCTGCAAAAACGGTATTTTAAACAAAATCGTTAGAGAAATTTTTTAGAAAATCAGAATTTTCGAGAAATGTTCTATATAAAGGGTAGTTGGAAATGGGTGGATCTTTTTAAAGTTTTTGTGCCGCACCCTTGGAAGATACTAAACTCAAATACCGAGTTTGGTATTCATAGGACTTTTCGTTTTTGAGTTATGCTGTTCACAGACACATGGATCTTTTTCTAAATTTTTTTTTATTCAGAGGGACTCAAAACATGTATTTGCGGTGAAACCTCGGTATGGAATGCAGTACCTTCTCTACTTACTATGTAGATGGTAAAGAAATTAAACAACTGAATGTTCGGTCATACACAAATGAATCAAAGTAGCTCAGCTTCAATGACATATTAAAATACAGTTGCACAAATGACGCAAGTAGTGCCCTTCTAGATCCTCTGCTATCTTATTGTAAAGCATCGCTGAAACTAAAATACTTTTTTATGATCCTTTCTTGTTTTCTCATATAAAATGGACGTATCTAACATCCAGTTTGTCATTTGTCATGAAAATTGAATTGACGTTTGCCCTCACAGGGCTTTTAGAGGTAACTTGCACATTAACAGCTCCGATAAATTTTCCAGTCAACCCTTCTTTACTAAAGCATCAGTAACTTCATTATCCTTAATTACAGCATGCCCAGGGAGACTTAACTGCTAGGAAGTATATACCAAGCCGGCTATCATTTACACTCCGGTCTGGTGTTAATCGCACTTCAGAAAAAAGTTTTAGGGGTAGTTTGGCTCACGGATTGGATGAATGTGAATACCGAATATGAAATGAACAGCCCTCAGTTTCTCATACAAGGAGTATTTACTGGCTTATCCTTCTTTTATTAATGTTAATATTTTAGACAGTGCTATGCAATAGGGCAGTAAACATTAATGGTTACCTATACTTTATCGACTTTGGCTCGTTACCTCCAGAACAGCCGCCCAAGCAAGTGTGTGCAGGGAAGAAGTGGATAAATGGAATGTAAAACCTACGTTGTAAAAGAGGTGTGTGCTGAGAGTGATGAAAGATGAGCGTGAAATTCAAAGGATTGCGAATGTTAGGATAAGTACGTTTACAACTTCTGCCCTGAGATCAGCGGCGTTACATGTTTATTGGAGATTAGTACAATATTTCTTTACGTTTATAATTAGTTTTATTAAAGTTAATAGACATCCTAAGATCCCCGGGCTGCTGATTAGACAACGCAGATGAAGAGTTAACCATCCATAACGGTTATTAACCTTGTTACTTTCTCTACTACGTATAGTAAGTAGGGGAAGTATTGCATTCCACCCAAAAATTCGATACCGAGATTTCACCGGAAATATATGTTTTGAGATCTCCTGAATCCAAAAAAAGCATTTTTGGAAACATGTCCGTGTGTGTGTCTCTGTGTGTGTGTGTGTGTGTGTGTGTGTGTGTGTGTGTGTGTGTCTGTGTGTGTCTGTGAACAGCATAACTCAAAAACGAACAGTCGGATAAGCACCAAACTTGGTATTTAGGTTCAGTATCTTCCAGAGATGCGACACGAAGGTTTTCAAGAAAATCCCCCCACTCCAGACTACCCTTTACATGGAAAATGTTTCGAAAATTTTAATTTTCTCAAAAATGGCTCTAACGATTTTGATGAATATATCATATGTTTAAGATAATGTCATGAGAAATGAAATGTATATCTCGAATTTTCTGGGAATGTCTCCAAAAGTATTCTTCATTGTGAACGCCTTTTGCATAACTGGTAAACCATAAGAGATAGACAAAATTTTACTACACAAAAAATGTAGATCGCGTTAAAATACACAACTTATGTCATATACGTTTCTTTTGTTGAGCGAACCGTTTTCGAGATATTGCTTGTTATTTCCTTAAATTTTCCAATACTTATACTTTTTCTCAAATACGTTATTCATTTTTTTATGTCCTGGACTTGCAAAGAGAATGGAATGCGCCACATAGCAACCAGCGTTAAAATATTGACTATCGCTTAAAAGCTACCATATTCCCCATGCATCTACAAGAAAATTACCAATAAGATTGACATCTCGATATCTCGATTAACATGAAGCATATGGAGAATAGGCGTTTGTAAAATTAGATTGTACAAGAGTAGAGAAAGTCATGTGAGTGTAACACATCAGATTTTTTTCCTTAATTACCTCATTAATTTATTCATTCTTGCAATCATTTATGTACTTCCTTACATGTTCCTAGTGGTTAAACACAAACTTATAAAAATTAAATAAAGGAACACTCACGGTCCATATCCATCCTCAAAAGAAGGTGGAGGCGTGTGCAGTGAACTTATTTCTGATATGTATATTAATACTATAAAGAGAGAAAATTTGTATGTAAAAATTAAATCGAATTTTATTAATGGACCCTCTTTAGTTACTATGGTTCTTAGCGTTCCATTCTATATTGGGCGTGAAAGACCGATAATTTTGCTCAGAGGCCTCTTTATCAGGCTTTAAGTTGTTTTACGTGCCGTAAATCTACGACACGGGACCACCGGCTTTACTTCCCTTCCGAAGAAGGCCATACCAAGGATTTTTACGCCCGGAGGACGACGAAAATTTGTATGTGTGTGTGTTTGTGTATGTAGGGTAACTCAAAAACCACTCAACCTATTTAGATAATTCTTTTACTAATGAAAATCCCAGTTCGTTTTGACGAACATGAAGCTAAAAACACCTAATTTCATTTCACAAATTATTAAGACTAAAAAGATGTTACTTGAATACTATTACATTTTTTGAAGGTTCCCTTGTTTAGACAGTTTATGATACTGCGTTTTACTGTTACTTTACAGCTTATTACCGCAATTACACAAACAACACACACACAAATACCCATGCCCATGGCGGGACTCGTACCCGTGTCCCCCAGCTTGGCCGAGCGCCGAAGCTGTACGCTCCAGCGACCACGGCTACGAGGGCCGTCACACATTGGAGTTATAAAATAACATGCTTGCGAAGACGACTTTCACTTTTAGTTGATAATGCCATGTTACTCCACAGAATATAAATAGTTGTTATCTCCGCAGAGCATAAAAACAAAGCATCTATGTATATTGCAAGGAATATACATAGATAGTAATGATTTAACACTTCAACAATCGAGCCTGTGTTATATTTGTTCCTTTAACGGTCAAATACTGCAGATATGTATATAATGAAACGGTTTCAAAGCCCCTGATAACCTTTATCCTAATTGTATAGATGTGTGCACTGAAGTTTCTGGATGCCAAAACTTTCTAATAGCCCTCATGTGAGAAATGTTTGCCTTATTTCCTTTGTATTTATGTTGTAATCAAGTTCGTTAGCCGGACATGACTAAGTATCGTATTAAGGGAGAAAACTGCGAAATTAGAAATCAGAGAACCGATATTTCATATTAAATGAGAAGATTGCTTTTCTTGACTGTCGCAGACTATATTCTTTTCCAAAGATTGGTAGTCTGGAAATGAGGAACCTTATTTCATTGTAATGTTAAGGATTTCTGAAGCATCTATAGATCTAGAAGATCTACTATAAATATCTAAAGGAATTACACGACCATTTGACCGAGGATTCTTTCACCTGCAAAGGGCACTTACATGCTATGCAGCATTTCCACAACTTAGAGGACTGCCGGGAGGAGGTTAAGGAAGTCGCACCATCCCTGAATTTTTACATCCCTTTGCATGAATATCGGGGAAGTTTTCATCCCTTATCTTAACTAGACAGGACTTAATGTAATTGCAGCTATAAGGAGTAAATGTGAGGATTCACTACAAAAATTAATCCTCTATATCACTCTACAAATATTCTCTTACAAAGCGGGGAGAGGTAAATTAAATAATAATTCGTCACTGAAGTTTTATAAAGCTAACCGTGCAACGTCGGGTAAGCCAGCTTGTAGTGTATAAGTTTCATATATGTATACTTTCTTCACATGTTCATTCATTTTCTGATATAGCCTGAGAAAAAAATACTTAACTCTATTGCAAACATTTCAAAATGCACGCATCACCTATCTTTGTCTTACACAAGTGTAGGTATAAGACAGATTATAACTATGCCAATGGAAGCAGCTGGTCAGGCAAGTTATTCTCTGTGTTTCTCGTCAACCAATAACCGAAAGTGTATTATACTTTTACAGTTAGAAGTTCCACAAACCACATTTGTACTTATTGGTCTCATACGTAACAAGTAATACAACCCCTAACACAGGCCATAAGCTGAAATCACAGCAAAAGTTACTGTATGTGTCGTCGGAAGTATGTTTGTGAACTCAATTTATCACACTGATTAGGTCGGAGTTGTTTCGCACCTACACAGCATCTATATTTCCACCAAATTCGAAAACATAAGATGTGAGAATTGTCGTGATTAATATTGATTTCAAATTAATTATTTTTTTCGTTTTAGCATATGAACTTCTGCATCAACATACTCAAATAAATGTTAAATAAAACATAATCTGTGCACGCGATCTGTTCCTTATTTGTAGATTATCCTAAATAGGCGGTGTCTTATCGTTCAATGATTTGCACAAACCAGGTACCTCAGGAAACTGAAAGGGGATATACTACACGTACATACATATATACACATATATACATACATATTTATATATAGACATACGAGGGCAAATAAAAAAGTCTTTGCCACTATTTTTTTCTGGTAACATAAGATACAGGCATACGAGACAAGTAAACATGTTGATATTATTCCTTGTACCTTTCCTTATTTTTCCACATAGTCCACGTGCTGGTTCAGACATTTGTCCAATCGCAGCACTAATTTTGCGATGCCGCTGCGGTAGAAGTCGGCCGTCTGACTACGGAACCACTGTTGTCCTGACTTCGTTGTTGTAAGTGAATCGCTGTCCTGGCAGGAACTTCTTCAGCGGACTGAAAAAATGGAAATCACTAGGGGCAACATCCGGGTTGTATGGTGGATGCTCTAGAAACTCCCAGTGAAACATCCTTAGCTTGCTGACGGTCTTGTTTGCCACACGTGGTCTCGCATTGTCGTGGAGGATAATCACGTTGTCAACGTCGAGAATCCCGCGGCGCGTCTTTCTGATCGCAGTCCGCAGAAGTGACAGTGTGGAACAATATCTGTCAGCATTGATGGTGGCACCTCGCGCCATGAAATCCAGCACGAGTGGCCCACGGCAATCCCAGAATGCCGTTAATATCACTTTGTGAACAGATGGCGCAGTACGGAGTTTCCTTTTCACAGCAGACTGCGGATTTTTCCATGCCATACTATGCTGTTTTGATTTCGGCGTGAAATGCAGTACCCACTTTTCATTGCCAGTAACAATGTGATCCAGGATATTGTCACCCTCCTCGGCATATCGTTGCAGATGATTCAAAGAAGCAATCATTCGCTTGCCTTTCATCACGTCATCCAACTCCTTAGGAACCCATCGACATGAAACCTTTCTGTACCCTAAGCACTCGTGAATGATGTGGAAAGCACTCCCAAAAGAAATGTCGAACTCCTGAGAAATGTCTTTGATGCGCACGCGCAGCTCTGCTTACACCATCGCATCCACGCGTGCAATATTGTCATCAGTCACGCATACACGCGGTCTCCTCGAACGCTCATTGTCATGCAGATTTGCACGGCCATTTTCGAACTAGAACACCACCATCTCACGCTTCTTAAAGCAAGATACCTTTCCCCATATGATGGCTGCATTTCCTTGTGGATCTCTATGGGCTTTCGTTCCGTACTCCATAGAAAACGGATCACACTTCGTTGCCCGTAAGCCGTGGATGTGTTAAGCACATCTGCCATTTTGAATGCACTGACAGCAGCCTACCGCCGGCAGCAGCTGGAAATTCTATGAAGACCGGCCTATGAAAAGTCTACTACAGTATGTATATGTTGGTTTTTATTTTACATTCGTAATTTGGCCGGAGAAAATTAGGGGCAAAGACTTTTGATTTGCCCTCGTATAAATCAATATCAAACAAGAATTGTACATAACAATATAATTCAGCACGAAAGATATTAGAATATTTAGCAGCCAAGAGATGTACAAAGCAGATTGTAGTTTAGATAAGTAAGGGACGGGCGAGCTTCTAGGTAGAGTCCACCACCTTTCACCAAGCTAATGAGAAGGGAACTTGAAGGAATAAGGAGAAATAGAAAGAGACAGATACACAAAGGAAAGAGACTGAGGTACTGACTTTGCTTCGGGACACGTCACTGGGACGCGTGTGTGAAGTTTTGGAGCGGAATATTTTCATACATAATAAGGTAACCCGGTCTGAGGGCCAATTAGAAGTACTGTTACATTTTAAGGCGCGAAGATGTGCGTCACTAGGTTTGGTTGTAAAAGCGGAAGCAGGCCCCAGATTTTCACTCTCTTATACAATCTCGTCGACACTCAGTTATATTCTCTAGGCGACGGATGCACGTGTGTGCATATGGGTGGGGAAGCGTGTGCAGTTAGATTAAGCTCCTAATTTAGTATTATGGTAGGAATTGTTAAAGATGGGAAAAGCTAGCTACCCAGAAGTATCGTATTGATAATAAATCATATTTTATAGGAAATGCAGTGCATTTTAATTTGCCTCACCTACGAAAAATTTGAGATTAGTGAAAGTAGTTAGAAAGGTAGTTTATTAGGAATGGAGAAATCCTCAGCCGCTGAACAGAGGTAGCCGGAGACCAGAGCACTGCAGCAGAGGGCAACAACCAAGAGGACCAACGTTTTCCCGCTACAAATTATGACCAGCGTTTTCCCGCTAAAATCCTATAGAATCACAATAGTAATATTACATTTAATTAAAGCTAGGCTGGAATAAATAATAAAACATCCTATGTACTCGTCTCATATGACTTTCTTTGCTTCTTCTTCTACAAACTATTCCCACAAAACCTTATTCGTCTATCTACTTCTTCTTAATAGAGTTAAATCTTCATTACACATTTATACATTTCGTTTTACTTTATAAAAGGAATGCAGCTAACAGAAATGATACTCCAGTCTTACGTAATGGCTTTGAAATGCTGTCTTTTTGCATGACAAAAAAATGAAATGGCGATTTACAGTTCAGAAATGTATAAAATACTTGAAAATTAAAAGCAATAACAAAGAATATCTCTGAAATAGTTAACACCACAAAACACTTTTTGACTTAAATTGCATCAATTGACGTGATCAACACTTTTGGAATGCGATTTGTCTATCTATTACAGTTTACTAATTATACAACAGCCACTCAGAATAAACAGGACCCCATGGGCTATTCCCAAAAAATTCAACATATACATTTTCTTTTTCATGCAAACTTCTTAAACCTGTGATATTTTAATCAAAATCGTTAGGCCATTTTTCAGAAAATATGATGAAATTTTTTCCATTTAAAGGGTAGGTCAGGGAATTTTGTGAAAATATTCGTGTCACATGCTTGGAAGACCCTGAACTTAAAACTCCAGGTTTACTGCTTAATCGAAGTTTTGTTTTTCAGTTATGCTGTTCACAAACATACACAAGTACGCACACATAAGCGCATTTATTGTTCTAAAATTCTTTTTTTATTCCGGAAACTTGAAAACCCGTACTTCCAGTTAAATTTCGATACCGAATTTTTACGTAGAACTTCTGCTTACTACACGTAAATAGCAGAGAATGTATACAAAACCATAAAGCAACAGATTTGTGAAAATATTGAGGTGAGAGAAATAGACATATGTTTGTGCTGATAGTTTCATTTGTCTGAGGCAACAGCAATGGTTGCCTAGAACTCGAGGATAGGCGATTGTCATATGGCGATAAGGTGCATAGATTTCGGTTCACCAACCTTAGAAAGGGGAGGCTTGTGCGTTTGGTGAAAAGAGGGATTATTCCCGCGTTTTTGGTTTTCCAAACGATTGTAACATGACGGTGAAGGAAGCCAACGCTACCTGTTGCTTCAAAATAAGGGTCAGTACGGTCGAATGCTGCTAGGTAGCTTGGGAGTAATGATGGTAAACATGATAGAATCACACTGAATTCAGGCATTTGTGTTGTTGAAATGTCCACCGGTTGTGAATAGTAAACTAACTTTTGTCTCCAATTATAACTTTAAGTGCATCAGCTCCTGCTTCACCTAAATACTATTTTGTAAGCATTTCTTGTCCTGCGTTTCCCTTAATTTTGAACAAAGGCTGTGTCTTCTCGCTATAATATCTGAGTGTTGCATTCAAGATTTATCATCTGTATTGTTTTTTGCGTAAAACTCAAACCTTTTTTACTAAATTTGTCTAGCTTGATTATGGGCATCGTAATCTTAGTATATACACCTTCTTAACCAAAACAATTTTTCTAATAGCAAAGCACTTAAAATAATTATCACAATAATAATTTTTATGATCGTCATAATCTTTTTTTCTTCTTTATTCACGGAGACGCATCGTATACGGAGTTTGTCATTTTGCTGCCTTTTGTAACCCTCGATAATCGTTAGGTTTTGGTGCCTTTTTCCACACCTAATTGAATGTATTGATGGACTTCTGCTTTTTGTGCTTTGGTATTTTCATGCTCAGAATACATGAATCTGTTGTAAAGCCGATTTTTTGTTTCTCCAATGAAACTCACAAGGACAATAAACTGGAGCAAATACGTACTGGTAAACACTTATTTTCGTGTATGGCTTTAACAGAATTAACTACTCCACTAAAATATAATAGGAGAATAACAACGGTGTACACAAATGAAATACATCCGGAGTAATTAGCATAGCTTTTCATAGCCATTTGTAGAAGTGCTACAAATTCCAGAGTTCAAGTGGAGTAATAGCGATAAATTGTATTAGGTGGTAGCCTTCCTATACTTACAAAACTGACTTAACTTCCCTAGTTTTTTTGGAGAAAAGAATCTCACAGACCAGACACTGCCCAGAAAGCCCGCCCACATGGAAGGGCATGTATAATTAACGTACTTCAATGAGGCCAGTGTACAGCTTTAAGCAAACACATGCTAAATGTGCGCTGGGACGACGTCTTGAATAGATTTAAATTTGCAATTGTCATATTATCTTTCAGTCCACTATGACCTGAACGGTACAATGCTTGCACAAAGATATTATAGGCAAATGATTGAGCATTCGGTTCCAGCACCATAACTTCTTGACAATGTGCGAGCACTAATGACGCAAGCAACTGTAAATATAGGGCTTGGCAACTTTAGAAAGGTAGTCCCGAAGCACTAGTAAGCACGTATAGCAGGAAGGTAAAACGGGACTTGGAGGCTAACTACGCGATAGGGCGCGGTTCTCCTGCAGTTTTATCAGTTATTTAGTCATGCACATTTAAGTTATAAAGCTTGCGCTCCAAGAGATGAACACAATATCAATACTCAAGTAACATTCTTTTACCTCGTTAATTTAATTGCCCCAGAAAAATTATTTTGTAATATGATGCTGTGTGCAAGTGAGTAGAATCGGGAGAAACCTTTGTAATTCGCGAATTATATTCCAGAGAGAGGTTATAAGTAAAATTTTCAATTGTTCCTTTATGCCAGGTTCCCTGGTTGTTTCTATCTTGTGAAATTCACAGGTAAAGATAAATTAATTCATTATCTGCTCATTGAGAGAATTGTAAATACTTTAAATGCATTGAGTTTATGTAGAATTATCCATAGCAACACGGCCAGACTATTACTTTACAATTTTTATACTTAAAAGTAATTTAGAGCAATTTCCTCAGGGCATGCACGTTGTATAATTCACTTCCTAATATGCGTAATGCAACAACGCATCGTGAGAAGCATAGAACTAAGGTGTTATTTTACATCACATTTCTGAAGCTACCCCTCGGGGAATTTAAGAACATTCTTATTAAAATATATCGTGATTAATCTAGCAAGAATAATAACCTTTTATAGCGATAGAGCAATACGTAATGAATATATGTGAATTTTTAACTCGTAGAGGAAGTCATGTAATGCATATAGGATTTTTTAATATCATAACCTTATTTTTGATCAATTGTTTAAACTTTATATATTTTTACCATTTTTACGCTGTTTGTTTCTAGCTATATATGCTGTGCATTAAAAAGTAATGCTTGGCAGCAGCAGGTTTTATGGAACGGTATATAGGATTAAGAATTGTACAGCACGCGTGTAGATAAAATCTTTCTTACGTGTTTCTATCCGCTTGTCTGTAGTCAGTGCTTCAGTGTAGTCAGGAACCAAGAACGAAATGCCGATGACAGTAGAACGTCTGCAGAAGATATTCTAGAGTAAATGATGCGGGGTACAGTATTTCAGATGGTTCCTTAACCGTCGGAGAAAAGAATTTATGTAATCAAGGAAGTGCAAACATCGTTTCATAAGAGAGCAACATTTGAGCCTTAACCTGTACGTCATTTACGCCTCCTATGAAAGTTACCTGTAATCCTACCTTACCTTACAACGGCTTTTTACTTATAATTTCTAGTACTGCTTATTTTTTTAGGAAACGTTTGTTATTTTCCCATAGAATTAGTTATTTTAATGTTTATTATTTGTCACACTTGTTTACGAACTGTAAGTTGTCTTGGTATTTAGCAAGAATAATTGCCTCTTTCTCTTCCTTTCTCAATGTATACTCAACAACTTGTGTGAAGAATTTGTCAAACATGTGTTTTAAGCTGAGCAAGTTTGTAGCTAATTTGATAATTTTGTATATATAATCAGAAGCACTTACATTTGAGAAAAAGTAAAAGTATTGGAAAATTCTAACAAATAACAAGGAATATCTCGAAAATAGTTCACTCGACAAAAAAAAAAGTCTATGTCACATAGATTGTGTCTTTTAACGAGATATACAGTTTTGTGTACTAAAATTTTGTCTCTCTCTCTTACAGTTTACAAAAGTCATTCAGAAATGAAGAGGACTTTTGGAAACATTTCCAGAAAATTCAAGATATACATTTCCTTTGCCATGAAAATGTCTTAAACATATGATGTTTTAATGAAAATCGTTACAGCCAATTTTGAGAAAATCAAAATTTTCGAAGAAAGGATAGTAATGGGTAGTCTGGGTTACGGGTAAGTTTTAAAAAATCTTCATTTCGCATCCTTTGAAGATGCTAAACTCAAATAACAAGTTTAATATTTAACCGGCTTTTCGTTTTTGAGTTATGCGGTTCACAGACTGACATTCACACAGAAACGTTTCGAAAAACGCTTTATTTGGATTCGGGGACCTAAAACATGTATTTCCGGTGAAATCTCGGTTTAGAGTTTTTTGATACAAAGCCTTACTTTCCCTACATACTATACGTTGTAGAGCAAGTAATAATTTCAAAAGCGACACTATTTAACAATTAATGTTACTTTGCAAATGAGCGTTTAGTATCACTTATGCTTACAAATCAATTTGAGGGCTAGAAACTTAAATGTGGACGAACTATTTGAATGTATCCTCTGAAATACTCAACAACCAAAGTAGTATCCTTTTAAAATATATACAGAACGCTGATAACAGGCAGCAAAACGGGCTTGAAAATTCACATTAGATTAATATCTTAATCCAGTACCACGAAAACTTCAGGACAGAATTACGTGATGTATGAATGATGGTTTAAATTGGGACGGCACTCCATGAATATATGGACAATACTTACACATAATGACTTTCCTATGAGCCTGCTCAGAGTTTCATTTCTACCATCGTACTTCAAAATATTGCAACTTACTGTCAAAAGATTTCCCAGCACTAGCACGCCACTGGTGATGCAGAAGTATGGTGCAAAGGAAAATCCAGTTAATGCAAAATCCTTCAACGTGGGCAAGACGACGTGGGTCATTTGCATACCTGGTGAAAGAAGTCCTTTTTATCAGTTTTTATCCACACATTCCAACTCTCATGAATTTGTATAGATTTGACTTTTAATTGCAGTAAGACCCTTCTTTTCTCACTCTCCCTCACTTTTTCCATAATCCGTAAAGTTTCTTAAAATACCAATTTAGAAATTCATTAGTCAGAATTTTAAGCAGAAAGGAAGGCGATTTTAATGCACAAGCTGAGCTGCTCTGTGGAAGAATCTGACGGTGTGAGCTTCTAGGAAGATGATAAACTTAACGAATCACACACATTGGTCAGGCTTTGAAACTCCTTAGCTTATTCCATCATTATTTAACTTAATACAATTTCCTTCCTTCTTTAGCTTCTTCATTTCCCTTTTACCTTTATTTCGTAGGTTAAGATTGCTTGTTTCACATAAATTGCTGAATATGAAACATAATATATTGTTACGACTATAATCTTCCCATACTTAAAGCCATGACAAGGAGGCATAGCTCATTGAAAGCATGCGAAACTAAGGATTACAACAGAGGAATACAGGTATTTGTAAAGAAGCCCTATAAGATGAAAGTATTTAAATTTTAACAAATGAGAACTTTATGAATAAAAGATGTTACCTTAATCATGTTGTTCATAAAGAAGTCTCATCCTTACGATGAGGTAGGTGTATAGAGCACAACACACTGTTCCTGACGTTAAGAAGACTTGCTAGATAAAGAGATCGAAACAAGTGACACCAATTATTTTATAATTAAACATCCCTACCACCACTTCCTATCGAAGCGTCACTCAAGTTACCAAGCTACTAAGTACACCACGTGCGGTCTATCTATCCTGTGCCATGTATGATTGTGCAAAATGTTTAAGTCCAATAAATACACCCTATACTCTACTCTACTGATACGAATTCAGCACATCAGCTTTTTAATACAGCATGTACTCTTTCGTACATTGATTTTGATTTACTCAAGCCCAAGAAGCACATCTTGTTTGCCATGCCTTTGCAATTTCTGGCCAAAGGTGTTTTACAATGATAGCAACTGCTTAGTGCTTTCTTAATATCGGGCGAAAATATTATCTATTGATGCAAATAAACTTTTGACTCTCGACTTCAGTCCCCTGGCGTTTATTTTAAAATAAAATTGCTTATATAATAGGTATTCAGTTGCGCTATTCTGAAGTTTGATATTGGCCAGTCATTTTGATGTTCAACCAGCTGTTAATGAGCAACTAATTAGATAATATTACGATTAACAAAGTTCCATCGATCGTTCAAAAATACTATGCGTATATTAAATACCAAACAAAATCTCGGAAGTAGAAAATACTGGATTCTTCTCGTATTTTCAGAATTGTCCTCATTCTGTTACAAACCGCTTACCACTCTTATACAGGGTTATTCAAAAATAAGGAACAGATTTTAAATATTCATCTTTAATGAACGACAATAGATAACAACAAATACGACACATCGTTGAATATAGGAAACTTCAAAGTTTTAAGCCCCCACATATTAGGTCTATTCAGTGCCTACAGTGGCGCTGGATTTGTTTACGACAAAATGGCAACGCCACGGGAAATGCCGTTTTGTGTGCTGCAATATGCAAAGAGTGAATCCACTGTTTCATTGCATCGTGCATTTCGTTGTAAGTTCAACAACGAGCCGCCTCGTCATAACAAATGTCCAATTGATACAATCAATTCGTAGAAGATGGTTGCGCATGCAAACGGAAAAGCACTGGTCGTCCTCGCATAACAAATTGTCGCGGTAACGTGTTGTTATCTTATTGCTGAGCGCCTGTTATTGTATTACTAGTTTGAATTTTGGGTTCATTGTCCTCCGGCTAGTTATTATTTCTCAGTCGAGCATATCTCTTAAACAGGGTGTGTAAACGGAAAGGATTTATTACTGAAAGATAACACTGATAAAGAATTTGTTTTTACACTTTTATTGC
This sequence comes from Deroplatys truncata, assembly GCA_030765065.1. Classification (NCBI taxonomy): domain Eukaryota; kingdom Metazoa; phylum Arthropoda; class Insecta; order Mantodea; family Mantidae; genus Deroplatys; species Deroplatys truncata. The sequence goes on along the minus strand of CM060977.1, from coordinate 178,527,056 downwards.
CGTCACACTTTATTCATTTCACATAATTATTCTTGATACACGCCCGACAGAAACTGTTATATTTTTTATGTTATTATAATCACTTATTTGCTGCACATTTTTAATTCGCGTATTTCACATTTATAACTAACTTTACGACGCGAGAGATTCTGTTAAACTGTGCGACGTGTAACCCGCGAATGATTCTGATGAACTGAGCGACGTATAACCTTTGTATGATTCTGTTGGACTGCACGACGTATTACCTGCGAATGCTACTGTTGGACTGAACGTTACCCGTCTCTCGGCTTCATAATTTATACTCCCTCACCCGATATGCCTAAAGATTATAATCGAGCTACTATTGGTTAATAAAACGCGCCAACATTAGCGTCTATTTTTATATCCAATAAAAATTACGAACACATATACTCTAGGGAAGAAATTCCCTCCATTTCTAAAGAAACGCGCGCTACTCTGACGTCATTTGTTTGTCTCTTCTAATTGATAAACAACTCACCCCCTCGCTAGATTGTTGCCCGCTCTTATTGTCAGTTTCAGTGAGGCCGTGTAAACTTATTTCCTAACAATGCTTATAATTAACAAACATCTCAAATCATTGTCATACAATAATGCTTAATTACACTACAATCACTCTGGCATTTACATTGTTGTGATATAAAATACTGCCACATATGCCCCACTAGAAACATAATTATAAATATTTACAACTTTTTTTGGCAGTTTTATAATTAGGTTTTTAGTCTCCTGAATCTTGGAACACACGGCATTTATCACTTGCACGTAACACTGCACACGCATTTAACACACGACATATATTTTGCCTTTATCTCGCCACTATTTACTGGCTCTGGTGTAATGTGTTTATATACATACATCTAACATTACAATTTTTATAGCAAATACTGTACCCTGAACTATTTAGTTACAAAATGGTTATACTTTCTTAGATTATTGACACAGAAATTTATACACTCAAGATTTTTAACCTGTTTCATCTTGTAATTATTGAACATATTTTCCAAAATATTCATCCTCTACACAAATACATTTACATCTCTTAATTCTAGACATAATTTCACATTATCTGTGTTCTACATAAGTGTTTTGTTTTAATTATCTTACCACTTTTTTGTTGTTTTCTATTTATATTCACAATACTCTTTGAATTATATCTACATACTTTTACTTCAATATGACATTAAATTTTCATTATTACATGCTTCATTGAAATGTGGTTACAGTTTACTAAGAAAATGTTCTTCTTCCCCTTTAAACATTTATTTTTGTCCAGAATTTATTTCTCCTTTTTCATGACATATATACATAGATAACCCTCTTGTATTCCAATACTTTGTTTTGCAGTTTAGATTTACTTATCCTGGATTTGCTTGTTTTTTTTTCTTTTTTTTAGCGGTCATTACTATTCCCTTTCCTGGATTGTCTATGGCTAAGCATTACTCGTAGCTGTATCGTAACCTTCCAAAACCTGTTCATGAATAGCCTCTTAAAGGATTCATATGAAATTTATGCCCATGATACCATTTGAAACCAATCTAAAGTTTTCTGAACAACACATCTTTTAACAACTGTCATTTTCAACTCTTCCGGTATCTTTTTAATTTGAGAGTACTCTGACAATTCTGCAATAAACTGTACTGGATTGGAGTTTTCATTAAATTTTGGAAGTGGAAAATCACTTAAGATATGATTATAGTTTTGAATGTCCCTTACTCCCATATTTAAATTCTCTAACGTTACTTGTGCACTCTGAGTTTCAGCGTGAGCTATGGATGAAGCCGCCGCATCACTCACATTATTAGTCATACCTGAGGAACTACCTCTATCATTATTCTGTACATCTGATACATTAGCATCACATATATTTACCCTTCAATTCAATTCTAACCTATTTACAGTGCCTTGCAGATTTTCTATTGTCTGTTCCAATTTTTTATTGTTCCTATTTTGAACAGCTTGGTGCTTGTTAATTTGAGAAGTTGGTTTTTGATTATTTATAGATTCAAAATCATCTCTGAGTTTCATAAGATGCATTCTTTTGGAGTACTTGGAACAGTGTGTCAGCCTGAGGAAATATACAATAGAATACATGAAGAAAAAGTTTAACTTCTTCAGACAACTTATTTCTTTGTGTTTCCGACTCCTTCTGAATTTCAGATATCTCCCCTCTGAAATTAGCTTGCACCTGAATTAAATCTGCATTCGTAACGTCATTCATCTCTCTTAGCTCACTTGAAATGCTATTCATTCGGCTACCTAACACTGTACATTTTACCTCAACATGTTCAATTTTATTATTAACCTCACTTTTTTGGTTAGATATTTCCCTGCTCATGTCTGACATTTTGTTTGAAACTTTTCCAATCTCACTTGCTATCATTTCCTGATTTTCATTTCTTATTCTTGTCATACTGCTATCTAGCTCCATAAATTTCCTTTCAATTTCTTCCCTGTTTTGATCTAATTTTTGCTCCAATTTCTCATTACTCTGAGTTAGTTTTTGTTCTAAGCTCCTACTAATATCTTCCCTTAATTCCCTATTACTCTTTTCCATGTTCTGAGTTAGTTTTTGTTCTAATTTATCACTACTCTTACCAATATCTTCCCTCAATTGCCTATGGTCGTCCTCGCATAACAAATGGTGCTCATTTTGAACTTTCCTCTATTCAGTGATGTGTCGCATGTGTCGCCATTCACTAGAAATAAATATTTAAAGACTGTTCCTTCTTTTTGAATAACCCTGTATAACATTACACTATTTCCTTTTGGTTAGGTAGAAATAGGAAAACAGGTCTCAAAGAACGTGTTTAAAATTCATAAGATGGTATTTTGGGTTTAAATGCATGGTGCCAAACAGAAACTTGATTCTGGACCTACGAATAAAGCAAAAACTTTCAGAACACGCTATACTTACTCCTTTTTGAAGCCATTCTCTTGAAGTTTTAATGGAGACTGTGATCACATTAATTATTCTTTCAGCATATGTCACCCGGTGGAGAGCTTGGCGTTTTAAGTGCCATTTTTATTGCAGCTCACTTAAAGCACTCTGGAGAAGACTGTCGCACGTGTGTGCAGTTTCATTTTGTTCTTGTAGTTCACGTCTGTGGGAGTAAGAGAGATCCTGAAGTTCGGGTAAAACGTTCCGAGTTTCTGTTTATGTTCTCTGCTCGTACTTAAGTTATGAATACTTTGTCAAAATTGAGAGACGTCTCATATTACTCTAATTACTGCAACTCTTAGAAAAAGAAAGGGAGAAAGCGAAGCCGATAAGAAAAGATGCATTTTTGTTCACTTCAACAGAATCGTAGTTAAACCAATTCTCTCACAACGGATCTTATATTTAAAAACCCCTAGTCTGGACTTATGAGAGCTCTAAACATTATGGAACTCTTCTGAAACAGGTGATAAGGTTTTAGCTATGTCAGAAGCTTATGTTCTTCAGATCACCAAAAAGATTCAAATTAAACGAATTAACAAACATAAAGTTACAAACATCTTTCATTAAAATTAACAAATTAAGGAATCTGAAATTATTAGAATTAACTTTCCTGAGCATATAGCTCAACCAAATCATAGATCTGATTCTGTCAGCAGAATTTTGGAGCATAGACTCAGATAAAGTCGCAAAATCTCATTTTACATGAAATATGTGATGCTACTGGGCTTAAGGTATTTCTGTATACGAGTATATTCATAGACTTACACTGATTTTCAAGTCCTCAATCGTTTGAATTACAGTAATATATGTAGTTAAGACAATCATCCTGGTTAATAAACGAATTTTAATGGAGTCAGCAGTTAGGATTTTCCATCTGACCCTGTCCCATTTTCCTTCATCAGCAGTATCAAGGACTAGTAAGCATTCTTCCAAATCCTCATATTGTACCCTTTTCCTGTTGCTGCTGAGCTTCCCTCTCTTCTTTGTTTCTATAGTATATTACAGAATTTATAACATTATATATTGTTTAAGCTTCTCTGAAAGTTTAGAGCCTGCAGTAAGATGACGAAAAGTGATTATCACATCATTTACATTATATGTACCTTCTGAGCGCTTTTTAGCATGGTTGTTTATTGGCATTTTATATCACCTGTAACGTTATGTTTTCTGGTGTTGTGGAGTAATTTGTGTTTTCAACTAATTGATATTCAAATAATGCAAGTGAAACATGGATTTTTATTTCTTCATTAAACTAATTAATTTCTATGCTGTAATAAATTAATAAAGATAAATGTATTTGTATTATTAATAATTCAACTTTTACTTACCTACCAATAACAAAAGTTAAACAAAAATATGCTGTCACTTGATCCTGGAGTTTCAAACCGGCATGCGCAGATAAACTGAAGTATCAAACATTCGCAAACTTCAGCCCAAAAAAAGAGAAGAAAGGTTATACCCTTCTTTTACTTCTTCTTCTTTAACAATTACCCTGCTCTGTTTAAGACATACACCCGAAAGATGCGTCACTAGCCTGTTGAGGAGCAAGCATATCCGAGATGGGTGGTGAGCCCAATGCCAGGTATAGCGGTGAAGAAGGAAATGGAGCATAGTGATGAAAGGAAAATTCGTGCATCAAATTATCCAAACCAGCTTTTGCTAATGACCCAAGAAAACCACGACGAACCTTCAGTCCGATTGGTCTGCCACCCCCCCCCCCCGTATGCCCTGGACCTGCCGAATGTGGTGCATAGACGTTACCGCCTGGGCCATCCCGGTCGGTAAGTTATACACGAAGAACAAAATATACATAAAGCAATGCCTTGAAGCACAGAAATAAATAATTCTCAATTCAGCTGTTAAACATACTAAGTTTACAATTAGCCACCTCACTCAAAACTCTTCTGTGGGAGGAGGAGCAGATGAACTAATTTTGCTTGTCAGCCGCAAATTGCACGCAATATATTACATAAACTTGCTGTTCGGTATAAAATGAAAATTAAAAAAAGAAATTCGAGCATTTTTAGAAAAAAGCTACTTAAGGTACATTGAGTAATTATAGTAAAAATTAACAATTTTAATAAATTTGAAAGTAATGTGTCAACGAGCTATGTAATATTAAAATTAATGATTTAATACAAATTGTAAAAATCTGAGGTTTAATAGTTATCACTAATTTGAGGATAATTGCTGTACCCATATAGATCAATACCAAAGAACCTTTATTTCAAAACACTTTTCAATTATAGGCTATAAAGAGACAGAAGTCTCTCTTAGTATGGAAACGTGTTGTACATCACTGAATGAAAATGAGGAAGGCATTAACCGACATAATTTTGAAAATTCTTTTCCGCTTAAGTTCTGAGAACTTGCATTTGGTTATCAATATTAGCAATGCTTTTTAAACACTTCTCAACTAAAGAGCAAAATAAGAGTTTGCTTTGTAAGTCATCTATTTTCTGAGTTAATTCACCAAAATGTATCACATTGAATTATTTCAGGCTATAAATTGCAGCTCTCTCTTAAGGTTAGGCACATTCACTTTCGTGGGGTTTTACATTGTGTTTTCACAGAATATTATAAAAGAAGAAAAACAGTAATTACTGAAATAAATTCAAAGAATCATAAGTTCAAAAAGTCTTTATTTCTCACAACTATACGACACTAAGTTTCATTTGTCATAGTTCTTAGTTTCTCCAATTGTTTTCGAGTGAATATGATGCTATCGTTAGCATATGGTTTGTGTAACGGCACATTTCTTCACCATTAAAATCCGTTTTGTATTTTAGTAGGTATGTCTCTTTGTTGCATAAAATCCTCTCATTAATCTCCTCTCCCCAAAATGTCTACTTTCTAGCTGATCAAATCAACAGCATAGATATGTATTTCCTTTCAGAGAGTCTCGTGCAACTGGTAATTTGGTGCCATAATGATCCAACTAGTATTTTAATTACTTAAGGCTACCAAAGTATTGCTATTAAGTTTAAATATGCGTGTTCTACAATATTTGTCAATGGAATGTGGACATTGAAACTTTCATTACCCAACTGAACTCATTACGAACATTGAAGACAAGTAATTTCAAAGTGACAGTGTTTGGCTGTGTGTGGCCGGACATTGTCACTCACTATTGTTCCCCCATAAACCTCACACAACTGGCGATTAAGGTTTGCTGCCATAACATTTCTAGTATTCAAGATACGAATAACGGTGGGTCGTTCGATTCTTTTGAACACTTCGAAACGCTCTAACAACAGGATAACACAAAGGACAATCGCTCACAGCTGCGCCTGGCTTACTAATGAATGAGGTGATTGCGTATGCTCCTCGCGCAGCGCTACAGCGGCAAAAATGAAAACGGTACTTACGTTAAAAAAACTCGCCTCCCAAAACATGATTATGTTTTCTATTCTTTGTGCCTCGACATTTCGTGTCGAATGGGATTGCATTGCTGCTTTCGTGAGAATCAAACCCACCAACCTCAAAAAGCATCCATCTGAATTTATAACAGGAAGATTGCACCTCTCAACGAGAATTCGGCCAGAAAAGTCAGTCACAAGATAGGTGAACATTAGATTTGCGAGTCTTATTGGATATGCAATTTATCTCAACATCACATTACCTCAACTAATTCCCTGTTGCTCTCCACCTATAGTCTTCCTCAGCTGATATCTCTAGTCAGGCACAGCAAGTCCACTACTAAGATCTCTGCTTTGCGAAGTATGTTTCAAGATCTTCTCACATCAAATTCATGTTCATTTCCGAATTATACTGATGACTCTAAATTTGACAACTGTGGTTGCGCAGTAGTGTACCCTGATCACACGATGTTACACAGATTACCTAATTAGCACAGCGACTACACATGTGAGCTATGTGCAATCCCTTTGCTCTGGAGTACATCCTAGGCAGCACACAGTATAACACCTTTGTCATACTCACGGACACTATGAGTGCCTTGTTAGCATTGCATCACAAAAAATCTTCGCCTCACCCACTGGTTGCAGAACTATTAATTTTATACAATACAGTAATTCAATCTGGTAGATATATCACACATATCTGGACTCCGTCTCATGTCGGCACACTAGGGAACGAGGAAGCTGACGTTGCAGCCAAAGATGTCAATAAGCATGAGGTATGAGATATTTATCGATGGGGGAGACACCTCGCCACTGCGACCTAGATCTATTGTGGCTACAGCTCCCGGGGATGACCGCAGCAGTTCGCAGTTCCGCAGGCAACGGGATTACAGAGACGCACGGAAGTCCCTAATATTTTCCAGGACGAAATACCCGCTCTCGCCAGTAGACGCGAAGTCCCGCTAGAAGATAACGAAGCGCTCCTGCAGGCAGGCCATAGCGCCCTGTCGTTGGCGACCATGACGTACTAAGGAACCCGGAGACACTGCCTGAAAGATGAAATGATAGGAAATGAAGGAAAGAAGGTTAGAATACACCATCCCAGAATTAGCCTAGGTGGCCACAGGAAAACCACGAAAAAAACCCATGGTCAGAGTGGACGGCCACCGGAAATCGAACCGGGACCCACCGAATGCGGGCCACAGACGTTGCCGCCTGAACTATCCCGCTCGGCCACCGAGCATCCTTCAAAGAGCTGTATAATACCATACTGTGACTTCCTCAGTGACACCCACAGGATCACTCAGATATGGAAGCAGCATTGGAACAACTGCACGACATCTACTCTCTTCGCTCTCCTAAATACCAAGTTGCTTTCACACGCATACATTCACTTCTACCTTATATCTCATGATCCTCCTCCACTATGTAACTTCTGTAATTGTCCACTTACTGTACCTGATATGATTCTGGATTGTCATCAGCATACAACTGCAAACAAAATTTGAAGTTCCGGACAACAAATGTGACGCCATCAGCAATCCAATGTTTAAAGAAATGATACTTAAGCATATTAAGCAAATTAACATATACGCCAAATTATAATGTTGTCTGACTAATGTACATTTACAATGTGGTTTATTACATTACTGGTAGTTTGTATCCTTATAGAGTCGCGATATGACTAGCGAGTTCAAGCAGCTTAAATAAATTTGAAAAACTTATTTCAGAGCAGCTTCTCAATCTACCGATTGTAGAAGTCCATTGACATTCTGTGACCTCTGGATAGCACTACCCGGAAGATATTTTTGCCGATGAGAGTCTCCATTATCTAACAAATAAGTTGTTCATATTCACGACTGTCAAAATTCTTATCCGTAGTATCAAGAAATTACAACACAGTTGTAACGACAACGAGGAAATATGCTGTTTCTGCATAACATACAATGTTGTTTCTGCATAACCATAACTACCGCAATTTATCTAATAGATAATCAAAATAAATTAATTAATATTCCAATCTCCATTAAATATTCAAAATCCCGTATGCCTAAAAATTCGACAAAAATCCTCTTTTTAATAACCTTAATCGGAGGTGTATTAATTGGTTGAAAGCCTGAACTTATGAGAGAGACAAAATCATTTCCAAACATTGTACGACGAAATTTATGAAAGACTGGATGGCTTACCCGACGTTTCAGGGTATATGTTTAAACTCGAATGACGTTTTAATTAATTCCATTTACTTCCCACCATTTTACAATGGTCTAAAAATGTTTATAGTGAACCCTCCCTTTTACTTGTCATAATTATAATTTTGTACAGCCCTGACTATTCCTTATTACGGATGGAAAATCCACCGATATTCACGCAAAGGGATGTGAAACATCTGACTTCCTTAACCTCCACTCTACAGTCTTGCAAGTTCTGGAAATGCTGCATAGCTTGTAAGCATTCTTTGGTGGTGGAACCATCAACGTCGGAATAATTTTTTAGATAATTCCAGAAGGTTCTACTTTATTTTTGTTCCCATAGTTATTTAATAATCCAAAACTACCTAGTTTTCATATAATGCAGAAACCTTAACATATGCAACTGAATAGAGCTGACTGGTCAATATGAAGATTCCCCAAGTCAACCTCTTTGGAAAAGACGCATAGTCTGCGACCATTGAGAAAAATAAGCTTTTTATTTGTCAATTATAAAATATTTTTGACTTATTTCTAATGTTCTCTCTTTTTACAATTACTTAGCATGCATTTTCTTCTTAAACCGTGTATAACAATAAGTGCAAAAAAGGAAGTTTTTAAAGCCGTACTGAAAACAACTATATTACAAATGTAAAGGAATATTTGCAATTTAGATCTCACGTACGAGGGCTACCACTCATTTGTTGTCACCTTATCTCGGTAAGTGAAACAAAGAGGTAGCTTCGCTTTTAATACAGAAAACCATACCAACTTTTTCTTGTTTTCCGTCTTTCTTTGTTTTTTGTGTTCTTTTGATTTTTCTTACTTTGTCTTTAGTTTATTATGTTTGTAAAAAGGAACGTGTTCAGTCTGGTTTTCTCGTTTGATATTCAAACATTGCCTACAATGCTATTAATTGACCAAGTTGACTAGTAGACCGCTTTGCAGGTAAATCGCACCCAGAGCAGGTATTTATCGCGCATCACTGTTAGCAGCGTTAAACACTAAATTAAGCAATAATTGCCTGTTTGCTTTCGACTATCTACATTTGTAATTGTTTTTCCCACTTCTGATAAATTATTGTTTTCTACCATTTATTTATCAACGGATTTGAACGTACACGTTATAAACCCACAACAAACCGCATGTATACTTTAATGGATACTACAATATGTCAGACTAATGAACAAACTCTCTAGTCCAATGTAATTGTAGCTCTTCTGTTGACCAGCAACAGCTGCTGATATCGCACTGCCTATGCAGTTCAAGTTTAAAACAAAACTTTAAATTCGATCCCAGTGTTTCGTTTGCATTGTCCGCTAGCACAAAAGGCTGGAGTACCCGCTGCAGTCGATGCCATTAGCGTGTAATGTTTGCTTTAAAGAGGTGCAATGCAAGCGTGGAATGTGCACTGGAACAGATTCACGTTTTGTGCGATGACACTCGGGCTCGATGAGTATTATTAAATCAGAACGCGGCGATGAAAGCTAGAACCTTCTAATCAAAAGGAAGGATTTTACTTCCGGTTGTGGGATTAATTAGAGCTTGGCACATCGCAGCATCTGGAATTCTCTTAATTTGATCGTGGCTCTCTTGAATTCCGTCTTCCATTCCTTTTTGCCTCCCATTTTTGCTTGTTTCTGCAGAGCTAGACAGTTCTCTTGAGACCAAAAAGCTCCCTTCCTTCATTTAGAAAGCTCATCTCTTAACAGCTGTTGTCGATAAAGTTTGAAGCAGGATTTGGACTCTTAGGTAAACTGTATCTGAAATTCTGTACTTCGTAAATGATTTAGTACAATGTTGTTGCGACGAATTGAAGTAACATTAGTTATTTGAGAAAGCGAAAACCAGAAGCACATAATTCTAGCTTTTCACTTAATGGTAATAATTATTTTCTGTATTACCATACCCTGTTGTTTCCTTGGCATTATTCATCTTCCTTTTAGTTTCCTTTCTTTCCCTTTATCTATTTGTACATCTCTCGTGTTCTCCCGAAGTGTGGTTTCCAATGACAATGGTAAAATTCGTCTTGTTTGGAGCTTATAGTGATGTAGCCTAAAGCATGAGGTATAACTGTTTCAACATAACATGTAATGCATGTTTTACAAACTTATGAAGTAAATAATAAGGAAATACAGAAATACACATACCTCATGAAACTGATGTAACATTTTGAAATGTTTCATTTGTTTTTCCCATTTAGCGCATTGTAGTATCAATACTTTTTAATTTATATTAATAAAAGCTAGAGTTAATAGCTGACTTAATTTAGGTTCCTCATTTTGTTTTGTTATTCCCTTTAAATTGTAAAACACATTCAAATTCGTAAGTTTGCAGACCATAAACGTACAGAGAATTATCATACTTTCCTTGTTGGCATCCAACCAGGGATCCCCGTCTTAGTTTAGAGGTTCACAATATTGGCATGGAAACGTATGATGGCAGAAAGGAATCTTACGGACTGTAACTATATTCAAGGTTAGCGTACAAATAAATATTGATAACACTAAATCTAATGCCTTACATTCACATGTTTATCTGTACCCAGTATACCTATAAAAGCGAATTATTCTAGCTGTATACTTCTTGTTAATCGCTATAAAGCTTTACAGAAAAGCTTTTATCAGAAATGTCGTTGTATGTTGTAGCGAGGTAAAATGGGCTGAAGCGGTAGTCTTTTTTAAGGAATCCAAAAATATTTGCTGTAAGGGGTAGCTTTGGGTGGTAAACGTCTACGTGTCGCATCCTTAGAGCTTAAATACCCAGCTTCGAATATCTCCAAGAATTCGTTTTATGTTCTTCACATGCGCGCGGGCACGCACACACACACACACACACACACACACACACACACGGACCTCATCTTAAAATATCCTTGTTAGAATTTAGGCGGTCTCAAAACATATATTTCCAGTGAAACCTCAATATCAAAATTTTAGGCGGAATAGAATGCTTCCTCTGCTTACTATAGTTAAGTAAAGAGAAAGTGAAAATTGTATACAAGTATGAAACTGGAATCTGTGTAAATGAAAAGACAGGCGTTTCATGGTTGGATGAAGCAATTGAGTCAGAAGACTAGTATTATTTCATTTTTATATGTTTATTTATTTTTGCATTGACCCAGTTTTCTCATCTATGGTGCAATTAACCCGCATGATAAATGGAAATGCGCAGAACACCAATGATGGATTTGAGGTAGAGAATCTCAACTGATTTTATAACTGAAAGACAAGCTGAGTATCCACAGAATATCTAACGTGCTAACAGAGGTGCACACCTAGGGGTTCACTTATATAGATCCGAAGTTTAGAAGTTTCCTCTTATTTGCTATAAACTGTAAATGGTACATCTATATTATTCAACGAACTCAAACGTACTTACTGATAGCTTTCTTCTGGACGCCACACGTAAGAGAATGCAATATGCAAAGTGTATCTTATCACTTTCTCTACTTTACTGTGTTAAGTATTGTATTCCACCCAAAAATTCGATGTCGTTATTTCACCGGAAATATATGTAGTGAGGTCCCTTAAATGAAAAAAGCATTTTTAGAAAAGGGCCCTGTGTGCGCACACGAGCGTGTCTGTGACTGTGAACAGTATAATTCAAAAACGAAAAGTCGGTATTTAGGTTCGCTTCCTTCCAAAGATGCGACACGAAGGTTTTCAATAAAATTTGATTAAAATACCATATATTAAAGATATTTACATAAAAACAAAATGTATATATTGAATATTCTGGGAATAGCCTATAAAGTCTATTTCATTCGGCAGGAGTTTTACTTAATCTTGCATAACTGGTAAGCGATGGACGAAAACCTGCTACACAAAAAGAGTAGATCACTTTAAAACACACAATTTATTACAAATAACTATTTTGTAGCATAAGACATTTCGAAATATCTGTTATAATGGTCGAATTATTCATTACTTGGTCACTCTTTAAAGTACTGTCAACATTCAGTTGTTTCTTGTGATTGTATGGAAACAGTATGGAACGTATAGCGTCCAGCTCTAAAACATTTGACTATAGCTGTCCCTTTTATATCTATACCAATATATGTAATAAATCTGTTTCTGTAATGCTTTATTTGGATTAAAATAAAGTAGACAGAAATATACGCTTTAGTTAGGATAGTTTGCATACCTACTAATAAACGATAGAGGGTAGAGAAGGTAATGTGAATGTATCACATCAGATTTGTTTATCTATTCCCTCCAAAGAAGCGGAATGGCGATGATGGTGATAACACCACCACCACCACCACCACCACCAACAACAACAACAATAATAATAATAATAATAATAATAATAATATAAATCTTAGGGAGTGAATACAAAAGTTGACTGCAGTCGGCTATATAAACTGGTTCATCCCCCTTATCGGGTTCCAACAAACACTGATATTTCACTATATCGGTCCAGAATATTACAGGCCTTAACATGACTATCATCGCCTTCAACCTATCAACTTCCAAAAATTAGCTAATTAAGAATTCTTATTTCAGTTGTCTCGTTTCCACCTTTCCATGTAGCCCCTATATCTAATCTTTTTTACTTTTCTAATACATACTTATGATGATAAAGGAAATATTGCATTCCACGAAAAAATTTGATATCGAGACTTCACCGAAAAGTACTTTTAAGCCACTCTGAATAAATAATAAGGAAGCATACTTAGAAGAAAGGTCGTTTGCGAATCTGTGTTATGTGTGTGATACAATATCCTTGAGATATTTACATCACTAATAAAACGTATATCCGGAATTTTCTGCGAATAGCCTGTGAGTCCTCTTCATTTGGAACATTTTTGTATAACTAGTAACCACAACAGGTGGATAGATTACTTACTAGATATGTAGAAATATGTAAAAATAAAACTTTTATACCTCTTCCGCGATATTTTATTGACATTGGTTTGAATTTATCAATACTTTGTCATGCTTTGAAGTTCTGTCGCAACTCAGTTGGATCGCAGTCATGAAAAGAGTACACAATTTTAAAACTCGCACATGGGGACATGCGTTTTAAAGATTTGACTATCGCTTCAACCTCCTGTATCCTGTTTGTACCACAAAGAAATGTGTAATAAAAATTATATATGAAAACGTTTTTCGTGATTTACGTGAAATAAATAAGAAAAATAATCTTCTGCAAAATTAGTTTGTAACGGCAGTGTCTAGAGAAATTGATGTGAGTGTAACACGTCCGATTTTTATTGAAAAAAGTCAAATGAATTTTCTATTATTGGTATGTTGAAATTAAGTCTTAAAATTACAGGCAATAGCAGAAACCGTCTGAGAAAGATAATGGTATTTAATTAACGAAGTAACAACATCCGTACTGAAGTTGTTGCTCCAAAGCAATGTTTGACCTTGGTGCGCTTAGTGCTGAGTCAGACAGGATAGCAATCTTGCTGATGTGGCTTTACTCTGCTTTCCTCTAATTAAGCCCTTTGCACACCGCTTCACAGGCAATACTAGCCTACAGGGTGTTCAGAAGTAACTGTGTTAAGCTGATACGTAAGTATCGTTATGCTACACGACAAGCCGTGTTATCCACCTACTGTGCCATTTTTCACAAAAGTAAATGGTCAAATGCGACCGGCGCGAAGGGTCACCTAATTCTCAGGCGCCCTTACATAGATAGTATGAGAATGAAATTTGTCGTACGCTTTTTTTGTTGTGCAAGGTGGCAGCCATCAGTTCACCTCGCACATTTGAGGCCAAATATTCAAAATTCAACTTCAGCACATCTGTAGAAAGTATGTGGTAATTGTGTTTTGATTAAGTAGTGGACCAGAAGTAAAAACGATTCCAGTGTTGGGTGTTTTGCTTAAAAACGTATGCTTAATCACCAACACAGTGTTTCTGTGCTTAGAATAGCTGAACTGCTTAGAGTGTGCTAATGCTGAACAACAGTGTTGGCTAAACGTTGATCTAATCCCATGCGACGTACAGATTTTTTACGTTAAACATCATTATTTATACAATCCGTGCTACATATAAAATCGTACAAATTATACACCTTCTTATAAAGCTCCTCCTTGAGAGCAGCAAGTTACATAGTTATTTTTATTTCGCATAGCGTTGTAATTTTGTCTGCTGTTTTACAAACACTACAATACGATTGAAATTTTATAATTGAATGCTTTATAAAATATTAATTGCTACAAACAAAACAGGGAGTACGTCTACCTCAACTGTCAATCATTCCCCCCGAAATTAACAACACTTTTCTTTAAATACCCACATTCAAAGCCATCTCTCTATAAATCTCGAAGACCATTACATGTTATATAATTTACTTCATTCATGCACTGTTAATGTTTTCATTAGCTTGCGGAGGATGTAAGGAAGCAACTTTCTTCATGTTAGAATGTCTCGACAAACAAGGACATTAAAATGTTTCAGGCACAAGAAATGAAAATATATATTTTATAAATGTTGAGTGAACTCGGATTCATTCCTTTGTAGCTAATTACACTATCTGCATGATATCGGATGACTGAAAACTAATAAGTGATTCTGGCTCACTTTTTATGCTGATTTCCGAACTGTTTTTAGTTTTTGCTATCACGTTCAGTTTTTTCACAATTTCGCTTCAAAAATATAGAGTTGAGCTAGCAAATGATGAGTATTGTTGAAGGGAAATTTATCACTTCTTGGGGAAATTTCTCAATACAGACTTGTAAGTTTGAAAATGCATAATAGTATTATCGAGCATTAGGACATAAATGCCGTGCTATGTGAGAATCGAAAGTAAAAGAGTTTAATACATCACATATCGTGGGAAAGCATTTAGTAGTAAAAAGGCGGTATTAATAGTCACAAAAATGCATTGATGGATCCAGTCAATAAAGTAATCAATGGTGTATTAAACAGAACACAAGACAGTTGTAGTTTACTTGAACATGAAGCAACCGTTTACAGCTAGTAGTGTTGCCATTTTGTTTACTTCCAAGCATTATATGATGTTGTCATGTCCCCATTAACTCAATCTCTAGAAGTGGTCTTTGTCCTGATTCTTCCATTCCTGATAAAATAATATAGATGAATTAAATACGTTTGTTACTTTCCCATTTCAATAAATAAGCAGGCGGGAGGGAAGCGAGAATGGAACCACCAACAGCTGGCACTTCTGTATTCCACGTATAACGCTGCAACGGTCTCGGCTATTCTGTTGGATAATTGATGTTCTCTTCATATGATTTTAAAGGCTGTTCTGTAACATGCTGCTAAGGCTTAATAAATTTAAGCCGCTAACCAATTGATCGGCATTCTGCAACTTCGTAACAAAATAAAATGTTGTTAAGAATAAAGATTTCTTTATATAAAAGTATATGATTTTCAATCAATTTGATTAATTATAGTGTCTCAATTTTATACTAGTTCATTGTAATGGTTCAAAACTGCCAGTATGTCAAATAACCTCATTGTTTTATTGTTAAATATTTATTTTATAAAGAGTTGTAAAGTCGCGATATGACTACTATGTTAAAGCGACTATAAACTTTCAAAATAAAAGAAACATAAAGATTTGTTTGTTGAACTCATCAAACCCCTAGACCCTCATGCAACGCGTTTGTTACACAACAAATTTGCACAGACGTTGTTATAATGCTGCTGTGAGATTAAAAACACGATGGAATCTTGTACATGAATTATAACACTTTATTTATTCATTTTAGTGTAAAATATAAATGTTACAGATTACGCTTGAGCAAGCAATGTTACGTGTGATAGCACTGTTAAATGCTGCTCACAACACAAGTTTTAAGAGACGAATTTTAATAGGAAAATAAATGTTGTGCAATCTCGTCTCGTAATAAAAGCTAACAGTTGTGATTTAAAAATTTTAGTTTTAAATAGTGATAAATGTTGTGTTTATTTCCATGGTTCACGAATTCTTTTGCCTCATTTTTAGGATAAGGTAAGGAACATTTAAAAGCTTTAGAATGGTACAGCGATGCGTTTTCGTTCCCAGAATTAATTTAAGATAAATTCCAATCAGCACAATATTTGGCTAGTAGAAAGCTATTTACTCGTCTCTCGTAACCGTAAAAGTTGAACTTATGCTGATGCTGCTGGAAGAGGAAGAACATAACAGTAGCTGGGTTATAGAATGATAATTTATACGTATTAGATTTGCGTACGAAATAATCCAAATTAAAATACTGGTAACAATATTTTCCCCACATAACAAAACTACGGAAAGTAACGTTTCTTTTCACCATCACGTTCTACTTAATGAACACCTAATATAATGTGGATATTATCAGATACCAATAATGATCTGCATTCAAAGATTAAGATGCAAGAACATATCCACAGAACTGAATAATGCTGAACATTGCCAAATCATGAATAAAACAATAAGTACCTAATTATGCTTGATGGTATACATTAAAATTTCAGAAAATCCTGCATGCCCACTTATCTTTAAAGAGTATAATTAAAAGCCCCCCCACAAAAAAACACACACAGAGAAAAGTAAGTAATAATTGCAGATTAGTATGAATTAGTGAAACTTTCATCAAAAGAATATTAAACTGCATTGCTAATTGTTTTATGGCACTCCTAATCTAAAATTAAACTCATATTACAGGGCTACTACCACAGCTGCTCGACAGCATTGCCAGGTTTCCCCATAAAATAACTAATTATTTAGGGTCACAAAAATGTGCCTTCCTATTCTAAGCAATTGTTGTGAATTTTAAAAATCCACATATGCATTCTATTTTTGGTGTGACGATTTCATAGCACACTTTGTCTCCATCTTGGCAAAGAAGAGCAACAAAAGCACTTAATAGTCGGTATTACGGCGTTGACAGTACTGTGGAAACAAAATGCTGTTGCAGAGCGTACGAATTTTCTATCAGTTACTCTAGTGAGCCAAAACAACGCGAGGAAACAAATATCGCGGTGATAAAAAAGTTACAGAATGCCAAATAACGGTACATTTGATAAGAGCGGTTCTTTAAACTTAACAAATTATGGTAGTCGCCTTCTTAACAACAAAGTTACGGAATATTCCGCTAAATCAGTAACAAATTTCATTCCAAGGAGTAAAGATCGTAGCACCCAGAGATATGCTTTAAATATTTTGCATTTGTTTCTAGATAATCGTTTGCATTTATAAACGATAAACAAACACATTATCTAGAAGAAACATAGGTATCGCAGGGTAGAATATTATAGGGGAAGCTGCGCATTTTTTGAGCATACATGGGAAAAGATAGGGAAAACGAGAGAGATGCGACGGTTCAAGGAGGAAAATCAGTTTATATAGGTAAGATAGGGAAAACGTGGATAGATGGTAGGCTAGGCAGATGCTGAAGGAGGGGGAATATGGGTTTATGCGGGAGAGATATGGAATACGAGGAGAGGTACTATACTAGACAGAGCTTGAAGGGTAGAATATGGCTTTTATATGGGAGAGATAGCAAGGGGTATTAAGCTAGGAGGGTTTGAATAGTAGAGTATGCGTTTATATGGAGAGACGAGGAAAACGAGGATAGATGCTAGGTTGAGAGAGCCTTCAAGGAGGAAAATGCGTTTATATGAGAGATAGGGAAAACGAGGAGACATCTGAGGTAGGGCAGGGGCTGAAGGAGGAAGAATATCCTTTATATGATAGAGGTAGGGAATACGCGGAGAGGTAGTAGGCTAGACAGTCGTTGAGGTGTAGAGTATGCGTTTATGTGGGGAAGATATGGAAACGGATAGAGATGCTAAGCTAGGCAGATGCTGAAAGAAGGGATACGAGGAGGAGTGCTAAGCTAGACGGATGTTATAGGTACACTGCGTTTATATGAGAGAGCTGGGGAATAAGAGGCGAAGTGCTGGACTAGACAGAGGTGGAGAAGTAGAGTATGCGTTTATATGGGAAAGATAGGGAAAATGTGGAGAGATGATAGGCTAGCAGGCTAGAGGACTAGAAAAGACATTTATATGCGAGAGGTAAGGAGTACGCTGAGAGATAATAGGCTAGACAGATGCTGAAGGAGGGAGGGATACGCTTTATACGGAACAGATAGGGGAAACGTTGAGAGATGCTAGGTTAGACAGGAGTTAAAGGTAGAA
The DNA here is from genome assembly GCA_030765065.1 of Deroplatys truncata. Lineage (NCBI taxonomy): Eukaryota > Metazoa > Arthropoda > Insecta > Mantodea > Mantidae > Deroplatys > Deroplatys truncata. The sequence continues at coordinate 178,508,461 of CM060977.1, read as the reverse complement.
TGTGTTTCATATGAGAGAGATAGCAAGCTGAGGAGTGGTATTAGGATAGCATGGATGGTAGAGTATACGTTTATATGGAGAGACGGAGAGAGATCCTATGCTAGGAGAGAGTTAAATGAGAGGGAAATTCGTTTATATTTGGGGAGATAGAGAATACAAGGGTCGAAGCTAGGCTAGACAGAGATCGAGGAGTAGAGTATACGTTTATATGCGAAAAGATGGGGAAAACGTGGTGAGATGATAGACTAGACAGATGCCGATGGAGGGGAATACGCTTTATATGTAGAGGGAGAGAATACGAGGAGAAGTGCTAGGCTAGACAGATTTGAAGAGTTGAGTATGTGTTTATATGAGAAAATACAGGGAAAACGAGGAGAGAGGTAGGGAGGTTAGTTTTGACGTATGCGTAATGTTCATCCATGCTTAGCATTATTTAGGCTCATTGACGTCAAGAATTTATACTGCTAACGTCCTGATCGCGCCCCTAAAGGGTTGGACGCAGACCGTCACTGTATTTGATTGATATGGTATAAAGAATAATTCGTATATATGTAGGGTAAACCGGTTAGTATCACAAGTGTTCGTGGTAATTTAGAGCAGCGATTCGTACCAGAGCTATTTAAGGTAATTTCGCATGATTCGGGTAGTATGTCAGGTATTCAAGTCATTGTAACAGGTAATTTAGATAGTGTCACAGGTATTCATGCTAATATAGAGAGTAATTAGATTATAAACATTTCTTATCCAATGCTACAACACTTTTATATACTTTTTTTCTAAATCTTACAAACTTTTCATATGTTAAACAGTTAGTGTGCGAGACGGAGAGGGATAAACTGTATATCGGTTTACAGTGAAGGTATATAGAAGTATTTGAAACTACCCTACACCGAACGTCCTAACCTATAGCTACCTTGACTGCTCTGGAACATCTTCTCATTGTTTACTCAATCCTATCATTGTCTAACCTAACCAACGTAACAAGACTTAACACTACTAACATAAGCACGTAACCATGTGACAAGACGTGACATCGTGTAACATAACCGCGTAACAAGACGTAACATCACGTAACATAGCCAGATAATCACGTAACACAACGTAGCATCACGTAACAGGACGTACCACTGCGTAACATAACCACGTAACATGACGTAACAAGACGGAACATAAGCACGTAACCACGTGACAATACGTAACATAACCACATAACCACGTAACACGACGTAACACCCCATGACATGGCGTAACATAAGCACATAACCACGTAAACGCGGTTACGTAACCAACGTAACCAGTAAACGTAACCACGTAACAAAACTTAAGAACAACTCGTAACCAACCCATTGCTAAGACTAGATAAGCTAACCTATCCTTTATAACTTAAAGAATCAGTACGCGATCCTAGCCTAGCTTAACCTAACCTAACCTATTCTACTCGGTCATCGTCTAACCTAATTTGGCTAACCAGAGATAACCTCGAGTTTCTTTTATTGAATTTGCGTCTCTCCCCTTTATCTAGGCTTGAGACTAGGACTAGGATTTGCTCCTAATGTTAGGATTAACGCCTCCCCTTCCATCTCCTTATTCTTCTTTGTTCATCAGGTGTCTGCTAGGTGCATATACATCACATGGGCAAACTTCCATTTTTTAAATTGTAGACTCCCTGAGAAAATCTTCATCTTCTAATTACATTCTCTTAAGCGGTGATTGTAATGCTGTAATGCTCATTAGCATATGTCGTTATTCCATCCTCAGCAATAACTCTTTTATCGTCGTATGGCGTCAATGTAATTTTATTTACTTGCACTGTGCTAGCAGTATGCTTCCGTAACCGGATCAGATTCATGGGGCTTCTGATGATATCTTGGATTCTTAAGACAGTCTGTATATCGGTGAAATGCAATGTACTGCTTAATAGCACTACGTTTTATGCCTTTAATCTTTTTTATCATCGAACCTTGAATATCTAAGGCGTGCATCTTAGGTCGCAGTCCAACAAATCGTAGAATGATTTTGCTATTAGCCTCGTCTTTAATTTTTCCCTGCCCCTTTTTGTTCTGTGCTTATAAAGAACGCAAATATCTCCAAATCTATTAGCGCTAAGGAAGTAAATCAAAACACGATTGACAGCTGCTATTACATGTAATCAATGCCAGCTCAGTTGTCCTTAGTCCCGATCTTTCAAACGTCTTAATTTTCCACTATATTCTATTAGATATCACTTAGGCTGATGGCGTAAACTGTATGCCTCTATGTTTAACATTGTAAATTAATATTATAAATAATTTTGTCCCTTGTGTTTCGATTGCTTATGTGATTCAATGAAATTTACTTATAAACTTAATAGCTTATGAATTAATTTAGACTGATAAAATAAATACGTAAACAGACAGTGGGACGGGTCTTCAAGCGGCTTGTAGTCTCCTGCGGTCGCTAGGATATATCACTTAGGTTGATGAGGCAAACTGCATACCGCTATCTTTAACGAGCTAAATTATTATTATTATAAATAATTTTGTCCGTAAATTTTCTGAGTAAAAAAGAGCATGGAATTTCAAAGCCCTCGCATAGCGACTCGTTTTTTTAAACAGTTGACTATCGCTTTAGCTTACTTCATCCTTCTTATACTTACAACGGGATTTAATAATGTGTAATTAATAGGTTATCTTGATTAACAAGAAGTAAACTAATAAGCTTCTGTACTAATAATTTGTAATAGAGTGAGTAGAAAAAGTAATGTGAATGCCGTATATCAGATTTCTCTATACAGTAATCCGCCGCTTCTGTTAACCCAAATAAACATACGAATCTAACTGAATTTTCAGAATGTTAAAACTTGTCACTCTACGCAGTTTCCCTGAAGGTATTACTAATATTCACATAAACCTCTTTGCTTGTGACTAAACAGTTTCAAGCGCGAGAAGTACAGTTTTCAAATTCAGTGTCTTAGACAGGACTGCTACATATATATATATATATATATATATATATATATATATATATATATATATATGTGTGTGTGTGTGTGTGTCAGGCTCGCATTCGAGAGGTGGCAGATTCGATTACCGTCGACTGCCTAATCTGATCACTGTTTTTTTGGTGGTTGACAAAGGCGAATACTAGTAGTTTCTCATCTACTACGATTTCCTTCTGACTTTGGTGTAATGAGCTTCAGAGGTGGCTGTGACGGTGGTAGGAATTGAATGGAAACATTTGTCTGAATGATCGTGTGAGAATACTTCTCTTTTGGTGTGGCAGGTAGTATTGAAGCGTGCTTAAACATGTAGGGCTGCGACTAGACAATCTGTCTCCGGTGTGACGTGATATGGTGAAAGTTAATGCGCGTAAAGCATTAACGGGAGTGATGAGGGTTAACCTGTTTTTAAAGCTTGGTTTAGGCGATAACGTCTGTGGTTTGCTTTTGGAGGTCCCGGGTTCGATTCCCGTAGGGCCGGTCACTCTGACCTTAGGGTTCTCGCGGTTTTCGCTGGTCAACAGCCGAATGCTAGTAGTTTCTCATCTATCACGATTTCCTTTCCCTTTCATTCTATTTAATTTGCATCTATCACTTGTGCTTCTAGGTTTCGGGGTTCGATTGCCGTCGGTCGCTCTCTCTGGCCTCGGATTTTTCGTGATTTTTGCTGGTCTGCAGGAGAATGCCGGAGTGTGTCTCCTCACACACACACACACACACACACGCACGCATGTACGCACGCACACATACCCAATCATACATTAACAGGCATAAATACCTCTGATCAACAGTTCAAGCACCCGAACCTGCACGAAGACCAACGAATACATAGATACACGCGTTCACTTCCACCAAGTATCCCAAACCTGATCGAAAACGTGCGATCATCTCGGAACAATACATGCGTCGTCACAATACTTCACTCGCTCACTCTAAGCATCCGAACCTGCATGAAGATCTAGGAATACAGTGATATACATGTACACCTCCACCAAGCACCCGAACATGCGCGAAGTCCTACGGATACACCTGAACATCAGTGTAACACGCATTGAAACATAAGAGCTTAGACGCTTAATTACCGTTAGTATTAAAATTCAGCATATAATTGATCTAAAAAAGGTTCGTGCTTCCTCTATAAATAGAGCTATCTCGGACATTGGACTTCATCCTTCTAATTATCTCCGAGGTATCAACATCGTTCTTCTCTGAGAAAATAATCGGCTTTCTAAAGTGTTATCAAGGTGAAGAGCTCTACATTTCCTTGAAGAAAGATTAATACGTTATATTATTGAACTAAAAGGGTTTCGAATCCCCACTATAAATAGGGCAATCTCGTGCATTCGACTCTATTCCGCTAATTATTCTCGAGGTGTCAACATCGTTGTTCTCTCAGAAAATAATCGGCTTTCTAAGGTATTATCAAGGCGAATATGTCTACATTTCCTTGAAGAAGGATTAACACGTTATTATATCAAGAATAAAGACAAATAAATCCGCATACAAGGACTTAGTGCATCAGAATATTCTTGCGGTAAATGTGGAATGAAATTCCTTCAGGGTTATAATAAAAGAAGGCATGAGATTTGTTGTAAAATCTCTTCAAATGCAAATATTGCAATGTAACCTTCAAAGACAATTATAAGGGTCGGCGACATGAATATGCTTGTGAAATAAGCATGCCTGAGAAGAAACGTGGATTAGAACCTACTAAACTAGTGTTATTATCTACAATGGAGGACTGCAACATGAAAGAAAATTAAACTTCATTAGATGGGCCCTTGTATTCATATTTTATAAGCTGTTGATCAACCAAGGATCTGAATATATACGTGCATGAGGCAAAACAGCGGATAATCCAGGCTGTACATAAAGAGCTTGGTATTCACACGAGTGTGAAAGTTAATCTGCTAGCTGAGTGTCGATTTGTTAACAGTATCGGAGATACCTGCTACAAAACATTTAAAACTAGGAATCAAGCTGTATTCCTAGAAACGGATCTGGACCGTATGCTGAAAACAAAATTTAAGAAGTTGATTACTGAAATGGAGGAATCACAAATTAAGGGTAGCAAATTGGCCCTGCCTGCTGTGGAAGGGGTTCGCCTTGGTATTAACAAGTACAATCCGTTACGAGGAAGTCGCTACATACACCTGCCATCATCTGTTGAAGCAAGAAATGCCTGCATTAACATCCAGAATTATAGTCATGAGCAATGTTTCACGTATTCTGTATCAGCCAAATTCGTTGAGAAGGATGCACAACGCGTGAGCAAATACAAACACCTTCAAAATAAATACGATTTCAGCTGTGTTTCCTACCCTACTCCACTTTTTCAAATATCTAAGTTTTAGAAGCTTAACAGGATGTCTATCAACGTCTTTAGCCTGGATGAGAAGCATGAACTGTATCCAATAAAGGTTGCTGAGATTGAACTACCTAAACAACGTGACCTCCTACTATTGAGTGATAGTAGTGTAAAACATCACTACGTTTATATAAAGAATTCCGAAAAACTACATTTTCCCATATAAACGCATACTCTATTCCTCAAACATAATTTACCATCCATGCTATCCTAATACCTCTCTTCAGTTTGCTATCTCTCTCATATAAAACACCTGTCTAGCCTAGTATCTCTCAACGTTTCTCTTATCTGATCCATATAAAGCTTGTCCTTCCCTCCTTCAGCATCTGTCTATCCTATTATCTCTCAGCGTATTCCTTACCTCTCGCATATACATGTGTTTTCTAGTTCTCTAGCCTGCTGGCGTATCATCTCTCCACATTTCCCTTATCTTTCCCATATAAACGCATTCTCTACTCATCCACTTCTGTCTAGCCCAGGACTACTCTTTGTATTCCTTACCTGTCACATATAAATGCAGTCTACCTTTAACATCTGTCCAGCTTAGCACTCCTCCTCGTATCGCTTCTTTGCATCTGCCTAGCCTAGAATCTCTTTCCGTTTCCATATATTCCCCATATAAACGCATACCCTACTCCTCAACCCCTCTCTAGCCTACTACCTCTCCGCGTATTCCCTACTTCTATAATATAAAGGATATTCCCCTCCTTTAGCCCCTGCCCTACCTCAGATGTCTCCTCGTTTTCCCTATCTTTCATACAAACGCATTTTCCTCCTTGAAGGCTCTCCCAACCTAGCATCTATCCTCGTTTTCCTCGTATCTCCATATAAACGCATACTCTACTATTCAAAACCTCCTAGCTTAATACTTCTTGCTATTTCTCCCATATAAAAGCCATATTCTACCCTTCAAGCTCTGTCTAGTCTAGTACCTCTCCTCTTATTCCATATCTCTCCCGTATAAGCCCATATTCCCCCTACTTCAGCATCTGCCTAGCCTACCATCAAGCCACATTTTCCCTATCTTACCCATATAAACTGATTTTCCTCCTTGAACCGTCGCATCTTCCTCGTTTTCCCTATCTTTTCCCATGTATGCTCAAAAAGTGCGCCAGCTTCCTTTATAATGTTCTACTTCGCAGCGTTCAGTGTGGAGTATAAGTTCCTTTAGTTGTTTTATTAACGGCAGACAAATGAGGATGAAATGATCAAAACAATGTAATAGTTGTTACATGTTTCCGTTGATAGGCATTTGAAAACAGTGTCTTTGAGATTCAGGTTTATACATGACGAAGGATAAATACTGAATATGTGGTGATTTACAAGCACCACTGATGTTATATAATTAAAATAGATATACCTAATACATAGTGTACTTCAATAATATTAACTTCATAATCAAACCCTACTTGGTGTAGTAGTAGATTATCTTCTTTGCAAACTGGAGGTCAAAATGGAATCTTGTTTGCAATGAATCGGTAACTTTGTTCTTTTTTCAGGGTTTCCATCATGGCTAAATTTATTTGTTTCGAGCACTCATATTCAGCCATTACCTTGTTAAACCTGAGTGGTTGCTAGTTATTCTTAATTATCGAAACAAAGAATATAGTATTATTATATCAAGCAGGATATTTTGGGGGGGATAGGTATATGCTAGTCTCGAGCGCGTATTTTATAAATGGGAGTGACAAATCATAACCAAACATTACACTAATAGGCAACAGAAGTCATTTTGTAGCTAATAATATTTAGGCTGGCCTAAAATTTAATAATTATCTGCAAAATAGTGGAGCACCCCTTTTAAGACAACTTCCTTTAACTTTCAGAGATTTTAATGAAAATTGCCTTTCAGAGTGTAATGGTTTTAGAGAACTTAATTGAAGGCACGTAAATGAAATCAAAACTATTATTAGTGCTCCCTGTTTATAAGATGTTAATAACAAAACTTTCTGCAGTGATAACCACTTTGTTTGCACAGAGGACCAAAAACATATGAGGTACTTGAAAAACCTTATTGAAGACAGTGTATATTCTGGGAAGGTAATAAGTATAACTTCATTATTGATACTCCATGTTTTCAGTGTACGAAAATTAGAGAGAACTCTAGGACTTAAAACGCAAGGAAACATTTTTGGCTGGCACTGGAGCCATGTGAGAATGACTAAAAACATCTATTAAAACGGGCAAGGCCTGCTTACAGTATTTTTCCGCATTTGCAGAAAGAACTTAGAACTAAACAGGAATTAGCATCTATAATGCAAAAGGGATGCAAGACAGGTTATTACACTAGGTGAGGGACAGGAGGTTTGTGGTTGGGCACGGGTGGCGTCGGATGCGTCCGAAATGGAAGCATTAGGGACCCCGTGCATACTTATGCCCGTCGTCATCCGGAACTGGTCGCACTTCGCGTGTCTCGCCTCATCCCTCTCTCAGGGATCGAAAGGAGATGTAGCGGTCTATTTGGGGTGCTCTGTCTCGGTTGTGGAGGTGTCTCTTTTAACCTTATCTTTATCAAATGGGGCTAATTGCTTAAATTTGTCAAATGTCCTTTCACTCTGGTCATCTGCGGGTTAAGGCAACGTTGAATGAAAAACTAAATGCAAGTAGAAATATGCTTTCACATACACAGCGATGTTCAATGCGCATTAAGGTATCTCCTCACAATAATTCAGGGGTGAATGCTGTCGTAGAAAGCTGAGTTAGTCGTTGTATTGCATGTTTCAAGTGATTCACTTTTTATCCTTAGCCGTCACTAGGCCAATGTGAAGCAACAATTATAACACAGAAATTGGCTATAACAATGCGAATGAGTAGAAGCTAGCAATTAAATGCATTTTAAACAACGCCAGTCGCCTTTAGATTATGATAGCTTGGAATAATTGCGAGACTGAAGGTTTATCATAGTCCACAAATCAAATGAGAACACGTAATGTGCCTTCTACCAAGGTAGAGGGACCTTTATTGTCAAGCATTTCAGTCTATCTACAAAATGCAACAATCGCATGAACCTGGTGGCCGTACATACTCTTCCTGCCATTGGAATCTTACAGCAAGAGTATTAAAAATCTACATTTCGTTGGTGCATAATGGAGAAAAAAATACAGAGAAAGAATAAATTAAAGTGAAATAAGATTACAAACGTAGTGTCAAATATATACAGTGCTCTGAAACAACAATAGAATCCTGGCTCTTGTGTAGTCTACCCGTCTTCCGATCTTTATGGAAATTAGCCTTCTTTGCCGAATCTCAAGTAAAAATTGATGCAGTAATTTGTTTCACAAATTACTTAAATGTAAATAATGATTGTAATATGAATATGCATTTTTATGTGACATTGATTTCAGATGTTTATTAATTGTAATTATTATTGGGAAATAAGTTTATACGGCCTTACTGAAACTGTCAATAATAGCGCGCAATAATGCAGCGAGGGGGTAAGCTGTTTATCATTATTGGAAACGAGGAAGTTACGTAATGTTGGCGCGTTTTTCGGTAGAAACTTCTGGAATGTTTCCCTAGAGCATATGTATTCATAATTTTCATTGGATATTAAAATAGACGCTAATGTTGGCGCGTTTTATTAGCCAATAGTAACTCAGTTATAATCTTTAGGCATATCAGGGAGTGGGTGTATAAAAAGCCAAGTCAGAGGTAGATCGCGGGCAGTTCATCGAAAATCTCAATACATTACACGTCGCCTTCAGTCGTCCAGTTCATCAAAAATCTATGTACACTACACGTCGTCTTCAGTCAGTCAGTTCGTCATACATCGGATATAGATTCACCAGTTACGCGCAGCAGAATTATGAAAGATCTAAAGTATGGTAAAGTTAATTATACAAAAGATTGAAGTACGTGGATTAAAAGAATTATCAGTAAGAAGTTGTTATAACAGTTTCAGTTTGGCGAGTGTTAAGATCAATGTATAAATGTGATAGTTAACGTGTTTGACAATAAATGTGTAAAACAAATTTCTTCATCAGTGTAATTTTTGGATAAAAGATTCCTTTCCGTTTACACAACCTGTATAGAGATACGTGCTCAAGCCAACAGGATAATAGCTAGCCGGAGGACATTTGAAATTCTTTCAAACAAAAACTAATACTGCCGCAAATAGCTAACACTAGATGGAGCTACAAACCGAACAAATGAATGACGTCACAAGATGGCTTCAACACTGATGTAAACAAACATTATAAGTAATACCGCAACAAACTGGCTACCACAACGTGGGGCTACAATAATGTTAAATATATAACATAAAACCGTCGCAAATTGGCGCCCAACGTGGGACAGTTAAAATTATGTAACCAAACAAAACAAAAGCAATACAACATAAGTTCTTCAAGTTCTAATAATTTACGTAAAAAAACATATTACGTAAACAATATTTATACCGTAACAAATTGGCACCCAGAACGTGGGGCAGAGTAACCAGGAAAGGAACACGATGACCAGGAAAGGATCAGAATAACCAGGAAGGGGCAGAATTAACCAGGAAGAAGTGAGATGACCAGGAAGGGGCGAATGGAGAAGTGAACTGAACTACAAGACGCAGATTCCAGAAACAACAAAAGGAACGACAGACTACGCGGATGATTGGACATCGTAATTCCGAGATTACAAGGCAACAGGTGAATTCAACTACAAAAACATCGAGAAGACGCAGATTCCAGAAACAACTATAGGAACGACAGACTACGCGGATGAATGGACACAAAAACATCGAGATGACGCAGATTCATCATTAATACAACGCAGAAGCGACATATAACCTAGGAGAGAGGGGCAGAAAGCTGGACATCAAAGCTACATCAGCAGATAGCATCAGAAAGGTTAGAAAAATGTTATGTTAATTCTAAAAAAAAAAGGGGTAAAAAAAATTTAAATGTACCTCAGGAGCGGTAGGATAAAGAAAATAATGTCCACTAATAATACAGAAGACATAATTATGGAGGGAGATAATGTAACAGTTAGCTGTAATTCAATACAGGTTAGAGAAAGTAGCTCAAACACTGTAGAATTTGAGGGAGGAAGTGTTAGTGCAGAAAGTCAGAATAGAATAGTAGGAAATGTTAATTTTGATGCTAGTATGATGATGGAAATGCTGAAAGATATTAAGAGTAATGAGAAATTTGAACAAAAACTAACTCAGAATAATGAAAAATTAGAAAAATTAACTCAGAGTAATGATAAATTAAGGGAAGATATGCAAAAGAATAATAGGGAATTAAGAGAAGATATTAATAGGAGTATAGATCAGAGTTTTGAGGAATTGAGAGAAGCTATAAAAAAAGATCATAGGAAATCAATTGAAAATATTGGTAGGAGTAATGAGATATTAGAGCAAAAAGTAGATCAAAGCAGGGAAGAAATTGAAAAGAAAGTTATGAAGCTAGATAGTAGTATGCCAAAAATGAGAGATGAAAATGAGGAAGTAATAGCAAGTGAGATAGGAGAAGTTTCAAAGAAAATGCTAGACATAAGCAGGGAAATATGTAACAAAAACAGTGAGGTTAATACTAAAAGTGAACATGTTGATATAGAATGTACCGAGTCAGGTAGTAGATTGAGTAACATTTCAAGTGAGATAAGAGAGAGGAAAGAGGTTATGAATGTAGATGTGAATCAGACGCAGGTTAATTTCAGAGGGGAAATATCAGAAATACAGAAGGAGTCAGTAATGCAGAGAAATAAATTGTACGAAGAAGTTAAAGTTTTGACTGTAAATAATCAAAAGCTAATTTCTGAAATTAACAAGTACCAAGATATTCAAATTGAAAACTCCAGTCCAGTACAGTTTAGTACAGATTTGTCAGAGTACTTTCAAATTAAAGAGATAGTAGAAGAATTGAAAATGACAATTGTCAAAAGATGTGTTGTTCAGGAAACTTTAGATTGTTTTCAAATGTTATCAGGGGACAAAATATCATATGAATCCTTTAAGAGGTTATTCATGAAAAAAGTTTTGAAGGTTAGGATACGGCTACGAGTAATGTTTAGCCACACACAATTTGATCCAGGAGGGTAAATAGCAATGAGATGTAAAGTAAATGCTGGATAGTTAAAGATGACTTGCAGAGAAATGTATTGGATTGTAAGAGGGTTAAATAAATATGTACGTCATGTGAAAGAAGAAATAAAATTTTGTACATAATTAAATTTTTTTTTAAAAAAAATAACATTTTTTTTTGTAACTATAACAGTATTTGAAAATTAAGAATGTAAAGATTGAAACTTAATATGCTATTAAAGTAAAAGTACGTAAATACAATCCAAGAGTATTGTTAAAATAACAAAAATGGGTAAAAATAATAATAATAAAAAAAAACAAATACTTATGTAGCAAACAGAAAAATGTGAAACAGTGCCTAGATTTAAGAGATGTAAATATATTTGTGTACAGGGTGAATATTTTAGTAAATATGTATAGTAATTACAAAAAAAATTCTTAAATGTATAAATTTTGTCAACAATATAAGAAAGTAAACCATTTTTGTAACAGTAATTTAATAATTCAGGGTACAGTATTTGCTATAAAAAATTGTAATGTCAGATTAATATCTAAACAAATCAAACCAGAGCCAGTAAGTAGTGGCGAGATAAAAAAAAAAAACATATGTCGTGTGTTAAATGCGTGTGAAGTGTTAAGTGAAAGTGATAGCGTGTGTTCCAAGATTTAGGAGACTAAAAACCCAATTATAAAATTTCCAAACAAGTTGTAAATATTCATAATCATGTTTCTAGTGGGGCATATGATGCAGTAATTTGTATCACAAATTACTTAAATGTAAATAATGATTGTAATATGAATATGCATTTTTATGTGACATTGATTTCAGATGTTTATTAATTGTAATTATTATTGGGAAATAAGTTTATACGGCCTTACTGAAACTGTCAATAATAGCGCGCAATAATGCAGCGAGGGGGTGAGCTGTTTATCATTATTGGAAACGAGGAAGTTACGTAATGTTGGCGCGTTTTTCGGTAGAAACTTCTGGAATGTTTCCCTAGCGCATATGTATTCATAATTTTCATTGGATATTAAAATAGACGCTAATGTTGGCGCGTTTTATTAGCCAATAGTAACTGAGTTATAATATTTAGGCATATCAGGGAGTGGGTGTAAAAAAAGCCAAGTCAGAGGTAGATCGCGGGCAGTTCATCGAAAATCTCAATACATTACACGTCGCCTTCAGTCGTCCAGTTCATCAAAAATCTGTGTACACTACACGTCGTCTTCAGTCAGTCAGTTCGTCATACATCGGATATAGATTCACCAGTTACGCGCAGCAGAATTATGAAAGATCTAAAGTATGGTAAAGTTAATTATACAAAAGATTGAAGTACGTGGATTAAATGAATTATCAGTAAGAAGTTGTTATAACAGTTTCAGTTTGGCGAGTGTTAAGATCAGTGTATAAATGTGATAGTTAACGTGTTTGACAATAAATGTGTAAAACAAATTTCTTCATCAGTGTAATTTTTGGATAAAAGATTCCTTTCCGTTTACACAACCTGTATAGAGATACGTGCTCAAGCCAATAGGATAATAGCTAGCCGGAGGACATTTGAAATTCTTTCAAACAAAAACTAATACTGCCGCAAATTGCTAACACTAGATGGAGCTACAAACCGAACAAATGAATGACGTCACAAGATGGCTTCAACACTGATGTAAACAAACATTATAAGTAATACCGCAACAAATTGGCTACCACAACGTGGGGCTACAATAATGTTAAATATATAACATTAAACCGTCGCAAAATGTTCCGAGTTTGTGACACCCATCGTACGACACCATCATAGTGGCACTATCCAAGCAAGCCTTCATTTACCTACTGTAATACAGAAACCGTGGTGATAAATATTGCTTTCTTAAAAATTATGTTTCTCTATACTCTGCAAGAATATGACCTCATGTTTTCCTTTCACCACAGACTGGACATATTCTCATCCCAGTGCCACTACTTAATTTGTTGCCTTTCCAGGGGACTAATCTCAGCCACGCTAAACCGCTTCTTTGTTCGCGTGTCAGCTAAATATGCCTTCCTCCCCAGCCCGCGCCATTTGACTCTGCAAGTTGAGTGAAAATTTTGCTGCACATTGTGATTGCAAATGTTGTCTGTCAATATCACGTAGTTGTCTTTAAATTATCTCCCACCCACTACAGCCCATATCCCTCCTAAGTAGCCAAATATTCTCCATTCCAATTTCTTCTAAACCCTTGCAGAATCTCGTTGCCAACAGTGATACCGTTATTATTGACAGGAAGATATAAATAATGAAATAAAAAGTAACAGTAAGATAGAGAAATAATTGCTATAAATAATTTCTGTATATTGAATCAATGTATAACGTAATAAACTTGAGTTGAAAAGATTTTCCTGGAAGAAAGAAAAATTAGCGAGTACATTCATTAGTAATAGCTGAGAAGCGAACGCGTTAGTAAAAAAGATTCCTGGAATGGAGCTAAGCTTATAAGTTCAGTACGTTTGCAGAGACACGTAGACAGAAATTCTGTAAAAGAGAAAGGGAATTAAATTCTGAGATTCGGGGAGGTAACCCATAGTAACAGTGTCAGATACGCATACGTAGGAGCTTAAGATTGGTCCCGCGCGTGAAGGAACCTTAGTGGGATTGTTCTAAAGTAGGCAGAGCTTAAATAATAAAAGAGTGCATATGACTAAAATTAGCGTCTTGTCGTGTACAGCCTTAGTGGCTTACAATCTTTTACGGTGATCTAATTCTTAACGACTAAGACTAAGGGTTATCAACTACTTAGCGGTAGCCGCGAGACGTTTTTCCGGTAAGCATTTTAGCGACTCACGTCAAGTTATGCTTCTAGTTTATTTTATTGCGGAAACAACATTTCAAATCGTAGAATTGATGCTGCAGAAGTTAGCAGATATAATAAGTCAATTGTTGTAGTTTCGAGTGCTACGATTCATAATCAGTTCCATTGTTTACCTTCAAACGGTCGGCAACTAGCTTCAATAGCTTAAGTATTAAACCACAGAAACTTCTCAGGCAATTTAAACTGTTATCCTTTCAAAACACTCGATAAGAAAGATCTTATCGCCAACTAGTGTAGCAGCCGGCACCACACTCAACAGCAGATACTAAGGTAAAGGTTACGACTTCAAAAAAAGTGATGGACATCGCCCTGCTTCAACATGTATCCACAGCTCCCCTTGCTCCCTGAAACATACAACACTCAGAAGTGCCTGATCTCCCCGTAGTATGTGAAACCAGTATTATATCAAATGTATGATTTCACTGAATAAGCCAAATTCATTAAAGAACCCACAATTTACAGTACCCATTCCCACCATTAGAGTACGCTTCAGCAAATGCGCTGGACTTAGTTCAATGTTTCAATACCTTCCCACCTGCAAATTTATTACCGTCTCCATTGTCCTCATTGGTATGCCAGGAACTATCATAAGAGACTTGAAGGACTGTATTCTTTACTGTACATTTACGTTTTGTGAGTTTATGTGCTTCCATTCGTAGTGTGACGCCCACATTCTCCATTGTTTCTTCTGCGTATTTCCCGGGTGGAGTCTCTTTCAGTATTTCAATGTGGTTCAACTTTGACTTTATTTGATTTTATGCATCTATCATAACATATATTGTACATATTCTATCAAAACTACTTTTCACGTGCAGTGGAGCATTTTTATAAATAACAATACAAAGTAAAGAATAAGTCAATCACTGTTTGATTAATTGGTTAATAGTACTTTAATTGATATTAGACAACAACATTATAGCTCACATTTCTAAAAGTGAGTAATGTTTTGTATCACTGTTATTGATAAAACGGTGCTAGTTCTATCACACATGTTAATTTTAATAACATTTTCTTTTTGAGTTTGTTACAGAAACTTTATTGACCATAAAGTTACACTTACTTTCATACTACACCAGAGGGTGGCCCACGCTGTTCCAGTATTGCTGATTTAATTCGGGTATTAACGGTATTAGCGTACACGGAAAATATGGATACTTTCTTAGAATCAACAAAGCTAAGCCATGTCACTCAAGCTTCCTGTGATTTTATTTCGTAATAAAACACTCAAATCTGTTCAAACCTTCTTGTTTTCAAGACGCTTTTCTCGTAGTGAACAATGGTTTCAAGAGAATAAAAGCTTTTTTGGTAAACAAAAAAAGAAAGCATACCAGAAATGTGTTGCTTTTGATTGAATCGGAAAGAAACATTGACCTTTTGTATTATTTCAAATTTTTTTTGAACTCAGGCTTCATAGTGATAGGCTCATAATACTGCAGAATGATAATATGTAGAGCACTAACTAAATAGACTAACATTTTACGCTTACAGAGCGTGTTTAAGAAAGTTATAGAACGTGTTTTTGTCTCCCATTAAAAGCTGTTAAACATTTTAAATATATCTTCTCATATTAATATCCCCTAGTCTGTAATGCTAGTAAATCTTGTGCATATTTACGCATATTAATGATACTTATAGGCAAATGTAATAAAAAGAGTTTTATACCATACCGATTAATTGATTATGTTTTGAAAGTGAACTTCATTAGTCCTGATACTTCTTTTCTAAATAAATAAAACCATTTTAATAATTTCATTCGTGTATAAACGAAGTTGTTGAAAAATGTGAATTTTAGTAAAAGCAACTAACCTGACATCCTTTATTTCTCCACGTTTGTACCGCATCAGGATATGAAATAGTGTTTAAATCCAGATACTGCTTACTGATATTAATTTACCATGAATATCTTGTTATCGGATCATTCGGCAGAGTTTCATGTACCAATCACCATTCAAATGCAATGAGATTCCTATGAATGCTGCGCAAAATTCCAATAAAAAGCTCCCAAATTCTGTTGCGGTAAATAAGGGTCAAGTAATATCCACATAATGTATAGCATGTAATGTACGAAGAACTAAACTAGCAGATCTAGCAGATACGCTCTCATTAATACATATAAGCTGATATTATTTTCTTTCCCTTTCCCTCTCTTCTCAGTGATTCTCTATCAACCCTCTTTCTTACTCTCTTCTTCCGTCTTAATGTCCCTCTCTTTGCATCTGTATCCTTCTCTCTTTCTCTCTATTTACTCTCACTCTCTCCGTTGCTTGTAATGTGATGTTCTGAAAATCTGCAATAAAAGTGCGAGATGTTAATAATTATTAGAAATAAGTAAAATATTTAACATTACACAGACTAAGGCATGTCCCTTCCTTATACTTGAAATATAATGTTTTCCACAGTGTCTAGTTAATACATACACACAATAGTAATCAAAATTTATATAAAAATTATCCACTTCTTAAATATTCATCCTATCAAAATTTGGTAAACAATATACTATGCTCATATACTTTTGTTAGTTACCTTAAAAAAATTAATAATTATTTTGCGCTATTTTAATTTTGCGCTATTATAACTCGGTTCTCTGGGAAAGTAATTAATATGTCATATTGTATAGTAGCAAGACGAGAACTAAAGTACGTGATATACCTAGTTTCATAACAGTCGGGTTGACAATTCTAGCGTGAGACGGAAGCTTTACTCGCGCGCGCAAATTACAAATAACAATTTATGTATATTTCAAATGTGAATTTTAATTTAGCACTTTCATTTAGCTATTTAGTGATAAATAGCACATGCTAGTAATAATGTATAAGCAAATTCGAAAATAGCCAGCTAATTATACCTTACACTTTTATTGTGTGTATAGACGACATAAGAAGTTTATAAAAATTTCCTTACAGAGAAGAAAAATGTACATAAAGCGTAATGGTTGGGGGAAACTTTTCTCAATCTGCGTTTCCCAATAAACAATATTCCCAATGACAATTTTACCAATGGACAAATTTCCCGAAAGCAAATGTTTCCAAAGAATGCATTTTCCAAAAGATTCCATTTTCCAAAAGCTCACATTTCCCAAAATTATTCACAACTTACAAAGCAATATTGTGGCAAATAGTTTGGAGATATGTTGCAATGTCGTTATTATCTTTGTATTGTTTATATTTTTAAACAATATTAAAGATGTGTTGCTCATATCGGCCCTGAGTTACACTTCTATTTTTTTAATATTCTGACCCATTTCTAACTGGATAATCTAGATTCAGTGACTGACTACTGACTTTCTGAAGTTGATTTACAAATACGTAAAAGTTCGGATGTTTGTGTTCGACGTCTACTCGATAGCGGTTATACCACTCCCAGATAAATCGTTCGTTCTTGACAATTTCTGTCGTAAGGATTCATACTGATTCCACATCTGTGCAGGAAATGAAGCTGGAACAGTTCTTCGACGACCTCTTGCCTGTCAACCTCTGATGCAATTAAACTCAAAGTATTCGGCTACCGGCTGAAATTCTTCAGTAACATCCTAAAACCATTTCTCAAACTGCTGTGAACGTCATCCGTTGGCAAGTGCACACATCATTTGAGTAGCTATCTTAACGCTACGGTCTTCAGGATTGGTTGTTGCTATAGTCCTTCAGACTGCAAGCGCCGAAACACATTTTTCTTTAAAAGAAAGAAGCAACCTCGAATTCCTTCACCAAAATGATTTGCGGCATTAATAATTGCTAATGATTATTATTTCTGGCAATATTATTTCAACCCAAAATTTCTTGCTCCTTATAAACGAACGTTGAAAGTTTTATTGTATGCCGCTTTCAGCTTATTCTCTAAAAGCGCAAATACCAAAGGAAGGGGTAGTTGCTGATCATCACCTTCCCAGTTGGGCTGAAGTAAAAGAGGTCGGAATAGTGAACAGCTGCAAAAATACTTGCGGCTTGCGCTGAAATACCATCTACATACCAGTAACTGTATATTACCTCTTGTGTTAAAATCTATAATTCTTCCACAGAAAAGACTATAATGTCTATCTTCGATGGAATCGTAAATCAAAAAGTTGTCATCTGTTGTCGTACACCTGTAGCGGTCAGGTATCTCACCAAGTTCATCAATTATGCGAGGGTTACGAGGTATCTCTCTCCGGCGCTTACGTTTCTAAACTTTTTCTATCAGGTAGAGCAGCCAGAACGCCTGAAGGTACCTCTCTTAATTGGTTTCTTAATAATCGAGCTGGTGGAATTTCTGGATGTGCGCTGGCCACCTCCTTCATATTCTCAACGATTTTCAAAGCTTGAACTTCTTCCAAAATGCTCGAATATTGAAAAACGATATACTTGGAATTTTAAAAAAGCTAATTGGTTTAAATATAAACAAGTATGGAAAATGAAGTACAAGGCTTAGACTTGTCAAATAATGCTAGTCAAATGTTTAAGGAATTTAACGATATAATATTAAAATAAGCAAAGAAAAATATCACTAGAGGCAAACCTAAAAAATATAAACCCTTTTGGAGCAAACAATTGGAAACACCAAGAGTTGAACGAAATAGTGCTAGAGATTAGCACAAAACACTAAAAATATGGAAAAAGTAATAGAAAGAAGAAAAAAAGACGCTACTTATACAAGAGAAATGGTAGTATCGAAACGTCAATGTTATGATAAATTCTTATCTCTGCTGGATTACAGAACTAATAGCACCAAAGTATTTAAGCATATTAACAATATAAATGGAAAGTATGTCAATAGTAACAAAATTACATATATTAGCAGCAGTATATATAGATTTTCAAACAGTTTTTTATCTTGTATAGAAAGAGATGTTAATTAAAAAAGTAATACAAATGAAGTTCCCAAAAAATAAAATTAGATGGTATAAACAATTTTTACAACAAAGATGGATTGCAGTCAAATGGATGAACAAATTCAAATACACCAAATACACCCAACTTAAAACTGGAGTAACACAGGGTGCAGTATCCAGTCCTACATTATTTAATATATATATTAATGATATTCCAAAGTTTATAAAAGAAAACGGAATAAACATTGCAATGTATGCAGATGATGTAGTTCTATGGACGGCTGAAATAAAATGAAAAGAATGTATATACCAGATTAGAAGAAAAAATCTGATGTGTTACGCTCACATGCTCTACTCTTGTACAAACTATTTTTACAAACGCTTATTCTCCATATGCTTCATGTTAATCGAGATATCGAGATGTCAATGTTATTGCTAATTTTCTTGTAGATGCAAGGGGAATATGGCAGGTTTTAAGCGATAGTCAAATATTTTAAGAGCTGGTTGCTATGTGGCGCATCCCATTCTCTTTGTACGTCCAGGACATAAAAATGAATAACGAATTCCCATTTGAGAAAAAGTATTGGAACATTTAAGGGAATAAAAAACAATATCTCGAAAATGGTTCACTCAACAAGTATATGACATAAATTGTATATTTTAGCGGGATCTACATTTGTTGTGTAGTAAAACTTTGTCTATCTCTTATGGTTTACCAGTTATGCAAAAGTCGTTCACGATGAAGAATACCTTTGGAGACATTCACAGAAAATTCGAGATATACATTTCATTTGTCATGAAAATATAAAACTATCTCATAAAATATATCATAAAATATATATATTTAATAAAAATCGTTATAGACATTTTGAGAAAATTCAAATTTTCGAAAAATGTTCCATGTAAAGGGTAATCTGGCGTGTGGGACTTTCTTGAAAACCTTCGGGTCGCAATTCTGGAAGATACTGAACCTAAATACCAAGTTTGGTGTTTATCCAACTGTTCGTTTCTGAATTATGCTGTTCACAGACACACACACACACACACACACACGGACATGCTTCCAAAAATGCTTTTTTATGGATTCAGGGGGCCTCAAAACATATATTTCCGGTGAAATCTCGGTATCGAATTTTTGGGTGGAATACAATACTTCCCCTACTAACTATACGTAGTAGAGTAAGTAAAAATAAAAAATGTGTTAGTCAAATTAACTAATTGGCCAAAACTAAATAATATGGCCATTAATGTGGCAAAAACTAAATATCAAGTTTACACCATGAAATATTTTGATGACAGGGAAGAAAACGTAAAACTTGAAATCAATGGGAAACAAATAGAATATGCTGAAGGAATTAAATATCTAGGAATTTCACTAGATAGAACCTTAAAAATGCAAGACGATGGACAAAATGTCACACAAAAGGCGGCTAAAAAAGTAACATATTGAAGAGATTCGCCGGATCTAAATGGAGCAGTTCAATAGCAGTTTTAACTAAAACATACAACAGCTACATAAAACCAGTATTACAATATGGATGTGAATTACTATTAACTGGCACCGACGATAAAATTAATATGATTGAGAAGTGTCAAAATCACTGTTTAAGATTGATAACAGGAGCAGTGAAGACAACGCCAGTTACTGCACTTTTTGCTGGAACAAATAATAATCCAACGAAAGTCAACATTGAAATACAAGCTGCAAAATTATATGTAAAATTAAAAACAAACCCAAGCAAACATCAGTGGTTTCAGCAACTACCTAGAGAATACAAGCTAAAAACACAGATTACAAACAAATCCTTTTTAGAGAAGAATCCTTTTTACCTAAATTTATCAGAAAACGCACTCCTCATCCTCCTAGAACAAATCCAATGGATTTTATCAAGAGAGTAACAAATAAAGAGCTAATAGAATAACCAAATAAACAAGAAGACGCACCAGAAGTATGCAGAATTGCTACACTTGAACATCTACGTAATAAATTCCCGGAAACAGAGTGGCTTAGAATTTATACAGATGGTTCTGCAGATAAATTGAGAAATAATATGGGAGGTGGTGTATACTGTAAATACTTTTCACATTATTTTACATTGTCTAGGCAATCCACAAATTTTGATGAAGTTGTTGCAATACAACGAGCATTAGAGCAGATATACTACAGGACTGATATAAAAGAAAGTGAAGTAGTTGTTCTCACAGACTCAGTTTCTGCCATTCAAGCAATAGAACGATATGATTGTCCAGATGAATCTTATAATATTAAGGATGTGAGATCTTATTATAGATTACTACAAAGAAAATTTCAACAGATAATTTTACTGTGGATACCAACACACGTGGGAGTGAATGGTAACGAGACAGCAGACTTTCTGGCCAAAAAGGGTGCAGTGTTAAATTCAAAATCTATAAAGTTTTGTGGACTAGATATGAAACTAAAAATGTTAAAATTAATATAGAACAACATACTCATATAATATTCAAAAGGAAATTACTAACAAGAATTACTCCAACATAAAAGAAATAGTACAAAAAACAAAAAATGTCCCAAGGAAAGAAACCGTTGCTCAATTCAGACTAACCACTAGACATGACTGTCTGGCGGAACATCTACATAGATTTGGTTTTATGAATGACAAGCATGTAAAATTTCTAATGGTGACAAGATTTTAAATGGGGAACACCTACTAGAATACCCAGAATTGAGGAATGCTGTACCAGATGGGAAGATACACAATTTATATTGGCTAGCAAGGGAAAAATTGATGGATCAAAATCCTGCACGTTAGATCAACAACACTTCTTCCAAATTTGGCGCATGTAGATGTTTGGATTCTTCTGGGCCTTTTAATAGTGATATGTTGCTTCCATTATTTCTGGTTATAGCTTTAACCTCATTCTTGCGTCTACATTTCCAATAGATCTTTTCAATTCCTTTCTGAATATTTGTAGTATAAAAATCCACTTATATGTAAGAGCTTCACCCTACAACTTGAATTAATAATTTTGCACATTATAAATACTCAATTTCCCAACCACTTAAAATTTACATTTAACTACATTTCCTTAGAAACGATAACAGCCAAATGCAGTACACAAACAGGTGCATACCACGAAACGTTGGGGAAATTGAAAAGAACACATGGGTTGGCAATAAAGCTCCTTAGGAAAATGGAGTGGGATATGTTGATTGTGAAAGACGGTATTTGAGAATAAATATCAATGGAAATTTAAACTTTTGGGAAAGTTGAATTAGTAAAAGTGACTTACAATCGGCGTAATTTGTGTTATTTCCGTTTTAAATTGCTATGGATGTAATGGAATATGTATGAAAAATCGAACTAAATGTTATCCCCAGTGTAAGTAGCTGCTTTGTCCATCACTTTGGAGAAAAGTGACAGCCTATCACTGTTTGACTTCACTTTCATATGGGTGTTTGAATTATCGCAGGTGTCACTTTCAATATCTAAAGCTTCCCAATATATGTTCTACTCTTTAAAATATAAGAAATAATTAAATTATAGTAACATTTCTGAAAATTAAAAATTTACTAGCTATCATATCTTTACAGATTAGTATACGGACCTGTAGTTGAAAATGTGTAATAGACGTCTTATAAGTGTGTCTGCAATAGTTTCAAAATGAGCTTTCTACTTATTCAGAAGGCATTTCAAGATTTCTTTAAATATTGGGATTTGATAAATCAATATATTTGCCAACATGTTTATAAACCAAATTCAAATTGCAAAGATGTTACTTCAACAGAATTTAAGTAAAACCTTGTTTTAAAGAAGGCATTTTTGAAGGAGGGAGAGAGAAGTGTATCTTCAATTTAATGACTTCAGCTTTTCTTGAATACTGAAAATTTGTCCAGTTTTTCAACTGTCACTTCTCTCAGTTCTCACTGCCACTGTTTCGTTTCTATCTATCTATTCTAGGTATTCACTTTCACTGGGAGTTCAGTTCACTTATTCACTTCACTAAGGTGAACTAGTTAAATTCTCTGCCACTTCATTTCATGCCGGACAGTTCACTACACTCGGAACTCGAACACAAGACCTCCATAATTCTCGTTCCGTAGTAGCACTCGCTGCACGTCACCAACTCGCTCGGAGAATCGCACCAGAAGTGCAGTCGCTCGCTGCCTCGCACGCTGACTCAACAACCCTGCTCACAGTCCACTCGCATTGACTGACGCTACTGCCTGACTCCTACGAGAACGCTCACTTATATAGTCAGTAGAATCTTTCCACAATGCGGAGATAGGGGTTAAGAATCCTAAGACGAAAACAAAACTCCAAAGCTAACACAGCAATGGGGAAACTTCCAGGAAGTATCTCCCAATATAAACGGAGATAAATTCTGAAATGTAACTTTCACTGGCTTTATTTCACCAATTCTTAGCCCATTAACCATCGCTTTTCACAAAATAACAAAATATAACAAGCAACCATTTAAATTGTATAAAAAATACAGAAATGGAAACAATTCTTATCAAACTACGAACAGAGTCATAACTTCAAACATTTTAAGCTGGAAAGAATTAATCAAACATTAACTTAAACAAAATTTAACTTTCAAACAATAAGTACCAAGCAAGAAATTTTCATAAATATACTACTGGAGATAAATCTTCAAAACGGTACTTTAATGATAATAATAAAACAAACTTTAACTGGCCAAAACTTTAAAGCAACATTAATATTCTAAAAACTTTAAAACAAAAGTGGCTTTAATAATAAAATCAAAACTTCAACTGACCAATACTTTAAAATAAATTTAATATGTATAAAACTTTAAGGCAAAAAAAATTAAAGTTCAAAATCGAAAATACCAAATCTAGTGGCCAAAATGGCAAAATGGCTCAATACATAGAAAACGCGAGAACTACTGTGTTGAAACCAAAGAATTCTGGCCAATAGTGCGTATGTTCATATAACAATTGTGAAACCAGTTGTAAGTGTAATTGTACCCGTCGTAAATTAATAAATGGTCAAATAAATAACATAGCAAAATATAGTCCAAAACCAAACGACCATAGGTACCTTAACTAAATCATGACCAATTCCGACTATATCCAGGACAAATTGGCAAAATAGTACAATGCCTTCCCAGCCCACTAATTTTCCGAAAATAATATCAAATTTAACAAAGATAAAAAACATATCATAGATATTTCGTTAAAAAGGGCAGGCCCATTAAACATACATATAGCAAATCCAAGTTTACCCTATCAGGCCAATATCAAGAGCAATAACCTTAAAGGCTTTACTAAACCTTACAGCGCTCCTTAACATTAAAAATGGACTTCTTTAACACTTTACCCATTAATTTTCAATAAACGAATCACATTTAAGAGCAATTAATAAACATAAATATGTCATGAAATGATTCCTTACAAAACCCACACACAAATCATGAAAACACACCTCTTTGATACTCGTAAAAGGTCATACAAAGCACACTCATTTATAAATAACGTGGCCAAAATAAAAAAAATGCCCTGTTATACACAACCTATTTAACACTATATCAAATTTGGCAAGGAAACAAATCAACCGAAACAACTAAAACTCTATGAATAAAATTGAGAGCCAGTCACTTACAAATTGCCTGCGAAAATCATACATTACTGCATTCACCCTTACCAAAAATACAGATAAGCTGAGGACAAAAGCCTACCTTTACTTATGCAGAAGTCACGGCCATCCATCAAAGCACGCCCTGCAATTTTGACGCCGTCAGCAGGAATTTGGAAAATAAACTAGCCCTTTGATTAGTAAAATTAAGCGAAAAGGTCAAGTTTGTAAATATCAGCAACACTGGCGAGCGCACAAAGAGACCCAGAAAGCATTCCGCTCAGGGAGGAAATTCAGGAAACGAACACACAAAACGTCTGTTTCGAAGTCACACCGTGCCGGCAAATGCAGAAGGACTTCTGTCCGCCAGCCACATAAAACAAGTCAACGGGCACGCTCTCAATACATGGAGGGAATGAATCACCGGAGCGACAAATAATTGAGCATAGAGATATCAAAACTGACAACATAAATGACTGGCTGCACAGCAACAACAAATACTTACATCCAGTACATATATCAGCATAACAAGATTCTCGAACCTTCTAAAACTATTTCTACACACTTTCTGGAGGCATCGGGGGGGGGGGGGGGAGAAAAAGCTTCCAGAAGGCCGTAGTTAATGTCATGGTGAGCCCGGTGTTTATGCTGGCGAGTGGAATTATCTTCTTTACTCGGACCGCTCGGCGCCGACCTTTCGATAACCGTGAGCCATAACCGCTGCGTCGCAATATTCAATAGGTTGTTTCGTTATTTTTAGAATGTGTTTTACGAAGTCGTTACAATAATATAACTTAAAGAATGTAATAAATGTGCACTCTTTTCTATAAACACATCCTTCGTGCATATTCTTTACAAACTTGAACCTCAGAATTATCTTTAAACACATGATGGCATAGCATCTTCATAGAACCTTCTAAAATATAATGTTGGAGGTTACTTACAAAGAGCAATGAACCGTGCTGCGTTCCTCCTATTAGGTTAGAATATACTGCGTTTTGGCATGACCACTCCTTCTTTAATCGATCCAGTATTAGAACCGGACTCGACGTAAACAGATTGTCCAGTTAACTTCGGGTTCATATCAGCTGTAAGGAACAAGCTAAACAAATGCCACGTGGACTCATGTCTCGTGTTTATAATGTAATAGAACGGAGTACTATTCGAATAAGAAGAAGAAACAATAATAATAAACACAAAAACTGATTTTGTAATTAAATACATGATAAAATAAAACTTACATTAGTCGGGTAGCTGCATCACTGTAAAGAAGAGGTGCAAAATGAGTTCTCCATTACACGATATCCTCTCTGTAAATTTTTTTATTCAGTTTATTTCCCTACACAAACCTAAATCCAATTTCAAGCAATAATGTATCATACCTGGATCGCTTAACTGCCATTTTTAGGGGTTAAGAAAGTTTCCTGAAGTTTTGGATGAAAGTGTGTGAAGTTACTAGCGCATTAGAATGAACGAAAGAGTGTGTGAGTTTTACTTGGCAAGGATTTTTAGAAAGAGAAAGGTAGATTCACTACTTTCTCATTGGTTTAGGTACTTGACGGCAACTGGGAAATCCCCTCCATGAAAAAGAGGCGGAATGGACTGCACTTCGCTGTTCACAATACTGTGTTCCCCACCGAGAATACCAAGCTGCACAAATGGCAATCCGCCGCTGTGACCGTGGCCGTAAATGACTGACGGTTAACAAAAGGAAGGACCAGCCTGCCATTAAAGAAAGAACCAAAACAGTTGTCAACACAGAAGGGATGGAAGAGTCAACGCATTCCGTTGTGCACCCCTTTTGTTATTCCTAAAATATGTTAACAAACGATGTTTCTCAATTCGTTTTGATCAAAAATATTGATTTTTTCGTCGTTTCGGTTATAAGTGCTTCGGATAACAGAGGTTCTACTGTATTCAGAACAACAGTTGGATTCTCTTGCAGTAGTTTGTTAAACGCATTCAACACAATTCGTTTCTCGCCCCTTTTAACGCCTTACATTTAGAATGTTTCACTATTTCATTAGTGTTATCACTCGCCACGCTAACAGTGGTCTGGGTGGCTCAGTTGGTTAAGCGCTGGCCTGTTGATCCCAAGTCGCGGGTTCAAACCCGACTCATATCGATGGTTTTCAGTCCGGCTTGAGCATCCGAGCAGGTCGGAGGTAACTGGGCACCAGTTTGTTGTGTACAAGGTGGTGTTGCTGTGTCAGTTAGTGTGTGCAAGAGCAACCTAAACCGCCTTGACTATAATACTGTTACAATACTTTTGTGTATACTGTGCGTGTAGCAGAGCATTTTAGCTTTGGAAAATGGAAATGTACGCCAGGAAAAATACCATAGGGTTATATTCATGTTGAATGCCACGAGGCCAACGGCTTATGAGATACATGACTTTATTGCAGATACCTTGAAGTTAAATGCGGAGCAAGTTGATACGATACAGTTAATCGCCCGTGAAAGAGCAATTTACATAAAACTTATATGTTCACTCCTATTACAGAAGATTTTAAATACTTTCTCGGAAGAAACAACTTTTAAATATAAAAATGGTGAAATAACAAACGTAATCATTGAACATGTGACTAGTAATGCTGTAAATGTGCGTGATTTCGATGTACCAGCGCAAGTCCCGAATGAGATTTCAAAACGGGCTTTGCAGCGTTACGGGACGGTGTATGACGTCCGGAAGGAACAAAGGGGGCCGCCAGTATCGCATTCCCGTGTTCAACGGCATACGTGCGGTAAAAATACAGTTGATGACGCAGTTCCCAGCTTTATTCTAATTGGTAGCTATAGGTTATATGGGTGTCCTAAGTTGGACAACCCCACTCCTGTTGTGTCTGCAGTAGCACGGAGCATCTGAAGGAGGTCTGTCTCCACAGATCTCCCGCTGTGCGCCTGGCGGTTGCTGGATGGTCGAAAGACAGAGAGCCGCTTCTCCGGCCGTGGGCCTGCAGCGTGAGGGTTCGCAAAATATAGATGGTGACACACAGACTCATTGGCTGGTGAACAGATTGAGTCGATGCACGAACACCACAGGGATTATGCAACGGTGCTTCGCGATCCGGCGGGGAAGCGTGGACTTCAGCACATTTCAGATGGGACGGCGCAGTCTGGCCTTGATCCACTGGTGGCTGTAGCAGTTTCGGGGGTAGAGAACCGCCCGACTGAGAATAAGCGTGTTAAGCGGACAAATAGTCGCAAAAGTAGTGATGCGACGTCTTGAAGCAGCCAGAGGGATTGGAGCAAGACATGGAAACAGTTATTAAGACAGAACGGCATTTGCAACAGGTTTTGCCATCTGCAGCATCAGGTGAGCTGAGAGCACAGAAGCGGGCAGCATCTTCTGCATTGCATAGCATTATAGCTACGGAGGAGGAAGCAAACAGGTCCTCCTGTAACTCTCGAGCTACAGAGGAGGACGTGGGAAACCGTCCCTTTGATGTTGGTGGAGCACCAGAGCCAACGCAGAGTGAAGTGCACCAGACAATGGAGGTTGGTGCTGAAACCCGATCTTGCGTGGAAAGCTCTAATACATTTTTGAACCTCCCAGACGCCACATCTTGTGTATGACGGGGGTGTATTTCTTTGCGTGAATCTCGGCTCAAATTACGTGAATTGCAACACAGCCCCCCAGATGGCATCCCGGGGACTGCCGAGGAGCCCATAGTGTTATTTTATTGCGTGAAGGAATTAATCATAGAGTAAGTTCATTACTAATTCTATTCATGCTCCTATTCATGAATTAGCACATAATGAAGTTAACTAGAATATTTAAAATATAATAAAGAAAATATAACAGCATGCAGTGGGACTGGTGGGGACCCACATCCTCAGTTCGCCCAAGGGAATGATGAATCGGACACGTCGCACCTTACTCCGATAGCATGGCAGGAGAAGGTGTCTGCTAGTGACCCTCGGCTCCGAGGGAGGCATCCACCACCTGCTCCTCCAGATGGATATCCGGAGAGCGGCGGCAACCTAATCGAAGCCCCGATAGCAAGCATTAAAGCCCGATGTCCTTGATTGTAATGCCCTTTCAATCAACGCTACTTACCATGATATATCTGCGATCGCTGGCAGCGTGAACGGTTGTCGAAACCTTCTGACACAAAAACTCCTAAATAATTTCCTTCAGGTGAATAAGTGGATATCTGTTTTCTCCAAGAAGTTAACGCTTACAATTCGGATGCTTTCTATAGTTACGATTATAAAGTTCACCTAGGTTTACGCAGACGAGGCACCGCTTAAGCCTACCGAAAAGGCCTTCCTCTACAGAATTTTCAGATGGATCCCTCCGGCCGGATCCTATCAGCAACCTTAGATGCAACAGTGCTAGTGAACATATACGCTCCCACAGGTACTCAACATAGACACAAGCGAGAGCGGTTGTTTCAAACTTATTTAACCCGGCATCTATTGCACAGCAAGGAAGTTTTCCTCGCCGGTGACTTTAATTGTACACTGCATGCTAAAGACCAAAAGGAGCACCCAATTTCAGCATCCTGCATCCTGATGGCTTAGCATATGGATTCTATAGAACATGCTGGCCCATTATCAAAGCCGCAGTGATAGATGTTTTTATGGAGCGGTGGGAAGCACCATATTTTCCCAACACTTTCGCGGATTATTACCATTTTACTTCCGGAGATCTCTAAGGCTACCACACTGAACGACTACTACCCAATAACTTTGTTGAACGACGATTATAAAATATTTTTCAAAGTGTTGGCGAACAGAATGAAAGGACCTTAAGCAGAACTCTTACACTATAATCAAGCGGCGATGTCTAAAAGGAATATTATTGTTTTGTTAGCAGAATTGCGTGATATATTAATACATCTCCGACGAGAACATCAATTGGCGGTTTTGTTTAGTCTCGATTTCCAAAAGGCTTTTGATATAGTGCACCATCGCTATCTCTGGCAATGCTTACAGGCAGCGTATCTCCCTACGCAGATTATTTACCTTATTAAGGAGCTCTATAGAACAGCAAAATCTCGAGTGTTATGGCACGGTTGGCTTCCTCTCGATACTCATAAAACGGTCAGTGCGACAAGGATGCCCGTTATCAATGGGAATGTTTTCTCTTGCATTGAATCCCATGCTACGGATGCTGCAAGACACCCTGCATGGGGGCCACTATGTACAGCTTAGCAATTTACAGTATCCGCCTATGCTGATGATGTGACCATTGTAGCTGCGGATGACCAAGATATGTCGGGGCGTATTAAATGCAGAAAAATTCGAGCTACTTGTGATAGGAAATTGGCCAGGATCAATCCATACCTCAGGAATGCAAGTGTCACTACTAAACGGATACTTGGCGGTTCCTTTCTGGGAAATATGGACGAAACAATTGTTTTTAACTGGCGAGAGAGGATCAACCACTTAAGATATATCTTATAGTTTGAGAGGAACGGAATCTGAATTTATGCAGCTCATTTGGTACATACATACTTATGGCCCAGAAAATTTGGTACCTAGCACAGATTCTGTCGATTACGAAACATGACGTACAAAAACTTGAGCAACTCATCGGTTTCTTTTTATGCTCTGGTAAGGTGTTTCGGGTGAGCAAACCTCAACTACGCTTGCCACCCTCCAAAGGTGGATTTGGATTAGTTGACATCGAAAAGAAATGTATGGCATTATCGGTGAAAACTGCCGTACTGTTCTTGGGTGGAAATCGTTCTTCCATAGATAAAAAGTTCTGAGAGGAACAAGTTCTTAACCAGCATATGGTACTCCCAGGATTCAGACACATCGTTAATCATCTTCAGCGTATTCTGGATACCAGCGATGAGATCTCAGCGTTAGAGTGTACCCGAAGCCAATATCGCCTGTTAAGTTTGTTTCCTTTTTTCTCTTAGGATTGAAGAGAAGCATAGTCGAAGATGGAAGATTATCTGGCAGAATGTGTTCTGCAAATATGTTCCAATTGATTGGCAAGAGACAATCTATTAAGTCTTAAACGAGACCATACCTACGGCAGAATAACTGTGGCGACATGGACGAACGCAATCTAATCAGTGTGCAGTATGCTCAGGACTTGATACCTTGGAGCACCGGATTGCCTTCTGTCGGTAGGTTGATGACATCTGGATAGTGCTTAAAAACTACATATCAAGATGGTGCCAACCGGGGCCCCGCCATGCCGTGAGGAGCTGCAGCGCATGCAATTTCGCTTTCAGAATATGGTCCTCCAACGCTATGTGATTTGGTTGGTAACAGCAAGGTTACACTGGATCTTTAAACGGAATGTCGACAATGTAGCAAAGAGGATGGAAATAGTTTGGCTTCTTGAGACTGGAACGGCGGAATCTCATGCATACGCTCAATGCAGCCCTTAAACTCACGTTTTGAGGTCACTAATTGATGCTGTTGTACCGAAATCCCAATATTAAAAGAAGTGGCCTACGTTACAAACTGATGAGGACGACCTACGCAAACCCTTCTACAACTGTTATAAACATAAACCAAATAGATGAAAAACTAGAAAAACAAATTATTGAAAAAAATAAAAAACTCACAAAAAATTAAATAAAAGCAGGAGGAAAATAAGCATAACTGCATTATTTGGATACCTGAGAACCCATACGTATCATATAAAAATAAAAGAAGAACACCACTTGCTTTGTCTTACTGACAATTCGCAATCATGTATAAATACAGAAGAGGGGTTAACGACACCACACAGAATTGAACAGTTGCTAAAAATTTCTTTAGTTTTACTATTTCATATGGATCAAAGGATCTTAACTATGTTTGATTAACATACTTCTTGAAAACCAAAGATAATCGCGCATATTTAAGGTGCGTAGTATTTTTTATACTATACTTTGGTTTCCCACATATTCTCGGCTTGTTAATGATGCATGTGTTTATATCAAGTTGGGTTCTAAGAGAGAAGCGATCATAGTTTCTTTTTGGTAGTATTTTATGGGATATATATTTAATTCCCAATTATTTAATCAATATTTACGTACTTTATCTTCAGGATACTCAGTAATTGCAGTTTTTATTCAATTGCAATGATTCGTCCAGGTATAAGCTGATATATTGCGTTCTCTCGGGAAATTAGTGAACGCGACTAACAGCTGTATGCTTTTGGTTGTGAAAGGGGATATATTATACATATATAGGAATTGTACATATGAAAGGGGAACCATACATATAAGAATTGTACAGTAATAATTTAAGTCTCTAACATGTTAAAATATTCAACATCTAACACTTGTACAGAGCTGATTGTAAGAAACGGGCGAGCTAGAAAAAATTCCAAGAAAGCATAAAGAGAGTACCTCTCACCATGCCAACAGGAAGGGAACCGGTAACGGTACGGAGAAATAGAAAGAGACAGATGGAGAAAAGAAAGAGACGGAAATATGAAACTGACGATTAAGCTCACGCATCTGAAAACACACATTCTCATACATGTTAAAGTAACGCGGTCTGAGGACCATAGGGAACGTCGTTACATTTTTAAACGCAGAGGTGAGCGTCACTAGGCTCCCGTATATAAGGGCAGACAAGGCCTCGGAGCCCACTCTCTCTCTCTCATCTAGAATTGTCATAGACACGAGGTGCTACAGATGCACGTGTGTGCAAAGGGGTGGAGATGCGTGTGCAGATAGCTAGGCTCCTGTCTAATTAAGTGGTGGGATTATAATAATGGGAAAAGCTAGCCGTCCATAATTATTTCAATTGTGAATAAACTTCATTTATTAAGGGAAAATTGCAGTGTATTTCTTAAACTTGCCTCACCCACTTTAACCTGAGAATTAATAATTAGATATAGTTAGGAATGGAATACGCAACAACCGACGAGCACCAATAGCTGAGGAAGAAGAACACCGCCAAGGTAACAACAACCCAAGGACCGACGATTTCGCGCTACAAATAGCGCACAGCACCGTTTCCCGTTGCAAACGTCGCCTAACGATGACTTCCCGCTACAGTTGTTCATGCAACACATTACTTAGGCAGTTAAAACTCATAGCTTTAATAGCAAATATTCGTGATAGTAGCAATGCATAGGTATAATTATAAACCCATGAAATCCTCTTGGTGTATTATTTTTCCTTTCCTTTTTTGGAACCATTTGAGCTTACAATGAAAGGCTTTGTGGTTTAATCAACAAAAATTTATTATGTAATATCTAATAAAAAAGACTGTCAGCATATTTTCACACAACCTTCCAAATGTATTTTAAAAACAAACTTTCCGAAGTTAATGATTAATTTATGCCTTATTTTATGATGTAAGGAAGGCTACTTAGGAGAATGCTAGAACTGGCACCTAGTACAAGCAGGCGTTTTTTGTGTATGCACAACTAAATAAACCGCATCAAATATTCTGTTTACAGCTTTTTTATTCTACAGATTGGTGAGAAAGTTTCTCACTTCCCAATATTTTGAAAGAACTAGTCAAAAATAAGAAACATGGATGTTATTGTTATAGTGCCTTAAATATACAACTTTTTATGGTCTGCTATGATTTTCAGCATTTGGTGTAAGGTCCGTGCTGTACTCGAAAACTCTGTACCAAAGTCATGGTTGTTGGTCAATGGATGCCCTTCCTTCACCCTTTCAATGAGTTGTTCTCTATTGCGTGGTCTAGGTTATCTAAATACACTGTCTTGAATACTGGCCCACAAATTCTCATGGGTCGTTTGGGCTTGTTTGCCTCGGGGACCATAAAAGTAGAACGTTGTTTCCACCACGCAAGTTAGGAGGGGGATAGAAAACATGTTTTACAAGGCAGAAACGCCGAAGCCGATTTTTACTTGTCTCTTCAATTTGTCTTGTGTTGTTACAGTGTGTGCTTGTTTTTTTTTAAATGGAGATAGTATGGAGACGTGGTACATACTTTTAAATGTATTTCTCCTACATATAATTGTGATTCTAACACTACTAACTTGTGTTGGTGCACAAGGAACACCTCTGCAGTCTGACGCTAGTCAAATAGTTTGTAATGTGCTCAAGGTCTTCGAAGAAGAGTTGGATGCCTTGAAGAATTAAAAGAATACAGTGTTAAAAGTGAATGTTTTACAAAAAACGGCTCTTGCAGCTAGAATGTCTAAAAGAATAGTTTCTCTGTTTTAAATTAGAAAAAAAGGTGGGGCAGCAAAAGGAAACTACTCTAAAAATTCCTGGCAAAAAGAGACCTTAAAGCACACCAAAGTAAACATCAGTAGACTCATTCACCAAATATGAAATACGCCTAACAATTTACGGTTTCGATAAGACACAATTGTTACCAAGTTTGGAAGATATCAGGGAAGCTTTAAGGAAAGAGGT
Organism: Deroplatys truncata; assembly: GCA_030765065.1. Lineage (NCBI taxonomy): Eukaryota > Metazoa > Arthropoda > Insecta > Mantodea > Mantidae > Deroplatys > Deroplatys truncata. The sequence goes on along the minus strand of CM060977.1, from coordinate 178,474,562 downwards.
ATTTTTGACGGCAGCAAATGAGATCTCCGTGAAGTATTAAAAGGTACGAAATTTAGGTATGTGAAAGGTAATAAAGAACGGTAGTTTCTAATGGAAATGAGAGATATTGTAGTAAAAATTATTTAATTTCTTAAGAAACAATAAACATTTGCGAAATGCGTTAATTATTTATTTAGACGAGACATGGATCAATGCGAATTATAGCAAAGGAAAATATGGATGTATAAATATTCTTATAGGGAATTTGAGCCACCCTTAGGTGTTCCCTTAAGTAAAGGGCAGAGGTTTATTATTCTTCACGCTGGATCTGAGACTAGATTTGTTCCGAATGGCTTGCTGATTTAAGTTTAAGTCGCCGAACACTGTCATAAAGAAATGTACGTAAATGCTTTTAATAACTGGTTCATTAACACATTGCTTCTAAATATCCCTTTGAACTAGGTTTTTCTAATGAATAACGCCTATCATTCAGTTGAACTAAATAAAGCTCCAATTTCCTCCGGAAGAAAAGCCATGATACAGGAACTGGTTACATCAACACAATTACAATCATTATTCAAGTTCTACTAAACCGGTAATGTACGACATTATTAAAACTATTAAGTAAAAATTCAGAACAAATAAAATTGACCAAGTTGCTGCACAACATGGACACACTATTTTACGTCTGCCTCCATATCATTGTGACTTAAATCCGATTGAGCTGATTTGGCAGCAAATAAAAAGTGATGATGCTAAACACAATATAAACTTTAAAATTAGCAATACGGAGCGACTGTTTAGAGCTGCGGTGGAGAAAATTACTTCTGTAAATTGGAGAAGTGCTTGTGATCACGTTTGAAAGTTAGAAGATCTCTAATGGAAGAAAAGTGCTCTTGTGGATGAAGTGTTGGACAATTTCATTATTAATTTAGAAGAAACGGACTGAGATGAAGACAAACATGAAGATTATACTTCCTTTACTGAAGAAGATGAAACGACTGCTAGTTGTTCAAAGTCCAGCACTGATTGGATGAATGGAGTCAAACCTCCCATTACAAAGAGACAGAGGAGTGAGTACCTGCTTCTCTTTTCAACATATCTCGTTCTCTTTCTTTACGCATGATACAAGTTAAACCAAATATGGTATCAAAGACATTCAAGTCTAGAGAGTTTCCTGGCCAATTAGTCCAAACATCAGTTCTTCTGTGTGATATCCATGGTTCGTTTAGCGATATGGCTGTTGCACAATCTTGCATCAGAATCCCAAGCGAACGACATGGAGATTGTTTAGTCATCCATGACTTTTTGGTAGACAGACAGAATCCTTTGTAGATAGTACATCTACAGTTCGGTTTTGGGGGACGACGTACAATTCTGTGTTACTGTAACGAGATATGCCTCCAGCAACCATAATTTTCAGCGAAAATTTAGGAGTAGCAAAATCTGTTGAGGACTACTGGACCTAATGCGTCTGTTCTTGCGGTTTGGCTTAGGATGGAGTACCACTAGACTGTCATCTGCGAACGAGATGTGTGCACGTTTTGTACGTCCCTGTGGAGTGTCTTTCGCAAGTCCGGCATCAATCAATCTTTTGAACAACTACACTCAGTCTCCAACATTAATTTCAGTAATAATATGTTTTACCTTCCCCAATATGTAGATATAACGTATCACCTCACAGTTGTCAGGCCCACTTTCTTATTTCGGTTTTGAAAATCATCAGAAAAGTTTAGTTTCTTCACTACACTTCTTATTCCTGTTACCTGATTAACACACTAACCTAACTCTGTCCTTAGTTTCAAAAACAATTTCTGTTGGTTTGCCACGTCGTTGAGCGTCTGTAACTTCGCCATTTTCTTTCCTTGCCCATGTTCTGGCTGTGTTTCTGTCAACTTTCAAAGTTCGACTGATTTCCTTTCTTTACATGCCAGATTGATAAAGAAATTGAATTTCAGAACTTATATTCTCTCGTTTTGGGGGTGGCATCTGCAACAGTTCGTAAGTAACCCTTAGTAATACTGAATATCGCTCCAAGTAAAGATTAAAGAATTTAGATCTGTACAATGAACCGTAAATTTCTCATTCCGGTGAAAAACCTTTGGTTTTATCCCTGTGTCAATAGGGTTTATAAATTCATAAAATTCCTGTTACAGCACTGAATATAAAAGATTAAACCTTGGAAATTAATAAATTAAAGAGTTTCAAAGTATTACTTATTATTATTATTATTTATTGCTCCCTTTGGTCTCGATAACCGCCTTCAATATACTGCAGTTGAAACAAAGGAAATAGCATTCGAAGTGCTTTGGGGAAAAACTAAAAAATAATAAAATTGAAATAAAGATATTCGCCCCTGAGCTTCAAAGAAGACGAAATAAACAATAAAGCTCTTTTTCAGCTAGGTAAAGCATATCATTGAACACTACCTAGAGCTGTATACAATTTACCTTAATTTTCTTGGCAATAAAAATAAAGTACCACTGCACGGTATCTCGTCGTAACAAAGTGAAACCATCAATTCAGTAGAGGAGAAGAAAAGGGCAGGATTCAGTTTACTTCGTGCAGGATAATGCCAGTCCTCACCCCTCATTGATGGCACTCCACGGAAATTGAAACGGGTGGCTCTCCCTTAAGGTTCTGACTTGATTCTATCTGATTGCACATTTCTTACTTCCATCAGTAAAGAAGTTAGAGAGACACGAATAATGATGAGACGTCCTCACAGCTGTGGTTATGGAGCAAAAACTTTTAAACTAGAATTAAAATTCTCCCGAGTGCAATGTAGCAGTCATAAGCGAGTTTCTGTTGAAACTTTGAGCAGATTAATTTTTTCTTGTACGTAAACAGCATTTTGGTTGTATTTAAATGTACCTAACGTTAGTTCCAAAGAGATCCTCGCCTTAGTGAATGTTTGCATTTGTTTGAACATCCTACAATTTCCCGCAGCAAAATATTTTTCGTCCTTCCAAACTGAATTCTGATGACAGCAAAAGTCATTCCAGTAGCTGCGCTGTAGCGCTGGTTTAATTAGGTTGGATACCAGAATTCGGTATTCTGTTCTGTGATTTTAGTTTTCTCATATTAAGAGACTGATCAAGTCCTTGGGTTGAGTTGGGATATTAGGTGATACAGGAGCAATGGCAATTAGTCTGCCAAACGCAAATCCATCCGGTTCGTTTCTTTGAGATATTAAACGTACGTACTATGTATTTGTTGTACTTTTCCCAACTGATTTAAGAGTAGGTATGTTATTCTTTTCAACTATTTTCTGGAAGTTCGGGCTACTTATTGTAATTCGCCTTGCAATCTCCTTATGTTGCTACGTCATGACCTATTGGAAGAAAGTGGAAAAAATCAAAATAGCGTGGGTTAGCTGTTCCGCTGGTCCGTCTATCCACACAACTTATAATTACCTTAATTTCGGAATCTATGCCGCGTTTGATCCGAATATTTCTCATAAAACTGCTGTGTGTATTCATCATGGACAAATGTATCATTTTTCAAACGCATGTGTGTTGAAAGTACGATGAAAACTGAAACGGTTCAAGAAATGCAACAGATCAAAAGCCTTCAGTAAAGTTGAAATCTTAAATGGGCCTTTTGCTGGATAGTTGAAAGTAATTATGGTTACATCTTAGCACTGATTAAGTTATTTTTAAATCTGTAAACTTTTGTTCTTCAACACAGGAATTCGGATATGTATTTTCTCTTTATTTATGAAATTGGAGACCAGTGAGGGGTAAATTTGTAATTAAATTGGGTTTACTGAACAAGACGCATACTGTACAGAATTTAAAAAGTGGATAAGGCTCACTGGCCTGAGGAGATTCAATTGTGCTATACGGCACATGGTTTCATTAATGGAACAACTTTAGAGTGACAAGTTATAGAGGATACATGGATGCGAACAAGTAAGGAATTCTATGACGGCTTCTAAACATACATTTGCAACTGTCTAGAAAAGGGTTCTGTGTGGAACCATTTTCAGTGGGACTATTTGACTGCAATTATGGGGTAACCTTCAGTAGATGATTTCATTTGGGATGCATCCTATGTTACAATTCTGATAAAGAAAGTCGCTTTATTTTGATTGTTTGTTAATGTTACGTGCATATGGTTGAAAACAGAAGATAAATATAACATTTATTCCGTGTAATCAAAATCTTGTGTTTTTCTCCACTATTGCACAGGAACTTTCTTTGATAAGCAGAGCAACATTTAGGTATTAGACTTGAACTACTTATGCTTAAGCTCTGACCACTGTTCTATGAATGGTTAACACAAAATACTATTTTGGACGGACGCGATGTGCTAAATATTCATAACTAACGTATATGCATACGGGAATGTCCAAACTATAAATGTTGAAAATTACCAATGGTTTGCAGTAAACATCTAAGCTGACACTGTGAAGAACCCACACATCGGGTCTACTTGTTACACCCACTAATGATGGAGGACATTTACCCACAATTTTTACAGACAATTTTCCAGAACATTTTCTAGGATACAGTTCGCTGAAGTGTCTGAGTTTTAAGTTTGTGGATTCTTTGTTCAGAGTTATGACGCAGTGGATAGGGGAATGTAGAAAACTGCTTGTGTCCAGGGCGGCTACGTGTGGCGGCTCTTTGCGATAGCGGACTAGCGACGTCTCCCTTCCATTGTCTCAAAAGACTCTGAATACACAATACTTACTAAATGCAGGCCACCCTGATCGTCGAAACGACTGAGGAGGATGTGCCAGGAACGTTGATCAGATCTAATATCTATTGCATTTGTATCTTCTTTAGCACGTACCTAGCAAGTAGAGGACGTTTAGCATTCCAAACAAATGTTAGATATCGAGGATTTACTGTTTTGAGAGCCCTGATACACAAAAAATATTTTTGTGTCTCTTTGTGTATGTGTGTGTGTTTGTATCTTAACACATGTTATACATACAGGGTAAATCACCTAAAACTTGCACCACAAATATTTTGGAAATGGAAACTGCTATTGATGTACATTTTGCCCATAAACAGATTTTAATAATGCTGAGAAAGTGTATTTTTTGAGCAAACATACAATTTTTTTAAATCCAACAGTGCCTAGTTACTTCAAAAGAATAAAGGTAGGATAAATTAGACTGTCAGCGGTCTTTGTTGCAGGATTCTAATGCGAGTGGTTTACGAGAAATCGTATTTTTAAAAATTTCCACCCCGACAACTGTTTTGTTCCATTCAACCTGTTTAGTTGCTAGATATGATGTTATATTTTTTTGCATTGTGTTTTCTGTTCATTGATTGCATAGCGATTTTCTAGGCAGTTTGTTTGTGACAGATTACGCAGTAAGCTGTGAGTGGAACATGGGATTTACTAAATTCAGAAAAAGCCGACATGTTCATGGTGTATGGAGAGTGTAGGAAGAATGCAGTTCGTTCCTGTACGGTGTATACCGAAACGTATCCCAATAGACGTCAACCATCTCGGCCATTATTTATCAACCTTTTCAACTAATTACGTGAAAGTGGTACTTTAACAGGTACTGTAACACCTAGAAAACGTAACACAAACAAACAGGTGACTGGAGAAGAGGCAGAAATTAAGGTTTTGGCTGCCGTTGCAGTAGATCCGCAAATTAGTTCCCGCACAATCGCACGTGGAAGTGGCATAAGTCAGGCAAGTATACTGCGCATTCTCCATCGACATAGGTTCCATCCCTATCACATCTCTCTCCGTCAAGAGCTGCATGGAAAGATTTTGAGAATCGTGTTAACTTTTGTACATGGACATCAAGGCATGATGCTCCAAATTCATCATGTATCTTGTTTAGTGATGAGACAACATTTACTAATCATGACCAGGTAAACCGCAAGAACATGCACTATTGGTCTGTTGACAATCCCCGTTGGCTTCGTCAGGTGGAACGTCAGCGCCCATGGAGTTTAAACGTGTGGTTTGAGATAGTGAGCCATTAGCTCATAGGCCATTTGCTCATAGAAGGAACAATGCACTCGCACTAGTATCGCAGCCTCCTGACAGACCATCTGCCACAGATGCTAGAAGACGTTCCTTTGCAGACTAGGAGGAACCTCTGGTACCAACATGATGGCTGTCTAGCCCATAGCGCACGAAGTACTACAGCTTGTCTTAACAGATTGTTTCCAAAGCATTGGATTAGACGAAGAGGTCATGTACGTTGGTCGGCCCGTTCACCGGATCTGACCCCTTTAGACTTTTTTTCTGTGGGGAAGGCTGAAAAACACTGTCTACAAGGATGTACCAACTACACCAAACGATATGAAACGATGTATTACTGCTGCCTGCTCTAAAATTTCCGCTGAAATGCTAGAACGTGTGCAGCAGTCTTTCCATAGCAGACGGGAAGCGTGTATTGAAGCTAGCGATGGTCATTTTGAACACAACCTTTGAAGGGCTATGTTCTCTTCACTTGTAAGAATCCACAGAAGTATTGTAATTCCCTTTTGTTTTTCTTTATTTTGTGCTACCACAGGTTGTACAAGTGTCGGTGTGTAAAAGTTTCAAAATAAGATTTCTCGTAAACCACTTGCACTAGAATCTTGCAACAATCGCCACTGACATTCTAATTTACCCTACCTTTATTCTCTTGATGTGACTAGACATTGTTCCATTTAAAAAATTGTATGTTAGCTCAAAAAGTACACTTTCTCAGTATTATTAAAATCTATTTATAGGCTAAATGTACCAGCCTCGGACTACCAATCAAAGCACTTTCCATTTCCGAAATATTTCCGGTGCAATTTTAGGTGATTCACTCTGTATGTATGTATGTATGTATGTATGTTTGTATGTATGTATGTATGTATGCATGTATATAAACTAAAAAACTATATTACGTATAAATACCAAACTTGTTGTTTAAGATCGGCATCTTAGTAAGATTCGGCATAAATATTTTCAGGAATATTCTGCCAATTAAATTACCATTTACATGGATATTTGTGGGATTTATTGTTTCCTCAAAACAGTTCTAACGATTTTAGTTAAATGACTCTATACTTAGGATATTTGCATGGAAAATAATATGTATAGCTGTAATTTCCTTCCTGTGAAGTCCTGCTCACTCACAAAGGGTTTTGTATAATTTTGTATAACTGATAAACTAAGAGAGTAAACCGAAGCTTATTACACGAAAAATATAAATCTGTTTAAAACACACAATTTGTTTTAAGGAACGTTTTGTGGCATCAACAATCTCTAAAATATCTGTTATTATTGCTTTAAGTTTTCAGTACTTCTGTCAGTTTTACTTCCTCTACCACATAGATAGTAGATAGAAGTATTATTTCTATTTGTAGATATATATGCTTTATTGTCGGCTCAACGATAAGGTCATATCGCGACTACTTTGGAATACAGAACATGATTACAAAGAAAATACAATATTTTAAACAGTAATAGTACATATAATATTAAATTCTCTAGATATATGTGCTATACATTGTTATACAATTTTGTCGCTTTCTTGAAGTTTAAAGTTCTTTGTTGTGCTTTATTAAGGGCGTCTGGTAGGCTGTTGGGGTTGTCACATCTTTCTCTGTGTTGTACATAGCGACGGCAGGCTGTAACGAGATGATGAACTGTGAGAATGGATCTGCAGAGGTCGCACACAGGAGGAAGTTCACGATTGAGGAGATGTTTGTGCGTTATAGAAGTATGTCCAATACATAGTCGAGTTAATACAACTTGGTCTTTGCGGTTGAAGTGAAAGTGTTGAAGTTTGGACTCGGAAATGTAACCTGCTTCAGATGTGGCTTTCCATGTTTGTTTCCATTGATTAATGCAAGTCTTTTTGGTGAAGTTGATGAAGTTCGTGTGCGGGATCTTGATGTCCTGAGGGAGATGTTTGGTGGCTTCTTGGGCTGCCTGATCAGCTGATTCATTTCCCAGAATTCCGACGTAAGAAGGAGTTCAGGCGAATGATACTGACTTACCTGAGACTAGTATTTGGTTGTACAGTTTCTGAAGTTCTTTAACAATACTTTGGGGGGTTGAGGTTTGTTGAAGGGATATTAAAGCACTCACCGAGTCGTAGAATATTATGTAATTATCTATGTAGGTTATCATTTTAAGTATATATACCAATGAGAGTCGAATTTCGAACAATTCACAAGAATAGACGAAAGACAGTTGGGAAAACTATATTGTACGGTATAATCAGGTAATACCTGCACATCCATTATGATCATCAAGTCTGGATCCATCAGTGAAAATATGAATCTGTGTTGAATACAGTGTACATAATTCGTTAAACAGATGAGTTTTGAAGAAAATCCTCCCAAGCAAATTAATGGAAAATTTTTAAAATTACTTTTGCTCAAAAGGTCTCTACTGACTTTGGTACATGTACATGGTACATGATGAATAAAATGCATATCTAGAATTTCGTTCCTGTGAAGTCTTCATTCGGAAGGAACTTGTACGATTTTTATAACTGATAAACCAAAAGAGATAGCCAAAGTGTACTACACAAATAATGCAAATCTGTTTAATACACACTGTTTAAAAGAATTGCTGCAGTATATATGTATCATGAAGTTAAATTGTTAAGATTAATGTGTTATGGTAAAGATGAAGATGGAAAAATTGAAGTGGCAGTATCATGAATCCTAACGTGTTTATCTGACAATCCAAACAATACCTTCAACAGTCCACGTAGGTTGAGTTTTATCATAGACGGCCAATCCATGTCACAACGAAACAGTTACTAGGGATAAAATTATGTAACTCAAAATGAAATGCCAAAGAAATAGCAAACTTGTATTTAAGTTCAGTATCTTACAAAATGCAACATGAGGACCTTCAAGAAAATCACTCAATCAAATTGCCCCTTACATGGAACCTTATAAAGAACAAGTTTTATTTGCTCAAAAATAGCTCAAACGATTTTGATTCATGTATTTAACATATTTATATGGAAATAAAATGTGCATATGCAATTTCCCGGAAATAGCTGGATAAGTCCTCTTCATTCTGAAGGAATTTACTATAATTTTGTATAACTGATGAACCATAAGAGATAGAGAAAAACTTAGTACACAGAATTGTAGATCTGTTTAAAACCCCTTCTTTTGGCATTGCTGATTTGCAATATATCCGTTATTGGTTTGTCATTTGAGTTGTTTAAGTACTGTCAAGCTTCAGTTGTTTCTTGCAATTTCATGCAATATACAGCGACCGGTTTTAAACATTTGACTATCGCTTTCCCATTTGTACCTATAACGAAAAGTTTAGGAAACGTTATGCAAGCCTTTATTTGAATTAACTTCAAAAAGTATAAAGCAGTTGTTATTTGAAGCTATTTAAAAATATCTTATGTGTTACATTCTCATTGTTTATATACTCACTATAGCATCTACGAACTATATTTACAAAACTTATTTTTGAATTTACTTCATATTAATCGAGATAAACGTTTACGGATTTAGTTTCATTTGTATGCAGGTACAACAGAAAACCGAAGTGATAGTCAAGTGTTTAAACGCAGGTTTTATATGCTGACCTTGTAATGCCATATACTCTTTCCAAAGCATGGCGATAAAAAACTGCATGACTACAACTTTTTAAAAGTTACTGATATTGGTAATATTGAAAAGTTGAAGTAAAAAATAACGCACACCTTGCAAATTAATTTTTCTTTTTTCCTTCCGCTCTTTTTGTTATACTTGTGCTTTTACTTTTACTTAATGAACTACTTGCAATTTCATACAAATTCTATGCCTACTTCTGTGATGTACGGATTGCGAATCGGCCTCAAACCTAGTAGGTCCAGGTTCTAATCTCTGTTGTCATGGGTACATAGACAACCTTTTTTGAAGTATTCATTTATATTCATAAGGCAAATTGTAGGTAATTCAGAGCTCAGCGGAATCCGAAGTCTTTTCAGAATAATTTCATACATCACTTCCGTTATTAAAGGAGTTAATAACACAGAGCTATTAAAAAACGATATACGTTCATGTTTGACTAATTATACATTTTTCCTTTCCTTTATTACGTAATTATTTCAATTTATCGTGTTCATTCTCTTTGCTTGATCTCATGAGAGGCAAGACGTTTAAGGTTTCTCATGCTATAAAATTCATTGAAAATAAACGGAACAGCAAAGGTTAAATAAAAGGAGATAGGTGTGCACAATCATTTATAGTATTCTACTCTTTGCATGAACCCATGAGAATCAAAAGTTTTATGGTTTCCCAGTAATAGAGAATTAATTCAAAATAAATTGGAGTTCAATATATAAATTTTGTTTATTATGGAAATATTTCAGAAAATAGCATTTTGACAGATATGTTTAATAGTTACTTTAAGTGAGGGAATTTCTTAAACCTCTTTAAAAGGCGTATAAGTACTAAACTTGGTATTCATCTTATTTTTCACTTTTAAAACATATCGTCACAGACAGTACCTGTGGTGGGCGTATGCAGCTAAGAACCGGCGTTAAATACAACTGAAAAACTCTTAGGTGTTACACTCACATGAATTTCTCTACTCTTGTACAAACTATTTTACAAACGTTTATTCTCCACTACTACATGTTAATCGAGATAAACATTTGCAGATGCAATGATTTGCATCTTATTGCTAATTTTCTTGTAGGTGCAAGGGGAATATGGTAGGCTTTAAGCGATTGTCAAATGTTTTAAGAGCTGGTTGCTATGTGGAGCATTTCATTCTCTTTGTATGTCCAGGACATAAGAAAACGAATACCGAATTCCTATTTGAGAAAAGGTATAAGTATTGGAAAATTCAAACAAATAATAAGGAATATCTCGGAAATGATTCAGTTAAAAAAATAATAATAATTATAATAAAATGCTTATCGCAGAAGTTGTGTGTTTTAACGATCTCCACACTTTCTGTGTAGAAAAATTCTGTCTATCTCTTACGGCTTACCAATTATGCTAAAGCTATTCAAAACGAAGAGGAGTTTTGGGGACATTCCCACAAACTTCAAGATATACACTTCATTCATCATGAAAATATCTTGAATATATGATATTTTAAGCAAATAGTTATAGCCATATTTGAATAAATCAACATTTTCAAAAAACGTTGCATATAAAAGGTAATCTGGGGTGAGGGGATTTTCTTGAAAATCTTCATGTCGCATCTTGAAGGATACTGAACCTAAATACCAAGTTTAGTATTTATCAGACTCTTCGGTTTTGAATTCTGCTGTTCACAGACACACATCTACACACACAGACACACATACGAACATACGTTTTTCTGGAAATACAATTTTGAGGGACCTTAAAACATGTTTTTCCGGTGGAATCTCGCTATCGATTTTTTGGGTGGAATGCAATACTTCCCCTACTTTATATACGTAGTAGAGAGAAAGTAAAAATGACAGATATTCACACAAATCTTTTTATGAAAAAAAGTTTATTCTACATTTGCTCCAAAGTTTGCGATTCGTCTTATATGCGGACATATTGGGTCGAATTCTGTACTTCTTTATCATAGGTAGCGGTAGAAGTAAATATTCATGCGTTATTCTAAAGTACTATTTCATAGAACTCATAGCCACAGGGTTAAGATAAAAATGCATAATGTTTGGAAATACGGGTGTCACATCAAAACAAGAAACAAACACGAAATCATGGGTCACATAGCAGTGTTCTGTAAACTTCCCCAAAATAGGCGCTCGATGTAATATCCATCGTGCTGGCGTACGGTACTACGTTCGGTGCCAGAAAATCCTATAATCTCCGGCAAGGAATATAGATAATTCGTAGGGAACTATGCGCTCATAGAATCATTGGGATAATTGCGGATGTACGGAGAGTCTTGGTTGGCGCTTCGTTCATATGTGGACAGTATTAATAAGTAGGTATTGCGTGAACACGCAAAGCCTTCTCGGAGGCGTTGCAACACGTTTATTAATAGTGTTGGATGTCTGCTTAACCAACAAGTAAGGGGCTTAATAACTGGTCGAATCCGATACACTGCAAGGCTTCTATCTCACAGTACACATACCTATGGCACATACGTTTCTTGTTTAGTTGCAATTATTGTCTCTCAATATATAGCATGTTTTACCACTTTCGCGATGTTAATCACAATAAATTGTTTCGTTAGTAAACTTGATAATAGTTTGGTAACCTCTTCTTGTAAACAGAAGGTCGAAATAATAGTCAGCTTTAACAGGAGAAATCAATAACTTCTAACAACATACTAGTAAAAAGTAAAGGCAAATAAGTATGATGTCATACTCCCATATCTTTCTCCACCGATTATAACCACATCATAGCATGTACTATATGGTGTTTCAGAAGTACTTTTAACAACTTTGATAGCCAGTTCCCTACACTAAAACATAAAAAACTCCATATAGGTAAGCATATGTTCGGAAAAACGTCGGTTAATGAGAGTTTACCAAAACAAGGAACAAAGCACAAGCTCAATGTAAAATACGATTTTTATAATGTATGGTCCAAATGTCCTTGTTTTCCTACATGCATGCTCTCACTAGATCATGAGTTGACGCCCCTTTTCAATACTTCCATACGGTGTCGAACGTTTCACAGGCTTCCAAGTTGATGAAGTTTCCACATTTGAAATAAGCACTGCATAAGTCAATTGTTTTAGTTATCCCCACAAACACAAATCCAAAGCGTCGAAGTCAAGGGAACGGTTAGGCTATGAAACTGGTCCTCACCTACCTATCCTTCTGTCATTGGGCATCCGGAACAATTCGATTAAAATGTGCTACACCATGATAAACCATATATCAATGTTTTTTCTCATTCTGTTCCTGGTCTGGAAGATTGTTCTGAGTATGGTACCTGAAGGCAGCACCTCTGATATCTACTGCGAGATTTCGTTACTGGATAAAAGCAACAAAGGGATTTTGGAAAGAAGTGAGAATGAGTTTGAAAGACATACAGAAACAAGAGATGTGGGCTGGTTTTGTTGATAAAAGCTCGTTGACTTTGTATAAATAGGTTAAAATAAATTTGTGGAGGGAGAAGTATGTAGACATGTGCAATATATTTGAAAGAATAGGTCTTGCTTGGATGCGCGCAGAAGCAATAGGAAATAATTGCTCGGGGAAATGTGTTATGTGTGACAAGGTAGTGTTTTCATTGGCTAATGGAATGTGAAAAAGGTTAAATGATGTAGAGATCATATTTGGAATAAAAAGTAGGATAAGCTGAATAAAGAAGCAATAGCAATCAAGATTTTGGCAAGCCCAAAACACAAACGTTTAAAATGGTGGGGACATTTTTAAGAAACGTAAGAGATAAATGAACAAGGAGCCTAAGAAAGGTGCAAAAGAATGGTTTCAGCCTGGAAAGTGAAGAAATGATACAGAGCATTATCCCATACATACAGCCTAGGGGTTAAAGTTTGGAAAAGGTAGTTGTAGACTCATTAGAATTTTAAAAGCTTTTGGCTGTAAGTTTCATTTGTAATATTGTATCAAATAAGTATACATTCATTCATTCATATTGATCTAATAGGCAAAACTAAATTAGATTGCGTTTTATTTATGGACAGTTTTTATCTGCTATGGTTCTTAGCGTCCCATTCTATATTAGGCGTGAAAGACCGGTAATTTTACTCAGAGGCCTCTTTAGCAGGCTTGAGGTTTTTTACGTGCCGTGAATCTATGACACTGGACCGCCCGCTTTCCTTCACTTCCGAAGGAAGTCTGCTAAGGATTTTTACGTCCAAAAAAATGCATCGCTCTCCGCCGGGTTTGAACTCGAGAACTAATGGTAACCACTACACCACTAGACGATGATCTACTAGACGGTTAAACTTATTACAATTGATTTGCTTATTGTTTGTATTAAAAGTATTTTGGGAACGGCGAATATTGTATGTATCTTATCTACAATTCTAGCTGGCACATTAATCTTAAAAGATGCTGATGTCTAGCCTGAATTGTACCATGAGGAGTTTCATCCGTCCACAAACGCGGGTTATGCAAATTTGTTATTCCATTTCTTGCAAATGCTGGCACATTTTAAATAAGACAAAAGAGGCAAACAACGGATTGGTTCTCCCGAGGAGGGTAATCGGTTGGCGAAGGATCCTACACACGATGAAAATACATCGAGCTAGCCATGGGAGATGCACGACAAACTCGGGCCACATGATATATAGTATATACTGCTAGCCGGATCTTCTGCAACAGTTTGTAAAATGTGTTCTCCCTGGTTAGGCATACGAGCTCATCTTGTTCTTGGTCAATCCATAGTTTGTGGTGTTACGAATCCTGTCTCACTAATATGGCAATAAACAGCATCAAATGGTGGTAACTTGGCTTTGGAAACGCCATCAGATGCAACGGTTCGGCCTCGCATCCGTTGCTATTCGCAGTGACGGTGATCAAGAATACAGTTCTACTGGTCACGTAACGAATATCCTGCTATAGTTAAACACAACACAATATGCAGCACAAGAAACGTTAGAAACAGATTAACATAGCGTACACAAATGACAAATGTAAACAAGTCTTCTTGGCAACACATGGTCAACTAGGATACAATGAGTTGATCAGCAGACTTGCATCGATAACGTCATTCGTCTTTTGGTTACATATGTATATATACATATATATATATATATATATATATATATATATATATATTATAGTAGACACACAAAAACTTATTATTCTATTTACGTTATGTAACTGACAATATATATTTGGCTAGAAATGGTCTCAGATTAAGCAATATGAACTTGGTTGTACGGAAAAGAAAACACAATCGTTCGCATGCTGTAAGTGACAGTAGCGAGTACGTGTGAGGAACACTACGAATCGCGTAAGCTGCCATATGTAGATGTCGCATAGCGATTCAATTTGGGAAAGATGCAAAAATGAACATTTCGAAAATGGCTAATGCCAGAGAAACCGTTATTTGAGATATATAATTTTGTAATGAGCTCTATACTTTTTGCGAAGTGATCTTTTATCTGCCTTATGGTTTTCCAGATTTGGAAAGTTATAGACAACTTGTTCAGGACAAACAGCAGTACGTAGACTATTTAGAGAAAATTGAAGATATACGTTTCATTAGTCATTATTACCTTAAACGTAATTTGATATTTTAATCAAAACTGGTTGACTAGTTTGGCATTCTTAAACAATGTCCGACTCAAATGTGAAATATGGTATTATCCAATTTTGTAGTTGAGCTATGCACGCACTCTCAAACTTTTTCGGCTCACACACACGAACACACACACTTGCGCGCGCAGCCTTGTACATTTTGGTGAGGGGGTAGTTTTCAGTGGAACACAGAAGATGTATTCCGGTGATATCTCGATATCGAATGTTTGGTTGGAATGCCAATGGACATTTAGCCTACAAATAGACACTGAACTTAAAGATATGGCAAAATACACATTTATATACTTCGAAAAAGACCGTTGCATGCATAAGTGAGTAATACCATTTCCTTAGTAAACGTTGTGTGTTTATCATGTTTTCCCATTTGTATTTAATTACATCACAATGAAAACTAATCACAGCTGTTGACAGAAAAATAAAGATATGCATTGTTTCTGTTCTTCCTATATCTCAAAGTTAAAAATTTTTAATGACCATTATTTTAGCGTCCTTTGAGATGATACAAACTGACACAATTTTGTTTTCGTTTATTGTACATAACGCGCCCTGAGCGTTAGGATTATCGTTAAATTGGTTGGCTCATCCGGGACGAGTTGAAAGAATTGAGGAAGTGACGTGGAGTGTTTTGATTGGTTCGTTAATTTGGGGTGGGAGATGGAGGAAGGGAGATGGAGGAGTATGGAGGTCGCGTGATGGAGAGGAGCTGGGTGGCGAGGTGTTGTCTGTGCGGAGGTCGGTACTGAAAGAGGGGTAAAGATGGGGGGCGAGGGATAAAAAGTGTAACAGAAAGTGACGTGTGAAGTTGTGATTGGTGGGAGTAAGAAGTGATTTTATTGGTGGAAAGGAACAAATGAGAGTTGTTGATTGGTAAGAATAAGAGGGATTATGATTGGTGGAAAAGAAAAAGTTGTGGGAGTGGGGTATGTTGGAGGTGATGGGAAAGGTAAGTTTTGCTAGCAACAAGATTTGCAAAAGCCTGTCGTGAACTGATCAGAAATTTTTTTTGAACGTTGGATGGTAGTTTTCTTGAGTGGATAGAGAGATGGGGCGATATGAGATGCGGTGGTGAAAATGGGAACTAAACAAGGTGGTTGAGACAAGAGGTTTAAGGACGAGGAAATTTGGAGGTTAGTGGTGAACATGGCGGTCGCAAGAGGTGGGGGTAAGGAGATGCGGTGGTGAGAATGGGAACTAAAAGAAGATGGCGGTAGCAAGAGCTTAGAAGAGTAGATTTTGAGGTTAAAATAGTGGGAACTAAAAATGGCGGAGGGTCTGCGACAAGGAGATGCGGTGGGAACTAAACAAGATGGCGGTCGCAAGAGGAGGGTAAGGAGATTTGAGGTTACAGTACGAAAACACGAAAGGATATATTCCTACGCCAAGCAGGTGCGAAAAATAATTATGCGTGTGGTACTTACCTGTTACCGGTGTGGATGCGTCACCAAAAGCGCGGCACGCGAGGCGGAAAAATAAAAGCAAACTGTTTTTGAAAATGCTTAACCAGCTTTAAGATCAACCAACATCACTACGCACTGATATACCTAGGTTTTTAAAGCGGTACAGACACCCTTTGCAGAGGCGTAATTTAACTATACCAAAAACCTGGTACTGGACCATCGTGATGGTCGCTAGCGTACGTAGGAGCAGGGTTCTCAAGCCGGTCGAAAGCGGTCAAAAAACGTGTACGACGTAGGTGTTGACCGTAGCTGCTGTCGAGTCAACCGTCGAGGTGTGAATAAACGAGATCTGTTCTCGCCGGCAATCTGGTTCGGAGATGTGAGCAGCGGCGAGGTGTTGTCTGTGCGGAGGTCGGGACTGAAAGAGGGAAAAGATGGGGAGCGAGGGATAAAAAGTATAACAGAAAGTGACGTGTGAAGTTGTGATTGGTGGGAATAAGAAGTGATTTTATTGGTGGAAAGGAGCAAATGAAAGTTGTTGATTGGTAAGAATAAGAGAGATTATGATTGGTGGGAAAGAAAAAGGTGTGGGAGTGGGGTATGTTGGAGGTGATGGGAAAGGTAAGTTTTGCTAGCAACAGGATTTGCAAAAGCCTGTGGAGAACTGATCAGCAATTTTTGAAAGTTGGATGGTAGTTTTCTTGAGTGGATAGAGAGATGGGGCGATATGAGATGCGGTGGCGAAAATGGGGACTAAATAAGATGGTTGAGACAAGAGGTTTAAGGACGAGGAAATTTGGAGGTTAGTGGTGAACATGGCGGTCGCAAGAGGTGGGGGTAAGGAGATGCGGTGGTGAGAATGGGAACTAAAAGAAGATGGCGGTAGCAAGAGCTTAGAAGAGTAGATTTTGAGGTTAAAATAGTGGGAACTAAAAATGGCGGAGGGTCTGCGACAAGGAGATGCGGTGGGAACTAAACAAGATGGCGGACGCAAGAGGAGGGTAAGGAGATTTGAGGTTACAGTACCAAAACACGAAAGGATATATTCCTACGCCAAGCAGGTGCGAAAAATAATTATGCGTGTGGTACTTACCTGTTACCGGTGTGGATGCGTCACCAAAAGCGCGGCACGCGACGCGAAAAAATAAAAGCAAACTGTTTTTGAAAATGCTTAACCAGCTTTAAGATCAACCAACATCACTACGCACTGATATACCTAGGTTTTTAAAGCGGTACAGACACCCTTTGCAGAGGCGTAATTTAACTATACCAAAAACCTGGTACTGGACCATCGTGATGGTCGCTAGCGTACGTAGGAGCAGGGTTCTCAAGCCGGTCGAAAGCGGTCAAAAAACGTGTACGACGTAGGTGTTGACCGTAGCTGCTGTCGAGTCAACCGTCGAGGTGTGAATAAACGAGATCTGTTCTCGCCGGCAATCTGGTTCGGAGATGTGAGCAGCGGCGAGGTGTTGTCTGTGCGGAGGTCGGGACTGAAAGAGGGAAAAGATGGGGAGCGAGGGATAAAAAGTATAACAGAAAGTGACGTGTGAAGTTGTGATTGGTGGGAATAAGAAGTGATTTTATTGGTGGAAAGGAGCAAATGAAAGTTGTTGATTGGTAAGAATAAGAGAGATTATGATTGGTGGGAAAGAAAAAGGTGTGGGAGTGGGGTATGTTGGAGGTGATGGGAAAGGTAAGTTTTGCTAGCAACAGGATTTGCAAAAGCCTGCCGAGAACTGATCAGCAATTTTTGAACGTTGGATGGTAGTTTTCTTGAGTGGATAGAGAGATGGTGCGATATGAGATGCGGTGGCGAAAATGGGAACTAAACAAGATGGTTGAGACAAGAGGTTTAAGGACGAGGAAATTTGGAGGTTAGTGGTGAACATGGCGGTCGCAAGAGGTGGGGGCAAAGAGACGCGGTGGTGAGAATGGGAACTAAAAGAAGATGGCGGTAGCAAGAGCTTAGAAGAGCAGATTTTGAGGTTAAAATAGTGGGAACTAAAAATGGCGGAGGGTTGGCGACAAGGAGATGCGGTGAGAACTAAACAAGATGGCGGACGCAAGAGGAGGGTAAGGAGATTTGAGGTTAAGATTTTTAGGTTAAAACAGGGCGTAAGCATGGGAACGAAATCCAAGATGGCGAAGGCATTGGTGTGGACGAGGAGATGTGAGGTGCGGTGGCGAAAATGGGAACTAAACAAGATGACGAAGACAAAAAGTGTAAGGACGAGGAGATTTCGAGGTTAGTGGTGAACATGGCGGTCGCAAGAGGTGGTGGGCAAGGAGACTTGAGGTTAAGATTTTTAGGTTAAAACAGGACGTAAGAAGGGGAACTAAATCCAAGATGGCGGAGGCAAGGGTGGGACGAGGAGATGTGAGGCGCGGTGGTAAAAATGGGAACTAAATAAGATAGCGGAGGCATGAAGTTGAGGTTAAAAATTGAGGTAAACGTGGAGAGCTTAAACCAAGATGGCGGTGGCGTGGTGGTGAAAATGGGAACTAAACAAGATGGCGGAGGCAAGAAGTGGAGGGACGAAGAGGTTTGAGGTTATGGTCAACATGCGAAAGATGTCGAACGCAACAGATGGTGACGAGGAGATAGAATTGAGGATTAGGGAAAGATGAAGGAAAACAGGAAGTGACGTGGAGTGTTTTGATTGGTAAAAATAAGACGAAATGTGATTGGTGCGTTAATTCGGGTGAAAGATGAAGCAAGGAAGATAAAAGAGTATGGAGGACACGTGATGGAGTGGAGCGGAGCGGCGAGGTGTTGTCTGTGCGGAGGTTGGGACTGAAAGCGGGAAAAGATGGCGAACGAGGGATAAAAAGTATAACAGAAAGTGACGTGTGAAGTTGTGATTGGTGGGAATAAGAAGTGATGTTATTGGTGGAAAGGAACAACTGAAAGTTGTTGATTGGTAAGAATAAGAGAGATTGTGATTGGTGGAAAGAAAAAGGTGTGGGAGTGGAGTATGTTGGAGGTGATGGGAAAGGTAAGTTTTGCTACCAACAAGATTTGCAAAAGCCTCTCCAGAACTCATCAGCAATTTCAGCAGACGATGTGCGTGGCGATAGGACCGCTGCGATGAAAGAGCTGCAAACTGCGCGATAACTTGAAAAATATTGCCCGCCGTGACGCATTGCGCGCGCGCGTTTACCGTAAACCGTTACAGTTGCCATACTTATATTATCCGTCTTTCTTTTTTCTTTTTGTTTTTTCGTTTTTTTAAAAAATAACTAGTTCTTGGAGGTTTTCTGCGGTTGGTAAACGAATGCAAGCTCTTTCTGCTTTTTCATAGGTTTTCCCTGGTTGGTAGGCGTTTTCTGTACTGATTGACGAAGGCGTTTCTAATTTTCGAGGTTTTCTCAGGTTTTTTAGCGGTTGGCCCTGCCCGGTAGGCAAATGATGAAGTTTTACCTTGTCGGCGCACGGATATTAGGCACGTACTGGCGCGCACACACACACACACACACACACACACACAGAGAGACAGACAGACACACAGACAGGCACACACACACGGACATGTTTCGAAAAATGCTTTTTTTTTTTTTTTTTTTTTTTTTTTTTTTTTGATTCAGGAGGTCTCAAAACGTGTATTTCCGGTGAAATCTCGGTATCGAATTTTTGGGCGGAATGCAATACTTCCCCTACTTACTATACGTAGTAGAGAAAGTAAAAAAGTATTGAAAAATTTAAGGAAATAACAAGCAATACCTCAAAAGTGTACTATCTTGTTTTCACGGGTTTTCCAGATCGGTAAGCGTTAGAATACTCTTAGAGCTTTTTTCAGGTTTTTTCGCGTTTTACCTGGCAGGTAGGCAGATGATAAAGTTTTTCTATAATGTCATCGTTTTGGCTTGTGGCGCACAGACACTAGGCACATACTCACACACACACACACACACAAACACACACACACACACACACACACACAAACACACACACACACACACACTAAAATAGTAGCGTATAAAAAAATTTAACAAACCGTAGATTTTCAAGAAAATTCCCACACCGCAAACTACCCGTTTAGCGGGAGAAAGTTCATTATTTTTATTGTTTTAAAAATGGCTCTAACCCCTTTTGATTACGGTACGGTATGTTTAAGATATCTGCATGACAAATAAAATGTATAACTTCAATTTTCTGGGAATTGCTGTGAAGTAGTCTCATTGTGAATGTCTTTTGTACAACTGTTAAACCGTAGGAAACGAAGCCTTACTGTACAAGGACGTTAAAGCACACAATTTATGTGTATTATTATTATTATTATTATTATTATTATTATTACTTTGTCGCGTTGTGTATTTACAAAGTTTGCATGTTGATTTTAATGTTTAAAAGCTTTAGACCTTTCTCACTAAAACTCGACATTCGTTTAACTTTTCTTTTTTCATTTTCATACAAAGAGAACGGAATTTCACAAGTGAAACAGCACTGGAAAACTAAATACTTATTTTGAGGTCCACTGAATAAAAACATTTTTAGAAAATTCTGTGTGTGTATGTGTCAGAGCAGCATAACTCAAAAATGAAAAGTTGGATAAATACTAAACTTGGTATTTAGGTTGAGTACCTTCCAAAGATACGACACAGAGAGTTTCAAGAAAACCCCTCCACCCCCAAACTACCCTTTACATGAACTATTTTCCGAAATGTTTTATTTTCTAAAATTGATTCTGAAGATTTTAATTACAACACCATATATTAAAGACATTTATATGAAAAATAAAATGTATATCTTGAATTTTGTGGAAATAGCCTGTGAAGTCCTCTTGATTCGGAAGAAATTTTCTATGATCTTGTATAACTGCTAAGGTTTGAGAAAAACATAGAACACAAAAAATTTAGATCTTTTTAAAAACACGCACAATTTATTTGAAATAACTTTTTTGTGACGATAGCCATTTCCGAAATATTTGTTATAAATGGTTCGAATTGTACAATGCTTAGCCATTCTACTTCACTTCTTTCAAACTGCTTAAAAATCATATAAATGAATGTATCACCTCATAATAAGCCTCTATATACGAAAAATGCTGAGTATTCAAAAAGTCAAGAAATTCGATTTTCTAGCCCCTAGTGAGTGAAAAATCGCGTTTACTTCGCTTCTTTCAAACTGCTTCTACCCTTTACATGAACTATTTTCCGGAATGTTTTATTTTCTAAAACTGTCTCTGACGATTTTAATTACAACACCATATATTAAAGACATTTATATGAAAATAAAATGTATATCTTGAATTTTGTGGAAATAGCCTGTGAAGTCCTCTTGATTCGGAAGAAATTTTCTATGATCTTGTATAACTGCTAAGGTTTGAGAAAAACATAGAACACAAAAAATTTAGATCTTTTTAAAAACACGCACAATTTATTTGAAATAACTTTTTTGTGACGTGAGCCATTTCCGAAATATTTGTTATAAATGGTTCGAATTGTACAATGCTTAGCCATTCTACTTCACTTCTTTCAAACTGCTTAAAAATCATATAAATGAATGTATCACCTCATAATAAGCCTCTATATACGAAAAATGCTGAGTATTCAAAAAGTCAAGAAATTCGATTTTCTAGCCCCTAGTGAGTGAAAAATCGCGTTTACTTCGCTTCTTTCAAACTGCTTCTACCCTTTACATGAACTATTTTCCGGAATGTTTTATTTTCTAAAACTGTCTCTGACGATTTTAATTACAACACCATATATTAAAGACATTTATATGAAA
Source organism: Deroplatys truncata (assembly GCA_030765065.1). NCBI lineage: Eukaryota > Metazoa > Arthropoda > Insecta > Mantodea > Mantidae > Deroplatys > Deroplatys truncata. The sequence continues at coordinate 178,452,340 of CM060977.1, read as the reverse complement.
ATAAAATGTATATCTTGAATTTTGTGCAAATAGCCTGTGAAGTCCTCTTGATTCGGAAGAAATTTTCTATGAACTTGTATAACTGCTAAGGTTTGAGCAAACACACACAATTTATTTGAAATAACTTTTTTGTGACGTCAGCCATTTTCGAGATATGTGTTATAAATGGTTGGAATTGTACAGTGCTTAGCCATTCTTTTTTAAAAGGCATGACGCTTTTCAGTTCTTGCTCACCATGTTGATGGAAAGAATTTAGAATTTTAAGACCAGTGTATAGCGTCCCTTTGGATGTCTAACGGTTGTGCAATGCAACCATTTCCCGGACCGGGTTTAACGTAATTTGAGACTCTGTAAAGCCGGAAAAAAGCTTTGGCAACCTCCTCTGCTTGTGTCCTATAATTTCGAACGTAGGCTGCAAGGTGTCATCGCGACTTCCTCCGGGTTGTTGGTCCATCTTATCGTCCGAATGCACCGATCGCTCTTTCCCTGCAAAGTACTGCGGCTATTTTGTTTTTATTTTAAAATTATTTTTCGTCAAATAGAACGATTTTGTAGAAAAACACACTATCGCTTTCGTTTCTAACTACGGGGCTTTTGCTGTTCGCACAGGGTTTTTATAAGCTCGCTTATTGCAAACCGTTGTTTCATCATTTGTGTCGAGTTAAATGCCTCGTTTCGCTAAAAAATTGTCTAGTTTTAAAAACTTAGAGACATGCTGACACCAACCGCCACTGTACAATACTCACCGCCGACATAAAGGTTGCATTTATTGTATTGCTGACGAATTTCCGCATCTCTCACCTTTCACTGTCATCAGCACACGGCTCTTTTGCGTGTAGCGCTGAATGCGAACGAGCTGACCTCAGTTATTCCTGATGTTATTAGTGCAATATTAAAACTATGAGTATCGTGTGTAGTGTTTTATGTTGTGCCAGTGCATACGTGTTATGTAAAATGTATGAATTAAATACAATCAGCAGATACTTCCTTTCTAAGGAGTAACACCAACTGTTGAATATAAATTCTCAAAGTGCTTCGTTCGTACGTCCTCTACCCACTATTTCTTATAGGTGAGTACGAAAGTTTATTTTCATATCCACTTAATTTTAATCCGGATAAACTTTTCGGGAAATGGTTGCATTGCACAACCGTTAGACATCCAAAGGGACGCTATACACTGGTCTTAAAATTCTAAATTCTTTCCATCAACATGGCGTCATGCCTTTTAAAAAAGAATGGCTAAGCACTGTACAATTCCAACCATTTATAACACATATCTCCAAAATGGCTGACGTCACAAAAAAGTTATTTCAAATAAATTGTGTGTGTTTCCTCAAACCTTTTCACTCACTAGGGGCTAGAAAATCGAATTTCTTGACTTTTTGAATACTCAGCATTTTTCGTATATAGAGGCTTATTATGAGGTGATACATTCATTTATATGATTTTTAAGCAGTTTGAAAGAAGTGAAGTAGAATGGCTAAGCATTGTACAATTCGAACCATTTATAACAAATATTTCGGAAATGGCTGACGTCACAAAAAAGTTATTTCAAATAAATTGTGCGTGTTTTTAAAAAGATCTAAATTTTTTGTGTTCTATGTTTTTCTCAAACCTTAGCAGTTATACAAGATCATAGAAAATTTCTTCCAAATCAAGAGGACTTCACAGGCTATTTCCACAAAATTCAAGATATACATTTTATTTTCATATAAATGTCTTTAATATATGGTGTTGTAATTAAAATCGTCAGAGACAGTTTTAGAAAATAAAACATTCCGGAAAATAGTTCATGTAAAGGGTAGAAGCAGTTTGAAAGAAGCGAAGTAAACGCGATTTTTCACTCACTAGGGGCTAGAAAATCGAATTTCTTGACTTTTTGAATACTCAGCATTTTTCGTATAGAGGCTTATTATGAGGTGATACATTCATTTATATGATTTTTAAGCAGTTTGAAAGAAGTGAAGTAGAATGGCTAAGCATTGTACAATTCGAACCATTTATAACAAATATTTCGGAAATGGCTCACGTCACAAAAAAGTTATTTCAAATAAATTGTGCGTGTTTTTAAAAAGATCTAAATTTTTTGTGTTCTATGTTTTTCTCAAACCTTAGCAATTATACAAGATCATAGAAAATTTCTTCCGAATCAAGAGGACTTCACAGGCTATTTCCACAAAATTCAAGATATACATTTTATTTTCATATAAATGTCTTTAATATATGGTGTTGTAATTAAAATCGTCAGAGACAGTTTTAGAAAATAAAACATTCCGGAAAATAGTTCATGTAAAGGGTAGAAGCAGTTTGAAAGAAGCGAAGTAAACGCGATTTTTCACTCACTAGGGGCTAGAAAATCGAATTTCTTGACTTTTTGAATACTCAGCATTTTTCGTATATAGAGGCTTATTATGAGGTGATACATTCATTTATATGATTTTTAAGCAGTTTGAAAGAAGTGAAGTAGAATGGCTAAGCATTGTACAATTCGAACCATTTATAACAAATATTTCGGAAATGGCTCACGTCACAAAAAAGTTATTTCAAATAAATTGTGCGTGTTTTTAAAAAGATCTAAATTTTTTGTGTTCTATGTTTTTCTCAAACCTTAGCAGTTATACAAGATCATAGAAAATTTCTTCCGAATCAAGAGGACTTCACAGGCTATTTCCACAAAATTCAAGATATACATTTTATTTTCATATAAATGTCTTTAATATATGGTGTTGTAATTAAAATCGTCAGAGACAGTTTTAGAAAATAAAACATTCCGGAAAATAGTTCATGTAAAGGGTAGAAGCAGTTTGAAAGAAGCGAAGTAAACGCGATTTTTCACTCACTAGGGGCTAGAAAATCGAATTTCTTGACTTTTTGAATACTCAGCATTTTTCGTATATAGAGGCTTATTATGAGGTGATACATTCATTTATATGATTTTTAAGCAGTTTGAAAGAAGTGAAGTAGAATGGCTAAGCATTGTACAATTCGAACCATTTATAACAAATATTTCGGAAATGGCTATCGTCACAAAAAAGTTATTTCAAATAAATTGTGCGTGTTTTTAAAAAGATCTAAATTTTTTGTGTTCTATGTTTTTCTCAAACCTTAGCAGTTATACAAGATCATAGAAAATTTCTTCCGAATCAAGAGGACTTCACAGGCTATTTCCACAAAATTCAAGATATACATTTTATTTTTCATATAAATGTCTTTAATATATGGTGTTGTAATTAAAATCTTCAGAATCAATTTTAGAAAATAAAACATTTCGGAAAATAGTTCATGTAAAGGGTAGTTTGGGGGTGGAGGGGTTTTCTTGAAACTCTCTGTGTCGTATCTTTGGAAGGTACTCAACCTAAATACCAAGTTTAGTATTTATCCAACTTTTCATTTTTGAGTTATGCTGCTCTGACACATACACACACAGAATTTTCTAAAAATGTTTTTATTCAGTGGACCTCAAAATAAGTATTTAGTTTTCCAGTGCTGTTTCACTTGTGAAATTCCGTTCTCTTTGTATGAAAATGAAAAAAGAAAAGTTAAACGAATGTCGAGTTTTAGTGAGAAAGGTCTAAAGCTTTTAAACATTAAAATCAACATGCAAACTTTGTAAATACACAACGCGACAAAGTAATAATAATAATAATAATAATAATAATAATAATACACATAAATTGTGTGCTTTAACGTCCTTGTACAGTAAGGCTTCGTTTCCTACGGTTTAACAGTTGTACAAAAGACATTCACAATGAGACTACTTCACAGCAATTCCCAGAAAATTGAAGTTATACATTTTATTTGTCATGCAGATATCTTAAACATACCGTACCGTAATCAAAAGGGGTTAGAGCCATTTTTAAAACAATAAAAATAATGAACTTTCTCCCGCTAAACGGGTAGTTTGCGGTGTGGGAATTTTCTTGAAAATCTACGGTTTGTTAAATTTTTTTATACGCTACTATTTTAGTGTGTGTGTGTGTGTGTGTTTGTGTGTGTGTGTGTGTGTGTTTGTGTGTGTGTGTGTGTGAGTATGTGCCTAGTGTCTGTGCGCCACAAGCCAAAACGATGACATTATAGAAAAACTTTATCATCTGCCTACCTGCCAGGTAAAACGCGAAAAAACCTGAAAAAAGCTCTAAGAGTATTCTAACGCTTACCGATCTGGAAAACCCGTGAAAACAAGATAGTACACTTTTGAGGTATTGCTTGTTATTTCCTTAAATTTTTCAATACTTTTTTACTTTCTCTACTACGTATAGTAAGTAGGGGAAGTATTGCATTCCGCCCAAAAATTCGATACCGAGATTTCACCGGAAATACACGTTTTGAGACCTCCTGAATCAAAAAAAAAAAAAAAAAAAAAAAAAAAAAAAAAAGCATTTTTCGAAACATGTCCGTGTGTGTGTGCCTGTCTGTGTGTCTGTCTGTCTCTCTGTGTGTGTGTGTGTGTGTGTGTGTGTGTGTGTGCGCGCCAGTACGTGCCTAATATCCGTGCGCCGACAAGGTAAAACTTCATCATTTGCCTACCGGGCAGGGCCAACCGCTAAAAAACCTGAGAAAACCTCGAAAATTAGAAACGCCTTCGTCAATCAGTACAGAAAACGCCTACCAACCAGGGAAAACCTATGAAAAAGCAGAAAGAGCTTGCATTCGTTTACCAACCGCAGAAAACCTCCAAGAACTAGTTATTTTTTAAAAAAACGAAAAAACAAAAAGAAAAAAGAAAGACGGATAATATAAGTATGGCAACTGTAACGGTTTACGGTAAACGCGCGCGCGCAATGGGTCACGGCGGGCAATATTTTTCAAGTTATCGCGCAGTTTGCAGCTCTTTCATCGCAGCGGTCCTATCGCCACGCACATCGTCTGCTGAAATTGCTGATGAGTTCTGGAGAGGCTTTTGCAAATCTTGTTGGTAGCAAAACTTACCTTTCCCATCACCTCCAACATACTCCACTCCCACACCTTTTTCTTTCCACCAATCACAATCTCTCTTATTCTTACCAATCAACAACTTTCAGTTGTTCCTTTCCACCAATAACATCACTTCTTATTCCCACCAATCACAACTTCACACGTCACTTTCTGTTATACTTTTTATCCCTCGTTCGCCATCTTTTCCCGCTTTCAGTCCCAACCTCCGCACAGACAACACCTCGCCGCTCCGCTCCACTCCATCACGTGTCCTCCATACTCTTTTATCTTCCTTGCTTCATCTTTCACCCGAATTAACGCACCAATCACATTTCGTCTTATTTTTACCAATCAAAACACTCCACGTCACTTCCTGTTTTCCTTCATCTTTCCCTAATCCTCAATTCTATCTCCTCGTCACCATCTGTTGCGTTCGACATCTTTCGCATGTTGACCATAACCTCAAACCTCTTCGTCCCTCCACTTCTTGCCTCCGCCATCTTGTTTAGTTCCCATTTTCACCACCACGCCACCGCCATCTTGGTTTAAGCTCTCCACGTTTACCTCAATTTTTAACCTCAACTTCATGCCTCCGCTATCTTATTTAGTTCCCATTTTTACCACCGCGCCTCACATCTCCTCGTCCCACCCTTGCCTCCGCCATCTTGGATTTAGTTCCCCTTCTTACGTCCTGTTTTAACCTAAAAATCTTAACCTCAAGTCTCCTTGCCCACCACCTCTTGCGACCGCCATGTTCACCACTAACCTCGAAATCTCCTCGTCCTTACACTTTTTGTCTTCGTCATCTTGTTTAGTTCCCATTTTCGCCACCGCACCTCACATCTCCTCGTCCACACCAATGCCTTCGCCATCTTGGATTTCGTTCCCATGCTTACGCCCTGTTTTAACCTAAAAATCTTAACCTCAAATCTCCTTACCCTCCTCTTGCGTCCGCCATCTTGTTTAGTTCTCACCGCATCTCCTTGTCGCCAACCCTCCGCCATTTTTAGTTCCCACTATTTTAACCTCAAAATCTGCTCTTCTAAGCTCTTGCTACCGCCATCTTCTTTTAGTTCCCATTCTCACCACCGCGTCTCTTTGCCCCCACCTCTTGCGACCGCCATGTTCACCACTAACCTCCAAATTTCCTCGTCCTTAAACCTCTTGTCTCAACCATCTTGTTTAGTTCCCATTTTCGCCACCGCATCTCATATCGCACCATCTCTCTATCCACTCAAGAAAACTACCATCCAACGTTCAAAAATTGCTGATCAGTTCTCGGCAGGCTTTTGCAAATCCTGTTGCTAGCAAAACTTACCTTTCCCATCACCTCCAACATACCCCACTCCCACACCTTTTTCTTTCCCACCAATCATAATCTCTCTTATTCTTACCAATCAACAACTTTCATTTGCTCCTTTCCACCAATAAAATCACTTCTTATTCCCACCAATCACAACTTCACACGTCACTTTCTGTTATACTTTTTATCCCTCGCTCCCCATCTTTTCCCTCTTTCAGTCCCGACCTCCGCACAGACAACACCTCGCCGCTGCTCACATCTCCGAACCAGATTGCCGGCGAGAACAGATCTCGTTTATTCACACCTCGACGGTTGACTCGACAGCAGCTACGGTCAACACCTACGTCGTACACGTTTTTTGACCGCTTTCGACCGGCTTGAGAACCCTGCTCCTACGTACGCTAGCGACCATCACGATGGTCCAGTACCAGGTTTTTGGTATAGTTAAATTACGCCTCTGCAAAGGGTGTCTGTACCGCTTTAAAAACCTAGGTATATCAGTGCGTAGTGATGTTGGTTGATCTTAAAGCTGGTTAAGCATTTTCAAAAACAGTTTGCTTTTATTTTTTCGCGTCGCGTGCCGCGCTTTTGGTGACGCATCCACACCGGTAACAGGTAAGTACCACACGCATAATTATTTTTCGCACCTGCTTGGCGTAGGAATATATCCTTTCGTGTTTTGGTACTGTAACCTCAAATCTCCTTACCCTCCTCTTGCGTCCGCCATCTTGTTTAGTTCCCACCGCATCTCCTTGTCGCAGACCCTCCGCCATTTTTAGTTCCCACTATTTTAACCTCAAAATCTACTCTTCTAAGCTCTTGCTACCGCCATCTTCTTTTAGTTCCCATTCTCACCACCGCATCTCCTTACCCCCACCTCTTGCGACCGCCATGTTCACCACTAACCTCCAAATTTCCTCGTCCTTAAACCTCTTGTCTCAACCATCTTATTTAGTCCCCATTTTCGCCACCGCATCTCATATCGCCCCATCTCTCTATCCACTCAAGAAAACTACCATCCAACTTTCAAAAATTGCTGATCAGTTCTCCACAGGCTTTTGCAAATCCTGTTGCTAGCAAAACTTACCTTTCCCATCACCTCCAACATACCCCACTCCCACACCTTTTTCTTTCCCACCAATCATAATCTCTCTTATTCTTACCAATCAACAACTTTCATTTGCTCCTTTCCACCAATAAAATCACTTCTTATTCCCACCAATCACAACTTCACACGTCACTTTCTGTTATACTTTTTATCCCTCGCTCCCCATCTTTTCCCTCTTTCAGTCCCGACCTCCGCACAGACAACACCTCGCCGCTGCTCACATCTCCGAACCAGATTGCCGGCGAGAACAGATCTCGTTTATTCACACCTCGACGGTTGACTCGACAGCAGCTACGGTCAACACCTACGTCGTACACGTTTTTTGACCGCTTTCGACCGGCTTGAGAACCCTGCTCCTACGTACGCTAGCGACCATCACGATGGTCCAGTACCAGGTTTTTGGTATAGTTAAATTACGCCTCTGCAAAGGGTGTCTGTACCGCTTTAAAAACCTAGGTATATCAGTGCGTAGTGATGTTGGTTGATCTTAAAGCTGGTTAAGCATTTTCAAAAACAGTTTGCTTTTATTTTTCCGCCTCGCGTGCCGCGCTTTTGGTGACGCATCCACACCGGTAACAGGTAAGTACCACACGCATAATTATTTTTCGCACCTGCTTGGCGTAGGAATATATCCTTTCGTGTTTTCGTACTGTAACCTCAAATCTCCTTACCCTCCTCTTGCGACCGCCATCTTGTTTAGTTCCCACCGCATCTCCTTGTCGCAGACCCTCCGCCATTTTTAGTTCCCACTATTTTAACCTCAAAATCTACTCTTCTAAGCTCTTGCTACCGCCATCTTCTTTTAGTTCCCATTCTCACCACCGCATCTCCTTACCCCCACCTCTTGCGACCGCCATGTTCACCACTAACCTCCAAATTTCCTCGTCCTTAAACCTCTTGTCTCAACCACCTTGTTTAGTTCCCATTTTCGCCACCGCATCTCATATCGCCCCATCTCTCTATCCACTCAAGAAAACTACCATCCAACGTTCAAAAAAAATTTCTGATCAGTTCACGACAGGCTTTTGCAAATCTTGTTGCTAGCAAAACTTACCTTTCCCATCACCTCCAACATACCCCACTCCCACAACTTTTTCTTTTCCACCAATCATAATCCCTCTTATTCTTACCAATCAACAACTCTCATTTGTTCCTTTCCACCAATAAAATCACTTCTTACTCCCACCAATCACAACTTCACACGTCACTTTCTGTTACACTTTTTATCCCTCGCCCCCCATCTTTACCCCTCTTTCAGTACCGACCTCCGCACAGACAACACCTCGCCACCCAGCTCCTCTCCATCACGCGACCTCCATACTCCTCCATCTCCCTTCCTCCATCTCCCACCCCAAATTAACGAACCAATCAAAACACTACACGTCACTTCCTCAATTCTTTCAACTCGTCCCGGATGAGCCAACCAATTTAACGATAATCCTAACGCTCAGGGCGCTTTTCAAACTTACCGCCGCCGCCGTCGCACGCAGCGACACTAGCGACACTAGCGCCCCTAGCGGCAGGATTATCGTTAAAACAATTGGCTCATCCGGGACTATTACTACTGAAGTTGATGAAGTTCGTGTGCGGGATCTTGATGTCCTGAGGGAGATGTTTGGTGGCTTCTTGGGCTGCCTGATCAGCTGATTCATTTCCCAGAATTCCGACGTAAGAAGGAGTTCAGGCGAATGATACTGACTTACCTGAGACTAGTATTTGGTTGTACAGTTTCTGAAGTTCTTTAACAATACTTTGGGGGGTTGAGGTTTGTTGAAGGGATATTAAAGCACTCACCGAGTCGTAGAATATTATGTAATTATCTATGTAGGTTATCATTTTAAGTATATATACCAATGAGAGTCGAATTTCGAACAATTCACAAGAATAGACGAAAGACAGTTGGGAAAACTATATTGTACGGTATAATCAGGTAATACCTGCACATCCATTATGATCATCAAGTCTGGATCCATCAGTGAAAATATGAATCTGTGTTGAATACAGTGTACATAATTCGTTAAACAGATGAGTTTTGAAGAAAATCCTCCCAAGCAAATTAATGGAAAATTTTTAAAATTACTTTTGCTCAAAAGGTCTCTACTGACTTTGGTACATGTACATGGTACATGATGAATAAAATGCATATCTAGAATTTCGTTCCTGTGAAGTCTTCATTCGGAAGGAACTTGTACGATTTTTATAACTGATAAACCAAAAGAGATAGCCAAAGTGTACTACACAAATAATGCAAATCTGTTTAATACACACTGTTTAAAAGAATTGCTGCAGTATATATGTATCATGAAGTTAAATTGTTAAGATTAATGTGTTATGGTAAAGATGAAGATGGAAAAATTGAAGTGGCAGTATCATGAATCCTAACGTGTTTATCTGACAATCCAAACAATACCTTCAACAGTCCACGTAGGTTGAGTTTTATCATAGACGGCCAATCCATGTCACAACGAAACAGTTACTAGGGATAAAATTATGTAACTCAAAATGAAATGCCAAAGAAATAGCAAACTTGTATTTAAGTTCAGTATCTTACAAAATGCAACATGAGGACCTTCAAGAAAATCACTCAATCAAATTGCCCCTTACATGGAACCTTATAAAGAACAAGTTTTATTTGCTCAAAAATAGCTCAAACGATTTTGATTCATGTATTTAACATATTTATATGGAAATAAAATGTGCATATGCAATTTCCCGGAAATAGCTGGATAAGTCCTCTTCATTCTGAAGGAATTTACTATAATTTTGTATAACTGATGAACCATAAGAGATAGAGAAAAACTTAGTACACAGAATTGTAGATCTGTTTAAAACCCCTTCTTTTGGCATTGCTGATTTGCAATATATCCGTTATTGGTTTGTCATTTGAGTTGTTTAAGTACTGTCAAGCTTCAGTTGTTTCTTGCAATTTCATGCAATATACAGCGACCGGTTTTAAACATTTGACTATCGCTTTCCCATTTGTACCTATAACGAAAAGTTTAGGAAACGTTATGCAAGCCTTTATTTGAATTAACTTCAAAAAGTATAAAGCAGTTGTTATTTGAAGCTATTTAAAAATATCTTATGTGTTACATTCTCATTGTTTATATACTCACTATAGCATCTACGAACTATATTTACAAAACTTATTTTTGAATTTACTTCATATTAATCGAGATAAACGTTTACGGATTTAGTTTCATTTGTATGCAGGTACAACAGAAAACCGAAGTGATAGTCAAGTGTTTAAACGCAGGTTTTATATGCTGACCTTGTAATGCCATATACTCTTTCCAAAGCATGGCGATAAAAAACTGCATGACTACAACTTTTTAAAAGTTACTGATATTGGTAATATTGAAAAGTTGAAGTAAAAAATAACGCACACCTTGCAAATTAATTTTTCTTTTTTCCTTCCGCTCTTTTTGTTATACTTGTGCTTTTACTTTTACTTAATGAACTACTTGCAATTTCATACAAATTCTATGCCTACTTCTGTGATGTACGGATTGCGAATCGGCCTCAAACCTAGTAGGTCCAGGTTCTAATCTCTGTTGTCATGGGTACATAGACAACCTTTTTTGAAGTATTCATTTATATTCATAAGGCAAATTGTAGGTAATTCAGAGCTCAGCGGAATCCGAAGTCTTTTCAGAATAATTTCATACATCACTTCCGTTATTAAAGGAGTTAATAACACAGAGCTATTAAAAAACGATATACGTTCATGTTTGACTAATTATACATTTTTCCTTTCCTTTATTACGTAATTATTTCAATTTATCGTGTTCATTCTCTTTGCTTGATCTCATGAGAGGCAAGACGTTTAAGGTTTCTCATGCTATAAAATTCATTGAAAATAAACGGAACAGCAAAGGTTAAATAAAAGGAGATAGGTGTGCACAATCATTTATAGTATTCTACTCTTTGCATGAACCCATGAGAATCAAAAGTTTTATGGTTTCCCAGTAATAGAGAATTAATTCAAAATAAATTGGAGTTCAATATATAAATTTTGTTTATTATGGAAATATTTCAGAAAATAGCATTTTGACAGATATGTTTAATAGTTACTTTAAGTGAGGGAATTTCTTAAACCTCTTTAAAAGGCGTATAAGTACTAAACTTGGTATTCATCTTATTTTTCACTTTTAAAACATATCGTCACAGACAGTACCTGTGGTGGGCGTATGCAGCTAAGAACCGGCGTTAAATACAACTGAAAAACTCTTAGGTGTTACACTCACATGAATTTCTCTACTCTTGTACAAACTATTTTACAAACGTTTATTCTCCACTACTACATGTTAATCGAGATAAACATTTGCAGATGCAATGATTTGCATCTTATTGCTAATTTTCTTGTAGGTGCAAGGGGAATATGGTAGGCTTTAAGCGATTGTCAAATGTTTTAAGAGCTGGTTGCTATGTGGAGCATTTCATTCTCTTTGTATGTCCAGGACATAAGAAAACGAATACCGAATTCCTATTTGAGAAAAGGTATAAGTATTGGAAAATTCAAACAAATAATAAGGAATATCTCGGAAATGATTCAGTTAAAAAAATAATAATAATTATAATAAAATGCTTATCGCAGAAGTTGTGTGTTTTAACGATCTCCACACTTTCTGTGTAGAAAAATTCTGTCTATCTCTTACGGCTTACCAATTATGCTAAAGCTATTCAAAACGAAGAGGAGTTTTGGGGACATTCCCACAAACTTCAAGATATACACTTCATTCATCATGAAAATATCTTGAATATATGATATTTTAAGCAAATAGTTATAGCCATATTTGAATAAATCAACATTTTCAAAAAACGTTGCATATAAAAGGTAATCTGGGGTGAGGGGATTTTCTTGAAAATCTTCATGTCGCATCTTGAAGGATACTGAACCTAAATACCAAGTTTAGTATTTATCAGACTCTTCGGTTTTGAATTCTGCTGTTCACAGACACACATCTACACACACAGACACACATACGAACATACGTTTTTCTGGAAATACAATTTTGAGGGACCTTAAAACATGTTTTTCCGGTGGAATCTCGCTATCGATTTTTTGGGTGGAATGCAATACTTCCCCTACTTTATATACGTAGTAGAGAGAAAGTAAAAATGACAGATATTCACACAAATCTTTTTATGAAAAAAAGTTTATTCTACATTTGCTCCAAAGTTTGCGATTCGTCTTATATGCGGACATATTGGGTCGAATTCTGTACTTCTTTATCATAGGTAGCGGTAGAAGTAAATATTCATGCGTTATTCTAAAGTACTATTTCATAGAACTCATAGCCACAGGGTTAAGATAAAAATGCATAATGTTTGGAAATACGGGTGTCACATCAAAACAAGAAACAAACACGAAATCATGGGTCACATAGCAGTGTTCTGTAAACTTCCCCAAAATAGGCGCTCGATGTAATATCCATCGTGCTGGCGTACGGTACTACGTTCGGTGCCAGAAAATCCTATAATCTCCGGCAAGGAATATAGATAATTCGTAGGGAACTATGCGCTCATAGAATCATTGGGATAATTGCGGATGTACGGAGAGTCTTGGTTGGCGCTTCGTTCATATGTGGACAGTATTAATAAGTAGGTATTGCGTGAACACGCAAAGCCTTCTCGGAGGCGTTGCAACACGTTTATTAATAGTGTTGGATGTCTGCTTAACCAACAAGTAAGGGGCTTAATAACTGGTCGAATCCGATACACTGCAAGGCTTCTATCTCACAGTACACATACCTATGGCACATACGTTTCTTGTTTAGTTGCAATTATTGTCTCTCAATATATAGCATGTTTTACCACTTTCGCGATGTTAATCACAATAAATTGTTTCGTTAGTAAACTTGATAATAGTTTGGTAACCTCTTCTTGTAAACAGAAGGTCGAAATAATAGTCAGCTTTAACAGGAGAAATCAATAACTTCTAACAACATACTAGTAAAAAGTAAAGGCAAATAAGTATGATGTCATACTCCCATATCTTTCTCCACCGATTATAACCACATCATAGCATGTACTATATGGTGTTTCAGAAGTACTTTTAACAACTTTGATAGCCAGTTCCCTACACTAAAACATAAAAAACTCCATATAGGTAAGCATATGTTCGGAAAAACGTCGGTTAATGAGAGTTTACCAAAACAAGGAACAAAGCACAAGCTCAATGTAAAATACGATTTTTATAATGTATGGTCCAAATGTCCTTGTTTTCCTACATGCATGCTCTCACTAGATCATGAGTTGACGCCCCTTTTCAATACTTCCATACGGTGTCGAACGTTTCACAGGCTTCCAAGTTGATGAAGTTTCCACATTTGAAATAAGCACTGCATAAGTCAATTGTTTTAGTTATCCCCACAAACACAAATCCAAAGCGTCGAAGTCAAGGGAACGGTTAGGCTATGAAACTGGTCCTCACCTACCTATCCTTCTGTCATTGGGCATCCGGAACAATTCGATTAAAATGTGCTACACCATGATAAACCATATATCAATGTTTTTTCTCATTCTGTTCCTGGTCTGGAAGATTGTTCTGAGTATGGTACCTGAAGGCAGCACCTCTGATATCTACTGCGAGATTTCGTTACTGGATAAAAGCAACAAAGGGATTTTGGAAAGAAGTGAGAATGAGTTTGAAAGACATACAGAAACAAGAGATGTGGGCTGGTTTTGTTGATAAAAGCTCGTTGACTTTGTATAAATAGGTTAAAATAAATTTGTGGAGGGAGAAGTATGTAGACATGTGCAATATATTTGAAAGAATAGGTCTTGCTTGGATGCGCGCAGAAGCAATAGGAAATAATTGCTCGGGGAAATGTGTTATGTGTGACAAGGTAGTGTTTTCATTGGCTAATGGAATGTGAAAAAGGTTAAATGATGTAGAGATCATATTTGGAATAAAAAGTAGGATAAGCTGAATAAAGAAGCAATAGCAATCAAGATTTTGGCAAGCCCAAAACACAAACGTTTAAAATGGTGGGGACATTTTTAAGAAACGTAAGAGATAAATGAACAAGGAGCCTAAGAAAGGTGCAAAAGAATGGTTTCAGCCTGGAAAGTGAAGAAATGATACAGAGCATTATCCCATACATACAGCCTAGGGGTTAAAGTTTGGAAAAGGTAGTTGTAGACTCATTAGAATTTTAAAAGCTTTTGGCTGTAAGTTTCATTTGTAATATTGTATCAAATAAGTATACATTCATTCATTCATATTGATCTAATAGGCAAAACTAAATTAGATTGCGTTTTATTTATGGACAGTTTTTATCTGCTATGGTTCTTAGCGTCCCATTCTATATTAGGCGTGAAAGACCGGTAATTTTACTCAGAGGCCTCTTTAGCAGGCTTGAGGTTTTTTACGTGCCGTGAATCTATGACACTGGACCGCCCGCTTTCCTTCACTTCCGAAGGAAGTCTGCTAAGGATTTTTACGTCCAAAAAAATGCATCGCTCTCCGCCGGGTTTGAACTCGAGAACTAATGGTAACCACTACACCACTAGACGATGATCTACTAGACGGTTAAACTTATTACAATTGATTTGCTTATTGTTTGTATTAAAAGTATTTTGGGAACGGCGAATATTGTATGTATCTTATCTACAATTCTAGCTGGCACATTAATCTTAAAAGATGCTGATGTCTAGCCTGAATTGTACCATGAGGAGTTTCATCCGTCCACAAACGCGGGTTATGCAAATTTGTTATTCCATTTCTTGCAAATGCTGGCACATTTTAAATAAGACAAAAGAGGCAAACAACGGATTGGTTCTCCCGAGGAGGGTAATCGGTTGGCGAAGGATCCTACACACGATGAAAATACATCGAGCTAGCCATGGGAGATGCACGACAAACTCGGGCCACATGATATATAGTATATACTGCTAGCCGGATCTTCTGCAACAGTTTGTAAAATGTGTTCTCCCTGGTTAGGCATACGAGCTCATCTTGTTCTTGGTCAATCCATAGTTTGTGGTGTTACGAATCCTGTCTCACTAATATGGCAATAAACAGCATCAAATGGTGGTAACTTGGCTTTGGAAACGCCATCAGATGCAACGGTTCGGCCTCGCATCCGTTGCTATTCGCAGTGACGGTGATCAAGAATACAGTTCTACTGGTCACGTAACGAATATCCTGCTATAGTTAAACACAACACAATATGCAGCACAAGAAACGTTAGAAACAGATTAACATAGCGTACACAAATGACAAATGTAAACAAGTCTTCTTGGCAACACATGGTCAACTAGGATACAATGAGTTGATCAGCAGACTTGCATCGATAACGTCATTCGTCTTTTGGTTACATATGTATATATACATATATATATATATATATATATATATATATATATATATATATATATATATATATATTATAGTAGACACACAAAAACTTATTATTCTATTTACGTTATGTAACTGACAATATATATTTGGCTAGAAATGGTCTCAGATTAAGCAATATGAACTTGGTTGTACGGAAAAGAAAACACAATCGTTCGCATGCTGTAAGTGACAGTAGCGAGTACGTGTGAGGAACACTACGAATCGCGTAAGCTGCCATATGTAGATGTCGCATAGCGATTCAATTTGGGAAAGATGCAAAAATGAACATTTCGAAAATGGCTAATGCCAGAGAAACCGTTATTTGAGATATATAATTTTGTAATGAGCTCTATACTTTTTGCGAAGTGATCTTTTATCTGCCTTATGGTTTTCCAGATTTGGAAAGTTATAGACAACTTGTTCAGGACAAACAGCAGTACGTAGACTATTTAGAGAAAATTGAAGATATACGTTTCATTAGTCATTATTACCTTAAACGTAATTTGATATTTTAATCAAAACTGGTTGACTAGTTTGGCATTCTTAAACAATGTCCGACTCAAATGTGAAATATGGTATTATCCAATTTTGTAGTTGAGCTATGCACGCACTCTCAAACTTTTTCGGCTCACACACACGAACACACACACTTGCGCGCGCAGCCTTGTACATTTTGGTGAGGGGGTAGTTTTCAGTGGAACACAGAAGATGTATTCCGGTGATATCTCGATATCGAATGTTTGGTTGGAATGCCAATGGACATTTAGCCTACAAATAGACACTGAACTTAAAGATATGGCAAAATACACATTTATATACTTCGAAAAAGACCGTTGCATGCATAAGTGAGTAATACCATTTCCTTAGTAAACGTTGTGTGTTTATCATGTTTTCCCATTTGTATTTAATTACATCACAATGAAAACTAATCACAGCTGTTGACAGAAAAATAAAGATATGCATTGTTTCTGTTCTTCCTATATCTCAAAGTTAAAAATTTTTAATGACCATTATTTTAGCGTCCTTTGAGATGATACAAACTGACACAATTTTGTTTTCGTTTATTGTACATAATTGCCTGAATATCTTAACATCGCATTCCCAAAAGGTGCTTACCTTGTGTATCCATTTTTGTATTTGTTTGAGTTTTGTTTTTGTGTTAGCCTTCTCTTTTTCTCACACACGAGCGCACATTTTCTATAGTTGCAAATAACGGATAAGCAAGTAAAGATTTATAAATAACTATTCGAGACAATCGAGCAGGTGGAGCCGCGGTAGCGTGTCCCCGGGTTCGAACCCTGACAAACCCGGGGTCGGCAGGCGAATGCTCTGTTTCCTTCTCATTTTACAGCTGTGTGCTTCTAGGTTTCGTTGTGTATGGCGGTGCCGAACGGTGGCGCGGATGCATGTACAATGGAAAGGGTATTCTCCGTGGACACTAAGGGACTGCTGGATTGGTGGCTACAGCAGTGGGACGTGTTTACAAGATTGGTAATATTAAGGACTTCCACGCGTCTCTTTGGCCTGTCTGCCTACGACCTTCCTGTAGTTACTTCGTTCCATCCCTTCCTCCTGGGGGATGGTAGCCACAGTACACCTCTGTAGATGGCAGTGATCCCCTCCATTGAATAATCTACACCTAGCTCTCGTCATGCGCTTTCGCGCTGTATTTTTGCTTTTTGAACTACCTGCTTATAAATCCCCTCTTAACCAATCCAAAGAGTGTAATTTAGAATAAACTCAAAGTGGTGTTGAACCATTGGCTTTAGTTCATTTAATCCAATGCACCGTGTCCAGTCACCATGAACAAAGTGCATAATATAAGAACTAATTTATGTGAACATACACATGGCATAACAAACGGTAATTGCGAAATATGTTAATCTGACATAAACTAAAAGGACAAAGAAATGTCGAAACCTTAATTAGAGATGGCAGGACACAATTTGCTGATGGAGTAAACAGATTCAGTACCATAATATCGGCGAACAACAGCAGCAATAACCTAATTGGTAAGGTTCTAAAGTATCAAAAGAAGCTAATCTGTTTAAGTCTGATGTGATGTCGCTTGTATTTTTCGTTGTTATTCCTGATCAGTAAATAATGAGCATAATTGTATTAAGATGTTATGTAACTACTGAGATAGAGCGATGTAAAATCTGGAACAACGGTTGTGATTAATTAATGTTGAATTCTGTATTGACAAATAATTAGTGCTTGGCAAACCCCAGATATCAAAGTAACTAGAACGGAAGCTTTCTCGGCGTTGACTTTTGACAATCATCCTTACAATCACCATATTGTGTCATTATGATGAAAGCTTGTTAATTAACCGTAGCATGAAACGTTCATAAAAAGTGAGTAGGTTATTTTGTGAAAGGTAGAACGTGTGTAACTCCCTGGTATTTGCCAGTTTTGAGGACAGAAAAAGCCTGGAGAAAACCTCAGTCAGGGTGGATGGTCCTGGCAGACTTTGAATCACAGACTTCCTGTTTATGAGTAACGTCAAATACTGGAGCTCTCCTGATTTGATAATACGCGACGATGGCATGCTTTATCACGTAACCGCTTTACAACCATTACATCGGTACTGCATGTATCTGCTTGTTGCATAATTTACTCCAGGAAGATATCGGCTGGAGAAAAGTTGGAGCCAGTAATGACCCACTCAATTCGGTATTATCAATTACTGCCACGTTGACATTGACATGTTCCACAAGATTCCAGGAGGAGAAGAAACTGATGAAGATATTGCTAAGTGGCTGAGAGAGAAAAACTGTGAGATGGTTCAAACTTTAATAGATGAAGAACTAATCAAAAGCGTGCTGGAAAGTAATGATGAAAGTGACGAAGAGAACATAGGAGGAGAGAGCACGAAGATTTCTCACACTGCTGGTGCTGAAGCTGCATCATTGCGGCAACCAAAGCTTCCGGACGTACCTCATAGTTATGAAACTACTGTATATATACGCTCAAGGACGTACGAATGTATCTTTAGATTTAATAAAGTATAGTTCCTAAATCTTTAAACTAAATTTCAGGCGCTCTAATAATCCGGCACCCATATGTGCAAGGAATGGCCGGATTAGTGAGGTTAGTTTATTTGTTAAAATAGATATTTAATTTTGCACAACGTTTAATGATATGCTTGACATCCAATAACAATTCAATTATAATAAGCGGTTATTAACTAAGCATTTCGTTGTCTGTAATATTTCATTTTATCCATTACCATTTTCTAGTGCCAATGCTTCTAACAATTTCATTACCTAAGAGATTTACGATGTGGCCGATTTCCTTCCACGCAGTCCTGTGATAGTGTTTATCGCTGTTATCATAATAGAACCTGTTTACAATTTCATTTAACAACGCTTTATTCATTTTGCTGGAATAAAGCCTATAGTACCCTATATCGTAGTTTATCTCTATTTATACATTGACACAACCGAGCACGTGTTCCATTTCCTCTTCCGGCCAAATTTGCGCCACTTCCTTCAGTGTTCAGTCAAGTCTGTTGGTTAGAGTAAACTGAACTGAACGAATAAGTGCGGAAGCAGAAAGTACTAAAGCAACATGAGCCCTACATATGCTCACATTCATAGTAATATTTCAAGATCAACTGAAGTGAAATAAAGCACTATGCGTCCACCCTTGCACAATGATGTGTAATTTTCTACATGCTAATGCTTTTACAAATCATAACTTTTTTAGATTTTTACAAATTTGTACATACGTATATTACGTATGTACAAATATTGTATATTTGTATATTTGTACAACTCCTGATAATATATTGCAATAAATGGACAGAAGTGCATTATATGTCCAAGACATGCAAAATAAGCTCTTCATATTCGTGAACGTAAGGCAACAAACATCGCCTCACACAATGAGTTTCGTTTTGGCGTTTCGTGATATAGGGGACTGCGAATCTGCGTCACACCTCAAGAGTGCGCGCGCGCGTGTATGTGTGTGTGTGTGTGTGTGTGTGTGTGTGTGTGTGTGTGTGTCAGAGAAAGAGAGAGTGATTTTAAAAGACAAAACAACATAAAAGGAACAAAATATGGAAGTTTTGCATAACTTAGCAATGATTAGAGAAAAATATATGTATATTGGATTATGAATATTAAAATTAATAATAATTTGATTAATTATTTATTACTCTATATGGTTCTTGTAATGCACTTTGCTCATCACCCAAAGCTAGGCAATACTAGGGGTAGATTATGATCCGTTGCAAGCTCCCTTTCAGATCCTGTCTAATCTCATAACAAATACCTTCTCACTGGTTTTCTTCGTTGCTGTAGGCAACCTCTAAAGCTCTTTTCTTCTCCAGTAGGTGATGTTCCCTTGTTTTTGTTGGTCAGGTGTGGTACTATTTCTCCACACACCCACAGTATTTCATTTCAGGACATTTTATCTCTTTCACAGCATTCTTCTCTGCTCTCGCTGTCCTTTCCTATCTCATCATTATGGGCAAACTGCAACCTGAATTCTCCGAAACTCCTCTTCTTGTACGTTTTAGACCTTCTTGCTCTATTTTCCTCAACTCCAAAGTTCTCGCTTCATATAATATTACACTCTGAAACACCATCTCATAAATTTCCTTCTAAGTTTTCTTCGCATAATGCCTTAACCACAGAAAGGAATTAAATTTTCTTGCTTCTTCTTTTTGCTATATTAGCTCTTGGTTCAGTTTACTTTTACTCTTTTTTACTAAAGATATTAAAGTTTGCTATTACTTACATCCAGCAAGTTTCATATTATAGTCCACTCTTCTCGTATTTAAAAATATCTATTTCCTCTCAAAGGTCGATTTTTCTAATAAATTTCCTGTTTGGTAAAGAATATACACTATACGCAAAACTATTACTTTGTTAAATGCGGATCTCATTACTGTAAAATGACAACTTATACTGAGTTTTCTTAATTTTTATTAAACAAGTTTTTCTTTATACCAGATGAAACGGCTCACCATATTTTTTTCGTATCTCTGCAGTCATCAGATTGCAGTCTTGCTTGAAATCTTCGACGCTTTTGTCAAATAATTTATTTTGTAGCAATGTTTCTCTGATTTCTTTAATCCTGCTTGTACCTACCTAGTGATGATAGTTGCGTGAACGTTAAGCACCTGCTAAATGTTTCAGAACGTTCCTGTTTGTCTTCAAAGCAGTTTGATAGACAGATGTTTCGTTGAACAGCCATTCGGAATAGATTTCTGTGGTTTGCTTGTCCATACTTACAGCTATTATGAAATCGCTGGGGATTTTAGATGTTCGTAACCTTTATGGCATTTGGTTCTTTCTTTGCGGTTTATTTTTTATTTTTGTTTCATTTGTCTACAGTTGATTTACGTATTTATGCATTTTTTTGTTAAGCGTAATTATTGTGCTTAGATACATGTCTTTAACGCTCGGGTTAACTGCTGAGAAAACAGTTGATTAATGAAACAAATGCTCAAAATGTTATCTTTTGTTAATGGAGATTTGGTTTTGACGTTGCAGAAAAATTCCTGTGTGCTACAAAATGCTTGGTGTGACACGACTGTACGTTTCGCTATTAAGCAGCGTAATTCATTTGGATTCTCTGATTAATTTACATTGTTCCCTTTAAATGGAAGAAATCCATTGGAGTGAGATCAGGAGATCTAGCCGGCCAAGCAACAGGTCTCCCTTGCCCAATCCATTTTTCCAGGTATAGTCTGTAATTCCACTGCGTTATATCTGGGTTCGCAGTGGTGGCGAAAACGCTTCTCGCGAGGTGTGACTCCCAGGCGCAACTCCTTTTCTAGCTTTCTAGCTTCTAGCAACTCCTTTTTCATTTGTTTTCCACGTGCTGCTGAATGGTGTAGTGCGTGTTGCATATTTGATGAGTCGAGAGAGAAAGACATTTTCGCTACCCTTGACATAGAGCAACGGTATATCCACATATCCGTCGTATGCATACATTGTTGTGTGTATCCGAGTAACAATTCAGACTCATAGAAAAATTAGAAATACTGACTACAAAGAATACGTAAGCTTGATTCATGCCAGATTTTGGCCACTTCGTTTTGAAGGATTAACAACAAGGTTAATGGGTGATGTTGAATATCGAATTTGTTAGCGTGTTAATTATGTTTGTGTCAGCAAAAAGCAAGAAGAAGTCTCTGTGTTTATGTCATTTATCAATAATGTTCACATAAGACTTTTTGTTTCCTAATACCACATGATTGGTCGAAAGAAAAATAAGGGGTAAAAATGAATCGACCTGTTACGAAAGATTCAAACCCAAAATCTCAGGAGACAGCAGTGAACGAAAGGTACGAGAATAATTCCGCTCAACCATTCAACACAAGCGCCTATTGACCCAGCTGAGCAGTGTGGGAACTCGGCTCTCGCCTCGAAGGTTTATTTGGATACTACAATCCTTTAAGTTTCTTTTAAGCTTATTTTGGTATTTTATCATTTATATTAACTTGGCTCAGGTTATTACGCCTGTCATACAAAAACTTATAATATCCGGCATATTCTGCTGGAATAGAATCACAATTGAACTTATGTTAACCACAACAAAGGGGATGGTATTTCCACCAATAAACATTTCGAATAAAAATAAAAATGTCATTTTTAGGGACTAAAAAAATGTTGAAATTTTAGGTGAAGGTAAATGAAGACATTACATATACACTGCACGAACAGTTACTACCGCATTGGAATGAATGAAAGAGTATTTGAAATTTTACTTGTAAAGGAGTTTTAGAAAAGGAAAGGTATATTCACTTCCTTCTCATTAGTTTACATACTTGATAGCAACTGGGAAATCCCTTCCATGAAAAAGCGGCGGAATGGTCTCTATCTCTCTGTCCATAACATGTTCTCCAGAGTACTTAGCTGCAGCAATGACAGTCCAGATATAAACGCACATTTCAAAGCCAGAAATTGCAACACAACAGTGTAAATAAACCCTTTGTTGACGCGCAAAACATACGCTTGCCTACAACAGATTATTGCTACCCTCAAAACCGTAATAAACATATGGTAAAGGAGTTACTATGTTCAACGAAGGATGTCGTTACACACAAAACGAGAAAACGTTGCTACCTCGTTTTAGCAGAACTGTTTTATCCAACTCCCCCCTGTGAAGGCAATAGGAGCCTTACTTAAGGTCTGAGAAAATATAGGTCTTAACAATTTAAGAGCAGTTTCATGTCCTATTCGTAATTATGGGAATTTGATCAAGAAGTTTGAAGAATCTGGAAGACCAAAGGTAATAAATAATGTTATGAAATAAATACAAATAATTATTATGGAATTAGTAGTGTTGCTCGGGTGCCTAAGCAACTGTATATGAGTAATAGCACAGTTTGGAGAATTCTAAGAAAATATTTTGTCTGTATCCATATAAACAAAAAGCAACGTTTGCACTCATAGAAAGTGACAAGCGGGAAAGATATGATTTCGCTTTATTTGTAAGAGCAGAGATTGACATTAATAATGATTGGTTGGACAACGTTTCCAGGACAGGCGAAGGACACCTTTTCTTAGTGGTGGAGTTAACACGCGTAATTGTAGACTTTGGTCACAAAATGACCCTCAGACATAATTCAACAAGATCTTCATAATTTAAAGGTTACTGTAAGATGTGGCTTCACTCTACAATTCACTATTGACTCATATTTCCTCGAAGAAGACAATACTGGAATAAGACAGACTGTTACGGAAAACATGGAACGCCACTACGGAATGTTACAGAACTTTCCCTAGACTGAGTATCATGATATGGAAAATATAATCTTCATGCAAGGTGGCGCTCCACCCCACATCTATACACCTGCAAAACAATTAATTAGTAGAAGATTGGCACTTCCCAATAATGTGGCGTCCGCGATCTCCTGATCTCAACCCAGCCGACTTTTGGTTGTAGGGTTTCCCTTAAAAAACGAGCTTTCCTGGACATCCAACTGCCTCACTGCAACTAAAAGATGCCTTCTCGCAAGAAACTGCCAATATTCCAAGGCACTGTTTTCAAAATGCTGTGCATGGTGTCGTAGCCAGAATGATATATGGTGAACAAGAAAACGGCGGACATCTTCCCAATGTTTTGTAAACCCCATTGTTTTCCCAGTACTGTGATGTTTTTGATTTTTCCTATCTGAAATATTATAATATTTATAGCGTTTAATGTTTGAACTGCTTTTGAAACACCCTATATTTATAGTTTTTAAATTACGTTATCAATTGACAGTAAGATGAATATACTATTTAAGCAAAGAATTAAAACTACATGCAATTGTCTAAACAATGGGCAAAATTGCATTACAAAGCATGAAAGAGAGCAGGAATTAAATACTTAATTCCCCAATAACTATATAAGTTATAAGATTTATATTCAATATGTTTTAACATCTCAGGTCTAATTAATTAGTGACGTTACATGTCTGAATCGCAAGAAACTGGCAGTTATCCGAAATTTATTTTTGTGGGAGAAAGGACAAGCTCCCGAAAGAGTTACCAGTCACAACAATCAAGATTAAAACTGCGGCTACGTGATTACCGATAGTTACCTGATACATAATCGTAATGTAAGTATCGTCCAAAGTACTTTCACAACGCTTATTATGTTAATGCAAGGTATAGCTTCGATTGTAGGTCGATTATTCCATAGAACTAGATTAAACATAAGTAAAATTTCTCTAAGAAAAATATTTCCTAATGGAGTCCATGCTTACGTGCAGTTAGTTAGCTGTTAACTGTTAATCGTGTGGAAACGAAATGCACTGTTGCAACATTTCTTGTATAATTCCCTAATAACTTGATCTCATCCTTTGCATTGATAGCAAAATAAAGTACGGCAGCAGAATAATTCAGTAACGCCACTTTTATGTGAGGACATAATAGTATAATTATAAACCTTTAGTGTTTCAAGGTAAATATTATTTTCAATAATAAAGTAGTGGCGTCCTGTTATGAAATTAATTTCTTCGTTTGCAGATTTATACATACAGAAATAAAAGTTTATAGGCTCTACACTAACAATAGGACAGTTACCTTCCTATAAGCCTTGCAGCTACAGGTATTAATCGCACATAGTTCCATGTTATTTCCTACCAGTGTTGACATTAAGTGCCCTAAATATACCCAGTGCACTTATTTATTATGAGAAGTTATATTGGCTTTAAAACCAAAAATATTAAATACCTTACATATGAAATCACAACCGAAGCGAAAGTCATCTCCAGAAAACGTAAGGATGCGAAGTGCGGTGTGTGTGGGACACCCCCTCCCAAAAGTAGGACTAGTATTTCCAGGGACTAGAGTCCTCTCACCGCTACAGACGAGCTAATTACGTCACGAAAGAATAAGATGGTTGTTGCTAAAACTATGATTGGGAAACAAGCGGTGAGTGAAATCTGTGGCCACCCCGTTACACCAGTTTTGTTGAAATTCTTACTGAAGAAAACCCGTTATTATTATTTCTTACACGGCTACTGTATTAAGATAAATGTTATGTGTTAATTATGATAATATGTCATCTATCCGAGAGAAATTCGTCCCCAGTATATAGATCTGTCTGGAGGTCTTTGCTTTGTTAGAACCTCGTGACACCATATGTAAGTATTCCTACACCCTCAGTCATTTTCTCAAGTAAGTGCCTCAACTTGAGCTAAACGTTTCTCTTATAATGTTTCAAAAAAGTGGGCATCTCCTGTTACCTCATCCGCTGGTTCAATTCCTTCTATAGGTTTTCGATCAAATGACTTGAGGACTCTGCGCAACTCATCATTAAATGTTGTTTTGTGCATATTACTAAGCAATAGCCACCGCAAAATGACACTTGCATGCACATTCCCTAAGTGCTAGGGATGTATTAAGCGACACATTTCATCGTTTGGAGTACTGACATTCTATCAGGAACAAATACAAATGGTCCTACCCCAAAGTGCAAGTATCAACATCCAATTCTTCTAGCGGATACTGAGCATTCTAATAAAATGTTTCCGAATCACCCACACATCTCCTTCGAGCGAAAGTTCATGAACCTTGAATCATCACTCCAGTTCCAAGTACTATCTGAACTTTCAAACTTTATCAGTTTTCGTTACATACAGTTACTGCATTTTCCGAAAATGTGTGGTAATGAATGTGTTACCGGAATGCTCCAATGGAAATAGGTACTCCCACTTTTGCTTAAAACAGGCGATAGTTTCCGCTCCGATTTTTAATAAAGTTTCTCGCATGGAAGTAGACCACTTTAAATCGTGCATACATTCACATTCCACTGAGACAACATCCTACAGTTAAACCTATGTTGAAATCGAACAAACCCGTTTCACGTTTCCAAGAAAACTGTAACTCGTTCGGCAAAATGGCTCGCGACCGTACGTTGGTCATAATCAAAAAACCTCCTGTAACATCTGCTATTCCTCTATCACTTAAGTATATAGGTATATGAAGCATTGCATTCCATCTCGATGTGGAGATTTTGATACACCGTGAATCCAAAAAAGCATACTTAGAAACATATTCCTGCGGGTATCTGTGTGTCTATGAGCACGATTACTAGACACGAAGGATACGAGCTAAATTTCTATTTTGGTTATGCATCTTCCAAGAATTCGTCAAAAAATGTTTTTAACATCCCTGCCTCAAAGATTTTGTTATATTTTATTTTCTCCAAAACGACACAAAGAACTTTGATTCAAGTGTCATATTTTAGGATATATGCAGGACTAATAAAATGCATATCTTGAATTATTTGCGAATTAGTACACATTTTGTAACATCTTATATAATCGGTAAACCATAAGAAAAACTTACTACAGCGAATGTAAACCTCTTTAGTACACACAATTTATTTCGGAAAATGTTTCAGTGGATCAGCCCTTTTCGGAATATTTGTTATTATTGGCTGGGATTTTTCAATCCTTTGTAATCTTTTGAAGGGCTTGTCACTATTCAGCTGTTTTTCGCATTGTCATAAAAAGCAAAGTCAGCATATAGCAACAAGCGTTACAAACATTTGGCCTTTGTTTAGCCCCTTTTCTACCTGCAACTAAATCTTTAACGAAAATATTTCTATGAATGCTTACCTCGATTAACATTCAGTAGAAAGATAAATAAACTTTTATAAGAGTAGTATATAGAAGCTATATGAAATAAGCAATGCTAGTTAGAGAAGGTTATGTGAATATACTACTTCGCGTTTTCTGATATAATTTTTTTTGGGGTACTCTAACATTTCCTTAAATGTTTTTTTATATTCCCTAATCGCTATACGTTAATTTATAATGTATACATTTTACAGTTTAGAAGGGCGAGTTATGAATACTGGGTTTTCTAGGTTCTGAAACCGTAAAATGATTATAGCATATTTGTTTGGTATACTCTATCATGAAGTCTTTTATGGCTTCTGAAATTAATAGTGATGGAGGAAGCTGTTCAATAAAATCGGACATATTGTTGAAGCTACCGACCTGGACAAAGAATAGCGTCATCGCCTATTTGCCATTACTCTAGACTGCTATTCTAATAATAATAATAATAATAATAATAATAATAATAATAATAATAATAATAATAATGATTTATTTATGGACGCTCCATAACTGCTATGGTTCTCAACGTCCCATTCTATATTGGGCGTGAAGGACTGGAAATTTTGCTCAGAGGCCTGTTTATCAGGCTTGAGGTGCTTTTACGTGCCGTAAATCTACGACACGGGATCGCCGGTTTTACATTCCTTCCGAAGGAAACCATGCTAAGGACTTTTACGCCCGAAGAAATCCACTGTTCTCCTAGGGTTTGAACCCGCGATCTCGGGAACTAGAGGCTAGTATGGTACCGCTAGACCACGGAGGACGACAAATTGCGAAATTACTGGATTTCCAAAATTCTGAAAGATAAGAATTATTAAAACGGGGCAAGGCGTTAATCAAATGAGCTTTAGTTTACAGATCAGCTATGAAAATAATTCTCATTCGAATTTGGATTAAACTACTTTATTTCAAAACTGCCCTTTTTACTGTTGTAAATTGAGTGTTGGAGTTTTACCGCGAGTTTGTGCCCTATTTCTCCACCATTATCACCTCATATTGTGATATTAAGGTTTAGGTTAGACATGTTTCAATAATATTCTCGTTGCCAGTTATCAGAGTCGTATCATTGACCACTTGCTTAGGACACGCCTAGAGACTAAGAAGTTATTCTTCTGGTTAAAAGTACTTCATTTATACTTTTTGTTAATTACGTCAGTTAAAATTTTAGAAAAACCGAATGGAACCAACATTGGACACAAAACCATGCCTAAAAGTGAAGATAGGCTAGACGATCAGTTTAGAGGGGCATTTATACTATACTGAAGCTTTTTCGATATTAATTACACAGAGCGTTATTTTGTTTGCACACCCCTGGGAGATACTATTCCCTTAGTCCCTATCGGTACTTTAAACATTTTCCCCAACCACTGCGACCTATATTACGGCTGCCCGTTGCTCCCTCGCTTTTTTATCGGTTACAAAATTAAATTAACGAGGACGGGGACGTTTTTACTGGCTTCGAAGTCTTCCGCTGTTGTTGCTGAGAAAATGAGCTCAAGTGTCATTAATCAGACCGTTAAATGTCTGCCACTACTTGGAAAGCATATGCATTAAAGCAGCCGGGGATTTCTAGACAGAAGTTGTCCGAAAGTTGGTTCATTGCTGTACAACCTTTTTATTGGAAAATTTCTCGTAGAATACTGCTGCATAGCATAAATGACGGGCACGAATGACAGAGAAGCAATAGAAGCTTCAGAATTCCATACCAGCCTTTCGACTGACTCAGATAAAGGATAAACACGTATCATCTCGGTTTCAGGTGATAAGAAGAAACCAGAACGTCTTGATTTATTTGCTTAGGGGTATTAATAACCTTAAAACAAAAGCTTTTATTATTATCATCATCACTATTGCTATGATTATTATTATCAGTAGTAGTAGTGGTGATGGTGGTAGTAATTGTAGTAGTAGCATTATTATTATTATTATTATTATTATTATTATTACTATTATTATTATCGACATCATTTAAACACAAGACTTAAATTTATCAAATATTCGAAAAAATTGTTATTGCCCTTTAGGCTTTACTCAATGATTGTATTTATTAAATGATAGCATTTGGAAAATAGATATGTTATTTTCGGATGCTGTATTGTGAATAATAGTGAATTTTCGCTTGCCAAAACAACCCTAAGCGGTATACTTCTCTCACTGTTGCTGCTACAAGAAACGAGAAGTGTTCCATATTGAGAACAAGAAAAACATTAAATCTAGATATTCTTGCTGTTCATTTTTGTTTATACAATTTCATTAGTTTACACGAATAAGTGAGAGGCGTGACATCAAACAAAAGAAAACATACTTTACTCTAGAATAGTTTATCTCTCTTTTCTAATGCCCAATAATTCGACAAAAATCCTGTTTTTAAGAACATTAATTAGAGGTGTATTAGTTTGTTTGTAGAGAATTCATGAATAGGAGCATGTGTATATTTAGAAATCTATTCTATGAAGCGTTTATTTAATCGATTATCAACTCTGAAGACAAAGATCTCATCTTTAGCTTGGGACAAATTACTCTTCTAATTAGAACTCACCGCTGGATTAACGTAACAGTTTTGAAGTATAATAAATAACTCACAAAGTTAGTCCTCAAAGTTTTACAAAGGAAGACACGTGACGATAAACAAAGCCATGTAAGTGGAGAATTCACCCCAAAGTTTTAAACAATTTTTTCTTCCTTTTTGAATTTATTACACCGCATATTGTCATGTGTTATGAATGCAGTTTGCTTTAATTGAAAACTTTCATTGCCACGGAGTACAGAAAAAGTTTTAACGAGTTTGCTTTAAACACAAATTTCATTTTCCAGAAACTTTCCCGCCTTGATGAACTAGGTTCTTTCTTTCTCTTCGGCAAACAAAACTATGAATATATTTAAATCCTTTAAGCTACTTTGCTTTAACGAGGTTCTTAAACTGCGCTACTTTGTTTTACTGTAAAAAATAAAGTTACCTTATATTCTATCCTGTTGTTGAAATTTGGAGATAAATTTAAGATCCATACTAAAACGGCGCTGCTTGTTTAACATAGTTTACACCCAACACATATTAGTTGTTTACTTTCTATTGGTTGGTTTGAATCTTTTGCGCTCCTCAAAGATGCGTAAGTCGTTCATATATTTTGAGGCAGTATTTTTAACACTTGAATAATTTCAATTAAATTATATAATATGTAAATTCAATAACAGCCCGCCTTGAAGCAATATGTATGTAATAATTTGTAAAAATGTATGTAACAGTCATTGGAAATGCTTATACTATTGTAAACTTGTTCAATAATGTTATGTGAATGCATTATGTAATTTAATAATGTAAGAACTGTGAGAATAATAAGTTTAAAGTTGCTAGCAATGAGGTAACCTTGAGGCAATAATGAGTTTAAGAGTTTGAATGTTACTAGTCATGATTAGAGCAACGATAATGTAAATTTTGTGAGAGTTTAAAAATAGCCAATCAACAGACAGAAAAATGCTTTAGTAAAATGCAGATATTCTATTGGACTAGGATTAGCCAATCAGAGACTTGAAATACAGAAGCTTACGGTTTTGGACGGTTGAAATATGTTCAGTTGCCTGCATAGCAACAGGATGGAAGATGCGTCCTCTAAAGAAATATTACGTATTCCTGTGAAACGAAAAACTAAGTATACGCGTTAACAAAGTACAAGTATTAAATAAAAGAATCTCACAGCTCTTGATGTCAGTGTAGTGCTATTTAATTTGTGTCAAAGATTAATAAAAAGAAGTGAATTAAATTTAAAATCTGTGTAAGCCTATATTCTTGTCGCACCACGCCCTGTCAAAGAGAAACGTGTCTCTAAAACAATACTGAGGCAGCCGAGGAAAACATAAACATAAATACTATCTATAGAAGCATTTTAATAACAAAGTTAATTTTTTAAAAAAAAACAGGGAGCGTAACAACAAAAATACATGTTCAAATCGGGTTTACATACGTAACAGCAACAAAAATCTTATGTGTTACACTCACATGACTTTCTCTACTCTTGTGAAAACTATTCTTACAAACGCTTATTCTTCATATGCTTCATGTTAATCGAGATGATAATCTTATTACTAATTTTCCTGTAGGTGCAAGGGGAATTGGTAGGCTTTAAGTGATAGTCAAATATTTTAAGAGCTGGATGCTATGTAGAGTATTCCATTCTCTTTGTATTACCAGGACAAAAAATGAATAACGAATTCCCATTTGAAAAAATCTGATGTGTTACACTCACATGACTTACTCTACTCTTGTACAAATTATTTTTTCAAACGCTTATTCTCCATCTACTTCATGTTAATCGAGATAAACATTTGCAGACTCTATCTTATTGCTAATTTTCTTGTAGATGTAAGGGGAATATATATTTACCAGGGCAATATAGAAATACAGTAGCCTTTAAGCACATACATATCTCTTAATAGCTGGTTGCTAGGTGCAGCACCATTCCCTTTGCCACAGATTAATACTCTTTGCATATCCAAAACAGAAAATGAATAACGAATTCCCATTTGAGAAAATAAGTATTGAAAAATTTAAGGGAATAACAAGCAATATCTCGAAAATGGTTCACTCAAAAAAAATGTATATGACATAAATTGTGTATTTCAACGCGATCTACATTTTTATGTAGTAAAATGTTGTCTATCTCTTATGGTTTACCAGTTTACCAAAAGTCGTTTACAATGAACAATACTTTTGGAGACATTCACAAAAAATTCAAGATATACATTTTATTTGTCATGAAAATATCTTAAACATATGATATTTTAATCAAAATCATTATAGGATTTTTGATAAAATTAAAATTTTCGAAAAATCTTTCATGTGATGGGTAATCTGGGATGGGGGATTTTCTTGAAAACCTTCGTGTCCCATCTCTGGAAGATACTGAACCTAAATACCAAGTTTGGTGTTTATCCGGTATATATATACGGTTTAAGGGTGCTAAACTGCTATGGTCATCAGCGGTGTTTATCCGGCTATTCGTTTCTGAGTTATGCTGTTCACAGACACACAGACACACACAGACATGTTTCCAAAACTGTTTTTTTTTTTTGGATTCAGGGGTATCAAAACAAGTATTTCCGGTGAAATCTCGGTATCGAAATTTTGGGTAGAGTACAATACTTCCCCTACTTACTATACGTAGTAGAGAAAGTAAAAAACAAACAAACTTCAAAATTGACGTCCATACGTGGAGCTATAATAAATAAACCTAAACTCCAAGAATAATCCAACTTTAATTTTTACACATTTGTATGGAGGTTTTCATAATAGTTGAATATAAATTAGTCTCTGGCATTAGAGCTTTAAGTAGAGCTGCCAGTATGCTATAACTTTGCAAATGACCTAATTAAGACTACAAAGAGTCTAGAGTTAGATTAGACCGACCTTTCACACTCTTAGACTGGGCGATAACTATCGTACCTACCCTTATGTGCTTTTTTAAGATCACGGTAAACGATG
This sequence comes from Deroplatys truncata, assembly GCA_030765065.1. Classification (NCBI taxonomy): domain Eukaryota; kingdom Metazoa; phylum Arthropoda; class Insecta; order Mantodea; family Mantidae; genus Deroplatys; species Deroplatys truncata. Next base: position 178,420,115 of record CM060977.1, on the reverse strand, counting down.
TTTGTATTTTATCAGTTGGGTCCTGGCAGTTGCATGATACGGAAGTTTGTCGCTCTTTAAGATTAAAATTGTGTTGTGCGTTGATAGGTTACACGCTAATATGGAGCCTGTTTTTCTCTATCATCATCAGGGTAAATATTCTTCTATAAGAAAATGTCCGAAATTTTCATTGTAAATTTTTATACCTTACAACTCCAAATAAACTAGTTATCCATAGTCTTGTGAGAAAAGCTAATAAGCGTACAGGTTCTTTGTTGAGCAAAAACTATTTCAACATTGTCGTGTGTTGTCTGAAGAAGAACTGGATGAATTAGTTATAGCATGAATATGCTCCTTCTCAAGGTCTTACATGTCAAGTTTACTGACGTTACTCAAACCGAAAGTCTAATCATGTACGTGAAAATAGTGGAAGGGGAAAATGTACACACATTACTTAACACTGTGTCCGCTAACAGTGCGAGAGATATAGGATTCGTATATTCATGTGTTGTAGGAATTTTGGATAGGCATTGGCATTGATAAGAGGAAGTGCTCCTCAATTGCTACTGATACTGTGTCGAGCTCGATCTGGGGTGGCAACTCTAGCAGTCAGTCAAGCAGCAGAATATTGTTCGGAGGTTGTGAAGTTTCAAGAAATCCTAAACAGAATACATAGCTACTTTGAACACTCATCAAAGAATTCCAAAGCATTAAAAGATATGTAAGAAATGCTTATTGAGCCAGGGAAAAAAATTGATAAATCGTTTGCCATTCTCTGGCTCTCATTTGAAGGGGTGGTAAATCCATAACATTTAAATTGGAATTCTTTGGTATCTGTGCTGGAAAAAGATAAAATTAGAGGTATATCACTATTAATGATAAAATTGAATTAAGTTCCAATTATCAAGATGTGTTGATCGAATATAAGCTGCCAACTTATTATTCAAGTGGTTTAAATCCCATTTAAAGAAATTTTAAATTCATTGGGTCAATTATAATCCTTATTGATTTTCTTGTTTTGAAGTGTTTAGCTAAGTAAGCTTGTTAATTGCTAGCTTGCTAACAAATGAAAATTGCCTAAAACTTTTGTCACTAATGATTTTTATAAAAGATGTCATGTTTCCTGTTAACAACTTGTGTTTGACATTTCAAAAGTCAAACTTAGATCCAGATTTGCATGAACTCATCCATACAAGAGCTCGAGGACCTTAAATTGAAACCTGGTCCAAATTAAAGTTCTTTTATTGATAAAGTACCTCCAGAATTTCAAGAAGGTGATTTCGAGTTTCGTGGAAACATACTACAAGATTCACTGCAGCATAAAAGGTTGTTAGGTCAAGATGATAATTTAGAGGATTGTTAGGTAATCTCCTTATAAATTTAAATGAGAGAATAGGGTATTTAGATAAAATTGGAGTATTTAATACCCTGTATACTAAAAACTATAGAAATTATGGCGAGTATGCGAATAGGGAAATCACAGAAATATATGTACCAATTAATTCTGCCACATATATGAATTTAAATTATCAATGTAAATTTTGATATGCATTTTTGCGACATTGTTTAATTTTCTAGCTTAAAACCTCGTTTACACGCTGATGAAATTAAATTAAATTGACTTTTATTTATGGACGCTCTATAACTGCTGTGGTCCTTAACTTCCCATTCTATATTGGGCGTGAAAAACCGGTAATTTTGCTCAGAGACCTCTTTATCAGGCTTGAGGTTCTTTTACGTGCCGTAAGTCTACGACACGGGACCACCGGCTTTGCTTCCCTTCCGAAGGAAGCAATGCTAAGGATTTTTACGCCCAAAAAAATCCATCACCCTTCGCAGGGCTTGAACCACTGGAACTAGAGGCTACCACGCTAATGAAACGATGCTAGCACGTTGTAAGTAATTTAGACTTTTACGGTAGGTAGATAGTAAAGACATATCTTCAAATGTTTTACACATGCTACATCATAGTTGAAATACAGAAAACGACAAACATGTAACAAGGATCGTTTTAAAAACGGCCACTGCTAGGAAAAAACGTCTATTGAAAAAGTTAGTTGGCATTTAATAAAAATGAAGAGTACTTTACCAAATATTCGCGGAGAATCAGTTGATGCATTTCATTTCTTCCGTAATATTTCTCATATATCTACTTGAATCCAAATAATTTTTTTTTTAAAACAAAAAAATAATGAAACATTTTTCATTTCAAATGTTGCTTGAAGTGGGTGGGGATCCTCTTGAAAATTTTCGTTAGCATCAATAGTATTCTACTCAAGTATCACATTCGTATATATTTGATTTCTCATTGTTAGTTTCTCTACGTACATATTAGACAGAGAAGGTATTACATTCCACCCGAAAAATCGTTATCAAGATTTCACCAGAAATACATGTTTGAGGCCCGCTGAATCCAAAAAGGTCATTTGAAAAAAACGTCCGTGTATGTGTGGGTATGTGTTTTGTGAACAGCATAACTCAAAAATCTGATGTGTTACACTCACATGACTTTCTCTACTATTGTACAATCTAATTTTACAAACGCCTATACTCCATATGCTTCATGTTAATCGAGATATCGATATGTCAATCTTATTGCTAATTTTCTTGTAGATGCAAGGGAAATATGGTAGCTTTTAAGCGATAGTCAAATATTTTAACGCTGGTTGCTATGTGGCGCATTCCATTCTCTTTGCATGTCCAGGACAAAAAAAATGAATAAGGAATTTGAGAAAAAGTTTAAGTATTGGAAAATTTAAGGAAATAACAAGCAATATCTCGGAAACGGTTCACTCAACAAAAGAAATGTATATGACATAAGTTGTGTATTTTAACGCGATCTACATTTTTTGTGTAGTAAAATTTTGTCTATCTCTTATGGTTTACTAGTTATGCAAAAGTCGTTCACAATGAAGAATACTTTTGGAGACATTCCCAGAAAATTCGAGATATACATTTCATTTCTCATGACATTATCTTAAACATATGATATTTTCATCAAAATCGTTAGAGCCATTTTTGAGAAAATTACAATTTTTGAAAAATGTTCCATGTAAAGGGTAGTCTGGGATGGGGGGATTTTCTTGAAAACCTTCGTGTCGTATCTCTGGAAGATAATGAACCTAAATACCAAGTTTGGTGCGTATCCGACTGTTCGTTTTTGAGTTATGCTGTTCACAGACACACAGAGACACACACACACACACAGACACACACACACACAGACACACACACACACGGACATGTTTCCAAAAATGCTTTTTTTGGATTCAGGAAATCTCAAAACATGTATTTCCGGTGAAATCTCGGTATCGAATTTTTGGGTGGAATGCAATACTTCCCCTACTTACTATACGTAGTAGAGAAAGTAAAAAAGTGGAATAAATACCTCATTTTGGTATTTAAGTTCAACATCTTCCAAAGCGGCGACAAGATTTCCAAGTGAATTTACCCACTTCCAACTACCCTTTATTTTGAACACTTTTCTAAGGATTTAATTTTCTCAAAAATTACTTTAAAGCTTTTGTAAAATATAATGTATATCCTGAATTTTATCCTGCGAAGTCCTCTTCATTCAGAAGAATTTCTGCATAATCTTGTATAAGCGATAAAGAAAATGTGATACACAAGACAAATATAGATGTTTTTAAAACATACAATTTATTTAAAATAATTTTTTGTGGCATACGCCATTTTGAAATATCCGTCAATATGTTTAGAACTGTTCAATACTTTTGTCATTCTTTTAAAAGTCATGTTGACCATCAGTTGTTTCTCGCGATTACATGGAAAGAGTATGGCATTAAATATCTCACTATAGCGATTCCGTTTGTATCTATAAGGAAATAAATGAAGTAGATAGAAAATAAGCTGGCGTAAACGATAGAGGGCAGAGAAGGTCATCTGAAAAATAATAGATCTAATGTATGGGCTATGCATTCATCGCATATGCACGCGCGCTCGGAGGGCTCTGAGAAGAATGCTGAGGGGCTCAAAATGTCGGCTTCAGTTGAAGGTAAAACATAGATTTTATAGGTAGAACACGTTTATAGAGAAGGATAAAACAGCGATTATTCACAAGAAATTATTACTTTCAGGTACTCACATTACTGTGAAAGAGTCTGCCTATAGCCTTAAAGCGTAATCTCCTCAAGCTTGAATAGCTAGAGTTTGTTTGGCTAATCCATTATTGATTTCTTCCTTCTCGAAAGACAAATACCAATTTCTCGTAAGCGAGGTTTACGAAAGTAGAAGCCACGTCTGCAATGTGATAACTTTAACTGTTTGTAGCAACTAAGTCTGAGCTCGATCTTTATGACAGTACTGATCCCTTTATTGTGAGAACCGAAAAACAGACAAAGCGGCAGACTTCACAATCCGAGTGAGAACAAGGCGAGAGGTCACAATAAAATTCACTGTCAGATCATAAGATCAACTACATTGACTTCCTGGCCGAAAATAGCAAAGCCTCATCTCCTTTTGGTACTTTTCTGGAGTGCAATTATATATAAGTGGTACATAAGAAATTACTTCGGAATAACAAAGATTCCTTTCGTTTTAATGATAAATTAGCTATCCATAAACATAGCAGCATTTTTCTAACCCTAAACTAAGCTGTTCTTTCCGAACATTATACTGGGTGCCGAAATGTTTTTTATAACAGTTCAAGGATGCCAGAGGAAATAAAAAGGAACATCGTTTTGGTCACCCGACATTTTTTGTTGCTTCAAAACTTTGTTTTCAACAATTCATGGCTGACAATAATGAGAATCTGCGCCATGACAATTCAGGAGGAGCCAAGACCTAAATAGCCAACCTAGTCCTAAATGCGCGAACGCGTCCAAACTCGGTCCCGTATCTTCGTGAGTAAAACGTCAACAACCCAACTCGGTCCGTAGCATTCACTGTCAACAATCCAACTTGGTCCCGTAGCACATATTATGGAACCGTAACAATGCTCTGAGTATAGCAAAGTGTAAAGTGATGTGGCATCCCGTTACGACAAATGGATAGTGGCACTGAGCACAAGTAGTTGGTTGTGGCCGCGACATCATTAGTATGTCTTCACAAAAGAACACATTATTACACATTAGATATTCTGGCGTTTTTCAAAATCTGTTATATGATTATAATTATAATTCTTTTAACAATACACCGATTCCTCAACCATTTTGTGTGTGGAGCTTGGTGGAGCAAACTCTTTACATATAGGTAACACCTGATTTTGCGACTAAAATCCGTTTGGTGAAACTGCACTATCATTTTGCAGTCGGTATAGGTCTGCTGAGTTAGGTTATTTACATTTTGGAAACGGACCGAGTTAGGTTATTTACATTTTGTAAACGGGACCGAGTTAGGTTATTTACATTTTGGAAAACGGGACCGAGTTAGGTTATTTACATTTTGAAAAACGGGACCGAGTTAGGTTATTTACATTTTGGAAAACGGGACCGAGTTAGGTTATTTACATTTTGGAAAACGGGACCGAGTTAGATTGTTTACATTTTGGAAACGGGACCAAGTTAGGTTATTTACATTTTGGAAAACGGGACCGAGTTAGGTTATTTACATTTTGGAAAACGGGACCGAGTTAGGTTATTTACATTTTGGAAAACGGGACCGAGTTAGGTTATTTACATTTTGGAAAACGGGACCGAGTTAGGTTATTTTGTAACGGTATTAATGTTCTTTTTATTTAACATTATTGTAGCCCCACGTTGTGGTAGCCAATTTGTAACGGTATTACTTATAATGTTTGTTTACATCAGTGTTGAAGCCATCTTGTGACGTCATTCATTTGTTCGGTTTGTAGCTCCATCTTGTGTTAGCAATTTGCATCAGTGTTAGTGTTCGAAAGAATGCGACTGTTATTTGATTTAAATTTTATTTACTGTCCTCCGGCTAGCTATTATCTCTCGGTCGAACATGTCTCTTGATCAGGGTTGTGTAAACGGAAAGGAATCTTTTATCCAAAAAGAACACTGATGAAGAAATTTGTTTTATAATTTTTATTGTCGAACACGTTCACTATCACTTTTACACATTGATCTAGATACTCGCCAAACTGAAACTGTTATAATAACTTCTTACTTATCACTTTTAATTCGCGTACTTCAACTTTGTGTATTATTAACTTTACAACACTTTAAATTTTTCGTAACTTGTGAATCAATATCCGATGTATGATGAACTGACTGACTGAAGACGACGTGTATTGTACTAAGAATTTTGATGAACTGGGCAACTGAAGGCGACGTGTAATGTATTGAGACTTTCGATGAACTGAGCGACTGACTGACTTTACCTCTAACCTAGCTTATTTATACTCCTGCATCCAGATACGCCTAAAGATTATAACTGAACTACTATTGGCTAATAAAACGCGCCAACATTAGCGTCTATTTAAATATCCAATGAAAATTATGAATACATATGCTTTAGGGAGGAAACATTCCAGAAGTTTCTACCGAAAACGCGCCAACATTACCTAACTTCCTCGTTTCCAATAATGATAAACAGCTCACCCCCTCGCTGCATTATTGCGCGCTATTATTGACAGTTTCAGTAAGGCCATATAAACTTATTTCCCAATAATAATTACAATTAATAAACATCTGAAATCAATGTCACATAAAAATGCATATTCATATTACAATCATTATTTACATTTAAGTAATTTGTGATACAAATTACTGCATCGTATGCCCCACTAGAAACATAATTATAAATATTTACAACTTGTTTGGAAATTTTATAATTGGGTTTTTAGTCTCCTAAATCTTGGAACACACGCTATCACTTTCACTTAACACTTCACACGTATTTAACACACGAAATATGTTTTTTTTTATCTCGCCACTACTTACTGGCTCTGGTTCAATGTGTTTAGATATTAATCTAACATTACAATTTTTTATAGCAAATACTGTACCCTGAATTATTTAATTACTGTTACAAAAAATGGTTTAATTTCTTATATTGTTAACAAAAATTTATGCATTCAAGAATTTTTTTAATAATTAAACATATTTACCAAAAATATTCACCCTTTACATAAATATATTTACATCTCTTAAATCTAAGTACTGTTTCACATTTTATGTTTGCTACATAAGTATTTCTTTTAATTATTTTTTTAACCCATTTATGTTATTTTGTACTGTACATTCACAATACTCTTGGAATTATATCTACGTACTTTTACTTTTATATCACATTAAGTTTCAATTTTTTTTACATTTTTAATTTAAAATACTGTTACAGTTACTAAAAAAAATGTTATTTTTTTTTCTTTTAAATATTTAATTCTCCTTTTTTTTGTTTTTTAAATTTCTGTTTTCTCATGACATATATATTCAGTTAACCCTCTTACGTTCCAATACATTTCTCTGCAAGTCATCTTTACCTATCCAGCATTTACTTTACATCTCATTGTTATTTACCCTCCTGGATCAAATTGGATGTGGCTAAACATTACTCGTAGCTGTATCCTAACCTTCAAATTTTTGTTCATGAATAACCTCTTGTATTCATATGAAATTTCATCCCATGATAACATTTGAAAACAATCTAAAGTTTCTTGAACAACACATCTTTTAACAACTGCCATTTTCAATTCTTCTACTATCTCTTTAATTTGAGAATACTCTGACAAATCTGTCATAAGCTGTACTGGACTGGAGTTTTCATTTTGAACATCTTGGTACAATTTATTTCTTTGCATTACTGACTCCTTCTGTATTTCTGATATCTCCCCTCTGAAATTAACTTGCGCCTGATTCACATCTACATTCATAACCTCTTTCATCTCTCTTATCTCACTTGAAATGTTACTCAATCTACTACCTGACTCTGTACATTCTACATCAACATGTTCACTTTTAGTATTAACCTCACTTTCTTTGTTACCTATTTCCCTGCTCATGTCTAACATTTTCTTTGAAACTTCACCTATTTCATTTGCTATCATTTCCTGATTTTCATTTCTCATTCTCATCATACTACTATCTAGCTCCATGAATTTCTTTTCAATTTCTTCCCTGTTTTGTTCTAAGCTCTTACCAATATCTTCCCTTAATTCTCTCTTATTCTGATCTAGTTTTTGTTCTAAACTCCTATCAATATCTTCTCTTAATTTCTCATTACTCTGAGTTAATTTTACTAATTTCTCATTATTCTTTTGCATATCTTCCCTCAATTCCCTATTATTCTTTTGCATATCTTCCCTGTTTTGATCTATTTTCTTACTAAGATCTTCCCTCATTTTCCTATTATTCTTTTCCATATTCTCATTCAAATTTTTCAGCATTTCCATAATCATACTAGTATCAAGATTAACATTTCCTGCTATTCTATTCTGACTTTCTGCACTAACATTTCCACCCTCAAATCCTAAAAAGTTTGAGCTATTTTCTGTAACCTGTATTGAATTACAGCTAACTGTTACATTATCTCCCTCCATAATTATTTCTTCTGTATTATTAGTAGCCATTGTTTTCTTTATCCTGCCACTCCTTAAGTACATTTGAAGGTTACAATTTTGTTTTCTAAAAAAAAAATTACGATACTCTGACCTTTGTGATGCTGTCTGTTGCTGTTACATTGATGTCCAGCTTCCTGCCCCTCTCTCCTAGATTTGTATGTCGCTTCTGCTTTGTATAATGATGAATCTGCGTTGTCTCGATGTTTTTGTGTCCACTCATCCGCGTAGTCTGTCATTCCTATAATTGTTTCTGGAATCTGCGTCTTCTCGATGTTTTTGTAGTTGAATTCACCTGTTGCCTTGTAATCTCAGAATTACGATGTCCAATCATCCGCGTAGTCTGTCGTTCCTTTCGTTGTTTCTGGAATCTGCGTCTTGTAGTTCAGTTCACTTCTCCATTCGCCCCTTCCTGGTCATCTCACTTCTTCCTGGTTAATTCTGCCCCTTCCTGGTTATTCTGATCCTTTCCTGGTCATCGTGTTCCTTTCCTGGTTACTCTGCCCCACTTTGGACGCCAATGTGTAACGGTATTAATGTTCTTTTTATTTAACATTATTGTAGCCCCACGTTGGGCGCCAATTTGCGATAACATTATTCCTTACGTAATATGTTTTTACGTAAAATATTAGAACTTGAAGATCTTATATTGTGCTGCTTTTGTTTTGTTTGGTTACATAATTTTAACTGCCCCACGTATGGGAGCCAATTTGATGTGGTATTAATGTTGTATTTATTTAACATTATTGTAGCCCCACGTTGTGGTAGCCAATTTGTAACGGTATTACTTACAAATGTTTGTTTACATCAGTGTTGAAGCCATCTTGTGACGTCATTCATTTGTTAGGTTCGTAGCTCCATCTAGTGTTAGCAATTTGTTGTAGTATTAGTGTTTGAAAGAATTATAAGTTTTGTTTACTGTTCTCCGGCTAGCTATTATTTCAGTCGAACATGTGTCTTGATCAGGGTTGTGTAAACGGAAAGGAATCTTTTATCCAAATATAACACTGATGAAGAAATTTGTTTTACACATTTATTGTCAAACACGTTAACTATCACATTTATACATTGATCTTAACACTCGCCAAACTGAAACTGTTATAATAACTTCTTACTGATCACTTTTAATCCTCTAGGGAGGATGGGGAATAATCCTGACTAAAGAAAATTTCCCATCCTCCAGGCGGAATCGGTTCCAAACCTCGGGATTAGGAAGCTAGCACCAGACAACAGAGCCAGTCTTCTAATTCTTGAAGGACGTGGCAATTCCAGTTCCTCTGAGAAGGCCAGTTGCAAGTGCTTTCAATTACTAGATGCCCAGATTTACTGTAATAAGCTTCGGTTCTCATGAGGTTATGCATAACATAAAATGTTATTTAAAACAACTCACTGTGATCTCAACCTCTAATATATGAACATGTTACATGCATATAACCTTCTCTATCGCTTATTTTTTACGTACTCATATACCTTCCACCAACCATCCTTGCAAAAGTATACTTTTTTTTAACTACGTCAGTTAATTGAGATAAGCGTTTGTATAAATACATTAATTACACGTTTCGTTACAGGAACAAAGGGAACAGCAGAGTAAATGTTTAAAACCTGGTCGCTATATACCGACCTTGAAATTCCATACTCTTTCTATGAAATCGCGAAAAGCAACTGAAGGCAGGCACTACTTAAAATGAAACAAATCAATGCAAATCAAACACAATATTAACCGATTCTCGAAAATGTATGATGCCACTAAAACGTTATTTGAAAACCACTGTGTTTTAAAGGGATCTACACTTTTTGTGTATGTAGAACGCATTTGTACCGTTTATCAGTTATAAAAATTATACAAAATTCTTTCCGCATTAAGAGAACTCCACATGTTATTAACATAAAGTTTAAGATATATAAATGTCTGTAAATATCGTAAATACATGACATCATAATCAGAATCCTTATACCTAGTAATTTTTTAGAAAATGAAAAGTAAGATCGAAAAGTGTTCATGTAAGTAGCTTTGGTTGGGGATTTTCTTGCAAGCCCTCAGTTTTTGGTATTTATCCGATATTTGTTTTGAGTTATGCTGCTCGCGCACATCACACGCATACACATACTCACACGGACAGAGTTTTCCAAAAAATGTATTTTTTAGACTGCTGTCACTAAAAGTAGAGCTGTTAAGATGAGCCACTCAGGCTAGAAATTGAAGATTGGGCAATACAAATACCTAAAATAATAGTAAAAATTAATCCTTATGCAGCTTGGTTAAAATTATTTTTTAATAATGTGTGATTAACATTCAGTGGAATAACGGACCCTTGTCTCTTGCAATGGAAATTGTACGTTTGCTAAGCGGAATCCTGGTATCGATTCCTGTAATCACTGATGTTATCAATACTAATGCCAGTTTCTCTGCATTAGTGACTAATATTACAAGCTGTAATAATAATTGCACAATTAACATCATAATTACATAAAAGGAATAATATTAAATAAAATGTTTATTAATTTATTCTTACACTTATTCTGTTGATTTATTCTTGCTACAGCCCTCTAATAGTCTAGAAAGTTTGATTGTTCAAATGATGATGTTCTCAGCACTTGTGCTACGAATGCCAAGCAATAACAGACTAGAGCTCACCATTGCGCATGTCCGAATGTACAGGTATATTGCTTTTTCCACACAAATTTCATATGGATACTTTATAACATAATATGCAAGACTGTCTAGAATATGAAAACACGTACTAAAAGTGCTTTTATTTTAGTCGTAGGATTACTGCACCCGGCTTTCAGCATCTTTCCTAGTAAAAAAATAAAACTCTATTTTAACGGCTGTATCATGAAATGTTTTTTTTTTTACTCAGAAAGTCTTGAAACATATAATTACTGTGATAAAAATGGACGTATGCGTATTTTACCATCATAGCTCAAATGGTAAGGGTGATGGAAGGAGAGCCGAAGATCCGTGGCATCGAATTTCTCAAGTGTGCTGTATTCCTACTTTCTGTCTGCACACGACTATTGTGAAAGAAGCATATCAGATACTTCTTTCTAATATTTGTAATGCTTTACAGAGGACTTAAATTCTACAGAAAAATTACCTTTGGTTAGCTGCCAAAGTATAATAGCAAAAACCCTGTTACTGTTTCCACATCAGGCGTAATTCAACTCGGATAGTCTTTCCAAGACAGTACAATTTTTTAACCGATTTAGATATAGAAGGAAGGTGTCTTTATCGTCCTTTAAACGAGAGTATAGACAATGTCTTTCATCTGTGTAGAACAAAGGATATGTTGGAAAATATGCCAACAACCGCAATACTAACAAGTGGAGCGGACGTGACTAAACACCGAGTTTATATTTCATTGAGGCTGCAAAAGTGTGCATCCACCTCTTGTAGGTCCGCGGGCACAGAGACATATTTACCAACGAGCGGTTTTCTTTCTTTAATTTCGCTTCTCCGGGTAACCGCGGCGCCATGGGCGGATTTCACAGAACCGTTTTATTGCAAGTTGCTGCGCGTCTCATTAGGGGAGCCGCGCGCGCGTTAATGGTGCCCCTTCCAGCGCACTGCTTCCAAATAACCTGTTACGGCGCAACTTCCCATTAAAACAGCTAACAAAGTAGACTTCGTTTTATCTCAACCCTAGATCGCACAAAGATTCCCTTAAATTTCCCCGCAGAGAGCGCTCTATCACTGAATACAATCGCTAAACACAAACTCGCTTGTTTCAGGTACTTATTACGTAACTTCTCGCCGATTATAAGACAAACACTCTATTAATTTTAAACTTATAAGCTGCACCTTTTTATAAAGTTTGAAAGCAAAATGGGGATATTATCGCGGAAAACGGTAATAACACGCGAGCGCAAACTAAAGGGAGTTATAAATTTACAAGCTCAATCAATTAGTTAGATTAAAGCTACTATACACCTCTGATGGTAGTGGAAGGTGGATAATTAATTTATAGATCTTCCTTATGAAACCTATATCAGAAAACCTGACTCGATTAAAAGCTGTGTAGTCATATTTCCATAAAAGCTGTCCAGCATTGAAGCATCCTCCTTACAAGAAAGAAATAAAAGTTGATACTTAGTTACTCTTAGGGGATATTCTTTGTGGGACGGTATATTGTGCACAGTGTGTATTAACTTGAAATAGCTTTTAAATGATGAAATTAGTCACCAATCTAAACGTTAATAACATTTTGATCTGTTCTTAAATGTAATATTGGGATGACTGCGTTCGTGTCTTCCATGAAGCAACTACAAAAAGAAATGTGGATATCGTTAAGCACATAATTTATGGAGAATAACTCTGGTTAGGGAGGTATCCTTTTCCGAGATACGCCTTGTAATTGGTAAACTTTAAAATACTTCTACTTTCTTAATTTGGTAAGTTACTTTTCGTTTTTTCTTGTAGTCGTGCAAACAAAATCATATTTTCAAAGCTGCCACTAAGATATCCGCTTTTTTAAACTGTATATTTTGAGCTTTCTGTATCCTTCTTATACCTAAAAAAGTATATAAATGTATTAATTAAAGTTTATATCCGTTAAAATGAGGCAGATGGAGAATAAGCTTGGGTGGGTATACTTTGTTTGTAGGAGTGGAGAAGGTTATGTGAATGTACACATCACATACTTCTCTCTACAGTTTTAATTTTGTGCATTAGAGCTTTAGCAATGACATACGTCAAACGTACGTTCAATCTCTAGATACTGAGTTTATAACAGATAACTTACACTTTTTTCTGTCAATTTCCTGTTTTCCAAGCCGAGTCATTGTGTTGTCACATGTAACACAATGACAAATCCCCTTTCACCCCTTTTAAATAAGTTCAAAATCAGTAATTTTGCGAGAATTTAAATCCATAACAGAATATACTAAATATTTGATAATAATCCAGGGGTCATAATGACCATCCCCTGCTAGCTATAGGTGTAATGAATCCAAGTCCATTTCACTTTTCCTACTCCTTACTATAGTAAGTATTTTTCACTTCACTTATAAACTAACAACCTATTTGTACAAATGTTCTTGCCAGCTATACTACTTCTTTTGCCTGGCACCCTGGCCTTCTGGCTCATCTAACCATCCCTTGCTGCCTTTTATCCCTATTGACCATCCACTTACTCTTCCGTTTGCCCTTCTGCCCTTCTTATCTCTCTTACTTTTCTAATCCACTTCTCTTTTACTGTTTTAGAAACTCCCCCATACTCTTATTTTTCTTTTCATCTCTTCTTGTTAACATTTTAATTGCTACTATTTTTCCAACCATAAGGAAGTGTTGCATTCCACCCAAAAATTCGATACCGAGATTTCACGTTTGAATTTCTCTGAATCAAGAAAGAGCATTTTTCGAAAACAATCCATGTGTGCATGTGAACAGATAAAAACGAAAAGTTAGTTAAAAACCAAACTTGGTATTTAATTTCAGTGTCTTATAAGGATGAGAATCGAAGATTTTTACGGACATTCCATCTCCCCAAACAACCGCTTCCATGCAAAAAGTTTGGTTAAATTTTATTTTGTCAAAAATGTATCTAGCGATTTTGTTTGAAACACCATTAAGATATAAACAAAGATATAACAAATAAAATATATATCTTGAATTTTCTGAGAGTAGCCTAGGAAGTCCTCTTTATTCGGAAGGAACTCTGAACAATCTTCTATAACATGAAAACGTTAAGCGATAGACGAAAACGTACCACACAGAAAATGTAGATCTCTTTAATACACAGTTTACTTAAAATAAGTTTTTTTCTGTGACATAAGCCGTTTCTGAGATATCGGTTATTAAAAGTTCGAGTTGTGCAATACTTGGCATTCTTTTAAAGTCCCGTCGATTTTCGGGTATTTCTCGCGATTGCATGCAAACAGTATACAATTTTATGGCCAACATATAGCGTCCAGTTCTTAAACATTTGACTATCGCTGTTCTATTTGTATTTATAAAGAAATGTGCATTGTAACTATTTTTGCAAAGCTTTATTTGGATTCAATGTAGTATAGTGAAAAATTAAGCTTTAGTAAGAATAGTTTGTATACCCACTAATAAAGATAGAGGGTAGAGATAGTTATGTGAATGTATTACATCAGATTTTTACCGCGCGCGCACACGCACACGTGTACGCTCATGCACTCACAATTTCCGTAGATCTATCTATCAAAATACAAAATGCGTTAAAAGAGCTTTCAGTCGCACACAGTGTCATTTGCATTAGTGAAAATACGATACAAAACCATAAAGAGATCAGCGAGATTTCGGAGAAGCAAAGAGGGAAAGAAAATATTGGATGTGCTGTCGGTTGAAAAAAGGAAAGAACAATGGTTTTCGCACTTCGGTGGCTGGGAGAAAAGAAAGAACAGCAAGCAGGTAAAGCGAGAAGGGACGGAAATGGAACGGGGGAAATGAGGTATTTCATCCAAGATAAACACTGAACCTGATAGTGAAGTTAGCCCTGTTAAATATGTACTTACAGTTACCTAGCTGAGTCTTTATCTTCACACTTCTCGCGCTTGTAATACCCAAGTACATTAAATCTGAGAACTTACAGCCAAACCCTTAAATTAAAACTTAAAATCTTGCTTTAAATGTTCCCTTGTTAAATACCAAAGGATGTCTTTAGCTTTGGTGTAAATTAATTTTTCGATTAGTACATATTTATAGTTTTCTTTCTGTTTAAAATTTCTTATACATTTTTTAAAGTATTTAAGTTGAAAATATTGCACATAGCACTATATTCATGTGCGGAAAAATTGATGTTACTCAAGATGTTACTTATACTGATGAAACTTCATTAGATTAGAATAGCATTTGAGCTCACAAGTATTCAATGAGATCATGAACAGAGAACTTAATAACGTAATACAGAGCGTCAGATTTATGTTTTGGTCGGGAGATCACGGAAGGTGTAGGCTTGGGTCCCGAATGCTTCACAAAATCTAGTATAAATATTGTGTATACATATAAAAGCAATATTTTCTCTTTGTTGTTGTTGTCTAATGCTTGGCCTTTGGCAATCAAACCATTAGCATTCGTGCACCAATTTCACCAATATTTTTCTATGATGGATCCAGCTTTGCAAATTTTAAATGTTCTTCAGTCATATCTTCTTCGTTGTTGCAATTCGATTGAAGTAAATTCCTATTTTACTTAAGTGTTTTGCTAAATAGCCATAGTTGTAATAGGTAAGTTTGTATTGTTGTGTTGGATTAATTTGAACGTTCCTTTGAAATAAGATCGGCAGTTTCGTTTCCAGTAATTCCACATTGTTCTGGTATCTATTGCAATAATACTGTTTTTCTGAAGCATTTGGAGTGGATCATTTGATGACAGTCTTTAATTTTGACAGACATCTTTTTATTTCGTTTATAGCGCAAATTGCTGCTTTTCAGTCTGAAAGAATAACAACTTTTTGAAATTTATTTACCCTATATAAAATTTGTTGAAGTGAAAATGTATAGCCTTTATTTCTGCATCAAAGTTTTGTTGTATAGTGCTCAGTTGATTGGTAGAATGAAAATAATGTACAAGATATTCCTACTCCTGAACTGTTGTTAATGGTCTCGTATATACAAACATTCTGCCGGTGAGGACCTCTTATTCACAGCTTCCAATGCTAAAGTTTTTAATACAGATTTAATAAGGGTGTTTCAGATTTAATAATTGTTTCCTCTAAGTCTAACTGAATGTTAATAGATTGGAAAATTATAGGAATTTCTCTAATCAAAACACTCTCTTTTTATGTAGGAAAACGATATTTAGTTTTTATTCTTGTAACTTTTGATAAGAAACTTTCTTAGACTTTCAAATTGGTTTATTGTAACTGTATTTTTCCCATTTTGTTGTTGTTAACCTTAATATTTTGTTCATGTTGGGCTAGTGCTTTCTTCTAGTTTCAAACATATCGGGAGGGTTTTGTGTTAGAGTCTGTATTGCTGTTATTGGAGTTCATTTTGCGCGATGCCTGATTTTGCCATACTTGTAGTTTATTTAAGTTTGAGTTAGTTGCTCTAATTACTCATCCCCGTTATAGAGAAGTAGTGGATTGATAAAGATTTTGTGTGTAATATTTAAATCCTGCCATGAACTACCCCATTTTACTTCAATTATCTTTTTAGAA
This sequence comes from Deroplatys truncata, assembly GCA_030765065.1. Classification (NCBI taxonomy): domain Eukaryota; kingdom Metazoa; phylum Arthropoda; class Insecta; order Mantodea; family Mantidae; genus Deroplatys; species Deroplatys truncata. The sequence continues at coordinate 178,403,528 of CM060977.1, read as the reverse complement.
CAGAATATATTTTGCTTGTTTTATTTGTTGTTGCTTCAATGTGGTTTCTCCAGGATAGCTTTTAATCACAACTAATTCCAAGGTATTTTGTTTATGTTAATGTCGTAATCTTATTTCTTGAATTGCAGATGTATTTTTGGATTTGTTTTCTTCAGGCTAAATACTTGGGATGTTGTTTTGCCCATGTTAACAGACATCAAATCATAGTCAGTGCACCTTTTAAATACATTCAGCGCCCTTTTCCATTGATTTAGTTATTTGTGTTGATGATGTCTACATGATCATATCGTCTGAAAAAAGAGCTGTCTTTATGTCTGCACATGATACAGCTGAGGGAAAGTCGAAAGGTAGAATCAGGCAACTGAAAAATTCAATGCCATAGTCGGAATTTGAAACACGGATCTCCAGGTCGCCTGATTCTACCTTACCAAACCTGTTCAACACCGGTTTGTGTGAAAGAACAATTAATTCCATTATTTGACCTAATAGTGGTTGAAACTATGAAGCCTGGGACTTAAAGTACTTATAACATTGTAAGTCGCCATTGGGGTATGTCATCTCAATACAATTTGAGATCTCCTTGTGGTTTACCGGGAAAAACACGAATCAGCTGAAGAATTTAATGTCAACTAGAGAATTTAGTGTCATTCCAGGATGTTTCCATGGTAGCTCTGTGGTTAGAGCAGCCGTACGGAGTCCGGAACATCCGTGGTTCAACTCTCTGCTATGGTACTGAATTTTTCAGTCGCCTGATACTACATTTCCAACCCTGTCCAACGTACGGCTTGTGTGGAAGAACAATTAATTCCAGTAATATTTATGTTGAAGAGGGTTGTACCGAGGATTGTTCCTTGGAGGATACCTACTTTTATTTGTCGGAATTTGCAGGTGCTATCATTGTGTGAAGCACAAAAGCTTTGAAAGAGGAACTGCGTGATCCAGTTTAAGATATTATCATGAATGCCTAGCTTACGAGATTTGGATCAGTTATCTGTCATTATTTTGAGCATATATATCATTGTTATAGTGGTTATATCGCCCACTCACGCAAAACTCCCAGTGTGAGTGGAGGGTCGCACTTGTCGTTGGTCAATGGATCCTTCAGACCTAACCGGGGGGAACCTTTTGAGTCCATCAGTTATTTCCACTTTTAGGGATTAGTTGCCGCATGCCTGAGATTTTTTATGATTCTGCTACTTGTCACAGATGACGAGGGATTTTTGCGTTTCTTGGGTGGGGGCAGGACAGTGCACTAATGCTATCCATTTTTCAGGCAGTTTTCTTCGATGAAATTAATTTTTTAGACACCATGGCCTAAAAGTAGAACTTCTAACGAGCTGAAAGCTTTAGATTACCGTACTAGTGCGATAATCTTCGTTGTGTCCTACTTTGGTTTCAAGTTCAATCAAATGGCAATTACCCTTTGTATTTACACGTGTTTAATAACTCGACTTGATTTGATAGGTTGTATTTTTCATTTTTACATCATTAATTTCTTATGGCGCTTGGATTATCTGTTCACAATGCAAATCGTCATACTTCAATTTATCGCAATTCCTGGTAGAGTTCATTTATACATTATATTCGCAACCGTCTGCTTTCTTTGATCTAAAACACTTTTATCTAAATAAAACCTATATAGCAAAAATTATAAAATCGGAAAGAACTGAAATGGAAGAGTCGGGTGGAATTACAGAAGCAACAGAAAGAATAACACTAGGAATACCAAAAACAAATCTAGAAAATAATATGTTATAGCAGTTATCGCTTCATTGACTGGCGTAAGCGAAAACATGCTGAAAATAATTTCAGTGAAAATAACTGCTAGCTAATCAACAAAAGAAGAAACAAAAACAAAAAAAATTGAAATCTCGCTGTTTACTTTCTCTACCACATACATAGTAGTTAGAGAAGGTAATGCATTCCACGGAGGAATTCTACGCCGAGATTTCACCGGAAAACATGTTTTGAAGCCCTCTGAATTAAAAAAAGCATTTTTAGAAAAAGATATGTGTGTGTCTGTCTTGAGTGTGTCTGTATGTGGGTATGTTCCTTTGAACAGCATAACTCAAAAACGAAAAGGTGGATAAATACCAAACTTTGTATTGAAGTTCAGTAGCTCCCAAGGATGCAGCACAATGGATTTTCAACAAAATCCCCCACCCCAACTACCCTTTACATGGAACACGTTTCAAAAATTTTTATTTTATAAAAAATGGCTTTAACGCTTTTCATTAAAATACCACATATTAAAGATATTTGCGTGAGAAATAAAATGCCTATCTTAAATTTTCTGGGGATAGCCTTTAGCATCAGCCATTGCTGCTCCCCTTTTAAGTCCAGTCTTTTGTTTCACCAGGATCAGTGAGTGGTCATCATCATTATCGACTGAGCTATGGTCTTCCCCTGAGAGCGAGACTACGCAACCAGCATGGGCTGTCAGCCGTGCGTTTCACCAACGACAGGTGGCGGACTGGTTCCTCACTGTGTGTCGTCAGTGCTCAGTCTCGCTTGGGCGAGTGGAAAGACAGGTCCACGCTGTGTGCTTAGCTCCGTAACCTGTTTTTCTTTACTATCGCTCTTGCTACGTGTGCTTGTGCACAGGCTTTGTTTGTATTTACTTTCTACAGTTCGAAATTTCGGACATTAGATTCGAGTTTCTTGTTATTAAAACATGATTGTAGAAAGAAACAATACTTTAGTAGTCACCTTTGTGAACACGATGCTCCGAAGCCTTCGCCGTAAGAACTTCACGAATGGATTTACGATGTTTTTCGTTTTGAAGATGATGAATTGGAGATGATCCAACTGAATAATTATACCAGGTAACTATATATTCAATGTAAAGAGGAGATAGCAGTCAAAAAGACCATCACGGACACCAACGTGAGTAAATGTTTACTCATAGTAAGGGGCAGAGAAGTAAGGTTACTATCTCAACGCCAGGACTAGGTTTTCGTATTGTAAAACTGTACCATTTACCGAAGGATCTAAACCCGGATTTTGTTAGGGAGCAACTGGGAACCTATGGTACGGTGATATCGTTGACTATGGATACTTTGGGTCCCCATCTGAGACGCCAAATTAGTAATGGAGTACCAACAACAAAAATGGACTTCAAAAAGCATATTCCATCACATATAGATATTACAGGTGTTAAAAGCTCCATAAGCTATGAAGGCCAACCCATTACGTTAGCATTGTGTAGCAGCACGGAACATTTGCGTACCAATGTCCCTGAAGAAGAGTAATTACACAGACACCAGGAACCACAGACCCTCCCACGTGGTCGCAGTTAGTATAGGGCGAGTTCCCCATCAAACGGGTACCGATAGATATTGAGAAGGCACCAGTTTTGCACTCGAAGATGATGTCAAGTAACACAAAGGAGAAAGTCACTATGTACGAATCATCAGGAAGGATAGTGATGTTGAATGTAAATTGCAATGTAATTTGATTGCAAACAGGATACGACTTTGTATAGTCGTGCAGCCATTGAATATGCTGACATGGAGACGAATAAGGTTATGTCAACCTTATGCACTATACTGATGGAAGTGAAACACTCCGAAGAGGAACCTGACACTTTAAATCTTGCGCCGAATGCCGGTACAACAGGCCTGCAAAACAATGATAAGGAAATACTGAACAACACGACTGATAGTGCTCCTAATAGCAGCTGTGACCTCAGTATAAAAAAGAAACGCACAGAAAGTAGTACTGGTGGACTCACCACTGATAGCAGAAAGTAGTACTGGTGGTCTGACCACTGGTAGCAGAAAGAAAGAGAAAACGCGCACATCCTTTGAGAGCGAGACACCTGAAAACACTCCCTCTCATGATACCCACTCCTTTCATTCTCCTTTACTTGTTATACATTTTCTTCTTCATTTTCATCTCTTATACCCGAATTTATGCTACTTTAAATATTAACGGTATTCGCGGTGCCTCCTGAAAGATTTTATTTACAGTTATGATATAGATATATTGCTTTTATAAGAGGTAAACATTGACAATCTCAATTTTCTTGGTCTTCAATAAAATTATATTTGTAATATGGGTAACGATAACACGGGTACTGCAATAATACAGGGCTGCCTTGAATATAACTCATCAAGAGTTGTATCCTATGGACGCATTTTAACTATTATTATCGACAACGATATCTTGGTACTTAACGTTTATTTGCCTTCCAGCTCCAACAAACGGTGTGAACGTGATACCTTTATTGATAATCATATGCCATTGTTTTTCCGCCAATGATATAGCTACTTGTTGCTGGGTGACGAATTTAACTGCGTGTTTCATGCCAAGGATCAACGAGTGCTATATCATCCATCTCCTGCGCAACAACGTCTTTGTACTGTATTGTAGTATCAGAATTAACTGTTGCATGGGAATTGTTACATGGTAATACAGTTTTGCTACACGTATTGTCGTCATAATTCAGCACCACGCATTGATAGGCTGTATGTCAATGCACTTCATAGAATGAACATTCTGAGAGCTGCTGTTGTGCCTGCCGGAGTAAGTGACCATCATGCTTTAACTGTTAAAGTAGTAGCCACCCTCCTTTATGCTTTTTTGCAGAAATTACTGGAAATTAAACAATTCTCTCTTATATAATGAAGCAGTGCAACAACAGTTTCGTATGTTTTGGGGTAGCGTTACCCTAAGAGCGGACACATCTCGATACAATGATCTTGTGCAGTAGCTTTTGATTTATAAGCCTACCATACAGTCCTTTTTCAAATTTGTTGGTAAAGCTAAGGCAACAGAACGAGCTACTATGCTACGTTATTACTACGCATTATTGCATGATTTGACAGGACAACAGCATGCCGTCAAGTACGTTACTGCCAGACTGTCAGCGATTCGACGAAGCATTTTCAAAGTTCAGGAATCTATTATGGATGGTATACAGGTGCGATCCCGCGCATACTCTATTACAGACGATGAGTACGCTGCCTTGTATCATGTGGCTTCGGAGAAGAAACGACATCAACATAAATTCATGTATGATATTCTCACTAATGATGATACTCCACTGCACACCATATCTGAGATTCTCAGAGGGGTCGAGGAACATTTTCGAAGGCAATATGGAAACGACTTACTCTTGATTCCTCTAAAGAAGTCCTCTATGAAGCTATTGATTTAACCAAAGTTAACGATTATCCAGCTGCCTTGGAGCACCCATTACTGTGGATGAACTTAATTTTTAAGGCGAGTAACAATTTTGTACCACGACAAATGGAATTGGCTATATCTTCTACAAAGTGTTTTGGCCTTTATTAAAGACCTATTTACAGTTGATGAATGTCATTTTTGAAGTGCGCGACAACTTATCGGGAGTCAACGAGAGCGTTGTAATCTTAATTCCAAGATGTATTCGGCCCCGTATACTTTACCAGCTATAGCCTTATAACGCTGCTGAATACTGAGTTTAAGATTTTTACGAAAATTTTGGCGAACAGATTGCGCCAAGTACTACCAGCATTGATTGGTCCTGAACAAACCGGGCAGACAATTAACCCATAACTTGGTATAATTACGTGTTATATATGGAGGACCGTCCTGAGGAAGAGGCTGCTCTTTTGTCATTGGAACTTGAGACGGCATTTGATAATGTTGATCATGACTACTTATTTGGTGTGTTACAGCGCATGAATATTCCTGATCGCCTCCTCACTGCCGTTAAATTAACCTACACCTCTGCCTAATCCAGGTTACACATAATAGAAACTTCACTAAGCCTATTCCTATTTTGAGTGGTATACGTCAAGGATGCCCCTTGTCTATGCTGTTGTTTACCATTTGCACTGAACCGTTAGTTCGGTTGATGATGAAGCATGTATTTTCAACTGCTATGTCGACAGTTTACTCACTATAAAGACTTATGCCGATTATATGACCTTGTACCTCCGTCGTAGCCAACAGTTGCATTTTCTCCCCCACATATTACATTTTTATGAGCACGCATCCTCTGCGAAGTTTAACTATCAGAAATCCTCACTAATACCTTTTGGTAGTTGACCTCGGATATTAACTTTGGTGGAAATACCCATCAAGGACCACGTCACTATTCTAGACCTCCAAATTACGACAAATGTCTCTGAAATTATGAGCTTAAACTCGACATTTTTCCTACATCAAATACGCTACACTTTACACCGCCACCAAAGTAGAATCCTCAATATTCTTCAGAGAGTTTGATTTTTTAACCTTATTGAATTATCCAAGTTGTGGTATCTGGCACAAGTACTACCACTTCCACCAGAGATATCCTAACGCATCGAGTAGCAGTGTCATATTATCTGTGGAGTGGCCATTTGTACGCGGTGGTCTCATCATTAGTCCCCCACTAGTCTCGGACTAATGGCACTATCCGAAACTTTTTCAACGTTGTTAATTAAAACCTTGTTCAATCTGGGACTCCTAAAGGAAAATAGACTTCAGTCCAATAATGGGAACCTAATACACCATACAAGTTTTCGCCGAACGGTGAACTGCATTACCCCTTTACCACAGTTACTTCTCTGGGGGCCCACTTCCTACTACGAAGCAGCTGTATTGTCCTCTTCTGTTGAGACGCTCATCTACTCCGACTATAGAGGACAAATATCCTAACCTATCGTGGAAGAATATCTGGAGTGTCTTTCGATACAGCGAAATCTCGATGGACTGGAAGGCCTCCACCTACAAGATCTTAAGTGCCATAATACCCACAGCAGAAACACAATATCGACATAACGTTTGCAATTCACCATATTGTGCCCGTTGCCAATATATTGTTACCCTTCATCACCGGTTCACAACCTGCATTCCCGAAACTTGGCACTGGATCCAACATAAAATTCGCTGCATTACTATGGCGGAGAACCCCAATACCATTCATAGGGCTACCTTACAGCTCGTTATCCAGATACGGGGTTCCTGACCACCGGACTCGACTAAAAAGGTAAAAAACGAGAAACACTGCTGTTAATCGGCCCCAACTAGGATATTCCTTGTGCTTAAGAAGGGGCATTTGTAAAGAACAATTTTAATTTTCAAATGTATTTTCTTCCTTGCGAATAAGTGTTCTTAATCTAGTCACATAAAAAGCCATGAAAATGCTTATTAACAAATTAAAAAACAGGAAACAGTGAAAGTGAAGTGCAGTGAACTTAAGTAGCTTTGAATCAGTGCTTTCATCAAAATACTCAAAGAAACACAACCTGAAAAACAAATACAAACAACAATAGGCTCTCGGAAATTTATATAAATTCAGCAGAGAAACTAACAATGCAAAGAAAAATGACATAGTAAAAATAGTTTAAGAAGTTTTACTTTTAATTTGCCAGATAAGAGTTATTCATACTTTTTGAGATATTGGTATGTGACAATGAGTTGTAGAAGTGATGAAGTTTGTAAAATATTATATGAAAAAAGTGTGGAGTGACGTATCATCACGCGATCCCTCCCTGCAGGTTGGGGTTAAGTGGCGAAAGGGGCAAGAACAGCTTATCAGTCGAAAATCTACTCACAGCGGAGCCGGCGACTTTAGTTTGACGAGTGGGGTTGCGGCAAATAGCCACACGCTTTCAGTCTTTTCCAGATTTCCTTCCGTTTCTGAAAGTACTGTATTGAACTTCATTTTTATCATACGTGTAGCGTACCGTGAATAACGGGATTAGAGGATTTTCGATTAAAGGAGATCTTAATGATAAATACCTGTAATTCATTTAAATTTGGCCAGAATGTGTAACGTCAATGAGTTATTGCGTGCTGGAACGTTTAAGAGAATTATGCGAATATGTCAAAACAAATGTAACATTTGTCGAATGTTAGGGAACTGCTAAATGTTATTATAACTGCAAGCATTGAGGATTATTTCTGTAAACTGTTTTATACCCTGTTCGTCTTCCTTACGTTTTACATGAGTCAGCAACTATATTATTCTTTATGAAGAGTGTGCACGTACTACGTTAAGAAAATGAAACAAAATTAATGGTCCCAGCACGCAATAACTCATGGACGTTACACATTCTTAGAAACAGGCCTCTTAGTTCTAAACACGCCTAATAAAATTAATGCAGCTGTTAATATGAATAAATCACTGACCGTAAAATTCGACCTGCAATGTTTTAAAGTAAGAGCATAGGGCAATCACACTCTGCTACCATTACAGTACACTAGAGTGCTTATAGGAAAAATTAAAAGAAATTTGTGAAACACGGAAAGCGTGCGGCTATTACCGATACTCCACGCGCCAAGCTAAAGTCGCCGCCTTTGCTGTGAGTAGATTCTTGACTGACAAGCTCTTGTTGTCCCTTTCGCCACTGGACCCTAACCTTCGGAAACGGATCACGTAATATTACGTCACTCAGCACTAACGACACACATTGAGGAAGCTGTCGTTGGTGAAAAGAAGCTGCTTCCAGCGGACACGGCTGATAGCCCTTGTTGGGATTACCTAGGAATGTGGATCTATTTTTATACATTATGCCTAACGCATGATTGTATATGAAGTTCTGGCCAACATTCAGGGGGATAATAATCCGCATACCACATGCACTGAAATTATACTGAATAAAACATAAATTATGTAGTAATAAGGAAGGCTGATGTTAAAAGTTCCCTTTTTCTGAAACACACTACGTGGTAACAGCAATAGGACTTGAACTGCTTGCTTATAAACAGCCACGTTTACTTATGCAGCAACATGCCCCAAATCAACTGAGGCGTTCTACCGCTCAAAATAAGATCGGATGTCGCTGAATCAACCAAAATGTTAGGTACCAGTCTATAGGTCGATATGTAGTCTGGTAGCTAAGTACATAAAAGGCAGAAGCGTTATAGATATTCACCATTAAACTGCTAAGATAATTCGTCGAAAGTAACAAAAACCAACTGGTGACATTTGGCCTATAACATATACTATAAGATGCAGGATGTAGGGAGATGATTTTTTTAATATCAGTGCAGTTGTTAGCCGGGTTCCGCGGAAGCACGCGGTTAGTATTGGTTTTTAAAATGTAGGCATACAAAGATACAAGCGTGTCGATGATGTGTCCAACGGTCCAAACATGCCCGAAACCATGATGGGATCGCTGGGTTTTGTGGCATGCAGTGGTTGAGTTATTTATGTGAGAAAGGTCAAGTTTTAGTGGTTAGGTTTGTGTTAGGTTGTGGTATTTAAGGTTTAATAGCTTTTCAAGGTGGGGCAGGCGTTGTCAAAATTTACCGTCCATGGTGTGATTGGATAGAGCGTTCAGTTAGAGGTACAGTTCCGTGGTTCTGCGGAGGTTGTCCAGTAGTTGTGGGTAGTGACAGCAAGTCCTATTGAAAAACAAATTGTATGGTACCTAATGAATGTAGCCAGTAATGCGCGTGAGATGTACAGGGGCCTCAATAGCTTTGGATGTTGGTGTAATGGTTCGTCTAAAAGTGACAGGGATGGATATACTTGTCATGTGTGGTGTCGTATGTTCCTATGTGCTGCATTGGCGAGTTGGGGCTTTGGGGCATTTTGACATACATGTCGGCTAGATGTTTTTCCTAAACTCTTCAATGGTGTGGGTCTTAAACTCTATGTGAAGCATGCCGCATGGGGCAGTTCGTGGAATGTGTGTTACAGTTGCTAATTCTCAAACGAGTACAGTATAGCTCAGGATAGAGCGGATGAGTGTCTTGTAGAGGTTAAGGCTGGCGTCTAATTGTAGGGAGTTGTTGTGATTGTATAGCGGGTATAGATTCCATAGTAGGGTAGCTGCTTTGTTACATGTTAAACGGATGTTGCCCTTCCAGGTGAGGCTTGGTGAAGCTTGAGTCCCAGATGTGTGATTGTGGGTGTCTAGGGGATGTGAGTGGTGCGATGTGATGTGCTGAATATCGGGGGTTACGTCAAGTGAAGGTGTGTGTCCTTGTGTTTTTGTGGGATTTACCTTAAGAAGCTAGTTAGCGATCCAGGACCTGAGCGCATCTAGAGCGTGTTGCAGGTAACGGGGGATGAATTGTGGCTTCGAGGTCTGTCCCCGCAAACCCAACACGATCGCCTCGTGTTTTCCACGAGGTCCGTCCTAGCCATCGGGCCAAAATAAGTATATATATGTGATACACTGGTATTGTTCAGGTTCCATGGGCAATACCAGCAAGTAACAATTGACGCGCTCGCATGCAATGCATGCCAGCAAAGTAGTTAATCACATACTAACCGGGGTGCTATGCGGGACCCGACTAAAAGCATGCAAACAAATGCACGTTAACACACAGCAATATACAATTGACTTGTGGTAGGGTTTTTTAGTGGGTATTCCGCTTCTGAGCGGCGAGCCCCACATATCCCCCCAGCCATTGCACACCGGCTGGGGATCGAATGCAATAATGCATTTTTCCCCCCACGGGAAAAATATATATATATATATATATGTGTGTGTATCTGCAAGTCACATGTCCGTCTTTTTGGGGGGTTTCGGGAGTAGGATAGGATTAGTCGTGGGTTAGAAAGGAGAAGTTAGGAAGGGTATTAGGATTCCGCTGTTGGACCCCCGTTAGTGCGCGGTAGGATAGCTACCAGCTTATTGCGCTGGCAGTGGAGTAAGGAATGTCCGGGTGACGACCATGACCGAGGCCCTGGTCGCCACGTGGAAAGGAATTGGAAGGGATGTGGCGTTGTTGTTTTTATTGCATTATTTCATTGATTGTAGCGCGGCCTTCGAAAGGAGCCCTCTGGTTGTCGATTGTAGCTTGGAAAAAAGCGAGCGGCTTCTAGTGACATCAAGTAGCCGTTTGTTCGTTCCTGTTCATTCTTCATGTCCGAGAGCACGGAAGTCCACTCGGCCATTGTCGTGTTCAGGGACTTTAGTAGGTCAGCCAGATCTGACGTCGTGTGCCTAACCTCCTTCAGGCAATCTGTCGGAGCTGGCGGTGCTGATGGCGGTGGCAGACTGGCGATGGATTCCACCAGGCCTCTGATTGCGGTGTCGACTCTTTCGAACCGCCGCAGGGAGCGTGCGGAGAAGCTCTGGAAGGAAGTTGAGAAGGCGGTGACAATGGTATGAAGGTCCAGGACGGCGGATTCCATTGCGGCAAAGCGGCTGGGTTGTGGTTCCGGGTTGGTAGAGTGAGCTGTGGTGGTGAGTGAAGCGAGGATTTCGTCCTGTTGCGAGGTGCTGGATCCGATGTTCAGGACCTCTGAATGTAGATCCTGGATCACATCTCGCAGGGTGGTGTCTGTTGCTGCAGGTAGTGGCGGTGATGGCGTCAGAGGAGCTGTAGGTGCAGGTATATTTGAAGCCGGAGTGGATCGACGGCTTCTCGGATACAGAGGGCACTGCGACTGCCCAGTGAAGTGGCCTTGGCCGTTACAGGAGGCGCAGTACCTTCGGCGTCGGCGGAGGTCATGGCTGGTGCACTGCGATGTCAGCGTTGGTGCACCGCAGTAGTGGCACCTCGGAGGTGCAGCGCAAGACGTGAAGTCGTGCCCATAGCAGCAGCGTCGGCAGCATGGTTGGTGGCCTTCCGCTCGGCTAACCTCGACCACCATGTCCGTCTGTACTTTCCGGGGTGCTCAGTGGAACCAGGCTTCCACGCATGTACTTCACCTCTACCTCTCCCCTGTCTATGCTTAGATTTCATGCTGCATGGGGAGGCGATGTAGCTCTTGCGGATGATCGCCACCAAGGCCGGCGGGTGTGGGGCCGCCGTTTTTAACAAAAAAAAAAAAAAAAAAGTTGGTCATTTCATCCGAAATAGTCATTCAGCATCATCAGGATGGGAGAGATGCACGCTCCCGAAACGTCCATGTACCAACACCACCTCACCTGGCTTGAAGTCCGAGAACGTCTAGAACATGTTCGCCGCCAGGAAAGCTTCAGCTCTTATTGTCTTTGTGTATATATAATATGTATATGTAGGGATATTAAAAACTAATAGCTAATTCAGAATTAATTAGCTAAAGTAAATAAGTAGAAAGTGTGTATAACTGTAAAAAATTAAATAAATTAATTTAACAACAAATGTATGAATTATATATATAATTATATGAAATAAAAATTATAATATACAATAAAAATAAAATATGAATACAATATTAATAGAGTGTATAAAATAAAACAATATAAAAACCATAAATTTCATTCAAACAACATAAACCATAATTAACACTACAATACCAAAGTATTAACTATTAAAATCGTAATCATTAAACTCAACTATATTAAACAAATCAACAAAAAAGCATGTAAATTACATAAATAAATTTAAACTATATTCTTTTTTAACAAGATACGTCTTCAATCAGTACAATATAATACAACTCCCATTTCATTATTACTCATCTCAATATCACATCGAATTTAAAATGTAGTTTTCAAATTAAACCTCTTAATATAATTTTAACTATTTAATCTTATATGTTATTATTATATATCAACTAACAATTTTAATATACCCAATTATTTTAAATTTATTTACCTTTTTATTATTTCATATTTATGCTCTAATTAATTTTCTAGCGTTTTACTTTATATATACGTTTTTTATTTTTGTGTTCTTTATTCCTTATTCTATATATATATATATATATATATATTAAACTTATTATATCATATTTATTCATTCATTCTATAAAATCAAATAAATGAAATATCATATGTTATTGTTGTCCAGTTATGGCCTAATTTAAATCTATAACTACCTACTAAAATAATAGGTACCCAACACATATCTCTATCTATTATCATATTAAACTAAATTTATGGTATTAAATAAAGGCTTAAAATGGTTATTATTTATCAGGATTTTATCCTTTTTAGCATTTAAGCTTTCACCTTTCCTTTTTGTAATGGTTAGAATATTTTAAATCACTTCTTCTGCGTTACACTACTTCACCCTTTTTGCATTTTACTTTTCACATCACAACGGACATTACTTAAACACGCACATACTTACATACATCAATACATTTAATTCATAACACACCTATGTGCTAACAAAACACTGTTGATTATTGCTTCACTAAAACCCTTCTACGCGCAAAATTTGAAATTAAAACACTAAAAGCATTATTTTTATTACATTTCTCAAAGTAGCCGGCCCTCGTAGCCGTGGTCGCTGGAGTGGTCGCTCCGGCGCTCCGCCAAGCTGAGGGTCGCGGGTTCGAGTCCCGCCTCGGGCATGGGTGTTTGTGTGTGTGTGTGTGTGTTACGGAAATAAGCGCTATAAAAAACAGAAAAACACAGTAGTATAATCTGGGCACGACAAGGGAACTTTAAAAAAAAAAAAAAAAAAAAAAAAAAAAAAGTACATATCACAAATCTTAAAACACTAAGCTCTTAAACTCAAACATCACTATGCTTCACTTAAAATTAAGATTCACTTCCTGCCCTTGTCGGACATCTTCCCTCCTCTCACCAGCTGTGGAGCTCTCATCTTTGCCCTCTTGCCTTAGTCGTCCCTCTCCGTCGTCACCTGACCCACCATTGTCCTCTCTCCTCATTCCATCTCTGGTGCTGCCTCTCTCAGTAGTTAATTTAAGTATCCTTATCCCTCCTCCTGGCCTTCTTCTGCTTTGGTCCTAGCTCCTTCTATCACGTGTTTTTTCTGGTTGAATGTATTATATTTATATTGTGTTTATATTTTCTTCTACTTCTCTCCATCTCCCTCTTCTTCTCCTTTGTGTTCCCTCTCCTCATCCTCCTCTTCCCCTGTCTCGTGTTGAAGGTTTATATTATCAGTGTTATGTAAACACAGTAATGCGGTTAATGTATAAATGCTTTTTTTATTCGTTTCAATCTTCTAGTAGGTTCTTGAATAATTGTCCATATATTTAAATTTGAAGATGTAAGTAAATTTTCTGATTATGTCGTAGAGTTGGTGGCTAAAACTTTTCTTTCCTCTTGTGTGTCATTCAAGAAGAACATGCCTGGGGAGACCTGTTTGTTGCAAATAGTGCAATTATCCTGCCATATGTTCTTAATTTTCTCGCAATATATGCCGTAGGGTCCGTGTCCAGTTAGATAATGAAGAGTTCCAATAGTCGGGCTAAGGTATTTTATTTTTAATTGTTCATTGATGTTATTAAAATGAATAGTACCCTTTCTCTCAGCCAGTTATTCCATTCTTGTTGTCATATCTCCTTAATTTGTTTTTAATTTCTACTTTTGAGTTACAGTAAGTCCCGACAATTTCTTAACTTTATTGAAGTTTACTTTTTGTAACCAAATGTTGACTTCTCTTAAACGTATAATTAAATCTTACTCCCATATGCCAGTTGCTATTAATAAAACTATGGTCGGATTTGTTTTTACAGCCCCAATATATGTTAAATCTTTGCGTTCTTCGGAGTAGAATTTTAATACTAACATTGTTCATTTTAAATGCCCATACACCAGCGCCACACGTAATTATCGATGCAAAAATACTTGTGTGATAAGTTGAGTCCATCACAATGTTCCAGAAGGTCGGTCCTAAAATCCACCCTTGGGGATATTCTTTGGTTATTGTTCTGGATACACTTTTATTTATTCCGTAAAAACGTGCCTTCCTATCCCTACAGTAGTTAAGAAGTAAATTATATTGTTTACGTGCACATTGAACAGTTGAAAATCTGCCGAATAAAAAGGGTCTCCAGAGGTTATCAAAAGCCCCAGAAATATCAATAGAAATAGTAATTACATAGGTAGATGTTGATTGTTTACTGCACTCCTCACTGCGTTTACGGCATCCTCTGTGGCTTTGCCCTTCCTAAGACCATATTGATTTGTGTTCACACCAATTAAAGATCTAAGTTCTAGCATCCTATTAGTTATTGTTCAAAAATTTAACAACAAGATTGGTCTATAGCATTTTTCTCTGTGGGATCTTTGTCATTTTATTTCTCTAAAATTAGTAATTTAGCATCTTTCCATTTAAGTGGGAATACTCCTGCATAAGCAATCGTTCAGCTATTTGCACAAAAACAGTGATAGCTGCTCTTCTAAGCAAATTAGGACTTCGTTTTTTGTATCATCTGGTCCAGAGGCTTTCCTTTTCTTCATGTTTTTAACGGCTAATTTTATTTCGGAAGGAAAAAAGTGAAAATTATACGATTGTTTTAATAATTATGTTTTAATTTGTTTCTTAGAACTTTATTATTTTCATTATCTGTACCCTCTTCTTGTCCGGTAATAATATATTTATTAATTCTAATACGGAATCTTCACAATTTCATGTCAAGTTTCATTATCTCTTATAAGCGTCTTAAAATTTCAGATTTTCTAATTTTTTCTATCACAATTTTATATGGTGTGCACCAAATATGACAACTTAAATTATTTTCAACATTTTCCCATTACCCATTCGTAGTTTCACTTAAGGTATTTTCAAATTTATATTTTACTGTTGTATATCTTCTAAGATTAAGTTCTCTGTCTTCTGCTATAATTGATGTTTGTTAAATTCCCTTAATTTTCCATGCTTTACTTCTAAGTTTTTATAGTTCTTCGATCCATAGTTTATCAGAATATTCCTTGGGTCTTAGTTTTGGCTCGTTATTTCAACTGTACCTTCTATAATTGTTTCCAATTTACATACTTCACTATCCATATCGTTTCCCTAGTAGTACAGATTAGTATTATCAAAAAGGCATTTCTTCTCCACCCAGTATAATTATATTGTGTTCTGCATTCAATATTGTGTGAATTGTTTGTATCCGTTATATTGTACTTAAAATAAATGTCTATGGTCGGTAGTTGTATGAATAAGTCCAGCTTTCCAATGCGATAATTTGTTTATAATTTTATCATTGGCTAGGTGAATCTATATTAGATGTCTATTGTTTGTGAAGGTGTAAGGGCTGTCGGGGGGTGCTTAGCACAGTTAAGGTTAGTTCTGCTATGACTTCTTCCAGCTGTACCCCATTTTCATCTTTTTGTGGGTTACACCACCAATCACATTTTGCTTTGGCGTCCAAGGTGTAAATAATTTCAAAATTTCTAAAGGTTCTATTAATTTGAAATTAATTGTACTTCCACACAAGCCGTGTGTTGGACAAGGTTGAAAAGGTAGAATCAACCACTGAAAAATTCAATGCCATTGCCGGGATTTGAACCACGGATCTAGCGGTTTCCATCCGATCCCTCTAACCACTGAGCTACCATGGCAACATGCCGGTACGACATTAAGTTCTCCAACTGATTATATTAGTTTCTTGTAATTTCTTTAAAATGGCTCAATTGGGTGACTGTACTGAAAGTAGTGATTGGATAAACAAAATCCTGTAGTTTATACATAATTGTTGTGAGAATCGTTAAATTGTGCTATACCTTTAAATTAGAGTTATTTATGATTATGATTATTAATATTGTTGTTGTGCCCATGGGGTTATCCCCATAATATATTGCCCTAGCCATGACCGGAATGTTTGTAGGCTTCCCATTGTAAGAGTAGGGCTCCTCTATATATAAAATATTAAGATTTAAATCTTCTAACATTTTCCCTAAGTCGGACATGACCAACCTACTTCTTTGGGCATTAATTTGTCCAATCTTAGGGTATTCGTGTTATAGTCTCCTCAGTCGCCCATGCTGTCGTCTTAAACAGTATGTTTCCTCTATTAGCAAAGTGATGCTGTCTTATGCCCGACTTAAGGCTTTCTTCCGATAATTCCTTTGATAATTTATGGACTATTAAAACTTGCAAAACCTTGATTTCTGGACTTCACCTTATTGTTCTTATTGAGTTTAGGAATAATTAGGATGATTTTTAGAGGTTCTACCAAATTGGTTTACTAAGGAAGCTGTGTAGTTAAATTAAAATTTGTGGTTTATCTGCAGTTTAAAGTGTTTTGTTTTATAGTAGGCTTGTGAGAGGTAGATGTAGTTAGTGTAGTGGACTGCTAAAAAGTTTGAGAAGCAGCAGACATGATGGATGCACCATTTCTCGTAACAAGTACGAGGACTGTGACAGTACTGTTCTTCCGTCTGGCTACAGATACAGTTGACTAGATGACTGGGCTTTAGCGGCCGTTTGAACAACCACGGATGCGCAGTTACCTGGGCGGTCGTGGTCTGGAGACTGCGTTGGGCGTTCAGGTGCCGGCTGCTGAGTAAAGATGCGAAAGCGCACGCAGCGGTGGTGAAAGCACTGCCTGCCTCTCTTCTTTCGGAATGGCTCTTCAGGTGTTCTTCAATCCTCAGAGGTCGGAGAGCGAATGTGCGTGTTTATATGGCGGTAGACAGTAATTTATACTGCTGGGTGAGGGGAGGGTTGTTTATGAACTACTCCATTGTGATTGCCTCTTATATCACCTAATACGAAAGCACTGTAAGGTAAGAAGCCAAGCTTGATTTATCTTAAATCCGTTTTCTCCATTGAAATTTTTGGGAACTTTGTATATTTCCATGGCTTCAGTGAACATTTTAGTGTACTAATGTTTGGTGTTTTCACAAATCAGCCGTTGCAGAACAGCCCCTTGTTAGAAAACACGATATTATGATCATTAAAACAGAAGCACTTGCAAACACCCTAGAAAATGTGCAGAGTAGCATTAGAAATATACAAACATCTGAATAACTTCAATACTGAAGAAGGATTTAAGATAAACCTCGCTTGGCTTCCTGCGTTACAGTGCCTTCGCATTGGTCAATTCAACAGCCAATCACAGCAGAGTAGTTCATAAACAACCCTTTTCCCAAACCAATAGTATAAATTATCATTCCCTGCCATATGAATGCACACCAACGGCCATGTATGCTGAAATCGTCACCACATCACCACCAATACTGCTCGCCGCAGTCGACCACGCAAACCGCAGGACTCCAGTCGACAAGCCGCTCTCGATACCGCTACAGTCGGCACCAACCTACACAGCCACTCCCATCCAAAACCGCAGTTAACACCGCACCTCCTAATTCCGCCTGGCATAACATAAACCGCCATCGCCAGCAGCGCCATCTCGCTAACTTCACCGCTCCAACAATAGCCGGCACCACCTCCAACTCTGCCGCATCTCCTAGGGACACGGCCTACACTTCCGGGCGTTTCAGTGCCATTCGCCGTCGGTGTGCATCGCCGTCTGCCTTCGCGGGTCCTCCTGGAGGAAGCTGGAGCTCCTTGGTTTCAGAAACCAGAATTCATAACCACCATGGTCCTATCTCTCTTGTGCTCCTTGTTTTCCGGGACAGAGCCTACTACAAAACTGTTTGCCCACGGGTATGACTTTCTCGGCCATACCATCCGGATAGAGTCCAGTAGGACAGACAACTGCGGCCGAACAGACCACTACACCGGGCAGGCTCTCTGCCGCCTCCTTAACATCCTATTGCTCCTAGTGGCCTTCCGCCGCCGTGACCTCAGCTGGAACACCGCGCCAACTCCCTCATCTCCTCCCTCGAAACCATGGAGACTCAGCTCGCCATGCTTACAGAGGTTCCATCGTTGTCTGCGATGAGGTCTCCAGACTGAACCGGGGCTAGAGATGCTCAGGGTTTCTGCCGCCAAACGCCTCGCCGCTGTACAAGGGAAACAACAGACCGTCACAAGGAAATTCTCCGCCGTCACCAGGCAGCTAGCCAAACTTCGTCTTACCATGCAAGAGACCGCAGGTGAAGAGGATCTGGAACTCATCACTGCCATCCACAGGAAGCTTCACTGCATCGAGAGGAAAATCGAGGAATCCGTGATGTCCATTTGCCACCATTCGGCAATAGCGTAGATTGAGTTGAGCGGCTGGGCACCCTGAAGGGCTCAGTCGTCGCAATCCTGGGACAATAACATGTAATACACACCGACATCCTCACTCAACTGCAACAGCTATATCCCAGCCACAGGAACCTCGATGAAGGTTACGTCCTCATCAGGAACTCCATCAAGCATCAAGTGCTCCCATCACTTCGAGGGAACGGTTCGGCCGCGCTAATTCATCTTTGTGTTTAAGTTCATCATCTCCAGCATATTAAGCTACGCCAGTAGCAGCTCTCAACACAGTCCATGGTCTCTTTAGAAGCCACTCACAAGAATTTACCTGCGCAGTTTCAGAATTTAATTAAAAAAAAATATTTTAGCCCCGAGGTCCCAGGCAGGGATACGGCAATGCGTGGGAGCTAAGAAGAAATCCTTTACTTCGCTCCTAACTTTTGGCAACAGCACTTTAACTACCTTTGATAAAGGCGTTGCCTCTGCGGAATCCTACTAATTCCCATTTGGTCTTTCCCAGACTTTCTTAGATTGAAAGAATGAACCCACAGTCGTCGGTAGTTTTGACATCTTTCTCTTCTGAGGAAGTCCTCCACAGTTGAGGACGAAACGTCGAGGCTTAATAATTTAATTGTTCAACCTCGGCCTACACCCGGAAAAGACGTTATAGTATACGAATATGGCATGTGTTTTACGGCATTCAAGCGCTAAGGGATAAAGAAGAGGTTGAACTTGTTTGAGAGTTAAATGTTGATGTTCTGTCTTATTTATATTACTTAATTACCCAATGACTCCTTTGCTCTATGATATTAGTTAATTATTTAGAGATATTTGGAGAAAAGTTCGGACACGCGTCTTAGCGGAAAAAAGCTCCCTTCTCTTACATACAGTTCTATATCGTGCAATATGCTTTTGCACTACACGAAAATAACAATTGCTTTGCAAGTTAAATAGGACCTCCATTATTAATCCCTTACATCTGAATCTAAATAGAACAACCATCTCGACAAATTTGTGTAATACATAAAAAAGGAAAAAATATGCATATGTTAGCCGTCTAGAGTATCTCAAAACAGTTCGGTAGATTTTCATTTTTGTCTTTGCAAAGTCTTACATGTTTCCGGTGATTACATATATGATGTGCCCAATGGTTAAATGAATATTTAGAAATTTTTTTTGTTATTCACCAATTTATCTATTTGGTTAAATATTGATGTTAGCGGGATTTTTTGATAGCCTATTCTAACATTTTGAGGCTTTTATAATAATTAACAAAGAAAGAAAGAACGAAAGCTAAGACTTTAGAAATATACCGGCAATTTTTTTATGCTTTCCTTGTGAGCAAAAATAAGTATAAGAATGGGGATAATAGAGTAAATGTCTATTTTCCTCCTATTCCGCAATTGTAATGCTAAAGGTAATTTTATTGGCTTATTTTGAATATATGAGCACGTTAGAAAATTGCCACTTAAAGGAGATAAACGGAGGATTAAATATTAAAAGGAAACAATTTTCCTATCATTAGGCCTAAATTTCTTATGCTCGAAAAATAAATAGAATGCTTAATTATAACAATAACAACAAAACTGAAAACGCACCTTAAACAAAAAGCAAGACTCGCCGGGAAAGAATGCCCTTCCGGTTACGCTAATCTCAATATAAATGTTCTTTGAGCTTCTGCTGGTCTCTGATTCGAAGTCCGCCGACTGCCTTCTCGTGTTGGGAAAGCTGGAAATTAAGCACATCCCCATCCATTTTATTTCAGATGGGTGAAGGTTCAAGTACGGTTCAAGTTTATTAGCTTGGCTTTATTCCAGATATAAAAATAAAGGAGCTAGTAAGTCATTTCCCTTATTCACATAATTAGGCTGTTTCTGTGTCTGTAACTGTTTTCCCAATACTTGTAACAATTTATAAGACTAACTCATTATCGTTACACCCACTCTTCACACAATGTTCAGCGTCTCGTTTACTAAGAAATTAGGTCACAAAGAAGTGTGTACTGCTTGGGCACAATTCTTCCCTTTATATGAAGATGCCCTTATATGCTCATTGGCGCCAGTAATTGTAACAGCTGTTTTGAGTGGTGTTTTACATAGAAGTATGAGGGTTCAATCGCTCGCATTTCTACTGCCATGCTTCTGCTGTCATATATGGACATCCCACATATCTCTGTCTCTTTAAGTTGGTCCTATCTCTCCTACAAGCTGTTACTTCTCCAACTCTGTGTGCTGTTACTAGGATTTGGGAATTCCAAACTGTTTCTGTCTCTTTCTCCGTTCGATCCTTTCTCACATAAAAGCTCTTACTTTTACCAGCTCGCGGTTCTGCTAGTGTCCAGATGCTAATTGCTTTAACTTGCTGGCTTTTTTCCAACGTGTCCTTTACGTTTCTCCATACGTAGTTATAATATTTGGTATTACATGTTATACAATTTACAGTATTTCTGTTATTTATATTTGTTCTCTTCTCTTATTTATTTCCCTTTATTACTATTCGTGTATACCTTTTTATTTGTTTTCCTATAGTTTATTACCATATCTGTGATTATATTAATTATAAGCCCTTGCGCATTGATTATGGGTTATGTGCTCCCCTACACTGTAAAGATGAATTTCTCCTCCACCACAATAATCGTTTTGAAATACGTTTTGTTCAGGATGATACAGTGGTATAAGTGCCTCTCAGTACACACACGTGTTACTTTTGGTTATGTTGAAGCGCAGACATGACCAAAATGTTCTCTTAATACTTTCGGAATGTCTGGTTTTCTTTCGTAAAACCTGGGTTTGATAAAACCCGATAATAAACAATCCTATGTGATTTGCTTTTAAGGAAACTGTTTAAACGTAAATTACGCGTTTTGCATAAAACCTTGGCACATTAAAGTATGTACTTTGTGGGCGTGCAACCAAGAGATTAGGTTACCCAAAGAACACAAGAATGATTTAAACGCAATGTGATTCATTTCTGTTTCTTACCAGCAGTTGAGTCACTACTACCCTTATCTCCACCTAAAGTAGTAATGGCTTGTCATGGGAGCACATAACTCCGCTTTTAATTTCATCGCACAGCAGTTAAAACTTTATTCATTTGATGTGCTTAACTTTTACGTCGCAGGTTTGGGGTTTTTGATTACTGCCACAGAGGGATGTTCTGCCTAGGGAGGCGAGGTAGTTTCAGTTGTTTCACTTGCAAACTGCGAAAATGAGCAGAAAACGAAATAAAGGTAGAAGTAAATTTTTATAAGTAACTTTGAACGAAGGTACAAAGATGTTTCGTCGTTTGAAGGAGACACGTTTAAGTATAATAGTTTTCTTCCTTCCCATTCATTTATGCAAGACGTTTTTGGTTAGATCTGGACATGTAATGAGTAGTGAAGAACTTGTATGTTATAAATTTCTTTGAGGGCAGTGGATAGTGCTTTGAGTTATTTTGTAGATTGTGTCAATCATTGCAGTTCACTTTCACTTTCTTCACTGAAAATCCAGCCTATTCTGCTTCCCCTTATTTTCCTACTTCTTCTGTATCTCTATATATGAATTATATATTTTAATGGTATCTGTCATCCGGTTATACTACTCTTACGTTGAATCACTTCGCAAGCAGTTTCTTTTCATCCAGCCAATTTATTTCCTTATTCTTGAATTGTTAAATCGTAGCATTTATGTAAATATGCAATTGGTGACAAATTACTCTTTTATAGTATTTTGAAGGTACTGTTGCACAGTAGGCGATGTTTAGTGATGCTTAAAGAAGATTTTAAAGGCTGATAGTTCACACTTATCATATTACACATTTATAATTCAGTTAGGGAGTTACCGTACGTGTAATATAGTACAGCAATCGTTTCTCCTCTTTACTTGTTACATGATATTTGAATTCTTTGCATAGTATTTCTTGTAAAGTACTAGTATTATTTTATTGTTTGAAGACATTATTTCTTTTGGCAACCTTACGTAGGCAACAGTGTATTGCCTTCATACACGTACATATGTACATCAGGCTAGTGATTTCTGCGTGTTTCTGTATCAGACAGCACTAAGTAAAATATTAATGGATGTTGTAAATGTTTAATTAGCTTTCATATGAAGGTTATTGACTAATGAGAGTTGAAATAACTAACGGGTTTTGCCATGTATTTATTATTACCGCTTTCCTCATCTAAAATATCTACCCTTAAATAATATGAGGTGGTCCAATGTAATTGGAAAGATTTCACGATTCCAACTAACCAGGGGACCAGTTTAAGGTTTATTTCAAATATACCGAGTAGGTAACAAACTTTATAAAAATATTGTATTGTCCGCCTTTGTAAACAATACTCTACATATTCTGGCACTATCTTATTCTGAATGAAACGAAACCAATAAATTAACTTTGAAGTTTGAAATACATAGCTAATAAAATAATAATATCAGAACTGTAGAGTAGTAACGCAAATGCTTCAATACAGCTACATCCAAGATAATTTAACTCAACTAGAGTAACATTAGAAACTCGAAACTAATAATCACAATAGGAGTTAGTATGCGCATTTCAAATAAATGTTCCGTGAACATTTTCCCACCCCTGATTTTGCGCAGAAACTATTTAGTATTTCCTTCATTATTCAAGGCCACCTGTGCTGTCTGCAGAAAAACGAACGACTTTCATTGGTTACTTGTACAGTCATGCAAAAAGTGATTGAGCGCACTGTGAGAGCAGAACATAAGTCCCACTTCGTATTGCAGCGCGGTGTACACAAGCCAATTTTTACAGCATGCAGCTAGACTTTATTAACAGTCTCTGTAGCATACGTTATCGTCTGTCGAACACACAAGTGGGCTGTGTCTTGAATCACGTCTCGCATTTTTATATGGAGGGGCAGAATAGCATACAACTAGTGCTGTAATCCCAATTCTGCTTTAGCCAATGTGTGAAGAGAAGGCAAAAATATTACTGTCTGATGCCACGCTCATTGAGATTAATACAAATAGGAGGAGCAACCAAAACCCTTTTGACCGAAACAACCAATGACCTGAACCATAAGCCATCAATTACCCTGTATACGATAAATCAATCATGTTACCATAAAAACCATGTTGGTTGTAATAGCGTAGATACGAATGTGTCAACAGACTAGCAATCCAACAATCGGCAGCAGGTCGCCCAGGTTTACCTTGACTGGATGTAAATCGCCACAGTATCTCGCCACAATGCGGCTTTACCTGTGCGACACAGTAGGTAAATAAAGATTTGCGCAAGCGTTTTGTTTTATTGTCAGTAGGCGGAGTTTAGCTTCCTGCATTGATATTGGCTGGGTCTCGGAGAACTCACCTGGGAGGTCATGCGACCAAGTGGTGTCCAAGCCCAATACTGCTTAACTTTGGCGGCCGCTTGCGTGGTCGTCAAGCTAAGCAGGCTAGAAAATGGGCTAGAAATTAAGGAATATCCATATTAGCAGGCGGGCGGTTCACCGCTAGACGGTCACTCATCAAGCCCGATAATTATTAACTTGGGGGACCTTGCGATGGGTAGAAGTGCTAGCCCTTAATCCCGGGTCCCAAGGCATCCTTTGGTAACCGGTACCTCTTTCGTCGTCTTGTTGCTCTGTGGTTATAGCGATTCAGGAAGTACACCAGGTGGTTGGTATGGCACGGAAGTTCGTGTGTATGGTACGGGTTCTCTCACGCACCACGTCCATGTAAGGAAGACCGAAGTGGTTGTTTAGGATATGTGAAAGGAATCTACGCCCGGTATCATAGATCATCTGAAGCATCCTGTTCTGGACGGTCTGCAGCTTTCGGCTGGTGGCTGCTGCCGCCGATCTCCAAGACTCACAGCTATACAGAATCAGGTAATCGCCTGATATAGGCATAGATTGAGGTGCGTAGGCACGGTTGAGTGAAACACAGGGTACAGGTGTGTGAGTACGGCGTGACCGAGGCCGATCTTTGCCCTGCCATGTGTAACGAAAGTGAGCCCGCGATCGAGGATGACTCCGAGATATTTGGCCAAGGAACTCTAGGGATTCTCCTTGTAGCGAGAAAACGTTGGGCGTCATTGTAGCGGGAAATCTTTAGTCCTCTGGGTTGATGCCCTCTGCTGCAGTGTTCTGGTCTCCGGCTACCTCTGCTCAGCGGCTGAAGATTTCTCCATTCCTAATAAATTACCTAGCTATCTAATTTCACTGATATCAAGGTTTTCGCTAGTGAGGCAAATTGAAATACACCGCACTTTCCTTAAAATGTGGTTTATTATAAAATAAGATACTTATGGCCGGCTAGCTTTCCCAATCTTTAACAATTCCCACCATAATAATAAATTAGGGGCCTAATCATGCTTCCCTCCTCCATATGCGCACACGTGTATCCGTCGTCTAGAAAATATCACTGAGTGTCGAAGAGATTCTATAAGAGAGTGAAAATCTGGGGCCTGCTTCCCTCTTTTATACCTAAGCCTAGTGACGCTCACCTACGCGCCTTAAAATGTAACGACATCTCTAATTGGTCCTAAGACAGCATTACCTTATTATGTATTAAAATATTCTACCGCAAAGCTTTTCGCACACCCGCCCTAGTGAAGCGTCCGGAAGCAAACTCAACATCTCTGTCTCTCTCCTTTCTATATCTGTCTCTTTCTATTTCTCCTGATTCCTTTAAGTTCCTTTTTCATTAGCTTGGTGAAACGTGGTAGTCTCTACGTAGAATTACTTTTTATCTAGAATTAGCTAGCTCGCCCTCCCTTACTTATCTAAGCTACAATCTGCTTCGTACATTTCTGGGATGTTTAATATTCTAAAACCTTTTCTTCTTAATTATATTATTAAGTGCAATTCTTGTTTGATATTGATTTATACGTCTATCGGTTATATATGTATATATTATGTGTGTGTAGTGTATCCCCTTTCATCCTCCCCCGCAGCCTCAGAGACCGGATTGATGGCCGACCTCCACCTCTCGCTCCACCTGCCAATGACTCGGAGCTGTCGCTGTAGTTGAGGGACACAAAATAGGACATTGTTTTTGTGTCATAATGAGGACATCGTCCGCATACTGGCACATAACAATCCTGGGTTCCGTAGGGAAGTCCGACATGTAGGCCTCGAAGAGAAGCGGAGACAGTACACTGCCTTTCGGGATTCCGGCGCCTATGGGACGGACTGTTGAAACCTTCCCCTCCATTCACACCCTAAATGTGCGATCCCGGATGAAACTGCTTATCAGGGCGAAATAATTTGGAGGGATGTCTGCCTCCTTGAGTTTTTGCTAAAGGCAGGAAGGCCTTCTCGGCCAATCGCAGTAGCTGCAGTGTCGTGTAGACCCCATGATGAGAACCAAACTGATGATGCAGGAGGAGGTGCCTTTCCTCAAAGAGAGGGGTGAGGCGGGCTAGGAACAACCGTTGAATGACTTTTGAGATAGTCGGGAGTAGACTAACGGAACGGTAACTGCAAGGGATAACCGAATCCTTGCCGGGCTTTAAAATCCATACCATCCTCGCCTCCTGCCAACTAGTTGGAAAGTTCGGAGATAGAGGCAAGAATTGAAGTCAAGTGGATAACGACCTTTCTGGGAAGGTGCCGGAGCATGGGCGCCGTGACTCCATCAAGTTCAGGGGATTTCTTCGGGTTGAGTTTGCGGATCTCGGAAGCCACCTTTTTGGGGTGATTATGGCAAGAGGAACTCCTTGTGGTGTTGCTGTTGCTCCTCATAAAGGTAATCCACAGTCGCCTCCACAATTTTAGTGAAATGTTCGTTCTGGGGGGGGGGGTCCTTCCGAGGTTCAAATTGCAGTTCCAGATGGTCTGCGAACACCTTGGCATTTTCATGTGGCTCAAATTGAGTCTCCCACGAGTGTCATATAGAGGGTGCTGGTACTGGGTTTAATCTTTTCTCAAGGATTTGATAATCCGCCATGGTTTCTTTTCCTGTCGGTTAACGTTCCTCATCGTGTTTTTCAAAGCTACATTCCTGTGCTCACGGAGCAGTCGCCTTGCCCGGGTTTTGAACCGCTGGACTACTGGCCCTATCCTGAGATGGCGGAAACGCTGCTATAGCTTCCCTACAATTGCCTTGGTTGTTAGCAGCTGCCGTAGTTCGTTGAGGATGGTTCGTGCGTTCCGGATGTCAGACGGGATGCTGTGGGTGTGTGAACGTACCACATTCAGGAGCTGTTGGGAGAAATCTGGCGCTGCCGCATCCAGCACATCCATGGAATCGATGCGTTGTCGCGGGTCGCCAGATAGAATCAGTTCCAGGACGGCTGCGTCCTAGTCTATCTTATTTATCCAGTATGGGATGACGAGCTCTGGCATTGCAACCTTGGAATCCACTAGGACTGGGTCATGGTCGGAGTCCAGATCGTTGATTCCTGAAAGGACTACCTGGAATGGTATGTTTTAGTGACCATATTATCGAGAATATCCGTCCTCCGCGGGCCGCATGAAACGTGGCTCCTCTCTGTCCGTTCGTGATTTGGTTCGGGTCTCCGCTGATGAGGTGGTAGAGGCCGTGACTTTTCTGGTTAATAGTGCGGCTTTGCCAGTGCCCGTGCGTCGCGTTGAGGTCTCCTTCAATGAGAACCACAGGATGTAGGTTCGGTAAGGTACGGTAGCCCTGCTTCGTAGAAGCGTTGGTTAAGGGGATCATAAACCGCTATCAGCAGTGTATGGAGCCCGCCAATGACAAGCCGAATGGTATAGGCTTCCACATGCTGAAGCACTGGGAGAGGGAAGGGTGTACGAGCGTTGGGTTAGAGGCAGGATGTTTTCTACTGTTGTTCTTGTTTTTATTCCGCTGGTTTTTCTGGGCCGTTTAACTTCCATGTTGTTGCACGGTCACTTGTTGTGGTTGTGGCACTTCTCGTCGTCGATGTTTGTCAGCGTCGCTGACGTCGACGCCATTGCAGTTGTTGTCGCGGCGGCGTAAGCTCCGACCACTTGCGCACGTGTCCTCGGTCTTTTTGATAGGGGCCGCGAAGGAGACTCCCAGGTGGACGGTTGCCGCTGCCGGTGCTCCTTTTCGGGGCTTTCAATGATCCTCTGTCTAGCCACGCAGCCCTTGTAGACACTAACGTAGTCCTGGTTCGCACGTGCCTTCTCCTGGGGTGCCTTGTCACAATCCCGCAAAAGATCGTGCACAGCACAGCGCAGGCATGCAAGCTTTCGCTCACATTCCAGGTTGGAGTGGTGGAAGGTATACATCTGTGGCACTGCACTGGTCCACCTTGGCCATAAAGTGTTCAACCTTTATGACTGTGTGGAAAAGCACCCAAACAGTATCGATGGGCTGCATCTCCTCGCCAGGGACCTTGTCCACAACGACGGGGTAGAAAGGCATCGGAACCTTCACCAAATCTTCTTCGGTGACGACTGTCTTCCTTTGTTGGGCCACAGCCGAGGAAAGAATATTATGCTCTTCTAAAAGAGCAACCCTGACGGCGTCTGGGTGGCACTCGGAGTCAAGCCCCCATACGACCCTATGTGGGTGTTCAGGTGAGTAAGAGTAGTATGGGATGTTTAAGTGCTTTAAAACCTGATTTGCCACCTCAAAATCCACAGGTGTAAAGGTCTGTAGGTGGACCTTGCGTGGCGCTCTCTTGGCCTGAATGCCGTCTGTTATATTATCCGCTAGCCGTCACATGACTCCTACATAGTCCCTGTAGGAGACCGCAATGACCGGTGGTAGCTTTGCCCCCTTCTGGATGAGGGTCTGTGGAGGTGATTGCAAGCTCACGCCCGAGTCGTTTCTGGAACCAGAGGTGGCTTTTTCCTTCCCTCGAGAACATTAAAGCCGTCGAGATAGGACTCCTTGCCTTCTGTTTCAGGCAGAGGAGTGAGGGAGGGGAAAGAGGGACAACTGGTGCTGTATCGATTACTATCCTCTGAGGGGCCGAAGAATTCCGCTTGGATCCCTTGGATGGAAATACAGTATGGGAGAAGCTAGGGTGCTTGGTCCTGGTTGTTGCCCCTCATTGGGGTCCAGTATCAGCGCTATTGCCCTACGGCAGTTCGCAGACGACCGGACTTCTGTTAAGGAGGCGCCTACGTGAGCCATATCGGCCCTCGGTGCCGGACCAGAGATCCCGATCCTTGGCTGCGGTCTTGGGAGCCCACTGTGTCGTTATCTGTCTATCAGTCAGTCAGAAGTCCCGGAAAGAAGGATAACAATTAGAGAGGACTATGAAAAGGAGATGAATCTGCTTGAACCGTTGGACTTTGACGAGACCGGGGATAAGATTTCCGGGGAAGGTAAGTCTAATGCTTGCCCAGCTCCGCTCGACGATTGGCCTGGCCGGACATTCTTCTGGCGGGCTAGAAGGGGATACAAGACAACTGCCACTGGTGAAGGCGGTTTGCACTCTCGCGGCCGAGCGGCAAGCTATAAAAGGTGCATTGCCCACTGCTTGCCGCTATGATGAGGGCTGCCGGTGCGTTAGCAACTGCCAAGAGTTACCGCTAGGTACCGCTGAGGTGTCCCAAACTGCGGCAAATGATGGCCCTGACTTTCCCAGGATGGTGCTGCGTTGCCCAAGAAAACTGCAGAAGCCTCCAAAGTAGATGTTTATTTCTCGGTTTCACGATGCTGAATGCGTGGCAACAGACCTTTTGAAACCCAAGCATATATACGTCCGAGGTAACGCCTTGAGCACTGACAAACCTTGGTTTAAATCTCAGTGATAAATATGCTTTTTGTTTCTTCTATGTTTGATATATACTTCACATTCATAACTTAAACTAATTTTCCACAATGTTTGTTATAAATTGAGCGTCAAATGTATAATAGCCAATGCTTCCAACTGCTGGGTTCTTTTATAGTTGTTTTGTTTCCTTTCTTTCCCTGTTGGTCATACACTGTGCCGTTTTCGCCTCCCCCATGGTTATGGCTCATGCAACCAGCACGTCACAATGTTCCGGAGTGACGACATCATTCATAGCCAGAGATAGAAACATTCAAAGCTTCGAACAACATCATGAGTGACGTAAGACATCACCTCACCACGTAATGCATCATCGACATTCATCATTGGCTGGTTTGCGACACACCACTGGCGCTAGTGCACATACGCTCTGCGACGGTTCCAGCAACTCCTGGGCAGACAGACAAAAGCAGGGACCGAGGCGGAACAACTAGCCATGGTGACAGTCAGGTTTTCGGCATAATTCACCAAGAGAGGTTTTGGCCTTTTCTAAATTATCTTTTACACTTTATTCGGTAAGCTTTGAAATTTAACCTTTAACTGTTGATGACTTTTCTAAATTCTTTTAAGGGAGAGTTATTGACATTTGCATTTAATGTAACTTTATTATATTCCTCACTGTGTTACAAAAACTTTAAGCTCATATGGCAGCTTTAAGTGTACAAAGCGCAAGAAAATATCACATTGTATTTAAGCATAGTAATGTTAAAGTAAGCTGATTTAAGCATTGTGAATGGATATATCACTTTAAAATAAAGTGTTAATCTATGTGTTGTTGGAATTTCCTAGTTTCAAGCTCCTAAGCAATAGTCCCTTTTCACGGTAACTTTCCCTCTGGGTATGATAAACATAAAGCTGTAAGCAGACAGCGCGCATTGGTGCAACACTTCTGCTTAGTTTCATTAATTACGAAAGAGGTTTTCGATGGCTACTAGTACCTACAACGGTGCATTCATTTATACTTGAGCAATACCGCAGCGGTTGATAACCGCTGTTCTTACTCCGGTTTTACAGGGCTATACTGCCATCAGAGCAGCTAGCATTTGTGATGTTCCACATTCCGCTCCGAGGAGGTAGGTGAAATTGCATCGAGAAAATAGGCAGATTACTGCAGGGAAGAGTAGAAGACTTTCATGTGTACCTATAGAGAATGAAGACAGGTCTCTCTTGGCAGAGACCGAAAGAAATCCGTTTCTAACGACCGTTGAATATAAGGCTTTGTAGTGCACGAATGGTTATCAACCGTTGTAAGTATTCCGGATTTCGGCACAGACGTTTGGAAATGAATCAAGAACTCACCGAAGCCCACAAAATTGAAGGTTGTCATTTGCTGTAGCGTATGAGAACCTCGATTGAGCGAAGTAATTTTCTCGTACGAAGTTATATTCTGTACTGCCAATTCTACCGTGTTTACAGACCCAGTAGGACTCGCTTTGATAGACGCTATCTGGTTACTCGTGCAAGGAGTGTCGAACAAGCATTACTTCTGGACGTGGTTATCCCGGGAAGGGGCAGGTATGCTGCAACATATTCATTAAAAGCAGAATGGGGAGTGTCTGCCCGGGAGCGTTATCCTGAAGGTATTCTTATATTCCAAAAGAACAAGAATTCGGTCCACAGGTTGGCCAAGTTTCAAAAGTGATTTTCGGGGAACACGGATATTTTAGAGCGAAACCGCGGCCTCCGAATACAACAGATTTGAACCCAATAGAATGTGTTTGGACGAAAGTAAAGCAGAGGCTTTCACGAGGTCCTAGATATTATAATGCTGCCCAACTCTGGTGTGCCATGACAGACACTTGCATCACCGATAGCATACCTATCTCAGCTGAAGAAGATGAGCCAACTTACCGTCCGCCCCTAAGAGCTTTTGCTTTGGACCTTTTGACCTGTACGGTAACAATTCCAGTTTAATCTCATTTTATTAATTCGGTGGGTAGGATAGTTACGACGATCTGAAAGAGATGAGAATGTCAAAGAATTTTAGGGCATTAACTATATTAAATGCGGAAGCCCCTGCAGCTGAGGTCGTTTCAAATGACCTGAAAGCTAAGTTTGGTTGACGCTTCCGGAATCCAGCAATCCAATCCTTTCCCGCCATTCTACTCTGTCGATTGAAACTATGTTTGAATTTATTCTTTTCAGCCAGTTAATATGCGATGTTAAGTCTGCTATAGGCATACCAAAGAAACATATCTCGGAACACAACAGATTATCCACAATCTTCTGCTCTTTTTCTGGATTGAAAATCTTTCGATGTTTTCCCAATATCTTCTTATTTTCTGTGGCATTCTTATTTTTTGTTAAGGACTCATCTCTTCAAGGTTTTCCTGGGCACTCCGAAAGTGGTTGAAACATTTGCAAACTTCATTCCATCTTCTCTCACTGCTTGTATAGCTAGCACCATTGCATATGAATCCCAACACTGCTGATTTCCTTTCCTGTGTCAGGGTTACAAGCAACAGGCAGTTCCTGAAATAAAAGCATAGAAATGAAAATTAACGCTTAAAAACAAGGTACCAGACTAAGGAGGTATTTGCCTAAAAATAACTTAAAAAATGCAACATTTGTATAACTTCATAACCAAAATCTGAGATATAAATATTTTCTTTTCTTTTTTACTTTTATGAATATTGTCACTTAATCGTCAATGTTACCTAAGTATCCGCTCAAAGTTTTTTCTATATGGGACATGGAAATAATCCAAAAAGGAGCGGAAAAAGGAATTGGCACTCTGCGGGCAAAGTGGCCAGGCTGGTGGCCAGCTTGCTCGCATTGATACCATTACACTACAGCCAAACTACAAAAACCCACAGGAACAACTCGATCACCAAAGCTTGATTTTTGGAGTCAAGAAAACACTCTTTAAAAACAATTGCGTTCAAAAACGGTAAGCCACTTGGTTTCATAGTAATAAATATACAAACTGAGCACTTTACCTTACATCAGGATGATAATAAAACAAACAAACGATAAGAACTTTAAAAGACGACATGCAAAACGGATCGAGATTCTTGCGGTGACTGAGGCATTGAGTGGAAAGAGTACAGAAATTCTCCGTGTGATAAAAACACCTCAAGGACCCTAAAACTCTTATGGCCATATTGCCCGCTCCTCCCCTACTATGATTAAGGAGATAAAAATAAGATTAATAGAAAGGGGTACAAATAACCTGATGTATTATATTCACATACCCTCTGTATCCTCTATGGCATATTAATGGAAATACAAGTTATTGTTAAGAAAGTTTATTTTCCTATCCACATCATTTTAATGGAAGCATTTCGTTATAGAAACAAAGTTAAACGTCTTAGACCTGGACCCTATATACTGGCTTAAAATTTCATACTCTTTCCGTAACATCGCAAGAAACAACTGAAAATGGACAGGACTTTGAAGAAAGGCTAAGAATTGAACAATTTTTACCATGAATAACGGATATCTCGGAAATGGCTGATGCCCAAAAAAAGTTATCCGAAATAAATTTTGTGTTTTAAAGAGATCTTGTAAGGTATGTGTTCGTCTATCGCTTAACGCTTACCAGTTAGACAAAATTATACAAATTGCATTTGGATGAAGCGCACATCACAGCAATTCCCAGAACATTTTATTTGCCATGTAAAAATCTTTCATATATTATATTTTAATCAAAATCGAAATTTCGAAAAATATTCCATGTGAAGGGTAGTTTGAGATGGGGGAATTTCTTGAAAATCTTATGTCGCATCTTTCAAGGATATTAAAATAAAATTCCAAGTTTGGTAACTATTCGACTTTCTGTTTTTGAGTTCTGCTGTGCATAGACAACGCACACACACGGACATTGTTCTAAAAATATTTTTGGGTTCAGGGGACTGAAAACTTATTTTCGGTTAAATTTTTATATACATTTTTTTGGGTTTCTACCATAATTCCCTTACTTAGTATACCTAATGGAGAAAGTAAAAATGTATACACTCTATGATTATCAATATGTTTGTAATGGACTGGAAACAAGTGTTAATTTGGTGAGGATGTAGCTCATTCCCTAGAATTTCGGTGGCCTTGGATTGGTAACGTTTGTTTTGTTTATTTGGATGACGTTAAGAGCGGCGCCAAATGGCGACTACTACAAGGCTATCTAAAATTGGAAAAAACAGGTGCGGTTTGTCTTGAAAAGCAGTAGACATCGATTTTAGCTGCAATCTGAAAGCTGGATGGGGACGAGAGATTTTATCTGCAACACAATAGTGCCCCAGGTCACTACCATCAAGACTTCAGAGCGTACCTTGATGAAACTTTTCCTGGACAATGGATAAGCCCAAGAGGCGCTATCCAGCACGGTTCACGGCCCTCAGTCCTAACGCCTGTATACTTCTAACTCTGGAAAACCCTAAATGATGTTTTGTATCAGGAAATGCCACCACCTACACCGAGCGCACTATGAGAAAACATTGAATTATAATGTGGAACGATTCCACTTACATGTTAGAGCAGGTTGTTTGTTCGGCGGCATCGACTGTGCTTTGACTATTGATGATGGCTACTTCGACAACTTCGGTAAGTTGAAATGAACCTGGGGCAAAGTCTTATAATTTGTACCATTTTGACTATTTTTAGAATAACTCGAAATTGTCGAATCATTTCCGGAATTTGATAATTGTAAACGTCATCCTTTAAGCTGGGAGGACCCGGAAGGTTATAATTTATAAATTATTATACAACGTGGTACAATGTATAATCAGGTGTTGTAAATTGTACGACTGGGATTTTAAACTGGACCACTAGCAGAATGTAGCACATTTCAATGTAAACAAATAATGTTACTTATTTAACATGAACTTCTTCTATGACTAATATCAGATATTTTTTTTTGCGGTACTAAACACTATTTTGCTGTTAAATTTGGAAACGAATTAGATCAATTTGGTGTTATGCTTTGAATAGCTACTTAATTCTCTTAAGTTCCACAATCAGGACAGTACAAAAAACTTCTGTTTTTACCAACTTTAAAACACTTTGTATGAAAACAGACATCACATTTCAAACACCTGATTATATCCTCTTCTATATCTTCTTCGCAGATGTTGCAGCACCAGCTGGAGGTTACTTGATCCATTGCAGGTCTTAAAAATATCTCCTTTATTATTATTGTTATCCAAGAGAAGTTTTTCATAAGAACTACAGGTTATTAAAGCAGAGGAGGTAGTTGCTCTAATTCCTTTATTTTTTCCAAAGCAGGAACACGTGGTAATCAGCAGTTAAAAGTGACTCCATAGCAATTGTAATTGTTTAAAATGTCACGTTTAGGTTTAGCGCCTGATGCTGTTCTGTCTCATTTCGTTCTCCCCCAGTGGGAGATAATGTGGGTAGAAATTAGAATGTTGGAAAATATGTGGATCCAAAGGCAATACTCCTGCTTTAGATTAACTACTAATTGCATTTTGGACAGTAGCAGCTTTACTATAGCCCTCCCCCAATAATCCTGATATTCGTGTTTGGGTAATATAACTCTATGGATAACTCGGAGCCACTTGTCAGTTGCTTGTTTGTAATATGACATAAGGGATTTGAAAAATTCCACATCCAATGTCGGGAGTTTGTGAGGGGTATGTGATGGAAGACAAAGCACGATCACTCCATTTTCTCTGGCTAGGTTTATAGCTTGCAAATTTTTACTGTGGCCTCAAGAATTATGACCACCTTCCTGCTGGCACAAGGTGTTACTGTCCGGATAAAGTGTTGCAACCACTGGACAAACAAATAACTTGTCATCCAGCCACTGCCAGAAATTGCATATTGTGTTCCAGGTGATGCACCAGCTTTCAGATCCTCGAGAATCTTTTCCTTTTAAATACATGGAGTGGCAGTATATACATACTAGAAGCACTGAAGCAGCCGACACAAGTTGTATTTGTAACTCTCTCCGCGCTGGTTATAGCACCTACTTGTTGCTTTCCTTTCAGAGCAAGGATTTTTTGAGGCTTTAGAACTATTGAAAGTACAGTTTCATCCATATTGAATATATGATTGGCTTGAAATCCGTTCTGGTCGATATGTTCGTGAGAGTATCAAAGAAACAGCTTCTTTATTAAAATCGAAGGCTCTTGCTGCCGAAGTAGCTTCTGGTTGGCGGAGGGATAGTGCCGGATGACGGGACATGGAACTGTAGTACCACTGCTTTCCAGCCTTTCCATTTTTTGAATCTATGTTGAATTCCATTAATTTCAACAACTTATGAAGGTTACGCCGTAAACATCCAAAAATGTGCAATTCCATTAGCAAAACATGAGTAAGTAGTTCATTTTCTAGCTCTTTAGGGAGATCTGGGGCACCCAAACATTCTTCAGTCCCTCACAAGCTTTCAAATTTTTATTCTCCACTCTTCTCTTCAATGTTGGTTTGGGCATACAATATGTCTACATATTTTATTGAGGCCTTATCACCATTTCTGAAGGAGCACAATGCTCTTTCCATATCTTCCTGACTCTAGAGGCCATATTTCTTTCTTTCTGCCAAATAAAAGGATAACTATAAACAAAATATTAGGTATCACATAAATTTCTTGGTTTTATCGTTAAAATTTGCATACTAGTTCTCCGCGTTAGTAAACACAAATAATTTTATAAACATTATTGCAAATTTATAGATTGTTATAAGAATGAGTAACAAAGTGTGTAACTATAAGGTTGTACTGTCTTGGTATAAAACATTACTTTCAGCTCACAATAAGAGTAATTTAATTAGAAGCAAATAATTACGATTTCACATACAATATTACATTAATATCTAGGGTCTGTATCTGTTGCAAAGCATTTATTATAATTCGTGCCACTACAAAATATAAGAAACATGGTGGTACAATTTACGTGACTTAGCTGCTTTATATATTTAATGTTGGTTTTCCCCAAAGGAGAAACTATTTCAAGTATTAGCACACGATATTAATTATACAAGAATCAAGTAACATGCGTGCAAAACAGAAAGTAAATCAACATACGTGTGAGTCTGCAGAAACTTAGCAGTTTACAGAGAAGAATTACTTCGCACAGCTGGAAATCAAACCATGAACTACAACACGATTTGTTTGGCGCCTACGTTAGCAATACTCACAACAGCCTCGCGCGTTGTTGTAATACACATTCCCTCCGCTTGGCAGCATGATTATACACATTGTTTCAGATATAAGACCGGTAGAATTAATGAGACTGTACCCTACATATTCACCAAATTTGAGCCTTGTACCTCAAATTATTACAAAGTTATTGATGATCAAAAAGTTGACCTCTCTGTAGTTCTCGGGTAGCGTTAAAAATTTGGCAACTCAGGTATATCATTTATGTTATAGAGGAGCAAGAATATGCATTGTTAGGGAAATGGGTTGCAATAATATCCTTGTGTTCTCGCCGAAATACATGTCAAAACGGCTAGCGCGTTTTCAAGATATAGATCTCTGTAGTTCAATTCCTGTAGCTTTAATAATCATGGTGTTCGCTTGTGTGTGTCGAAATCTAAAATCTGGAATTTTCAGCATTTCAAAACGTGGCTCCCTCCCAACCGAATCGCATTCTTTATGAAATATAGCTTAATAATATCACATTAATTACAACAAAAATGGCGACATATGCATATATACACATACGATGTTAAATCAGGTAATTAAAGAGAGTAATAGTTTAGAGATTCGGTACTCACATTATGTCGATGAAATTTACTGTTTACGGTGCACAGTAAATTTGTTTTGTTTATACGCTTTGTAATTTGTAATTTTCTGTGAACAACATCAGTAGTGTTTCGCTTTCATCACGTGCGTTCACAAGTTCCATTTTTGTCTTTCCTCTTTTATAATCAATTACTTCATGTTGTTTAGAAACTGATACTGTCGTTCTGATCTTTGATTTAACAGCTTAACCGTTGACCATAATCCATAATTATACCTTCGATCATAAAACTACTCTCGTTAATACCTAAAGGTAATATTTTGTTAAATTTTCTTATTGAGTTAAATTGTTGCTTAGGAGCTCTGAATTAAATGCTTTAACCATCTTATTTTCCTGCAGCTTTCTTAATGCAAAAAACTTATATAAGCACGCCTATGGGTATTTACAAAAGACATAAACACTTTACACATAATAACATAGGCACCAAGGTTACATTTCCGTGTTACAAGTTATCCACTATATTTTCATAAAATGGTTTAAGTGGAGTCGAAATGCCTTCTTTTGCCAATTTTAATTAATGACCCATTGTATAGAAAAATACTTAAAATAATTAGTTTCATTTTTCAGGGAATGTTCAGCAATACCTTTACAATAGATCGATAAAAAATCAAATTTCCTTTATCAGAAACAAAACAATGATTCCGTTCAATACAGAGCCTAAAATATTATTGAAAAATAATAGATAACTATATCTAAACCCAATCTTTGTGATTCCTGTGAGTCATTTTACAAAAGTACATATTTATTTATCTCAGTACATGATTTTTTGGGTTACCAGACGGAAAATAGGATGAGGTATGCCAAAGTTTTATACCACTATTTTTCAGTGTTTCAGTAAAGCATTTACTTCTATAACCGTAGCGTTGCCTACTTTTTCTCGAATAGGAAAGCAATTTCTCGAAGTTTATGTGTATATGCTTTGCTGGGTGTCATTTCAAAAGAATTCAGGGATATCTGAGAATACTTCTAGATTTTTCTTATCAAAATTCTAAACA
The DNA here is from genome assembly GCA_030765065.1 of Deroplatys truncata. Classification (NCBI taxonomy): domain Eukaryota; kingdom Metazoa; phylum Arthropoda; class Insecta; order Mantodea; family Mantidae; genus Deroplatys; species Deroplatys truncata. The sequence continues at coordinate 178,365,490 of CM060977.1, read as the reverse complement.
ATTCTTACCTATTTTCTTCATCTAAGTAACTTGTCTGATTTACTTTTACCCTATAAAAATGCTCTAGGTCATCGCTGTTCTCTGTACCATAGTACTTATTCGCTTCGTAATAATAAGAAATTTCAAGGGAAACTCCTCGTGTATTTATCAATTACTTTGATTTCTTCATCATACTCTATTTCTCCCCCGTTCTCAATATAAACTTCTTTAGCATTCACTTCGCTAGTTCCATGATTCCTATTTTAATACATTCCACTAAGGAAGCATCTCCCCTTATTTCTTCCTCCTTTTTAACCCTGATCACTTGCTCTGACATGCTATCCTCAACGAAGTGTACTACAATAGCTTCCCTTCCCTGTATCTAATTTCGCAAATCTATTTCCAAAGCTGATAGAGGCACCTCATGGATATAAATAATCACATCCAGTTATAACATCTGTGACTAATCTTGGTACTACAAGAAACAAAATTTCGATAGCAACTCCATTTACTTCTACACATAACGTCACTTGGAATTTCGCTTTTTCTTTCTTCTTGCCAATTGCTAATTAACAAAATTCTCCACTACCGGTAATGACATAACTTTCATCCCACTTTTTATCACTCAATAGGTTTTATCAACCCTGTTCAATTTTGTGAAGAGACTGTATACAGTTTGCACCAGTATCTATTATCGCAGTGTATTCTTTCCCATTGATTCCTATTTTTATCCTCAGCCGATCAATGCTTTTTCATTTTCTTCGCATCTCTTTGAAATTTCTCTGTCTTTCTTAATCATTAATGTTTGTCTTCTAGAAACCCTTACTTCCACGCAATTAACACAATTTTTTTTGTTCTTATTCTTATTCCTTGCTGAAGCCGCGTGTGACTGGGAACAGCTTTTCCGTGCAAGCTGCTAATTGCACTTGTGCCTCTTAAACTATTTACATTACAATTTTCACTCATCTTTTTCAGGGCATTTCCTGCTATTTTTCTAGTCATTTTAACTACTTCTGCCCTGACTCTGTCCATTGGTGAAGTTCTCCAACTTCTGTTTCTATCCTCTTGTCTGGGCGATCTAAGTCGAAACTCATAATTATTTTTTGGGTCTCCAAAATCATTGCCTGAGTAAACTTTACCTCTAAACAGCTAAAATGTTTGCCTCTAGGTCTATCTAATCTTTCCACATTCATATAATTAACCTGAACATGTCTATCTCTGCTCTCTAAATTTCTATTTTGATGGCTCCTATCAAACTAATTTCTATTTCTCTTCTCCCACTGTGCCGGTTCTGATCTAGACCCCGCACCTCTCTATCTATTCCTAACGTCATTTTGATTTGCATTTCTATGAAACTGGCCATTCTCCGAAGAAATGTGAATCTTCCATTGCGTTTCTTGCTTAATTTCTGTTAATTTCTCCCTCGGGTTTCGTTTGTTACTCTCAGCAAATCAATCATAGGCCAAAGAATGGAAGGTAGCAAAGATTGTTTGCGAGTTAACAACAATTAAAGTATCTACATAATTCAATTCGAGAACTCTCCTTTTTCGTTATAACTACGTAGTATCATCACACATTTAGCAAGTCACTTCCAGTGATATAAATTGCACAAGAGAATCACCATTTTGGACTAAGATGTATGTAGTACAACTAACCTCAACCTTAGCCGTGATAACGACTGACCTACATAACATTCGAGGTAAAGCTACACATACTGATTCTGCCACTAGTTATGCAACTATTACACGTTCGACACCAACCAAAGACCAGGCAATAGTTGTAGAAGCCATTGATCAGATACCACTGAAGGAATATGTTATTGCTATAGAAAAACTCAGAGACCCCCTCTAAAATTACGTATGTTTCCCGCATATCCAACTCCAGAATATGCATGTACCTGGCTAATAACTGTGTAGCAGCAGATTTAGTTAATAAGCACTCCAAAGTTAAAATAAGCAACATGCATCTATAGTGAGGGCACACTTATCACACAACACATAGAGTAGTGATCTCCAATCTCCAACCTAGTAATGTCCTGTGATACCTGACCGTGAAATAAAACAATGCTTATTACACCAAACTGGTGGAATTCCAGTCTCCCATCTACAACCTATAAGGCAGGAATTTCAAAACTTGGTTTCCCATATATCCTGATCTTTTGAAGGCAAATGTTTATCAAGCCTACTGACCTAGACAAACTACCAAACAGTATGCAAATTAGATTTGATGAAGCTAATTACTGGGTGTATCTTAATAGGATACAACTACTTGCTTCTTGTGTGAGCAAGAAGGTCATGAAGCAAACCAACGTAAAAATAACTTTAGTGACAACACATGGGAATATCTCGGTCTATCACTACACAATACATGAAGCCAGTAAACCAGCTTTATCTGAGTTCTTGCTATTAGAAAAACACTCATAATGTAGCCAGAAACACAACAATCCCCCTCCTAGTCCAAAGACTCACACTAGTACGAAAGACAAGACAGAAGCTCCTACACCTGCTCTCTACTCCAAGATCAATGTCCAAAGCAGATAACTAGCATAAACTTGATAGAGAGCCCAAAAATGAAAGAGCAAGAATCGCCAGCTTAATTCAAATGTACTTACCCATCTAGCAGCCCCTGACCTTCAGTGGAAGATGAACTTTGTAATACACGCTCTGATTCAATTATTGAGAACTATAATAAGGCGTTAAACATGTCAAAAGAAAAGTAAAACCTGCTAATAAGAAAGCTCAAGTACTCGAAGCTTTATTTCCACTTAAATTATTGAGGCTAAACCAGAGGATTTTATCCCCAACTACTCACAGCTATTTGCTTTCATACTAAATGCAAGTGATACTAAAGACATAGTTACAGAGGCTTTGAATTACACAAAATATATCCAAAGCCTTGCAGATAACCTCAAGAAGTTACACCAATGTCTTAAAGGCTAGAGTATTAAAAATTGAAGCACTCGAATCCAGAAACAGCTATATTACCAGTGTCTTTGGAGAAATCATTAGGTGACAATTTACACACACATTATTCTACCAGTCCAACAACTAAGCCAAAGATGAATTATAAAAAGCATGGTGGAGAAACTTTCAAGCTTACCTAAATGAAAACATATGAAATTTAACACCAGCGTGGGATTTCCATAAGATAACAATTAACTCTATAGTAAAGAATTTTTCAAGTCTAGTAAATACAGCTGCTGATATCAATATTCCAAAGAACAAGCCAAAATGTCTTTGATAGAGATTGCTTGATATTATGGGAGAAAGTAAATGGCATTAGTCGTGTTTTGTTTAGAGGACGTTATGATAGTCATTTTAGAGCGAATTAAATTTTTTAAATGGGAACCTACAATTAGGGTCAAATTAAATTGATCCAAAATGGCCATCCAACGTCCTCCAAATAAAACACGACTAATGCATTTACTTTCCTCCATGGTATCAAGCAATTTTTATTAAAGACATATTTCTTTACAAAGCTTAGTTTTCGGAAATATTGTACAATCTCAACTTAAATGGTCCACCCTGTGTAATGAAGACACCGACCAAGATGTTAATAAACGGTTAAGTATAGAATAATTACGAAGGGCATTAAATAGAGGTAGAAGGCAGGACCTGATAATAATACATATGAGATACTGAAGTTTCTGCCTGCAAGAGATTTCAACTATCTCCTGCAAATATACAACCACATTTGGATCTACAAGGTGTTCGTTCCCAGACCAATGGTCTCCACCATCATCATCCCTGGCAAAGACAATACTAATTCTCAAAGTTATCGACCAATTGCTTAACTTGCTGTTTGTATAAACGAATGGAAAGTGTTGTAAATGACCGCTTAAGATGGATCCTAGAGCATCAGGGTTTCTTCTCCAAGATGCAAAGTGGATTTCGTGTTTTTCATTCCACCCTAGATAATCTCATACTCTTGGAGTCTGGAATATGAGAAGCGTCTATTAACTTTCAGAATCCAACTATTGCTAGTCTTGATATGGAAAAAACTTATGAAACCATTTGGAAGATACTTCTGACTAACAATATTACAGGAAATATGCTAGTTTTAATTCATAATTTTACAGCAAATAACTATACATGTCCGAACAAACGGTATTGTTTATAATACAGTAAGAACAGAAAATGGAATCCCTCAACCTGTGTTAAGTGTAACTCTGTTTCTAATAGCAATTAATGGCATCTTGGACAACATTCCCTCCCCATTAAAAGGATGTTTATTTGCAGATGATTTGACATTGCTTTGTAGAGGAATTGACCTATCACTAAATAATAAGTAAATGCAAGCTGTTCTAAACATAACTAAAAACGGGTCCAGAAAATCGGCTTTAAACCCTTTAAATCAAAATATAAGTCCATAAAAATCAGAAAAGGCAAATTCTCAGATGTTCTACCTGATTTATACATTAATGGAGAGTAACTAAAAGTTTAAAAACAACTTAAGTTATTAGGACTTACATTTCACAATAAATTAACATGGCTTCTAATTCTTAAAAATCTAAGAAACAACTGTATACAGGCATTGAATGTTATGAAGGTTCTGTCATCTAACAACTGGAGTGCATAGTATTCAATGCTGATGCAAACATACCAGACTACAATTCAAGCTAATTTGGATTATGAGGCCACAGTTTACGATTCTGCATCTCCAGCTGCACTTAAAGTGTTAGATATTATTCAAAGTTCTTCATTAAGAATAGCAACTGGATAATTCTATGGCAGTCCGAGTAAGAAACTGCAATTTGAAATACATGAAATACTCCTAAACAGTAGAAGAAAACAATTAACTCTACATTATACACTTAAAGTAGCAGTAAACAGAACTCCACCTTCATTTACTTGCCGATTTTCCAGAAGATATGATAAATATCCTGAAAGCAGAGTCAAACAGATTTTGCCACACTTAAAAGTAATAAAATACTATAAAGAGCTTAATTTTACCATCTCGGAGGGGATGGGGGTTTTAATAGTAGCCAAGGTGATAATCTATTAAAACCTATAATAAAATTATATATACTGCATTAAACCTAAGAAGAAATTAATCAATTGGTATTTAAATGCATGTGCAATGAAATTAAGAATTAACTCTTTAATTACATATCAAGATATACAGATGGATCTAAAACTAATGAAGGGAGTGGATGTGCAGTAGTGTTCAGAGACAACATTCTGTCATTTTAACTATCTAATTTATTCTCTTTTTTACCTTGTATTGCACTTTATCAAACAGCAATGCTGAATATTGAAAATATGGAAAACCAACATTTCATTGTTTTTCCTGACTCTCTCAGTTCCTACAAGCAATTAGTAACCCTTGGACAATATGTGTTCTAACAAGACATTCAGATCCACATCAATTAATTGAAGATAAAGGAAAAAGTAATTACTATTTCATGGATACCTTCAAATTATGGCATTACTGCTAATGAACTGGCAGACCTTGCAGAAAAGCTAAGCAATCAAGAATATGGAAACACATCACAGAGATTTACTGCCATTCATCAATAAGAAGTTTAAGAAGATTTGAACCACATACTACGATGGAAGAGGCAATTTACTTTTATATGAATAAAATGTCATCTGTATACAGGGTGAAGCATCTAAGTTCAGACTGTACAATACCTCCAAAACTAAGCGTTGTAGAACGAAATGTGTTGAATAAAAGTTGCTTGATATTATTGGGGAAAGTAAATGCCATTAGCCATGTTTTAATTGAAAGATGTTTCAATTGTCAGTTTAGGGTCAATTTAAATTTATCCAAATTGTATATTCCATTTAAAAATTAAATTTACTCTAAAATGACCAACATAGCGTCCACCAAACAAAACACGACTAATGCCATTTACTTTCCCCAATAATGTCAAGCAAAATTTTTTGAAATACATTTCTTTCTACAACGCTTAGATATGGAGATATTGTACAGCCTGAACTTAAATGGTTCAGCCTGTATAAGTTACAAGACGAGATCAAATTTTATTGACAATATTACGAGTTGTACTCACCAAACAACTCACTCCTATCAGATATTCAAAGATGAGCCGCCAGTATCAGCTCCTGTAGAACACTCCTAACAGCAAACCACACGCTTATAGAATGCACTACATATCTACAGTACTTCTAGGAAGAAACACAAAATTTTAGAAATTACTACATTTCTGAAAAATCTAAAGTTCTTTCATAATACTAGGTGTTATTTTAAACATAAATCAAGTTAAATTGTAACACTTTACTTTGCACTCCTTAATAATTTGCCATGCTACTGAGCACTGTTAATTACCTATGTAATATTCCTATTATGGTCTAAGAATAGCGCTTGTTGCTCCATAATGGATGTCTAATGTATTGTATGTAATATTGTGATCGCAAAAGAACCATTGAGTTCTAGACCTTAAATACTGCTGAATAGTTTCTGGAAAATATGTTGTGACAGCATTTATCAGATCTTTATCACTATTTGTGGATCCAACATTCACGATTTCCTTGTTAATTTCAGAAAGTAATTTAACAATTGAATAGTCAGATCTCTGGCTATATTTTCGTTACTCAACTCTAATCTAATGCCTGCTTACCTACTTGCTCTCCAATATCTACTCATGAAAACATATTGGAAAGGTCCTGAAGTCATTGTCATTTTCTACAGTTATATCTAACCAAGTATGCATTTCCCTTAAGACATTACACAACTATGGTCATTTTTACTCCTCCGGTATACATTTTACAGTGAAATATTCCTGCAATTCTCGAATGAAAGATTTTGGATTATCTGAACACTCATTTTCAGAGTGCCATTTCCTTTAAGATATGATTCAGCCAGAACATTTATGCTTCTGATCTATATTTGTCTGTACATTAATTCGTCTAGGCTCATTACTGGAAGTGCCTGCACCTACATTTGATAACGAGATGTCCGCTAACACATTTTGTACCTCTTCATCTCGTGCTGCTGGTTCTAATACACATCTCATTTCTGTTACATCTGTTGCTATACCCTTAAGCTAATCTGTGATTTCTTTAACCTTTCTAGAATGTCTCCTAGTTTCTCATTTTTCCCATGTGTATTTTCACTTTCCTGCAATTCTTTTCTAGCTACTTTCCTTTCTGTCTGTATTTTCTTTGCTAATTCCTCAATTTTCTGCTTTCTTATAATTCTTTTCTAGCTGATTCCCTAGCCTGTTGCATTTCTTTGTTTGCTATTTCCCTTTCTGATTAAATTTTCTTTGCTACTTTATCTCTTATTTTTCTACTTTCTATCATCGTTTGTAAATTTTCTTTTCAGATTTTTTTGGTTCTTGGCTAATTTCTTTTCTAACACGATTTATTTTTCCCTAACCTATTCTGTTTTCTTGATTTCACTTCTAACATGACTTATTTCTACTCTAATTTTATCCCCGAAGGTTTCTAAAGCATGCTGTTGGTTTTCTAGCTTATTTAGTAATTGCTGTCGAGTATTTTCTAATTCCTGATTATTCCTCTCCATATTTTTCTCAATTTCTTTCCTAGCTCATATTGACTATTTTGTAATTTCTCTCCTAGGTTTTGTTGACTATTTTTTAATTTCTCTTCTAGCCTTCCTCATATACGTTTTAACATTTCCATCGCTTCCATTAAATCTCTTCCTTTCATTCTTGTATTATTTACTCCTCCCTGAATTTTATTGTTTCCTATTTCTGAGCTATTTGCACATTTTGACCATTTCCTTCTATTTCTGATACCCTGATTTGTACAATTTCTTGTCTACCATTACTTTCTTCTTCCTGAATTTCCATTGTTTCTACTCGTACTCGACCAACATTCTTCCACGTTATTCATCTCTAATAAATACCGTGCGCCGAGTACCTTGCAGCTGTTGCGTTTGAACAGCTACTCCGTAGCCTCGGATATCCCCTGTATAGCCTGAGCTATCGCTGTTCCTTCCTTCTCGAGCTGTTGTTTACAGGATTGGAGTTCCAGCGTGGCATCCTTAGCCTCTGATGTTCCTGAACTCAAAGCCGTTCTCGTTGCGACAACTTTGATGTCGCTCCCTGCCTCACATTTTTATAACATTAATGTTATCTGCGCTTTTGATGAGCCTGTCATCTCGCAGCCCGTTCTGCGTTGCCTTGTGCGCCAGCTGCTCTAGTGGTAATCTATGAGTCGTTTATCTCAGGATATGCGGTAAGTGAATTTTGAAAAGATAAAACAGCTTAGTTCCCTGATAAATTTTAATGTTGACTAAAATGTTCAGTTTGAGAAGCCTGTTGAATTTAACAATATTTAAGCAAAGCATCAGTTGTCGTAAGTCGCAGATAGATTCCTCTCAATAGCCGCAATACCTTTGTAACGCCGGAGCGTTCATATGCGCTACAAACTTAAAAAATACACACGAGAATAAGTCACGCGAGAGTCAAGAATCTCAGGAGAACATTTTAAATAATTACAAAATTATGTTGTCCAAATGCTTGTACGCTATTTAACAAAAATTCTTTGCTTTTTAAAATGTGTAAAATCAAATCGTTTGGTTGAAAATATATTGTAACCGATAAAAATCTGATGTTAGCTCTCACAGTACTTTCTATACTCTTCTAAAAACAATTATTCTTACAAAATCTTATTCTTCTGTATACTTCCGATTAATACAGGTAGACCTTTATTCCACATACATTTGTTGTAGGACTAATAAGAAGTAGGAATAAGCTAAACCAAGTCGCTATGTGGTGGCTCTTAAATTCTGTTCTCTTTGAATAAATATAAAAAACAAAGAAGAATATTATGATGTGCTACATTCACATGACTTTCGCTACACACTTCTCCACAAACTAAACTTACAAAAATGTATTCTTCTGTCTGTTTGATGTTAATGGAGATAAAAATTTACCGAAACGGTCTCATTAGGCTTTTCTTTGTAGTTATAATGAAATACAGTGGGCTTAAGCGATAGTCAAATCTATTGCTATGTAATGACTTCGAAATTACATGCTCTTTACATGACCACAAGAATAAACAATTTTATCAATTAGAACAGAACTCCAAACATTAAGACTTACCAAGTTAATAGACATAACGCCATTCCTGAATTACTTTTTCCTGCTAACTTTTAACCTCGCCAAATATATAATTATATTGACTAAGATATAACCAATTGCTTTGACATTTTTCACGGAAAAAATACTTCTTATTATTTCTTATAAAATTAAAAATTGGTTTGTATCTTATTAAGCATTATGAAAATTCTAGCACTTTAAGCAAAAGCCGATGAAAGAAGATTCACAAAATGTACTCGTAACTTTAATAAGGAAACATAGACGTTTACATTCTTTCGACACAATAGTATTACAATATCGTGGTCTACTTATATCAGAGTAGTAAAGTGATTTCTCCAGTTAAACAAAAGCTGCATTGTTACAAGTGGAAAATCATACAAGCCTTTCTTTCGTGGTAACAAGCGCTTGCGATGAAAAGGACGACAAAAACAGAACAAGAAAGAAACAAAAGAGAATCCTAAATCTTAAACCATGTCCTTTAGAGGATACAATATTGGTAAACGCGTAATATTATAACATGAAATATTGTGAAAACGGCTAACGCTTAAAAAAAAAAACCAAACAAACAAAACAAACATTTGACACAAAATCTATGTACTAATGGACTCTGCATTTTCTCTGTAATATAATTTTGTCCCTTATGTTTTCTGATTATACAAATTTACACAAATTCAGTCAAATAATGGGGATTTGACAAGCTATTTTACTAAAATTAAAAAAATCAAAACATGCATATTATTTGGAATGTAAATAACTTTAATGAACTGTATTGTAATCAAAATCGTTAGTCATTTTTCAGAAAATAAAAAAAATTGAAAACACAATTCCGTGTAAAGGTAGTTTGGGGTAGGAGATATACATAAAGCTCTTCGTGTCACATCCTTGGAAGATCAAGAGTGCCAAGTTATATGTCCGACCTTGCGTTTATAATTTATGTTAACCAATAACAAGGAATACTATTAGGGTTGCTTACAATGGGGGGAATAGGTTCAGGTGGTACAGCTGGTCAATACCATAATGCGGGGTGCCATATGGTGTTGAATAAGAACCCTAGGGTTATATAAAAGTTTAATGACTATATACTCTGCAAGCTTAAAATGTGGTTGAGGGACCTTTGGTAAAGGGATTGTATGCGAAAGAACTTAATCGTGTGCACATATGACTTACCTGGTGAGCTCTCGAAGGTCTTAAAGACAACACAATTATAAGGTTGTTATTTGGGTGGGGCACCGGGCCCTAAAGGATGAAGCTCCGTTCAAGAGTATGGAGAGAATTAGAGAGATGAGCTACATTCGTGATCAATGTATATTGCTTTGAGAGCCAAGTAAGCAACCTGGTGTCCTAAAAGCCAGTACTTTATACATTACCACGTCTTTCGAAACCTCATAAAGTCTAACGAAATCTACTGACCGTGGTTCTAACTCTACATGGGACTCTCTATTACCTCTTTGGGGAATTCGGACACCGGAATAAGAAGAACTACCACTTTTTTTTAAATTCCCTTGTGTTACCCAGGTAATCTTACTGTGTTATTACTGATGTAACTCCGATCTCGCCAGGACTTGTATTTCTGATTTGTTAGTAAGGTTTTAAACTCGCTCAGTATTGCGTGTGGTGTGTTATATATTGTCTCCTGGCCTATTTGCGTGCGTTCATCTGTGCGTTGTTCTATCCAAAATTCCCATTGGATGCATTATGTTTACTTACTAGCAAGGACGTTTCCCGTTTTTTCCTTGACCTTAACTAGGCTTACCTTTCTTCTGTTCCGTGGTCCGTCCGTATTGTCGAAATTAAAATGGCACTCGCTTCCATTCGTGACTCTTGTGGCTCTAAGGGATTTGTATCTGTATTTTGATGCTTATAGCACTGTTTTACAATTGGTATTACGGATAATATCAAGAAAATTATTTCAATGATTTCCAAGGCTTCATCTTCTATAATTGAACCAGCGTTTGCTTTCGGAATGGTTACTGTTATAACTGGTTCTGAGTGTCTTATCATAATGACTCCTACTAGTATGATTAACAGAGCTGTCCACGCGTACAGTATCATCAAAACAGGGAAACTAATATTGGCTTCTATTTTACTGTGTGCGTTATCATTGCAAGTGGTGCCTGTGACAAATTGAAATGCGGTATTTTCAACGACCAGTTGGCGTACAAACACAACATGAGATTTGTAAACACTAACTGATTTAGTGCAGTTCAAAATCTATCTTCGCGGTTTCCTGTTTCCCGTTCCCTTCCTGTCGTTGCTTAGAACTTGTCTGCCACACTAAGCGTAATATTGGTTTTCTTGAAGAAAAGTATTACTATCGATGCCATCACAATGCATACTACAAATTATTCGTAAAATAACGTAGTCCTTTCCTGAACATTCTTATTTGTAGTTCTTGTCTGAATAAATTTAGCTTGGAGAAACCAGCTTTATCTTATTTAACATTTGGCATGATTCATATCAAATAACTTTACTTCAAAAATCAATGCTAAGATTAAACGTGAACTTTCAATAAACATTAGGCATCTATAAGACACTGTACTTTTAGTTTTTATAGTGCATTAAAGATGCATGGGACCATATAAAAGTATCGTAATTAATGTACGCCTGTTCTTGGAAGCATAATCTACAAACTTCTCTACTTAATCTACATCAACTTTGACATTAGAATCGCATTCCCGAACTTAGCTTCTTGAACCATAATATACTCGGTTAAGAACTCCATATCCGCAAATTTAATATCTTAAAAATGTGCGGACGACAAGGGAGTCGCGTTGTCGAATTATATACCCCACCTCACTTAAGGCATTGTTTTCCTTTTGCTGCCTCTAAAAACAACAATCGAGTCGCGTGGATTATCACCTGATCTTCAAAAATACTTTAATTGCGGCAGGTACGAAAACCCATACCGCATTGTATTAAGACAAAAACCCGAATGATTTTAAAATATTTGAGAACTATCATACATATTTATAACTCAAAAATGTTTTCCTTTTCCTTACTCTCTTTCGTCGTATTCTTTTTATCATCATTTATTACGTGATCACGAAGAACAATATATTTCATAATTTTGTGTATGATACTTCCTTCATGTGGCGATGGAAAGTGTAACGTAAGCTATTTTCACATCCATTTTACTTGTGGTGTGTGTTTGTGTGTGCGAATGTGTGTCAGGAATGTAGCGCCGGGAGCGTATTCTGCCATGCAGTTACTTAAAGCTCACTTACTATTCTAACGTACCCACTTATTCCATAAGGTTGTACAAACTTAATTCCTAACTCCTTGGGGCGCTTCATACATCAAGGTATATAATATGTAAGGGGTGGGCTCAACTTAATACGGCCCCTGACAGGGTCTACTAATTCTTGAGTGTGGAAAACCTTGGCCTATGGGCTTAAAACTGATGGGAATCGGGTGAGGAGTTAAGTGCAAGCGTGGAGAAGTAGGTGGCAAGAAGAAACGAGAAAAGAAGGAAAAATGATACTTAAGGCATGGGGGGCACTATAGTTGGCTATCCACCATACCTGTGGTGGTTTCCATATCCGACTGCTTTACCATAATTCATACCCTAGAACTCGCCATAGTTGTGAGCGACAATGCAACTGGCGCCGGGATTTTTGTGGTGTTGGCACTATACTCGGCCACCCACTATTATTTTGGCGCCTATGAGTTCAGTTTGCTTAGGGGGTTGCCTACAACGGGGATAGGTTCAGTCAGTAGAGATGGTCAGTAGCGGATGTAGGGTACCATAAGGAGATGAATAAGATCGCGGGGATTATATAAAATTCTAATATCTACATTATGTAACAGCTTAAAATTGTCTGAGGGTCCCGGTAGAGAGGTCATACGTGCAAGAACTTATGTCCACACATGGCTTACCTGGTGAGCTCTCAGAGGTATTGAAGACAACCCCATTAGAACGGTTAACTTATTTAGTCAGGGGACACCGTCCTCTAGCTACGTATCTTCGGCGTCGTTCAGGTGTCGAAGAAAATTGAGAGAGATGACCTACATAAGTGGTCACTATATAGTATTATGAGAGCCAAGTAAGTAACCTGGTATCCTAAACACTATACTTCCTAGATTACCACATCTTTGAAAACGTCATAAATCTAATGCAATCCCCTGACCGTGGTTTGAACTCTACAATTGGCCGCTATAATATCTTGGAAGGGTTAATGCAAAAGAAAACCTTATTTAACGTAAATTGTACAACTTTGTATAACGTACATGATCTAAAATTATTGTGCATCAAGACTTTATCCCTCCCTTACGGTTTACCAATAATACAAAAGTCATTAAGAGTAAAGAGGACTTCAGAGGGTATTCCCAGAACTTTAATCCATACATTTTGTTTGTCGTAAAAATGCCTTAAATATATAGTATTTTAATCAAGATCGTTAGAACCATTTTTGAGAAAATGAGAATTAACCAAAATAGTTCTGTGTAAAGGATAATTTGGGGTGGAGCATTTTCTTCAAAAACTTCGTGTCGTATTCTTAAATAACAATTTTCCTATTTAACTTTTCGTTTTGGAGTTATGTTGTTCAAAGTCAGACAGATAGACACACCACACGCGTGTGTATGCTTCTACCATCGCTGCCCTCATCACCATCACCATCACTGCCTTTTTAAAGCATTAATTTGACTTACTTTGATTGACTTACCTTCCTTAGTTTGGGAATAAATCAATTGTAAACATAATTCTAATATAACATTTAAATGACTTTTTCTGATATGTACAACATTAAACGTGGGGTTTAAAATAACATGAATTAGGACCACTTTTAGTAAAACTGAAAATATATCAATACTGTATCTGCACATATAATGATATGTGGGAAACATTGGAAAATAAAACAAAGAAGTAAGGGTTTAAGTTTAATATAATATAGGCGGCACCATTGATACTCGATTAAAGTAATACTTGGGTCATTAATGTTTACGAAGGAAACTAAAAGCCGACTACAAAATGCAGAGATGAAAACGTTCTTAGAAAAGCAAAAGAATGCACAATATTCAAGCAAATGTATTCAATAATAGTAAAATATTGGAATGAATGATGGAACAAGTCCAAAAAGTTTGATTCCCGGTGACTGTCCACTCATACCATAGGTTTTTTATGTGGTTTTATACTGATCGCCAAGGCGAATGCCGGGTGGCATATTCTACCACGATTTCTCCTTTCCCCATTTCCTCTTATTTCATCTCCGCTTTGCGTTTCAGGTCTTCAGTGCTGGCGGTGTCAGGCAGATGACGTGGATGCATCGCATTGGAAATATTTCTTCCCTTGAATGTTAGAGTGAGCTGTCCTGCTGATTAGGGTTACTGTGTGGCCTCTTGGGATTCCTAGCCACTAGTGCACGGGTGCTCAAACTGTAAATACTAAGCTCTTGTGCATTTCTCTGAGGGCGTGTCTGCATGAGTATTTGGGACCTCCTACGGCTCGTCAACTTCATCCCTGCCTCCCGGAGGTTGTAACCACAACAGATCAAAATAGTCACAGTGAGCCAGGTGTCACCCTCAGATAAACACAGCTAACATCCTACATGTTCAAACAACGTCAGATTCAATAATGCCTAAGGTTGCGTTTTAATATTAACCAAAATGAAGGGGAGATATCGGCCTGACTAGGGGAATGTGCAGACAATTTATTGTGAGACATAACGAGCATTGTGCTCAGGCGTGAACTGAGAAGAAGAAGAAGAAGAAGAAGAAGAAGAAGAAGATAAAAAGGAAGAAAGTATTGTAACTGGTATTGTTTAACACCACATACCACTTCTCAGGCACTATAATTTAGTATATTAAGGTTGCATTTCTTCAAACCGCTTAAGTATTGACAAGCATAAGTGTTGTTTCCCTCTAAAGAAACTAGCAGGTGCACATCTGATATGTAGTATCTATTTATAATAATGTAAGCGGATTACCTCTGTCAATAAAACTTTCAATCTTTTCACGGGAAGAAAACAGGAGATAGCGAAAGGAATGCAGTGTCATTCTGTTGGACCGAGACTCATTATTATTTTGTCCTTAAATGGATAAATATAATTTGCCTTAAGCTCTACTTTAACACTCATCCAGTTTATATATGGCGAAAAAACGGAATCTTCTAAACGTGCGCGCGAGTACTTGCCTGAGATACCAGGTTTATCAGATGCTGTAGCAGCTCGCAGCGATTGGAATCTACATCATGGTCACACATTTGGAAATGGATTCAATTTCCGAATAACTTAACATTTTTCAGATGTATGACATATCTGATGTAACATATTCCATCGCTGTATTATTTTCACAATACTCTCTTACATCCAGTTTGTTCTCTGCACCAGTTTCAATTATGCTTCACCTTCCACATCAGTTGCAGTCTTAAACTTCATCAGCACCTACATGTTCCGCTACTGAAATGTATGTGTCGTTTGACATTACGAACCTATTAACTCGTCTTTTCTTACTGTCCTATTTATGTTTATTTATGTTACTTGTTCTTGTTATACGCTAATTAGTCTCTCGTATAACGGTCGAAGATACTAATGTTGTTTTCACGCAAAGTATTATAAATAATATACGGTTATATGTCTGATGCAACGAATTTTCGGTATGAACTCAAAGGAATAAAATTGGAAAGAGTAAACCTGCTAACGACACGAAGATTTTCAAGAAAATCCCGCAACTTAAACTGCGCAATGCACAGAACTTACTTCTTGTTCGTTACTAATTTTTAAAAAAATGGTTCAAATGACTTTGATTTAAATATTGTATGTTCAAGCAGTTTATACGACTAATTCAAAGTATATCTTGAATATACTGCGAATTATCTGTGAAATTCTTCTCATTGGAAAGACTTTTGTATAATTTTGTACAATTAGTAAACTATAATACACAAATAAATGCCAAAATTTATTCCAAATGCTTCTTTTTGTTGCAGTAGTCATCCGGAATACTTGTGGTTATTGATTTGAATTTTTAAATGCTCACCATTCAGTTGCCACGGCAACAGTGTGGAATTTCAACAGCAGTATGCCAAAATGTGACTATGCGCTCAGTCTACTGTATCTCTCTTGTACTTACAAGGAAATGTGTAAAGAAAGCGTTTCTGTGGAAGCTTATCTCAACATGAAGCAGTTAGAAAAATACAGCTGTAAGCATAGTTCGTATGGGCTATATGAAAACCAACTATATTGTCTGGGGAAAGTCAACTAGGTGTAACACATAAGATTTCTTAAAATAGTTCCTAGAAATGCCTCATAATTATATTATATCATTTATATGATATTGTGACCGAATTTATATGACCTTAATTGTAATCTCCCACTTTAAAAACTTAAATTTACCCTGAAATGACCGTCACAACGAACTCCAAATAAAACACGATTAATGGCATTTCCCTCATAATATCAAGCAAGTTTTATCAAAGACATTTCTTTCTACAACGCTTAGTTTTGGAGATATTGTACAGTCCCAAATTAAATGGTCCACCCTGTATATTAATTATCTTTCCGTTTATTTTGCCAAAATTTCACATGGTAATCACAAGAAATCTAAGATGTAGATCGTCTTTATCCTGAAAAAAATTAAATAAGTGAAGGTATAATAAAATATCCTATAGCAGTTTTTGAAAGACCGTAAAAAACAAAAAGTAAACGATTTTTTGGCGTTGAAGGAATTACATGAAACCCCGTCTCGCGTACTAATTTCCTAAATATGAATTGAAAGGAATACAGCTTTTAATTTGTATTTTTATATTGCTGTGAAGTAATGTTACGTTACTGTGTTTATATATTTGTAAAATATATTTCATCGTAGTTTGGAAATAATTAACTTCACGACCACCTACCTGTTTACTTACTCACCTATCTGATTACATTTCTGTCTTATGGATACAAATTGTGGTTTAGTTACTGTATCAGTTATTTAATATATTTTATTATTCAGAAAATACGTAAAAAGGAAAATAAATAAAGCGTCTCACGGAATTTCCCTGAGAGCATCCATTAGTAGCAATATGGGTCATTTGGCTCTTCCTTTTGCTGATTTTCATGCGCTATTATTCTTGTTTTCACTTCCTCGCAAGAGCAAGTATAACATTTTGGCACAGACTCGATATATACGAATATTTTAGCCAGTAACTTATTCTTGAACCAATATTACGCACCATTCTTCTTTTTATGGAAATAACTGGCATAAATAACGGCATATGGTAGAACATTTGTGGTTAAAAGTCCAAAAAGTATCATGTACAAGTTCGCCATAAATATATTGTAATCTTTTCTGCGTTTCTGAGCGTAGAGAATCGCATTTTTTCCGCTCTGAGTGCTTGGATAAAAGAAAAACACTCTTGCGAGGGAAAATAAATGGCGTGGTTTAGCGCTGAAGCGATATAGCATCAGGCACATCCACTTTCTTTTGTTATTCCGCCTCATGAACATGGCTCCCTCCGTTTGACGTGTTAAATCCTGAACCCATCATTTTGATTTTCAAAGAAAGCATTTAAAGTGAATATTATGTAACTCGAATCGATTATGGCTCAATGTCTGATCGCAAATACATTCGATTTAGCTGCGAAATATACATTTTACAGTTTATGTAGTCTTCAGTAGTGACACCGTACTTATTAAAGAATTTGCGGTTGTTTCATGGCTGATTTTATATCTTGGTCCTGGAAATTAGAGCTTTGATCATAAAGCCATACCTTTGTTTCACAAATTGACATTAATACCGAAATTTCAGGGAAATAAACACTTTGGCAAACAACAAGCTCAAAGCGGAAGGAAACAAGAATCCAGACCATACAAAAACTGCTGCGTAATGTATCTTCCTCTCTTGCCTCTAAATTTGAAATCAAAGCACAGTATTCTGCAGTAAACAGTTCACGGTAGTGATGGGACGATACCACTATTTCCCGATACTCGATATCGATACTGATTTTTGAGCACCGTTGATATTCGATACTCACTTTATAAAAACTGTAAAGGCGATAGCTTGTTCACTGAATTATGTTCTTATTAGTAGTTTTCTGTGTTTAAACACATGTAAACAGTATTGTATGCTAATTCCGAAATTGCTCCTGTTTGACATTCTTCAATGGCCACAAATATCTTAATAATGCCACAGGTTATATATCCCCTAATGTTAGGCCAAGGCTAAAAAAAATTATAATAATATAATAATAATTTCTTTGCTTCCTTTTTAGTAACTGTATTTTGTGCTGAAAACCTTTTGGAGATTTTCTATTTATAGAACAACAAATACAAGCAATTGTTGACTCTGCAAATTTGAAAATATAAACTAATATATGTTTTATATGAAACTCAAACAACCAAAGGTAACAAATATTCTCATGAGCTGTATTATCTCATGCGTTAAGTTCTGATTTTCTGTTGGATTCAGAGATTTTGGTCACCGGAGTAGGTAAATGTAATGAGTGAGTGAGTCACCAACTAGGAAACCAGATTTAGTGCATCAGCTAAATCAGCTTCATAACTCAGTTAACGCTGCAATATTATGTACATGAGTACTTCTACTCCTTCTCCCATTATATTGCACGTTTTCATTTAGACACTAGAGTCTATGGAATGTTGCATTCACCTACAGGAAACGCAGTCAAGGTCTATCAAGCACTTAGTTCCGAAACTCTTTGGGGACGCGTGCGAGGCAATAATGTGAACTCTCTCATTCCTTATCCACCAACAACTTTTAATAATGCAAAGATTAGAAATGTAGAAGTATCGAAAAAGTATCAGAGGTTACCTCAAAGTATTCCATATACTTCGATACCATTTAGTATCGACAGTATCGAAGTCCCATCCTGAGTTCCCGGTACAAATATATTTTAATTATATAAGTTGATAAGCGAAGCTAAATCATAAAATATGTGGTACAGTATTTAAAACAGCTCAAAATGCATTTCTTGTAATAAATTAAAATGAATAAAGTATGTACCAAATCAATAGCGAGAGTCAAAATATTTTTCTGACATAAAAAACAAAATTCTTTACCCCAGGTTTACCATTTAATTCCCATTTGATTTCTCAGAAACGTTGAACAAATTTATTCATAATATATACATAGAAGTTCAAATATTAATCACGAGTGTTAAGAAATTTGATTATACGTGCAATTATAACGCAAAATTTTACATTTCCGTTATACACATATTTCATAATGTGCGAATATTTAATAGAATCGCTTTCTTAAAAATATGCCAGAAAAAACCTAGCATACCAAAGTGAGAGGTTTACAACATGACTTGTGCATACAGTAATTAATATATGGTATTTCTGTATCTGGGCATAGCGCAGTCCGTTCTCGGTTTCCCGCTGTAACTGTACACAATGTATTGGTGTATGTTTAGCTGCAAAGGTAAAGTGATATAATAGGAAAATGTTCTTCTTGGAGCCTTTCATCCATTGTCGTTTGCAGATTTTAACAGGAGCTAGTCGTTATACTTGCGTGTCACGACGAGGATCAGTCGGGAAATATTTCTTATAGCATGTTAGTTTGCTGCCCATTTATGTTTTCTTTTGACCCGAATTAAGTATCAATATGGAAGTATCAGTGCTGATGATTGTGCAAGGCTCATTGCTTATCATATCATATCATTGAGTGGACGGGACTAATATGCAAAATGTTGCAAATATCCCTAAATAACCTTTAAAAACGTACGTGAACCGAGAAAAGTGTTTACAACAGAAACTTTGGCAGAGAGATAGCTGTCAGCCCGCATCGCATTTCAATTAAAACTGGCTTTTTAAAATAACTGCACGATGAAACGATTATTCTTAAATTTTGGGGAACACTGTTTAATTATGTGTTTTATAACACGTGGGTCAGCTGAACCTTCCGATTTTGGAAAATAGGCTACCCTCCAAACTACAACTGCGCTTTAAGTCCATTTTCTTCGCTTACCAACAGCTATTACTTGACATTTTTAGGTAGACGAAAGCTCAAAATTGAGAGGAAAAGCGATTTAAGAGACACAACGTACACCGCACTAAAGTACAACTCAAAAACATACGACTCGTTTACAAAGAGCAGGTTTCCGGCCGTTTTTCAAAATTCTACATTGTAATGTATATATACCCGTTACCACGCAATTCAGTAAACCCCTGTGATGAAATGGAACTATCATATCAGTCCACTATTAAAATCACCTAAAAATAAAATGGTGGAATTTTACAATTGGAGAGGGAATTGGACACGGCAAATTAGAGATATCCTCTGTCCCCTATGGACGATGTAGAGTCAAGACACACACATTATTAAATAAAAGTTTATTTGAATTTTTGCGTAAACTACGTCACGTATATTTCAAATAAAAATATAATAGTTTTGCCATTTAAATAATAATATTGAAACGCCCAACAAAGGATTAAACTGTCTTAAAGTGCTATAATATACATGAAAAGTCGGAAGGTGACACTGGCGCCTGGTAGCAAGCTCTAAAGCTAAACCAGGATTATGTCCTTTGTAGACAGTCCAAGTAGGTGAGTGGAATTCTGACTGCATGATTAAGCGCTAATCACCGGTAGTACGTGGTTGAGTCTGGGTGCTCTTGTTTATTGTATTCTCATTAAAGCCAACACGATATAATACTGTTATAACAAAATATGATACTATGTGCTTGCTCAAAGAACCAAAATCGTGAAAGTATTAAAACTTCTGTGTTTGTGCTTCCCTTATTGTCTTAGGTCAAATGTGTATAATCCTGATTTCGTCTACATCAAACGTATCATGTCCCTTATAGTCTTAGACGAAATATATGTAATTCTAGTTTCATCTACATCAAACGTACTAATGTCCCTTATAAACTTAGATGAAATATGTAGAATCCTGACTTCATCAACATCAAACGTACCAATGTCCCTTATAATCTTCGATGAAATATGTAGAATCCTGACTTCATCAACATCAAACGTACCAATGTCCCTTATAATCTTCGATGAAATATGTATAATCCTGATTTCATCTACATCAAACGTACCTATGTCCCTTATAGTCTTAGAAAATTATGTATAATTCCGATTTAATCATATCAAATGTACCTATGTCCCTTATAGTCTTGGATCATATATGTATAAACCTGATTTCATCTGCAGCAAACGTACCTATGTCCCTTATAGTCTTGGATCAATTATGTATTATGCTGAT
This sequence comes from Deroplatys truncata, assembly GCA_030765065.1. Taxonomy (NCBI): domain Eukaryota; kingdom Metazoa; phylum Arthropoda; class Insecta; order Mantodea; family Mantidae; genus Deroplatys; species Deroplatys truncata. The sequence continues at coordinate 178,344,336 of CM060977.1, read as the reverse complement.
TTCACCTATATCACACGTACCTATGCCTTTTACTGTCTTAGATCAAGAGTATACATTCCTGATTTCATCTACAACTAATGTACCTATGGCGGTTTTAAACAAATATGTACATGTAGTTTACCAATAAAAACACTATCAGTAATAACATATTAAATGGAAATAAAATAAGAATTGCAAATTAAAATTGTAATAACTATATTAAACTTAATACTAGTTTAAACCAAAATTATTTATGAATATTATAATATTGGTACGCGCTGATGATTCTAGCCACCTATAATGCAGATGGATTCTTTACAAACCACACGCTGCCTTCAACTCAGCTATCTAGAAACATAAAAGATGCGTCAGCAGTCTATATTATTAGTATTTTCGTTGAGGTGCAACCAAAGGCATCCATATTACATACTTTGTGTGGATCCTACATAGAAACCGATGTTTTCCTGTTGGAGTATAAATTGAGAATTGCATAAAATTGCTCACTCACCTGGTATAATATAGCCGTATATAATTTTGGTAAATTAGTAATATATTTTTTGTTTTAGAGTATGTTTGACTGTCATTAATATTTAAAATAGAACTAATATTAATTGTCTTATTTATTTTCATCTCCTATTCTTTTCTGTGTAATGATAGCTTTTACTGCCTTTAACAGGTCTTTTTATGACTTGGAGTATTCTGTGTTGGTAGTATATGAGTTAGACATATTAAAATAACAATTTACTGGAGACAAGATACTCTGAAAACACAATTAGGGAAGGTTGAATCTTTGCGTGAGGCCTTAACAGATATTCTGAACAATTATTTTCAGTCTTCAATTATATTCCAATACGAGTACAATTACTGTAATTACACCAATACATATTTGTTTCATTCCTTTAATCATCATTTTCAGCCAAAACTTCTTTTCTGTACTGCTTTAATTCCTGATATGTCAATACTGAGTTAGCGAATCAGCCATAACTGCCGGAATCATCATTATACCATCATAATACCTGTTTTATCAGTTTTGGAGGCAGCCAATTTCATTTCGTAAGGCACACTTGTACTGAGCTGCTGCAGTGGGCAAATATAGGAATTTCGATCGTCTTATCGTAATTAGCGAAACAGAAAGCATTAATTTCCAAAAAGGCGTTGGATGCCTCACGGGATATACATGTATTTTCTTTGGCGTTTTCCTTCCTCTCGCTTCGTAAGAAAACCGTAACCTTAGTCTCTGCGTACTTGTTTCAGTTTTTAAACTGTTTTCTTGGGTGCAGCATTTGTTATATCTGATTCAAGTTTACAGCTTACTACAATGCATCAAGGCAGCGCATCATTTTTGTATGCCATACTCTTGTGGATTTGTCACACATTAATTTGTTTTACAACTCGGTGTTCTATAGGACCTGCTCAACTTGGAATTAAAAGCAGGATGGTGTCACGGAAGAAAGGACATTTTAATTAACATTACTGTATCTTCTAAAATATTCAAAATCATTCTAGTTTGGACTTTAAAGCTTTGCTAAAATTTTGCCGCTGCATCTGCGATAAAATGGAATGCAAATTCAGACACATTATTAACGGTGTCTAAAGCACAGAAGAGGTACGTAATTAGTCAGTTTACCTCATAAATTACAAACAAAGTTGTCAGAAGCTGGCAAACTGGGTCACATATAGCAACCTCATATCCTTGAAGAGCGATAATTATAAAATTCTGCACCAATGCCAGCAAGATACTGTAAAGGACTAGCCGTATGTCACTAAATACATAAACTTACAGATTCTGGACTTGCAGAATGCACTAATGAGGGAACTTTACTCTTTCTTGTTTTACCGTCTGTGACCTTAATATCCTCTGTAATAAATTAATTCCATTACAAAGTGGGGAAGAAATTACTTTATACATAATCCGAACACATCCTTTCTGCATAATAGTAGTGCCAAGCTTTCCAAGGTATCTGTGTGGTGTTTTTGGAGTATAAGGGATCCTTCAGTGAAAAGACTGAATTCCACAGTTTTCAAAGAATTTAACTGAATTGTATGTAATGGATTTATCTGACACGTAAGGTATGTTTATATTTGAATGCAATATTTTTAAACTTACGAGATATCAATTAAAATTTCAAAATATTTCTTTTTTGAGCCTTCAGGAACTTTTGCAGAATATTTAAGGTAGATTGAAAAAAGCTCCATCATTTGGAACATTTGAAATGATGAAACATTTTGAAACAATAATTTGCAAGTAAAGCAGAATTAGGTTGTAAATTCCGTATTAATTAACCAACGTCATGTATATAACACAGCAATGCAGTTGAGAAATGCATTCCAGACAAAATGCCATATTAGCTCAAATAAGGAAGCAGAATGTTTAATAAGTTGAAACACCAAAAGAGGCTTAAGCTGATAACGGTACACAAAAAAGCCAGTTGAAAGAACTTAAAGCCGCAGAAATAGCAGTTTTATTCTACAGTTCTGTAGTCAAGTTTATATAACAAACAAATATAAGAAAAATGATACCGGTAAATCAGATTTTTTTCATGCAGGAAAGAAGTCTACAGTAAACATACTGTTACTTCGTTTTACGACTCGTGGTTTCTATATGATCTATATACAGTATGCCAATGAAGAAGCTGACTACATACACGTTGCTCAAAGCACATCCCACTGAAAACCGACCAGACGCTGCTAACCACTCGAGTTATTTGCTTGTAGTGATATAAAGTAACATCAGTAAAGGGTAGGTGCTATCATGCTGACATGTACCATATTTGCGCTGTAACCTCTCGGAGATGATTAATCCTTTATATTTGCCAATATGCATTACCCTCTGCAGCTCCCATCAATATAACATACCCCCTTCTATTATATTGCATGTGGGAACTGAATACCCGTACAAACTATTGACGTGAATTAGAAGTTTAGCATTTCGAGTAAGGTATTGCATACATATACATGATATGTCAGGAAAGTAATGCGATTAATCTCACAGTCCGCCATACGCTAGCACTGCGCTCTAGCCAAAGCCATCTAGATATGACTTTAACCCCTCTTTATTAAACAACACCGGTAATTGCTGTTGTTATAGCAACCATGCGTTTATCAATTGTCTTTACTCATGAAGTACTATTTCGAAGTACATACTGCAAAATCTGACACTACAATGTTTGTGGATTAAAATATGCAAGTGAAGAATAGTGCACTTAGATGACAGTATCAAGGGATCTCAGCAAACCTTGAACGTGCTCTAACGACCTACGCAAACCTTTCCTAGGCTACATGAGCGGGACAAAGAATACTGGCCTAGGCAACAAAGAATACTGAATTGTAAATTTCTTTAGGTTGCCAGCGTATTATGTATACGTGGATTCTTTCTGAATAACATTTTTTAATGTAGTATTCAAAGCGCTTTCTCAAAAACTGTCAGCTCAAGTGAGATTCCATATGATTTTTCATTACATAACTATGCATGCAGTCTAGGAAATTAATGCATTCTTGATCACAACTAATTGAATTTTTGAATTTGTAAAATAACAAAACTTTTATTAAAACGAAAATAAGTTACCTTGACCGATTTTTAATATGAGTTATGACAGTAATATTGGATGCAAAGAAATGGCATTGCATTCTTCGTTAAATGAGCATAAGTATAGATAAGAAAAATAGGCACGCAAATTCCATTTTACTATCTGCTTACTACTGTTGGGATCATAAATTCCGTCGCATACCATTTTTATCTGAACTGCACTGGCCACAAAAGCAATGTACTAAAACATGCCTATAATTTGTACACAGCCCACATAAGAAAATCTTCGGCGGATTTTGTATCCTTTTTTTGGGGGGGGGTCTTTTGAGGCGTGTCCTTCACCTTACCTAACGCAGAGCGTGGGCTTGATAAAACAGCAATAAGGGGAAAAGAGGGGAGGGTGATGCCTTTGCTTTTCTGGTGTTATTGAAACGAAAGCATGTTTATTGCCTCAGAACCAGTCATGCCGCACACTAGCGAAATTACTCTTGGGCGTATCGTGGGTATGTGGCAGGCTGGTCGCACTGTTGCAGCAATTGCAACGGCAGTGCATAAAAGAGCTTTTATAGTGAATTACTGGATAAAAATGTTCCAGAAAAATGCGGAAGACGGTCTACACACTCTCAGAAAGTGGGCACTCCCCTAAAACATCCACAGATGATGCTATTCGTTTACTAAATGCAGTTTACTCTTTTGTTATAATTGACTGATCATGTTTAGAAACTAGAGATAAATATGTAAAGGTATATGGTTTACCGAATACGACATACATATTATGGCAATAATATTGGGTTATATTTTGTCTATAAATCCTGTTGTACTCCTATGATCAGCTATATATTGGTAAACGTATATTCACCAATTATTGTTTAAATCAGAGGAAATTTATTTTTATTTAGTTATGTTTGCTTCTATGCAGCAACAAGCATTGATATCACTGTGAGAATACAGTACTACTTATTTTGTACTATAAAGTGCTGCTATGTATTTAGTGAATATCATTCAAGTTTTACTTTGCGCCCCCTGAACATCTTCTCACACTACACATCCTACATTTCGCTAACCTGGTCGCTCATCAAGTTTCTCCCTTAGCTTTCAACCCTTTCAAAGGCGTGTCCTGAACTAGCCGATAAGGTATGTCTACCATTCACGATAAGAGGTCTGCATGACAAACTGAATGCACTCACTACACCTCTCTCTCTTTTAGCCAATAAGATCGAGAGGGTAAACACATATTTCATTTCTACGCCATTCTGTAACATTTGTTTGGTTATTGGTGTAACTGTTTAGCAGAAGGAGTGACGCACCCTTGCACAGTGGCCTAAAGCAACCAATGAAATGACCATGTGCGGCATTAGCTCCTGTCCGATGTTGTTTTGGTTCGTAATGCCCGTAGCTCGCGGCTTACCTTTCTGTAGCCTCCGCGTCGACTCCAGATGTTCAAGTGGGCTGGTTCTCTGTATTTCTATCCTCGGCTAGCTGAAGTAAATACTGAAATATGTAAGAGCAGGGACTTTTCCTCGGTAAAGGAAACGTAGATCTCGGGTGTGGTAACGGAGAGAAAATAGGCGTGCTTCAGTTACAAAAAGACGACACAGCTGTTTTCTTTATTTCGTTACTTCTGGTAGTTCACAACACTGATATTGTCGCCGTTAAAACACTGTCCACTGCTGTTGAAACACGGCGCTGATATAAAGCGAGGTTTACATACTTAACAAATCTCTTTATTTGTAGCGATTCTTATGTGTGTAGCGAAACATGTCTTAATTCACTAACGTTTTGGCGCAACGTTTTGTAGTTTCGAAGTTAAGTGTCCGGCAGCATCATTCCCTGCCTGTAGTTTCGAAGTTAAGTATCCGGCAGCATCATTCCCTGCCTGTAGTTTCGAAGTTAAGTGTCCGGCAGCATCATTCCCTACCTGTAGTTTCGAAGTTAAGTGTCCGGCAGCATCATTCCCTGCCTATAGTTTCGAAGTTAAGTGTCCGGCAGCACCATTCCCTGCCTGTAGATTCGAAGTTAAGTGTCCGGCAGCATCATTCCCTGCCTATAGTTTCGAAGTTAAGTGTCCGGCAGCATCATTCCCTGCCTGTAGTTTCGAAGTTAAGTGTCCGGCAGCATCATTCCCTACCTGTAGTTTCGAAGTTAAGTGTCCGGCAGCATCATTCCCTACCTGTAGTTTCGAAGTTAAGTGTCCGGCAGCATCATTCCCTACCTGTAGTTTTGAAGTTACTCCCCGGGCTTTGGTCTTAACATATGTATTTATAGTCGCGGGCTTCTTAGGCTCCTTAATTTCCTATTGGTGCATTTTTAGCCCCACTCAACGCGTCTCACTATTTCATATCGTTTTACTGGGATCTCATTGGTCCTATTCCATCCCCTCTTGCTAAATTTTAACATAAATCACGACTTTTCCTAATTTTACCGTTAAGTTTGTTGTCTCCCTCACTCCGGTCACGGCGAATTACCGTACAAAAGGACAAAGCCTCTAAACCCTCGCTGTACGAACAATACTTTTGCTACCAGTGAGACATCGTAAAACTCACTTGTTGCCTTCGGAGACACTTTTCCTCCAGCTAAGATATCTTGCAGTGGACAGTATTTTAACATAGCGCTTAAATTATTTACATTAAACAATTTATTACTCCTCTAATATTAGTAAACTAAATACAAACATATCATTAAATCACTCTTCTTTAGCTACACAGACAGCAAATAGAAAAATAGTTGTACATAGCATAATTTAATTTCACTGAAAAGTAATTACTCAAATTATTAATAATTACATAGCTCGGGCTCGGCCTAGAGTTGCCGTTTCAAATGGAAGCCATGGTACAACGATAAGGCCACGTACAACAATAAATAATGTGACATAGACGCGAGGTGCAACCAGATTTTCTTGTGCAATGTTTCACTTTCGCAACGCCGTTACTCTACCTTATGACTCTTCTTGGTGAGGAAGACCATTAAATATTTTAATTACTAAATGTTGTAACACGTTCCTGAAGGTGCATTAATATGCAGATTTTGTTGGAGGTTGCTTTATATTACGAAGGGAAAACGTTTACAGCAGAATTCTCTGAAAGTAATGAAATGTATAAAATTCACAAGAAAACGCATAAAAGTCTAAGAGATGAATCGGAGGGATAAATATAGGGATAATTAAACCGTTTATTTAATGAAATAGTAAATTTATTTGCTAATGAACAACAGAAGAATTATTTTAATGAAATAGATACGTCTTCGCATTTCTCGGTTTTCCAGCATTATTTTTTATGCCAGGTAAGTGGAAACGCGCAAACTTTTAAAAATAAGTGCAGAGCGGCTTAGTGAGTACAGGTTTTTCAAACGTGTCCTCCTGCAGAAATGAAAGCTTTCCTCATCGACGTATCTGACAGTGTACTTTCATTGAGTTAGTGACAAGGGCAAGAATCATAGACAAAATGAAGGTTTTGCATTAATGAACTTAGGTGCCATTCCATTTTTTAAAAGTAAGCAAGCCTGAATTTCCTGTTTAATAAGGATTTTTAAGGTATTAAGTAAATTATTCCCAGGTCATCAAGAGTGTACGAGTATTTATTGCATTTTAAGCTTAGGATATCAAAATTGTCCTACGGGTAAGTGCACAAAGGATATTGTTCCAAAAAATAATCACAGGTGTCCAAGGTATGTCTGTTATGTAGGTTTGATGATCACTCATCTATTTCTGTCTATAAATGTGGTATCTTTTTATCGCACAAGGTTTTTATTATGCTCCGGTTTACAAATTCAATCAATTCCAGATTTTAAAGTTTTATCTCCGGCTTTCATGGATAGACTTCTGGCAATTATAATCAACAACAGTGTACTTCTGGTTCTTCAAACATATCTACAAACATTCCGATCACCATCCAAAGTGGAGCCACTAGGCTTACCATCCAATTCTCTGCGAAACTGTTTATACACTACTTCCTTGAGAGCATAAGAAACAGTCTTTTCTGAACAGTATCCAAACCAACGAAAATCTCACGTCTTCCGAAAAGTGATCTGTCAAAAAATTAATCCACAACAAAGTTACCTTAAATTTTACAGCACAAAGGCTTATTGTTTGTCATCCTGGATAGATCAGCATATAAAGCTTAAGCTTACTTACAATCAAATGCTACCTAATCTTCTAGGATGACCCTACTGTCCAATCCTACGTATCAGATTTCTGGTAACATCATTAACACGCGCTGACGGAGGTTTCATACAACGTGCACAAATATTGTCGTAGCCTCTTATCAAATGCTCATTAGGAGGTGGGCGACTCGCTTAGAGGTACCAGAAAATTAACAAGTTGTAAAATGGCGAGGCTACGACTAGGGACGCAGCTAAAGTGAAAGGGCAGAAATATTATTAAATACTGGCAAAAGGACGCTTACATGGCTCAAAATAGGAAGAAGGAACTTTACACTATCATAAATAAGACAATAAGGATATAGATGACAGAGAGTTTATTAGATAAAACTAAATACTTTACCCCACATTCTTAGTTCCATTCCTGTCGGGCGAGGCCGCCATGCATTCCTGCACGGAGAGGGCGACTACACGTCTGTACTGGTTGACTGCGACTCACTGACTCACTGCCCCAAGCAACGTTTCCTAAAGCGTGGGGGACGCTAACCAAACTACCCCTACCTAAAACTGCTAATCCCCCACCCAAGCTTTAACCGCCATCTCGAATCTAGGTGACCAGAGAGACGTATGCGCGACAATCTCTGCATACGTCACATCATAACTGCAAGGGACTCCCCTTTGTATCCAGGTTAGATTAAACCACAGAATGTACATCAACTCTGCTTTACAATAATTGGTTACATCAGACCATCTTGCATAAGGGTCATTTATTACTTTCCTGAGAAGGTACGTGAAGTGTACTTAACATCTTGCCATTAAATCATCCGGTTACAATCGATGTTTCATTAAAACAACATTTAAATACAGAGGAAAGTACTGCTGTGAAACACTTTCTAGAAACACACCTCTTAGGCCATCTACTGACTTCATTTACAGCCTAGTAGAGTTAACCCTTGAATGAAAAGTATCTTCGTATGAAGAAGAGACAAGCCAAAGACACAGAAATGTACACGAGGATTTTTCTATCTTTGGCGAGCATTTTTATGACTCGACTTGAGAGTTTTTGCAGTTGATAATATGACTACAAAAGTTTGGTTGAAGTTGATCGATGATATTTTTATGATTTGGACACATAGTTCAGATTTATATGAAGATATTATCTACAGAGAGAACACCAAATATTCAATAATATTTAGGGTTAAAAACTTATGCACTTCAGTGACTTCTTACTTAGATGTGGTCATAACGTTAATGCGCAACAGTTTTCGCACAAAAGTCCACAGAAAAATATATCCATTATGACTATTGCCACCGAATATATACAAAACATTAACTACAATCTCGTTTTCCCTGCTTTCCTTTCCAGTGATTTAATTCCAGGTAGACGTTTATTCATCAATCATCCAGGAATTACTGGATCGGGGTTATCCATCTTCTCTTTTAGTACTTCGTATATAATCATCCAAAATACTTAAAATAAACTTCATCTCAATACGGAAACTCCAGACTCAAGACATTCTTATCTGGAAGGAGTGTCGCAATGTTTTAGTTTCACCATACTACTGGTGCCGACTTCAAGGAGATGTCTCGTACTATACATAGAACCCCGCCTACCCCCAAGAAGATTTCTGCCTTTATGTGCAGTGCACAATTGAAAAGGTGACCACCTCAGGGTCTTAACACACCCCAAGTGAAAAATAATGCCAGATAATTAAACCAATTGTACTATAACCCAAATTTTAATAAGCCTTTCTAGTTGCATACGCATGTCACCTGTGTCTCCAAGAACGTGTTTTATATGTTAAACTGCAAAAACTATAATGCCTTGTACATTGGTTTAAATTAGTCTGTAGTTTCGTTCCAAAAAATTAATAAAAGCACGTAAAATCCACTGGCTGCATAACGTGCACTTACGAGCAGATAATGTGTTCAGCCTTATATTCACCGCATTACTTGAATATGTCCCAGAAAGTACGCTTAAAGGAAAAGATATGCCTGCTATCGCTTTGCATAAAACACAGATGCTACCTGGTCTAAACCTCATCCAATAATTTCCTGATGCCATTTCACTTTATCCATTTTGCTTATAGTTACAAAATTCGCTACCTTTGATTCTGTCACCTTCTGTTACCTATGATTTCCTCCACTCTCGGCCAGTTTTCTTCCATCACTCGTGGTAGAGGTTGCTTGCACTGTGTTATCGTCACAAAAATGTTGTTCCATCAAGAGGGGTATTATTCCACCAATGCATGAAGCTGTTGTTTACATAGTATACGTATTACTGAATTTGCTTATCATTCTCACGTGGTGGAATTCTGTATTTCCATCGCGATGTTTGACTCTGCTTAAAATGCAGATACACATAGCAACATAAACTTTATATTGTACCACCTCGTATTTGGTTTATTTTCTGATAATTCGGTTTAGAATGCCCTAAAAATATGTATACTGATCAATGTTTCTACCTTACGTGTCATGTTTGAATAATAGTTCAAAAAGCAAATACTGGTTGTGACACTGTATAAACAAATATTGTTCTGTTCTCCATGGTTACTACAGAGCTTTGGAAATATTGCTTTGCCCCTCGGGCGGTGTATCGCTGGAGGGGACTGGGCAGGCAGGAGCGGATTTCCCCGTGCCTAAACTGTGCTTCTTAGAACGTGTATAAAAATTTTAGCTTACAAAAGATGCTGATAATGTCGTCCAATCTTGCGCTAACAGTACATCAAACTCCAAACTCTAATTTCCTAACATAATGAGGGATTTCTTGAACACGATATAGGTATACAGAACTCAGTGCTGACTGTTCACACGACCATTCAGCTGGTACCATGCCTTGGAAAAGAACAGAAGCTATGTATCAAATCTTCATTCTCTGAAAAACAAACCATTCACTATAACAAATTTGTACTACTAGATCACCTTGTTTTAAACAATGGATACGTGTTCACTTGAAAGGTTTCAGTTTTAACAACTGTGTTTGTGTATGCGGACGACAATGAAACTCCAACTTATTGTGCTAATTTTGGAAGCGATTTTGTTAGTGATCGTTCAAGAATAGCACAAATATCGTCTTTGTTGTGTTAAAATTATAAGTTTATGCTCATGTTTTTACTTTCTCTACTACGTATAGTAAGTAGGGGAAGTATTGTATTCCACCCAAAAATTCGATAACGAGATTTTACCGGAAATACATGTTTTGAGACCCCCTGAATCCAAAAAAAGCATTTTTGGAAACATGTCCGTGTGTGTGTCTGTGTGTGTGTGTGTGTGTGTGTGTGTCTGTGAACAGCATAACTCAGAAACGAACAGTCGGATAAACACCAAACTTGGTATTTAGGTTCAATATCTTCCAGAGACGCGACACGAAGGTTTTCAAGAAAATCCCCCCACCACAGACTACCCTTTACATGGAACATTTTTCGAAAATTTTAATTTTCTCAAACATGGCTCTAACGATTTTGATTAAAATATCATATGTTTAAGACATTGTCATTAAAAATGAAATGTATATCTCGAATTTTCTCGGAATGTCTCCAAAAGTGTTCTTCATTGTGAACGACTTTTGCATAACTGGTAAACCATAAGAGATAGACAAAATTTTACTACACAAAAATTTAGATCGCGTTAAAATACACATTTTATGTCATATACAGTTTTGCTGTTGAATGAACCGTTTTCGAGATATTGCTTGTTATTCCCTTAAATTTTCCAATACTTATACTTTTTCTCAAATTCGTTATTCATTTTTTTTATGTCCTGGACTTGCAAAGAGAATGGAATGCGCCACATAGCAACCAGCGCTTAAAATATTTGACTATCGCTTAAAATCTACCATATTCCCCTTACATCTACAAGAAAATTAGCAATAAGATTAACATCTCGATATCTCGATTAACATGAAGCATATGGGGAATAAGCGTTTGTAAAAATAGTTTGTACAAGAGTAGAGAAAGTCATGTGAGTGTAACACATCAGATTTTTTATTTTGCACTGATCCAGTTTTGCAATGTGGTGAATTGCAGTTCTGGAAGGAGGTACGTCAATAGGGAAGATCAGAATATATTCTGAGCCGAATGACGTGCTGATTCTTTAAAAATGGCATTTATGCACAAAAATGCGTTGCTTTAGAGTCAGTTACCTGTTCATCTTAGCGAAAGAAGGGATACTAACAGAGAGAACGATGATACCGCGAAACAAAGCAACTTCAAAGACAACGGGTTGTATGAGCTTGGAGTGGCCGAGAAAAAAAAAACACCGCGCGAACGAGAAACCTTTTATTCTAAAGGTCTGTATTATTGTATTGTACAGTTGTAACTGAAATATTTCAAAATTGTATTCCTATATGTTCGTAAATATGCAGCTAGAAATAATGAAATGAAAGTTAAAACATGTTGTATTTTTGACTGTGCACATTCTTGACTATAAATGCCAAAATTGGAAACAAACTGAAGGAACTTTATAGCAAGAATCAACACAATCAGCTTACAAGCGATGCTGTAATATTTATTTTTCTTGGTAATTTGTAAAATAAGTTGTGTTATCAATCATCTAGTTGTTAAGCTTTCCCTTAGAATTCAAGTTAGTTTTATTACGAAAATATTTAATATATTCAAAATATGCGTTAACTCAAAAATATATTGGCATACATTCATTTTATACAGAATATCGAAATTGCTTTTTCGATCATTTTTGGAAACCTTTCGTCTATTCCGAAAACTTAATTTAGAATATCAGAGACCAATATAGGGTAGTGTAGAACATACCTTTTCCCTTCCCTGTATGCGTTTCTTTTCAGGTTATTTTTATGTTTTATGTAAATTAATAGCGACCTCCTAGAAATATATCTAGGACGTTGATTCTCTTATAGTTAGTTCCAGCATAGAGTGTTCGAACTGTGTTTTTCGTAGTGCCTGGTAATGCTAGCGTAAAATATCTGATGTTACATATCATATGACTTTCTCTACTCTCTATCCTTTATTAATGAGTGTACAAACTATTGTTGCGAATTCTTATTATCTACTTCATTTTAATCCAAATAAACCTTTGTAGAAAAAGCTACATTGTACATTTCGTTACAGCTGCAAAGGGAATAGCGATTGTCAAATGTTTAAGAACCGGAATTAATTGCTGGCCTTAAAATCTCTACGTTTTCCTTGCAATCGTGCGAAACAACTGAATATCAACAGGACCTTAAACGACAAAGTATTTAACAATTCGAACCACAAATAATAGATAACTGGGAATCAGCTCATGCCACAAAAAGTTAGTTGAAATGAATTGTGCGTCTTAAAGAGATCTACATCCTTTGTGGGGCATGTTTTTGTGTACCACTTAACGTATACCAAATACACAACATTATAAAAAATTCTTTCGGAATGAAGAGGATTCACAAGCTATTCGAAAAAAAACACAGTTTATACATTCTGTAATATAATTATCTCTAATGTATGGTATTTTAATCAAAATCTTTAAAGCCATTTTTAGAAAACCAAGTATTTCGGAAAATGTTCCACGTAAAATGTAGTTGGGGTGGGGAGATCTTTCTGAAAATCTTTGTGTCGCATCCTTAGAAGATCCTGAACTAAAACATCAATTTCGGTACTTAACTGACTTTTCGTTTTTGAAATATGCTGTTGACGGACATACGTAGGGACACTTCTCAAAAACCGTTTTTTCGTTCAGGGGGCCTCAAAGCATGTATTTCGGTGAAATCTTGATTTAGAAATTTTGGGTGGAATACAATACAATACTTACTGCAAATACATAATGAGGAAAGTAAAAATCTGATGTGATACATTCACATGACTCTGCCCACTGATGCATACCAGGTAGCCCACACAATGCCAAAAGGTTTACCTGCGCAGAACTGCAAAGGGGACACCATACCGACAGAGAGGAGACTGCTAAATGAAACGCCATTGTTTCAAAACCAATACTGCTATTACTGATCCCAGAGCTCATTCGGAAGAGAAACTGCCTGGTATATGAGGTAATGCAAGTTCAATTCCCGGCTAGGTTCCAAAAAGTTGTCTCTAAACAAAAACGTTTCACGGTAAGACTAGAGTCTGGTGTTTGAATAAGATAGTACCTATGTATGTGTGTCTGTGTGGGAGTGTTATTGGTTATTTAAATTCACTCATTAACAAGAATTCAGGATTGCCGCTTGATGTAAACCTGAGCACACTTGTTAAGTCATTTAGTTCAATGGCAGTTAATCTACAATCAGTACAATTATATGGCATCAATTGGTGATGCAGAGTTAACAAGATTAAACGAAATTTTATTTTTATTATATTTATGTACCCTTAAAGGTAAGTTAGAATTAAATTATTTTATATCAGTACATTATTCATAATAAGGATGGGCAAAAACATGCCCGCTTGGTCGACGAATTGATGTAAGGGCCTCTCAGGCTACCTGGAATAATGCATCATGTCTTAGGACGGCTTGTTTGGGCCACCTGGTATAACTACTGTAAACCATTCTTACGAAAACCTTTGTTTCTACCCACTTCGTGTTCATGGACATAAACCTTTACAACAGTTTCATTACACACTTACTTACCGCTACTAGGGGTATAGAGAAAACAGAATGGGTAGTTAGATATTTAAATGAAGTCGGTATATACGGATTTAAAATACTTCAAAAATGAAAATTATAGAATACCAGGTAAGTAATAACAGTTATCCCGGAAGTGGTGGATGCCACAAAAAGTTGTAAATAAATTGTGTTTTAAATAGATATAATTTTTTTTTTATTTTCTACATGTTTGTGTATCTTTAAGCGTTTTCCAGATAGGTATATAAAATTATACGAAATTGCTTCGAAATGAAGAGGACTCACGTCGGTTACCAAAAAATTCAGGTATATAGTTTATTTGTGTATGAAGTATGTTAAACATTTGGCACAATAACCCAAATTGTTACAGCCGTTTTTCAGAAAATAAAAAATTGTGGAAAAATATTCAGGTGATAGATTGCTTGGTGTGGGGTCAAATCTTTTGATGATACTCAACTTATTTGATATTTTTACTTTCTGTACTGCATATAGTAAGTAGGGGAAGTATTGTATTCCACCCAAAAATTCGATACCGATATTTCACCGGAAATATGTGCTTTGAGGTCCACCGAATCCAAAAAAAGCATTTTTGGAAACATGGCCGTGTGTGTGTGTATGTGTGTGTGTGTATGTCTGTGTGTCTGTGAACAACACAACTCATAAACGAACAGTCGGATAAACACCAAGCTTGGTATTTAGGTTCAGTATCTTCCAGAGATACGGCACGAAGGTTTTCAAGAAAATCCCCCCAGCCCAGATCACCCTCTACATGGCACATTTTTCGAAAATTTTAAATTTCTCAAAAATGGCTCAGGCAATTTTGATTAAAGTAACGTATGTTTAAGATATTTTCATGGCAAATAAAATGTATATCTCTAATTTTCTGGGAATGTCTCCAAAAGTATTCTTCATTGTGAACGACTTTTGCATAACTAGTAAACCATAAGAGATAGACAAAATTTTACTACACAAAAAATCTAGATCGCGTTAAAATACACAATTTATGTCATATATATGGTTTTGTTGAGTGAACCATTTTCGAGATATTGCTTGTTATTCCCTTAAATTTTCCAAAACTTATACTTTTTATCAAATGGAAATTCGTTATTCATTTTTTTGTCCTGGTAATGCAAAGAGAATGGAATACTCCACATAGCAACCAGTTCTTAAAATATTTGATTATCGCTTAAAGCCTACCAATTCCCCTTGCATCTACAAGAAAATTAGCAATAAGATTAACATTTTGATATCTCGATTAACATGAAGCATATGGAGAATAAGCGTTTGTAAAAATAGTTTGTACAAGAGTAGTGAAAGTCACGTGAGTATAACAGATCATATTTTTTGGATTATGTGTTATGCTGTGCACAAACACGCACACATCTACCTCCTCCCCTCCAAGCACGCACAAAAACACGGGATTTGCCTAGCAGCAAACGTTTTTTTCTTTGGTCTCAAAACATGCACTTCCAGTGAACTTTCGAAACGGAATTTATGGGGGGAATACAATACCATCTACTAGATAAATGGTAGAGAAAGTAAAAATATTTAAGAATTTGAAAGTTCAAATCAATCAGAAATGTCAACAACACAAAAAAGGCATTTGATAGAAATTGTTACTTTAAGAAGGTCTACATTTTTTGTGAGTAAATTTTGTCTAGCTCTTATGGTTTAAAGATTATGTCAAAGTCATTCAGAATGAAGAGGACTTCACAGGCTATTCACATAAAATTCCACACCAGGTGACCGAAACAAGCCGTTCTTTGCAGTTTTATGGTTCCCGCATATAGAAGTGCAAAAGAAGTTGCCGCGTCACTGATTTTTAAAGGGGCAGTGAAGGTACGAAACCACGTTCACTGAGGTAGTACTTGCTATCTGCATGTGTTTAATTCGTGGTATCGTACTGATACACGCCGCGTGGTCACCTGCTTGTTGTTGGAGACAGGTTATTCAGGCAGACAGAAAACGTGCTCACCAACAATGAATACGCGGATATGGTTATGATGATCTATGGGAAGACACACCTAATGCAATTGAAGCTCGAAAGCTGCATTCTGAAAGTTTATTCGAAGTGACGTCTGTCCTCTGCGCGCGTTATCCTAAGTATAGAAATGCAATTAAATACTGATGGATCATTTCAGGTTTATTATTTCTTAACCATTAATGTTCATTTTCTCTACTACGTATGGTAAGTAGGGAAGTATTGCATTCCAATCAAAAATGCGATACCGTGATTTCACCGGAAATACATGTTTTGAGGCCTCCTGGATCCAAAAAAAGCATTTTGTAGAAATAGGAGTATAAGTGTGTGTGTGTGTGTGTGCGTGTGTGTGTGTGTGTGTGTGTGTGTGTGTGTGTGTGTGTGTCTGTGTGAATGTGTGTCCGTAAACAGCATAACTCAAAAGCGAAAAGTCAAATAGATGCCAAACTTGGTATTTACGCTCATTATCATTCAAAGATGCAACAAGAAGATTTTAAAAAAGTCTCCCTACTCCAGACTACCCTTTATAAGGAACATTTTTCGAAAACTTTGATTTTCTAGCGAGTTTTATTGAAGTATAATATATATAAGATATTCTCAGGACAAATAAAAAGTATATCTTGAGTTTTCTGGAAATGTCCCCAAAACTGCTCTTTTTCTGAATGGATTTTCCATAACTGGTAAATCGTAAGAGATAGACAACATTTTTCTACATAAAAATGTAGATCTCGTTAAATCACACAATTTGGCACATACATTTTGTTTTGTTTTGCTTTTATTGTTTTTTATTTTTGTCGAGTGAATTATTTCTAAGATATTCCTTGTTATTTGTTTGAATTCTCCACTACTTATACTTTTCTGTCAAATGGGAATTCGTTATTCTTTTTTTTATGTCCTGGACATTCAAAGAGAATGGAATACCCGACATATCAACCAGCTCTTAAAATATTTGACTATCACTTAAAGCCTACCAATTCCCCTTGCATCTACAAGAAAATTAGTAATAAATTAACATATCGATATCTGGATTGACATGAAGCATATGGAGAATAAGCGTTTGTAAAAATAGTTTGTTCAAGAGTAGAGAAAGTCATGTGAGTGTAACACATCAGATTTTTATTATTATAATTAGGGCAAAGAAGAGCTACAGTTGACCTGGAATTTCAAGGACTTCAACACAACGGATTTTGAAGAAGCGAAAATAGCATCCCTATAAGCTGCAACAGCAGTATTCCAGAATGGTGTTCCCTGTTTGCAGAAGACTCATAAAGAAAATAGACGAAAATCCAGTTATTACCAGATAGGTTTTATGAAATGTGATTTCGTAACTGACTCAAATGCAAATAAACAATTGGGCTCCTGCGAAGCCTGACTGGTTGCGACCACATCATATACAGGCTCAGTGGTGTTAACGTGTGATACGACATTCAGGGAGACAGGGCGGTTTATGTGGCTCCTAAGCATATTGGGCAACTTATTTACAATTCCTCTAGAATGGGCTGAATATTGAGAACCTTCTAGAATACGTCCCACTTTAGTTAGCTCTAAATTACAGGTTCCAGCACAATGCTAGATCATTCGGTTGTTTTAGAGGAGTTAAAGAAAATCTCACAATATGTACCCCGGACGGTGGATAGGTGATGGTAGTTGAATTCGATGGCCAGCGATATCGTCCACTAGATCTGTTTTTTCTTATGGGGATATGTCAAAGCCAGAGTTTACGAAACGGGATCAGAAACTCTTGTATATGGGCGAAATGGTTATCAAATAAAACATAAAACACATAGATACACTCACATACAAACACCAGATCCTTGATTAAAGAAAACTTTCTCGAGTCCAGTCAGTATTCGAATCCGAGACACCTCACACAGCAGGCTGGTGCTCTACCAACTGAGCTCCGGGACCAGTCATAGCAGTAGTGTTTGTTTTCAGCATTGGATTTTCATTTAGTACGGTCTCCTTTCTGTCCGTATGGAATCCCGGTTACAGTTCTGCTTAGGAAAACCTTTTGGCATCCGCGCTGTCCGGAATAAACTAACTTGAACGAAGAACGGCTTGTGTGGGCCACCTGTTAGATACCTGCATTTTATTTATCATGCCTATACCCGAAACATATGCTATTATAATCGAAATCTGTAAGAACCATTTTTGAGAAAATCAAAAATAAGGAAAACGTTTCCCTGTAAATGGTAGTTTGGAGTGGACGGATGTTCTTGAAAATCTACGTGTCGTATCCTTGGAAGATGATAAACTTGAATACCATGTTTGGTGTTTAACCGCTTTTTCATTTTTTATTTACACACACATAATGACCTGCTTCTTAATGTGTCTTTTTTGGATTAAAGAAGTCCGATATGTATGTTTCCGGTGAAATCTCTGTATCGAATTTTTGAATGGAGTGCAATACTTCCTCTACTTGCTATAGGTAAGCAGTAAAGAAAGCAAAAAGTAAGCAACTTGTTTCTTTGTCCCGGTGCTTAAAGCCGGAGGACACATTGCTCTATTTCTTGTTCTCGGGGTACTCTCGTTGTGTGACAGAAAGAGATATTTCGCTCCTGGGAGCGGTGCTGCTGTCGATAGGGTGCGGTGATTGCAGGAGTGGTTTACGTCCGGTAGGGCTGTTCACGTCTTAACGGGGAAGGAGGGCTGTCGGGGAAAAAAAACAAGGTGGTTTATTGCAAAGTGCTGAGCTTCACTAGCACGATCGCAGTCCTTTTAGACGCTTCCTGGTCTTTTAATTGGTTATTGCCTGTAAATCACACACACAGCGAAATCCAGGGTTCACTCGAAAGGAAATCTGCACCGTTGAGTTACTCCAAGCATTTGTCCGCTGCATGAACGGGAACCCGAGTGTGAGGGCAGTGACGGACATAGCCACAAGTCGTATTTTATTCGAAGGAATATTTCTGCTATAAGGAGGACAGGGAATGCTCTATCCTACAAATGTTAAAATTAGAATATCCATGTCCCATTTTCTCATTATCTACGAGGGCTTGTTGAAATGTTTATTTCATATTCATAAAACCTTAATAATCAAATAGGCACCGGGATACCATGTTCAGTTACAGCTTTAAAATAATCCTTAGTTTTGTTTTTATTTTAAAACAGATTTAATCACACTTTCCTCTAATTAGTTTATGAAAAGAAATTTTATTTAAAATTTGCAAAATTATATATGAAATTTCTGGCCAAAGTTACATTGTTCTAGGTGCAATACTTTATGAGAAAATGGAGAATTTGCTGAGAAAAGCCTCAGTTTCGAGAAAAATATATATCAAGTGAGGATATGGAATATATATATATATATATATATATATATATATATATATATATATATATATACAAAATAATTTTGTCAATACAACCCATGAAGAAACTTTTGAAAATTTGGGACTAATAAAATGAAAAGTATGGAAAAACGCCATAACATATAAACTGTAATATCTCTTGTTATTTCTGCATAAATAGAATAGTAATAGTTGAATTGGCTGCTAGCATTTTTTGAAATGAGAAGAATAATTTCTGGAATCACAATATAATGAATTAACTGGAAGAATATAAAGGAATATTTCAAAATTACTAAATTGATGCAGTATTTTTAACTCTTTAATGACTTCAGTCTAATTATACAATATAAAAAATAATAACAGCCCACCTTAAAGAATATGTGTACAATATAATATATAAAATGTATGTAACAGTCATTGTATTATGTTTATATTATTGTGTACATGTATAATAATGTTATGTGCATGTATTGCGTAATTTAATAATGTAGGAGCAGTGAGAATAGATGTCGAAAGCTGTTAACAATGAGGTAACCTTGAGGCAATAATGAAGTGGAAAGTTTAATAATGCTACTAGTAATTCTTGGAACAATACTGTAATTTTTACAACAGTTTATAAATAGCCAATCAACAGCCAGAAAAGTTGAAAGTTAAATAAAATTATTCTATTGGAATAGGATTAGCCAATCAGAGTCTTGAAATAGAGAAATTTACAAATTTAAGCGGTAAACGCCAGTCGCTACAAGACAACGTACCTGAGCAGTTCATTCGCTCGGTACGTATTCAGTGTGATACATATAAAATTCAATACGGCGAGAATATTATAAAGTTTACGTGTTAAAAAGTGCAAGTAATTAATAAATAATCTCACAGCTCTCTATGTCAGTGAAGTGTTATTAAATCCTGTGAAGGATTAATAAATGAAGTGAAGTAAAAATTATAATTTGTGTAAGCCTACATTCCTTAACCGCATCACCCCCTGCAAAGAAATACATGTTTCTACAAATTAATACTGACGCAGCCGAGGCAAACATAAATATTTAAAGAAACATAAAAATACAAAGTTGATTCCTAAACGTTGGGGCGAAGGACACCGGAAAGTGAACGTTGGGGCGAAGGCCACCGGAAACTTTGTACCATACGTGGGGCAGTTACATCATCAAGTTTGGCTCCCCAACAGTGGAACGACAATACAACTCCTCTTTCAAAGTAAATACCCATCAATTTTGGCTTTCCATACGTGGGGCTACAACTAAAGACAAACCATTCATCTTCAAAATACATTTGAAATAAATTGTGGGTATTATTTTGTGCCACGCATTTCTTGGAGTTTGCCTTTAATAACTTTTCAGTTATATAAATTTCTAAGAATGAAGAGCAGCATAACATATGTTTACAAATTTAAGGATTATAAAGTTCAATTAGCTCTTTGTAGAAAATACAAACTGCACAAAGCTTTATCCTCATGTCAGCATCCCAAAATTATTATATTATAATTAGAATAAAATCATATTTTAGAAAATAAGAGATAACAACGATAAAATATTTATTAGGAAGAATGAAAGGATCTTTGAATATGTGCCATACTTAGATATCAATGCTACTTATTCCAAGTTTCGCTTTCTTTAAATCTAGTTTTATAACCAGTAATTCCTAGTTTTTCTCGTACAAATGATCACTAAAGAAGGTTTGTTGCTGCTACCTAAGGAAAGTCAGTTTGAAGTAGGAGTTGTATTGTTATTTTTATGTTGTTATTTGCCGCACGTTGGGCGCCAATTTGAAGAAGTTGTTGCTTCACGTATGGAAAGTCAGTTTGAAGATGTATTATATTTCGACTGTTGGGAAGCCGAACTTGAAGTAATTGCAACCGCACGTATGGTACCCGGTAGCCTTCGTCTCAAAAAAAAAGTCAATATATTAACTTTGTATTTTGACTGTTTCTTTAAATATTATATATTTATGTTTGCCTCGGTTGCGTCAGTATTATTGTTGGAGACATGTTTCTCTTTGCAGGGTTGTAGTGCGACTGAAGAATGTAGGATTACACAGATTATAATTTTACTTCACTCCTTTTATTAATGCTTGACACGATTTAGATAACACTTCACTGATATAGAGAGCTGTAAGATACTTTTATTAAATACTTTCAATTTTTAACACGTAAACTATTTTTATCTCACACTGAAATACGTATTATACTTCTCGAGGACACATCTCGCGTCCAGTTATGAACACAGTCTAAAAGCAACGTGTTCAGTTATAAGCACTGTCTACAAGCAACTGACTTGATTTCTAGCGCCTAAATTTGTAAATTTCTGTATTTCAAGTCTCTGATTGGCTATTCCTAATCCAATAAAATACTTTTATTTAACTTAATTTTTTTTCTGGTTGTTGATTGGCTATTTTATAAACTGTCACAAAAATTACATTATTGGTGCTCCAATAATGACTAGTAGCATCATTAAACCATATTACTCATTACTGCCCCAAGGTTACCTCATTGTTAGCAAATTTTAACGTATTATTCTCACAGCTCCTACATTATTAAATTACGTAATACATTCAGATAACATTATTACAAGTGTGCAATAATAGAAACATATACAATGACTGTAATATACACTTGTATATATTTTTACATACACATATTGCTTTAAAGCGGGCTGTTATTGAATTATATATATTATATAATTAAACTGAAATTATTTAAGTTTTAAAAATACTGCCTCAACACATGAATCTCTTAAGCTTACTAGCAAACTTCAAGTGCATGTTAATATTCAGCATTTTACCATTATGCATACGTTAAAACAATTGGCAATTGTATTAGTGTATTAAGTTGAATTGCTGTACTCTATCTTTCAAGAAGGACATGTTAACTGCAAATATATTTTCTAATGAACTCATATTAATGGCTATCCTTACTAAGCTAGTCTAAATTCATGACGATATAGCATTTTCTGGTAAAAGAAAATAAGCAATAAGACAGATCACTATCGAAACTTTTCAGCCTTACCTCGATGTGTCCCAGATACGTAATTATTATTTTTTTAATGAAAGTTTATTTAGTATTTAACCAGTAGTTTTTGCGACTAATTTAAACTTCTTAAATATACATTCGCAAGAATAGTGTGCAATTATAACACAAGAATAATTTTTAAGACAATGGTGTACATTTATAACACAATCATACAAGGATAATTTAGTAAGAATGCAATAACTGTCTTCTTAGCTCTTGTGGTTAGACTTCTACGTACAACTCAGTTGTTTAGAGAAAGCTGGTTACATTTGTAATGACAGAGATGCCCATAAGTGCTGCACGAAGAATTGTTAGAACACCGAAATTTGTTGTTGGAATACTGGAAACATCAATATGATGTGTTCTACTGTTAGCGTTGTTCAGCACGTCTCACAGGCGGGGAACAGGTACGAGGAACATTGATTCTAGTATGATCAATTCTCAGGTGGTTATCTCAATTTGGTCTTTACGATCGAGGTTTTTAATTGGGTAAAGTGTGGATGAAGTCAGTCGTACTTTATGGAGGTTACTGCTAGAGCTGTGCATCCAATTCACACACCACTCACTGAAGTGTGTAACTGCATCGTCGCTATGGCTAGATCTTGTGAGGTAAACATATTGCTTATTTTGCAGCAGCATCCACTTCCTCGTTTTCCGTAATACCCTCGTGGGAAGGTGTTCACATAATGGGGATGTTTCTGTTCACAAAAGCGTAGCACTAAATAATACGCACAATTTATTTCATACCTAATTTTGATATAAATAGGAAATTATGAAATAATAGTTGAAATTCGTTAAGGTTGGAAAGATAGAATCAGGCGACTGAAAAATTCAATGCTATAGCCGGTATTTGAACCACGGATCTCCGATCTCCATCCGGGTGCTCTAATCACTGAGTTAACATAGCAACATGCCAGTACGACACTAAATTCTCCGGCTGATTCGCATTTTCCCCGTTAAACCACAAGGAGATCTCAATTATATTCAGATGGCATAGGTACCCAAATGGCGACTTACAATGCGAATGAGCTGGAGAATTTAGTGTAATGCTGGCATGTTTCCATGGTAGCTCAGCCTGATGCTACCTTTCCAACCCTGTCCAACACATGGCTGTGTGGAAGAACAATTAATTCCACGATATTCGTTACGATTCTTCCAGTTGAAATCCGTAATATGTACTTCGATTCCAGAAATGATTCGTCTCACTTTAAAAACTGCTGGCAGTCAATTCAACGCTTATAAAGTTATTGTTTTAAACATGCAAAACCACAGATATTACAGCTTATGTTCTGGCGTTTTGGCCAGGTTAAATAGAGTGCTACACAGTATATGTGACGACATCGACTAACGACTAACGATGTTGTTAGGAGAATGTATGTTTTAGAGAGCTCTTATAGCAGGCGGGGAGATAATAAGGTATGTATTGTGATGTAATGTCTCAGATATAAAATGCGGTACCCTTTTAAGGGCATACAATTTCACAGTTGAACACAGGAATACACAGTTTGTATTGAAACGTATGATCATCACTTACTATAGAGCATCCATTAGTACCTTCCCTTCTGGAACCATCTGTGTATATACAGAAACTGCTTGGGTGTTTATTTAGCTCCATGTTAGGACGGTAACTTATCTTTCTATGGTGAATTATCTATTTTTTTCTCCTAATGATAGGGAACTGCCAAGTTTAGTTCCTTCAGGTATGTTTTTATTCTGATGCAGCATTCTAAATCAGGGAATACTTTGTTCCTGAGGGAGTTATCGTGAAGATATTTTGTGAAGACATATGAACACATTCTAAGATACCGCGTTACTGCTATATTGAGGTGATGCTGAGAGGTGGTTCAACGTACTGTTTGTAGGGATGGTACGTAGGGCGCCTAATGCTATTCGAAGGACTGAATTTTGAACAACATTACTGATTTTAGACTCGAGGGCTTGGCAGAATTATACAAGATAATCCAATTCTGAGCGAATGAGAGCCTTGTAGCTAGTCATCAATACATGATAGTCAGCTCCCCAGTGATGTCCCGCTAAAAATTTCAGGACATTTAACCTCTTTTGACATTCATCTATTAGGTTTTGTAAGAATGTTCATCTAAGTTTTTTATCGAATGTATGTCATAGCGTTTTCAAAGTGTCTTCAAGCTTAAGTTTGACGGTGTTGAATTTTAATTCTGAATTATGGTTCTGTTTTTCCTAGAAAATAATATGAATTTCCTCTTAGAGGAATTTATTTTGAAACCAGTTTCTGAATATACTGGCCTCAATGTTCTGCAGTGAGTCTTGCAAGCATCCCTGAGCTGTAGTGGATATTTTTTACAATAAAAAATTAAACAATCTGGGAATAAATTAACATTAATTGGTGGAATTATTCCTAATGCAATGCCATTTATGGCTATTAAAAAGAGCAACGCTGATTAGAACCTGGCGGTATACCATTAGACACATAGACCTTTTTGGAGAGTATGCCGTTAGCTCTTACTTGTCCTTTGTGATTTTGTAGAAAGTTATAAATAAAGCAGAGCATTTTTCCTGAAATTTGTAGCTTTATTAACGTTTCTAGAACCTATCACGCCATATCATATCCTATACTTTATAAATATCCAAGCTAACAGAAATTGCAAGTTGTTTGTTTTGGAAAGCATTCATTATATCTGACTGTTGCACTGTTAGATTATCCATTGTTGAATGGAATTGTTGAAATCCAGTTTGTACTTCAGTGAAGAAACTTTTACTTTTCAAAAATCAACCTCATCCTTTTATTTATTATTTGGTCAATGTAGATTTCATCCTAATAGGTCTGTAATTTTCAGGAAGATAAGAATCCTTATTAGGCTCAGGAATAGCAATTGTTAACATTTCACGCCACTGGTTAGAAAACGTCTTTCGTGTCCATATGTGGATAAGGACTGCAGATTATTTTGGTACTTGGTGTGAGGAGGCAGGCGAGGACGGGAGAGGATACGTAGTGTGTTTAGAAATGCCTGGCTTCCTCGCTGCGACGTCGCCTGTTGTCCTCTGGTGTCAAAAGAGCTATGAGACTGTTCAGATTTCTCAGCGGTGGAATTGTCTAATGCTGCAGAATCATAAATCCAGATCTGTTCTTATTCTCTTTATTTTGTTTGTATATAAATAGATTTACATTTACTTAGCGACTACATGAAATCGAACTCGCCACCTCATCTAAATATTTAAGATTTTATTTTGATTTATCCCCATATCTCAGTGGTAATATTAGCCAGAAGCTAAGCGGCGAGAAACTACGTTTATCACGGCACAAATGATAATGATGAACTGTTTCGCCAGCCCGCAAAGTTCCAACTCGAGAATATGCAGAAAAGTTACCCGCATACACACAGCGTGTATGTCACTCGAGAAGTGCAATCCAGAAATTTCCTATGAAAAGTCGAAACGAAGAGTGATTCGTCTGTCGAGTTTCAAAAGACACCACAATGAAATTCCTCCCGACTTTTTCTTGACCATATCACTGTTTCACAGTTACCAGTGACAGTGACCTCTAATTTAGTTTGGATTCGTCATTTCTATGTACAATATTTTATCCATTGGGCAAACATTTGGCTACGCCCCCTTTTAAGTTTAGAAAGTTCTGGACTGCGACATTTTCACAAGCTGCCTTGTCTGATTATATGTTATAACACGTATTTTTGAACAAGTGCATAATCTCCGTTCTGTTTTTCGAAGCACGTACCTCAGGTTAACAAAGACATTTTGTGTTTCCGGCCTGGCGACAAATGGTTTATGCTTTTTCTGAAACCCGTGTTAAAATTCTCTTTTGATCGGGCTAAGTGCATTCCTAGTGGCCCGTCCATTAGAAGGGTCGCCTTCAATTCGCAAGTTTACTCACCTAAGAACTGCATTTGTTTGCGTTCACTATCGCGTCATTCAATGTGCTAATTAAATTATTTGTTAATGGTATAGTTTGTTTATGTACTGACTCAATTTATTATGCATTTGATTTTCAATTTAATTTATCTCGTACACAATGTAGGTTACAAGATTTTCTAGCGCTAGGAGGGAGTTGCTGCAAGAAAGAGTAAGAGCTGGGCTGGAGTTTGTGCATTGTTAAAGAGCATCTTGCAGTTCGCCTAAAATGAATTCAGCATTATAGTGTTCAGTGTTGTTAGCAGAAATACCTGAATGTCAAGGCTGGGAATATTGCCTTTGCAGTTTAATTAGCGTCAATAGACATGTTTACGAATTTCTCTGCCAAGGTATTAACAATGACTTCTGGGCAAGATATGTTGGTATTAGTACCTTTGTTATACAAAATACTTGAACGGATTGATAAGTCCATGACTTTGACGAGAGATAGCTTTCTAGTCAAAGGTTTCTTGTTTGCACCCAAGTCTTACATCTATTCTGGGTATAATCGCAGAAATTCCTCGTCATTTGTTTCTTGGAACATTGTTGAGAGCGTCTAAAATAAGCAGATGTGAAAATGGAGAATAGTGAATTTTGTGTTCTGATAACGCACTACTTTTTGCGTGGTAAGACGGTAAAGGAAACGGAAAAAAAGTTGAGGAAGTATTACGGGTCTATGTTCCATCACATGGCATGGTTCACAGAATTTCGATGTGGCCGTCCGAGCACAAGAGATGCCGTGCGCACAGGATGGCCGGTTGTGGTCACAGCAGAAGAAATGGTGAACAAAGTTCACGATATTGTGTTGGATGACGGCCGAGTGAAAATCCGTGGAATAACCCAGACTGTAGATATCTCGAGTGAATGTGTGTATAACGTTCTGCACGAATTTTGGGTATGAAAAAGCTGTCAGTAAGATGGGTGCCGCGACTTCTCACAGTTGAGAACAAGCGGGGTCGTGTGACCATTTCACAGGAATGTTTAAACATGTTCCAGCGCAACCCAAACGAGTGTTGGCGGCGTTATATCACGGTTGATGAAAGGTGCATCCATTACTACCAACCTGAAACTAAACAACAATCAAAGCAGTGGATTTCCTTCGGCGAACCTCCTCCAAAGAAAGCGAAAACCATTTCGTTGGCAGGAAAAGTCATGGCAGCTGTGTTTTGGGATTCACAAGGGGGTAGACATCCACTACATGCAAAAGGTTAAAACGATCATAGGTTCATATTATGCCGCAATGCTGGATCAGTTTCACAAGGAACTATTAAATAAACGACCCCATTTGGTGAAGACAAAAGGTTCTCTTTCACCAGCATAATGCACCCGCACAAAAGTCAGGCGTTGCCATCGCAAAATTTGTGGAATTGGGCTACGAACTGCTACCTCACCCACCATATTCTTCAGTTTTGGCTGGCTGGGAGGAAATTCACGTCCAGTGAACACTTGGCAGAAACAACTTCATATTTTGCAAACTTCGAAAATTATATTGTTTAGAAAGGTTAAAAAAATTGGAGAAACGTTGGACAACGTGTATTCAATTGAAAGGAGACTATGTGGAATAACATTGATTTTTTGGAAAAAATGTTATTTTATTTAAAAAGTCACTGTTTTATTAATCCGCACTCGTGTTAATTTAATGACTACCTTTAATGCCTCTAATTCTTTTTATGCCTTCCCATACTGTTTGGGCTGGACTTTGATGAGATACTGGTGATACAAAAGAAAGACAGTAGTATATTTCCTTTTCGTTTATAATACGTCTAGCTACAGCTCTCAGCCTTTGAAAAAGTAATTTGTTTCTGTATTTGAGTTTAGTTTATATTTATGGTTTACTCTGTTCTTGTTCTGGGTGCTTCTTTACAAGTCATTCCACCAAGGACAACTTTTGCTATAACGGTTAATGTTTGTAAAAGGAGCACTTAATATTGCAGAGTTTAACATGACAGTAGCGAAATTAGCTACTATTTTACTGTTTCCGTGGTCTAACGGTACCATCCTAGCCTCCAGCTCCCGAGGCCATGAGTTTAAACCCGGCAGAGGTAGATGTATATTTTCCGGGCGTAAAAATCCTTAGCATGCCTTCCTTCGGAAGGGAAGTAAAGCCGGTGGTTCCATGGCTGAGATTTACGGCACGTAAAAGACCCTCAAATCTGAGCAAAATATCTGTTCTTTCCTAGATTTTTAGTAAAAGAATTTAATTCGAAGTATATCATTCATTTATTTGATATTTCATTATTAAACTATTTTATGTTCTTAATAAAATGTTCCCAATATAGAAGGGGACGCTTTATTAACCTTATGTTCATTGAATATTTCAGGAAGTATAAGGTATAGGTAGCCTCGTTCATGGAGTTCTTAAATTTTTTTCCCGTCTGCGCGACGATACTGGTGTTCTGTTTCATGGTGCTTGGTTTGTGTATAAAATAACTGAAAAGTTTTCGTTTCCTAAGAGCGCGTCACAGGCAAACCGACAAATATTGGGGCAATACTTAGAGAGCAAAGAATAAGATCTATGGCGCTGAAAGTTCCATAGACAATATTACAATTTGTAGGACAATTGGAGTTTAACAGTATCAAATCGTGCTTTTCTATTCAGAATAACTTTATTCTAGCTCACTGATGTGTACGTGAAATTTCCTACAGTTCTTATGTGCGTTAAAATCTTCAAGTACAACAAAAGGTTTTGGTAGCTGTGGTATTAATTCTGTTAAGTCCTGAAACGTTATGTTTGATTATTAGGTAGACAAACACTGCATATACACATAGTAGTAGGTTCTAAAGCTGTGACTACTACCACTTCTAATGCAGATGATAGGGAAGTCTTTCAATGTACAACACAGTGACAGTCTACGCCTCCACAAGCGTGCAAAAATGAGTGATTCCAAGTCAAGTCGCACACATTTTCACAAAATCTGACCATCGTGTCTCCGATTCACTTCAAATTGTGTGACGGATTACAAAAACAAGGTGAATTGTGTTTTAAATTATTATTCTTTAAATCGCAATATCTTTTTAAATATTGCGCGGTCCGGCTTGTGAAAAGCGGCACACCTCTCTTCCTTTAAATTAGAATATATGACAGGCGATAAGCGATAAAATTATGTTATAAAGTGAAATGCAAAGCTTAGTATGTAGTCTTTTACTTAGTATTTATTATAATTCATATAATTAACTATTAATATCGATTTATAAAATCCAAGCAGTTGAAAACTATATGTCCCTATTAACCCCCCCCCCCAAGTTCACGTTTCTAAAAAAATTATAAATACATTTTTGTAGCTTTTGGATATATTTAAATGAAACAAAGATGACATCCTGTATAGTTAATTTTAAATAAAATAACTTAGAAAGTGGTGCGTAGTGAGATTTTAGCGCGGCGCGGCTGGAGAGTAGCAGCAGGAGCAACAGCCTGTCATTGGATGCTTGTAAACCGTTCACAGCGCTTTAGTTGCAATAGTTTGTTCACGTGTAACTTAAATTTGGCATACAGTTGAGTAAAATTCGAACTTTCAATCTTATCCTATGGGAGGCAACTTAACTAGAATTTAAATGTGCACTTTTTTCCTTCAGGCTCAAGTGAATGAGTCTGGTTATTATTGCATTATTAGTTGGAATAAATGAATTTAGCTCTAAGGTACCAGGGATCCCTTTTGCATTGCTGTATCTTGCCTTAAAATGGGCATTATGTTCAAAACACTTCTGGATTATTCACGGCATTGGCACTTTGTAGCACAGAATCACTGGTTTTTGACACGCATCACATAGTTTTAGGTCTGGTGACAAAGTTAAGTTCT
Organism: Deroplatys truncata; assembly: GCA_030765065.1. Classification (NCBI taxonomy): domain Eukaryota; kingdom Metazoa; phylum Arthropoda; class Insecta; order Mantodea; family Mantidae; genus Deroplatys; species Deroplatys truncata. Next base: position 178,314,203 of record CM060977.1, on the reverse strand, counting down.
CCATTTTAAAGTTTTAAGCATACCAAGCTTAATGATTTCTGCCGTATGTTATGCTTGGAAACATTAAATGGATTGAAACAATAGTCATAGCTACGTTTCTTCAGTTCACTCATTATGTACTTTCAGAAATCAGAGCTAAGAATGAACTTCTAACGCAAAAAGCTGAATACGAAGTAATATTTAAAATGAAACAGCGGAGAGAGGCTTTACAGAATATCAGATTCCAGCTCTCAGTCAGCAGTCTATGTTCTGAAACCCTACGCGCTAACACAAATAAACTGTTTAAAAGCGCACTTCTAAGGAAGATCCCATCCTGATATTAATAGATTTAAAACAAAATGAACTACAGATTCCTGCTGTATTTTTTCCATAGTTTAATATTATGGGATTAAATATGATATTGCGGTTTAAAAAGTTCATACATAAAAGTTACCTTTTTATTCCGAAAAGAAAAACAGTATTTTATATAAGGAAAACTAAAATGCTTTTATCTGCAAAACGCTGTGTTTTTCTTATTGATGACCATTCTGTATTCCTAGAATAAATTACTTTTATGTAACGTTGTGTGCGTAAAAGAAAAATGTTAAGTACGCTGTAAATCCTAGAATAATTTGATTTTCCAAAAAATTGAAAATACGTGTGCATTTATTTTATGTGTAGAATATTAAACTAGGTTTCAGAAAATTCAGAGAAAGTAGTGTTTTATGTGTGTTTGAAGTGGAATGACTCAAATGCGGTTTAATGCCCATAGGTTTTATGCTATGGTGTATATTGGTTAAAGCCAGCTAGAAATTGATAATGAAAATTGGTCTCTTGTAAGCAAATAATTTGAAGTTGATGTTTGATAGTTGTATATTACAGGTATTTTTACTATGGTCGAAATTCGTCTATTTACACTGGATTAGAAACGTCTCCAATATATAACTAAAGTCTGTTATATATAACTTTGCCCCGTATCCCTTAACGATCACGTGCACTAGTCACCTCCCATTGGCTGCTGTGGTAAAGGTTGTTATGGTATACAAAACACCTGCTTATTAACGTGTTCATTTGTCATAGTATAATGGAAGATATTTGCCAAGCTTACATGTTTATATCCGTATGAATGAAATATATTACGTAACAAAGTTAATGCGTCTGGAATGCATGTAAATTCTTTGAACAAATAGATGGTGAAGGAAACGCAGCGCGGAATAATACATGTCTGCGGGGCAACGTTATAAGAAACAAGGTTTAATTGGTAATAATTTCTTACAAGCTAAAGCTTACTTATGGGTGATCGGTGGATCACTGTCAGGAATTTCACAATGAAGAATAGCTGCTAGCAATTTCTTTTCGATTCGGGAGCTCTTGTTTTTAAAGCTCCTCTTGTTATAATGGCGGTAGAGTTTCCTGAGTGTCTCAATTAGGCCTTCAGTGTTATTCGTGTAACTTTTAGCAGCATGTAAAATATAAGCAAAAGATTTTCTGAAAAGCATTTCCTAAAAGGTTTTCAACTGCACGAAATGCAATACATGATCTTCAGGGTATGATTCTATTACGTTCTTTACGGATTGAAGTAGGTCATCTACCGGGTTTTTCTGGCTTGTTTCAACTGTAGAGGGTAGTCTGCTAAATGTATCTTATTTTCACCTTGTCATCTTGGTTATCGGATGAAATGTCAGACTAGGAGCTGACATCTGCTTTACTGCTGCTAAAAGTTTATACTTCGGATGTGAAGGTCGTTTGCTTCAGATAACAGAAGCGGCTGGGTTTTCAACTGTCGGAATTTCTTTCAGGTGTATACAGTCATCATTTTGTGTTGTATGTGCAGGAATAAGGTAAGGAAGTAAGATTGCATCTTGAATTTCAGTTATGAGAGGTTGTGTTCTTTGTTTGTGTCTGCTGTTGCGTTATTTATTTTTTGTACAAGTCCTGAGAATTGTCTGATACTTATTATCCAAGTAATTTGTCTTTGTCTGTAGAGATGGAGGTACCTGAGGTGCATTGATGCGCCAAGTGGCCTTCTGCTTTGCAAAGAAAACAGTAGGTATATCAGATGACACACAAGCTGCCCGCGCGCATGTCACATGAAACGCCTCTGGTAATAATGAGAAGTGTTCCGCGTCATGTCGATGAAGCTGAGAGTGTGAGAAAAGCCTGTTGTGACAATATCTGCTTTGATGTGTGAAATTAATGACCTTGCTGTTATTCCAAGTTTAAGCGGCTGTTCTTGAATTAAGAAATTCGTTATTACTGAGCATGCATTAAAAAGTCTTACACGTTTGTTAATGCTGATTAGAGGTCATAAAGTTAGATTTTTGTAATCGATATGTACATTTAGGTATTTAAGACATAATTATTGTGCAATACTCTCAGTTGAAAACAACACGCACACTCGGGAATTTGATATTCGCGAGACATAGGAGTTTTTGACAAGGTATAAGAGTTTGCCTATCGTTAATACGAGGATTTCTTTAAACATCCGATGGGACATAACTGAAACACAAATGTGAATACCAAAATGCTTTTATTACCAGGAGTCAAGTATAGTAACGAACTTACTTTTTCCACATAGTCACCGTGAATATTTAACACATTTATCATATCCATAGACGAGATTTCCAATATCTCTTTCACAGAAGGTTGCCGCCAGCGTGCGAAGATAGTTCTTCACGATGTCTTGAAGTTCCCCGCTGTCCTTCCCGATCTTCCTTCAGCTGCCGAAACAGATGAGAGCCACTTGACGCTAGATCTGGGTTGTAGCCGGGTGATTGAACACTTCCCAATAAAATGAATAAGCACCTGTTGGGTTACCGCGGCGTTGTTATGAATCAAAACAATTCCAGATAACAGCATACCTCTTGTCACGTTTTAATAGGCTCTCCGCAGGCAACGTAATGTTTGACAATACCCATTTGTAGTGATCATAGTCCCTGCCTCCATAAACTCCACGAGCAACACATTCTGATCCCAGAAAACTGTAGCCATGCTCTTCCTCTTGCACAATGCGCAGAACCGCCTCATTTATGCATGTCTGGTCACGTAGCGGAGCGATAGCAGGGAATCCTGTATGGGAGTACTTTCATGAGTATCAAATTGTGTTACTGTAGCTGATGATAACTTATTCCAGCACGGAGGCTCCTGTACTCAGCTGTCATTTGTTTACAGGTAACTAAAACATTTAACTTCTACTCATAGATTACCCAGAACAGTGCGTTAAAGTTAATACTCCCGGGAACTCGTGAAGCAGATATTTATTGAGAACACTCACCATACTGCTTACTGCCTTCTGTAAAATATAGTTTTCAAGCTGGAAAAACAGGAAAGGATTTGCATAAGATCAACAACTGTTTGTTCAATGTTCACTTGTCCTGCACGTAATTGTTGTTCTCTGTATACGCCTGCACATTAGCAGCTTACGGATGGGTGTTATGTATGTACTACTTCCCTAACGCCATTCCGGTTTCCTTTTCCTAGCTTTGTCACAAAAGCGCAGGAACAACAGGCAGGAAAATGCACAGTGGACTCACAAAGTTCATGTTCTGCCGGAATGCGTCTAATAAACGATCGATTAGAGAGAACCTAATTATGGCAGCCCTGAGAACCACAGGTATGTACAGGCACTGTAACACACAAACAGGCCACCTTATTGCAACGGAGTGAAGAAGTAATGATAACGGTACCTACCACTGCTCCGAAAGTAAAGACACATGGAAAAGCATGCAGAGCAAAAATGATGTTGGAAATGACTTTATCATTTACTCCATCATTTTAATTGCACAAACATAGTAAATTAGATGTCGAACTCCTCGGGAATAAATGATAGTATCACGATAAAGACTTTAAGGAATACAGAGAACACATTTTGGAAGAAATGTGCTAAACACAGGACCGCAATGTTAAGAGTAAAAACTGGTTTTCTCAAAATTTAAGGTATAGTTATTGAAATTGAGTCATATTTGAAAAACTAAATAATAATTTTGGGACTCGAACCTCAACTTTACGTTTTTACGCACTTTCCCTTAGCGTATTAACCTGCCGTCATCTGATTCAAATTTTTCGGTGAAACAGATCTGTAACACTCTGAGACATACTTTAGATTATATTTACTGTGAAGCTGGTGCATTTTTAATTTGTAGCATTTAGTTGGACAAACAATTAGGCTTAACTGCTGGCCGTGTGTGGATTTAGATTTGAAAATTAATTCAATCCGAATAGAAAAATTCAATGCAAAAAAAGTTCATACAAACATTTTCGGCTGCACGTGCCCATGTTCTGACCGTGAGATAGGGAGACAGCCGAACGGACATTAAACATCTCTCACATAATTCATGTTTCGTTTAACCTCCATGGCAGTCTAAATTACCTCGAGGTTATAATACGTTAACATTAATTCAGATGTTGCAAGAATTTTTAATTTATGTGTACTGTAATTGATCACATTGTTAAGGTGATTATTAAATTTAGTTATCAATTTAATAAGCATGCTCTTTTGTGAAAAAACCAAACAATTGCAAAAAATCATAAATATGGATGTTAGTATTATCAAACACTACAAACCTTCTAATTTAGTTCTATGTAGGTTTTATAGCTGTACGAGCTTCTAAAGCATGCCATATAACTATATGCCTAACTTTCTATAAAGGTGTGTAAAAAAGGATAAGTTTTGCTTTTATAAAAGTGAATAAAACAGCCAAGAGAAGTCTTCTTCTTTATCTGATTACCCTTCCCTTTGTTAGGCCTTACAGCCCCGAACTTACAAGCGGGTGTCAGACGCTTGCTGGGGAGCACAGACTATGGATCAGAGAGAACAGCTTGAATACGTGATCAGTCCGAGAGAGCGAAGAACGACATGATATGAAATGACGGTGAGATGGATGAAAGCAAAGGTGATGATGGTGCAGTTGGAATGAATGGCGGGAGAAACCGGAGAACCCGGAGAAAACCCGCCTAGATGCCGCTTTGTCCACCACAAATCCCACATGTGGTTCCCTGGTGTAGCGGTCTAATCACTCAGCCGTGGCGTCACCTCAACCGAGGTATATGGTTAAAATACAAAATTAGTTATAGAGGAGCAGCAAAAGACGAAGAAGGGTTTATACAATGTGCACTAAATGCTTTTTATACGACATTAAGTCAGAAGCACATTCTCATTTTCAAATTGTTCCACACAACATAGTTTACGATATATTTCAATGAAAGTTTGTGTACCTCCTCACTAGAGAAGGGTAAAAAAATGAGTAGCTGAATTTTTTTCAACATGCTATTAAATAATCATGTCCATATTGCGTAAAATATAAACAACAATTTAATTCTCATATTTAAGGTATATTTTCTTCCAAACTAATAGGACAATTAACAATTATCTCTAATCTAGAGCCGAAATTGTAGATTTTTTATATCTCACAGATGGTTATCCTTAAGGTGTTGCATATCGTGTATAGGCAGAGGTTGGAAAGTTAAATCAGATTGGATAAATTCATTACCACGTATGTCCTCGGCTCTTCGCTTTCCATGTTGTCTCTCTACCCCTTTCCCATGTAGATGAATTGACAGAACTAAAGCAAATACTTAATGAAATATGGCTTATTTCAGTATTGTGTAAGGATTGTATGAAAATACATATTTCCTCTTTTCTTTGCTATATCTAAACATTTTACCTTAGGAAATTCTACACTGCATATACTGTATGCAAATACAAGCATGTATATAACTGCTGCTGATATCTTCACTTTGGAGTGGAAACGGTAGTCCAATCACTTGAGCGTTTTCTAATTGACCCCTGCTAATGTTTTTCCTAAATATACCCCGAAAGTTCATGTTGAGTAATACCATATTTTTCTGCTCTCTTACACGCACAATAACTTTAAGTTCTTTTATAAAACCTTTACCTCACTGAACAGTAAATTCTGTTGCTCCCTATAAGAAATCTACAAAACAAAACATTCTTTCTTTCCTTCAAGTTCTAATGCTAATCAGCAAATATGATAATATTGAAAGATGACTTATAGCTCTATAACAACTTTTTATACTTGATTTAGTTACAATATGTATATTAAAAATCTAGAAACAAAATTAGCATTCTTTTTAAGCGACGAGTAATTTAATTACTTGTCGATAATCAACTGTCACTCGATGAGTGATAATTGATTAGTTACAATACCTTATCGGCTAGTGCAGGTCACGCCTTTGAAAGCGTTAAAAGCTAAGGAGAAAACTTGATGAGCGCCCAGGTCAGCGAAATGTAGAATGTGTAGTGTGAAAAGATTTTCATGAGGTGAGAATTAAAGCTTGAATGGTATTTATTAAACACATAGTAACTGATACGATTCAACTAGGCCTCGTATTTGATTTGATTGTATATAGATTAAACAAAGATGTTGCATTTAATATTATAACTCGATAGGAAAAAACCTTCATACACAATATTGCAATTGTTTGAGGAGGTAAGGCTCGAGTCACTAGCACATCCCTTTTCTTGAGACAGGAAAGGTCTGTCTGTACGTATACAAGTGCACTGAGCCATTAAATAAGGATCTGTGGAAAACAAGTCTCGGAAAGTGCTATTTCTTTTCAAAGCGGAAGAAGCATGATGTTTGTGCCGAGAAAAGGCTTAAAGCCATAAACTTACGTACGTGCTACAGTATAAATTAAACTAATTGTAAATAGTACCGTGGGAAGAGAAAGCTGAACAGAACTGAAATTTTAGCCAGTAAATGGAAAGTCAAAGAATACAAACTGACGAATACGAAAACAGGAGATCGTCACATGATTGAAAATCGGACAAAATAATCATGTGACATATGTAGAGTAGGGATGAAATCAGACATCGCGAAATTCACAAAATACAAGTAGCTTCACTCTTAGCCGAACTCCGCGCTTTGTAAGTTAAGTTGAATAATATCGGACATGGCGAAATTCACAGAATACAAGTAACTTAACTCTTAGTTGCTCTGCGTCGGAATACAACCAACTACACACTTAGCTGAACCCTGCGCCATGTAATTACACTCTTCGCGGAACCGCGTGACATGTAAGTTCACTTAGCTGAACTCTGCGCCGCGCAAAAAATCATCTCTATGTCAGTCGCGGATAATTGACGAAGTGGTGGCAGCGTTCCTGAATGTGTGACATAACAGTATAATAAAGCCAATAGTTACCAGAGCCGATGTTTTTATTATCGAAATCCATATACAAAGTCGACGGACCGTCTCAACACCCACTGGGAGATTTAGACTTCGTTATTCTTTTCGTTGGAAGGAAGGGATTCTCATTACGAACCTCTAGAATAGCTGTGCCGTATTCTGTCGTGGTCTTATTTGGCCTTCTTTGCTTTTGTTTTGTCTTAAGATCTTCTTCACCCTCCTCCTGAAACCTTTTCATACATAACTGCACAGTGTCTTCTGCATGCTCAACTGCTTATGCATATTTGGGCCACTATGCGACCACACACCCACATTCTTACAGTGCCGCCCCTGGTTACCTCACTTGTGTGTGGCTTGGTGTAAGGAGCTTCGGTTTCTAATGCGGTCCGTGTGTATAGTTTATGCCCTATTCCTCATTTGGTGATTGCTAGCTCCTAGGCTAATGCAAAGTGATGACAATGTCACCTTATATCAAGGTCCTGTGATTTCACCCTATAAGGCATTTAGAATTGTTTCTGATGTGGTTACTTCTTTGGAGTAACGGTTAGAACGTTGGAATATGAAATTAAGATTCCGAGTTCAGTCCTCGGTTGGAGGAGCTTATTGAACAAGAAATAAAGTAGAGGGAAATTTGGAAACGTCCCATATATTCGAGTCATGTGTCCCAGGCTGTCCTTGTAGTCGGATTTGGTTCTCGAAAAGAGGCACTCGGATATTTCTAGCGCTCCCTACGAATTTCAAACTCCTGAGATAGCCTAAAAGTAAGTCTCCCGAGCGTCAAATGTATTAACGGCAAAGCCTAGAGTTCGACACCACAGTATCCCTTTGATGGAGGGCAGGATTATAAAACTGAACTATGCAAGTTCAAATACCAACAGGCATTCCGTTTTTTCCCCTTTTCCCCCTTCTCCTTCTTCTTCTTCTTCCTCCAGATTCTACCTAAATGAAGGAACTTGTTTAAGATATTCAGTGTTTTACAACATTCGAAAAGTATACGATAGAAGTGTTTAGTTAACTGAAGGTCCAACTAATGCAAGCTTAGAAAGCAAAAAATGTTATTAACCTGTTTGGGCGCTATTAAACACTGGAGCAGTGTACTCTTAAGCTACTTCGTTTACTACCGCCATCACTATCATAAGTTTTGTTGATAACATTTGTTTGTCATGAGCAAAAGGTCAATATGACCATTATATAATTTAATGTTATACATATTTAAATACATTTTAGTTGTAACAATTGCTAAAAACAGAATCCTAGCAGCAATTATTATTTTTAATTAAATTAGAAAGGTTATCATTTGACTCTTTCAGTTACATAAATGCCCTATGCTAAAACTAGACAGTTCTTTGTTTCTCGATTCCTTCAAACTATACAAACTGTGATTACTTAAAGAAAAATATTTTTTTCATAAATTAAATCTCTGTCAGTGCAGACTACTATCCCAATGTAGAACATGTCAGTTAAAATGTGGTGTGTTACATTAACACACTGGGTATATAAACTATTTTTATAAAAGTTTATTTGTCTAGCTACTTTAAATTAGTCGAGAAAACTTACAGAAATCTATAATAAACAGCTGCATTATACATTTCGTTATAGATACAAAGGGGATAGCGATAGTCAAATGTTTAAGAACTGGTCGTTGTGCTGACTTAAAATTATATACTCGTTCCATGCCATCGCGAGAAACAGCCGAAAATCTACAGGATTTCAAAACGATGACAAAGTATTGAGAAATTCGAAGCATTCATGACAGATATCTTGCAAATGGCCTATGCCACTGCCACAATAAAGTTATTTGAAGCAAATCGTGTATTCAAAAGAGATGTACATTTCTTATGTAGTACGCTTTCGTCTATCAGTGAACATCTACAAGATTATACAAAGTTCCTTCCGAATGAAGAGGAATTTACAGGCTATCCCAAAAAATTCAAAATATACCTTTTATTTGTCATGAAATATCTTAAATATGTGGCACTTTAATCAAAATCGTTAGATCAGTTTTTGAGAAACTAAAATCTTATCAAAAATGTTCCTCGTAAAGGTTAGTTTGGTGTGGGGGGGTATTCTTGAAAATCTTCGTGTCGCAACCTTGAAAAGTACTGAAAATTTTCGTTTTTGAGTGATGCTGTACACAGATACACAGACACAAACATGGACCTTTTTTATGCAGCTGATAAGAAACATTCACATGACTTTCTCTACCCTCTGTCTTTATTATGGTATACAAACTATTCTTGCTAAGGCTTATTTTTCTATTTATTACGTTTTAATCCAAATAAACCTTTGCAGAAATAGCTACATTACACATTCGTTATAGATACAAAGAAAAAAGCCATAGTCGGGATGTTTAACAACTGACCGCTATATGCTGACGTAAAGTTCCATACTGTTTCCGTGGAATCGCGAGAAACAACTGAATTTTGACAGGACTAAGAGAATGACCAAGTAATGAACAATTAGAACTATTAATAATGGATATCACAGAAATTGGTTATGCTACAAAAAGCTTATTTGAAATACATTGTGTGTTTTAAAGCGATCTACATTTTATGTGTAGTACGTTTTGGTCTATCGCTTCACGTTTACCAGTTTTACAAAATTACATAAAATTCCTTTCGAATGGAAAGAATTTCACAGTTCATTCTCAGAAAATTCTAGATATACGTTTTATTTGCCATACAAATATCTTTAATATGTGGTACTTTAATCAAAACCTTCAGCGCCATTGTTTAGAAAATCAAAATTTTCGAATAATTTTTCATTTAAAGGCTAGATGGGGTGGGAGATATTTTCTTGGAAATCTTCGTGTCTTGGACGGTACCGAACGTAAATACCAAGTTTGGAACTTATCGTTTTTGAATGCTGTTCACAGAGATACAGACACACGGGCATATTTTTAAAAAGCTTTATTCGTATTCAGGGGGCCTCAGATCATCGATATCGAATTCTTGGGCGTAATGCAATACCTTCTCTGCCATCTACGTATGTAGTAGAAAAAGCACCATTGCTTTTTTGGGTTCAGGGGTCTCAAAACTTTATTTGCGGTGAAATTACGACACAAAAGTTTTGGACAGTACACAATACTTCCTCCACTTACTGTAAATTCGTAGTAAAGAATGTAAGACCTGATTTCTATGCCAGATGATATAGAGAGGCTTTTTTGACGTGTATTACAAATTATAAACTAAAATAGAGGTAAATTTTTGACAAGAATCTCTTAATTCGATCAAACGATTTTTCTTATAAAATATCTAATAAAACACGGCACAGCTTAGAGCTGAAAACTATGTGTGAGAACCAGGGATTTACCAAATCCAAAAATGTGAATATTCGTGGTGAGTTGGATTCGATAGGAGCAATACGTATAGTATACTGTACAGTGAACAGGATAAGAAACCATATTCCCGATTCAGCCCCCCCTCCCACTGAAAACAAAAATCGTATAATGCCTGTTTGCTCTGTCAGTATGAGCTGCCGTTTGGAATATACATAAAGCAGTTGTGCATACACTCATAACAGGAATTTTATGCTCTTAATAGTCTCTTTAATATGCATAAATTTATACATTGGAAACTTCCATAATAGCACATAAAATGTCATATTAAAGGCATTAAGACCTCATTTTTATCTAAAATAAAACTTTAAGCCAATTATATTCGACTATTGTAGAAACTATTTGAATTATTTAACTCATTAAAATTGATTTTTAATAGTGAAGAGTTAAGATAAAGTAAGTCTGTAATCTAGGTTTGTCGTTTACTTTTACTTTTAGCATAATAGCACAAACACAATGTTTTCATCATATCCAAGAATCACACTGCTCAATTGAACGACCTGAAGGAGCGGCTACAGCCAGATAGGGCGGAAATTCACCGATGTGATGTGACCTATTGATTGTGTTAGCTCCATCAATGTTGGCAATTTTCAACACTGGCACTATTATTATAAAATATCCTATTTGTAAATCAAGTATCAAGGTAAAATTAATAAAATGAAAATATATCCATAAAATGAATATGCAAAACAAGCAGATATATAACATATTTTGCAAACTGTAAAATATTATGCCTGTTAACAAAACACACAATATGTTCATTGTATGCGACATAAAATATGGTTTAAATTTGGATATCTAACAACTAACTCACATACCAGGTGAGCAAGCATACTTTCTGACAACAGAGACAGCAAATATGAATTTGCATTAAAATTCTGCCCCTGCTCATAACCTAATCGTGGTTTAGAAGTTTGCTTTTACACCATAGTTTCTACTACATTATTTATGAGAACGACAGTAACTACGCTAAGTTACGATTCCGTTAATCTCCATAATTTTGATACATGTAATAGCATCGATTTCGGACAAAAGCTGGCATTCTAGCACTTTACCCACTACTGTTTTAGGTAATCGTATTGAAGAACTATTTTATATTGCTTTGTTCTAGTAATCGGCTATATCATAGAAGGTGATATCAATTATTAGGATGTTTTGGGGTAGATTTCTTCTCAAGCGACTTGATTGGCAGATTTGTTCGCCGTTGCCAAATGTCACAGCCCCAGAATATCCTTTGGATGGTTGTAGAATGGTCTGAAAGTAACATATAATATAGTGGATTCAGAGTTCAGGGCGAAGTTGTGTTTCTTTTTCATTCGTGTTGCATTAGTAGTATTTTGTACTAGCTGCCTTATCTGGAATTGTTTTAGTGCATTTGTTTTGAGATGTGTGTTAATGGAATTATATCAAAGTACCTAAACACAGTTACTTAAATAATGACAGAAATAATTCCAAGGTATATAGTCTTGTTAAGCTTAATTTAAAGTAAACAGACAAAACATAAGAATTTAATGAAACAATAAAAATGATTATATTAAATCCCCAGAGATTCATTTTTTCTTACTTCTATTACTTTATTTTTTACGATTAGAAACAGTAATTGAACATTTATATATTACGGGTTGAAAATATTGAGGGGATTACTTTTCTTTAGCAGGCGTGATAGCTCATTATTGTCAGATGTTGTGTGTAAGTATATCAAGTTTTGTGCGAATGCGTTAAAAGGGAGATTCTTATGTAAAGGTTTGAAAACTTGTGCCACAGACACATTTTGAAGCTTTTGGTTTGCTAGGGATTTACTGGTTCTTAAAACATAAGTTTTATTGTGATAATTTAATGAAGGTTAGTTTATACTCAGTCAGTAGAAAATAAGGAATGGCTAATATTTGGAAGCTTTAGATTATGTATAATTTTTGACAGGTCCTAAAGTGTAAGTGTCGAGAATGTTATAGAATTCGCTTAAATGGTATAAGTTTGTAATAAGAGATTGAAAATATTAGTAAATATAATTTTTGGAAATTGTACGGGATCCTATAATTTTCTTCGAGTTCTACAGAGTACCAAAATAGCACCACCCTTTGTCGGCTGTAAAAACTTTAGTTTTAATCTGTCTTTAGTATTCAGAAAGGTCATAAATTCTGAACCGTTCTGTGTATTCTATCCCTATTGCCATTCAGCTTTTAAATTTGTAAAGTAGTTCATAAGTTTTGACCTAATCTATAACATTAATGCACAAATTTAAGTCTGGTTAGTCAACGGTGTAATTTTGTAGAGTAGAGTACAGTGACACATTTATTGGTTTAAAATTCTTAAATACTGAAACTCATACATCGCACGGATCAGATAGACCCGCATGTGCTTATATAATACATTGTAGTCCGCATGTTTTAGTCTGTATTCGTCACACTGAACTTTAAGTAGATAACTACATTTGATAAGGAATGGAAAAACTGCACAAAGAAACCAAGAACGAAAAGTACACAAACAAACAAAACATAAAGGATCTGTGCACATGCACACGCTACTGTTTATAAACCAAACACTTTACACGATTCCAAAGCCTATCCCTCAAGGGTGCGAGACCCTTGTCCTTCCTTGCACTCCGAATTGAGCTGCATTACCATTTGTAAAAATGTAGCAATTTTTCCCCTCTCCCCTCCCAACCAGCAGAGTACAAACAGAACGTAACCCTCTCCTTGTGTCAACGGAAAGTTTCTCCTTACCTGTTCAGTTATAGTACAATGTGCCAGAATGTCGTGACTTTGTCCAGTTATTCAACGACATTTCTCTCAGTTCTCACGTCACTATTTAGGTTTTTTCTAGTTCACTTTCGTTTTATTAGGCTCACCTTCACTGGGAGTTCACTTTATTAACATACCTTCACTAAGGTGAACTAGTTCAATTCTCCGTCACTTCACTTCCTTCACGACGCAGCCTCTTAAGCTGGACGGTTCACTTCACTCTGGAGGTGAACATAAGACCCCCAAAACCCTGGCACTGCTGCATGTCATTATGGTCGTCACCAACTCCTTGGAAAATCACTCTTGATGTTGCACGGAAAGCTCACCCGCCAACTTGCTTGCTCAATGACTGAACTTAACAACTCAACTCACACTCGACTTACGCTCAATCCGCCTCCTCCCCTCGCACTGACTTTACTGTCGCGAGAGCGTTCGCTTATATAGTCAGTGGAACTTTTCAACAAGGTTCTCGAACATTCTAGAACTATTTCGACACACTTCCTGGAGGAGAGGGGTATAAGAAGCTTCTAGAAAGTTCTAGTTATCTCCCAATACCACGCCCGGCAAGCGGCAGACCTCCCGATAAACTTCGGCCATAACCGCTGCGTCACAGTATACATTCCAGATTTTTCCTCTGTATACGAAGGACAGATTCATAGGTCTTCTTCGGTAACAAGGGTTGCCAGTTCTAAAAACCGTAACGAAGCATGGGATTCAATTTAAAGATTGAGCAGCACTTGAAAGTTGTAAAGGAATCTTTGGTTTTTGCTATGTCCCTTGGTATAATTCTATAATACTAGGCTATATAGATTTAGAGGAGATTTCTAAATAAGGGCTTAAAATACGTTAAGAGTGTCTTTCGAAAGCTGTATGGTGACCTATAATATTCGGTGTACCCATAACCTAAGTGCAAAATTTTGTCATGATAAAAAATAGAAATATGTTCACAATTCCAGAGGTCGACGTGTCATGGCGGGTGCCGCGCAACGTCAGGCAGGCTACCCTGTGAAAAAAAAACATCGCTAAAATTCCGCGAATGTGTGGCGTTTGGCTTTTTAAATGCCCCAAAGTTATTTAAACTCTTCCGATTATGTATTCTGGCGCGATTTATTGAATTGGTTATATATTCTGGCGTGATTTTGTCAGCAGCCAACAATCAACACGGAGAACTTACGCATCGTTGCGGAGAATGACATCTTAAATAATGACTCTATCCGAATGGAAAATTGGGATATAGACCAACTTGCCAAAGAGCTAGCAAGCTTAGGAGGCAGTTCGGCAGTTCTCAGGAGCTCTTCAACTCATACTTGCATGAGTTCATGTACAGGAACAGCTGTCCCAGTCGGAGAGTGTTTCAAAATTTTCTTGTGAAACTCTCCGAGAGTTATCCTGCGGCATAACATCTTCGCAGCTCTCTTCTGGTTCGTCTTCTCCCTCAAAACTATCCTTTTCATATTTATTTTCTTCCATAGTTTCATATTTCTTCATTGTCTATCCTTTAGAACTTATCTTTCTTCTTCATCTGTCTCACAGAACATCTACATGTGTCTTCCTTATATACATCGATGCAAAACAGCCTTTATTAAGGCTAACAATTGCATTGTGAAAAAGCATGTATGTCCTTGGACATAATTATAGTTATTAATAATTATAATAGTTTTAGTTATAATTATATTCTTATAATTATTATTTAGTTGTATTACATTTACTTACAGCGTCGAGGTAATTGTTTAGTTCTGTTTCATTTGTTTACTGCTACGCGGTAATTATTTAGTTGTATTACATTTGCTTACTGTTGCACGGTAATTATTCAGTTGTATTACATTTATTTAGTAGTTCACGAGCGCTAATGGTCATTACTAAACGCCAAGCATTAGACAATAACAACTAGTTTTTTTACTGCTTCGCGGTTGTTATTCAATTTTATTGCATTTATTTACTGTTTCGTGGTTAATATTCGGTTTTATTGCATTTACTCACTATTTTACGCTTTTCTATTACAACAGCGTGTAACAGTTCACAATAATACTAAACTGTTTCCGATTTTACTTACCCGGCAGCGTTTTTTCCGTTTAACAGTTGGTACCTAACATTACGCATTTACATCGTCCGGCATGACACGTCGACCTGTGGAGCAATAACACCCAATTTACACCTACTACTCGACAGAGCGAGCAGGCGTATCGGACAACATGCGCAACAGCATTGTACTCAACGATGGTTAGGTGACTCACACTTCGGGGAAAAGCGTATCAGTTGCAGTACACTCACTGCAGGTACAATGATTGCAATCATGGCATAATGAAGCCAAAGTGTTATTGGTCGCCTGGAGCGAGAGATGATATATAATGTCATAAGAGAAGACTAAAAGAATATCTGGTGATTATTGGGAAAAGAGTGGATTATTGGAACAAAAAGTTGGGAGCTTGATCATTTCTATAAAAATATTCCGGGTATACGGATTGATCGCTACTCCAGAAGTTAGTTATGTTAATATGCATTGTTGGTAGCTGATGGCTAATAAAAAGTATGCTTACTAAAACTACGAGCCCTTTAATTTCTTTTCCTTTCTTTTTTTTTCATAATGGAAATTACAGAAGTTAATGTTTAGTTTATTAGACTAAATAATTACGTTAATACATAATGCAGTTATAATCATTAAGGCTATATTTTATTATTATGTATCGTAAAATTAAGTTTGTTCATAATTAATCACGTAACTTTTCATATCAAGTCAAACCCAACTCCAGAGTCCTCCACTTGTGTTGTCCTCTGGTAAACTGATACCAAGTCAATGCAGTGCTCTGATGCTCAAGGTCAATACTGCAGGTCTCATTATCATGTAAGCAACCGACCGACCGACCAACCAGCCATTGGAATTCCAGCAACTTTGCATCTCTGGTTCGAATACATGCTTCCTAATTTAATGGTCCAAGCAAATTCTCCATCACCAGGCATTATGCCCACAGTGTGAATGTAAAGTGAGTGTGCTTGTGTGTCCGTTATCTATTTTTTTAATAACCAGTTTACACATCATGAATATTTCAAGACATACATACTTATCTAACAATAAAATAAATACAGTCAGCACCAATATATCGCACCAATAAGAGCCACAAAGTTAACAAGATTAAAAAATCTGATGTGCTACAATCACATGACTTTCTCTACTCTTGTACAAACTATTTTTACAAACGCTTATTCTCCATATGCTTCATGTGAATCGAGATATTGAGATGTCAATATTATTGCTAATTTTCTTGCAGATGCTAGGGGAATATGGTAGGTTTTAAGCGATAGTCAAATATTTTAAGCGCTGGTTGCTATGTGGTCCACTCCATTCTCTCTGCATGTCCAGGACATAAAAAAATGAATAACGAATTTGAGAAAAGTATAAGTATTGGAAAATTTAAGGGAATAACAAGCAATATCTCGAAAATGGTTCACTCAACAACAAAAATGTATATGACATAAATTATGTATATTAACGAGATGTGCATTCTTTGTGTAGCAAAATTTTGTTTATCTGTTATGGTTTACCAGTTATGTAGAAGTCGTTCACAATGAAGAATACTTTTGGAGACATTCCCAGAAAATGCGAGATATACATTTCATTTGTCATAAAAATATCTTAAACATATGATATTTTAATCAAAATCGTTAGAGCCGTTTTTGAGAAAATTAAAATTTTCAAAAAATGCTCCATGTAAAGGGTAATATAGGGTGGGGGGATTTTCTTCAAAACCTTCGTGTCGCATCTCTGGAAGATACTGAACTTAAATACCAAGTTTGGTGTTTATCCGATTGTTCGTTTCTGAGTTATGGGGTTCACAGACACACACACACACACACACACACACACACACACACGGACATATTTCCAAGAATGCTTTTTTTGGATTCAGGGCGTCTCAAAACATGTATTTCCGTTGAAATCTCGGTATCGAATTTTTGGGTGGGATACAATACTTCCCCTACTTACTATACGTAGTAGAGAAAGTAAACATGAATAACGAATTTGAGAAAAGTATAAGTATTGGAAAATTTAAGGAAATAACAAGCAATATCTCAAAAATGGTTCACCCAACAAAATAGTGTATACGACATAAATTGCGTATTTTAACGCGATCTACATTTTTTGTGTAGTAAAATTTTGTCTATCGCTTATGGCTTAGCAGCTATGCAAAAGTCGTTAACAATGAAGAATACTTTTGGAGACATTCCCAGAAAATTCAAGCCTTACATTTTATTTATCATGAAAGCATCTTAAAAATATATTTTAATCAAAATTGTTAGAGGCATTTTTGAGAAAATTAAAATTTTCGATAAAGTTTCCATGTAAAGGGTAATCTGGGGTGGGGGGATTTTCTTGAAAACCTTCGTGTCGCATCTCTGGAAGATACTGAACCTAAATACCAAGTTTGGTGTTTATCCGACTGTTCGTTTCTGAATTATGCTGTTCACAGACACACAGACACACACAAGGGCATGTTTCCAAAAATGCTTTTTTTGGATTCAGGGGGTCTCAAAACATGTATTTCCGGTGAAATATCGGTATCAAATTTTTGGGTGGAATACAATACTTCCCCTACTTACTATACGTAAAAAGAAGACGGTAAGGGATTATTAAACACATCTCAGAAGTCTTTGTGGCATGCACACCTTTCCGCTTTTATAATCTGTCTCAACCAATAATGATCCTCTTATAAACATATGGGAGGGAAGAAAGAGAGAGACAGAGACAGTGAGACGGAACCTCTTACGCTACTGATTGGTGGAGGGAAGTTCACGTGTTTCCTTTCATTTGTTTTCGCACAGTAACCGCACAGTACTGTAAGTAGTTTTCTGATCATTGGTCAGCGTGAATTAGCTTCGGGGAGAGAACAGTCTACAAATGCTTGGATTCATTTCTCAGTATTCTACACATACACCACAGATGTGTTTTAGGTTTGTGCATTTTAAAAGGAATATTAACAATTATATACATAAGTAAACAGACATAAATTAAACCAAAGACAGGTGGAGTTATACAACATCAGCTTATTATTGTTAAGTAATATGCAGTCTAACTCTGCACAAGGTTGAACAGATAAAAACGGCCCATCTCATTTTATATGTTTTGGAAACAAATTATGTTGGCTATTCTTTCTTCAGCGTGTTTAATTTCATGTTATTGTAATTATGTTGGCTAGCCTTTCTTCCGTGTGATTAGTTCCATTGTGGTTGTTGCTTCTTACAAATGACTGACAATGATTTGTAAACCGTTGTGTTTGCTGTTGTAAACAGCTGTTTTGTAAATTAGCATGACTTATTCAATAGCAGAGCGAATATTCATTGTAGAGGCGTACATACAGACCAGCTCTATCAAGGAATCGCGACAATTATTCAAAACAACTATCGTTTCTCCCAGTGCCAGAAAAGCAGCATTCAAGATTTGGTGCAAAATTGCTGTAAGACTGGATCCATTATAAATGCAACAAGGAACAGAAAGCCTTCTGTCCGGAGACCTCCGTTTACGGCGCGAATTAATTAAGTAATGACTAGGAGTTCCCAAAAGTCTACCACGAGAGTGACTCAACAGGCTCATGCGAGTAGGAGAACTTGTGGACATATGTTAAGGGCTTGAAGTTAAAACCGTACCGAGTGACAGCTGTATAACAACTGAAGGAGCCCGATAGGGATAAACGTGTAAGTTTCTGCCATTGTTTGTTAAACATGGTTACAGATAGTGATATGGGTCCTCTGATCTTTATCATGAGTGATGAGGCTTGTTTTAATTTATCGGGATATGTAAACTCCCAGAACAGTAGGGAGGAACCTATTTTTGTGCAACCTGCACACGACTACAAGTCAGTAGTATGGTGCGCTATGACGGCAAAACGCATTATGGCTTCAATATTCTTCGATACCATAGTAAACATAGATGTCGATTTACCGTTTTGGATGAAATCTGTTCCCAACTAACAGAAGCTTTCAACAAGATAGGACATCTCACACATCTCAGGTGTCTTCTAAACCTTATTCATGAGATTTTCATTGAAGACATGACTGTGAGCAAAGGCCCCCGCGGTCACCAAATTTGTCGATATGTGGCTTTTATTTATGGGGGTACTTGAAGGTAAAGGTGTACGAGTAGAATCCCCATTCCATTGATGAACTGATGGATAACATCAGGAATTGCATCCGCACTGTCACCCATGTGGAACTGACATGTTTTTATAAACATTTTAAGACATGCACAGAAGTATCCAGATGAAGCTGGAGGGGACTCCCAACATTTGTTATAAAGGTAAATTACTTTATAAATTTTTTGTTTCAAATTAATGTACTAAACGGGCTGGTTTTATCTGCCAAAGCCTGTATTACTAATGAAACAGTTGTATTCCTATACCATAGGATTCTCTCGAAAGAAAGTAGGACTCGAGGTGACTTTATGATTCAGATGTTATTTTTAACGTGCAGAGTAGTTTCTGATATTTAATACTATTCCCTACGGCTCTCGCATACGTCATAAACCCAGAACACTTACGTACACATATGCAACTTAAAATGTAACATTTTATCATCATGAAGTACGTCTGACAATCTGCCGAAATAAACCACAGCCGAGACAAAGCATAAGAGCTGGCGAAAGGCAAATGATTGCGCACTGTTTCGCGAAGCTTAACAAGTAACCCCGACGCGATAACAGTAATTCTGTAACAATAAGTTTAATAAGTTATTGACAATGTCTTACTCGATTTATTGACAAGAAGTTAGCGCCGTTACAGCAAATGTTGCAAAACTTATGTGCACAGATGTATACAGCCGTGCATAAAAGGAGGTCCATTCCCCTGAATCGCCATAACGTTTTCCCTCCGTAAGGTTTCCACCTTCAGTAACCAACTTTTGACTCCGCTTAGTCGATATTAGTGCTCTATGTGATTGGCTGAAAAACAATTGAGGTACATACAACTAACCAAATGACGATATTTATAAACTATGTGGAGTGAAGGAGTAGTAGTTTACCGTCTCTGTGAAAGACTTTCACTACGATTGGTACGTATAATTCGGCCTTATAGAGTAAGGGGTACTGAATTATTTGATGCGAGGTTAAACCGAACGACAGCTATTACAGTTACATAAATGGGCCACATTTTATGCACGCCAGTATTCGTCAAACACGTAGCGGCTTGATTCCACTCCGCCTTGTTAACTACAGGATCCTTCTTATCTGATACAGAGTATAGTCAACAATCTCTCTTCTTATAAACTCTATATGGTTCTTCTTTCACTCTTTTCAAACTAACCATTCCCTTACCACCCTCCATTCTTCATGTATAATTCCAATAATCTCTCATTCTGTTCAGTCCATTAGGTCCTTCTGCTATGTCCTCATCTTGTAAATTTACCATATACTGCAGCTATTATGAAACACGTTCTGCATTGTCCTTTTTAAAATTAATCTTTCTATAATCTTCAAGCTTTTATTACACTTCCAGAAGTTTATTTTCATCGTGTTAACGTATAAACATTATATTCTGTGTTTTTATAGTTATTGCTTATTATGTATTCCTCTTCTTTGCTTTTCTTCCAATGGTTATTAACCTTCTTATGCATTTCTTATTTAAATCTTGTTAATGTTACTATCGCCATGGTCATTGACGTTGTGTTTATTGTTACACTGTTGTGTTTTTGTCATTCTTCATATTATCCTTCCACTTGTTGTTGTAGTCTTGTTATTTGTATTTCTTAAATGCCAGCGGATGGTGTGATGTATCTGGTATATGCCTCTCTGTACGTGTCGATTTGCATTAGTGGAGCAATTTGGTGGCTCTTTGCTTTGTCAATCGGAACGTCTAAGATCACGCTTAAGCGGAACCCGCCGTGTGGTTACGTTACTTGACATATTCCTGATTTGGAACCAGGTACGATTGCCCTTTTTCCGCAACACGTAAATAATCTGCATAAATGTATTAAGTTCACAATTGAACTAAAACAGGAACACAAAATTCCTTTTTTAGACGTTCTGATTGAAAAATATGCGCACGCTTGTAATGTTAGCTTTCCTCAACCGTGCTTTTTCTTTAGTTTGCAGTTTAATTTTTTCTTCTTTTTTTCTGTTTTTGTCCTGAACCGGATACCATTGTTATACTTTTGTCTTCTTTGTGTAATTATTTTGTGTGTTGGTATTTGTTTCTTCTCGGTAAATAAATATCTTCTTTGTTAAAATATTAACTTTAACATTCCCGTTTTTAAATGTTTGCTCTATATTTTCAAATCTCTGCTTTTTTCCAATAAGATTGCTATTATATAGTTAGTCTTCCTTAACGTACACATAACAACGGGGCTAATTCTGTTATGAATCAAAGAAACTTCTTCGATAATTTACTATATAGTGTTTAACAACCTAAACCAGGTACAATGTGTCATGTCTTCTTATAATTGAAATTTTGGGCACTTTAAAAGTTAAAATAGCTCAAATGTTAATTGTAATATTTGTTATGTTAAGTTAAATCCCATTAATAACATTCGGCACTAGAAATATAGTTGATATATTCATATTTTTGTGCAATTTGCAAACAATATATCTTAAAGTAACCATAAGTATATTCCTTTCTTACTGGAAAAATAATTAATATTTTCCACTTTTGTGTGTAAATTGCAAATGCGTCTTAAATCAACCATAAATATATTCTTTTATTGCATTCCATTTAACTGCAGAGTTCCTTAATTTAAACAAATTCCTACCACTGCAAATTATCTTTTCTATGGAAACGTTTTCGATATTTTTTATTTTCTCAAGATGGTCGTCATGGAAATAACATGGAGTTTCAGACCCACACATAGGGGTTTAGTTCTTAAAAATCTATCACTTTAACCTAACTCGTACTTGGCGTAACTTCTACAACGAAATGTGTAAATGTGCAATCATTAAATTTATTTCGATTAACAAGAAGTAGATAGAATAAGCTTTTGTTAAAATAGTATGTAGAAAGTTGAGTAGAGGAAATCATGTCAATGCAACTAATCCGATTTTCAATTTTACAAAATACACTAACAAACTCTGCTAGTAACTTACACTCTTTGTGCTTATAAATAATACTAACTTTATCTATCGCTGTAACAGAATTTATATTTGATATTCAATAAAAAATGTTTCCTTTATCATCTCCGTGTTAAAACTATTCCATATTATCTAAATTATAATTTTTATAACACTTTCTTCTTTATCCGGGGTTCCAGCTGAACATGTTGCTAAAAATATATTAGGAAATTTCCTTCTATATTTCGCTTCCATCATGTCCGCTTGCATAATAATCAATGCATTACTTTGCAGTATCTTTTACCGTTAAAAGGAATAACTTACTTTTAGTACCCATTTTTAATATTGCTGTTCCCGTAAAATATTTGTAATAATGCGCTTAAATACCTGAAGGCATTGCTTTCTGCACTTGTTTTCGAGTATTTCCCAGTTCTTCGCCTTAGCGCAGCAGGGTGAAACGATTATACAGCAACCACGTGAAGCACTTTCTTATTGCTAAAGTTGTGTTTTGTTTATATTGGGTGATCAGCATAAAGCAGAACGGGTTTCACGGCTCTTTCCGGCTGGTGGTGAAGCTCTCGTCTTTACTATGAGTTTAATTCTTGCAAGCGTGGCACGTGTTTGTTAGTTGACGCAATACAATGCGTCTTAAGAGAAATAGCTCTATTCGGTTAATGGTATTCTGTTCCCCAAAAGTATTCATTTATGATTTATATGTCCGTAAATAATCTGCAAATGCCATAAGGAGATTATTTCAAGAGACATTTCCTGATGTTCAAGTTCCAGGTCGAACCACGATTCATAGATTAGTAATTAAATGACGTGAAAAGGGAAGTCTTCTTAATTAGAAACACTAGAAACTACGTACAGTAATCTCACTCTATAACATTGGACACACTCTGGAAAGGTTGTCTAGAAAATCACTTCGACTTCTTCCCGAAAATGGAAATGACTTATGGCTCTGTTCAGACGGCTACAAAGTTACTCAAGTTAAAGCCCTATCTAATTACTATAATGCAAGAACTTAAAGCGCGTGGCCCTGCATTAAGGATGCGATTTTGTGAATGGGTTTTGAATCAGGACATGACGCCCAAATGGACCCTAATGTAATTTTATTTCCGGACCAATCGTGCTTCCACCTAAGTGGGTATATTGATACACAGAACAATCGTTATTGGGGTGCTGGAAAGCCTAACCACATTCACCAGAAATGCCTGCATGATCAAAAAATAGTGTGGTGCGGTACTGGCGGCGAGAGAATAATGGACCCCCTTTTTTGCGGAAACAATTAATAGTGAGAGGTATGAGCAAAACATTTGTTGCGAATTAACTGTGAGGGAAAGAAGTTACGCGATTTTCCAGCAGGTACATACGGCCTATTTCTCCTTACAGGATATCCATGAAGTATTTGAAGATAGAGTTATTACTAACAACATATGGACCCTACGTTCCCCCGATTTAACCCCCTGCGATTTTTATCTCTGGGGTGATTAAAATACAAAGTTTAAAAATAAATCCACATGCTTTAGAGGAACTTAAATATAACATTCGCCAAGCAATTGCTGCAATTTATCAGAGATAACTACAGCGTGTAATTGCCAGTTTCCTAAGCAGGTGTCAGAAACGCTTTAAAAACTAGGGGAGGCGCCTAGAAATTCTCCTGGCTGATATACGTGAGTACTTTTATTTTTAAGTATTTAGCTTTTGTTTGTATTTTAAAAATACCTTCGCGACAAACCGTAGTATATTTACTGCGGACGTGCTGTCACCTCGCGCAAAGCAAGCAGCACCACCGGTCGGCTAAGAGCCGCGAAACCTGTTCTGCTCTATGCTGATCAATCAGTATAAGCTTGCCACTGATAAGGAAACAGTGGTGTTGGTGTGAGAGACAGATTTTAAAACTGTCATTAATTTGTAGTCTTGAAGATGAAACAGAAGGAGCTTTTATGAAGTCGATCGTCATTGGCTTAACTTTGGATTTCCTGACATATTTGCCATATTGGTTCAGCCAGGGCTCCGATTAGGAAAGCATCAGCAAATACAGAATGTTGCCCAAATATTACATAAGTCCAGACAAAATCGTCCAAATCAAGATAGACACATTTCTTTAAAACGTAGTCACAGAATCACTTTAAGTAGCCCAAAAGTGGAACGTCGTCATTCTTAAAAACCTGGTCGAGCGGAAGGAACTGTATATGAGAAGTGAGCAATCGAGACGTAATGGGTCCCTACATTTAAGCAAAGGATAGTTCTAACAAACTCTATCTAGAATAACCATGTGTGCAATGTGGACAGACTTAGAAGCCATCATTTGCAAATGTATATTAAAGAGTTGTGCAGTTAGGGAAAATGACAGTGGTAATTTCCAGTATTTTAATAATATAAGTTGACCATCATATACTTGTGTAGTGCAGCAACATGTTATACTGGCGTGCGATATGGTTCTGTGGGTTATGCATGCAGTGACTAAGGTTAATGTAAACATAGCCCGTCTGCGAGACTCGAACTACAAACACAGTCAGAGGGACAATATTAATGTGCCATATACTTCCTGTCATGAGACTCAGGTGCTGGAACTGTGAGCGCCATCTGGTTCACGTTAATGAGAAGGGAATCCATTCCAAGTACATTAATACCCAGCTGAAGTATAGAAGAAGAATATATTACCTCTATAAACCCCTATAATGGTTTAATTGATACTAACTGCGATATCACATTGTTTCATATTGCTCTCAGCGACTAGCTAAACTCTGATTCCGATAGTCTCTAGTTAATAATGATTATACCAGTGGTTCCCAAAAAGTGGGTCGGGACATCTGGGGGGTCCCTGAATTCTGTCTGAGAGCGTCGCGATGAAACATAACCAACCACCCATTACATATTACTTTTAGACAATTTGATATATTATTTTAAGAAACACGTGTACAAATCCATTGCTTCATAATAGGTTTATAGAATGTATGTGAACTAGTAGTTACCACTACACTTCACATCAGGATGACGAGTGAGAACTATGAGCCTGTTGGCTACTAATTAGGCGTTCAATGTCTCCTTGTAGCTAGTTACACTCGTTTTTAAGTAAATTTCTAGCTGCAGCATATTTCTACATTTAGTCCTGATGTTCATCATTAACGAAAACCTTTCACAGGAATATGAGGAGCAGAAAGGAATACGAAGCACTTTCAGTACGGCATACCACCATACCGCTACTATTCTGCTCTTCTGGTTAGCTAGGATAGATCCTCGTTTTCCTTCAGCTTTAAACTTAGATATGAAGAAGGCTCGATTAAGTTTTCCTATAACTTTGTACTTAAGTTTGAAGTACTTATTCATTAAATGACTGTAGGCCTACATTATTAGTTGAGGGAATGTACTCTTACCATAAGTACTAGCAAGTGCACTGTAACTGAATCTGATAGTCGTTTTAATTTGACGTTTAGCAGAAATTTAGACTTTGAATAAAAAACCCAGGCAGAAGTTCACAAAAAATCATTTTTAATACTTTAATCCACATTTTTATTTTCGTATAAATATCATTGACTTTCATCTTCCATGTGACAATGTTTTATTTCTCCCTTGTAAACCAGCGTGTAGCTCGTTGTGATGACTGCAAAGTAGGCTATTTGCAGCAACCCGGAAGAGGTCCTTAAAAGTTTGGCGAACGTAGGATTGTCGAATGAAAACCAAAAGCACTTCAGATCTCAGTCTGATTAACATCTTCATGCACGAGGGCCAACTGACTTCGATATGCAAGAGGAGTGATGTGCAGTCGTGTTTGTACTTGCCGACCTGTAATGTAGTTAACCATATTAACAGCAAAAACTTTTACAATTTATGTGGCTTTTTTTCTGTCAAAGCTTGTCGATGGAGGAAACCGTGACTCCAAAAAGCCTTTGGAGGGATAAGTTGCTTAACGAGACCACTGTTTTTACCAATTAAATATATTTTCGAATTGCTAAATATAGCGATACACTTCTTCCGGTCAATTTCAAAATGTTGTGTTGCTTCAATAAAAGTGCCAGTAATGTGACTGGTTAAAGGTTTGAAAACAAATTATCCTCTTTTATTGACACATCTGCTTCATATCTTACAAAACACAATGCCTGCCCCACATGATTTGACTGGTCAAATCGAATCTATATAGATTTACTCTTTCGAAGTTTTTCTATTGGCTATTCAGGTATATTTTCTGCCATTTCATAACTGATTTTTGAGATAATTGTTTGATGATGGTATTGACTTCAATTAATTTCCATTCCCTGGCTAGAATATCTTTCATACCATGCATATTGCTGCGGGAAATAATGATGTTTCAGCAATCGTATGTTGTTTATATGTTTTAGCTATTTTTATTTCTATGGACGCCTTTAACTACTGTAGTTCTTAGCATCCATTCTATACTGAGCATGAAAGACCATAAATTGTGCTCACAGGCCTGTTTTTCAGACTTGAAAAAGTTCTTTTAAATCTACTATACGGGAAAGCTATTTTTAAATAAACAAGATAAAAGATATGAACAATTTTCTCGTTCATATTACTGGCCCGTGTAATTCTCATCTTCTGAGTGTTGAAAACGTCCCACTTCCACAAAAATAAGTCGAGAGCCTCTTCAGAGATGGATGTTTCGTCGCAACATGCCTGATGAGTTAATAAGCTTCACAACATGTAGCACGTTGTGGTCAATCACCAATCACCAAGAAACGAATTTCTAAATCCGTTTCGATATTTGGATTTCCTTTTCCTCACTACTGGAGAAGAGGTGTTGCATTACTTTTATTTAAGAGCGTATCTATTCTCCTGTCGTTATTATTAACAACGTTTAATCTTTGTATTGTTATTATTTTGACTAGTTACACAGCAGTGCAACAATGGCTAGTGTGAGTAAGTAGATTTTAAATTGTTGAAGCGTGCGCGCGAATCTGCTCAGCAGCGAAGTTAACGGAGAGTTGTCAATAATGTGACGCAGCAACTATGGCCGAGGTTATGGGGAGGTTGGCGCAGGCAGTTGGAGATAAAGAAATAAGCGCATTCTCGCCCGGTTTAAACACCAAAAGCGCTATCGACAGATAACCAGAATCTTCTTTCCTCCCACTTCTAGAACGTGTGTCCAGATAGTTCTATTGACTATATAGATAAGCGAGTGTTCTTGCGAGAGGATTCAGTCAGTTAAATCGATCAGTGAGTGTGTAAGCTATTTGGTGAAAGTGTTTCTGCTGCAACATCAAGCACGTTTCTCCAAGCGAGTTGGTGACGAGTACTGTGTCGTGCAGCGACTGCGGAGCGAGAGATTGTAGAGGTCCTGTATTCAACTTCCCAGCGAGTGAACCGTCCGGAAAAGAGGGTACGCCACGAAGAAAGCGAAGTGTCAGGGAAATTTAAGTTGTTCACATTAGTGACGTGACAATGTGAACTGTGAAGCCCCAGTGATAATTTAACCAGATCAAAATAGAGACAGTGACAACCAAGAAAAATACAATTTAACAAAAACTGGATGAAGTCACATTGTTGTCAGGAGTGAGAGTGGAAGATATAGAAACTGAAGTGAAGGGACGGCGAAATCTGGAATGATGGAAACGATTGCTGAAATCAAGAACGAAATGAAGATGGAAACGAAAATTGAATCCGGAATGGACAATATACGAAAAGAAATTAAGACCGAAATGGAAAAAGTGAAATCCCAACTAGGTTTTGATATTGACGCTGCCAGATCTAACATAAATGCAACGGTGAGAGCCCTGAAGGACGATGCTGCAAATGAGTGGAAGGAACTAAATCTGACATGGGTTAAAGTTAATGCGGTGGAAGAGTCTCTAGATCAGCAAGAAAAACAGCTAGACCGGCAGACAAAGGAAACAAGAGGATGATAGAGGTCGCAATGAACGAGTGTCTAAACCAGTAGATGTCGGAAAGTGCTGCAGCCACCTTCAGTCACTGAACAACTTTCAGTTGCTTGGGACGAGGAGACCTTTCGGAGGGAACAACTGGAGAATCGAGACATAGGGCCGATCCTGATAAATAAATAATCTGACGTACTACCGTGATGGGCGGATGTTTCTCCCAAAGGCTCGACCTTTAAGCACTATTAACGCGGCGGGACTCTCTGGTGGTCAGAAACAGTATATTGAAGTCAGTGTAGAAGTTTGCCGACAGAAAGACAGCGTGGATCACCTGGTGCTCCCGAAGATCACGGTGAAGGAAATCCTCCAGGAAACCTCTGCCAGTACTATCGGAGGGCATCTGAAGGCGAACAAGACCTTGAAGAAACTACGTCGCTGATTGTATTGGTTGCATCTAAGACGCGCCTTGGAGAAGTGGTGCCAAAAATGCTATATCTATGCGACCGGACCTGAGCCCCCGCCATGCACTTGGTGTGGAGTGTAACCTGAAAATGTCGGGGCGCCAACGGAAAAATCTAGGAGACAACCCATCTTGCTAGGAGACACTTGAAGTTGGCAAGTGACCTGTTGAGGACATCCTATGACCATCTGGCTAACAGTGCCGGATTCCAGGAAGGTTATCTCGTATGAGTATATTGTCCCGCGAGGACTAGAGGCAAGTCGTTGAGGCTGCAACATTCCTATATCAACAATGTGATATACCGCATTCGCGCAACCCCGAGAAACCCCGAGAAAAGCTTTTTGTAGCCCATCTTGATCGGCTTGCCCTATATCGCGGAGCTCCTCGGGACGAGCAGCTCTGAGGAGGAAGCTGTGTGACGTAGCGGCTGTGACCCGGGTTATGGGGAGATCGGAAATAAGCAAAGATAAGCCACGCTCTCGCCTGGCATAAACACTACTAACACTATCGGTAGATAACCAAATTCTTGGAAGCATCCCCTCCCCCGCCTCCAAAACGGTGTACAGTTAGCTTTATAATGTTCTATGGAATGTTCCGTTGTGTTGTCGCGAGAGGAGTCGGTTAGTTGAGTTGATCAGCGAGTGAGTAAGCGAGTTAGTGAGCACGTTTCTGCTACTATTTTAAGTCGGTTCTCCGAGCGAGTTGATGGCGATTACTGTGGCGTACGGTAGGTGCTACTGTGGAGCGACAGATTATAGAAGTATTGTGTTCGACTTTCCAGCGAGTGAACCGTCCGGAAGAAGAAGGCACATCACGAAGAAGGTGAAGTGACGGAAGAATTGAACTAGTACACATTAGTGAAGTAACGGTGTGAACTAAGTGAAGTTTCGCTGAGAGAAGTGATAGTTGAAAAATTGGACAAAGTCACAATAATTTCATTCTTAAAGGGGATCTGTATTCAAGAAGTTTGGGAACCGCTTTATTACACTATCCTACGGAACAGAAGGTATAAACGTGGCTTCAATGAAGTAGGACACCTTGTTCGAGCCCAGAAACGACTTATCTTTTCAAGCTATAGAGGTACCTCTAGGTGAGATTTATGAATGTTAGCTGGCAGAATTCCTAGTAGTAGAGTTCGGCTTTAATTGTAGGCTGTATGTACAAACACACGATTCCCCTACAAAAATCTCAACCGCCATCCTGTAAACCCCATATCTCGTCACTACGTGGTTAAGCCCTAATTAGGGCAGGTACACGCCTAACACACCTTCAGGTTGCCCTCAGCCCGCCATCACGTCGTCGTCAAACACACGATGATCAGTTGATAACAAAGTCAACAATGTGGCCTGTATTTGGAATGCGGTGTTCTATACGTTCAGTTCTATCACATACATATCCCATTATAAACACTTGTATTTGAAAGCATTATAAATAAACTCCATTATATTATATCAGCCTCAACCACATTCCGTTTCGTTGTATTAGCCATGCTTTCATAAACCATAAATTTGAAATTACAAAAACTTCTACTGAAGTTGCATATAAAGGCACAAGCGCAAGCTAGTTGTAAAGAAATAAAATAAAAGCAATAAGATTTTGTATATAAGATTATAATATTAATGTCAATCTAACAAGATACAAATGCCACTCAGCAGCGTTTATTTATGCACACCCTGCTGTGATACAAGAACATAAAATGATTAAAATGTGCTCATAATCATAATTTTCATGCAGAAGCCCTTCTTCTCAGTTTCTTTTATATACGACACATAAGACATGTTCACTTCCAGCTATTTTGACATAGAAACCACTACTTGTCCAGGAGAGGCGTTTGGGGACGTGGCATAAATCGTGCCGAAGCCACATGGAGGAGTGCTTGACAAGCCTCTTATAAACTTCAAATGTCCCAACATCATTAGTTTTATCATCTCTTTTTAGACCCTCCAATACACGCTGATGTGGGGCAGATATTCTAGAGAAACTTTCATTCTGCACTCTGTTAATATGATTGAAGATATATACAAAATGTGAAAGAGAAAAGAGAAAAAGGTGTGTATGATCGAATTACAATTAAGTATTCTTCTATTGTTGACAGATATGGCTCATACAGGGATAAACAGATATGTTTACAATACGGTCTCTGTTGTTAAAGGCCTACAGTAAGCCTCGGCCCACGTATGCCTGCCTGCACACACAACAGCGTCATTCCAATGCAGTAACTTAGTAACTTGACACAGAAGGATATAAATTCCACGAAGCCTTCTACTGCTGCAGCTCTAAAATTAAAGAAGACTGTGCTATACTGATTTACTGTTCAACTGATATATCAAAACGACAGCGTACAGTCAAAGGCAATTCTCAGAAGTGTTTTACAACAAAGTATCATGTGAAACCTGTGCAAGGTCCGCTAGTTCAGGTGTGCCAGAAAACCTTTCTGGACATTTTGTAAATATTAAAAGACAGAGTGCAGCGCGTCTGCAAAAGACATCTTGAAACTGGAGTGGCGCCAAAGGACTCCGTGGTGGAGTGGGGTGTCACGGGGTAAAAAATAGCAATAAGAGAGAATCTGTAATTAAATTCTGCAGAAGTTTAAAGCACTTAACGTCCATTATTGTAGGAGTATAGCACTAACGCGGTAATACTTACCAGCGAATTAAGCATTAATAATACCAGACGTATGTATAATGCGGAAGCATCTGATTCATTGAAGTTTCTTTTGCAATATTTCCAATACAAAGTTTAATATAGGCTTCAAAAGCTCTGTTTCTGATGTAGTTATGCTCACTTTGTTTTTCTTATGACGAGAAAATAAAATTGGAAACATACAACTAAGCGTTTTGCTCTGCTGATAGCTGAATGAATACGTAAACTTAGAGCTAAGCCAAATTTTGATCTCCTGAAAGAAGAAGATGATAAAGTAGCAACATTTTCATTTTACTGCCAGAAAAATATGGTACTGACAAAAGTACCGGATCAAGCAGCATACCACAGCAGGCAGTTACACATGTATAACTTCTCCGTTGTGCAGGGTTCATACAAGACAACACTGACGAAACAGAATGTCTCTAATTTTGTTTGGACAGAAAATGAACGTCCTAAAGGTTCAAACGCAATTGTGTTAGCAATACACAGTCATCTGTGCAAATCCGATTTTTCTGCAGCTGAGGAAGTTAGGCTATTTGCGCATGGCTGCTGTGGACAAAATAAAAACACCACTATGATAGGCATGTGTAATAAATGTCTTGTTATTCAGACACCACAGAGCGAGCAGCTGATAGAAATTATCTTTCCTATTCCCGGTCGCGCTTTTGGACTAGTAGAGAAAGAAGTAAGAATGAGAAACTATCAGTAGACCTGAAGAATATTTTGAAATCATAAAAATCATATAAAGGTAATCAGATTAGAGACAAATGTATTTGTACAAGTTTGGAAGCATGCTGCAAAACAAACATTGAATCCACCAGGATACTGGGATTTTAAATTCAAGGCATCTAAACGTATTATTTTACAACGTTCAAACATTTATTAAAACATTTTGGTAATAAGTGTGAGGAAAATTACAGCCTTGTGCTTTACAAGAATTTAATATCTAAAATCAAAATTGCCAATGACGATGAACAAGTAGATGCTCTTTGTGAGAGGTTCTTGGATAGTGAGGAAGGACAACTTAGAATTTGATATCTTTGTTTTTGAGCATTAGTTATTAGTATTACATTTTATGCTTAATATGTAAATTTTACAAGTCCTAAGATGTATGGGATATGGCAACTGGTCAATTTTAGTGAGCAAAATATAAAATAATTGATTCATTGATTTTCATATATGAAAATGTTGAAAACAATTGTGAAAATGTAATTGTTTTAACAAATATGAAATCAATAATTGTTGTAATCATACAAATATTGCAAGAAGTCATTTATTAACATTGTCAAAGACAAATATTGAGAAGCACTTAATTGTAATTTAGTATTGTGGTACCACCAAAACTCGCCAAATCCACTACATTGTTTGCTAAATTCACCTTATCCAAAATTACATTTTGATTTACTGCCATATTATTTGAGACTGATTTTCAAGATAATACATGCATCGTTAAGGGACTAGTGGGGACATTATAACATTAAGAGAATTTTCAAATGTTCTGCTGCTTGCATAATTTTGGATTTTCATGTTTTCTGAGAATTCGTTTTACCTGGATAAGGCGAGTTTTGCACTTGAAGGTCTCGTATATTATAGTTCTAATGCATATGAAAGAATGAGGCATCGATGTAGTAAAATTGAGGTTTCCAAGAACAAAGAAAATGCTATTAAAATACGATGCATCTATATCAGTATTAGCACAAATTAACCGAGAGCGCTTAAATTGAAAAAATAATGTCATGTGCAATGTTACTTAGATTTTAAATCTGTATTAAAAGTAAGTGTTTACTTTCCCCACGAGATATACAATTGTTTAAAGTGTCACAAAGAGCATTTTAATGATAGTAATGTAACCAAGTTAAATAATAAAGCAAAGTGCCTTCCTGTAACTACTGCTAAATTTAGGAGCTATGAATCTCACTAGGTCGTTAACATGTTTTGCAGACACCATGCCTGTCAGAGTTGCCTGATGTGGCACCGCCCCTGGGACTATTGCGGGGGCAGAACGGCTCCGTACGCTGTAACGGGAGGGCGGTGCAGTGCCAAGCGATACAATCTGCCATCCCCGGGCCCGCCTCCACTGCCCCAGACTCCGGTAGCAGCTGCAGCAGCAAGGGTGACTCCTCCGGGGAGAGTAAAGGTAAGTTCGCATTTCACTCACTATATCTACACAGTAGTCGATAGCCTTATGGACACTGCTTTGAATTTTAACACGACCTTAAGACAAAGGGACTTCTCGTAGCACACACTTTATTTATAAAACAACGGAGTTAATTAATATTTATATATTACATGATGTTAATATTTGTAATTAAATGCCTACTTATTAACGGTGTTTCCCGCCGTATCACAGAGTCAATAATAATATCTCCCTTATGTATGATGTAATGTACAACTTATAATTATGGGAGCAACTTTAAAGTAAAAAGCAGAAATACTGTAAGCATAAAAATTGTCTACTCAAGAGAGTCAGACAAATCTGTGGTACATCGCCGATTTTATTTAACGTGTGTCTACGATGCAGTTACGTCTAGGGAAAACTCAATGAACTGCACATTTAATTTCAATAAACATAATTTTACAATATTTTTATTTGCTGAATATCACATTTTCTTAACAGGATCACAGTATAGTTTACAAGCAGCATCTACAAGGTAAATAAAATAATAACAAAACGCATCTTAGGCATATCGAGATAAAAAAACAGATTGTATTTTTTAAATATTCCATGATATAGAAGTATAAAAAGAGATAACAGAAGAATTGAAGGGTTTCACTTACTTAGGTTGTCACATAACAAAACTTTATAGCAATAATTTGAAAAGAAAAATAAATACATGTTACGAAATAACAGAAACTGAAGTGTAGGGAACTTCTGTGTCAAAACATACTAATCTTCCTATAAATCCTACAGCTAATCAATTAGATAATGAACATGTTCTATTTTACGATAGTGGCACCTAGAATCCGAAAAAAAGAGGCCATCAAAGAACAAAAGTAGCAGGGATTTGATTTTTGAGAGCTGTGACGGATAAATATAGAATAAAAGATGTGAGGAATTGGGCAAGAATTTTAAGTATTATATTTATTTAAATGGACAAATAATTGTTTACAGAAACAACGGAAGTGGCTTCCGTCTAAAGTGCTCTCATATCATTTGCTTTTCCTTAAATTAGAAAATACCGTTAATTAGTGACTGGTTCACAGTTATTTTCCGACATGGGTAGTGGTTACCGTATTAGCCTCCAATATCGAGGTGCGGGTTCAAACCCAACGTAACATGATGGATGTTTTTTGGGAGTAAAAATCCTTAGCATGGCCCCCTTTATAGGAGAAGTAAAGCCAGTGTTTCTGTCTGATGCTTTTTCGCCCGTGATAAACCTTTATACCACAAGAAAAAGGTCTTTGAGCAAACTTTGTCGGCTCAACACGTGCTGGCCATTCTACCTAGAGCCATCTATTTGCCACATCATTACGTACTCTGGTGGTAGATTGCAGACACTATAACTCAACGCGTTGCACAAAGCTTCACTAGAAGCGTCTATGCCTCATAGTTGGAGCAACAGGACATTCAGTACTCTTTTCTTTTGCGTTCATGAGCATTTAATTTATTAAAATAGGAAGAATATTTTCTCTGGCAAGTGTCTCAAAAGTATATTAGTTCATTACATCAATCATACATACCATTAAAATCACGCATATCGTGTTTTCCGTGCTATTTTATAAAACAATCACAGAGTAAAGACCCTTATATCTCCTGCACTCATAAATTTTGTACTTTCTGGAACACTACTTACTGCACAGATTCCAGTGCAGACGACCACAAAAAGACAAAGCTGTGAAAAAGGATAAATAATGATTCAACCGTGCATAAGGGGTAAAACAACAGGGTGAATGCCCTGACTGGTATTTGGAGTGGACTTGCTAGACTAACAAAGGCAAGAATGATGCTGGAAGATCCTCAAACACTGCCTGGACTTAGGTTTTGAGGGCACATTAATTCGTTTTTAGCTTCACTGAAACCTTTTATTGTAATACTAAATTCTAGCGACTAAAACCTAGACCTAACATTGGCAGGAAAACAACTTCCCCTGGGCGGATTACAGAAACATTCCTGTGAGGCCCATGGAGGATATTTTAGCCAATCCTGATCTAGAGCGTCTGTCACTTTACAACATTACTCCGCAACGAATTTTACAAATCAGTCAGTCGCCCCAAAACAACATATTCATGACAGGAGTAAATGAGGGATCGAAAAGAGTTTTTGATGCTATGATTGCAATAATGACGATGATGATGATGATAATGAAGTGTGAGGTTGCTACCAAACCCTACTGATAATTCCAGTTAAAGAAGCCAAGGAATAAGAATATATTCTTTTGACTGGCAGGTCTCGAAATCGAAGCGGGATTGTGCAATGCCTGTTGTGTGCTTAAAGTGGATCACAATGGTGCTATACCTTCAAGCAGCCAGTCAGTCGAGTTTATTAATACAAACATAACTTTCCTGTAGCTTTAGTGCGTGATTTTATGCAAGATTTCACAACCTCTTAGTTGAAACTAGCCGTTTTTAGAACAGTTTGCTCTGTAACGGAAAGTTTTAGGTACGTATAGGTATCAAGGTTTGGCTTAAGAAGGACAAAAGATTTTGATGATAAAAACGTTTAAAGAATAAATTTTTTTAATCTTACCGAGCGAAATGTCCCCGCAGTAACGCCTGAGGCTCACATTCAGGAGGTCCGGGTTCCCAGTGGCCGCCCATTCTGACCATGGGTTTTTCGTGGTTCTCCCTGGTTGCCAAGGCGAATGCCAGAGTGATGTATGTCCTCTCTCCCACAATTAATTTCCCTGTGGTGTTTCGATTGGTGTCGGGCAGATGGCGCAGAGGCTTGCGCGCTGGAACTTCTTGGAATTTTCTGGGAATAGCCGACGGACATCCTTTTCATCCTGAATGATTTGTATACAATTGCAAAACCGTAAGGGCCAGACAAAATCTTACTTAAGAAAAGAAAGAAATAAAACAAAAGCTGCTCTCGTAAAAGGACACATTTAATGCCAAATGAAACTTAACCATATTAACCATATCCGAGATATTCTATGTTGTTGGTTTGAATTCTTAAATTCTTAGTTTTTCAAATGGCAAGTCACTATTTCCTTTTTCTCGTGGCCATGCAAAGAGAATGCAATTTCAAAGTCATTACATAGCTATCCGCTTTTTAAAAATGCAACTCTCGCTTTAGCCAACTGTGTATATCCTACGTATACCTACAGTGTAATGTGTAAATATATCTGCATTAACAAGAATAAGATAGAACAGTAGTACACATAAGGTATTTTTCTCGTGTTCATGCAAAGAGCATGGAATTTTAAAGTCATCACATACCGATCCGCTTTTTAAAAAATCTGATTATTCCTTTAGTATATTGTATTTTTCTTATAATTGCAATGGAAGTGTGCATAATAAAGGTTTATCTGGATTAACAAGAAACAGAGAGACGAACAAGTTTTTTATAATATCAGAATAATGGAGAATATAAGAGACAACTGAACCACAAGCATTAATGTGTTTTATTTGTTGTTATTTTTCTTTATTTATAGTCACTTTGACTATTAGGTCATATCGCGACTTATATATCCATATATACGAGTACAATAATAATACATTATATGCTTTACATGGATTAAATACTACAATAATCGTAATACATTGTTACAAACATATTTTACGTAATTAAGACTTGAACACAGATAGAACGGTATTACCTATTATACATATTTATTTTTGTGTGTTATATTTAAATCTTGTTATACAGTTAGATGTCTTTAAAGAAAATAATAATGTTTTTGAAATGAATATGACTGTTTAAAGCTAAAAGTATATCCTCAGGGATGTTATGTCTTCTTCTCTCCGTGGTATAACTTCTGCGTTTAGTGATGAGGTCTCGATGGTGATACGGCAATTGCAGGTCTCGCAGCGAGGAGCATTTTCTTTGACGAGTAAGAAGGAATGGGTTAGGCCTGAACGGTCTATTCGTAAACCTGATATAATCAGTTGATGTTTTCTTTTTGAGTCTGCAATGTGCAGGGTTTTATGGAGCCTTTCCTAAATACGTGGAGTTTGCTTGATGTTTTAATGGTCCAGTCTTGCTTCCATTTAAAAGTTGGTCTGCTAAAAAAATAACTCTGAGCATCTCTGCAGGGCACTGACAATTCTACTGGCGGTAGAAGAGTTGCTTTTTGGCTTCTGTATCTGCTTCCTCATTTGCTGATATTCCACAGTGGGACGGAGTCCAGAAAAATATAACTACTTGATTGTTTGTAGTAATTTGGTTGTAAAGACTTTGGATATCTTGCATTAATATTAAGTCGGTAGAGTGGTCTAGGATACTCTCAAGAGCTCTTAGTGAATCAGTTAAATTGCACTCTATCTATGTTGTGGTGCGGTAATGAAATCAAAGCTTGTTTGACAACATAGAGCTCAGAGGAGAAAACAGAGAACAAGTCTGGGAGCTTGTACTTAATTTTAGCATCCGTAGTAACTATAGCACAGTCATTACCCTGATCAGATTTGAAGTCATATGTATATATAAATATGTGTTTAGCGTACGTGTTACGGATTTCCTGGTAAATGGCTTTATATATGAAAGAATCTGTATATAATTTCTGATGACTTTTCATGTCCATATTAATTCTAGTATGTGTCTGTGATAAATGAAGACTGCTCTGTTCAAATGAATGGGGGGGGGGAAC
The DNA here is from genome assembly GCA_030765065.1 of Deroplatys truncata. Taxonomy (NCBI): domain Eukaryota; kingdom Metazoa; phylum Arthropoda; class Insecta; order Mantodea; family Mantidae; genus Deroplatys; species Deroplatys truncata. The sequence goes on along the minus strand of CM060977.1, from coordinate 178,276,287 downwards.
ATGATTGTTCTACCTTATACTTGTGACAAGATGAATCGGAAGTCAGTAATCTTAGCTTTATTTGGCTTCTCTTCACATATTATATCAAAAGCATAACAGCCATTCACTTCTTCAGGAGCTAGATAGGGAATACCAAAAATGTGAATAAGCTACCTTCATATGTTTTGTCTTTGTAAAATTTTGCCATAGACAACTTACTAAGTTTTGCTATGTCAAAATGTATCCTACGTCACCAATCTTGCGACAGATGAAATCTGCATCCAGTTACTTTGACTTGCGGTGGAAATGCATGGTTCTGTGGATCCTGGACGTGGTGGCTACCCTCAGGATGTAGCAATGGCTATATAACAACGTGGCCAAGGTTTTGTAACCTAACTTTCCCGGATTAGTTCTCTTTTTCTCAGGGTCCGTTACCTTCGGATTTTAGATTTTGGTTTTTAATCTGATACGACAAACCTATGTAACTCTAGTGTCATCGTGCAGTTTATTGTTGTGAAATATTTGGTTGGCAAGAACCCTAAAATCAGGTTTTGTTTTACTCAATGTTGTATTTACTCTCAGGCATTATCTGTACTTAAAAATATTTTTGAGTGCAAACTCATAATAATGATTTATGGAAACAATTATGAACTATTTTTAATAAAAAATTCATTATATTTGATTTTTAAACAATGAATGCGTATATTTATAATTGTGTGGGAGTACACTAAATTCACTTCTTACCTTTCAACCTGTCTTTTACACTTGGTAATTAATAATTATACCAATACCGTCCTACCACACCTCATTGTCCATGATATTATTGAAGAATATTAGTTAATGAATGTTTAATATGTGGCGTTTTTTACCTTCTAGCCATCTTATGAAACGTTTTTCTTGCGTATTGATTCTCCTTAGCAAGGGCAGAATCTCGTTTTCTGTTACCCTTTTATTTCGTATGCATATTACACAAAATTTAATTACAAGAAATACCTTAAATTCCTAACATGAAAATAATCATAATAATTAAATATAAAGTTTTACGCCGTAGCTAAACTTATTTACAATTATTAACCAATTAAAATTAGTTGGATAATTTTGCAAGTCCTGTTATACTTTACACTTTTATCTCATAATTTCTTCTTCTCCGCCTTATTCAGAATATTTAAACAATGTAGTTAAACATTTTCTGACAATTGTTCACCGTAATATTTCTACTACTTCCCCCCTCACGGCTGCAATAGCCACCTCAAAATCTACAACCTTTATTTTGTTGTGCTTAACTACTTAACTAAAATTAACTTGAAAAACTAAACTAGGATTTTACCCCCCGTGCTTGTTTTTCCGAAACGTAAAGTATATTTACGCTCCTTTTTGTCCGGAAATACACAAAACATGCTCGGAATGTACTGTCCGTTTTCTGCAGAATTAATATAAAAGTTCGAGTGAAGAGCTTAGCACGGAAGTAAAATGTGCCATCGATGTATACCGTTTTGATAGCACATACACATTTCGGATCTGTTAGGAGAACACTTTAATACTACTTTGACTGTCATTAATTGGAACATGTGGTTTGTCTTTAAAGTTCCGTACCGGAGTTGACTAATGCTTCATGCGCTCCTGCCATGGATATCGGAAGACACTGTACACTGCTTCTTGTAATCGTTTCTTGTCCGAAAAGGTCTGACACATTCGCAACATCACGCCTATTGTCCTCGGAATTTAAGAAATAATCATATTAATTTTATATTTGATTACCCACTTTTCGCCAACAAGCAAAGCGAACATTTTGCCGCATTACACTCCATTCGCCTCCTTCTGGTTGTGATTACTTGCATTAATTTCGTAACACGGCTTTGTGTGTTTATCACTTTTGCATTTTGTGGTCCATCGTTATCTTATAATTGCAATTAGAGTAAATATATGCACCGCTGAATTTATGTCCGTCAACTATCAGCAGCAATTTTCATTGGTTGGTTCCTTCATTAACGAACTCCATAGCTAGACTGTTACAAGGACTGCAATGAAACGATGTAATCGACACTACAATAGAACTACCAAACATTAATTGTTTATCTAAAAATCACAATTGGCGAAAAATCATATATCCAATAGCAATACATTACAGTTTAATTTGATAATTCCATACAGTGTTTTTAAAAGTTGTTGACTACATATTAACGTGAGGTGGCGCCGTGGTAACGTCTGTAACTCACATTCAGGAGGTCTCGAGTTCAAATCCCGGGGCCAACGAAAGTGGCCGAAGGTTTTTTCTCGGTTTTCCTCGGTCACTAGGCGAATGCTGGGTTGCATAATTTGATATGCAAATTTTCCTATCATCCCTTTTATCACTACACTTCATTTCCTTCTTCTTCACCGCCATACCAGGTATTGGGCCAATCACACAATCTGGTTCCACTATGATCCAAAGGTTTGCTTATTCCTCGACAGGCTCCCTTATAAGCCCTTGGGAGTGTAAGTCCTACAAAGAGGGGGTTAATCCGATAAAGAAGAAGAATACAAGTTATATTTTTTAGAATTTAAAGTATATTTTAAAAATAATGAAATATATGGAAGTGCTGAGTATTATAACACCTTCCAATCCCAACTTTGTTTGTTTGTTTGTTTTTTGTAAGTTTTCAACGTACTTTAACCTGGTATGCCAATTCAGACGATGAATGAAATGGTTAAAATAATGCTCAAATTAGCCCAGGATCCATAGAGCTTAAGTTATCCGACGTTCGTGTTCTCAGAATAAGGGAAACCCCCCCCAAATCCGTATCCCTAACCGAGGTAGAACTTTATGTAATGTACGAGTATATGTTGGCAGCTTGAAATGAACTGCCTACCTTGTGCAGCACGTTTTAAGATAAAAAAAACTTGAAAGTTTGAAGCTTCAAAGAAAACAGTTTATGAATGTGCTTATATTGCATGTTTTTAAAGCTTTCAATTTATGTATATCCAGACTTTTAAAACCTCTCTTTAAATTATAATAATTAATATTGGTGTGCTGTCGCTATCTAGCTAGAGACGTTTAAAACTTAATGAAGTGTATTGTTCGATGGCTCTGTGAGGTTGGTAGCCTGCAACTGTTGAAAGTTGATTAGCTCTGTATGTTCGGAAATAATTCTTAAGAGATAATTTCTGGGTTATCGTGCTTCAGGTTTACAAGAGACCCTGAAAGAGCAACAATACGGATAATATAAAGTCATATATGATCTCGGCAACATATGACCTTAAAGGTGTCGTTACGGTACTTTGATACTTGTGATTATTTCTACGTTAAGAGTTTTAATATTATTAAAACATTGCATAGTTGCATTGCATTGCAACCCTTATTTGAGCAGAAATTAGATGACTCATAGCGTGAATGAGCTTAGATGTAGCATATAGATACAGCACTTATAGACTATTTCTGTCTTTAAGGTTTTTACAAGTTAATTTAAAATGGACCATATATGTACTTTTGAGTATATGGCAATTCCTCAGAATCAAAAGCCCTCCACTATTAAAATAACAACAACGTACAGCATCACAAAAAATTAAAAATTCTAGCAGCCAAATTAATGGAGATAATATTCTAATTTTTAATATACAGAAAGAAAAAATAGTATTTTGGTTTACATGTTTTGGTAGCTTTCATATTACTATTTTAATTATTTGAAAGATATACCAATTTTTTCAACTTTTTTCTTCCTGATTTTTATAGAATTTTTTTCATGGAGAAGGATATTTTTTGTGCCATACCTGATATTGCGGTGAAATAGTGTTTATCTTTAGGAATAATCAAATGTCAATAACAGGAATTTTCAACGTTTTTCCTGAATTTTTTCATTAACGCCTCAAATGTTACGACATCACAAAATTACTTTTCTATCAGCTTAAATCAGACTTTGACGAAAATATTAGATAGCATATACACAACATTGCACCACATAGTGCATATAACACTTCTGTAAACATCACAGACGAAAAAGTTGAAAAATCGATGTAATTTACAAAACAATATAAAATAATAAAATGAAGGATTTTAAAAACCACAGCAACACGTAAAATGTAATATCATTTAATTTTTCTGTGTATAAGAAAGAGAACTTTATCCCCATTAGTTTGGCCACTAGAATTTTTTTAAATTGAAGAAGAATACTTTTCTGTGCCTTTGTATGTCTCACAGGAGAGAATAAGATTGTGTGTCGGTTATACTAAGCTACTGCTGCATCTAATAAAAGTACTCCCTTCTCTCCAAAATTATCTAATAGGTTGCAAACAAAGAATCTGTAGAATAATGCAGGTCCCGAAAATTAGTACGAATTTCAATGGAAGATATTTGTGTTGGGCGGGCTTTTAATAGTTTGGCAATAACCATAAACCACCTCTAATGGGCTATGTGCTTTCTAATGTTCGTACATCACTTCAGCACACAAAATGGAAATAGCCTTGTACCTGTTCATACAAAGTAAGGGAAAGAGAGAATAGAAAAGAAATACGGCATCCACAAAATGTAATCACCACTTGGGGAGGTATACTGGCGCTTCTTCCTGCGATCGTGTTTGTTTAGGGACGCATGCGCTTCGTTGGAAAACAAAACAAGGATGATTGCATCAGTTAATTTCACCGTTTGTTTGTTTGTTTGTTTGTAGGTATCTACGCGTTTCTGGCTAGGGAATGTTGTTTTCATTTACGGTCCAAAGAATAAACGTGAGATCACAATTTTTAGCACATAACGAGAAGAGTGGGGTCAGTGAAGCATTTTAATCCTCTGTTTTGCTTATGTTTACAGCGAAAAAGGAAAGTGTAACGGTGCATTTAACGCTGATGTCTTAATTTCTCAGACAAGCCTACACTATTTGCTTAAAATTTAGTAATCGTGCGACATTGTCCATGCTGAGCTTTGCTTCATGCTTCACATAATGTTATTGTGCCGGCTCAACCACCACACAGAAAACCGCTACTTGACTTGGAAGGAGCTTCTGAGGGTGGGGACATCTTCAGAGTGCAGCATCTCTTAGACACCAAGCAGTGAGTGACAAGAACACATGTGTACTTGGGTCCCTAAGGCTGGGAAGCAACACTAAGGTAGGGAATCCGGTCTGGCCTTCTGCCGAAAACAGACGCTTGCATACTAGAAGTTAAACTGCTGAGTTTATTATTTCACAGTTCGTATATTGTTCCTATATTGTGTACGCGGAGTTAATAAATTTAGTGTTATACATACCTGTGGCGTTTAAATTTGAGTTCAACCCTAACCCACATCTAGCGACACCGACGTGATAGGTTAAAAGCGATCGTGAAAAAGTGACAATTTCACTCGTGTTAGGTGCCGCGTATGCATATACAACGAACATGACGACGGAGCAGGCAGCTGTAGGTACTGTTTATCGTGTGGCGGTAAAGTTGCCTCTTTCTGGGCAGACAAACGTGCTCTATGGTTTGCCCAAGCAGAAGGGCAATTCGAACTCAGTGCTATTACGAGTGAAAGAACAAAATTCAATCATGCAATTACTCAGATCGATCACCGATATGCCGCAGAAGTGGAGGATATAATAACAAATCCACCAGATGAAAGTCCCTACACAAAACTCAAGGCGGAATTGGTACTCAGGTTTTCCACCTACAAGGAGCAACGCGTTCGGCAGTTGCTAACTCACGAGGAAATGGGGAACCACAAGCCATCCCAGGTTTTTCGGCACCTCAAAAGCCTCGCACCAGACGTTCCGGACGACTTCCTGAGGTGTATATGCTCCAGCCTTTTGCCATCTCATATCCAGACCATCATCGCCTGCCAAATGGACGCTAACCTTGATGCCATTTCGCTACTGGCAGACAAAATTCACGAAATGACGCCTCCGCCCCCCTGCGTGGCGAGCATTAACCCTCAGTCCAAATTCACCATGCTCCTACAGAGGGTTGAAGAGCTATCTAAGCAAGTGGACCCTTGACAACCCGACCAGTACGACAGCGTTCGCATTCGCGAAACCGCCAACGACAAAGTAGTCAGTCACCACTCTCCTCGCGCGACTCGTAGGCAGTTCAGGGCCAATGTTGGTACCACCGTCGGTTCGGTGACGCTACCCAGAAGTGTACGTCACCCTGTACCTATATCCCGGAAAACGACAGCAGCAGCCGTTAGTGGCGGCAAAGGACTGCACCTCTTCATCAGGCTGGCTGTTCATAACTGACAGCACAAGCAAGCACGGATTCCTAATAGACACCGGTTCAGATCTCTGCGTGTTTTCTAAAAGGTCATTTCCTGGCATGAGAGCGCATTTAAATTACCAACTGTTTGCCATTTGCCACTGGCACAACTATCCACACTTTTGGCTACATCCATTTAAACCTAAATTTTGGACTTTGGCGAGCATTTGTGTGGCACTTCGTGGTGGCTGATGTAGACCTTTTGTCCCATTACAATCTTCTGGTAGATTGTCGTCATGGACGTTTACTGGATGACACAACCAAAATGTCAATGCCCGGTCTTACCACAAACACTGCAGTTCCTAGTGTTAAAACTATTCTCACAAACTGTGCAACATCAGGTTGTTCATCACATTATAACAACGCCTGGCGCACCTGTTTCTAGCCGCCCCCATCGACTTGCTCCTGAGCGCCTCAAGATAGCTAAGACCGAGTTCGACAACATGCTGCAGGAGGATACAACCCCCCTTCTGAAAGCCCTTGGTCTTCGGCGCTACACCTGGTCCCCAAGACTGTTGGGCCCTTGTGGTGACTACCGTGCTCTTAATGTCCGCACCATTCCTGACCGGTATCCTATAACCATATATCCACGATTATTCCCATCATCTTTCCGGTCATTCTGTCTTCTCCAGAATCGATATCGCCCGAGCATATAACCAGATACCGTACACTCTGATGATATCCCTAAAACAGCCATCACTACTCCTTTCAGCCTGTTTGAATTTCCCTTTATGTCATTTGGCCTCAGAAACGCTACTCAGACGTTTCAAAGATTTATGGACGAAGTTCTCCTTTGGCTGGATTTCTGTCCTACATGGACGACATCTTAGTCTTCTCCCAGACTTCGGAACAGCATCTCCAGCACCTTCGTCAAATCTTCACCAGACTACGGCAATTTGAAGGTGTCATCAACCCTTCCAAATGCACCTTTAAGGTTCCGGAGGTTGTCTTCCTGGGCTACACCGTCTCGGGAGAAGGTTCTCGTCTCTTGCCCAACCGAGTGGCTGACTTGCAATCGTATGCACCACCCCAGATCATCCGACAACTCTGAAAGTTCTTGGGAACGATAAACTTCTTTTGTCGTTTCCTATCAAATGCTGCTGCCGCTCAGGCACCCTTCACGCCCTTCTCTCACGCTCTCGAGTCAAAGGTTCTGATCCTGTGAGCTGGATACCTGACTGCTTTAGGCTTTCGAGAACTGCAATGAGAGTCTCTCAAAGGTAACCCTTATAGCTCATCCAAATAGCTCTGTCCCTCTTGCTCTGGTCACAAACGCTTCCGGTTCCGCACTTGGAACAGTTTTACAGCAGCGGATAAATGGGAACTGGCAACCACTCGGCTTCTTTTCCAAGAAGGTCACCTCCCAGCAACAGAAGTATAGTGCCTATGACAGAGAGCTTCTGGCTATCTACGAGGCCGTTAAACACTTCCGGCAGATTTTACAATCACAAACCTTTACCATCTTCATTGATCACACACCCATTACATATGCTTTCCAGCAAAAGAGCGAAAGCTTCTCTCCTCGTCAGTTACGATACTTAGATCTAATTTTACAATTCTCCACCAACACTGAACATGTCTCTGGTTTAGATAACGTCGTTGCCGATGCCCTTTCTCGTATCAATGCCCTATCTAACGCCGTGGAATAGATGGCACTCGCTAAGTCTCAGGAACAGGATGACGAGCTTCGCCAGCTACTCCATAACGAAGATTCTTCTCTCATCTTACAAAAGATTCCTCTACCCGATACTGTAGTATCTTTGTACTGTGACACCTCTACTGGTACACCACGTCCTTTTGTCACTCAAATTTTTCTCCGACAAGTCTTTGTCTCTCTCCATAGCCTTAGCCACCTGGTAACAAAAAGCTTCTGTCAAATTGATCTCACAGCGATTCGTGTGGCCAAGTTTGAGAAAAGACTGCCGCTTCTGGGCACAGACTTGCCAATCCTGTCAACGATCAAATATCAACCGATACACTGTAACACCACTTGCAGAGTATCCAGTTCCACCAGGGCGCTTCCTTCATGTCCACATTGATATTGTTGGTCCCCTGCCCGTATCACAGACCACCGCTACTGTATGACAGCTATCGATCGATACACCCGATGGCCAGAAGGCATTTCCTCTTCCGGACATCACTGCAGAAACAATAGCAACGACATTCCTAACTGGAAGAATCGCACGTTCGGATGTCTACAACCGGTCACCACCGACCAGGGCACTCAATTCTCTTCCCAGCTCTTCCAAACACTATCGAAAACTTGTGGTATCCATCTTACTCGGACTACAGCATATCACGCTTGATATGCCATGAAGATGACAGTTGGAGCGACGCGCTGCCTCGTTCTCCTGGGCGTTCGCAAGGCCTTCAAAGAGGACCTCCAGGCTTCGGTGGCAGAGCTGGTGTATGGCGAACCGCTCCAGATCCCGGGAGAGATCATCCAACCGGCTTCTCTACCAGCTGACACCTCTCAGTTCCTTGCAAACCTAAGGAGGAGGATGGCAGAATTGCGACCAAAGCCAGCCAGTCATCATTGCTCACCATCCAGATTCGTCCACTCATCGCGGTCCACAGCAACTCATGTTTTCCTTCGCCAAGACTCTCTCCGCCGTACCTTACAACCACCTTACACTGGACCTTACAAAGTGATTGACCGTACCGATAAAACCTTCCGCATTGCCATAAAAAACAATGCAATACTGGTATCAGCTAATCGCGTGAAACCTGCTTTAATCTTACAGACCCACCATTTCTGAAACTCCATCATCCCACACAACTACGCCGGTACCAATGCCATCGACAACCACTCGTTCCGGGCGACATGTCCCTTTTCTGGACTATTATAGGTCCTAGGCAGCTCTCTCTAATGGGTGATGTAGCGGCTCAACCACCACACAGAAAGCCGCTACTTGACCATCCCTTGGAAGCAGCTTCCAAGGGTGGGCACATCTTCAGAGGGCAGCATTTCCTAGACACCGAGCAGTGAGTGACAAGGAGCAGCTCTGCGCTAAGCCACCCCTGTCGGGAAGTAACACGAGAGTCGGAACTGTCCTTCTGCCGAAAACAGACGCTTGCATACTAACACTTAAACGACTGAGTTTCTTATTTCACAGTTCGTATATTTTTCCTATATTGTGTACTCGGAGTTAATACATTTAGTGTTATACATACCTGTGGTGTTTATATTTCAGTTCAACCTTAACCCACACTTACAAACGTAGAGAATTCCTTATTTAGTGCTGATTTATGGCAGAAGGCTGTATAGATCTAATTTCACTGGAAAAAATGGAAATCTACGGAAGTCCGTTAAATCCTCTAATCCCTTTCTCTCCTTCTCTCTCTCTCTCTTCTCACGCTCTCGTTCCCTCTCTCTTTAGCTGCGGAATACAATACTTTTGCTACTAGCCTTAGGTAAGCGGCAGAGCAAATAAAACCAACAATTAGTAAGTGTAGTACATATTTTAATACCAATAATTTGGAAACCTTTAAGGATATAAGGCGAAGATCTTAAATGAATTACGATCAAAGCAAGCAAGCTTTTACAAGGAGAAGTACTCTTATAACTTTCCAGACGGTTTAGATTTTTGGCTAAAATATTTGACATTTTAGAAATTGACACGAGAAATAAAAATATAAAATTAGAGTTCTCTGCAAGCAGCCGGCAAAGGTTTTTCATTCTAATCCAGAAACAATACACGGTAAATAAGATCACTATAACAGAAATGTGAAACACATTGGTATAAAATGAATGTTAACGAAACTTTTGTGGCATTAATTAAGTAATTTTCTTCGGAAATTGTAAGCAATAGGTAGATATTCTTTTGACTCCATGAATACGATTTATCCATCTTTTCAATACATGTGATTTGTCTCAAATTTTTATATATAAAAACAAAATGTCTTACTTTCTTTGCATTCCCCAACGAAAAGGACAGGTGAAAGCAAGGTCCTAGGCCGTTAAATAGCTGTACTTTTTGGTCAAAATAGATTTGTATATTATGCAATACATTCTATTACCTCCCGCAAATCGCATATCAGTATATTATTACCGTGGAAGATACCAGTGTTATAGGAATTTTGGGATTTATGTAAAATGAAAAGTAAAAGGAACCACAAAGTATTTACTTGGTATAATTAAAGTTGCAAACATTAGTAAATCATGTACCACAATATTGTGACGGTATTAGTTTTATTTTAAAAGAATGTGATAAATATGATTTTATATAGTTCTAGGCATTCAGGATAAAATTTCTTTTTAAAAAATCTTATGTGTTGCACTCAACATGACTTTCTTTACTCTTGAACAAACTATTTTTACAAACACTTATTCTCCATCTACTATATGTTAATCGAGATAAATATTTGCAGAAACTTATTGCTAATTTTCTTGAAGGTTCAAGGGGAATTTGGTAGGCTTTAAGCGATGGTCAAATCCTTTAAGAGCTGATTGCATTCTATTCTCTTTGTATGTGCAGGACATAAAAAAAAGGAATAGTGAATTCCCATTTTAGAAGTATAAATATTGCAAAATTCAAACAATTTACAAGGAATATTTCGGAAATGGTTCACTCGACGAAAAAAATGTATGTGGCATAAATTATGTGTTTTAACATGATCTACGTTGTTTTGTGTAGAAAAATATTGTCTGTTTCTTAGGGTTTGCCAATTATGCAAAAGTCATTCAGAATGGAGAGGACATTTCGGACATTCCCAGAAAATTCAAGATATACGTTTCATGTATCATGAAACCATCTTAAATATATAATATTTTACAAAAAATCGTTAGAGCCATTTTTGAGAAAATCAAAACGTTCGGAAAATGTGTCATGTAAAGAGTAGTTTGGATTGGGGGATTTTCTTGAAAAACTTCGTGTCGCATCTTTGAAGGATACTGAACCTAAATACCAAGTTTGGTATTTGTGCTGTTTATACACAGACACACACGGACATTTTTCTATAATTATTCTTTTTATTCGGGGGTCCTCAACACATGTATTTCCGTTGAAATCTCGATATCGTATTTTTGGGTGGAATACAATACTTCCCGTACTTGTTATACGCAGTAGAGAAAGTAAAACTCCGTAAAATTGGCTTTATAATTCTTGTGAGTCATTTCCCAAATGCTGAAGTAAGCAGCACTTTCGTGATATGATTTTTAGGGGAAGGATTAGCTCATGTTAGACACGTGGGTGGATTATGCAATCCATGCTGACATGCGCATACGTCAGTACTAGCTAGGCACTAGTCAGAATTCTTGTCAAATATTAAAACCTAGAGTTCTTTTAGGGCTTGCGCCCGGTCGACGGCTTGCCTAGTAGGAATCTGTGCCGGTCAACTCTTCAAATTCAGTTTATGCTAACTTACAATTTCGCCGTAGGCTCTTGGCAAAACGAAGATGGAACTCTGGACTTCTCCAGATAAAAACTCAAATTGTCTAATTTTCTACCTGTTGCAATAGTTGTTAGTAATATTAAGGTTTCTGTTGTAAGTCTATTTACAGATCTAATAGTGTCACTTTTTTATCACTCTTACCGCAACCTATAATCCTCTCGAGGTAATTAATACCCCTGCTACATCCTCGCCCTTGTCACCTCTGGCAAAGGCGCTGATTTGTGTAAAGTGACCTTCACATCACATCTAGTGTAGACGTCTATGGCGTCCGTGATATCCTTCCTGGCATAATTAACGGCAGCAATCTCTTAACTATCTGGAGTTTAAGCTTGGGAATCACTTCTCTAAAATGTAAAAGAATAACTCTGCAAAATAATTCGTTTTTCAGGAAATAGGAGTTTACTAGCTGTATCTTTATTTATACACTGTGTATAATACACAACGAAACGAAAGGAAAGTTACCATCCAGCAAGGACACTGTTCGAGCTCTCTTTGAATACCTACTGATGATTTCGAGGTTCCCCAAAATCAGAATAAGTACAACATTACCGATTATGTAGAGCTTCCTCTATAGCAATGGGTAACCAATTCAATACAGTAGTAATGACAAATTGCTTCGTTCGCCTAGTCACTATAGCAATGTATAAGCTACACATGGACAGCCACCCACAGAGGAAACCACTTGCTATCGCGCGTCATCTTGTTGCCCTTCCGGGGTTACAACGATCAAAACTTCTTTGTTCTAAATAAGCGCCTATGTTTTATTAAAATAACAGTCTCAAACTTCTAATCGAATATAAAACACTACACCAAAAATGGATTTACTGCTCTGAAACTGAACTGATAGGATAAAACTAATGGAAGTTTAATGGGTATTCTTGCCTGTATTCGATTAACCATATGGGAAAAAAATAACTGTAATAGTATACACTACGCAAACTTCCGTGTAGCATAAGAATTTATAGCGTTTTCCTTTTAATTATTAAATCTTACACTGGAAAATAATTTTATACAGTTTTATGTATACTGAGGGAAAATGTATAATATCAGCAGATTATCTTACCTTTCAATGTAAAATCTTTAACTTGGATTTTGAAATGACCACAACTGGTGACCCTGTAGTGTGCGGGCTATATTTACACATTTTACATCAAGAACCTAAGTCTATACATGTATTTTCAACCAAAGTTCCGTAATTGCATATGGTATATTCATGTGATCTTGTTTAAACGTATGTATATCCTCAAACCTTACGTTCAAATAAAGTAGATGTTGTTTTAATAAATTCAAGAGGATTTAACAGTTTGTTCCTTAGGGATGTCAATAACGTCTGCCTAAAGATATGAGCTACTATTTCTCAATCAAGTGGATTACACAGGTTTACAAATAAAAGTTTTTTATTACCCGTTTTACATTTGAAATGTGATTCTTAATATTTTAGTACCGCTGATTTAAAAATGACTTCCGTTTTTCTCCATCACATCAGGTTTTTTACAAATCAAAAATGAAGTATTCACATATTTTCTTCGAAAAATGTATATACTCATGAGTTGTGTAAGAGTTAGAAATGAATTTGTGAGGGCTTTTATTGCCAAATATCACACTTAAATTCATTTTATAAACCGCAGGTCAATAAAATTTTGTTCGCTTGGCATCAAATGTTTGTCTCTTGGATCTTCTTTTGTGTGTTTCCGTGGAATCCCTACACAACATCCAGTAGTAATCTGTAATCATTGAAGAATTCCATCGTCCTTGGTATCTCCCCTCCATTTCTCGAATACGCTGATGGAACCTCTCCCCTTGTTCCTCACTGACTGCCCCCAGGTTGTCAGGAAAGACGTCCAAATGTGAAAACAGAAAGTGTAATTTGAAACTCATGTTGCATCCTAAGGTTTTGAACTTCTGTAGCATGTTGTTCACAATTTTAACGTAGTCAGGATGTTTACTGTTTCCAGAAAGTTGTCTACAAGTTCTTTAAATGCATTCCAAGCGTTTTTCTCTTCAGAAGTCATAGTGGCTCCAAATTGCCTGTCTTTAAATACAGCTCTGATTTGCGGACCCACAAAGATTCCTTTTTTTATTTTTGTTTCAGAAAGAGCGGGGCATTTGACACTGAGATATTTGAAACAATCACAATCTTGATTAAGTGCTTTTACGAACTGTTTCAACACCAAGTTTTGTATGAAGAGGTGTTAAAAGAATTTTCTTAGGACCTTATTATGTTCTTGCTACCTGGCGTTAAAGTTTCTCTTTTGGGCCATTGTCTTTGTTTCCAATGTTTGTCTCTTGTCCCACTATCCCACTCGTTTTCTGAATCCCTGTTGTTGACCTAATATCCCACTGATTACTTTTAAGTCTCCACACAGCAACCACTGATGTACAACACATTTAATTCTCTCCAAAACATACTTCAAACTTTCATAATTCTCCTTCAGCTGCACAGTGAGAATATATAGCATTCCCATTGTGAAGCAGCACACCCACTAAGACTTCGTTTACTGGAATCAATAAATAGCCTCCATTCATGTGGATCACATGTAACAAAACCCAGTTTCTTTATTAAGTCTGGAATGTTATTACAGTAAACTAGATTTTCTTCTTCGCTGAAGTATTGCAAGAAATACTTTTCTCTGTAGCTGTAGAAAGTCACTGATGTATCAGCTGCAAGTAAATTGTGTTCCTGTAGTCTGGAGCCTAACACCTCAGCTGCTTGCTTGGGGATATTTAAATCCCTTTAGCTTGGCTTGTGATAATGGTGTGACGCATTTGATGTTTCAGAAATGAACTCCTCGGACACTAGTGATAATGGTTACTGTCTGTATCTGAAATAAGTTCACTACTGTCTGTAGGTGGCTTAGGTATAGGAATACCAGGGCCATGAGCCACTGGTCTCATAGCAGATGGCAAGTTTGGGTACACAATTCCTGTTTTGTTCTTTGCATTAAAACTCTTCACATTGCATGTACAAAAGTAAAATCAGTACTGTGATTGTGAGGTTCACGCCATACCGTTGGTGTTTCAAAACGTAGTGATTGTTTCTTCCTCTTTGTCCAACTTCGTAAGTCTTCAACACAAACACTGTACACATTATGAGGAGCCCAAGACCTGGATTCATCTCCTGTTTCAATTCCGAAGCAAGCTTTGCACGCTTTTCTTACAAATGAGGTTATGTTCTTTTTCTGCTTCTTCACAATAAAACTACCACAAATATAACAAACTGAATTTGGATTATTTACACACCTTCTTGCCATCATGCTGTACTGAGTTACATATGATAAAAATAACAAAATGGTATTATTTAAATGCTAATTTTTGCTTTATACAACACTATTAAGCCCTGTAACACATGAATTTTCAATACAAAATGGTGTAAGCAGCTTAGGATGTGCTGCCACCTGCCATAAAACAACTAGTTTCTTTTAGTAGCTTTATTCCAGTAGATGGCATTGTTGTTTGTAGTGTAATTGTTCATGATCACATAAAATATGCACAA
The DNA here is from genome assembly GCA_030765065.1 of Deroplatys truncata. Classification (NCBI taxonomy): domain Eukaryota; kingdom Metazoa; phylum Arthropoda; class Insecta; order Mantodea; family Mantidae; genus Deroplatys; species Deroplatys truncata. Next base: position 178,261,226 of record CM060977.1, on the reverse strand, counting down.
ATAAATAAAAATGGAAAATATGAATTTCGAAAAACATAGTAGGTATGTGATATGACAATATTAACTTCATTTTTGGAATCAGGACATGGAAACTACGATAAAAAGACCTAAATATCTAAAACAGTAAAATCACTGTTGACCGTGTTACTATTATTAACAAGAACATAAGGAATGAATTCACCCCATAGCGGAGTTCCAAAGCGTTATAATAAATGCTTGTACCATTCATTCTGAATAGGACTGTATTTAAAGAATGGTATTCTGCAAGACAGCAGTACTTGTAGTAATGAAGATATGACTTTTAAGAACCACGGAGTGTGGTCATGCCATATACGTATACCAAGTACGGTCTTCTACAAAACCCTGGTTAATTAGCCTACTAGCCAGCTAAAACCAATATGATTTACATTTCATGCAATGTTGAGTGGAAGCTGAATCCATCACAGCGGTACACTGGGGATGGCAGATTGTGTTCTCAGGTATTCCCATTAGAGAAGTGAATCTGTGATCGGCGGGAGGCAGAGTCCCAGAAGACATTCTCGCTACATTAGTGGTATTAAAGGACTTTCCAGCAAGCAGACGAGGATTATATACCAACAGTGTTATAGTTAATAATCTTATGACTGTAGAAGTGCTGAGTATTTATAATAGTATTCAAGCCTACAATGCTTGTTGGCGAAGTAAAATTATCTTTTAGAAATACCTTAGTTATCTTAAGTACAGATTTTGTCTTACAAAAGTTGATGTTTTGTACAGTATACATTTTAATCACTTGAGGTTTAGCGATGTTTGTTACATAAAATGTCTAAAGAGTAATCTATTTTCACCCTGTGAGGAGGACTAAAATTTGCCATAAGTGCAACATACACAATTTAGGAACTAGATTTACAGTAACCCTTCTAAATTAAATCTAGGGTTCGACTAGAACCATTGCGCACCTTCTTTGGACTGTTGTGTGGTCACACCCAGCATCCGAAACACAGTATACGGTGCAAGTCTCGGGCACATAAAATTCAAACAATAAATGTATCCCCGGTTTTCCAGAATCGCCGTCCATTTTTGTTGGAATAGGCAACCCAAATGAGAACATCAGCGACGATTAAAATATTTTCACTGCTTTATGGTTACATTTTAGGACAATTTCCTTTGTTTCTGTTATTTTATATAAAAGTGCTCTGATATTACTAATACCGTCACCGCGTGCGGTGCAAGCGCATTTTCTGTATACAGTATTTTCTGCAATATTAAAATATTTCAAAGTCGATCATTATGTGATGGCTTAGAAATTCTGTTCTCTTTAATGAACACGAAAAAAGACAGACATTTTCTGATGTGTTACGTTCAGATGACTTTCTTTTTTCGCTGTATTGTTTATTAGTAGATATACAAATTATACCTATGAAAGCTTATTTTTCTATCTGCTTCTTTTTTAATGGACATAAGCCTTTGCAGACATTGCTACATTACATATTCATTATAAGGGAATAGCAATAGTCAAATGTTTAAGAACTCGGCACTATATGCTTGCCTGACTATCGACAGGACTTTGAAAGAATGGCAAGGTATTAAATAATTCAAACAGTTAATAACGGATATCTGGCAATGGCTTACGCCGGAAGAAAGGTTCTTAGAAAAGAATTGTGTCTTTTCAAAAAATCCACATTCTTTGTGAAGTACGTCTTCGTCTATCGCTTAATCTTTACCAGTTATACAAGATTAAAGAATTCCTTCCCCAAAAAATAGAATTTTAAAGCTATTCCCTAAAAGTGTAAGATATACCTATACATCTTATTTATTACGTAAAAATATTTAACCTAAGGTATTTTAATTAAAATGGTTAGAAACAATTTCGGGAAAATAAAATATTCCAGCAATTTTTATATAGGTTAGTTTGGGATTGGGATTTTTAAAATCTTTGTGTCGTATCTTTAGAAGATACTCAACCTAAATACCGAGTTTATCATTTATCCGGCTTTTAGTCTTTAGTTATGCTGTTCACATACACACACGGACCTTTTTTCTAAAAAATCTATTTGGATTCAGATGGCCTCAAAATATGTATTTCCGGTGAAATGTCCATATAGAATCTTTGTGTGGGAATGAATACCTTCTCCACATACTATGTATACTGATGTGCATAAAAAGTGCCCCATAATGTATCGCAGCTGATTATGTTGGTAGTGACACCTTCTGCAAGAGTGAGCTGCTATGTTCCTCGACCATAATTGCTAGCCGCTGGATTGGCAAGGTACTTTCAATTATCCAAAAATATGGCCCAACTCCGAATGGAACATTACACTGGCGGAGTACCGTTGAGGCAATGCTTGTTGAATTTATGGGCAAATGTAAAATATAATATAATAAAAACGTAGAAATAAACACGAAATACTTTTTGTCTTGGTCTCCAATTTGCTGATGACAGCTGCGCCAAATAAACGGGTATCTGTCGTTCAGTTTAACCACATATGCAAATCATTCTTCACCCTTCCTTTAGAACCCGGAATTAGCATTTTCTTTTGCATCAATTGTAGCTGAAGTCTCTCATAAAGGTGGTATTCATTCCAATCGATCATAACATCGTTCAGTGATCGTTTTGGTGTCTGTGGATTGTTTTAGGCCAGTCATATAGGGAACTGATACTGTCTGGGTAGAATCAAAGGTTGGTTACCTTACGGAGGGAAGAACACGGTTGCCATTTAGGAGACTGGACCACTTTTTATGCACATCAGTATACGTGGTAGAGCAACTAAAAAAGAATAGCATTTGTAATTGAGAGAAGTAAGGTATTTGAAAATTCAGACTAATAAAAAAGAATATCTCGGAAAATTTTAGAGCTACAAAATGTGTAATTTTACTTACACATTGTGTGCTTTAACAAGATCCGCGTTTTTTATTTCATAACTGTTCTTTTGCTTACGGTTTACTAATTACACAAAAGCCATTTACAATAAAATGAACTTCATAGGCTAATCCCCAAAAATTAAAAATAAACATTTTGTTATATTTGTATATATGGTATTTTAATCAAAATCGTTAGTGCCATTTTTTGAGTGAAAAAAATTGAAAAGTGTTCCATGTAAAGCAAATTTGAAGTGGGAGGAACTTTGTTCAAAAACTTCGTGTCACATTCTTGGCAGGTCCTGCACTTAAATGCCAAGTTTGGTATTTAACAGGCTTTTCGTTTTTGAGTTATGCTGTTTATACATACGCACACGCGCACGCACACAGAAATTCAGAGACCCTTCTCCAAAAATGCTTCTTTGGGGAGCCCCAAAACATGTATTTTCGGTAAAATCTCGACATCGAATTTTTGAGTGGGACACGATTCTTCCTCGACTTACTAACGTAGGCAAAACGACTCGATATCTGTCCATGATATCGCGAGAAACAACCGAATGGTGACAGCTCTTAAAAGGTCATTCATTGCATTCATATAATTTTCTGTACTCACTCTTCTACACACTATTATTATAAAAGTTTACTCCTCTTTTTAACTGAGATTAAGTCCCATTACGCATTAGCGTTTTGTTATAGGTATAAGAACGATGAGGTAGGCTAAAGGGATAGTCAGATTTTTAAAAAGCGGGTCACTATGTAATGGCTTTTAAATTCCATGCACTTTGCATGACGACGAGAAAAAGCGACTTATCACTTTAAAAAGAATATATATACGTGATTTATTACATTCGCATGACATTCTCTACCCACTATCATTTATTTTTTTATAATTTCTGTACACTATTCTTACGAAAGTTTATTTACTCCATGCTAATCGAGGTGAATCTTTAAAGAAACAGTTTCATTACACATTTAGTACTAGGTAAAAGGGAAATAAGAAAACAAAATTGATAGTTATTTGTTTAAACGCGACTCTATATACTGGTTTGTAAATCCATACTCTATGCACGACGTTACAAGAAACAACTGAACAGGGACAGCTTTTAAAAACTTATATGTTGATTTTGCATGATTTTCTCTACTTACTCTTCCACGTGCTACTCACACAAAAGCTTTTTTTTCCATTTCGTTTAATGGAGATAAACTTTCATTTAAGGTTTAAACATTTTGTTGTACCTATAAGGATACAGTAGACAAAAGCGATATCGCTCTTTTGAAAAGCGGATCGCTAATTAATGACTTTGAAATTCGATGCTCTTTGCATGACTACGAAAAAACACCAGGTGCATAAAGTATAAGAATTTTAAAATTAAAACCAATAACAAAGAATATTTCGGAAATAATTAACAGCACAAAAAATGTACTTGAAAACATTTTGCAATTAAACGAGATCGAGTTTTCATGTTGTAAGTTTATGTATCTCTTATGGTTTACCAGTTATACAAAAGTCATTCAACATGTAGCGGACTTCACAGGCTATTCCCAGAAAATTCTCGACTTTTATTCTATGCTTAATTAAAATATCTTAATAATATGCTATTTTAATCAAAGTCGTTACAACCATATTTGTAAAATAAAATTAAGGAATATCTTTCCACATAAAGGTAGTATGGTTTCAGATTTTTCTTGAAAATCCTCGTGTCACATCCTTAGAGATTGCTGAACCTAAATACCAAGATAATGTTTTCTCCCAGAAATGCTCGAGAAAGTAATAAATAAAATGATACAACGATATTAGCAGAGATATGTCACACCATTTAAATTAGCATTATTTTTGATTGCTTAATATTATTGCACTTTCCCCTTTGCCGTCGTGTTTTCAGAAGTACCTGAAACAATAAAATTTGTAATCGATTTTCACACTTTGGGGACTTCAGGTATGCATAAAAAATGTTTGTTCCCGTAATATGGAATTCTTATCATTAAAGTTGTCCCTGCGTCAAATGCTGGGCATGGTAACGCTGGGAGCGTAACAGATGCAGCGATATCAGTGTTTGGAGACAAAAGGAAACATACGTGTTCCCCTTGCATCACTCCTTTCCTCATCCACAAAATATTAATTTTCTCATTACTTCTATTCATGCGTTGCTAGCTATATTTATTTCCCAGAAGTAACAGAAGTCTAATAACAGACTTCTTGGAAATTATGAGGATGATCCAGGAAGTAAAGACCGTTTGCTCATTCTTGCTGCCCCCGTTTCGAATGTTTTCCTGGGCATACTTTATCGGTGTTGTATGAATGGCAGTAGAATGTGCATTCTGTGATTGTTCATTTGTATAATACAAAGTTCCTCCGACTGTGGGACGAGATTATTTGATTTTGAGTGCTCGGAAGCTGAAACATGTAGAAATTAGGTACAATGGTATAAACAAATATGAATGAGGAAACTAGACCCAAACGTTCCATCGCTCACTACAGATGATTTGAGGGATCAATGGAACCAAAAATAAATCGTGCTAGATAGACGCGTAACCCTAGACAAGTTACAGATGTCTTTCCAAAACATTTCTTATTGTTTGCTTGGTGAAATTATACGAACATCTTCGTTTAATGAACTGGCGGCAGTCGACTATACCACGGGAATTCTAAAGCTCATGGACAGATATGACACGTGCTTAAATAACGGAGGTAACTATGTGGAGAAATAAAGTAAGCTTCAATTTTGTAACTGGCATGTTTTTCTAACACAATAAAACACTTCGTAATGTATTAAAACCAATCGGACGTTGCTTCCTGAATTGCCCTCGTAGAATACACTATCTAATTTCATATAGTAAACTGAATGAGCTGTTTATGAATTCGAAAACAAGTAAATGCGATCATGGATGACAGAGATTGCGCCAAATAACCGCATTGTCCTCTTTGCACAGGAAAATAAAGTAAGTATACCTTCGGCATTACAGAATGAACTTAAAAGAAGTTGGGGAAAAGCTTTTAAACTAACTCCATGTTTTATTATGTGATCAAATAATAGAGTTACATGTTTTCGTACATCATATTTTAATAGAAAAATGTGATTCACCAGACATAAACATACAATCCTCTATTTCTTTATTGAATATTTATAATATTTACTGCATATAATACTGCTAAACAAATTTACTAAATTTAACTAATACAAAATAACTAAGGAAAAAATTGTACTGATCCTAGAAACAGAAAATAAATTATACATTCCAAATATACTTTGAGAGAGAGAGGGAGGGGGAGGGGATAGGAAACTTCAGAAGACAATAGCATAAAGCGAGCGGAAACGCAAAATTAAATTGTTTTATTTATGGACGCGCTTTAACTGATATGGCACTTAGAGTCCCCTTCTATATTGAAAGACCAGTAATTTTGCTCAGAGGCCTCTTTATCAGGCTTGAGGTACTTTTATGTGCCGTATATCTACGACACGGGACTGCCGGCTTTACTTTCTTTCCAAAGGAAGCCATTGCTAAGGATTTTTGCGCCCGAAAAAATCCATCGCCCTCTGACGGGTTTGAACCCGTTCCCTTAGGAACCCGACACTAGCTTGGGCGGAAGCGCAGGCTGTCATAATGTTCCAATAAAGGAAAACCTTTTTACGTAGTAGATTACCCAATGAATGTTAAAAAGCTCAACAGTACCCAAAAGTTGATTATACTGGAAAATGTAAAGTCACTGACAGCGAAAACAAACGACGTATTATGCTGTCTGCTGCAACTAATATATGCGGCAGTATCATCTCTTCTTGATTGCATCATTTATGTGCTTGAATACCCAGTAATTTGGGACGTGACTGTACCTATGTATGCACATGTATAATTGATGCTAATGCTTCTCTTCATTCAGTCTCTGCTTTGTGCAAGTTCTACTCCGCTCTCGCCTGTTTCCACACGAGCATGCGCAAACTGAAAAAAGAGAAATATCTAGGAATTGTTTAGATTCCATTTGCTTTCTCTCGCCCAAATCCTGAATCTGAGCTCCACGAAATGTGTGGCCGTAACAATGTGCAAATTGCTCTGCAGAAAATATTTCTATCTCCAAGGACCGTTAAAGTTGTAACCGTGAGTAAACCTTAGAAATATGATTTCAAAGAGCGTTTATCTCTCGCTGTGAGGAGACAGAAAGTAACACGTATGTAACCTAACGGAGCATTCCTGCCGCCCATTACACGCAGTGATGTCCTTTCAAAGGGTAGCCACTAAATTCTACGTAAACGCCAGCATAAAAAAAGTCTACATTAATGTTCTCGATGGGGGGGGGGTTCTTTTCGTCGGAAAATATGACGTACGTTAATTTGCTTCGATATTCATAGAGTAAGTCCCATTATCGTGTTATAGAGAGCAATTAATTAGAAAGCGCTCTATAAGTGCTTTAAAAACAACACAGGCATTTTTTTCCACAGATAATATATCTGAAGTTGCTGCTGATGATGATGATGATTGTCTTGTTCTTAGAATCGCGAAATTACAAGTATACAGTATAATCAACACTGTATGCATAGGAGTTTAAGTATATATTCTGTAAAAGTAAGATTAAACAATGCATTAAAGAGAGCAAATATCTTATGTGATGCATTCACAATATGACTTACTATACTCACTCTAAACTATCTTTACAAAGACTTATTCTTTTATCTATTATTTATCTAAGTTATTATTTATATTTTTTACTTTACTTATTTATTAATTTATTTATTTTTAAGATTAACGTCCTTTAACCTGCTAGGTCATACCGAGAATGAATGAATGAAATGGGTGAAACGATGCTCAAACGAGCCCGTGATCCTGCTTAGAGTTACCCCACATTCGTCTGCTCAGTTGAGGTGGTATACGGATGGTGTGACGGAAAGTATTAGAGTGACGCGCTTGCTCAGTTTCCGGAAATGTCCTGGAGCAGGCACTGGGTTCGGGTCTTTGGTAGGATGGTTCGTTTTTCATACAGTAGGTATGCATTAGGGATGGGCAGAAAATAACGTAACTGTTACATTGTAACGGTTACCTTAATGTAACGGTTAGCAAAGTAACGAGATGGTCACCGACCGTGGATGACATCATTCACTGCTTGTGCGCGGCATTGGTATCGCTTATCAGGAACTATGTAGTTACCTCATTATACATTTACAACTTTAGTCATCCTCGCACAGAGTTACAAGTACATATTTGTTTATTAACGTGCTGCTTATCGCTTGAATATGGGTCACAGGACGCAGATGACAGGTCATCAGCACTGCATTGCATTAAGTTGGTTATTCCCGTACGTTTTAGGTGCACGAGTTTTTATACTTCGCAGGTATATATATATATATATATATATATATATATATATATATATATATATATATATAAACAATTAATGCTCTTTAGTATCCACACCGTTTACACTTAAACATAGTTACATCTAACTGTTACTGGTAACCAGTAATGTAATGTAACTCCGAACCTAATAACTATGAAAGTAATAACTTAATCGTTACTGGTAACCGTTATATGTAACCGTTAACGCACAGCAACTACAACAGTTGTAAAAGTTCCTGAATAAAAAAAAAAGAAAAGCATTTTTAGAAAAACGTCCGCACGCGTGTTTGTGTCAATATGTGTCTTGAACAGCATAATTCAAAAACGAAAAGTATTGGTATTTAGGTTCAGTACCTTCCAAAGATGAGACACAAAGATTTTCAAGATAATCTTCCCAAACCAAACCACACTTTACATGGAAAATTTTCGATTTTTTTATTTTCTAAAATTTGGCTCTAACGATTCTTGGTAAAATATCGTATATTAAATATATTTACATGACAAATAGAATGTATATCTTGAGTGTTTTGGAAATAGACAGTGAAGTCTTCTACATTCGGAAGGAATTTTGTATAACCGTGTATAACTGGTAAACGCTAAGCGATAGACGTAATCGTACTATACAAGATATGCAGATATCTTTAAAATACACAGCTTATTTCAAATAAGTTTTCTTGTGCATAAGCTATTTCTGAGATATCCGTTATTAATGGTAAACATTGTTCATTACTTGGTTATTCTCTTGAAACTGTCAACATTCAGTTGTTTCTCGCGATTGCATGGAAACACTATGGAATTTTAAGGCAGCGTATAGCATTCAGTTCTTAAACATTTGACTATCGCTGTTCTCTTTATGTTGTAACGAAATGTGTAATGTAGCTGTTTCTGCAAAAGTTTATTTGGATTAAAATCAAGTAGATAGGATAAGATTTAGTAAGAATAGTTTGTATACTCACTAATAAACGATAGAGGTATGGAAAGTCATGTGAATGTATCACATCAGAATTTTTTGTTTATAAAACAAGCTATATCATATTGATACTTTATATATACTAACTCCACTTTTCATAGCTTTTTCTGATCAAACCCCTGTTCACGATTCATAAGCAAGCCATTTTATGTTTTAAAATTTTGACCTATAGAGGCTCTTCATACTCAGTGAAGCGGTTATGAACATCTATAATTTGGGCTCTATGATCAGAGACATGCAAGTCATAATTGATAAAGGTAATTGTATTCTGTCTGTATTTGTTATTACGAGGGGCACTATTTATATTTTGAGCCTAATAATTAAAACAAAGTAATTTCATATTGAAAACTGTTTTATTGTTTTTCAAAATATTTTCCTTTATGATCAATACACTTTTACATCCGTTTGAACCATTTATCAAAGCATTTATTCCAGTCTTCTTGACACATCCAAAACATGATTTTTGAAGGCATTAACGGCTTCTTCTGCCAACGAAAATCGTTGTCCACGCAATTTATTCTTGATGTTCTGGAACAAAAAGAAGTTATTGGGTGCCAGATCAGGACTGTATGGCGGATGAACTCATCAATTCGATTTTTTGAGCCTTCAAATACTCTGTTATTAGACGAGATGTGTGTGCGCTTGCATTGTCTTGATGAAGAACGATCCTACTGTTCTTGTTGGTTTTCCTTACTTCACCGAAGACTTCCGGCAAACAAATGGTTAAGTACCATTCGCCATTGAGCGTTTTACGTTCCTCTAAAGGCACTGTTGCCACATGACCAGTTTTGCTGAAAAGGCAGGCGACCATTTGCTTCGAAGTGCTTCGAGTGCGAACAACTTTTGTTGGATTTGCTTCATTTTGAAACACCCATACAGTCGATTGCTGTTTACGTTCCGGCTCATACGCATAGATCCATGATTCGTCACCTATTAAAATCTTATATACGTCTTTTGAGGAACCGCCATTTTATTTCTTGAGCATTTTTGTACACCAATCACCACGAGTATCTTTTTGAGATTCCGTCAAATTATGTGGGATCCAACGAGAGTAAACCTTTTTCACGGCTAAATAATCATGCAATATTTTATATATGCTGATGGAACTAATGCCTAGGGTTGCCTCAATCTCACAATATGTCACATGACGATCTTTCATTATTAGTTTTTACGCAGCATCAATGTTTTCTGGCACAACTGATTTTGGACGACCTTCACGAACTTCATCATTGAGCGAACGGCGGCCACGATTAAATTCGTTATACCAGCGTTTCACAGTGGCAAAGGATGGAGCTTCGTCGCCAAATGTGGAAGTTAGTTGATCGATGCACTCTTGTCTTGATAATCCACGTCGAAGGTCGTAATAAATCATTGCACTAACATTTTCACGAGTTAATTCCATGTTTTTGTTGACACACAATGACGCTCTATTGACAAAATGTTTGAAGTAGATTATGGTCAAAATGTCAAACTTTCCATTGGAAACGTCAGATGGCACCTACAACATTCAGAGTTGCCAAGGCTCAAATTATAAATAGTGCCCCTCGTATGTGTCTATTGTCTTACTGGAACAGTTAGTTACTCTGGTTGGTGGTAAATAGGTTTGCACCATGCAATTTATAATTTTTGAAAGATCAGATAATGACGAAAAGTTTAATATTGGTGCGGAATTCAGGTATTCTTATTTACCTGCTGTGTTATGAAGTTGAACATTCTCTAATCAATGTATCCTAGTGAAAGCTATTTTAGGTATCTGGGCCTCCTCAGTGATGATGATGATGATCTAAACAAATTATCCAGCGCAGCTCTTACAGTGATGTCTACGGTACTGTATGATATCGATATAACATATTACAAACTATTTCAGGTTTATTGCAGCACACTATTTTTTCTATGTAATTGAAGGAATCATGAGGAGTGTTTAAAATACAGGCATTGTTAACCACATATAAATATGTTTCAAATGCGTACAAAAATATAGAACAGGGGCTACAGGCGATACACAATAGCTGACATTTTGTTTCCTTAAAGGATATAAGCTCGGCCACATTAGCTTTCAGTTAAACAGTTTCATCAAAATGTATTGGTTTTGTCGAAATGCTGATGATCCACGTAATTTTACAGAACTCTTAAAGAGCAACATTAAAATTAAGAGATATGATCATTTGTTATAAAAAATTCATATAGGATTCTTTATTCAATAAAGTGCAATTTTAAATAACTTATTTTATGAGACTAAACATACACGATGGAAACATCTGAAATTGAACCAGCAAGTTACGCATCACGCTTCAGGAGCCATTAAAGTAAAGAAATGATTTTATAGTACTGCAAGATGTTTAGCTAATATAATTGTTTGCCTACTGACCTTTTTAATTTGTTATGCAAATGATATTTGATTCATTCGGTAGATATCTTCTGTGGATAAGCCAACAAATATAGAAAGTCAGGCTACCTTTGTAATAATCCAAGCAGTTCGGCTGGCTATCTCTCTAGCCACACAAACAAACTTCTTGAATAAAATTAGTATCACGCTACCGATATCTTTTCGCTCAGGCTTTCTTTCAAGGTAACAGATCAACATATCACTACAAAATAGGTTTTTAATTCAAGCTACCCCTATGGCGAATGACCTTCGGAAAAACCTCGCTTCATCAAGGGATGTATGGACCCATTTATTAGCTCGAGGCATCCAGCGGACGGTGTCCATTACTTAGGTTGATAGGCTGATAACAAGTATGGCAATGGAACAAGACGATCTACAGATTTTACCGTAGATTCCAAGCTACGTTGGGCCTTGAAGTGAAGGTTTAGATAGGGTCGACATAAAATCACCACCCACAAACCGGGAATCGAACCACGGACCTTCAGCTCGAGAGTCGCATTGAGCTATACCGATGCTCCTCACCACAAACTATACGCCACGTACGCTTACCCGTTCTTACTGTTGACATCAATAATACGCCCTCTCAACTTCCCCTACTCACCATTTTAAATTCTTCTCCCTTGCTGTTTGTTCACATCCGCGCTGTTTTCTGCTTGCAGAAGCTATACTGAAGTTTACAGCATTCGAACAGGTTGAAACTAAACCGAGGGAAATAGCTTACTGGTGTATGTTGCAATAAACGTAATTAACTTTTTTGCCAGTTTTAGATTTCGGATAAACAGATGCATTTAGCGTAATGTGGGGTACCCTAAATAAAAAAAAACTAATAACAAAGGTAATTTCCAGAATATTTGTGTGCGTGTGTATGTGTGTGTGTGTGAGGGAGAGAGATAGAGAGAGAGAGAGATATGTACATAGGATTGAATGAAATGACTGCAATAAAACATGCTATACACTAAATATTAGTTTTTATTAGAGAATGGTTAAAAACATTTATTTCTCGCTTATGTTAAGAGTACGATGTTTAACTGATGTAGCCATGGCACCTCAAACACTTCTGTAATTGGTTTCAGACATAGGTAATTCTAAATATGCTTTTTATTACATTTTCTCTTCCTTTGATACATTTGCTTTAGTTTTTAGACTACATTTCTAAGATATTGGCACATAGTATCCGTAGTGATTATTTTTGTTATGTACGTTCTTGTTATTTATTTGATTGATTTGTTTTTTCTTTCATAGAATTTCTTACATACGCACTTCCGACATATTTTGCTGTTTAGGAATTTGTTTATAATTATATGATATCTTTTTGTCGTCAACTTTTACTAGTAAGCAAATAGGTAACTGAAACTCAATTTCTTCTCCCTCTAGGTGATAATGATGGGGCACGACATCTCGCATCTTATTTAGCGTTGTAAAAGGTATTGGATACGCGAAGTTTACCAACTGAAAAGTGTTGCTTATCGCAAAATGTTAATAGTATAAATACTTAAACGGTTACACTAGGATTTGTTGTTGGTTCATATCTATGAAGAAACTTTCAGAAGTACGTCGTCAACTCTGGTTTCTACAAGAAATAACTTACTCTGAATGCAAAACAGAGAACTTTGGTACTTCTCCCTCCCTTCTTATTAAACGTCCTTATATCAATTAATAAAAATCTAATCTCAGTTTCAACGGATTAATACGGTTCCTCCATACATAAAATCTATGCAAATGTATACTTCATATTTTATAATACATTTTTCTTTCTTGAATTTTTTTTGCACGCTGTATAAGTAGAAATATGTATAGTTTATATCATTAAATCACGACATTTAGTTCTCTATTACTTTTTGAAAACATTGCGTTAATAGCAGGAAGTAGCGACTAATAAAGTTAGTTAAGCATGTGTATATGCTCTAACACTAAGCTTTACTTGAAGAATGGTAAGTGAAATTAACGAGTATAATCGGCGCAACAGTTCTAGACACGTGAAAATCTTAATGAGAGCTATGATGCGAGTTGCTTACCTCATCAGGTGGTGACCGATCGACTGAATGCTGCAGGAGTGCGAGGGACAGTCATCGTCAAATATCCACAACGGTTCTGCACTGTGTTGCGCTGATAAACTTAGTTATATACAGTATATTAAAATCCACGCTGTAAAAAGCGCTTAATATAAAACACGCTGTCAATCATTGCCTCCAATTCTTCCACATCTAACAACCCTTCCTCTTCTGCGGAATCACTCACATTATTGCCGTCATCACTGCTGTCACTACTTTCTGCACCATTATCCTGCACGAGAATTGTTTCTGTTTGATTTTCTGCAATTCCGTATTTTTCGGAATAATGATTCTTAATTTATTCAGCATGTCGCCATACATTTTCCCATTCTGGCCTTCCAAATTCAGCAAATTGCTGGCGTTATAACTGCTCCACATATTTTAATTTAAAAGTGATAGTTCTGCATGCCACCCATTTTTTGACATCAGCCCAGATTAATTCGATTGGGTTTAGATCTGGGCGATACGATGACAGTCTAAGTACATTATGGCGATGTTGTATTACTATCTGGTCAAGTATGTATGACTTCTGAAGCAGTTTGTTGGCTTTAATTAAGTTATATAGCTTTGTTTTACTCATGCTTTCATCTAAAGCTTTATGTCTAAGTAACCAAGCTCTCATTTCTTCTTTCAAGGAAGTTGAGGTAGGTGGTTTGTGAATTTGAGTGTTGACGCATTGAGAAGCATTGTCGATGACCAGAACAGACCCAGCAGGCATATTAGGTATCAACATGGCGTTGATTCACTTCATGTAATTTTCTGTATTCATTTCTTGATGAAAATCTCCTGTTGTTTGTTGCGACTTGTAAAAGAAGGGCATTTGGAACGAAGCCGATCTTTCCAACAGCACGAACGATAATAAGTATTTGCCCTTTGGCAACAGGTGCCTGCAAACCTAATTCGCTATCGTCACTCCAACTTTTAGATGCTGTATGACTGCTGTGTATGTATGACTTATCTTCATACATTATAGTATTTTTCTGAAATTTGTAGCACCACCTTGAAAATTGATGCTGATATAAGTACACACTGATATAAGTACATATAAAATTATAGTCATTTGGAAAGGTAGAATCAGACTGAAAAATTCAATGCCATAGCCGGGATTTGAACCACGGATCTTAGGCTTTCCGTGCCGTTGCTCTAACCGACTAAGCTATCATGGCAACATTTACTTTTTATTTTTATTTTTTTATTTTATTATTATTTTTTATTTTATTTCTTTATTTTGCTTTTCTGTTAGAACTCTTCTATTTGATATCGGTGTCTTCCATTTGAACCCTAAATCTTTAATAATATTTCTGAGATTTGTAGCACCACCTTGAAAGTTTCTGCTGTCTTTCAGCTGGATGAGCAATCTGCTTATTGTTAGCACAGTTTTTTCTTCCACATAGGAATTGTGAATCGTGCGCCGAATGACGCATTCGAAATCGTCTATTTCTGTAATACGTATAGGGACCTAATGTTTCTTCCCAGGTGTGTCAAATGTACTCTTTCATCCATATGTATTTTTCTCTTATCTTTGAGAACTCTGGAAACGGAACTCGGTGAAACACCAGTTGCTTTGACTACTCTTTCTTTCACTCTCATAAGGCTTTTGTGGAACTCGGATATAATTTCTTCCTTCATCTCTGCTTCTTGCTTCATGAAGTCGATGACATTTGCAACTATTTCCCTACTTTGATTATGTAACACCTTACCACTTAACTTTGAAAACATAGGAGCCATAGTTATAAATATAACAAATATAAAATAAGTATTATTTAGATACTGCAGCTCTCTTTAAAATTACAACCAGATGCAGACACTTTCTATGCAGACTGTATGTGTTACGCACTGTGAGTAAGCATAGGTGTTATCTCGCTTTCGTTGATAAAGCTAAACATAAACCATTCCTAGGCTCGGCAGCTGGGTTGGCAATCAAGGTCACGATTCCAGAAGTTTTGCGCGAGTAATAATAGGATTGCAGATATTGTGACAGCGCCGTCGCCAAACTTCCGCGTGGGCGTGTTCTTCAGTCCTACCGCCGATTGTGGAGAAGGAGGTGCGGAGTAACGAACTCACTTCGTGACACTGTTACAAGTTTTCAGGACCACCGTTACCCCGGCATATACCGAACCCTCTATAGGGTCCTTACGGCTCCCGGGGACAAAAGTAAATGCGAGCGTCACAGAAGCAAAGTTTTTGTGAGGCTGAGTTCAGTGCTGTTCATTCAGTGTGCTGTCTACGCGAGGCTACAGACTAGTCCTGCGTTCGATACGTCAGTGAACGATCGTGCGAGAGGATGCTGAAGGGCGACTCCTGTGTTCAATGCGTCAGTGAACCATCGTAAGAGAGGATGCTGGATGGCGAGTCCTGCGTTCGATGCGTCAGTGAACCATCGTAAGAGAGGATGCTGGAGGGCGAGTCCTGCGTTCGATACGTCTGTGAATGATCGTAAGAGAGCATACTGGAGGGTGAGTCCTGTGTTCGACATGTCAGTGAGCAATCGTAGGAGAGGATGCTGGAGGGCGAATCCTGCGTTCGATACGTCAGTGAATGATCGTGAGAGAGGGTGCTGGAGGGCGACTCCTGCGTTCGATATGTCAGTGAACCATCGTAAGAGAGGATGCTGGAGGGCGAGTCCTGTGTTCGATGATTCAGTGAAACATCTTAAGAGAGGATGCTGGAAGGCGAGTCCTGCGTTCGATGCGACAGTGATCCATCGTAACAGAGGATGTTGGAGAGCGAGTCCTGTGTTCGATGCGTCAGTGAACCATCGTAAGAGAGAATGCTGGAGGGCCAGTCCTGTGTTCGATACGTCAGTGAGCGATCGTAAGAGAGGATCCTGGAGGGCGAGTCCTGTGTTCCACATGTCAGTGAGCAATCGTAAGAGTGGATGCTGGAGGGCGAGTCCTGCGTTCGATACGTCAGTGAACGATCGTAAGAGAGGATGCTGGAGGGTGAGTCCTGTGTTCGATATGTCAGTGAACGATCGTGAGAGAGGATGCTGGAGGGTGTGTCCTGTGTTCGACATGTCAGTAAACAATCGTAAGAGAAGATGCTGGAGGGAGAGTCCTGTGTACGATGCGTCAGTGAACCATCGTAATAGAGGATGCTGGAGGGCGAGTCCTGTGTTCGATGCGTCAGTGAACCATCGTAAGAGAGGATGCTGGAGGGCGAGTCCTGTGTTCGATGATTCAGTGAACCATCGTAAGAGAGGATGCTGGAAGGCGAGTCCTGCATTCGATGGGTCAGTGAACCATCATATGAGAGGATGCTGGAGGGCGAGTCCTGTGTTCGACATGTCAATGAGCAATCGTAAGAGAGAATGCTGGAGGGCGACTCCTGCGTTCGATAGGTCAGTGAACCATCGTAACAGAGGATGCTGGAGGGCGAGACCTTTGTTCGATGATTCAGTGAAACATCTTAAGAGAGGATGCTGGAAGGCGAGTCCTGCGTTCTATGAGACAATGATCCATCGTAAGAGAGGATGTTGGAGGGCGAGTCCTGTGTTCGATGCGTCAGTGAACCATCGTAAGAGAGAATGCTGGAGGGCGACTCCTGTGTTCGATATGTCAGTGAGCAATCGTAATAGAGGATGTTGGAGGGAGTGTCCTTTGTTCGACATGTCAGTGAGCAATCGTAAGAGAGGATGCTGGAGGGAGCTTCCTGTGTTCGATGCGTCAGTGAACCATCGTAATAGAGGATGCTGGAGGGCGAGTCCTGTGTTCGATTCGTCAGTGAACCATCGTAAGAGAGGATGCTGGAGAGCGAGTCCTGTGTTCGATGATTCAGGGAACCATCGTAAGAGAGGATGTTGGAAGGCCAGTCTTGTGTTCGATGCGTCAGTGAACGATCGTAAGGAGGATGCTGGAGGGTGAGTGCTGTGTTCGATGCGTCAGTGTGTGATCCGAAGAGAGGAGCCTAGAAGGTGAGTCCTGCGTTCGATGCGTCAGTGAACGATCGGAAGAGAGGATGCTGGAGAGCGAGTCCTGTGTTCGATGATTCAGTGAAACATCTTAAGAGAGGATGCTGGAAGGCGAGTCCTGCGTTCTATGCGACAGAGATCCATCGTAAGAGAGGATGTTGGAGGGCTAGTCCTGTGTTCGATGCGTCAGTGAACCATCGTAAGAAAGAATGCTGGAGGCGAGTCCTGTGTTCGACATGTCAATGAGCAATCGTAAGAGAGAATGCTGGAGGGTGACTCCTGCGTTCGATATGTCAGAGAACAATCGTAAGAGAGGATGCTGGAGGGCGAGTCCTGTGTTCGATGATTCAGTGAAACATCTTAAGAGAGGATGTTGGAAGGCGAGTCCTGCGTTCTATGCGACAGTGATCCATCGTCAGAGAGGATGTTGGAGGGCGAGTCCTGTGTTCGATGCGTCAGTGAACCATCGTAAGAGAGAATGCTGGAGGCGAGTCCTGTGTTCGACATGTCAGTGAGCAATCGTAATAGAGGATGTTGGAGGGCGAGTCCTTTGTTCAACATGTCAGTGAGCAATCGTAAGAGAGGGTGCTGGAGAGCGAGTCCTGTGTTCGATACGTCAGTGAACCATCGTAAGAGAGGATTCTGGAGGGTGAGTCCTGTGTTCGATATGTCAGTGAGCAAATCGTAATAGAGGATGTTGGAGGGAGTGTCCTTTGTTCGACATGTCAGTGAGCAATCGTAAGAGAGGATGCTGGAGGGAGCTTCCAGTGTTCGATGCGTCAGTGAACCATCGTAAGAGAGGATGCTGGAAGCGAGTCCTGTGTTCGACATGTCAGTGAGCAATCGTAATAGAGGATGTTGGAGGGCGAGTCCTTTGTTCGACATGTCAGTGAGCAATCGTAACGGAGGGTGCTGGAGGGCGAGTCCTGTGTTCGATACGTCAGTGAACCATCGTAAGAGAGGATTCTGGAGGGTGAGTCCTGTGTTTGAGATGTCAGTGAGCAATCGTAAGAGTGGATGTTGGAGGGCGAGTCCTGTGTTCGATGCGTCAGTGAACCATCGTAAGAGAGAATGCTGGAGGCGAGTCCTGTGTTCGACATGTCAGTGAGCAGTCGTAATAGAGGATGTTGGAGGGCGAGTCCTTTGTTCGACATGTCAGTGAGCAATCGTAAGAGAGGGTGCTGGAGGGCGAGTCCTGTGTTCGATACGTCAGTGAACCATCGTAAGAGAGGATTCTAGAGGGTGAGTCCTGTGTTTGAGATGTCAGTGAACAATCGTAAGAGAGGATGCTGGAGGGCGAGCCCTGTGTTCGATGATTCAGTGAACCATCGTAAGAAAGGATCCTGGAAGGCGAGTCCTGCGTTCGTTGCGTCAGTGAACCATCGTAAGAGAGGATGTTGGAGGTCGAGTCCTGTGTTCAATGCGTCAGCGAACCATCATAGGAGAGAATAGTAGAAGGCCAGTCTTGTGTTCGATGCGTCAGTGAACCATCGTAATAGAGGATGCTGGAGGGCGAGTCCTGTGTTCGATTCGTCAGTGAACCATCGTAAGAGAGGATGCTGGAGAGCGAGTCCTGTGTTCGATGATTCAGGGAACCATCGTAAGAGAGGATGTTGGAAGGCCAGTCTTGTGTTCGATGCGTCAGTGAACGATCGTAAGGAGGATGCTGGAGGGTGAGTGCTGTGTTCGATGCGTCAGTGTGTGATCCGAAGAGAGGAGCCTAGAAGGTGAGTCCTGTGTTCGATGCGTCAGTGTGCGATCGGAAGAGAGGAGCCTAGAAGGTGAGTCCTGCGTTCGATGCGTCAGTGAACGATCGGAAGAGAGGATGCTGGAGAGCGAGTCCTGTGTTCGATGATTCAGTGAAATATCTTAAGAGAGGATGCTGGAAGGCGAGTCCTGCGTTCTATGCGTCAGTGAACCATCGTAAGAGAGAATGCTGGAGGGCGAGTCCTGTGTTCGACATGTCAGTGAGCAATCGTAATAGAGGATGTTGGAGGGCGAGTCCTTTGTTCGACATGTCAGTGAGCAACGTAAGAGAGGATGCTGGAGGGCGAGTCCTGTGTTCGATACATCAGTGAACCATCGTAAGAGAGGATGCTGGAGGGCGAGTCCTGTGTTTGAGATGTCAGTGAGCAATCGTAAGAGAGGATGCTGGAGGGCGATTCCTGTGTTCGACATGCCAGCGAGCGATCGTAAGAGAGGATGCTGGAGGGCGAGTCCTGGGTTCGATGCTTCAGTGTGTCGTCCTTCGTGTTTAGGGATACCGTGTTGCTGAGGTCGCGGGTTCAAACACGTCGGAGGGCGGTTGATTATTTTTTCGGGTGTAAAAATCCTTGGCACAGCTTCTTTCGGAAGGGATGGAAAGCCGGTCTTTCCTTTCAGTAGATTTACGGACGTAAAAAACCTCAAGCCTGATAAAGAAAGAGGCGTGTAAGCAAAACTTCCTGTCTTTCACATCCTATATAAAATGGAACGCTATAAACATAGCAGTTAAGAGCGTCCTAAAATAAAACTAATAATATGATGCGTCAGTGAGTGATTGGAAGAGAGGAGGATAAAGACCGATTCCTGTGTTCGACGCATGAGCGAGCGATTAGCAGAGAGAAGAATCTAGACGGTGAATCTGTGCTTGATGGGTCAGTGAGCAATTGGAACACAGAGAGGTCTATAAGACGAGTCTTGTGTTCATCACGTGAGCGAATGAACGGAAAGGAGAAGCCGATTTAAGCGCCGTTGACTGAAACACTACGTGCACGGAGTGACTAGAGAAAATGTGGATGAAGTCATAATAAAACATCACCATTTATAGAAATTATAGTTTTATCTGAGCATCTTCTCTCGACTTATTAAAGGAACGCCTAAAATATTGTAAATAACTGAGAGCTGTTAAAAGAATACAGAGTTCGTCAATAAACCTATATAACACAGATATAATTTTATTTTCTAGCATTTTATTGTGTTCCATCTAAAACAAATCCCAAACAATGTACGTGTAAAATTGCTCGTTTTGAAATAAAATTTACTTAAAACTGCATTACGTGAAGATAACTGCCCAAGCTTCATTGTTTTAGCTTCTCTAAGCGCACTAATCAATAAGTAATTAAGCGAGTCGGTATGACATCTACTTCTATCTTTACGCGAATCATAGGGAAGATGTAATACACCTTTGAGTAGCCCTTCGGCACAAAAATGTGATGATTTATGTGACTCAGTCGTGACTCAGTCGTCGGTGATTTTTTCAAGCCCAGCATACCTGTCCAATAGAGCTGATATCATTCATTCATTCATTCATTATCTGTTTACCCTCCTCTTATGAAGCACAGGGATCTTTTCCCTGCCGCGAGGCCTGGTATAGGTTGCACCCTGCCTCCCTGAGATCCCTGGGAGATCTGATCGAGATGTAGTGGCTTCTTTTCTCAAACCGCCTAAGCGGCCTGTGGAAGCTGACATGTGACTGACTACATGCTCGACTCGCATTAATGCATGTCGTGTGTACACAAGAGAGGATGCGATAGCCGCTTGGCTATTACGCCGCAAAGTACACATGCATACCAACATGAAAGTAAATAAAAGTTGTGTTTTAAAACGTATTTAAGTGATGCGAGGGTTTTAACTAAGCACATGCAGTTGTTTAGGCTATCAATATGAAAAAGAACGAACGCAGAAATATTAACGCTATACAATTACATTTAAATTGAGAAATACTTACTCAATTATACTTAATTTATTCAAAATGAATAATTACTTCATTCAATGGCCCGTGGAGCCTTATTACCCCCTGCAGGCAAGTATCAAATGTCTTATTGTATCAGCCCAACCATGGTGCTGATTAATTTAATGGCGCATTAACCCTGTGTAATAATTATACGGTTTATTTAATCATATTGCACCCTATTTTGGCTGTAATCCGTACTTTGATATTACTAATTATATTAATTAATAATCGACATAATGGGCTTGATAATTTAAATTATATTTATAAGACTACATGCTGCAACGTAGTCCATATGTTACCCTGCTTTTGTTAATCTCTGAAATACTGCGGGGAAATAACTAATATACACTTTCACAAAGCCTTAAAACACTTAGAGGCATTTGATGTCACCACTCATTATTTGGTTTCCTTGTAAAAGCCTAACAATTAGTTTAATTAATTTTGTCTAAACGATTTATGTTATAGCTTTGCATCGAATGCAATGAAAGTGATAGTGTATTATGTCCCTTTTATTTCTAAAATAGAGGTTTGTTAAGTTTGGTACTTGATAAGGCTACCTCTCAATCAAATAGCTTTTTTGTTTCCCTTAAGTAAAGTGAGGCTGAGTGTATCCCCTTTCTTCCACTATGAGAAAAATACCATTTCCACATTAGAGATCGAATACAGCTGCCGTTGCACCTCAGTAAGTAACGCGTTACTGCTCCATCCAATATTCGATATTGGGATTTCACCTGAATACACCTTTTGAAAATAATAATTGAGTTTCATTTATGGTCTAACTGCTGTGGACATTAGCGTCCCATTCTATATTAGGTGTGCAAGACCGGTAATTTTGCACAGAGGCCTCTTTATCAGGCTTGAGGTTCTTTTATGTGCCGTAAACCTACGACACGGAACTACAGGCTTTACTTCCATTCCGAAGGAAGCCATGCTAAGGATTTTTATGTCCAAAAAAATCCATCGCCCTCCGCCGGGTATGAACCCGCGACCTCGGGAACTAGAGGTGCTTGGTAATCACTACACCCCGGAGGACGACAAAAACGTAATGCCACGTGCATAGTAGGTAGAGAAGGTATTTCATTCCACAAAAAAAATGTATACCGAGATTTCACCGGAAATAAATGTTTTGAGGCACCTGAATAAAGATAAGTATTTTTAGAAAAAGGTCCAAGTAGAATCCTTTTGAATCAGGCATTTTACTTTTTCATTTAAAAATAGTTTACGATTGTTGGTTTAGCTTTAATTATTTGTTTTAATATTATTTTATATGTGAATGTATGTATTATAATTTTCTTAAAGAACACACAAAGCAAAATTTGATACTATAAAACAAGATGAAGTAAAAGGTATAAATATTGCTAAATTTGTGTGTGCGTGTGTGTGTGAACAGCATAACTCAAAAACGAAAAGTCGAATAAATATCACACTTAGTATTTGAGTTTAGTAGCTTCCAAAGATGGACAGGACCAACCCAAACTACCCTTCACATGGAGCATTTGTGGAAGTTTTTAATTTTCTAAAAAAGAAATTTACACTACAAATAAAATGCATATCTTGAGTTTCCTGGAAATAATCTGTGAAGTATACTTCATTCGGAAGAAATTTTGGCATAACTGTTAAACTTTAAGCGATAGACCAAAACGTACACACAAAAAATATATATCTCTTGAAAACACACAGTTTATTTCAATAACCTTTCTATGGCATTAGCCATTTCCGAGATATCCGTTATTAATGGTTCGCAACTTTTCAAGTTCTTTCGATACTCAGTTGTTTTTCGCATTCCACGCAAAACCATGGAATTTTAAGGCTGGTACATAGCACCCAGTTCTTAAACATTTTACTACCGCTGTTCTATTTATATCTATAACAAAATGCGTAATGCAGCTATTTCCGGGCATTTTTATCTTGAGTAAAATTAAGAAGATAGGAAAATAAACTTTCGTAAAAAGAACTTATCTACTCATTAATAAGCGCTAGAGGGTAGAGAAAGTCATGTGAATATAACACATAAATGTTCACATACAAGGTCTATGTGTGTGTGTGTGTGTGTGTGTGTGTGTGTGTGTGTGTGTGTGTGTGTGTGTGAACAGTATAAATAAAAAACA
Organism: Deroplatys truncata; assembly: GCA_030765065.1. Lineage (NCBI taxonomy): Eukaryota > Metazoa > Arthropoda > Insecta > Mantodea > Mantidae > Deroplatys > Deroplatys truncata. Next base: position 178,237,923 of record CM060977.1, on the reverse strand, counting down.
AAACGTTCGATAAACACTGGACTTCACTTTTCAGTTCAGTATCTTCCTAAGATGCAACATGTATATTTTCAACATTGTTTTCCAAACTAATTTCCCAAACAATTGTTTAAAACAAATAATTTGTTTCAGATAACTTTTTCTAGCATAACTGATTTCGGAGATATTTATTATTATTGGTTTGAATTGTTCAACACTTTGTCATTTAAGTGCTGTCGCTATGCAGTTGTTTCTCGCGATTACATGTAAACACTGTGCAATTTTAAGATAGCGTATGCCGTCCAGTTCTTAAACATCTGACTATTGCTATACCCTTTGTATCTATAACGATAGGTGTAACGTAGCTATTTCTGCAAAAGTTTTATAGTTTTCTTAAATATAGTTAGTAGAAGCTATATAAAAATAAATCATACTGGATACAGCGGTTCCCTTCGTCGTTGTCGTTTTCCGCTACGTCGTAAGGGGTTGTCTTCAGGAATCGATGTCACCGATGCCAGTGGGAAGCACGTCGCTTTATCTCAGGGTCATCTATCGGCGAATCGATCTGAAATTCCCTACTGTGATTATGTCAGGAGTGGTGACACCAGGATATTATCTTGAAAGAAACACTGTTTTCACTGTTCTCACTCCGGCGCGTCTTTTTGCTAGAAATCCTGCAAGATTCCCTGGTATTCCGTAACATGTTCAATTCTTTTAACACTGTCTTCCGACTATTATCTCTTGGTCCACTATCGTTTGCTCCGGCTATTATTTAATATCTCGGTGCTCTATCGCCGAATTTTAGATTCGCCCAAACTTGGAGTAGTCACTTGACAAATATTAAATCGTTTATAAGCTTGGATAAAAATTAGCTCTACGAATATCATTAGCGCATTAGTAAAATATTCCACATATATCACTTTACGATTACATCATTTTGCGGCACTTAGCAAATTTAGGAGCTGAGCGTTCTTTTCTGACTCGGAGTACTACATGCCATCTTATCGAAGAATCATGACAAACTGTGTGAAATCCACGCTTACGTTTACATATATCAACTTACTACTAGCCTCCACGTCCTCCTGTCTTCTCAGTGGTTCTACTAATTATCCTCTATCTTTATTGGCTCTCCAGTTGAAAATTCGAAGCCGAAACTGTAAGAAAGACCGTTGTCTACAGCGTCTACTTTCTCTTGAAACTAGGTTCTTCCCCTGGAAGTACAAAGAAACGGAGTTTCAAGGCCCTGCGCTCGGAAAAGTACAATGAACGTTTTGAAGCGAAGCTGCTCTATTGGCCTAAATGTTGTAGACTTTCTTAAGCAATCATACCTTAATTTATTGGATAATATTAATGAAACTTAAATATTTACACGTTTTGACGAGCTCTTTATTTATGTAGTTTTTTAATCCAATTAGTTTAAAATTATAGAAAATCATCAAATTACGTGTTAATTAATCATTAACAATTCATAAACTATACGTATTTAAGAATTACTTTTTGTGCAGGTGTAATCAGGTAGAAACATCGTTACACATTCTTTTTTTCTCTTTCTTTCTTCTTTTCTTTTTAATGTTGATTTATTTCCTGGAATAATTGGTATTTTTAAAGTTTTATACCTTTTCTATTTTACTGAATACTGATTTTTGCGCGAATTTCTTTAATTTTGTATATTAATATAATCCGACTTCATTATATACCTACTTGGCATAGAGGCGAAACGGCAGTTCAGTCTTTAAGCAACACTTCGCCTTTGATGTAGGTAATTACACTTTCAAAGAGTTTTAAAATGCAGTCTGTGACAGTCGCACGTTCTACCTGCCCATTACTAACCCTTAGGTACCCCATTTATCCCTGCACATGCATAAAAGATCCGTCTTCTAAAGACTTTATGTTAATGACCATATTTATCTACAAAGAAAAATATTATCTAATAGAGTGTTTGTTATGTGTGCGATTGAAAGACGGTACACAGCCATTTATTTAATGAACGATTTTGTGTCTGAGGAGCACAGAGGTGTTAAAAAAGGTTTGTACGAGGTGTTACAAAAAGTATTCCATATTTTGGGAGGTGTAGTATGGACCAAAACAAGAAAAAAAATGTCCAGTAAACATGTGCTGTAAAATGCATGCCTTGAAATCTATGAGCACTTGTTCATCTTCGCTACTGTGAAACATCTCTTTTACTGCAAGCTCTTTTCTATTACGCACGACCTATTGCAGGCAGTAAACAAATGAGGACGCATTACTCTGTTATTGTTCTATGGTTACAGCATGCAGTAAACATCTGTTAGTGTTGTTACTGTAAACCATATTCACAGTTCTGGCTAAGTACTACGCACATTCTTATTAGTTCTAGTGAAATTGTTTTGACAACTTTGTGAAATGCTTTTACACAGTGGTTTTATTTTTAAATCTTTGGTGTATGCAGCCCCCATTAATGATGTACAAACACTACAGGAAGGCGTCATCAATGCCTGCCAGTGACCAACCCGGAGTGGTGAGAGTAGGTGATTCCCTAAGACTTCGGACCGAAGCATGCCTTACTATGAATGGACACCATATTGAGCACCTCCTTTAGTGATGGTTCACAAGTGCAGGTCGTATGTAATTGCGAGGTCATACGTAATAGCAAAGAGCTTACAGTAGAAAAGATGTTTCACAGTAGCGAATATGAAAAACGTACTCATAGCTCTTAAGATATGATTTTAGAGCCCGTGTTTACTGGGCATTTTCCTTGTTTTGCTCCGCACTACCACCTCTCAAAATATGGAACACTTTTTCTTTAACATGCAGTATAAAAATAAAGTGGAAAAAGTAGTACACTTCATTATGAGATAGCTATAACATACAACAAAGAATATTTTTTAGTTTTAATGACAGGAAGAAAATTATTTGGCACAAATTTTATCACACCTATCTTACACCTGGTCGCTTTCATTGTTCCTTAGTTAAAAAATAATAAGAATAAACTAGGCTATTTAAAGGAAACTAAATATTTACATAATATTTAAGCTGATATCTCAAACCTTTTGTTACTTTTCCTTGATTTTTACTTCCTTAAACTGACTTGGAGGAGACTCGGCACTGCTACAGTGAGCAGTAGCTGATCTCCAAGGGGACGACCGAGGGAGGGAGGAGAGACACCGGCGGCCGGATCCACAGTGACAGTACAGCAATGGCAGGATCCCTACAGCTTCCAGATTGAGACTCCCCGACAGTCGGATAGACAAACTTGGGATCCCCCCCATACAGAGGTCCAAAAACCCGCTACGAAGGGGCGGTCCGTTTTTCCTTCGGCAGCCAGCCAGTAGCCATGGAACGAAATAAGTTCCACAGAGGGCATTCGTTTTCCCTGTCACGCCGAAACACCGTCGCTGACTCTTCCAAGGCTGAAACAGATCTAACGTGGTGAAGGATGAACGAAATGCTGACAGGAAAGAAACAGCCCAGCATTCACCTGGCGACCCGGGAAAACCCCCGCGAAACCCGAGACCTCCGGAATGCGAGTCGCATCTCACTTACTCTTCTACTTGCCCATAGTAAGTATATAAAGTGTAGCATTCCACACAAAATTTCGATATCGAGATTTTGCCTAAAATACAAGTTTTGAGGTTCCCTTTTTAGAAAAAGTTCCGTGTGTGTGTGTTTGTATCTCTGAACAATATAACTCAAAAATGAAATGCCGGTTAAACACCAAACTTGGTATTTAAATTCCCCTACCCCAAAATCATCATTACATGAGAAGAATATTACATATTTTTCTTATTTCCTCAAAAATGCATATAACGATTTTTATTAAAATCCCTTGTGTTTAAGATATTTACATTAGAAACAAAACGTATACATATCGAGATTTTTCTGGGTATACTCTGTGAGGTCTTCTTAATACTGAATGACTTTTGTATAAGTGGTAAGCCGTAAGAGCTGGACAAAATCTTACCGCATAAAAAATGTAATCTCGTTAAAGACAGAATTTGTTGCAAATAAAAATGCTTCTGATGTTAACCATTTCCAAGATACACTTTGTTATTGGTTTCAATTTTCACATACTTTGGCTTTTTTAACTGAAATGTCGCTATTTTTTATTTTTTTCTGTCTCTGGTAGTCATTTAAAGATAACTGATCTTAATACAGGCCGGCTTTGAACACATTTGACTATGGCTTAAAACTACTGTGTGCCTCTGGTATCTACTACGAAATATGCAAATGTGTAATGAAAGTTTGCTCGATTAACAAGAAGCAGAGAGAATAATACATTTTTGTAGGAATAGGGAGAATCTCTGATTGGATCACACCAGTCCTTTCTTTTTAACCTCATAATTATAAGACAGGGAATTAATTAAATGTTGTCCAAAGGAATCTACAATCCAGAAGTTACTTACTGCAAATTCGGCTTCTGAAAGTAGGGAAAAACCAAAGAGGGGAGGGTTGGAAAGGAAAAAGAAGTCTTATCCATGTAATTCACCGTAACAGAGATTTAAAAGCTATCTTCAGATCACACAGATAGGTTTCTGAAAATAATAATATAGCAAAAATCGTTTAGGCCGCCTATGATTAAATAAAATTGTGAACATTTTTCATGCAAAGGATCGCTTGAGGCTGGCAAACCGAGCGGAATATCTCAGGCGGTAACGCCAGTGGCCAGTATTCGGGAGGTCGTGGGTTCTATTCCCGCCGCCGACTTTTCCTGACCATGGTTATTTCCGGGGTTTCCCACGGGTCATTAGGCGAATGCTGGGAAGGATCATTACATTCCCCATTTCACCTCAGTTCTTAGTTCACTTCACCTTTCATGTGCTTCGTCTCTTTTAAGGTTGCAAGTGTCGGCGGCAGCTCTTGGCGTGTACATGATAGGGGACCAACTGCCATCCGGACAGTTTAAATCTGTAAACGGTAGGGACCCTGCCCTCTCCCTGCCATGCCTGCTGGTCTGGTCGCTCTCTGTCTCCTCTCACCTCATCCCTCCCTCCCGTGGGTGCCCCGTCAGGCACCTAGGTACAAAAGATCGGCGTAGGTCCAGGTGCTAAACCCCCCTCCTCTCCTAGTCCTATTCACTCCTCTTTAGCTTCCATCTTTAGAAAGGTAAATTAAAAATTACATGCTGTGCTTATTTAGCTCTTCGTTTTTTAATTACACTCTATTCTCTCTGTCTCACAAACGCGCGCACACACATGCACACACGCACACGTTTCCAGTAACTTCTTGATATCCAACTTTGGATGGAAAGCAATGCTTTTTGTGCTTGTTATTGACAGCGAAAGCAAAACATCATTCATAAAATTCGTAATATTTTGGTCCCAATCATTATTTTCTTTTGGTGTGCCTCACGAGCATTACTGATTCACCAACTAGCAAACATTTGGAGAAAATGTGGTGCTGCTGACAGCTCGCAGAGAAATTGTATGATGGATTTACACTCAATTATAAAATAGTGTGGCGCGGTACACCAGTCTACGCTATAGCTGCAGAGGTGTACCTACAGCGCTGATACTTGGGAAGTGTTGTTACCAAGGGACAGAGCTTGCTAAATGAATAGGCAAAGGGAGCGGTTCAGTAGTTTTGAACGACTCAGATTTACCACAGAAAGGCTTCCACTGATGAAGCTAATTTACTCACGAGTGTGTGCCAAACTTTAGCAATAGAAATGTACGTGTCTATGAAGCGAAGCCGCACTGTCGTTGCCATTCTACTTAACATCTCATTAAACATGCTTCAAGCTCCTCTAAGTGCGGTTCTAACGTTTGGAAAGTGATTGCTGCTTGGAATAGTTTGTTGTCTTCAGTAAGAGAACATTTCAGGAAACGAAATTAAAAGTGTCTGTGAGTGTATTTGTACTAAACGTATAGCAAAAGATAAGATAGAAGTGTATAAAATTAATTATATGTAAGCTTCATGAAACCACAATTCTATTGGAAAGTGAGCTGTGAATTCGCTAAAAGGATGATCTAAATTTTTGATATTAAAGATATTGTATACAAATTAGTGATAATGATGACCACGTTTTGCTTCGATTCTTTGGTCAGCACGTGCGGGCGCGTTGTGAGCCCCCGTTTTTATTTTTTACTGTTGTGACCCAGCAAGTACCTTTTAAGGTTGTTTTTTCTGTTTTGCTGAATTATAGCAGAAGGTGTAAGTGCTTGGTTAGATGTCCTCGGTAGGTACAACATTTTTATGCAGTTGGGAAATATTTTCCTATATCTTTTGATAGCCTTGGATGATTAAATGAGCTATTAATGGTCCTTCGCATTGGTAACGGATGGTAGTACAAAGAGGGATCTTCAGTTTACCAAACCAACGAATAAGCATTGTTCCACTAGCAACTACACCTAGTTGCTGTAAACACGTTTTGAACTTCTCTCGTGTGATTCAGGCAAATTCCGGTGAACGTTAAAGGCGATCTTAGCTATTCCAAATCGTACCAATCTCATTAAGCGTTTCACTTCTTCGTTATGTTTCAACACTAATAATGCTGTTGAAACTGCAGACCTCCAATACAAGCTGCTAGTTGGGACAGTAAATGGAAGGCCATTTATGCGAGAAGGTAAATGTAAATCGTTGTTTTGATAAACCAACTTTGTTTCATAAAGTATGGCCTACTCTTTTCAATTAATATATTCACATATTTCTGGAAGTTTATAACTTAATTTACTCCAAAGTTTATGGGTTTCATGGTTGATGAGCTTCTTATTCAGCCTATATTCCTCTAAGGAAGTGAGGCAATTGTCATTAAGGAAATTCTGTAGGGATTTGAAAGGACAGTAATCAAAGATGCAATGTCTGCAGAATAGGGAAGATAGAGTAAAACATGCCAGGAAAATTCTCACAATTTCTGACATGCTGCCATTAAGGTCTGGCAAAACTATATGGAAGAAGATTTCAGTGTTTGCCAATTCAGGTTTTATTTTCATTCACTCCAATTAAGAACAATGCTTTCGAAATTAATTGACTTAGTAGAGGGAATATCTCATAAATTTTTTTTTATAATTCTTTTGAACCTTTTATCAAAGAAGATTAACTCCCCTATTGAACTAGAATATTTTTGACCACCGGAAGAATTTATAATAAATAATTCCTCTCCAGTCTCACCAAATTCACAACAAAAATGTTAAAATGGAAATTATGACCTTTTTTGAAACCGATGGTTCACGTTTGTTCTTCATATTTTTTTTTAGGATATTGTCTTACACTTTCCACTTTTGCTCACTTTTCACCAGCCGCTTCATAGACTAATTTTGACTATGCCTCAAAAATGCATTGCAGACTGAAAGACACTGAATTAAATGTTGATTGCTGAGTTCCTATAGAACCCACATATCACAAAGACTTGGGCAACCAAGCTTCTCTAAGTACCTGGCTGCATTATCATGAAATATGTTCAGCTCCTGTACCGAGCTGTCATGTGTGGTTTGTTTGAAAATAAAAACACGTCTGCAAATACAGATCCTTCTGTGTAAAGTTTGTTTTAGAGCCATAAATTCCAAGAAAAACGAATTTTACATGCCCGATTCGTCATTGCATCTTCTCCATATACAACACAAATATTCCTTCTGTTTTGTGAGGCAAGGTAAACTTACAGTATTAAAAACAACATAAGATGGCGCAAATATTCCTGTTTATTCATAGTTTCATATTTTCCACACTGCTGCATCCATCAATCAGAAGCTGAAACAACGCTGGAACTCGAGATACAAAACGAAGTGTTGAAAACTATTAATGAAATTACCCAACGATAACTTGCAACGTCGCAAATACTTCTGATTTCTGAGCTACTAGAACTACAATATATCTAATAATTTGTAGGATATCTCTCATTCATGCTGTCGCCTGCTCTGCATATGTGGAGTATTTCATGCTCCATGTCGCGACTCATATACCAAACCACGAGTTATAATCTGCGCATCCGCAACCTTGTACCTAATTTACTAGAAATTAGCAAGTCCTTCTCTCTCCTTATCTTCCAATGATAGCACAGCCATTTACATGCAAAACAGTTTACAAATTCGCAAACAATGTTATGTATAAGTCTTACTTCTTTGCAGAAAATGAAAACCTCTTGAAGGATAATAGATGTCTACAACTTCGAGAATTATGCATGTTCTAGCCATTACTCCTAAGTGTTTTTTTTTCTAAAGGAAAATAAAACACAAACAATTTTTTCTGTGAGTTTCAGTTCTCTTCCGAACCTACCACTACAACGCAATCTAGTAATGAGCCTTTTATTACACAACGAGTTCATGATATCTGAAGTTAATATTTCACAGTTCGTTCTGTGACAGTGGTTTTATATCCTTCGTTCGTCACTTTGAAGGGTTGAATCAATAAATAATAACATGTCATGTTAAGAAATTTGAACAAACCTAAAGGTCAGTTACAAAATTACCAATAGACACAGCGATTCATTCGTAACCTCTCATGAAAACTTGGCACTACGAAACGAAAAATGCCTAGAACCAGACAAAGAGTGTAACAGTTTTTGGAGAGAAGCATCGGTTACAAAAGCAAAGTTTACCTCTACTTTTATCAATGCTTTCATAGTTTATACGTAAAGACGTGCCTAACTGTTTACTTTAATACTTAAGCTAGCAGCTGTATTTGATATTTCCTTTCCTTAATCATATGAAATCTGTGTCTGACATATACAGTTTTGAGAAAAATGTATGCGGGTATTAACATCAAAATATCTAATGTTTTGAGAGATGTATAAACAAATCTACAGACATTTTACAAAAACAAATATAAACTTAACATAAGTTCTATCACGGTATTCAGATACTAAGCACTTCTTTAAAGTGTATGCATTCGTAGTACTTCTTTCTTTAAAGCATAGGAAGTTCTTAATACTGTCAAATGATGTTCCTTGAAGCAGTACGTTCTGAGTAGCTAAACATAAAATTATAACCATAGGTAAAATAAACATTAATAACAGTAGGAATAGTATTATTAAATAAGACTGGGAAGCGAATATTACATCTACAGGTGACTATGGGTTGAACAGACAGTGACAGCAGCAGGCCGGAAATGGGGTGGTTTCCCCCTAATTCTAACCGAGTAAGAACAGAATACGCTTTGTTAGTGTACCGTTAGGTTACCTGAAAATCACATGTGTAGAAAACAGTCATTGCTCCCCGATAGCTTCAGGCATTCAATAAGAAAGAAGGCAGAAATCAAGTGATAGTGAAATGGGGAGAAGGGAATTTTGAAATAAAGAAACAGAAGAGTTGAGAAGACGCACTTCTTCGTGGTAGTTCCTTGGAGGTTGTTCGGAAAACAAATGTATCGGCGGATAAGGGCGATAGTATGAAGCTCAGCAGTAAAGACATATGTGTGTCTGTGTGCGTGTGTGTGTGTGCGTGTGCGTGTGTGTGTGTGTGTGTGTGTGTGTGTGTGGCGAGGTAACATCAGGAGTGAAATTTTAAACCGGTAACGGGAAATACATGAGCAGGAAAATGAATCAGTCGTATTAACCACTAACCCTAGATCCAAGTTCCACAAATCCCTGAGCTAGCATCGAACCCTGGACCATTCCTGCAAATTCCGTGCCGCAAATTGGCACTCAACACCTAGTACCGCCGCATCCTGGTGTGTTGGCATTGATTGAAGAATATCCATGTGTTAGTGTATGGCAAAGACTTATGTGTGCCACGACATTAACAAGTCGCCGCCCCTCGTAGCCGTGGTCGCTAGAGTGTATAGCTCCGGCGCTCCGCCAAGCTGAGGGTCGCGGTTTCGAGTTCCGCCATGGGCATGGGTGTTTGCGTGTGTATGTGTGTTGTGTAATGCGGTAATAAGCGGTAACGAAAACACAGTAAAATAAAAACAGTATCATAAACTGGGTAAAAACAAGGGAAATTAGCCGGCCCTCGTAGCCGTGGTCGCTGGATTGTATAGTTCCGGCGCTCCGCCAAGCTGGGGTTGCGGGTTCGAGTCCCGTCATGGGCATGGGTGTTTGTGTGTATGTGTTTTGTGTAACTGCGGTGATAAGCGGTAACGAAAACAGTAAAAAAAAAAAAAAGAAAAACGCAGTATCATAAACTGGGTAAAACAAGGGATGTTTACAACAAAAAAAATCTGATGTGTTACACTCACATGACTTTCTCTACTCTTGTACAAACTATTTTTACAAACGTTTATTCTCCATCTATTTCATATTAATCGAGATAAACATTTGCAGAAACGATCTTTTGACATGCAAAGAGAATTACATTTTACACATAGCGACCGGTTCTAAAAATATTTAACCATCGCTTAAGGCCTAATATGTTCCCCTTGTTTTGTATTTACAAGGGCAATATAAGCACATACATATCTCTTAATAGCTGGTTGCTATGTGCAGCACCATTTTGTTTGCCACAAATTAATACTCTTTGCATATCCAAGACAAAAAATGAATAACGAATTCCCATTTAGAAAATAAGTATTGAAAAATTTAAGGGAATAACAAGTAATATCTCGAAAATGGTTCACTCAACAAAAAAAATGTATATGACATAAATTGTGTATTTTAACGCGATCTACATTTTTGTGTAGTACAATTTTGTCTACCTCTTATGGTTTAACAGTTATACAAAAGTCGTTCACAATAAAGAATACTTTTGGAGACATTCCCAAGAAATTCAAGATATACATTTTATTTGTCATAAAAATATCTTAAACACATGATATTTTAATCAAAATCGTTAGAGCCATTTTTGAGAAAATTAAAATTTTCGAAAAATCTTCCATGTAAAGGGTACTCTGGAGTGGGGGGATTTTCTTGAAAACCTTCGTGTCGTATCCTTGGAAGATACTGAACTTAAATACCAAGTTTGGTGTTTATCCGACAGTTCGTTTCTGAGTTATGCTGTTCACAGACAGACACACACACACACTCACACACACACACACGGACATGTTTCCGAAAATGCTGTTTTTGGATTCAGGGGGTCTCAAAACATGCATTTCCAGTGAAATCTCGGTATCGAGATTTTGGGTGGAATACAATACTTCCCCTACTTACTATACGTAGTAGAGAAAGTAAAAAAGAAAGAAGAAAAACAACTAAAATACGTCTCAACTCTGGTGAAACTAACGTGACGGATGTCCCTGAATAATTAATTCAGAAAACAACATTAATGCTAAGATGTTATTAATCTCCCTAAATAAATTGCAATGCAAAATAACAATTTAGTATTCGCAAGGATATAAATAATCAAATTGTGTGTATTAAATTCATTATGCGAAATGAACTTCGTGTTGTATAAAGTTTACAGTAATTTCATTAGAGGTTTTGATTTGTTTTGAGAAAATCAAAACTGCAGAAAGATTTAATTGGCTATTTCACGATTACAAGAAAACATATACATTCAAAGAAATAAGTACAATAGAATATTGAGTTACTATAATTCCTAATTGTCTTCAAAATTGTTTAACAATGCCATTATCAAAAATATTTCAGTAGATGTCAGCAGTGTGTTATAATCATCTGTGCTCTTGTTACCATATGTTCCAACATTACTATGATCACTGAACTTTATGGACCATAACTAATTAAGGGTTTGTTAATTCAGTTTAATTTTTATCTAAACACTTGTATTTTATACATGACCATCCATCTATAATCCCATGGGTGATTACTTTTCAGGAAGTATTTGTTTACTCAATTACAGTTTTGTTAAAACATTTTCAGTTTATGTAATATGTACTATCCGTAATCTCATACAGCAGAAGCTATAAAATAGCCTAAATAATGTAAACAAGATAAATGAAACAAACATTTGAATCCAGGATAAATCTATGGTGGAAAGAAATGACGATCGCGAAGCGTGTTTTGTAGAACCGTAAAGAGTTTGCAGTTTAAATCTTCGCTAATAAGGAAACAAATGCTAAGGAGGTGATAAGAACAAACAAACTTCTAGGGAAGTCATAAACAACTTCTAGGAAGTGTGAAAATTGTGGGGATAAGCATTTATTATGAATGAAATACGCCGTTCCGTTTTATTTGTCAAAAGTAGTATGAGGCAATCAAAGTAAAATGCCTATATATTCTCTGAATGCGTCTTTCGTTCTTATTTGTTTAGTTAAGTTTAGTTTATTAGCTAAAAATATAACTTTCTTTCATATGTTTGATTACTAATGAAACATATGGTTGCAATACAACTCTAGTGCTACCGGATGACGTCGGAATTTAATGATAACTCGTTAGAATATTAAACAAAAGGTATACCATGACATACTTAGTGTATCGGTTAGTGCTGCTTATAGTATTTAGGTCAAGCCAGAAAGAACGCATATAATATTACGTATTGTTTCACTTTCCATTTAGAATTTACATATCACTACGTTCCTGACCATACTCAATGTAAAAGTAGTTTACTTAGTCCACTCTACTGCTGGAAATCTGCATATGGATACAAAAAGTTCAAATGAAAGCGCTTACTGTGCTTAGTTATAATACTTTAGGTAATAGTTTCCATCGGGACTGTGCTGTCAGTATGCCCACTGACGTCAGTAATAATAATTCATAATTTCTCTTATTATTCTCAGAGGACGATAAATAATCCGTATCCTAATGGCTAAATGCTCGTTTAGCAAATAGCCAAAATGAAACAACAAAAATTCAGTAATGATAATGTGTTCTATATCTAACGGCTAAAACCCCATATTTCTATAAAGTCAATTTGGATAATCTGAGAAACGAAGGCAGTGAATTAAGCTGGCATTGTTTAACAAATAAGTTGGAAGTCCTCATAAAGTGCCTGTACAGAAAGAGGGGAGAAAATGAGCACGAATCACTTCAAAACAGAAATCGGCAGCAGCGCATATCTAGATGAAAGGAAAGAATTGTCCCCCGGGTGTTGTGAGATTTCTGAAATTTGGAGAATGGCAATATTCACTGAAGTATTTCTGGTACTTACCTGTGATGTAAATGCTTCTCATAATTTGAACAATGAATTTCTCGCTTCTATAGCGATGTAGGTTTCATCCTCGAGGTTTTGCATTCTGTGAAGTATCTTGGAATTTAAAGTCATTTTCTCAACTAACTTAAGTTTTGCTGCTCCGACGGCAGTGAAATCTCTCCCAGTTGATAACACATGAAGCGCACGTCAGGCGCCTTTAACATGGCTGCTTGACAAATCTGCACTCGCGCTGTCGCTCTTCTTTTGTTCTGCGGTAACCTGGCAACAGAAATGTGTGTGTGCGCGAGAGCATTACGCGACCGCCTCACGTTATTGTTGCTTCTTTTTGTTGCGACGGCAGGGGACATTCCCAGAGCACAGATAAACGGCCTGGAAACTTCTGAATAATAAATCTTCTTTGTTAGCAAGGGATGCATGTATGTATGTAACGGAGGACTCTGGGACCCACTTTCTTTTTCCGTTGCGGAAGCCAGAAATCACCATTGTGTAAAGAACATTTTAGTATGCACACATGAGATTAGATTACAATAAAATACGTAGATCAAAGATCCCATTACAAGCGTAGTTATATGTAGTTGCCCCTCAGTGGGCAACAGACATACGAGGTATAGCTGTGTATATTCTATGCGGTTGGCGTCTCAAAGATGCATAAGGTTCTTGGAAATTTCATTGGCCATCACAGCTGTTTAGTATATAACTCTAACGTTAACCAGAGGCAGAGAAAATATTGCATTCAATATTGAGATTTCATATAATTGAATATGTTTTGAGGATCTTCAACTCCAAAAGTCTTATGTGTAACTGTCACACAACTTTCTCCACACATTATAATATAACTGCATTGCTCTTCTAAAAATATTCATACAAAACTAATCTTCTCTTTGTTTCTGTTAATCATGCTAAGTTTTCTCCAGAAATTGCTTCAAAGGTTAATACTACAGCAAAATACCATAAGCTTGACACAATAGATACAGACATACTCAACTGTTACAAAGGAGAATTCTGAAGGTGGATACACAAACAAGCAAACTATGTAGAATAGCTATGAAAATGCAAGATGGATAGTCCTACGATTACTATAAATCTCTTATGTGGTGTTCCTTACCCCTTATTGTTTTGTTTTTAATTTCCTTGTGCATTTTCTGTGCAACACAAAGGAAGGATGATTGTATTAGCAGGAAATTTGTTTGTTTTCAAGGAGCAGTTTGCGTTGTCAAAAACATTACATGTTGCATGCAGGTTTTGCTCTCCTCTGAGATCACAACTGGTTATCCATCACTGCATTTAGCATAACCAACCTTATTCGTGCAGCTGGTATTGGTATTGTTCCGTGTTACTGTGTTAATACCATGTATGCATAGGTCAGTCTATATTTTTGAAATGCTCAAGGACAAGCGTAATCGTCGATAAGATGGATGAAGTATTACAACACAATAAGAACAGTACAGTGTGTTGTCTATTGCTTGAGTCATGGTATGCATATTTCAAACAGAAGAAACGATTTTGAATACTCTTGTGGAAAGCATAGTCGACATCATTATGGATTGATAAAGCTGACATAATTCAATAGCCACACTAAGATGCAATCTATTCATTTAATCAATTTACTTGAGGCTACTCCTTTTCGAAACCAGAAGCAATCGAATAAGGAAGCAGGCAGAGTATGAGCAACTGCCGATACGACTGTATATCCTTTTATATCTACCCTTAATGCGTTATAGTACCGAGCGAGATGGCGCCGCGATAACGTGTGTTCCGGGTTCCATCCCCGGCGACTGCCTCTCTAACATGGGTTTTTCGTGGTATCCCTGGGTCGGCAGGCTAATGCTGGGTGGTTCATCTTCTACCACGACTCTCCTGCCCCTTATCTGATCTACCCGTCATCTTCGTTATCATTTGTTTCAGGGTTGTAGAACCAGGCGATTTGTGTAGAGGTTTCTTCCTTGGCGGGGACTGCTCAGTTAGGTCTCTCCTCCAAAGAGGCCCCAACCCCGTGGGACTGAGGAGGTTCGTTGACTTGTGGGTGTCGTAGGATGCGTTCTATGTGGAACCATTACAAACCTCGTCCATCGGGATCTGGTCGTGTTCGGATCTCCCTCATCCCTCCCTTCCAGAGGTCACCATGGGCCGCAGTTTTGGTGGCCCCCGTTTGTCCGTACCTTTACCTTTAATGTGTTATAGTACCGCAAATATATGAAAATTAGCAAACAATACTTTACACGTGTGTCAGTATGCAGAGTTTCTTTGTCATATCGTTTTTTGTGACTTTAGGCAGTATAATCAGTCATTACAATGGGTTTTAGAAAATAAGACAAAATATAGAACGCATACCTACCAACAAAAATAAATGTATTCTTGGTTTATGCTTATCTTAAACATGAACTTTCGTCTATATTTAGAAACACAGGAGACTTTTTCAAGGGCTGTGTTTCTGTCAGTGAAATGCGGAAGACAAATTTTGGGGCGATATTGTCATTGCTCTAAGTTTTAAACGACCAATCATTTTAACCTGGAGACCATAATGAGGTTTCAAAATAAGCAGCAAGAGGAAATATTTTTCTTATTCATTGTTATCTTGGTTACCATCTACCTCGTAAGTAGAAATGGTAGGGCATTCTACACAAAAATTCGATAACGAGATTTCACCGGAAATACATATTTTGGGGCTCCCTGAATAAAAAAAGGCATTTCTAAACACGATGCGTATGTATGTATATATATATATATGTGTGTGTGTGTGTATCTGCGAATAGCACAACTTATAAGATGGAAAGTCGAATAAATATCTACCAAACTTGGTATCTTCGTGTCGCATCTTTGAAAGATGCGACACGAAGATTTTCGAACAAATCCCCCATTCCAAACTACCCTTCACATGGAACGTTTTCGAATTCTTTTATTTTCTCAAAACTGACTGTAACGATTTTTATTAAAATACAAATATTTAAAGATATTTACATGGCAAACAAGACGTACATCTTAAATTTTCTGGCAATATTCTGCAAAGTCTACTTCATTCAGAAGTAGAGCTTTGTATAATTCTGTATAACTGGTAAACACTAAGAGGTAGGCAAACACTTACAACACAAAGCATGTAGATATCTTTAAAAAACACAATTATTTCAAATTACCTATGTTGTGGCATTAGCCATTTCTATTTATATTTTTTGCGTTTTTTCCATTTGTCCTTTTTTAAGTCCTGTCGCTATTCCTTTTTCTTGCAATTGCATGGGAAAAGTATGAAATTGCAAAGCCTTAGCGAACTGCTTTTAAACATTTGATTATTGATTTGGTTTTCTCGATCCCTCTTCTACCTAGACGAAATGTTAAATAAAAATATAATTGGAAATGTTATATAGATTAACTTGGAACAGATAAAAAATAAATTTGTATAAGAATAATATATAGAAATTATATGAAAACAAAATATAATAGTGGATAGAGAAAGTTATGTGAATGTACACATTCAATTTTTAAAGTACAAGAACGTAGAGTTTATAAGGCCTTCTTTATATGCTTTTCCCAATGTGTTTTCTCCCTCTACTTCTTCTTCCTCCTCCTCCTCTTCTGCCCGTCCAAGATTAGGTTCTAAGCCTGTTCCGTTTTCACTGTCTTCGCCTCCGTAACTGTAGCGAAAGCAAGCTGACTAGGGGAGTAAGTCTCGGTAACAAACCCTGGTCCTCCATTTTGGGGATTGCCAGATATGTTCATAACCTGTCGGGTAAAACACTATAAATTCATAAATTCGACACTAATTCTCGAAATAGAGATAGGAATCATAAGAGACATGTGTATTGAATATTTCAAAATATAAAGGATGGACTATTTAAGTTGAGACTGTACAACACCTCCAAAATTGAGCGTTGTAAAGGAAATGTCTTTTATAAGAGTTGCTTGGTATAATGGTATGTGCCATTAGACTTGTTTTGTTTGGAGGACGTTATGATGGCATTTACTTTCCCCCATAAAATCAAGCAACTTTTATTGAAGACATTTCTCTCTACCACGCTTAGTTTTAGAGATACTGTGCAGTCTCCACTTAAACGGACCAACCTGTATATAAGTTTACAGCAAACAGGTTTTAGAATTGTTCGTCAGTAGTAGGGAAATGGGCATTCTGGCGCACTTAATATGCATGGAATGTCAATTAATATGCTAATTAGCCCGCCCCCTCCCCCCTGACCCACACCCCGCAGTGCCTTGGTAGTTATACTTGCACCTGAGGGCCATAAATCTTGTTGAGTACAATGGAGGCTTGACAGTTAAGTAATTAAGGCTGTCAATCAACTGTCAAAACGAACAAAGGGGTCATAAATTTAAGGTTCTGTAACAAAGGCGAGATGTCTTTCCTACCCATTCCACATCCGGCCACTTCTGCACTGCGCCAGTTACCCACTCCACTCCTATTCTTTCTCGAACACGTGGCATACTCATTCCACTAGCTTTTAACAAAAGAACAATGCTTACCCTTCAGCTGTCAAAATGAACAAAGCCCATGATGAATTAGGATTGTGACAAAGAGCACCTAAGACAGTTAACAGAGAAACAAGTTCTATTGTCCGGTGCAAGCATTTATTTCTCATTCCACTACCTCCATAACAAAACCGGTCCCTTTCCATTGTGTAAGAGATTCTATTGTGTGTGCCTTTCTATTGTCCCGGGCAAGCCTTCTTTAGAAAGACCATCTGGCATACTCATTCCACAACCCAATAACAAAGCCGGTCCCTTTCCATTGTGTAAGAGATTCTATTGTGTGCCTTTCTATTGTCCTGGGCAAGACTAGTTTAGAAAGACACCTGTGGCGTTCCCATTCCACTACTCCATAACAAAGCCTGACCCTTTCCATTGTTCGACCACCTGGTACCTTAACAAAAGAATCTGAAGGCTGCCTTATGCTCGTCCTGTCCTTGTTTGCGTGAAAGAGAGAGTAACTTGTTTACCAACTCTGCGTAACAACGTCAGAGTCGGCCATCATGATTTTGCCTGAGGGACTGTTCTCTCCGATGTTTTACGACATCCTACGAATATACCCGAGCATAGTTAACAAGCATTCTGTTTGGTTTATTTCAGGCAGTGACTGAAAAAGCGTCTAATATACATTTCATTACATTCATTAAACCTCTACGTGATATCCATAGATCGGTGTTCGATTCTTACTGTAATCAAAAGTTTATTGCTAATGAGAAATTAATGATAGATATTATTATATCATTATCCTAATTAATAAAAGCGGGTTCAGAGAATTCTAGCTCGACTCTTACCAAGTGAAACTCTAATGCGTAATAACTATTAAACTATGCAAGGTCAGATTAAAAATGTATTTATCATATATAATTTAATTTTTTATATATCATTACCCTAATTAATGAAAGGGTGTTCAGAGGGTTCTAGCTCGAATCTTACGCAGCGAAACTCTAATGCGCAATAACTATTAAACTATGCAAGTTCAGATTAAAAAATGTATTTATCAAATATAATTTAATTTTTTATACATCATTACCCTGATTAATGAAAGACCGTTCAGAGGACCCTAGTTCGAATCTTACGCAGCGAAACTCTAATGCTTAATAAATATTAAACTATGTAAGGGCAGATTAAAATGCATTTAACAAATATAATTTAATTTTTATATATCATTACAATAATTAATAAAAGGGTGTTCAGGGGGTCCTAGATCGAATCTGCGAATCTCTAATGCTTAATAAATATTAAACTATGTGAGTATTGGGCGGTCAGATTAAAGCGTGTTTAACCAATATAATTTAATTTATACGCCATTACAATGTTTAACGAGCTGTATTCTTAGGAACCCAGAGGCTCATAGTTCGAATCTTGCCCTGCGAAACGCTATAATAACTATTACGTTATTGAAGCAGGGGGCGGTCGGATTAAAATTGTATTTAACAACTATCATTGTTTATATTAAACCACCGCGTATACTTAGATATCACGATGCCTAGACACCATTCTTTCTTCTTCTCCTCTGTTTTTCTTTCTATCTCTTTCTTTCTCCACGACTTGTACACATTCAGGCGTTCACATATACACGAGCACTTGTACACATATCGGCAAACATACACTGGTGCACGCATGCACACACACGCACACACGTACATGTAAGTACACACACGCACACACGCAAGCACATACACACACGCACATACATACACCAGCACATACACACATGCACATACATACAACAGTACACACACATACATACACCAGTACACACACGCATTCACGCACCTCATGCGTATACATACATACATACACCAGTGCTCTTACACTCACACATACATATACATGGACACACACACATACACGCACACACACTCACGTACATACATACATACACCGTTACTTTTGCACACACGCACACGACCACACACACACGTGCAAGCACATATGCCTGTTCACTTACACCCAACAGCACCATCCCACACACGCACACACCAACTCACGCGCATGTCCTGAATGAAAAGAGACAAAATGATGCAATAAAAACTAGTTATAGCTCGGGATGCAAGGCTGCATTTACGATTTGCTCGAAACCGGTCTTGATGAATGGGTTCGAATCCTAGGAGGGATTACAAATTCATCTTCTAATAACTCCAAAACTAATTAAAGTAAAGACAGTAAATAAACTTTATTACTTTTGTGTTATTAGTTCTCTTCTTGTGCATGTATATTAGAGTCCAGGTGTCATGGGATTCGATCCTTAACTTTAAAATCTCAATTATCTCAGAAACTAGCAGGGATTAAGGTGCGGATCAAAGCACGATATTTAGTTCCTACGATGAACAATTAATGCTTTATATAATTTCCAATCAGTTGTCCCTAGCTCGAATCCCGATCTTTCAGTGACTTCCTTAATTTTCCACTGTGTTCTAGAATATATCACTTAGATCGATGCTGTAACTGCATACAGGTCTTTTAAACACAAGGTAATATAAATAATTTTGTTTCTGGCGTTCTGAGTTCGAATACCGATTCAATGAAGTTTACTTATAAATTTAATAACATAGTAAATAATTAAGACAAAGGCACCAAATAAACCTATTACGTTAATAATATCCAGCGGGTGTATATTAGGGTACCTGACGTCCTGGGTTCGATCCTTAAGTTTAAATCTCAATTATCTCAGAAACTAACAGATAGAGCTGTAGACGAAAGCATGTTTGATAGCTCATACAATGAACAATTAATGCTGTATATAATTTCCAATCAGTTGCCCATAGTTCGAATCCCGATCTTTCAATGACTTCCTTAATTTTCCTCTGTACACTAGAATGTAACTGTATGCAGCTTTGTGAAACGACATTATGGATGTACTCCGTGTGAGAGAGGGAGAGCGAGAGAAGGAGAGAGAGAGAGGAAGTGAAACAAGTAGGGATAGAAGTGCTGAGAGCACTTAAACTCAAAGCATGTGATATTGTGATTTCGTAAATGTTTTATAAAATTCTATAATATGCATCTTTTGTATCTTTATATGTAATATCAACGAGTCAGTTGTTTTATTTATGAATTTTTCAATGTGAAATAGGAGAACATTCAATACTTAAGTTTGACACTTCTACGCACCTTCTTTGCATGTAAAAAAGACAATTTACATGTCTTAAATTTCCCCATCTCTGCCATACCGTTATACTGTAGGTATACGTTCCCAGGTATTTCTGCAATCTCTTGACCGGTTAACGAATTATAGCGCTCTGGCAAGAACACTTGACAATCCTCCAGCGAAGATACGATCCTGGTACCATATCTTGTTTGAACTCTCTTTAAGGACTTTATCTCATAGTTAAGACCTATTTCGAGATCTTGAACTCGACGAGTCGGTAGGAAACTACGCTCTTCAACCATCTTGTTAAGTCTATCAGCTAAACAATCTGTAACAGACATTGTCATGAATTATTATTTTCACTACATTATTCAAGTTGAAGATCGAGTTATACACTTCTTTATATTAGAACTAGGGTGTGCATGTTTTGTAAGTAAGCCTATGAATGTGTAGAGAAACAAAGAATAAGTACAGAAAATCATGTGAATGTTCATTGAAGATGAGCCAGCAGAGAACCAAAGAATGAGTAGAGGAAACCGTGTGCGAATGTATAGTGAAACAAAGAATGAGGGGGAAAATCGTATGAATGTTTAAGTAAGAAGCATGTGTAGCGAAGATCGTGGGAATGTTAATGGAAGCAAAGAATGTGCAGAGAAAGTCGTGTGAATGTTAACAGAGCATGAACCTGTAGGGGAACAAGGAATGAGTAGAGGAAATCATGTGAGTGTATAGTGAAACAAAGAATGAGGGGGAAAATCGTATGAATGTTTATGTAAGAAGAATGTGTGGTGAAAATCATGTGAACTGAAGAAGAGTATGCAGTGAAATCCATGTGAATATAAAGCACAGATTAGAAAATATGATGCTCCTTGTAACGAATCGTCTTTCGTGTACTGTAACGTTTAAACAAAATTAAATGTATTGTAAAAGCCAACAGTGATTTTGTATAGTTATGTAAAACTCACCTTGCATTGCCACGTTTTGATATGTGCTGAATGTGTAGACGGCCTGCAGCTCACGTTGCTTTTAATGCTCTTTAAAACTTGAATGTAAAGTTAATAAGTACACAACAGTTCTAACATGGGCAGATATCTGTTTATATAGGGATCTAAACCCCCTCCAGGCGATGCCGGCACCTCATCATGGCTGTGATGCTTACACGTCACGTGATTATTGCATCCAATGACATCATCTCTTGCTGCGCATGCGCGGAGGCTCTCAGCACTTCTATCCCTACTTGTTTCACTTCCTCTCGCTCTCTCTCTCTCCCTCTCTCGCTCTCTCTCCCTCACACGGAGTACATCCATAATGTCGTTACACAAAGCTGCATACAGTTACATTCTAGTGTACAGAGGAAAATTAAGGAAGTCATTGAAAGATCGGGATTCGAACTATGGGCAACTGATTGGAAATTATATACAGCATTAATTGTTCATTGTATGAGCTATCAAACATGCTTTCGTCTACAGCTCTATCTCTGTTAGTTTCTGCAATAATTGAGATTTAAACTTAAGGATCGAACCCAGGACGTCAGGTACCCTAATATACACCCGCTGGATATTATTAACGTAATAGGTTTATTTGGTGCCTTTGTCTTAATAATTTACTATGTTATTAAATTTATAAGTAAACTTCATTGAATCGGTAATCGAACTCAGAACGCCAGAAACAAAATTATTTATAATATTACCTTGTGTTTAAAAGACCTGTATGCATTTACAGCATCGATCTAAGTAATATATTCTAGAACACAGTGGAAAATTAAGGAAGTCATTGAAAGATCGGTATTCGAGCTAGGGACAACTGATTGGAAATTATATAAAGCATTAATTGTTCATCGTAGGAACTAAAAATCGTGCTTTGGTCCGCACCTTAATCCCTGCTAGTTTCTGAGATAATTGAGATTTTAAAGTTAACGATCGAATCCCATGACACCTGGACTCTAATATACATGCACAAGAAGAGAACTAATGACATAAAAGTAATAAAGTTTATTTAATGTCTTTATTTAAATTAGTTTTGGAGTTATTAGAAGATGAATTTGTAATCCCTCCTAGGATTCGAACCCATTCATCAAGACCGGTTTCGAGCAAATCGTAAATGCAGCCTTGCATCCCGAGCTATAACTAGTTTTTATTGCATCATTTTGTCTCTTTTCATTCAGGACATGCGCGTGAGTTGGTGTGTGCGTGTGTGGGTTGGTGCTGTTGGGTGTAAGTGAACAGGCATATGTGCTTGCACGTGTGTGTGTGTGGTCGTGTGCGTGTGTGCAAACGTAACGGTGTATGTATGTATGTACGTGAGTGTGTGTGCGTGTATGTGTGTGTGTCCATGTATATGTATGTGTGAGTGTAAGAGCACTGGTGTATGTATGTATACGCATGAGGTGCGTGAATGCGTGTGTGTACTGGTGTATGTATGTGTGTGTACTGTTGTATGTATGTGCATGTGTGTATGTGCTGGTGTATGTATGTGCGTGTGTGTATGTGCTTGCGTGTGTGCGTGTGTGTACTTACATGTACGTGTGTGCGTGTGTGTGCATGCGTGCACCAGTGTATGTTTGCTGATATGTGTACAAGTGCTCGTGTATATGTGAACGCCTGAATGTGTACAAGTCGTGGAGAAAGAAAGAGATAGTTAGAAAGAAAAACAGAGGAGAAGAAGAAAGAATGGTACCTAGGCATCGTGATATCTAAGTATACGAGGTGGTTTAATATAAACAATGATAGTTGTTAAATACAATTTTAATCCGACCGCCCCCTGCTTCAATAACGTAATAGTTATTATAGCGTTTCGCAGGTCAAGATTCGAACTATGAGCCTCTGGGTTCCTAAGAATACAGCTCGTTAAACATTGTAATGGCGTATAAATTAAATTATATTGGTTAAACACGCTTTAATCTGACCGCCCAATACTCACATAGTTTAATATTTATTAAGCATTAGAGATTCGCAGATTCGATCTAGGACCCCCTGAACACCCTTTTATTAATTATTGTAATGATATATAAAAATTAAATTATATTTGTTAAATGCATTTTAATCTGACCTTACATAGTTTAATATTTATTAAGCATTAGAGTTTCGCTGCGTAAGATTCGAACTAGGGTCCTCTGAACGGTCTTTCATTAATCAGGGTAATGATGTATAAAAAATTAAATTATATTTGATAAATACATTTTTTAATCTGAACTTGCATAGTTTAATAGTTATTGCGCATTAGAGTTTCGCTGCGTAAGATTCGAGCTAGAACCCTCTGAACACCCTTTCATTAATTAGGGTAATGATATATAAAAAATTAAATTATATTTGATAAATACATTTTTAATCTGACCTTGCATAGTTTAATAGTTATTACGCATTAGAGTTTCACTTGGTAAGAGTCGAGCTAGAATTCTCTGAACGCGCTTTTATTAATTAGGACAATGATATAATAATATCAATCATTAATTTCTCATTAGCAATAAACTTTTGATTACAGTAGGAATCGAACACCGATCTATGGATATCACGTAGAGGTTTAATGAATGTAATGAAATGTATATTAGACGCTTTTTCAGTCACTGCCTGAAATAAACCAAACAGAATGCTTGTTAACTATGCTCGGGTATATTCGTAGGATGTCGTAAAACATCGGAGAGAACAGTCCCTCAGGCAAAATCATGATGGCCGACTCTGACGTTGTTACGCAGAGTTGGTAAACAAGTTTCTCTCTCTTTCACGCAAACAAGGACAGGACGAGCATAAGGCAGCCTTCAGATTCTTTTGTTAAGGTACCAGGTGGTCGAACAATGGAAAGGGTCAGGCTTTGTTATGGAGTAGTGGAATGGGAACGCCACAGGTGTCTTTCTAAACTAGTCTTGCCCAGGACAATAGAAAGGCACACAATAGAATCTCTTACACAATGGAAAGGGACCGGCTTTGTTATTGGGTTGTGGAATGAGTATGCCAGATTGTCTTTCTAAAGAAGGCTTGCCCGGGACAATAGAAAGGCACACACAATAAAATCTCTTACACAATGGAAAGGGACCGGCTTTGTTATGGAGGTAGTGAAATGAGAAATAAATGCTTGCACCGGACAATAGAACTTGTTTCTCTGTTAACTGTCTTAGGTTCTCTTTGTCACAATCCTAATTCATCATGGGCTTTGTTCATTTTGACAGCTGAAGGGTAAGCATTGTTCTTTTGTTAAAAGCTAGTGGAATGAGTATGCCACGTGTTCGAGAAAGAATAGGAGTGGAGTGGGTAACTGGCGCAGTGCAGAAGTGGCCGGATGTGGAATGGGTAGGAAAAACATCTCGCCTTTGTTACAGAACCTTAAATTTATGACCCCTTTGTTCGTTTTGACAGTTGATTGACAGCCTTAATTACTTAACTGTCAAGCCTCCATTGTACTCAACAAGATTTATGGCCCTCAGGTGCAAGTAAAACTACCAAGCACTGCGGGGTGAGGGGGAGGGGGCGGGGCTAATTAGCATATTAATTGACATTCCATGCATATTAAGTGGGCCAGATTGCCCATTTCCCTACTACTTTCGTCAAATATGTTTTTGACTCCTTGCATACTTCTAACTGGCAGAAATCTTAGAAAATTGTTTTTGTTCTAGCAGGAGGAGGTGATCCAAATTTTAAGCGTCCAACATTTAAATTATTCTTTTAGGGAATTGGTGTACCTTCTCTTTCATTGAAACACAATTTCTAGATATCAATACAGGAGCACAAATGGATGATTCTGTTTTATAAAATCCGCTCTAAATCTTAAACATTATTGTCATCATCACTTTTTTCATCCTTCTTTGCGGAACAATATCATGATCTGAAAGCTGTCCTTTGTAAGATCCTCTTGAATAGCAGTTCTTATCCGCTCTTAAATTCCAAGAATTTGATTTTTATAGATGTTGTCTATGACCTCATCATGATTATACACCATTGATGCGACTGGTTGGCGTACGTGCAGTTCCAGGTTCATAGAAAGTCAACTGATTATTGTTCTTGGGCTCCGCTCTTGACCGCAGGTCTTTAGAATTATTCCATCGTCATCTTACCTTATATCCCAGTGAATACAAACAAACCAAATTAAATCAAATTAAATTAAATTGAGTTTTATTTATGGACGGTTTTTAAATACCATGGTCCTTAGCGTCCTTTTCTATATTGGGCGTGAAAGACCGGGGCTTTTGCTCAGAGGTCTCTTTATCAATCCTGAGGTTCTTTTACGTGCCGTAAATCTATGACACGAGACTACTTCCCTTCCGAAGGAATCCATGCTAAGGATTTTACGCCCGAAAAAAATACATCACTCTCCGCTGCGTTTGAAGCCGCGACCTAGAGAACGAGAGGCTAGCATGGTACCTCTCGACCACGGAGGACAAGCAAAATAGGTAAGGAGAGAATTACTCATGTAACCTACAGTGCTAACCAAGTTTTGAATGAAGTTTATTTAGCTTACACACATTTTACTGCTTCCTGTCTTGGCGACTGACTCGCTCTCAGGTTGGTGTATTTATTTTCTCCAAGAGTCAAAATTGGTAAATTATCATAATTTATATAAACAAAACTTAGCGTTTCCACCAGTTGCATACCAACAGCCTAACCATATGCAAAATGCAGTCGTTACTAAATATTGGCTGCTGAAGTAAACAAAAGGGGGTTTTAAGCATTTCGACAAAGGTAGATCTTAGCACTTAAAATGTTAATGAGAATACTGAACAGAATAAGTTGTTAAATAAGTGAATAAGTTGTTGTACTTTGGGTAGTGATTAATAGCAGTGATGATTTGAGCAATTCCTGCACAGCAGATCTACTCGTGTGTTTAATTTATAATACTTTCATTGTAGAAGGTGAAGATTCTTAAGAGTAGGTGTAATCGAAAATTGAACGTAGTTTAATGCGAAATTTCTCACATATACATCCCGTTGTTTCAAGCGAATGACCAAAACACTGGTATTCAATGGTTCCAACCGGAGAGAAGAAGGTACTGCTGAGAACTTCATTTGCATATAACAGCCAGCGCGTTCAGTTGGGCCACCAAAAGCATTGTTCTAAATAACACTTTTCAATCAATCATTGCTTAGAGGCTCTTAATCCAAAATTACTAAGGAATTTAAGAAAGTGTGCATTTAGGTTAAAAACTAACGTTATCCCGGTAAACTTTGAACTCCATGTGCATTATGTTTTACTCTTTGGAGTTTAATTGCAACGTTTAATGGGTCATTTTAAGTTTTGGCATAACAATATTTGTGTTACTATTATTTTCTGAATGCACTGATTTAGATTATAATATTATGGCTAGCTAAATAGTCTCACTTTGGAGGAAGGTTGAACTTCTTTTTTCACTCTCTGAAGAATAATTAATTTGAAGTAATATTTTTAAAAAAAACTGATTGTCCTTTTTTCCCTGTAAACAAGGTTGCCAAACCCAGCTCTCATTAATAAGTTATTTTTAATCACTTTTATATGCGCAGAAAACCGAATGAAATATATATATATATATTGATATTTGTTTATTAATTAAAGTATCTACATTTTTGGAAAAGCTTCATCTGTTATGATACCTACTTCAAAAAATAGACATATTTCTAAAAGAATCATTATACCTAATTAACTCACTCATTATCCAGTTTTATTTATTAATCAATTTTTTACTACATTTTAATAACTTTTCAAACTTGTTTGGGGCCGTATATGGCCCGCGGACCGTCTGTTGAACTATATTGCACTGAGAAAATTCAGCTAGAATGTACAGATCTTCACAAGCTGTTTGCAAAATTCTCAATATACACATTTTCCCTGTCTTGCGAATGTCTCATTAAAGGACTTTCGCAAAGATAAAGAACACAAAATTTTGATATTTGTACAATGAGATCCTCAAAATTCTTCTTGAGAGAGTATTGAGTTGACTTTACAAAATAAAATAATAATAATATTAATAATAATAATAATAATAATAATAATAATAATAATAATAATAATAAATCAATAATAAATCGTGTTTTTTTCATCTGGTTACGTCAGGACTTCTGGTCATTGCGTCATTGCAACTACAACGATTACCAATCACATTCAGAAAACACTTTTTCAACTCGGAAATTTACTGCTTATTTTTCCTGTTACGACTATTTGCTACAAAATAAGGGTATAGCTGAAGACAAGCTGAACCATAACATTGCTCCAAATTAACTAAAAGCACAAAGAAGGCACTCTACTATTCTGATAAATGTATAAAAAACAAATGCACACAATATGAAAATAAAACGAAATTAAAGAAAAATGTCAGGTGATTTGTAGTGGTAGGCAGCGGTTATAAGTGAGGTAGGAGTATTTCTGATACTGAATATGTACTGATACGTCAAGAAACAATCCGTGGACGGGCTTATTTCAAGTTGCAAGTATTTTCTGCAAATCTTCACCTTGTGTTTTGAAAGTATGCCTGACTAGTAAAAGGTAAAGGTATGCTCACTCACAAGCCTTCTATAACCCCCGGAGGACCCACTCGAAGGCGGGTCCTAGCTGAGCAGTTCCGCACGACGCCTCCACATAGCGCACATCCACCGCTCAGCCGCAAGCCGCCGACCACCATCACTTGGTCCTAAACCCAGAAACAGATGACGATGAAGGGTACAGGTAATGAGGGGCAGGGAAGTTGGGTAGAAGTTGAACCACCACAGCATTCACCTGCTGACCCAAGAGAACCACGAAGAACTCGTGGGTCAGACAGGGCGGGACCTCCTGAAGGCTAGTCGCACACGTTACCGCGGCGCAACCTCGCTCGGTGCCTGTTCTTCATCTCCACCGTACATACACTCACGCAGGTTAGTGTGCTGTGTTTTTCTAAACATTCAGGTGTGGTTTTACACTCCACATCTTCATGAAACTGCATGAGCTAAATTGAGGCCATTTTTGCAATGCAAATTACCACGATTTCTTTTCAGTTAGTAAAGATAACATACATACATCAGAAAATTAAATAATTTACGCAATATTTAGGAAGTTGAGTAGATAGCAAAACTCTTACGTTAGGCTAACCTCCAATTGGTTTGTAAACATTCATTCTCGCTTTCGTACACAGGGAATGATCCTACTTAAAGGAAATCCTACGATGGAAACGGATGGAAACTACCTATAGTCACACAAGTACTAGGGTTTGAGTCTGCAATTATAATGTCGCTGCTTCGTAATATTGAATTAATGTTCTTGCATTTATTATTCCGTTACCACAGCATGTTCTTGTCAAATTACCGTAAAATACGCTTCATCCCCTGATGTCCCATCATCAGACGCTGTGAATTATGTACATAACTTACTGCAGGGAATGTCGTGATTGAATCCTAGTGATTGATTAGCTACTGAAGAGTTGCTAAAGCCTTTATAATCGACCATTTAAGAAGAATGAGGAAGTGAAGAAAATACCGAAAGCCTTGGCCTTTAGTTACTGATTCCATGTCATTACACAATTTGCATTGGTTTTTTTGTTCAGGGCAACTCCTTTCCGCCTTGTAATGTTGCCGGAGATAACTTGCGAGACCAGTGTGTTATGCCACAGTTTTCCAAATTACTACTAAGGAAATATAGATCATTTATTTTAACTATCGTATTTCTGTAAATATTTTTATATTTCGAATGGTCTTCATTCTCTTTCATTAAATTCACAAAAATTGGACAATCGCAATTCTGATTCCAATATCTAATTTTCAGAAAAATCCCAAAACCACAAATTATGGGAGGAGGGTATTCGGCTGAAGTGTTAATGAGTGTATGTGTGTGTGAATGTGAGTGTATGTGTGTGCGCGAGTGTGTTTGTGTATGTGTGAATGTGTGAGTGTGTGTGAATGTGAGTGTATGTGTGTGTGCGAGTGTGTTTGTGTATGTGTGAATGTGTGAGTGTGTGTGCGAGTGTGTTTGTGTATGTGTGAATGTGTGAGTTTGTGTGAATCTGTGTGTGTGTACGCAAGTGTGTTTGTGTATGTGTGAATGTGTGAGTTTGTGTGTGCGAGTGTGTTTGTGTATGTGTGAATGTGTGAGTGTGTGTGTGCGAGTGTGTTTGTGTATGTGTGAATGTGTGAGTGTGTGTGTGCGAGTGTGTTTGTGTATGTGTGAATGTGTGAGTGTGTGTGTGCGAGTGTGTGTGTACGCTAGTGTGTTTGTGTGAATGTGTGAGTTTGTGTGAATGTGTGTACGCTAGTGTGTTTGTGTATGTGTGAGTTTGTGTGAATGTGTGTACGCTAGTGTGTTTGTGTATGTGTGAATGTGTGTACGCTAGTGTGTTTGTGTATGTGTGAATGTGTGAGTTCGTGTGAATGTGTGTACGCTAGTGTGTTTGTGTATGTGTGAATGTGCGTGCGTGGGCACACCAGATTTTCTAAAGTGCTGTCGTTATTCGTTTTACTGTTTTAAATATATACACGTAAATGAAAGATAGGTATATTAAAGTAGAGATTTATTTTCCAAATAAATACTGAGCGTAGCATTTCTCTGGATATTACAATTCTCTTATTTAATGCTTGTTTTCATTTTAAACCTTCATTACTGCTTCTGGACTTTACTACAAATGCTTCTGTTTTATTATTTTCTGAAATAACATCTGAGCTCCCTGCAGCTCTACAGATTCATTCCCTGATTTGGAATTATCCTTTACATTTCTTTTGCTTTGTTTTTAAGTTAAACAACTTCGTGTTTGGATAACAAGTCATAGATTTTAACTCTAATTCAAATCAAACCCACTCTTATTTATAGAGTTAAAAACTATATTGATTCAGGTGGTGAAGTTACGTGCCTGAAACGGACGTATAAATCATACAAATATATCCCAAATTACGTTGTTGTGATGTTTATTGTTATGAAAACATAAATCGCAACTCGACACATATTGTAGATAATACGCTTATAATAATTAACCAGAAACTTTTGTTGCTGTTTATATATCCTCATTTTTATTAAATTATGCTTGAAGTTGCAAGAAAATCAATATTTTTACTTCTTAAGAATTATCCTGCAATTCCTTTCCAATTTCCTTGAAGTTTAGAGAAAACTTACTGAAAGAAAACTGTATATACCATTGAATAAAAACTTGTAACTTTTTTTCAAATTACTTTTTTCGCGTAAGTTTTTCCTAAACTGAATTTTACCCTTCACCATTTATGTAACTTGCTTGGATATACAGATTTTCCTTCTTTTCGCATGGCTTATTTTCCATATTCTGTACTTTTGATATGAACGTTGAGATGTTTTTTCTGCCTTTTGTTGTAACGAAACCTCCAAAGGTTTAAATAATTTCTAAAGAAGCATTTATCATAGTCAATATATAACAGACGCAATAATTTCATTTTATCTTAACAGCATAATATGCAAAGCATCTCTATGATTTTGTAATTATTGGAGACATTCGTACAGCAGTAGGACATTAGATGCTTTATAGTATTTGTCCGTAAATGAAGACAAACTGCACCAAACATTTTAAATGATCTTGTTTCCTTCTATCCACGTGAAATTCCCTACTTTCAATGCAGCTGCTCAAGCGTGTTACTACACAAGGTGATCAAAGGTATCCGGACACCTGGCTGAAAATAACGTACAAGTTCGTGGCGCCCTCCATCGGTAATGCTGGAAGTCGATATGGTATTGGCCCACTTTTAGCCTTGACGACAGCGTTCACTCTCGCAGGCATACTTTCAATCAGGTGCTGGAAGGTATTTTGGGGAATGGCCACCCATTCTTCATGGAGTGCGGAACTGAGGAGAGGTATCAATGTAGGCCAGTCAGGACTCCGTGCAGGCCAGTCCATTACAGGGATGTTATTGTCGTGTAACCACTCCGCCACAGCCCGTGCAGTATGAACAGGTGCTCGATCGTGTTGAAAGATGCAATCCCCGAATTGCTCTTCAAAAGCGGGAAGCAAGAAGGTGCTTAAAATATCAATATAGGTCTGCGCTGTGATCATGCCACGCAAAACAACAAAGGATGCAAAACCCCTCCAGGAAAAACACGACCACAGCATAACACCACTTCCGAATTTCACTGTTGGCACTATACACACGCTGGCAGATGACGTTCACCGGGTATTCTACATACCCACATCCTGCCATCGGATCGCCACATTGTGTACCGTGATTCGTCACTCCACACAACGTTTTGCCATTGTCCAATCGTGTAATGTTCACGCTCCCTACACCAAGCGAGGCGTCGTTTGGCATTTTCCTGCGTGATGTGTGGCTTATGAGCAGCCGCTCTATCATGGAATGCAAGGTTTCTCACCTCACGCCTAATTTTCATAGTACTTGGAGTGGATCCTGATGCAGTTTGAAATTCCTGTGTGATGGTCTGGATAGATGTCTGCCTATTACTCTTTATGACCCTTTTCAAATGCCGGCGGTCTCTGTAAGTCAACAGACGAGGTCGGCCTGTACACCTTTGTGCTGTACGTGTACCTTCACGTTTACACTTCACTATCACATCAGAAACAGTGGACCTAGGGATGTTTAGGAGTGTGGAAATCTTGCGTACAGACTTCTGACACAAGTGACACCTAATCATTTGACCACGTTCGAAGTCCGTGAGTTCCACGGAGCGTCCCATTCTGCTGTTTCAGGATGTCTAATGACTACTGAGGTTGCGGATAATGAGTACCAGGTAGTAGGTGGCAGCACAATGCACCTAAGATAAAAAACGTATGGTTGTGGGGTGTCCGGATACTTTTGATCACATGGTTTATGTCTGTTTATGCCTTGAGCACATGAGGATTCAGATACTTCGTTGTGGGGATATCCTTTATCAAAGATGATTCAGAAATTCAATGTTTATGTCATACAGTTATTTCAGAATCGCCTCAAGTGAATGTTTATACCACAGGACTTCTTCTAGCAATCCATCGATCCGTACACATGTCTTTAAACAAAGTTGTACAAAATTTTCAAAACGAGATATCCTGTTATATACAGTAATCGCCGTAACGTGTAACAATTCGATCGGATGGGTAAGTTCGTTCACGCTGCTTCTTCGCCTACATATCCACCTTTATCTGTACCAGCGATCCTGAAAGATTGTTTGACTGAAGAGATGTATGGCTGAACCCCCTCGACTTTACTTATGGGGATGCATACCAAAAGGACAAAAGACCAAAAAGGAAAGGCTAACCCTATTTCCAAGAATCGGTGTTGTGAATTTTTGAACTTTGCGAACAAATCTAAGGAGTCACTCTAAGAAGCACGAAAAGAACAGTAACAGCTTCACAGTAAAATGAGCAACAACCGGTACGTATTGCCCCGGTCTCGGTGGCTCAGTTGGTTAAGCGCTGGCCTGCTATTCCCAAGTCGCGGGTTCAAACCCGGCTAATATCAATGCTTTTTAAGTGTGCTTAAAAGCTACAGCCCCATTTTAGAAGATTTAATAGCATGTTAAAAACTCCTGCGGGACGAAATTACGGCACAGCGGCGGCGCTGAGCTGATTATTGCAATTGACAGCTTCGTTAACAAACAAAATATTATTAAAAGATTCCGGTCACTCTATGCTGGTGAGGTGAGGTAAGGTTAAGGTTAGGGTTTCTTGCTGGTGAAACTACACGTGCCATGCAGATAAGAAGTAACCTTATATCTTTCAAATGTTGCTGGTAGCTGAAGCAGTATTTCATTGCTTATAATATAATTTAGATTCTGAGCGAGGCTAACTGTAGATTTCCGTGAATTTGGAAAGGGTAAGGCAAGCTCTTGGACACCATTGGCGAGGTCATCACACCCTACACAAAAGAGAGCCAAGATCTGTATAGCGTCCACTGGCTGGGTTCGAGTCTAAATGTAAACCCCGTAGCGCGTGGGTAAAAATTTGTATAGATTGGAGAGAAACGTGAAGCTCGTTCTCCAGTATTTTGTTGACTTCGGCGAGTATACATATATCCATCGACGCTCCCACGAGCACGTGTTCGAGATGTGAGCATAATTTAAAGATAGTAATATATTTTATATATCGGCGTGATAATTGGGAGCGAGTTTTCTTTTTATTTTAGTGAACGGGAAAATAAGTTTACGCCACTATTCCCGTAAAGCTCTCAGTTAGCCTTTGCTCCGAGAACATTTTTGCCTGTAAACTGAGTCATCAATAAACTGTGAATCAACGTAAATCGTAGTTTTCATTCCAACGTGGTAAACCTAGTTACCCTGCGGATAAGAGCTATTCATTGGGCATTTGAGCAAGACAGCCTCAAACCTCTGGTTCAGGTTTAGATTCCAATTCACACAAATAATTGACCTCTAATCGAATGGGGATGGCGATAGTACTTATATTATAAATGTACAGTATAATTGAAGACTCACATTGAGAGACTACCGTTTGATGTTCTCATTTGCAATCATCCCCTAAGCTTTATCTCTTGATGAATTAAACATTTGTGTAGGTATATACATTGACTAGTGGTCTCATAGGTATACAAGGAGAATTGGATTAGGTTGTATTAAAAATAAAGATGAAATGTATTAGTTATGCTCTGACACTGAAACCACAAAGCTTGTATTACTCTCGTCTTCTTTTGCTTTAAGATAGATGTGTTCCGTTTATAAGGTTTAGACTTTTGTTCACTGGGTTCTTCTTAGGCATCTCTTCTACTTTGAGCCAATCAGGTGGTCATTTATTTTGATCCACTAATAATGTACTTCTTATTTGCGTGTAATAACATTTCAAAAACTTGTTCAAGGACGTAACCTATCATTTTTGCCTTGTCCTACGCAAGGCTACGCATTCTCCTCCAATTAGTTCAAACGGTATATATTTGTATGTAAGGTGCTAAAAATAAGGATTAGGGGTACTTCTTCAAAGTCATAAGTTCATAAAGATTACACCGACGGTAAGTGTCCGGAGTTCTGTCCGCAACGGTCTAGATTTATATAGGCTACCAGGGGTTGAAATACTTTAGGCCTGGGTTTTGAAACATTTAAGGTAATGTTTGCTGAGTCTACATATTTTCCAAATCATTAAAATAGTTTAAATTTGTAGATAAGGGGTGTAGAGGCAGTTTTTAAAAGTTGCTTAAATTAAAATGTCCAAGCTTTGTTCTGATCTAAATATAAAGATTAGCTGGATGAACACGACATGTGTGTCTCCGTAATACCAGATTTGAAGATCTTAAGTGATTCTGAAAATCCTTAGCCTAGAAATGCCTTAAGAATCCGCCTACCGCTTAGGATATTCCCTGAAGTCAATGTTCGAGGATGGACTGGATGGTATGAAAATGAAGGAAACTCCCAAACAGCAATCACAAATATTTGTTATAATCTATACATGCACATTAGGAAGAATATGTGCAATGAATGTGTTGATGTGTTCTATATTGGTTTAGTAGTCTTTGAGATTACTCTGACCCTCCCCCACACATATACAAAATGTTTAGCTTTATAATATTAATATAGAAATACTACTAATCTCCTTAATATCTCTCAGTTTGAATTCATTCCTTCCTTTTCTGTGTTTTTATTTCCTTTCCTCTATTGCCTCTGTTTTCGTCCCAACAAACACAGAGAGCACAACTCTCTCTTGGCAAGTAGGCACTAGTGTTTCTCTCTGGCCTTCATGTTCTGATCCCAAATAGAGCGTTGCCACAGAAACCAAACCAAACGCGGAAACAAAAAACCGTCGCCTTGACGTTAGGGAGGAGGTGGAATCCCATTATTGTAAGCCCGATAGCAAATCCTTGTTACACCAACCTTATTCGGCAACTTACAGTGTGAACACATAGGCAAGTAAGTATTCCTGCCAGAAGGGTTTCATTAATGAAATTACAGGCTCTTCTTCTCCACGGTTCAGGGTTTGAACAAACAATGCTCCATCTACCATTCCCAAAAAGATGTTTATATCAAGGGCTGATGTTTACGTTCGTCTTTCATCCTGGAGAACAAAAGAGAACCGTTCATTTGTTACCGTAACAACTACTAATTGCAGCGCGTGACAGAAGAGGCAATTCATGCTCTACCGAACTGAGCAAGGAATCATTGGTCGTAATGTTTTGTCTCGCTGTTATTACGCTCAGCGAGGAAGATTCGAGTGTTTCATTTCTCTTATCCTACGTAAGTATATGCTCATGCTGTAGGTATTAAGGCATTGTATTGTACATAACTGAAATGATGTATTAGTAATCTTAACTTAATGCAAAAATACATTTCAGATACGATGTTTTAAATTTCATTGCGTAAACCAGTGATGAGCAACATTTTTAGCGACTGTCCATTTGAAGTATTCGTTAACTATGCAGGCCTACAAATTAGTGGGTTAAAATTAGCTATGCATGTTTATTTACTTACTTGCACCATAATTAGTTACATTAGGAGATAAGTTTTTTAAAATACATTGTTTTCCTAGAAATACGAGATACTGAACAAAACATATACCTAATTGTTAGTCACTGGAAAAACTACAACATATAAATGACATCATCTGCATAAGAATAATTATTTCAAATGGCGTGTCACAATAAGCGTACGGCAGCTAGGTTTGTGGGATTCTTATGTTTGGAAAATTGCACTTTTTGTATTTATTATGAAAATTATGTTTTATGACAACTTTGGCAAATATGGTGCAATAAGTTGATATTCACTTTGTTTTAAAAACAATAAGAAAACCATATAGGAAAATAAATTACTATACCTTGACACATTACCTCGGTTTAAAAGCGACGTACTACCAATATTTTGCATCTTGACGTGAAGTGTTTAAAGGTTAACAGGCAAATAACTGATGTTTATTATTTTAAAATGATATTCATTAACTTTAAAAAGGTAAATAATTTGATAATTATGAATGTTTTAAAAAGCGAATGTACATTAAGAATTATATAACACGAACTATAAACCTGAAAATTACGAATTATGTGTTTTTGAACATTAATTTTGGAGAATTCACATTTGAGGTATTTAAGCATCCCGGCATACGTTGCAGTTCAAAGAATAAAACTGCCTCTTAGAAGAAATTTACAGTTTCACAAACAGTTTTGTTAACACAATTTTAACTTTTACAGACTGATAATAACGGATCAGCTGAATGAGCTCTGGTCCTTTACATAGGTGGGAAAATCCATGTCTATGGGTGGGCTCGAACCCAGGCTCAATGCGTGCCGGGAACTGAAGCACCATGCTCCATCCAACTGCGCTATGTTGTAGGATATAAAATGTTAATATTCCTGGCGTATTGCTTTAATACTGATTCAATTAACGTAATTGAAATTTCATTCAATTAAAATTACTGGTACCTAATTTATGAAACTGATTAATGCATAAATTACTAATTAAGACTTTATTGAATGTTTTTATTTCATATAGCTGCCAATATAAGCGCTTAAAATGGAATAATGGAGGAAGAGCACTACATATTTATTAAATTTCAATTTCTGTATTCTCTTCGGGATAACTTTTATTCTCTCATCTTAATTGTCTGATAAATTCAACAAGCTTAAGCAAAATAAGATATTCAATTAATTACAGCAAGAAATGCAGAAAAGGAAATAAGAATTATTGTTAGATGGGCTTACACTAGATGTTATAC
The DNA here is from genome assembly GCA_030765065.1 of Deroplatys truncata. Classification (NCBI taxonomy): domain Eukaryota; kingdom Metazoa; phylum Arthropoda; class Insecta; order Mantodea; family Mantidae; genus Deroplatys; species Deroplatys truncata. The sequence continues at coordinate 178,200,978 of CM060977.1, read as the reverse complement.
TTAATTATATTGCTTTAAACTCTGTAATGACTACAACGAAACCGCTAAATAATTATTTCCAATTCCTAGTTGAGATATTAATTCTGATTTAAAGCTCTGAGATAAAACGTTTAAATAAGTAGAAACTGAACGTTAAGTGGGAACTGAGTTAATATTCCAGCCATAACTCATCGACTTGTTATGGAATCTCCAAGACTGTCTATAACAATTTTCCCTTATTGGACATTAACAAGGAAGTTGGGGCTTGTATTTGCAACTCGCCAACCTGCATCCCCGCCTAACTGAGGGATTTATTGGCTGTGGATATAGGATCTGATTTATGAGCTGTAGTGTTGTGGTTTTAGCAAACAGATACCGAGAACCTCGCTCTTGTTTCATACGGCTGAATGTCAAGATATTACAAGAAGGCAATTCAATAAATAGGTGGAAAACTCATATGATATATAGCACAGGTGCCAAGTACAAGCTTTCTACTGAACCCAGATAAATACGGAATCAACGGTTATAAATTACACTTGAGTCATCTTTGCAACCAGTGATTTGTTGCTGTTTCAATTAATGCAGTTAATTTATAAGTAATTTGAACAAGGGATACGTAAGGTGTAATAAAACGTAAGTTCTAACCCGTGAACCTTCATTTCTCATTTTTAGCACGCAAATGTTTTCTCAGTTGCGCATATTCATGAACCAAATTGCAACAATGCATTGCATCCACTGTTCACAACATTTATACTACTTCTTATTTATTTTCTTTTGAGAAAGGCTGTAACCATATTTTTGGCTTGTTAGATATGCTTGTTGTTTATTTTCGATTTTGCATTGCCTGTTTGTTAACACATTTACATGAACATAAAAACGTATGCATGGAATTTGCGGTCCTCCACGCAAAGGAACACTAAAGACATCCGCTACAGTGACCATAGGTACCAGGATTAATATTGTGGCATACCTACATATTAAAGCGGCTATGTGGCAAATGTAACGTAATGTGAGAGAAGTGGGCAAAGCCTTCTCCCTCGGTAAAAATAGTGCGGTTTTCTGGAGTCATCCGGACATCGAATCAGGAACTGGTAAAACCTAAAAATGCCTATTCCTACATGTATCTCAATGGAGATCTAAGGAAGAAACAGCAAAACAAAGCGTTCTGCATCACCATTATAAGCGCTCGCTTGGCGGACAGAGAATCCACAGTAGTTGCCTATGCAAAGGAAGAATAAAAAAAGCTTTAGCTTAAAAAATTCGGGAATACATATGAGGAAGAATGAAAAAGGTCGATAGCTTAACTCAGGGCACTTGCATATGGAAGAATGAAAGGGATGATAGATCAACTCAAAACACACACATGTGAAACTTATTAAAAGGAAAACCACTTGCATTTTACAAAAATGTATTGCAGTATTTCAAAAAATGGCAAAGTATTAGCAAACTCAAACCAGTAACAACAGAAACCTCGGAAATGGCGGATGCCAGAAACAGTATTTTAAATAAATCCCGTTTTAAAGAGATTTTTGTTTTTTGTATAGTAAGGTTTTGGTCTATCTCTTATGGTTTACAGTTATAAAAGCTTATTCTGAATGAAAAGAATTTCTCAGGCTGTTCTCAGAAAATTCAAAATATGCTTTTTATTAGTCACGCTAATATCTTAATCATAGGGAAGTTCAATAAAAAACGTTAGAACTATTTTTGAGAAAACAAAAAATAAGGAAATTTCCCATGTAAATGGTAGTATACTTTTAAAAGTCTTCGTGTTGCGTCCTTGGAAGAGTGGAATTGAAATACGAAATTTGGCATTTGTCTGACTTTTCGTTTTTGAGATATACTGCTCACACACAAAAATACACACACGCACTCGTGATCGGGAGTCCGTCAGGACCATCCTCCGTGACTGAGTGGTTTTTTAGGTTTTCCTCAGTCCTCATAACTGGGAAAATGGCGGGGAGATATCCTTTCCTTTTTCAATTATCATTTAATTTCATGTATCATCAGTGTGTATCGCCTATGGTACATTTTGTAGTAAGAAAGGGCGTTAATCGCTATTAAAGAAAATACACACGATATTTTAATAAAATGTTTATTTTCATTTAATGATCTCAAAACATGTATTTCGGATAAGCACTAGAGAAAGGAAACAGTAATTTTTGCACTCATTATATTTATGCCCACTGAAAATCTGAATATATTTATTACAATAATAAACTGTTAGTTCTCCTTATTATTTTAATTATTACAACAGGTGTTAAGTTAGGGAGTGGAAATAAAACAATTTTATGTTGTAGTGGCAATTTTTCATAGCCTAATTAGAAAAGCGATATATAATTATTTTTCAATAGAAATTACTACTTTTCGCAACAATTTTGGACATATTTTCATTCCCCATATTTGTGAGCTAACAGTGTATCCCCGTGTCATGAATACAGTGCTATCTGCCAGCTGAGGTCTTTCTTCCAAAGCACTTCTATATCGGATGTGTTGTATCATTTTCATACTGAAAGATAAACTAATTTACAGCGTAAATTTCCCTGGCTACTGTTATAGATTTACAAAGTATAACATAGCGTCACGTCCGAAAGGTTAAAGTATGCAATTCATCGTTTCGGCTCTCTTGTTCAGGAAGGAATTCAACAAGTTCTCTGAACAATAGAATTGAAATCTCCCGAAACATTGGAATTGTATTCAGTCATCCTTGAGGGGTACTTTTAGTTGTAAAATACTTTGGAAGAATTATTATTTTCAACAGTGCGTCTATCAATAGGATAGAAAAGGGTTTTCATATTTGAGAACCACTGCATCTCATGCATAATAGAAGTAGAAGCCATTGCAACACAGTCCTCTGCATGGTACCATAAATTTCTTGTCTGACGAATTTCTACATTGTTTTCAATATTAGCGGTGCACTATATACTTGGAAAATAAGTATACTTTTGTTTTAAATAATTCTCTGAAGCATATTTCCGGAGTTTCTTACAATGACCATTTCCTGCACGTGTTATCAGCCAACAAAGCAAAGACAGCTTAACAGCCACTCTTAGATATAAAGAACAGCAAGAAATATATTGTATTAGGGGAAAGCTCATATGCGGTTCCTGTATGCCGTGTTTGTTAAACTGACAGCTTGTATTCTGAGCATTGGGTATTTGGACGGAAGTGTTTGTTACTGAGAGATGCTCATGTTATAATCTAGCGTAATCATTCATTACCTTTCCACCTATTTTTCACAGGCTTGCAGCGATTTTATATATGTAATGTGCGCCAATTATACGGCTCATTTTACAGCTTCTTTACAGCACTCCGGGAATTCAGGGTTTTGCAATGTCATTTCACTACATATTGCTTAAATAAATAAACAGGTTTTCCTTTTTAACATCAATTATTTACTTGCAATTTTATTCGTTTTGTCCGATAACTATGAGATACTTTATTTATTTGTATTTGTTTAAATTTTGTGAATTTTAATTGTTATAATTTTTCAATTTTACATTTTTATTTATTAACACAACTTTGATTTGCTTTTCTTTCAAACTGACTCTTTGCTTAAAAAAATCTCAGGAACTAATTAGATTGCGGATTCTGTTTTGCACTTTGAATAAGTCATGTATTTTGTGAGGCATGAACTTAATACATTTAATTACCTTATCTTTTAAGTAATTACTTCTATATTTTCGGGGAGCTAAAGAAAAATATACATGATGGAAAATCTAAGTTCAGGTATTTCTCTTACGTGTGGATAATTTTTGTTTCTCAAAGTCTGGCGGATATTATTATTTAATTAGCCTAACACGGAGCTTTTCCAAATTAACTATTTGTAGATTCAATGGAATTAATGTTTTACTGTCCTCCAAATGATTGTACACAATGCTTCTTTCTTCTTATTTCTTCTGAGGGAATCTTCTCGTTTGCGGTGTTCTCGCGTCTGTTTTACAAAAATGTTATTATGGCGTCCTCTCTCTAACTTGTTGATTTGTCTCCTTTGATAAAGGATAACCTGTTGTTCATCTCTCTTGTTGCTAGCGTTCGTCTTTTATTTACTTTTATTTCTCTGCATATTTTCTTTACACGCTATATTTTTTAAAATCTTTCCTATACCTTATCTTGAGATTTTGTTGTATATACCATTTTTACCATCATTGCGTTTTACAATGTCTAAATATAACATTATTAATTCACATACATTTATTTTTGCTACTTCTCTTCTTCCTAATTTATTGATCTGAATCGATATAATTATTTGATGATAATTAATTACCGCTTCAGACTTAAAATTGTAAACAGAATTCTACTACAGTTTGAAACAGTTTATATGAATGAATGGACAATTTGTTCTACAGTTTGGTTTACAATGCATACAATGTATAACTTAGTATGTGTTCTCTTGAACATAGCAGTGGGATCTAAACACATGAATCATTAATTATGCCTTACACATTTAGTGGTAATGAAGATGCGTTAATAGAATATCTCTTTATTTAATTTAGCACACGATACAAAATCTTTTTCCTTAATGCTTTTATTCAGGAAGAAGACACAGTTTACTGGCATTCTCTTGCATTAAGGAGGGAATAAAAGCAAGGAATGTATATTAAACAAGGCTGCCACCTTTACACTAAGCCAATAATTGCAAATATTTCTCTAAGTTATCGTCTTATTCTTCTATGCATATAAATGTGAGGCCATCAGATTTCTTTTCGAAATTCGAGCACCCTACCTCTATAAATCTCTGCAACCATTAGATTGTCCATTCTTGAGCAATATGTATGCAGGTCCTGTCTCAAAGTGCAGTTTACCTGATTTATCCTGTTTTAATTCGTTTAGAACTCTTGGTATGTTAGTTATTCCCTTAACACTTTAAAAACCTAATTATTCAGTTTTCAGAATATTTGTCGATCTTAAACTTCCACTGCTCCAGTTTATAAAAGACATAGATTTAGAGATTACCTTTTTGTTACTCTTCACTGGGCAATTTATTATACTTTAACCAAAATAGTTATTTATAGTTTCCTGAATTCCATTGAGCATGTTAGGCTTCCAGCTGTGTTGAGGATTCCTTAAGAATAATCTGAGTTTAGCAATACGGATATGTCTGTATGTCTAGATTCTTTCCCTTCCGATCTTGAACTTTTATTTTTATGAGTATCTTAAAAATAATAGTAAATATTAACATTATAAGTTTAAGCTATGAATGTATTTCTTGTGTAAAATGTTTACAGTGATATGTCTAAACCACAGTACTTACAACGTAACTATTTCTGCGGCCTTGTACTCTGTAAATTCGACTGAGAATAGGGAGTGAATTCTCTTACATATAATAATTCGTAAGTATGAATGTCTCACAGTAATAATTGCTAAGTGTTTGTATTCGTTTATTTAAGCAAATCCATTAATGCTTTCTTCGGATTCCAGTAGTTAAAGGTATGTAATCAAGCAAGAAAGAAAGTGAGGATTTGTGTGAAGTTTCGTTTTTCTGGTTTCAATGCTTTATTAAAAATTGCCACTTCAAATTTGTTCCTAAGAATTTGATACATCTCAAGTATATGCAATTAGTTAATGAATTAAAGGACAAGGAAGCGTGAGCTAAGAAATTTGCATGATCATATTAGAAAGCTGTTTGCAATAGTGTAGGATCCTTTATTATGCACCGTTGGACTGCAATATCAGTTTGATGATTATGCTTGTCTTTTTACTTAATGAGCTTACCATCAAGTAACATTAATGCCAAATGGGACTTTTTTCTTACACTTCTGGAATAAACATTATACTAAAAGATCTTACCAATATTTTTCAGGTGATTTTTGGATAGAGAACTGATTTTAACTAATCATGAGCATGTGGCTGAAGAGCTTTTCTTGAACCTTTGGATATAACATATGTTAGATCCTACTTTAATAAAAACCTATTTGGATCTTACTATATTTCCCCAAAACAGAGGATTATAATGCCACATGAAGACAAGAATCTAATAGATAACATTTTGAATTTTGTTTAAAATATTATATAATAACTTAAAAGTAGGATTTATTTTGCAAAATCTTGATGACAGAGCTATACCAACTTTTGTTGAGTAATATGCATGTGAATATTTCAGTACTGTACATATTCGATATGTTAACGCATTAACGATGTTCTTAGACACGGTTTGGAATCGCATATTTGAGAAGCTTGCAGATTGATAGCTTCAGTTCCTAACGTTTCTATACCATCTAGTTTATTATTTTTGATTTTGGAATGGTAAGCTTTACATAGTTGAGCCGCTTACGATAACGTTCTGAACCCCAGCTAAAGCAAACATATAGGGAGGCACTAACGAATTCTGCAGTGACCTTACTATGCCTCTTAACAAGAAATATACAACTCTCATGAAATTGTATGGAAGAAAATTGACTAAGTCGGACAGACCTCACAGTGTATAAAATCTGAACAAAGAGTAAATAACAAATGCTTTATTTCCCCCAAAATAAAAGCATAAAGCATTATAATAAACAAATTAAAAGGTCAATAATAACTTCTCCAAAATAGCGCTAAAAGCTGCGATTAAAAATAAAATACCCAAAATAATTAAAGCATAGTGAATGTCCGAATAAAACATATCTAAACTGTTAATTAACCGACCGAAAAATACCAGTGTAACTGTAAATTGAATATCTATGTGTATATACACACATGGATACATACACTTATATGAACAGTCACTATCTTTAAGCGTGCATCAATTTAAGGTTTAAAACAATCTGCTTGATAGAGAACATAAATTAAGCAAGCAACTATTAGGGTGAATTAAATTCATTTAATAAAAAGCTAGATATCATTGAAAACGATTAACATCTCACTACTAACTAAAAATTTTTAATATCTATGATACAATAACTAAAATTTTTAGTTAAATCTTTAGTATAACAAAACTGTCACACAATGGTGAAATGAATGAAGTTAAAACCTGAACTCTGAAGCTTTACGTTGTGAGAACCTGAAGTTGGAATAATACTTTGCTAGTTATTATGAATAGAAAGTGCCAGTAAGAAAAGGCTGAAAATATACTCATACCAATGCAAAAGACCTATCAATGCCCAAAGCAGATTAAGTGCAAAATAGTGGCAAGAAAGTTACACTTTATTGCAAAGAGAAAAGCAAATGAAAAACGGAAAACAACATTTCCAGTTTCAGGTTGCTTAATTATCTTGAAAAACCTAGATGAAGTATGCTTTGGTGCGAATAAATTAATCGTGACTATAGAACAAGGAAATCTATTAAACAAATATAGCTGAAAACATGTACAAGTGAACGGCTATTTATTCCTAATACCATATATGCAAGTTAAACCCTAAATGTCTTGCATACAATGAATTAATCTGCAACCAATTGCTGAAAGCTATAGTAGACTTTAGTAAATGTGACGTAGACAAAAAATTCACACATTCCTAACCTAGAAGCAAAAGTGACAAAAACAAAAGAACCTAAACATTAACTACCAAAAGTAAGCAACGGATGTATATTAATGGTGAGTTAGCAAACGCGCTGAGATAACTCAGGATAACTTAATAACCTAACCTGCAATAAACTAAAATTACACGTTGCAAACCTGATTCAGCTATCTGTTTCACATACAGCAAAAGTGAAGGTTATTCTAGCACATGCACCGAAGTTCAGTCTAAGAAAACTGTAAGAAAATCCTACATAATCGTAAAGCTTATGTGAACAGGCCACATTGAGTTAGACATGAAATAATTAAAAAGTTATAGAAACTGTAAAGAAAGTATATGAGAATGAAATAAGGTTTATTAAAGCCTAGATGGGGCAAAAGCTTCACAATGTATATAATGTAAATGTTATAATCGTCAAAGTATATCTTCCCCCAACGAAAAGCTTTACGTTCTGTGCATGCGCTAATATATGCAATTAGCAATTATAGTATTACAGATTACCAGCAAGCACTTAGCACAAGCGATTATTACATACTCAGTTGGTTATTTAATTAGCATTTCCACATGAACCGAACTTCTTTATACAAGTTCTTATAACCAACAATCTTTTGGTAGGGGAAAGCAGAATGAATAAAGTCTGCTGTAAGTGCCGAAAGAATTTGCAGCACTCAACTACAAACAAGTATATGAGAAAAGATGTAGTCTCAGAATTTCCGATGAAACTGAAAATATTATAACTATACAGTACTAACACGAAACTTCATCGTATTACAGCACAATGGCGGCTTGATTACCACAGGGACAACGTAATACCAAGGTCTTACACGATGGATTATTCATAAAATGCTAAGCACGAATAAAAGGTAAATATTTCGAAGACTACAAGAAGTTATTCTGGAGCAGAAGTAGTTAATACTTTAAGCCTGTGTCTTGCGAAACCCAAAACAATGAATAATATATAATATATATATATATATATATATATATATATATATGTGTGTGTGTGTACAACATACACATTCACAGACACACATGCAATAACGTGGTTCTAATGACTCCTTCAGTTTTAAGCCTGACACAATAAAATTGAATATTTAAAATTTATGTGTAAAGACTTTGTTCCATTGGCAGATGGAAATTTCAGGTGAATTGGGAAGGCTTGAAAGGAAAACGTTTGCACGTCTGGTCCCGCTAATTACGCTACAAATGATACAATTATAACATATAAGTTACTTGAAACTCCGAGGCCGTTTTCACTACTCGCATTATTCAGATACATATGGTAACTCCCAGAATTTAAGAACCATCAGCATTGATTTCTCTAACTTTCGAAAGGCCAAACTCTTAGCAAGAACACACAATCCGAACCTTTTAACCATCTGGAAAATTACCAACCTAGAAAACGTTGGTTATACCTTTGTCCCATTCACCTCTGTATCGGCAGGTTCACCAGAAAAAGCGAAGTCAAAGAGGTCGGGTGGCAAGGGTAAGCCTATAACCTAGCAAAGGTAATATGTTACAGAGATTTTCGTCCTTGCGGAGAAAAATGCTTCAGTACAGATAGTGTTCTGAAAAATTTGCCAATCAGCACAATTTAATCGGAAGGTTGACGTTTGTGGTAGACTGACTGATGATATTTATGTACACAAAAGTAGTCAGTAGTATGACTAACAACTGATGACAGCTTTCCTGTGCCGTGTGATTGAATAACTTGTGTTCAAATGATCATCGTTGCATAGTAAGTAAAACTGAGTTCTGGTAGTGAATATCTAATTCGGTCTTTGCCTGATAACTAAGGGAAAGCACGAAAAATCCCAAATTGATTAGTCATCACAATGGATTTAACCCGCCGTCTCCCGATTGCAAGCCATATACCCATCTCGCTGGGTTTATTATTCCCTTGCTACTGTATCCCCTAATAATAAGCCGACACGGGTAGCCGAGATAGCTAAATTACGGTATTATGAACGGGAGGTCCGGGGTTAAAATTCAACCAGGACAGTCCTCCCTGACTGGGTATTTTTACAGGTTTTCCTTAGTCCTCATAACTAGCCAATGCATGGGAGGAACTCTGAACTTTCATTCCCAAAATGCCATTATCTAATAGCATTTTATTTCATAGTATCATCATGTTTACTTTCTGTAGCGGCGTATGCAGTAAGAACGGGCGTTAAATACATACTGTGACGTAGCGGATAGATTGCCGTCCTTAGTCCGTGTTGCAGCGCTAGTATTTATTGCATGCCTCCTCTGCAATTGCAATGCTGACCACCAACATATTATTGCTTCAGATATTTTCTCGCATGTATTGCATGCAAATGCTTTTCATCATAAAGCTCCATTTCCTGTAATTTCCACAGAACACACGTGTATAGCTTGTTAAAGCGGAGTCACAGAATACATTTACATTCTGCTGCGAGACCATTAGATTGAGTTACAGGAAAACATCCGCTCACATCAGCAAAATCAGACTAAATATTATTCCTGGAATAGAATCCTGAATAAATAAAATGCCTAAAGCTCACGGGCATTTGGTATATAATTAATAAACCATGATGGCCAAACTAGCGTCGTTTATTTAGTAACAAATTCCTGTATACTCATATTGCTTTGAAATGGTCAGTGCTTAGTGTTTTTTCCCCATAATATAGCACACACATGGGTACCTACTTTAAAGTGATGCACCTGTCAGAATGTAGAAAAATGTTTTTTCTCTTTTAATTATGTTTATAACTCATACTTCCATTCATAGATTTTGGTTTACCTCTATCGATTATACTTAAAGTGCTCCGATACTCTAAATACCAGTACTGTAATGCATATTCCAATTTGTTTGTTTTTTAATAAAACTTCTTTTCAGCATTTTTCACGACTTAAAATTATATAAGGGTCAATATTTTGACCAATTAACTTCTAACTTTTTGTAAAACTTCAGGAATGATTACTAAAGAGACTCACGTGCCCATTTTTGGAAAACGCGTTATTAGAATACTTTATTAAACACTACCATAACATAAAGCCACAAAAATTAAAAAATGGACAAGCATTTTTTTCCTCACTTAACTGCATTTGAATTTTAAAATTATTCCCATTTCCCTCTATGATCTGTTAAAGCCAAGATAACATTTTGAATAGTATATAACAACCGTTTGACAATGAATTATTTTAAATTAACATTTAATTATAAAAATTGGTTAAACCTTGAACAAAATCAACAAATACCTCAAACAGGCACATGTAGCTTATTCCAGTATTGTGTAGTCATTATCTCACATTCTGGCACTGTAATAACATACAATTCGCTCAAATGAAAACTTTTAATTCTAATATTTTTCAAAATACATTGCCTTTCGTTAACATAAAGGATAATCTACTTGCACAGAAGTACAATGCCTACCGCATAAAACCAAAGCAGAATTTAAGAAATTAACGTTAAAGTAAATCTATGTCGTCTACATTTTGTGGTTCTTTTAATAATTGAGACAATATCTAAGTATGCCAGTTGTGTAAAAGGCGGCACGACACTTGAGTTTTAAAAAGTAATTTCTCGTTCATTTCTGCTGGTTTCTAATGTCTGCGATGACGTGGTTGGAGTTTATCTGGATTTTCTGTTGTAGGTACATTGTCTTGCATTAAGGCGGCCCATTCCCCTAGACCGCCTTGTGTTTTTCCACCTTCAGATAACCAACTTTTGACACCGCCCGCCGGTATCTTTGTATGTGACTGGCCTGAAAAGCAATTATGGGGCCTAAACACTAATCAATGAACAATGTTTACAATCTATGTGAAATGAAAGAGTACCACCTCTATGAAATTGTTTCGCCAAGATTCGTACACACAGCAAGTCTAAACCAATTACAATATAATTCGGCCTTCTAAAAGAAGGACTGAAGAATAATTTGCATGTGTAGTTAAACTGAACAACAGCTACGACGTTTACATTTATGAGAGTTTCATCAGCGAGAATGGAGACGACGGTTATTGCCGCTACTAAACGGCAATGAGAAAACCAGTATCTAGACAACGGTAGTGTAGCGTGAAAATGTAAAGTTTAAGTTGTAATCTTACCCTTCAGGAGGGCCATATTTTGGGGGAGATAAACTACCCTGCCAATAGTGCTAGAGTTATTCTCGAAAAACAGAGGTGGACACACTGGTAGTGCTGGGGCTAGATTTTGACAGTACCAACATAAACAGTTGGCCACATTTTATGCACACCATTCGCAGCCTTGGCTTTTTGTGAGTACTTTCATGGCCGATATATTGAAAAATATGTTTCATATTGTTGGTCACTCAATGTACAATCCAAGGTACGCATATTACAGTTATTTGTATCCTGCAAGTAGGACCTTAGCTTCGAATTCGATAATTTTTATATACCTTTTAAGTTTGCTTGTAATTAAACATTATACAAAATTCAACCATGTAAAGGGAACTTCACAGCCTGTTCACAGATAATTCAAGGTATACTTTTAATTTAAAATGCGATATTCTGATCAAAATCTTTATAGCCGTTTTTGAGAAAATAAAGATATTAAAAAAGCGTTCATCTAAAGTGTAGTTTGGAATGGGAGCATTTGCTTTAAAATACTCGTGTCGCATCCTTGCAATATGCTGAAAACTTGAATAATAAGTTTGACTTTTAATTTTTTAGTTATACTATTCAAACATACACTAAACTACACGGACCTTTCTTTAAAATGCTTTTTAGGGAGGTCCAGGGTATTCCAAAACATGTACTTCCGGTGGAAGTTTGAGAATTTTTGTGAAATACAATACTTCGTTTTCACCTACCATATGTAGATAGATGGTAGAGAAAGTAAAAAGAACTGATCAGGTCCTTGAACCAAACAAGTTGCCTTGCAAATGGTAAGTTTTGGGACATTATCTATAAATATTGAATAATACTGCTTTGCAAGATTATACTGATTTTTTTATTCACTCACTACCAAAAAATTAAAAATGTAATTTAAAGAAACCATTGTGGATTAGATATTGAAACAAGCTTATTATATATTTTGTTTCAATCATTTATGTACAACTATATACATAGTTTCATGCTGAAATAAACTGCTATATGTGTATGGAAGCTATTCGTATTTTTATTTATTTACACTGTGCTTATCTAAGAGAAACGTTTTTTGGGGGGGGGGTTTCATTGATATACAGAATAAGTAATTATTTCGTAAATCCTGTTTTCCACTTTTTGTGTTGAAATCATAATTAATATACATATTTTCACGTGAGCAGCAGTTAATATGTGTTCTAAGATTGCAAAGGAGGACGGTGGGTGGCTTGAATGTCCCGTAACATGGTTGTAAATGGATGTGGAATTTAACATAGACAATGTTGAAACCTACAATCTGCCAGATAAGTTGATGGTATTACGTCAGTTTCCTAGTTTTAATACCAACCAAAATAATCACGATCAGAATCCTAGCACATTCTGTGACCGTCAATGTACACTCCTTATTCTTTAGTGTAGGTATAACATCTATAATAAACGAAGAAAACATAAAATGTTAGAAAGAAAGAAATACATACGCATCACAACCTAAATATATTGCTTGATTTATCGTCAAATAGATTGCTTCTGTATACAGATACCAATATTACATTGCAAAAGGGCAACAAGATTCCGTTTAACATGTCATGGTTCGCCCTATATGTCCTGTTGCGTGTATTTTCTAGTATAAGGCTTTTTTTCATCATTTTAAAAACTGCAGAAAATTTAATTTTATGAACTCTTTTACTAAATCCTTTAATTGTCCTTGTCCTTTGCTTTGTGAGTTGGTCGGAAATGTTAAACATCTCGTTTATACTCAGACTTGTAAATGTTTACTTTGTATACGTATAATATCTTAGCCTTTCTGAAATGTCTACGTGTTATGTTTATGGAACATCTTTGTGTTGTATAGTGGGAATAAACAAGGGTTTTGATCGTTTGGCTTGGTGTCGTTATGATTTTATTCCCCCCTTTCCTAATCCTTCATATTATCTTTATTCTTCTTTCTTCTTCTTCTTCTTCTTCTTATTATTATTATTATTATCATTATTATTACTCTTCGGGCTGATCTTATTGCTTCAGTTGAGAATACACCAAATTACCTAATATGAAGCGCATAGTGTAAGTGCATTGTTATTAATGCTATTGCAAATGAAACAATGATTTCAAGCATCTTCCACTCTTATGATAGTTATTTGAGACGATTTATTATTTTCAAAAACGTCTTTGTATCATAAATTGAACTCTTGCCCTCATAATGACAAAGGATCTTGAGTATCGAAGCTGTTTTGCTGCTGGTTTCTGCACAGCGACGGGTTAAAACACGCATTGTTAGGAGAACAGTATTCATTGCATAAATTGTTCATCGAGAGCAGATAAACCACACGTAATGAAGAGCTTCTTTGAATCGAGGGAATGCAAATTGATTTCTAGCCGGAATGGGTCGCAAAAAAAGTTTCTTCCAGCACATCTACTAACAGAAAATAGATCTGGCCATTTTTGCTTCCATTCTTTGGTTTTCTTTACGACGTTGATCACCTTATGGCGTGAGTTTTAAAATTTCGGATATTTGTTATTACGTTCAATATCAATTTAGGGTTGCATATAATGCACATAATGAGGGTTAATTCGTCTGGCACATGCCTTCATCTTGTACACAAGCCAGAAGTAATCCACAGCGAATTTTCGACCATCTATTGGGGGTTTGTGGGCGTGCCATAATACACTTCCTTGTCCTCCCTCAGACTCACGAGTAGGAAGACATAGGTCTTTTAGTTTACTTCAGTTTTTCTTTCACAACCTAGAATATCTGACGCGGGCTAAACATGCCTTATACAAACGAGGTGACTCCGGGGCATATTCTTGGGTTATGGGAAGCTAGACGCACAGTTACGGAAATTGTAAATATTGTGCAAACCAGTAGGTTCGTGGTCACGTACTGCATTAAAAGATTCCAAGAATATGGGGTTGATGATCTATAAATAGACCCGAAATCAGGCCAACCCCGTATGACTACTTAAGAAGTTAATCTGCAATTCTAAGTTGTAGCAGAAATGCTCCATTAAGACCTGCTACAAGATTACACCACGACTTACAGTTAACCTGATCCATTTCGACAGTAAGAAGCCGCCTCCAACAAGCCGGCATCCATCGTAGAAAGGCAGACAAGAAAACGGACATGACTGAATATCACCGCAATAGTGGGATTTGCGCTTGAGTACCTGGTCAAACCAGACAGCTTTTAGGAGCTTGTGATCTTTCCTGATGAAATCAATTTTTCATGTGATGAGGATAGCAGAATGTAATTGTGATGGCCATAAAACACGGTAATGTCCCGGGGCATATTATCCCCAAAAACGGAAGTGAACGGATAAGTGTTTGGGGCTGGATATCTGCTTCAGGACCCGGAGAGCTAATCCAAATATCATCTCAAATGGATTCTGAAGAATATGTACGTGTTCTTGAGGACTGTATTCTTCCTAGCGTTCGAGCTGTTTTACCAGCTGGCGAAATGCTCACCATTACTTTCGTGCAGCACAACAGCAATGTCCATACCTACTTCTACAGCAGCCAAAATTGGATACAGTCGCACCCAGAAATTTTGGTAATCGACTGGCCCGTCAAGAGTCCCGATTTAAAACCAACCCATCATATTTGGGCTTTAATGAATCGTGACTGGGAACTTGTTCAGGAATTAACTAGGATTGCTCTAATAAATTACGACTTTAAAGCAAAGAAAAATGTGAGTATGAGCCCCTAGTGAAACCAACGAATAAACTTGTCTTAGACAACAATGGGTGGTAGACTCAATATTGAAAACTGAAATGCGTTTCTAAACGTTAAAGTAGAACAAACAAATTATTTAATTCTTTTTGTTTTAATTTACTTCGTTATTATAAAAAAGGACAGAAGCCTATTTCTCCATATGTTTGAAAATCTTACGAGAGGTTTGAACGACATAATATTGCTTGATATTCAACACGATACATATTTGTATTCCAAGATTGAGGTCTCCTTTCAAAATACCTGTGTTTCAAAAACTGGATAAGACACAATGTTATTGAAAACACTATAAAAATGCTTACTTAATATAAAAAGAAGTGACAGGATAATTACAAACATTTTATGTTATACTAATATTTGATGTACTTATACTGATGAGCAGAGTGAAGGATAGAATGGTGACTAACAGATTTTTGTTGTAAATCGCATCTTGCTTAGCTACTAATACTTGCTCCTAAACTCACGACATTAAATAACGAAAGCATTCGAATCGATGCAATTTTGTGATCTATAATTTTAGTGGGAAACATGGAAACTTCATAGCTGTATGTTTCTGACACAAAAAGCGAGCGTTTAAAATAATGCTCGTTATTGGCCAAGGTAGGCGTAATGTAACTTTATTGACGAATACGACAATCCAAGTGCTTGTGCTAGTGCACTTCAGACCTGAATCAGCAGCTAACACAGGTTATAGCAAGTCTGATGTTACGTACCTGTTAAAGTGGCTTAATAATATGTTTGTTATAGTTGTTATAATGCCGGACTGAGTTAAATTATCACTGATTAATTTCACTCCATTCATTCTTTCATGCATTGTTTAATTTATCTAATTATTGTGCGGTATGTCTGTGCCATTAAAATATATGAAAATTACAAAAACCAAATTAACGAATAATTTACACGCTAAAAAAAGTTATGGGCACATAAGTCGCTATCTTATGTGCAGTTAAAAGATGTTTAACTTAAAAACACAAACGTTAGTAAAGAACTTGAGAAAGTCACGCTGTGTTGTTTTCCTTACAAACATAAAGTAAACAGCTGCCACCATTTTGGTTGTGGAAGAGGTGCCTTGCAGTCACATATCTATGAACTAGCCAGTGCGATGACAGAACGTGAAACGTTCCATTTCATTTTAAGTGATACAAACGATACGTGCGCTTATTGGTGCGATATATAGTTGAAGAGGTGCCTCTATCTGCAAGCGAACTACCTCAGCCAATGAACTGCAGGCATGATGCCACTAGTTCAAAAATGAAAGAAATGCGATGCAGGCAAGGTAGTAGTGTAGATTTTTGAATGTGGCATGAGTACTCATTTTTTATTATCCTCACTCTTATCCAAAAATTGAAAACAAAGTTGGAATTAAACTTCCTTTAAAAAAGAAATAAAATGAAATTATATCTAATCTACAAAAAGTACAATATAATATTATTAGTAATATCAAAACCATAACTAAAAATAAATTAGTTTGATTGAAGTGTGATGTAAATGATTAGTTACTGAAATATAACATTATGTTTCATTATCCTGTTTTCAAAACGAGTATTTTGTCACTTTCCATTTGCTGGATGTGCTATTATGGTGGACAAGGTAATAAATTTGTCCAGTGCTGTAAGCTTCAGTGTCCCTGAACTACATGATATAGGGAAAGGTGATGCCGTTGTGCGTGTGCAAGGCGTAACATCGATTAAAGTTTAATGAAACGGAAGCAATTAGCATTAGCATTACGATCCGCACTTGATTCCATGGATCGGCGAGCGGAAGTCCGGACAAACAATGCCGGCGTAATAATAACCAGGTAGTATGCCATCTCATACTGAGGCACTCCAATGTCATAACAGATCATATCCGTTTCGTGCCCACTGGGACATGTGCAGTATTGCATTTCTCCAATGTGGGAACCTAGAACCTCGAGCTGCTGAGGTAATTAAGGAAGACAGCACTGTAGTATAAGTTTGTATAAATCAGACGTGAACTACAGAAGTCTTGATTTCAACTTATCCACACTTCAAACTTTCTTGCTAGCAATTTTTAAACAAGTGTGTGCAATAGTCGAATTAAGAATATGGAGAGTTTGCTTAACTTCTTTGCTATGTAGGTACACTCCTGAAGAGTGCGACTAGAATGACCGATTTCCTGTGTGTTGTGTAGCAGTAATAAAGTCTTCCTTTCAAAGAAAACATTTGGGCGTTTAGGAAAAAAGAAACATATCGGATATATGTCTGAAAAGCAGGTATGTTATTCCGGAATACTTGAGTTCACCTTGAAATTTCCCCGGGTTATATGAATCAGATGATAGGGTTTAATGCAGATTATGTCAATCACTATCTTAGCGCAGTGGTAAAGCTTTGGCATGCAAAGCTTAAGATCGTTTTTCGAGTTCTATTTGGTACTGAAGTTTTCAAGTGAGATTCCACCCTCCAAAATATCAATGTTTTCAGCACTATTTCCACTCGTTTTTATCATCAAACTATAATACTCTTAACATGCTTTATATTAACTAACGCAGTATCGACAATATACCCTGTGTTGAAAGAATGTACCAAGATTAGATATCAACGCACGAAAACTGTCTAATTAAAGTTATATCACGGGGAGTTAATATTTTCGAAGAAATATCGAGTGATAAGTGACACTATTGCTTCTTAGCGTACTCATTATTATTAATTTAAAGCATATCGAATTTTTATTTCAAAATATATTAAGATGAATTGTTTGGCATACCTTAAAACAAACTGTTTTATAAAGTAACCTTTTATAAGGTTCAATCACTTTGATTGGTACATAGTGAAGTATACCGGACTCAGAATTATCTCTAAGAAGCATAAATAATGCCTATATAGGTATCAGGAAAGTTACTAGTGTACAGTGCGTTTGGAATTAATTTTAAATCGTATCAACTTGTGTGTAATGATTTGCTCCATAAGAGCATTTAGAAGATATGCCAATGTTGAGGTAACAGTCTTGGTCTTCAGGGGTGCACCAAGTTGATGAAGAGGTTAAGCAGGTTCCCCAGGCACTCCATGTGCCTTTTATACCGGCTTTACACTTCTGGTTCACCACTGCATTCTCTCCTTTCTCTATAGTACCACGTATGTTAACTGAATCAAAATTGAAGAAGAATAAGGAGACGGTTATTAAATAGAAAGAAAACGCTTTTTTAAGGAAAAGGATTCCTCAGAACAGTTATTTTAAGAACAATTACTTCCACGCAGTAAATGTGCTTTTAAACTGCTGTTGTAGGCTAAAGGATGGAAAATCGAAAAAAATGAGGAATGCAGTTATGCTTCCAGTACCGCTCAATTACATTAAATTTTTTCAAATATGATTCAAATTTCCCAGATTTTTCATAATATCTAATTTTGAAAAGATCATGAGTAAATATTATTAATATAAATCAATAATTATTATTAATAATATTAGTATTATTTCCGTTTATCAGTTTTTTGCATTTCTTGTTCTTCTTCTCCTCTTCCTTCGCGCCTACAAGCCTGAAAACTTATTGCGGCCTAGAGCTTGGTTTTGTAAACACAATGTCGGTGAAACTATAAGGAATAATCTACTCCAAGAAAGCTTTAGTTTTAGCTTAGCTTCACGCTCTCTTAGTCCATTTAGAAAAACCTAAGAAACCTCATTCTAAATAAAGGCTGAATTTCAAATTCGGCATTGGATTGTGAAGCGAAGGATGTTTGACAGCGATCCAGGAATGAGATATTGTACTGACGCCACACGAGGGGGCTCCCCCGGGAGAGGGGATGAGGTTATTGGAGATACCGAGCGGTCGGAACCAGAAGTGACGACACAGCAATGACAGAGTCCCTACAGCTTCCAGATATAGACGCTCCGGCAGTCCGGGACTCCAACACTCTCGCAGGGAGGGCGGTCCTTATACCCTGGCAATCAGCCGATGTCCCAAGGACGCACATTCGCCTGACGATCCGAGAAAACCCCATTGGTCTTAGTGGGCGGTTGCCAGGGATCGGACTCGGGACCTCCCGAATGCGGGCCACAGACGTTACCGCCTGAGCCATCCTACTCGGGTAAATTCGGTATATAACGCAGCTAATTTTAAAATAATGTATTTTGTTTTTCTCTAATTAATATCCCTTCGTTTTCACTAGCGAAATTTTATAACTACTTACAGTAGTTAAGCAATATCGGTTTGTAAATGAAAATAAAAATATATTTCTCATACCTGATAAAATTTTGTGGTAAGACTATATGCAAGGTAATATCATTGGAGAAAATTTTAAAATACTAAGTTTAATGCTTACAAGTAACAATTAAAGGAAAAGTGCTATACTCGAATTAACAAAAATGATTTGGAAGATATAACAGTTCAATTCCCACCAAACTTCATTTAAAGCTCCAAATCATGACCTAAGACAATGAAAGGTTTGCTAATTTTGCAAGAAAGAAACACGAGTAAAGTTTTGTTACAGCATAAAGTTCTAGAAAAGAATAAGAAATAAAGTTCTAAGGAAAAATTTAATTGAACGTAATTAGAACATTAATTGAATATCTTATATTTATATTACAAACTTAACCTTATTTTTTTAGAGAATGCAGGTTTTGTAAAGTTTGTGGCTGAATCCATCTTCCATAAATACATTCTATTTAAATTACCTATACTTTAATATTTTACGCACAAAATGTAAAAAAGCCATTTTGTTATTTTCTTCCTTAACAGCGGAGCCCTAATATTTCCACAAGGGATAACTTTGCGGCATAAGTTTGCATCCACTATGAGATTAAAGATGTGACGCGCTGTCTCGTTCAGATACTGCCTGACCTGTGGTTTGCGAGTAAAGCACATGACTATGCATAGTACCATAGGATAACGACAGGACCATGCAGAACCGCTAACAATTTTTGGACTCATGCTTCGTACACCGCGATCCTCTTCGTATTATCCTCCCCTAATATGGCTACATTTACCATGACTCCTTAAATTCCCTTTGAGAGCAGTAATGCTGTGTTATTCATGAGAACGATTCCAGGTAATAAACGCAGCGACAAAACGCTAATTTAATTTTTAAAACTTCGGACTTATTTTGTAGTTAGTGCAGACGGTGAAGCTTTTCAAATATGCTTGTCATTGTCAATATATTTAATAAACCTTAGAACCATATTTATACACGTTCATCACGATTCAGTGTGAAGCCATCACGGTTCATTGATGTCACTGACTGTTGTCTCTTCATTAAGTGAAGCTAGTAGGTAAAGTGCATTCGTTAAGATTGGGATTCATCTATGTTTTCGCTCTTTGTCCAGTAAGCAACAATTTAACAGTTATATAGTAATACTGATAGCATTTTGAGATGCAGATAGATAAGGCTTTCCTCACAGATAGATGAATTCAGGTTTAGCCCCATTAACCTTAACCCGGAGGAGTAAGATTCCTTCGCTCGGACTTTAAAATCTTCACCATCCAACTTCAACCTATTACAGTACTTTTACTAACCAAATGTGTACTCCCACTTCGGTGAGAATTCCTCATCACTACTGACGTTAAGTGCTGATTTATGCAATATTTAACCGTTGAATTCACCCAATGAAGATGGAAGGCCGCCTTGAAGAATATTTATTTAAGAAGAGAAGGCAGTTGAAGTGTAAACATTATTCTGGTGTATAAAAACTTGTTTAATTACTAGTATAACGGGGTTTAAGAAAATAAACCAATAAAGTAACCAATTTTATTACTTACGCACTTTGGTGGATTTTTCCTCTATAATGAGTATCCATCCCGTACTTCATCCCTAAAACACAAACAAACCGCTGTGTGTCAGGTATGAACTGACTTGTTAGTGCTAATGTTAGGTAAGTTATCTCACTTCCTAACCACGAACCGAGGTGAGAAAGTGTGGTCAACACTGTGCTTGGAAGTTTCTAACTTCCAGTGAATTCTATATGAAAACAAACTTTTGGATAGCAGTCCGAGTAACTCCAGTCCTAAAGGGATACATGGCTGAGGATCAAGCTTTTAATGTTAAAGTAATATGCTAATATGGACCTGGAAAAATGCCACATTTCTGCAGTTGTCAACATCATGTGTTTGAAGCTTAAATGCGTAAAATGAAACCACTACAGGGAACGGAAACACTATAAATGGCAAATGTGTTAAGCAAGTGCTCAACGTCAAGACAGCAATGAGCAGTATAATGAGTAAGGGGAAATTATTAAGATCGGTGTTTGGTTGAAAAAGGGAAGACCATCAAAGAATTGATTTGTGCGAAGAAAGAGAAAATTGAAGCGCCGCTGAAAGCCATCAGTGGAAACACAGAGACAGCATTGCTGGCTAGGGAAACAGTGTGACTGTGAAACCTACAGAACGTAACATAAAATATATAGGAGAACCAAATCATAAGTAGGCAACCAAAATGTACTAATCCCACTTTTTTATAGGTACAGCTTCATAGGTATTCTGAATAAATGTAATATTCGTAACAACGGAATTGACACAATAAGCTCAAGACTTCCGGAGCAATAACGGAAATCTGTATCATATAAAACAACGGAATTAGAGCGCGCACGCCCACAGTATACTGGCTGGTCAACTTCACATGGCATAACATTAATACAGGACCTACTGCGCAAAAGCGATATGAAGTTGACAACTTTAGAGAAAAGCAATTCAAAAAGTACAACTTGCATCTTAATACTCTCCGTTAAATACTGCCTTCCCTATGCCATTAAGATAGGGAAAGTCTTCACCGGTAGTGGAGTGTGCTTTAATACGTCTAAATGAGATATTCTATTTGTAAGAGAATAATACTTTATTATATAATAATATATTTAATAGAAGATATTTATTTTATTGAATTAATTAAAAATAATTGGAATCCACCGCATATGTATTTATTATACTAGTCTTCATTTTCAAACTTTTTGTCAGATGATTTCTTAAAAGTAGGTGTTCTTGAATCACGTTTTTATGCTGATTCCAGAAATAACTTCCGTGTTTTTCTATCACATCAGGTTTTTACACAAAATAAGAAGTAATGTTTTGACAATTTTACTAATGAGCGTAGAACAGTATTCAAATACCATTTCGCACAACGTAAGTTTTTATTCAAGAAACATTTTAAGAATGTTCTCAATAACTCCCCTAATTTATTTCATGACTACATTTTAACAAAACAAGAAGCCAAAGTGTTTCGTTTAATTTTTTTCAAACTTTCTCTTCTTTGACTCTCTTGCAGATCCTTGAAGATGACTGTCCCTCCTCAACATCGAACACTAGTCGGCCATCATGGTTTCATTCCATCTCCCCTGGTACCTCCTCTCCATTTTCTATAATCTTGGTGAAAACGTTTACCCTGCTCTTCACTATAATGTCCCAGATTTTCTAGAAGGTAGTCGATATGTGAATGTAGAAAATGCACCTTTACACTCATGTTACGACCCATCTTCTTGAAATTTTCCAACATTGTTTCAACAATGGCCTTGTAATTAGGATCTTTGTTATTGCCTAAGAAGTTTTCAGTATCTGATCGGAAGGCGGTCCATGCTTCTATTTCTCTCTCATTCGTTGTTTTCTCAAAATGTGCATCCTTCATCAATTTCTTTATTTGAGGACCAACAAAAATTCCAGCCTTTAATTTGTCTTGTGTATTGAAGGGAAATTTCTTGGAAAGGTACCTGAAGCAGGGTCCATCCTGTGGTAGAGCCCTTAAAAATTGCTTCATCAAGCCCAATTTTATGTGTAGTGGAGGAAGCAATATCTTTTGTCTCTCTACAAGCGGTTCGTGCAGAATGTTTTTAGCTCCAGGCAACAAGTTTCTCCGCGGTGGCTATACTTTCACACTCCAATGCCTTTGCTTTGCCCGACTGTCCCATTCGCACAGAGAAGAAGGCATTTTTGTGAACCCAGCTTGTTGTCCTAATAGTATTCCTATAACTTTGAAATCACCGCAGATACGCCATTTGTGCTTCTCGTATTGGATACTTGTTAAAAGTATCTTCATGTTTTCAACTGCCTCTTTCATTTGAACTGAATGTGCGATAGGAATGGACGCATACACATTCCCATTATGCAGTAACACGACTTTTAGGCTCCTCTTTGATGAATCTATAAAAGGTCTCCACTGAGCAGGATTATGTTCAATGTCATAAAAGTATATTAATTCGTTTATGTTATTGCAGTAAGCCAAGGACTCGATGTGTAAGAAAAAAGGAACTATCTCTTGTTCTCTGTGTCTGTATCATAAGTAATGTTTCCTGGTTCCAGAATATTCTTATTTTGTAACTCTGCAGATTCCTTAGGCAAATTCAAATCACGTACTAGATCGTTTAGTTCACTCTGAGAGAACAGTTGTGGAATCACGTCGTATTCAGGGTGGTAGACATCATCAGAATCGTCTGCGGTGATTTCATGAGGTTCACTTCCAACACCATCTTCTTCCAAGTTCTCTAAAACAGCTGGAGGAAGAGGAGCAGGCGGATCTTCTGCGTGTGGAACTGGCCTGGTGGCTGAAGCAATACTTGGATACACAATGTGTTTGTTATTTCTCTAATTGCATCCCTTAACATTAACTAAACAGAAATAACAGTCTTTAAGGCGGTCTTTTGGCTCCCTCTACACCATAGGAATTGCAAATGTCATGCATGATTTCTTTCCTTTTATCCATAATCTTAACCTCTCAACACAATAGCGGCAGACTGTCTTTGGAGCCCAGGCCTTGTCTTGGTCACCAAGTTTCATTTTAAAATAAGCATGGTATACGTTTTACGCAAAGTATGTTATATCAGTTCTCTGATGAAGCACTGTATAATTTCCACAAATGTAGCAGAAAACATTTGGATTCTTCACACACTTGCGTGTAGACATAATGTATTTATAACATGAATCACGATATAGAACTGGTAATGCAAGCCTCTGATATTAACAACAATGCCTAAATTACAAACAGCAACCAGCATCTACAGGTGTAAGAACCTAAAGACTTACAAGTTTGTATTGAGAAATTTCCTCCAAGAAGTGATAAATATCCCTTCAACAATACTCATCATCTACTGACTCAACTCTATATTTTTGAAGTAAAATTGTGAAAAAACTGTACTTGATAGGAAAAAAAACTAAAAGCAGTTCTGAAATCAGCATAAAAAAGTGAGTCAGAATTAGTTTTCAGTCATCCGATATCATGCAGACTAGTGTTATAAAAACCTTTTTCTATCCACCACAATCTTATAAAGGTAATTTCATACAGCCACAAATTTGATATCAACTGCTCCCAAGTTATAAAACCTAGAAATAAAAATCATTTTCAAAGCCATCAACTTTTCAAGTTGTTTTAAAAATTAAAGGAATGCTAAAACTCAAAACCTCAATTTAGTTAAATTAACTTACAGCCAGTCCTAGGATCTAGTTTGTATTCGAAAGTTGACTGATTGGCAAACAACACTTGATTTTTTAAATATTTTTAATACCGAACATCACAAAGTAGATATATACCTTTTCTCCTGGAATTTAATCTTAACGTTTTTATTTCTTACTCTTTCTTAACAAACCACCACGATCCTGCATTATTCCAAATTCTGATAATTCTCCATGGAAGTTAAAGGCATCGCGAGAGTATGCATTTTGCATTCCGGAAGTCCCGGGTTTCATCCCCGGTGACCGCCCTCTGATCCATGGGTTTTTCGTGTTTCGGCGGGTCGGCAGACGGATGCTGGAGTGGTTCATCTATTACCATGACTATACTGTCCACAATTTCCTGTATCCATTATGTTCCTTGTGATCTATTTCAGGGTTGTAGGACGGGGTGACGGTGTTTGGCGGTTGTGGCGGTGTGCTGTGTGGAGTTTTCTTCCTCACGTCGCTCCAGAGACAGCTTGGTTAGGACCCGCCTTCGAGTGTTTTCGGACAACCGCTCCTTCGGGTTCCTCTTCGGGGACCCTCCGGAGGCTCGGGGTCTATGAGTGAGCTTGGCAGTTATTGGGCGCGTTCAATCTGGAAACATTAGGAACCCCGTCTATGCTTGCACACGTCGTCATCCGAATCTGGTCGTCCTTCGGGTCTGTCATCTCATCCCACCCTCCCAGAGTTCATGGTAGAAGCACAAAGGGCCGGATGTGTGCGGTGCTCTGCCCCTGTTTCGGGGCTTCTTCGTTCGTCATTACCTTTACTTTAAATGCAACTCATTCATTGCACTTGTACCGATATTTATGAACGAGGGTGCATACAAGGATTGACAACCCTTATGCAGGAGGTGCAGAAATAATCAGCATACTTATAAAATATCTTGAAGGCCTCATAGTGTAAGTATTGAGTGATTTTCATGTTTTGAAGTATTTAAAATTCTGCTTTGTTTCGGAAAGTCATTATTCTGTACCTATGATAGAGACAGCTGTGTATGCAACTCAAAAATCCGGTTAGGATTTTCTAATAAAAGGCGAAAAACATGCGCGCTACTTTACCTGCATGTCTACCAATCAAAATAGTGCTAAGTTTCATATTTAAGGATATATACTGTTAAAGATCCAAGGGAAAGCTTCAAATAATTAATGAGCCTGACCACTTGTTTTAGTCTTCTTTTGGGCGGGGGCCGTCTCAAAAATGGTTGTAACAATGTTGAATAAAACATGATATTTGAGAGATGCTGGAGTGACAAATATCCGCCGGAGCTCTCCCACTTTCACTGAAGCTGAAATTAATTTGGGAAACAATGAAACTTGATGTAGAGAAATATAGATGGTTAGAATATGCAATTTATGATTCCAGGTTTCAACCTCCCAGACAATGTATACAACCGAATTTTGAAGAGAGAATACGGAGTTAGCACACGAGCAGTAAAATAGTGTTAATAGCGCATGATTTAAGTTAACACCTCAAGGAGGTGTTAAAACATTCGCTGTTACTAGCTTAAAGTTTGCCATCTTTTAACAAACGCACTCTGAAGTTTTAAATATGCATCGTTTCTCAGAACTAATTTTCAGATTACATCAGCTTGTTTGATGAAGAAAAAAAATTCCTCCGAGTGTCTTAGGTGTTTAATAATATGCCTATTATCTAATCGATACATTGTTGTTTGTAAATAGTTATCGTGATTATTGAGAAGTAGGCAGAGAATAAGCTTTTTCGATAAATTTGTGTCATGTCTAAAGAAATATTAATAGGTATAGATGCTCTCCTTCATTACACATAAAAAAATCTGATGTGTTACACTCACATGACTTCCTCTACTCTAGTACAAAATATTTTTACAAACGCTTATTCTCCATCTACTTCATGTTAATCAAGATAAACATTCGCAAACTCTATTTTATTGCTAATTTTCTGTAGGTGTAAGGGAAAATATATTTACAAGGGCAATATAGAAACACAGTAGCCTTTAAGCATATACATATCTCTTAATAGCTGGTTGCTAGGTGCAGCACCATTCCTTTTGCCACAGATTAATACTCTTTGCATATACAAGATAAAAATTTTGATGTGTTACACTCACATGACTTTCTCTACTCTTGTACAAACTATTTTTACAATCGCTTATTCTCCATATGCTTCATGTTAATCGAGATATCGAGATGTCAATCTTATTGATAATTTGCTTGTAGATGCAAGGGGAATATGGTAGGTTTTAAGCGATAGTCAACTATTTTAACGCTGGTTGCTATGTGGCGCATTCCATTCTCTTTGCATGTCCAGGGCATAAAAAAATGAATAACGAATTTGAGAAAAAGTATAAGTATTCCCATTTTAGAAAATAAGTATTGAAAAATTTAAGGGAATAACAAACAATATCTCGAAAACGGTTCACTCAACAAAAGAAATGTATATGGCATAAATTGTGTATTTTAACACGATCTACATTTTTCGTAGTAAAATTTTGTCTATCTCTTATGGTTTACCAGTTATGCAAAAGTCGTTCACAATGAAGAATACTTTTGGAGACATTCCCAGAAAATTCGAGATATACATTTTATTTGTCATGGCAATAACTTAAACATATGATATTTTAATCAAAACCGTTAGAGCCATTTTTGAGAAAATTAAAATTTTCGAAAAATGTTCCATGTAAAGGGTATTCTGGGGTGGGGGGATTTTCTTGAAAAGCTTTGTGTCGCATCTCTGGAAGATATTAAACCTAAATACCAAATTTGGTGTTTATCCGACTGTTCGTTTCTGAGTTATGCTGTTCACAGACACACACACACACAGACATACACACACACACACAGACATACACATACACACACACAGAGACACACACAAGGACATGTTTTCAAAGTGCTTTTTTTGGATTCAGGGGGTCTCAAAACATGTATTTCCGGTGAAATCTCGGTATCGAATTTTTGGGTGGAATACAATACTTCCCCTACTTACTATACGTAGTAGAGAAAGTAAAAATGAATAACGAATTCCCATTTTAGAAAATAAGTATTGAAAAATTTAAGGGAATAACAAGCAATATCTCGAAAATGGTTCACTCAACAAAAAAAATGTATATGACATAAATTGTGTGTTTTAACGCGATCTACATTTTTTGTGTAGTAAAACTTTGTCTATCTCTTATGGTTTACCAGTTATGCAAAAGTCGTTCACAATGGAGAATACTTTTGGAGACATTCCCAGAAAATTCAAGATATACATTTTATTTGTCATGACAATAACTTAAACATATGATATTTTAATCAAAATCGTTAGAGCCATTTTTGAGAAAATTAAAATTTTCGAAAAATGTTCCATGTAAAGGATATTCTGGGGTGGGGGGATTTTCTTGAAAACCTTTGTGTCGCATCTCTGGAAGATATTAAACCTAAATACCAAATTTGGTGTTTATCCGACTGTTCGTTTCTGAATTATGCTGTTCACAGACAGACACACAGACACAGACAGACAGACACACACACGGACATGTTTCCAAAAATGCTTTTTTTGGACTCAGGGTGTCTCAAAACATGTATTTCCGGTGAAATCTCGGTATCGAATTTTTTGTGGAATACAATACTTCCCCTACTTACTGTACGTAGTAGAGAAAGTAAAAAATCTGATGTGTTACACTCACATGACTTTCTCTACTCTTGTACAAACTAGTTTTACAAACGCTTATTCTCCATCTACTTCATGTTAATCGAGATAAAATTTGCAGAGTCTATCTTATTGCTAATTTTCTTGTAGATGTAAGGGAATTATATATTTTAAAGAGCAATTTGGAAATACAGTAGCCTTTAAGCACGTACATATCTCTTAATAGCTGGTTGCTAGGTGCAGCACCATTCCCTTTCCCACAGACTAATATTCTTTGCATATCCAAGACAAAAAAATTAATAACGAATTCCCATTTGAGAAAATAAGTACTGAAAATTTTAAGGGAATAACAAGCAATATCTCCAAACTGGTTCACTCAACAACAAAAAATCTGATGTGTTACACTCACATGACTTTCTCTACTCTTGTACAAACTAATTTTACAAACGCTTATCCTCCATCTACTTCATGTTAATCGAGATAAACGTTTACATCTTATTGCTAATTTTCTTGTAGATGTAAGGGGAATATATATTTACAAGGGCAATATAGAAATACAGTAGCCTTTAAGCACATACATATCTCTTAATAGCTGGTTGCTAGGTGCAGCAGCATTCCCTTTCCCACAGATTAATACTCTTTGCATATACAAGACAAAAAAACTGATGTGTTACACTCACATGACTTTCTCTACTCTTGTACAATCTAATTTTACAAACGCCTATTCTCCATATGCTTCATGTTAATCGAGATATCGAGATGTCAATCTTATTGGTAATTTTCATGTAGATGCAAGGGAAATATGGTAGCTTTTAAGCGATAGTCAAATATTTTAACGCTGGTTGCTATGTGGCGCATTCCATTCTCTTTGCATATCCAGGACATAAAAAAATGAATAACGCATTTGAGAAAAAGTATAAGTATTGGAAAATTTAAGGAAATAACAAGCAATATCTCGAAAACGGTTCACTCAACAAAAGAAATGTATATGACATAAGTTGTGTATTTTAACGCGATCTACATTATTTGTGTAGTAAAGTTTTGTCTATCTCTTATGGTTTACCAGTTATGCAAAAGTCGTTCACAATAAAGAATACTTTTGGAGACATTCCCAGAAAATTCGAGATATACATTTCATTTCTCATGACATTATCTTAAACATATGATATTTTCATCAAAATCGTTAGAGCTATTTTTGGGAAAATTAAAATTTTCGAAAAATCTTCCATGTAAAGGGTAGTCTGGGGTGGGGGGATTTTCTTGAAAACCTTCGTGTCGCATCTCTGGAAGATACTGAACCTAAATACCAAGTTTGGTGCTTATCCGACTGTTCGTTTTTGAGTTATGCTGTTCACAGACACACAGACACACACACACACAGACACACACACAGACACACACACGGACATGTTTCCAAAAATGCTTTTTTTGGTTTCAGGAGGTCTCAAAACATGTATTTCCGGCGAAATCTCGGTATCGAATTTTTGGGTGGAATGCAATACTTCCCCTACTTACTATACGTAGTAGAGAAAGTAATATATATGACATAAATTGTGTATTTTAATGCGATCTACATTTTTGTGTAGTAAAATTTTGTCTATCTCTTATGGTTTACCAGTTATGCAAAAGTCGTTCACAATGAAGAATACTTTTGGAGACATTCCCAGAAAATTCAGGATATTCATTTTATTTGACATAAGAATATCTTAAACATATATTTTAATCAAAATCGATAGAGCTATTTTTGATAAAATTAAAATTTTCGAAAAATCTTCCATGTAAAGGGTAATCTGGGGTGGGGGGATTTTCTTGAAAACCTTCGTGTCGCATCCTTGGAAGATACTGAACCTAAATACCAAGGATGGTGTTTATCCGACTGTTCGTTTCTGAGTTATGCTGTTCACAGACAGAACACACACACACACACACACACACACACACACACACACACACAGACACACACACGGACATGTTTCCAAAAATGCTTTTTTTTGGATTCAGGGGGTCTCAAAAGATATATTTCCGGTGAAATCTCAGTATCGAATTTTTGGGTGAAATACAATACTTCCCCTACTTACTATACGTAGTAGAGAAAGTAATACATTGAACTATATACATCCTAGTAATTATATGATATACTCGCTCGTAAAACTCAGAATCTAACCTTTGTGTCCTCGGTTGTATAGCATAATACCCTTTTCACTGTGAGCACTTCTTTGGTTGAACGACATCTAGGGCGTCCACATGTTGTACATCAAACAAAACTTCCAGTTGGATCACGTCACTAATACCCCTCTGAGACCGAAATGACAGAAAACACGCACAGGACATATTGACAGAAATAGAATAGAGTACGTGTTAGCAGAGACCGATGTTGTAGTTTATGTAGTGGGCTTTATGATGCTGGATCAGCTACCACGCCTGCCAACCTTGCACAATAGAGCTAAACAACAATGAACTGCCCGTGTAAAGCCAGTTAGAATCGGATGGATGCAGTGAAGGTTTCGTTCCAGCGTGCTTTGGTACCAGTAATGAGCCTGCCTCTGTGGAATGGATTGTAGGCTTTCAAAATATATTGGTGTTGATAACATTGCGGAGCTTTTACGTACACAGTGTTTTAGATACCAATATTCTATTTCATTTGTGAATTGTATAAACTGCATCTCTGCACTATTACATAAATTTGCGAAATGCTGTTTAAACCTAAACTTAACTGAACTGATATCACGATTATAATCTCATGATGGTGACTGTAAGTTAACGTAAAAAAAACCGGAATAACTGTAACAGCCACAGATAAATGTGCTGTTAATTTGTGAGTATTGGAAACAATATCTTAATGGGAAAACATATGTTGTATACAGTATCTATTGAATGAACTATTTTATTTTTTTATCATCATTCGTAACGTTCCATTTGATTGATTATAAGATTCAATGATACCTGTTAACACGGGAGGTATGATGCATCTGAGGCACGTCAGTGCATTGCTCCAGGTGCTGCTGGAGTGAACAGGAGTTTCTCTGAAATAAGCTATGAATATGAATATAATTAACACTCATGGACTGTGTTTTGTGACCATGCATCATCGCAGAAATCCAGATACAGCTGTGTGGAAGGCAAAAAAGGACGGACATCAAACAGAAAGAAACCAGTTTTGATAGGAGAAACGATAATTATACAGGTACAGGTTTAAGCTGGGCTCTCAGGCTGCCGCAAGCACATGCAACTCAAAGGTGTTCACTTAGGTGGAAAAAAAAATCAAAACAAAAAAAGAAAATGTGCCGATATAATGACTGCATGTATAAGTTGGTAAGGGATTAAGGGATTCCTTAATGACTCCACCCCACCCTTTACCTAGTTCACCCAACCTAAGTTGACCTGGACTATTGCACAACCTTTTTTTCGCGATGGCGGATGTGCTCCAGAGGATACCTTCCAAGGCAGTTTTAGGTTCGTTGAGAAAACACAATCAAATCGGTTTTATTAATTGTTCTTCCTTAGGCTGGAAAGGTAGAATCAGAATGAGAAAGTATGTAAATCAACATTGGGGTACGCTATCTCAAGAGAACTTACGGATACCTTGTGTTTTTCCGGGAAAATTGAAGTCAAATGAATAATTTCATAACGAGTCATATCGACATCGTATCGCACATGCCGGAGCAGCGGTACGGGAAGCTGAAGATTTGTGGTTCAAATCCCAACTATGGCATTGAATATTTTATTCTATCCATAGTTAATGAGGAACTAAAGAAATTTATTATCAGAGTTTTATAACCTTTATAAGATTCTTATAAGTTTTATAAGTAAAAGTTTTCAAATATTGCGAAAATGCTGTGTTTTGCGACTTTTTTTTTTTGTGATGCTTTTTTGTCTTACGTGTTTCATTTCGTATAACTCAGTTCCTTACCATGCTTGTTTGTGATATTTTATAATTAAAAATCTTACATCTGCTGCTCTTGTTGCTTTGCAAACAATTATTACTAAGAGAAGGTGATATAATAATAATAATAATAATAATAATAATAATTATAATAGTAATAATAATAACAACAAGAATACCCCCATAATGTCCTAAACTATTAGATGACCACCTGTATCTCTTGTGAAAACTTTGTTTATTAAACTGTTTTCTTCGCATGACGTTTAATTTTGCTTTGTATCCCATACTGATATGTGTTTTGACCGTATGGCCATGCTTGTTTGTAATATTTTAAAATTCAAAATCAATACGTCTGCTGCTCTTGTTGCTTTTCAAACAATTATTATTAGTAGAAGGTAATATAATAATAATAATAATAATAATAATAATAATAATAATAATAATAATAATAATAATAATAATAATAATAATAATAATAATAAGTCTATAATGCCGTAAACTATTAAATGACTTATTCAAAGTAAAATACATTTCTATCTACTCTGAAAAGTTTATTTATTAAATCGTTTTCTCCACCTGTACTTTAATTTTGCTTTAGATCCCGCTGTGATATGTTTTAGAAGCTTCTGGTGCCATGCGTACTGCATTATACATTTATAATTAAATACGCCATCTGGTTTGCATATCCAGTAACCACATTCGTGCATTTCTTCCACCAGTTTGACCTGTTCTTGGAGTAGTGCATAGCTCCGCAGCTCTCACTTCGCAATAACTTTGCTCATTAGGGCCAATGATTTTCGGTTTGTTGTCCATATTCTTTATTCGTTTCAAATGACATACTAATAAAGAGGACATTGTTTACAAGCCAATTTCATCCAAATAATTCACTTTATTAATTACTTGTAATTAAAGTGCGCCCATATGACTTGCTTGCACTTATTTGTAGGTTGTAATTTTATATGACTTGTCTTATAGCTTGAAAACCCTACAAGATAAAAATAATCACCTATCACATAATGTTTGTCTTACCCCCTTTCCCCAGCTTCCTTCGCTCCTGAGCCGAGAATCACCACTGTTCATTGGTTACGGTTTGAGTGCCAGAGTTTTGACATCAAAGCAATAAGAGACGGATAGATTTGACAAGGTCTGGTGAGTACCCTGAGCCATTCAGGTAAAATCCTTTCGTTTCCCATCCCTTTCGCCGCTCACTTTGCTGAAACCAAAAGAGATTAGCACATCCGGGTAGATGTGGAACCAACTGATATGGGCATTCTGCCAACATTAAATAAAGAAAAACTGTAGGAAATCAAAAGCATCGGCGCGTTTATTGCATGGGACTGTACACTGTTGTACATAAAAGTTGACCCATTCAGCTAGATCACCATAGTGTTTTTCTCTGTGTAATGTTTCCGCCTTCAAGTAACCAACGTTTGACTCTACATGGTCGATATCAGATCTCTGTGTGTCTGGCCTGTAAAACAATTTAGACGCATAAAACTAACCAATGATGAGTGTTCATAATCTGTGCGGAATGAAAGGGTGGTTGGGATACCCCTCTATGAAGGAATTTAGCTACAATTGGCACACAAGGAAAGGCTAAATCAATTACAAATAATTCGGCCTTCTAAGGAAGAGGTAAAGAATCATTTGCATGGTGGTTTAAAAGCTACGACATTTAAATGAGAGTTTTCATCAGCCACATGGAGACGAAGGTTAAGCTTCTGTTGCCATTAAATGGCAATAAAAAACCGGCATTAATAAAACGGTAGTATAGCATGAAAATATATGGTTTAAATTCTAATGTTATCCCTCGGTATTTCGGCCATACCTATTTTGGCGAGGTAAAGTACTTTGCCAATCCAGTAGCTGGAAGTATTCAGAGGTGGTTACTCTGGTAGGGAGTATGACTAGATTTTGGCAGTACCAACATAAACAGCGCCGTTCCATTATGGGCCACGTTTTATGTATGCCAGTATACGCATTGCAGAAACTTTCTATCAAGTTCATATATTCGCGTAAGTAAAAAAATACTCGTAAAATGTTAATCAATACAGCATGGCCTTCGTAAAATAATGGTCCTGTAGCTTGTTAAAATGGATGCATCTACGTTTTTCTCTGTTTTGTTTGTGCTTTTCCGTGTTGTTTGATTCCTATTACCCGCACATGTGTAGAGAGACACAAACAGATATTTCGCGGAACCTGTAGTCTCCAGCTCCAAGCTGCAGCATAAAAGAGAAATGCTCCAGCGAGGATGGGCTCTGGGACCGACTTGTTCATAGAGAACATCTTAGAATATTCTACGAGTTCACAATAATTGTATTTTGTAAACGTATAGTACTTAGAATGAGAGATGTATCGTAACAAATCCATTTAGTGTTTTATATGTATAATATAATAAACCTACGTATATAGAATATTTTTCCAATATCTGAAGATTACCTTAATTTACATAAAAGTATTGCTTTAGAAGTTGGATGCTCTCCTTGACCCATTATTTCCCGCTGTTTCCGTTTCTCTTTCCCTTGTCTTGTCCGCCAAAACAGGTCGTGAATGCCAGTATTGTGCTGCTAGTAGGACTTCGCCTCAGTTCTTAAACTAGTGAGTGGCTTCCTGTTCTAGGCTCTTTATATAACACAAAATAACAACTTAAATATTGTTACTCCTGACCCATTTCTTGTACAGAGTTTTGTTTCTGGTTCTAATATACAAGAAGGTGAATATGCCTAAACACAATATTCCAATAAACGTGGAACTAAAGTGAATCATGCCGATTTATCAGATAATAAATATGGCTTGCTGTGATTGGTGGACTACAAAAGTAGAGCTTTATTGTTATACCTTCTCTTTAATTAGCTATCTGCTACAGAGCATCTAACAGAAACGTTAACGTTTAGCAACTGCCAGGGTCACCTTGTGTCGCTGGTGTGTCAGAATGTTATCATTTATGCCAGGAGGTCTACTGGCAGGTGAATGTAGCAATCAAGGACACCTATATTTAATCTTCCAGCGGTTAGAGCAACTTGGCGGAGATCGGGAGATCCGTGGTTCCAATCCCGGTTATGGCATTGAATTTTTCAGTCGTCTGATTCTACCTTTCCAACCCTGTCCAACACACGGCTTGTGTGGAAGAACAATTAATTCCTTTAATAAGAATAGTTTGTATACCCACTAATAAACGCTAGAGGGTAGAACAGGTCATGTGAATGTATCACATCAGAGTTTTCCAAGACTTTCTTAGGGCCAGCCGCCAAAAGGTCACTTAGAATGAAAAACAATCTTAGTTAATAGTTTTTCTATTACAAGCTGATTGTGAAGTTTTATGTATGAGTTAAAGAGTTTAGGAACGGTTGCGCATTGTCGCTCTCAAAATATACACTGTTTTATTTCACAGTAATTTAAATATGCTAATTTTATTTCAAACACTTTAAGTGGAAGATATGATACTTAGTTCAGAGTTAAAAATTCAGTAGACAGCATAAATGAGAGAAATGAAACGTTAAGCAATCGCGGAGGGGATTCAGATATGGAAAACAGACATTGTGTTAGATAAACTGAAGGAGGACATTGTGAAAGTAATCGCTACGAAATGATAATGTAAATATAACAAGGAAGACGAACAACCTGTTTTTTTTAAATAAAACCGGACAATGTGAAACAACTAATCGCAGATGCTATGTTATCCTAAAATAT
Source organism: Deroplatys truncata (assembly GCA_030765065.1). Lineage (NCBI taxonomy): Eukaryota > Metazoa > Arthropoda > Insecta > Mantodea > Mantidae > Deroplatys > Deroplatys truncata. The sequence goes on along the minus strand of CM060977.1, from coordinate 178,165,235 downwards.
TTAGGTTTTGTAAGTGTAACTCTGCAATTTTGCACAACACTCTTTTCGAGGCCCTGTCAACAAGCGGAACACAAGTGGCCAATATGATCCTCGTCCAAATTATGCTTTTTATCATACAGTAATGTTTCTAAGAAAATTATTCTTTAATAAATGGATATCTTATGTTTTTATGCTTATAGAAGTTGAGTTGCATATGTAAATAAAGTAGCGTTCCATTTATAACATTATTTTAAAGAAGAGAAATATTTGAAATTAAACAGTTTTAAATAATTTCTCCTGCAGCTAGAAAACGAGCTCAGTCACAATTTAAATTTAGTGTTTAAGTCCACTTTATTATTATGAGTGTTTGAGAAACGGGGCAATATTAAGTATTTTAGGGTACAATCATTTAAAAACGCTGTTATAAGTAGCAACTAACACGGCTTCTCATTGGGTTCACTGGCTCACTGAACCCTTGTTGCTCGAATGTCACGATTTTCCACATTAGTATATTGCTAAGAGTAAAGTCATTTAATGTAGATTCTTTCTGCAGAGCGAACCAGCAAAAACTTTTAAAATTACCCTTGAGCGGAGTAAGGAGTTTTGGGGTATAGGAAAAAATGTCTTAAAGAAAAGAACACAAACAAAAACGTAGAAGTCGCCACAGAAAGTGTGGCTCAAATATTTCCATCTCTATCACGTCACTATCCTTATTTTAGGTTATTCTTTTCCTAGTTGCTCTTCCTACAGTACCTGGAAATAGCAAATAAAATCAGCATCCCTCTCAAGTATTATTGTAAAAAAAATTTACTATTGTAAACCAAGGTGTTTTCAATAGTACTTGAAGGGGGATGGGGAAGGATAGTCAGTAGCGGATGAACTAATAAGAAACTAGGTATCCTCGTCTAATGCTTCATCCAGAAAACAGCTTTTTCAAGGCTTCCGTTAGGGCAGAAACGTAACACAAAGAGTTTCAGAACGCCGCTTCCACTTTTGAATACTTTCCAGAACCGATGTTTTAAGGACAATTCATTTTGTAGAATTTAAAGCCCCAAATGTACGAGTAAATGAAACAATTGGATCTGCGGTTGTGGTGTAAAAAGCAGATTTTTCTATTTTCCGGGCCTACTCTTCGCTCCTAGGTAAAAAGCAGTGTGTGTGTGTGTGTGTGTGTGTGTGTGTGTGTGTGTGTGTGTGACATAAATCATCTGAGTAAAAAATAAAAATTAAAAATACCAAGAATTTCTGATTCACAACATTTAAAAGATGCACCTTTCAATGCTTGATAAAACAGTTGTCAGAGAACCAGACCGTGCGTTCAGTAAGAGTATATGCAATGTTGTTATAACACTCCATGTGTTCCTATCGAAAAGTATCGACGGAAATACGATATAAGATGAACGTCTAACGCTGGAAATGCTCTCCATTGAAAAATCTATGGACACATAATGTGAGGATATCAACGAGAGAGTGATGGACACCTTTCCTACAGAAAAAAAGAGAATAGTTCACCGCTACATTGAGCAGCACCGTCCACTTCCGTATTTCTGATTTTGATGAGCGTTCTCTTTACAATTATGGTTTGATTTATTCTTATTTAAACGTGGAAAATTAAAATACAATAAAAAAACAATATTTAGTTATATGAAAATAAAATAAAATTAGAAACAAGTGTGGAAAATTAAAAATGTAAAAACCCATTACCTACTTTCACGAGCCTTCACTGATAGCAACGATAAACCTATGCCAAAATAGGCAACCAGTCACAAGATAGGTGAGCAAAATTTGAACTCTGTTTTTATACCGCCTTCCACAGATAATGTTTGCATATAACGTGCAAATCTTGTCTTTAGAAACAGCACGAACTCGGGGTTCTGTTGGTGATGTTACGGACACATGCTCGCTCTGCCCATGTGACACCACCATTTTATTGTAAAATTCTGTTCTCGAGAGAAAACGAGCAAAAGGGAGAGGAAACAGCAAATTGCAATGGTGGGTGGATTCTGGAACTAAAATATAACCTGTTGTTCCTGCCAAGCCGTCCTTTTTACTGTAGGTGTGGGTTTGCCGGGTCTTAGTGCGGATTTTGTGTGCTGTGCGGCCCCATTTCATACCCAACACATTGCCTGGTCTTCGCAAACATTACTGCCAACTATAAAATCTTCTCTCTTACCAAAGAGAATATGCCATTGCAGTTACATATAGACATGGCAAGCGGACAACTAACATTTGAGACCGAAGCATGCGTATTTATTTACGAGTATATAATTGACCACATGGTTAACAATAATTAAACAATTCTACGTTTTCGCAACAGCATGAATCAATTGTGAGCAGTCATGTTTGTCCTTTGAGGAGATAAAGGACAAATGTGAGAAAAAAGATTTCAAATATTGTTGAAAAATAATGTACACACATGTGGAAATCTCACTACGAAATGTATATTTTAATTATATTACTAAGCCAGTTTTAAAGTTTAAAGATGCCTATATGCCTAAACTATCATCAGTAGTCGCTATTATATATCTACTTCACAAAATGTAAAGCTCCTTTTTCACATTTTATATTGCTTGGCATTCAAGGAAGCACAAAAACGTTTAGAGCTAGAAACCAACATATTACAGAATAATTTTCCATCAGTTAATGAAAAGTTCTTGTATAACTGTTTTCCTAAATTTCAATATAAGAACTATGATTTGAGCAGAGTTTATTCCGCGATTTAATTATATAAGATAAATTAAAACATCGACACACAAAATGAGAAACTTATTGAAACTCTCCTAAAAATCTATTTTATTACTTTGCAGAAAAATAATGCACAATTAGACATTGAAACTGTCTTCAGTAAGACCATATCAGGTTTACTTTATGTGTGATAAGTATCCGCGATATGTACCTACGGTCGCAGTAATGTCGATGTACACTCATTTCGACGTTACGATATATTTTTGTTTTCTGGGCCGGCAATAACATGTTTTATCCCTCTAATTCTTACAAAGTTTATAAAATAAAGCAGCAATGTTGTTAATTTATTATATTCTTATGTTTTCCCAGTGCGCTAAAGATACTTCTACTAATCGAATGTCATAGAAGCCAAGGATAGGCAACAATACCAGGTATAAGATGACGGTAGTGAGCAATTCGTCAGTTTCCAAGAACGCATTATTAACTATTGGTATTGACTTTTCCTTTCTTCTCACGTGTAACCAAAACAGTAGTAGAAAAGTGCTACTTTATTTTTATATTGCCTGATGTTACCAAATGCGCAAACAAAGAACTTGTAAATAGACTCCGCGTGTTTTACACAGACGGGAAAGCGATTTTCTGTCAAGCTCCAAAAGGGAGGTAAATTATTTTTTTAATACAAACTTTTCTTCCTATTTCACAACTTAAGAAAATACATTTGGTCTTTCTTACAAATTACACATATCGGAAGTCACTTATAAGCTTTTGTTTTTCAAAGTAACATACGGCTTATCCAAACGTAAACCAGAGCAGTAAAAGTGTATCGCTTGGCTACCAGGCTTCACATTTTGCCGTGCCGTTTCACACAGCAGTGGACACCTCAATAAATGTTCTGCAACTATAATTTGTTTACCTTTACAACATTAAATTGTAGTTTCCGCAGTTATTCTATACATTCCTAATTCATTTTTTAAAATTTATAGCATAGCTCATTTTTGCACTAAGAAGCATTAATTAAAATCGTTCAGCGCAATATATGTGATGTTAAAAATATTTTAGATGCCCCTCAGTAAAGTTTATTTTAGGATGTAGCCTAACAAACCTTGTTAGAATAGCCACATTGTTGTATTTTATTCTGTTGTATAACATTTTTTCAAAGTAAAATATTACGCCGCTTCTATGTAACCCAGTTATACATCCACGAATTATCCCAAAAAAAAACTGAAAACAAAATTAGAAGCCTAAACACTTAAAAGAATTTCTAAAGGTAATATAATTGAGTCATCTCATAATTTTAAATATATCCATGCAATATGAAGAAATATATATCCTGCGGATTGGTAACTAGGCAACCTTGCATATTACATACGATACCGAAATGCAGGTGCTGATATCGCATTCACAAGCGCGCTGATTAGGGCTACGGTGGGGCTCGGCGTTAAAGTGCTCTAGTAGCGCACTGATTAACATGCTGGAAAGTCAAAGTGAAGGCCACAGGCTCAAATCACGCCTGCGTGAGTTTTTTCTTCATTTATGTTCATGTTTCGAAAACATGTTTTGCCTATAAATACAAAGTTCCAGCCGTTCGTGCTCACTGTGGAACAATGTTTTCGAGTAGAGAGTATTTGGTGATGCTGTTAGTATATGGGGAAACGCAGCAAAATGCAACGGAGGCACGTCGTCTCTACCAATAGATGTTTCCGCAAAGAACACTTCCTACAGATCACACATTTTTGCGAGTTGCGAATCGCCTTCTGTAATCGGAATAGTGCACAAGACACCACATTCACGAAGACATCACCCGGTCTGGGACCAAGCAACGACGGACTGTCATTCAGCATCCGCATTGTAGTACGAGGGACATTCATAGGTATTTCAATATTAGCCTATCTTCCCGTAGAATACTACACCATGAAAAGTTTCACCCTATCATCTTCAACTACACCAGGATCTACTGCAGCCGGCCCATGGATGGAGAGTGGCGCTCGCTTGGTGAAGTATACGACAAACTGAACAAGATCCACATTTTTTGGCAAGTGTATTATTTACAGACGAAGCAGGGTTACACAACACGCATGCATTACCAAAACACTGTAAAACCACATTGGATGCAAGAGGCGGCCTTACAAGTCCAATGGGGTTTCAACGTTTGGACTGGTATATTCGGCCCGTAATTTGATGATGGCCAACTCAATGGGAATCGCTACATATACTTCCTACAACACCAGATGCCCACCCTACTGGATAAACTACCATTGCAGAACCGAATACTACGTGGTACCAAGGTGATGGGGCGCCAGCTCATTCAGCCCGTCGTGTAACGGCTTCTCTCAATGTCATCTATCCTGAGCGATGGATCAATAAGGTGACCAGCACCCTCACCAGATCTAACTACATTAGATTTCTTCTTATTGGGTTATATTAAAAAGCGGACAATGACTCCTCAACAACGCATCATCTTAGCTTGCCGTCATATCACACCTAACCACGTTGCGCCGGATTAGGCTAGCGACGATGGTTAGACTGAGATCTTGCATCCACCAGTTCGAACACTTATTACAACCACATAGAGGAAACGGATAATTTGCAAAAGTTTATCTGTGTGATGACCCGGCATGATGTCATAGTCAATTTAAATGCTCTACTTTGGGAACCAGAGAGGATCACAACGATTATAACATGGACTTGCAAACGTTATCTAGTTTGTATGCACATACTGCATTTTGTAAACTCTCTGAACAATTAACTGCCTTTCTTTTGTACGAAAAAATAGCTTTATACGGTAAAATATTATTTAGTAATGGCTTATGTTTGTAAGTTATAATTACGTTATATGCATTTATTTATGATGTTCATTAAAACATATTCTAACAAGTAACGATTTGTGTTTCAATGAAATTCACATAATTAAACTAATTAAGCGAAACGACACTTTCATGTTCCTCCTCCGTGGTGTAGTGGTTACTAATGCTAGCCTCTAGTTCCCGAGGTCACGCGTTCACACCCGACGGAGGGCAATTGATTTTTTCGGGCGTAAAATCCTTAGCATGGCTTCCCTCGGTAGGGAAGTAAAGCTGTGGTTCCGTGTCGTAGATTTACGGCACGTAACAGAACCTCAAGCCTGATAAAGAGGCCTCTGACCAAAATTATCGGTCTTTCACGCCCGATATAGAACCAGTTAAAGAGGGTCCTAAATAGAAGGGAGCTAAATTTAACTTCCATATCATACTATCAGTTCTCGTTAAATGTAATAAACATAAAAATTAATTTCAATTTGCAGTATTTGGAGACCTGGGACCTTCATCACCATTTTTTGGAATGCAATGGAATGTTTAACGGTTAATTCTATTAAAGCATTGCAAGGAAGAAAATATCATCCGAGTCAACCCTCAGAAACAATTATGTTGAAAAGTTGTATGAGACCACTCTCATGGGCTAAGGACCAAAATAGGAGATTCTTGAATACGGGTATCTACAGATGAAACCACCGATGCATCAGAATGGAGCATATCAAATTTAGTTTTAAGAACGTTGGATGAATAGAAACCTGAAAACTCTTATCTAACATATTTCAAGAAAATTGAGGAAGCAAATGCTACATCAGTTGCCTTCTTCGTAAACTCAGTCTAAAGGTATTCAACCCTAACCATGTAAAACATGAAAACGTGTCACTACTTTAAAATATGTAGCAGCATATATTTTAGCAGTTGGTGGGCTACTCGGAGTGTATATTTAATACACGTTACTTGTCTGGCAAATGCACCTCAGCGAGAAGCAGAAGAAATTAAAAATTAGTTCCCAGGGTGAACTAAATTATTGAATATCTTCAGTAAACTAAGTACTTTTAAAATCAAAGACTAGTGTTGCTGTAGCACTAATTTTTACAAGGTAGTGTAAGGTGGTTACACTTGTTCAAAAATACGGTGAGAAAATCCAAGTATAGAAAACTTGTAAACAGTTTCCCTTAAGACAACTTTAATGTATCAAGATGAAACACAGTGTACTATGAGAGAAGGAACTAAAAGATCATCTAGCATTCATTCCTTTCAATTTCAGCTTCTTTGCATACACTATAAAACGCCGTCAAAGCTCAGTCTCACTGAATCAATGTCCGTGTATACAAAAGCAGTATGTCAGTTGAAAAATGCAATACAAACGTCGCGCAAATTTTGTTGAAGAAACTGCAAATAACGCTTGCCAGAATGTGTAGTTTACAGTATTGGGAAGTGTCAGATACTTTGAATGGGTTCACCATGAAACTATGCCAATGCTTTAATCCTATTTTTATTTTTCAAGTACGTTCCAATCACTTCAGCAGATGTTGAAAGATTGATCTTAGCATTCAGTCCACAACCCTGTCCAGCAAAATATATAAGTTTAACCACAAAATTTGAAAATGCTGTTTATTTATTGTCCACAAAATTATAATATCACAAGCTACAGTGAGAATGATAATGACGCATGAATAAATTTGCTGTTACGTAGATCAGCTACTTCATCTCAACGAAATTAAAAACTACGATATAGAAATGTTGTATTCATTTAAAATGCCTCGCATGCTCTATTTTCAATATGGTTTAAAATGTAAACACTGTGTTTTTTTAAATTGTACAGCACTCATTCATATGAATTTATTAATTATACTGTACCTATTTTAAAATAATAACAATTTATTATATACATACTCCGACTTTTATAGGCGTCTAATTTTATTTTTAGGACATATTATATGCTACATTTCGAATTGATAGTTGGAATAATTCGATGTCTTTAGCTAGTTGAGTATTGCAGTTCGTTTTGACTTACATGGCCATTTAAGATATTTTCATTCCGAAGTCTCGAATGACTGCTACTCTATGCCATACTTGTGCTTTTCGCCCAAGTAAATGCTTATTCTGGTTTTATAACAGCCGTAGTGCACATATAATACAAACAGTCTCTTAGAAGTACCAAACTTAAGAGTTTGCAATTAACATCTTGATATTCGTACTAGTATCTTAAATGATTGTAAGACCTGTAGTATGTGCTGTGAATTTATTTACTTATTTACTTTAATATTGTCACTGGCAACGCAGATTGCAATTAACATAGTAATATTTCATGAATAGAGATTAAAATCATTCAGTATAACATAATTGCATTAGCAAAATATGTGATTATAGATGTACAGTTTGAAGGGATTACCTAATATTTTAAAATTCAATCAACCGCTTTCGAATACTTCAGTTAAATGGATATTTATTGAATTGAGTTACCAAATTGTAATTGTATTGTTGTGCCGTTTATCCATCAGGAATAACGTATACACAATTTTTACGAATTACAGATATTTTAATTTTATATACAAAACTGGCACTACACAGTACATCTGTCTTGAGAAACGCATCGGTAATACTTATTTTAAAATATACACTGGCGAAACTCAGAGTCCACAGCTGAGTGTCCACATTAGTTCCCGAGGTCGCGGGGTCAATCCCGGCAGAGGGAAATGGACTTCTTCGGGGGTAAACGTTCTTAGCATGGCTTCCTTCGGAAGGAAGTAAAGCCGGTGGTCCCGCGTCATAAATTTACGGCACCTAAAAGAACTTCAAGCCTAATAGAGGCATCAGAAGAATTTCTGGTCTTCCAGGCCCAATATAGTGTGTGACGCTAAGGACCGCAGTAGTAAGGAGCATCCTTAAATAAAAACTCTCTCTAAGACTGTTCCGTCTCAGAAAATTCGAGAATGAACTTCGATTATTCTTCTATTACTCTATTGTTTCCTTCACAACGTGCTAGCCGATTAATGTGGACCACCTTCGCCTTTCTCGGGGAAGTTTGCGAATTTGATAAATTATATCACGGGTCCGCTTCATTACTTCGTATGGTCCCTCCCAAGAGCTTTGGAGTTTGGTTGACAAGCCACGTCGTCGCTGTGGATTTAAGAGCCACACGAAATCCTTGGCTCGGAATCCCCCTCTCCCGTGCTTCATAAGCTGCTTCATTCTACCGCTGGTATGTTTTATACTTCTTCGAAAAAGGGCATGAATACAGTTTTTTTCTTCAACCGGCTTACATAATCGTCCCTAAACAGCAGATTCTCACCTGGTTTGCTACCGCACTTGAGGTGAAAGGGTAGGCATAACTCTTTTCTGAGATAATACAGCCCGGGGTTTGCACAGTCGTTTCATGCACGGAAAACCGGTGAGTCACTAGGAATGACGGGAGGTGTTCGTTCCAGTCACGTTTGGTTCTGTGCTACCACTTTGGAAATATATGTTCGCGGGTCCTCATTCGTTCAGTCCGTCTATTCAAATGAAGCCGTAGCGGTGTTTTTGTGGTTTTGCATGTTCTAATGAGTTGGCAAATTCGGTGAAATATAAATGATTCCAAGTTCCTACCCTGGTCACAATGCAATTATAAACAACTACCAAAACGTGAGAAAAATTCCTCCACTAGGATACTAGCGACTGTAATGGATTCTTGGTTTGGAAGTGCATGGAGTTCAACCTGTTTGTAGAAATAGTCTGTGCTTACAAAAGTGAATTTGTTTCTAGATTTAGTCTCAGGAAAAGGACCTGTTACGTCCATTACCACCCTCTCGAAAGGACTTCACACATTGTACTGACGCATAGTTGCTTTATTTCTTCTCTTTGCCCTTTCCCTGCAGCACAGAACTTTCACATCCTGCACCAATTTCGACCCAACGAATTATCCTTCCGAGGTTTAGACCTTCAGGTTAATGTTTCGAAGACCTATAGGCTATCATTCATCGTCAACTACAGTAAGTCGTTTTGCTTGGACCGCTTTGGCTCGTTGTCGATTGCAATGACTGTAATCCACTCGGCACGGTTTTCTCAACACGAGATCTGGATTGTTGTGTCTCAGTCCGGCTCGATCACAAAATCATATTCCTTCAAACTCTTAGTCCATAGGGCAATCTTTTGTTCTGGGCTTTAAATTGCATTAGCCATTTCAACGTGCCATGATGTGTTCAAAGCAGAAACTTTGCTTGTACAAGTACTTATAATAATTATTCCATGCTTTAACCCAGCCAGCCACTTGCTGTCTAAGGGACAAAACTCAACCTATCCCCACGCTACTTGCATCAGTGTCCAACATGAATATGCCGGTATTACGGGGATATCTGGGAATTAGCATCTTAACCAACAGCGTACTCAATTACTCAAAAGCCGACTCACTACAACCGACTCACGAGTATTCTGGTATGCTCGATAAGTCTCGTCAAAGGGTTCGCTGCATTAGCAATTCCGCGTACAAAGCGTGGGTAGAAGGTGCACAACCTCAAAAGCTATGCAGTTCATGCGTGTCATAGGGACAGGCCATTCCCTGAATACACGCGTTTTATCCAGATAAACAGCTACATATATTTGGAAACGATATGTTCTAAGTACTTGACCTCGAAGAGCAGATGTTTCTTGATATTCAGTTTCAGATTTGCGCCCTACAGTCGCTTAAGAACTTCCTCCAAATAAACGAGGCAGGCTTTCCATGAAAGACCTCGCGGTACTGTCTCTTTTAGCCTCTCTAACCTGGCTGGTGCGTTGCACAATCCAAAAGAAGACCTAACAGTAAAGTGCCAGAGTGCCACCCTAATTGAGAACGCTGTCTGTTATCTAGCTTCGGTCTCCACTTTCACTCTACAATACCCACTTTTGAAACCTAAAGTGGAAAACCTTCAGATCCAGACAATGTTCCCAGTGTGTCATCTACTCTAGATAAAGTTTAGCTGTCTTTGACAGTCCTTGCGTTCACCTGCTGGTAGCCCACACACCCACTGGTCGATACGTCCTTTTTATTCACTGTAACCGCCTGCGATATCCAGGATGATTGGTCGGCTCGATGATACCCTGTTTACACATGCAACAAACAGTTTTCTCTTCGTGGCGGTGGCAAGCAGCGTGGGCCCTCTCTGATGTTTTGTGCATTTCGTGTTTATTTTATGTCTCATTACACCCTTCCTATCATATGGACACTTTGCATTTGCGAAGACATATTGATATTTGACCAACAATGTGACGACTTTGACCTTCTGGTACTGCGGCAGCTTAACTTTGTCAAGTTACATAATTTATGTTAATTTAGAAATATTACTAACATTCTTCTGTAGGTCTCTCTTCAAGGAAACTGGGTATGCATTTAGATCCAACAGACTGGTTCAAGTGATACCCCAAGCATTAAAACAGCTTTTCTCACCGGCTGTCCTCGACAGACTTCCTCTTCCCGTCACTTTTTGGTCTATGATATCCAACCGAACCACGATAACATTTTCGCTTCTGGGAGAAAGTACCTGATCTGTGCTTAAAGCTATTTGAAATGCTGCAATGTTTAACTTCTTTCAGTATCTTCGTTTCAGATCCAAAGTAAATCCAAATTTAGTAATTACCTTCATCTCTAGAATAGTGTCTTCCGTGATGCCACCCACTACTACTCGATGTTCTATCATCTTACTTGCTTGACTGATGTTGATCTTCGTCTCCCCTTAGGTATTTACTGGGTCACTTGCAACGGTTTTCTATGGAACTCTCGTAAGGAATAAGTTCTTCTTTTATATTAACCTTTTTCACAATAGTGGCGCCGACCCCAGTGTCCATAAGCATATAAAAACATAGGTTTGCTCTACCGTCTACAAAGAGGCTCCCTAACTGATGAACGAGTGAAATGAACTGTAGCATCCTTCTGGGGGCAGCAGGCCGACCCTCGATGCTCACTCCTTAGCACCAGCTCTTACTAATCTTCCTGAGAACTAGAATCCCAATGAAATTGGCCTCTAACATGTCCAATTCACCAGAATTCCAGTAGCGCATCTCTGTTTCTAGAGGTTGTTCGTTCTTACTGGACAGGATTTCGAAACAATCGTCTTTACTTTCTCGTCGAGAGGTTCCTCTTCATTCAGTCACTTAAGTTTGCCCATACAGCGTACGGGCTAACACACTATCTAATATATTTGGATGCGTAAGGGAAAGGATCCTTACAATTCTGGATCGGTTGAGACATCGAAAAGGATTCCACAGACAGCTGTTCAATGAATTTATCTGAGCTAAAGGATAAGCCATGCTAGCAAGAAGCGGGGTCAGCTTCAAATTCTGGCGGTGTCTTGTCATGCTTCTGGCGTCGGTTACGAAGTTGTATGGTACACGTTGAGGATACTTATCACCATACGTCATCTCTAGGCGGGCCACCAAGGAATCATACTTTTTCACTGTCTGAGAGCGCTTGTAGAATATTCAAGGCATCACCTCAAAGAGCAATCACTAAGGCCGTGCTTTTGTCTTCTCTATTCCACCCAAAGGTTATAAAGGTAATAAACCTTCATCAAGGGTACTTTCCATCTTGCGGATGTGAGTCTGCACACACGGCCATTACGACATTCTCTAATTCTGAAGTGAATTCAGTGATGCCTACTTGTATGGACTCCTTACTCAACTACTTAATTCTGTCACCAATTGCTACTTTTTAATCTATTTCTACTCGTATGAGTCTTTTATCAACCTCAACGGTCTTGGTCTTTAACAGTCCATACTTTTCTTCTTGATTCTTGAAATATTCCGCGATATTTGCTGCATTAACTTGAAATTTTCGGCTTGGATTCCATAACTTTTTGCGAACTTCTGCTTTAATATTTGTACAAGTCTGTTAGTAACCCTCTTGATTTAAGAATGAGCTTTTCTGGATAACTATCTTCTGATTCTAGTGCGTCCGAATTTGTGACCGTAATACGGCCTTAGTTTCAGAAATGTCCTGATCCGTTCTTCCAACTTGCGTTTCACAACGAAGTACTTTAATCTTATATTCCGCAAAGCCAATTGATCCTTTAAATCTTGTTAATGTTGAACCCACTACCTCACATTTCAACGTTTATGGCTCTAGAGTAATTTATGTAAACCTTCTACAAATGATAGAAGCTTTAATTTTAATAAGAATACTGACATCATATAACCACACAGGGCATCCCTATTTATTGCAATACGATCGCCAACCCTTTTTATTCAATTGAATACTCGTGAGACTCAGAAGTTCATAGCCTGAGTGTCCATAAATTATATAATATAGTTTGAGGCGTTTAATGATAGTCTCCATTTGCGTGCGTTCATACTATGACCAGTGAATATAAAATATTTTTCTTAGATATCAATAGTGCCAAAATATAAACCCCAGTAACGATCATAATACCCTGAAGAAAAGAGCATTCTACTTAGCATTTGCCAGTATGCTGATGGCTCTCCTGCAAAATAAATGCTCTATCAGCATTATTACAGCTTCTCCAGAGCAATAATTCATTTGAAATAATACTTTGAAAAAAGGCAATATGTGTAGCCTGTATGATAACAATGTTTTAAGGTTACTTTTAAGATACAAAACACTAGTTAATTTAGAACATATAACTATAATCATTATGTACCCATATAACTTATAGTATATACCAAGCAGCTTAATTCTCCGGCCTTTCGCGCCTAGTATAGAATGGGTCGCTAAGGACCACAGTAGTTAAACAGCATCCGTAAATAAAACTAAGTTCGTTTATAAGCAGCTTAATGGCTGCATACACATTGAGATTTCGCTATAAAATTTATAGATTCGGCCTTACGGTCATTAAAAATAATTTATTGGCTGTAAACCAACCTTTTCATTGCATTAATCATAATTGCGAAACATAAGAGAGTTCATCTACACTGTTTTGACTGTTCAGGAAAGTAGTTATCACTGCCTAAATAATAGTAAAAGAGCTATGTTTTTAAAAGGTCATTAATCATAAAAATAAAACGAATGGGAAATAGAATGCAACCTTTTAGAACGCTGCACTTCACTATACTTTCAGAATTAGTATTAAATTTGTAACACATTCCTTCTCGTTACACAAATAAGATCTGAAGATACATAGTTCCATGCTTTGAATTCAGTAATATTTCTACTGCCAAATTAAAATGCCTTTGTTCACGAAATCGTAGGCCTTGTTTAGGTCACCAAAGTGTTTTTAGTTTTTAGAATATTTTTCAAAATCTTTAAACACATAATGTATTAATTACCTCACCGAATCAGTAGCATTATAACCATTTTTAAATCCGAAATATCGGAGTGAAACAATGTTATGCAATTGAAGATATTTATAAGCTTGACTTCTATAACACTTTTCATAACTTTGGATGCAACAGGTAATCGAGAAATTTGCCTATAGTTATACGGATTACATCCCGCTTTTTAAATATGGGGTCCACCTTAGCAACTTCTAACATGCCTGGAAGTATATCTTTAGTCAGCACACCTTATTGCTATCAATAAAGGTTGAATACAGTAAGGAATACAATTTTTGGGAAAGATGTAAATGTACCATAATAATATTTACATTTAGAAGAAGATAACTTCATCACATTTAACAAGACTCCATTTAAGAAACATACCTGGAAAATGTGGTTATTAAGAAAATTCGCTGCAGGCAACAACTCCCTTACGATCCTAGGCTTCTTATAATTTTAAACCATTTACCAACTTAAGTTCAGTGAAGTTAGATATCATCAGTACAAACAACAGAATGTACGAACTTGATTCACATAATGATAAAGAATCATGGAACTGTACTTATGTCGTTAATCTGTATATCACTCAATTTGCAAAGTTTTCAGACAAGGTTGAAGAGATAAACAGAATTTGTAGGTACCATGGTCATGCTGAGAGCTGACCATTTTTAGAATCTCGTTGCACACATGTGTTTGTTGTTTTATGATCTGGAAATAAACATATATTTAATTATATTTAGAACCAGAAAACCCCGACGTTATTTTTCATAATTTGCTCATCAGGACTTTGTACACCAGATGTTGTTCTCAAACAACTTTGGTTGATGATGATTTCCTTCACTTCCGTTCACCCCTCTCCCCGAAAATGTACCAGAACCTCGAAATATATATGTACATAGATTATAGCAATTAAAGAATTACTAATATAGTAGAAGAGGCAATTTTATAAGGGCAGGGTAGACGAGATTTTAAATTCTATTCCTGGTTTTCTACTGTAGTTAATTAATAATACAAAGGCTTAAGGATTTTGATATTAAATGAGTACATAATCCATTGGCATCAATGCGCAACACAACAGTGAGAGCATTGGCGAATATGAAGATTTCTCTAGATCTAAACAATGAATTAAGACATTTTGTATATGGTACACAGATAATTTGGATAGTCCAAAGCTATCGAGAAAAAATGGTTTTCATAGTTAGGTATTTTTATTGATATCAGTTTAGTACTTTCTAATATTAAACAGGCATAACGCTTTTTAATTTAGTACAAGTTTATTACAAGGTAAAGAAATACAGTAAAATTTACTTTATAGTGGTTAGTAAAATTTTTTGGATCGAACAGAAGAACCAAACCAAGAGAGATTACATCACGATTCGCGGTCATCTCTCTAGGTATATTGTTTGCGATAAAATATACCGGTGTTTTGTTTTAACTTTATTCTTCTTTACGTGGCGTAATAACCGGTTCTACGAGTATGTGGAATATATGTACACTTTATACCTACTGAAATTTTCAATAAAATGTCCGAGAACTTCATAAATTGCTTTAGAATGATCAGCATATATAATTGTTTTAAAATGAAAAATAAGTACGTTTTGTTATACCTCAATCTCACATTCGAATACTCCTAAAGTTGAAATTAAAAGCCGTCTTTAAACGTTTGTTACCCCAGAGTGGGGGTGAGTGTCTGCTTCACATTTAAGATATCCTGAGTTCCAGCCTCGCCTAGGATGAAATATCCGAATAGCATTCTGTCATCTTGTTTCGGAGTTTTCGATAATCTTTGGAAGATTAATGCCAAGTGGCATTTTATACATTTAATTTTACTTATTTAATTACTCATGATGCAACGCCCATATTAGCTTTCCGGTTAAAGGATAAACTCACAAAAATGAGGGGGTATGTCTATGGCAGGAAAAGTATGTTTACTGGTGAAAGACATATAGAAAGGGTTGAGTGATTTCTAGAATAATCCTGCATACACGCACAAACATACGCATACACACATATTGATATAAGAAAACCTTTCTTGAAACAGTAGCAACTGTTTAATTTATTTTCAATTGAAAATCTAAAGGCACCTCAAACTCGTCAAAATGTGATTTACCTGGCGTTTTCCTCTGCACCCTTCACTTTATGCTCTTCGCATAAAGGAAATACTGTACAACGTCAGGAGGCGTTAACGTTGTTTTGTCTACAGCATAGAGACCATATCTTAGAAGCGACCTGGTTCTCCCTTGGTACAACTTGAGACGTGAGAATATAAAATGTTTTTGCACACATAGACGATTATATTAAGTTAAAAAGGATTTTTTAGACGTTCTTCATCAATATAAAAGAGAATAGTTAAGGGAGGTAAGTCTGAGGATTGTTTCGCACATAGATGCAAAAAAGTCTGTGTGAAAAGTCTACGAATGAGAAACGTTTTAGAATTTCTTAAGCGCAAAAGCCTCTTAAGCATTCACGATTTTCTTCCCTTTTCTCCCATCTCTTTTATGCGATGAATACGCATGCACGATCCATATGCATGGATGCAGATTTTGCATAAAGGGAATTCTAGCATAATGTTTTAATTATTTCAGAGAACGCCAGAAACGTGTTGATGATGTGTCAGGTCAAAAATAAATCCAAATACACTTTAATAGCGTTACTACTTCTTTCTTACTCTCTCCCCCCACTCTCTCTTCTGCTCTAGCTTTTTATCATTGTAACGATATAAAACTTTCGTCAAGGCCAATTTAAATTGCTGGAAGCTATTATTTCTTGTGATGCCCCTGAATTTATCGCTGTAATGTAATATAAGAGAATCTCATTTGTCCTTCCGTGTCTAAGCGCAGGCATTTTGACTTAATAAAGACATATGTTACAAGTGATCTAGCACCGTGTGACTAATATAATTATTACTGTGCCTTCCGTTACTTTGCTATTATGTATATCATTAATTGGGACAATATTTATGCTTGGTAATGTAACATATATACATTTTTACTTTCTCTACTACGTATAGTAAGTAGGGGAAGTATTGCATTCCACCCAAAAATTCGATACCGAGATTTCACCGGAAATACATGTTTTGAGACCTCCTGAATCCAAAAAAAGCATTTTTGGAAACATGTCCGTGTGTGTGTCTGTGTGTGTGTGTGTGTGTGTGTGTGTGTCTGTGTGTGTGTGTGTCTGTGTGTCTGTGAACAGCATAACTCAGAAACGAACAGTCGTATAAGTACCAAACTTGGTATTTAGGCACAGTATCTTCCAGAGATGCGACACGAAGGTTTTCAAGAAAATCCCCCCACCCCAGACTACCCTTTACATGGAAGATTTTTCGAAAATTTTAATTTTCTCAAAAATGGCTCTAACGATTTTGATGAAAATATCATATGTTTAAGATAATGTCATGAGAAATGAAATGCATATCTTGAATTTTCTGGGAATGTCTCCAAAAGTATTCTTCATTGTGAACGACTTTTGCATAACAGGTAAACCATAAGAGATAGACAAAATTTTACTACACAAAAAATGTAGATCGCGTTAAAATACACAACTTATGTCATATGCATTTCTTTTGTTGAGTGAACCGTTTTCGAGATATTGCTTGTTATTTCCTTAAATTTTACAATACTTATACTTTTTCTCAAATTCGTTATTCATATTTTTTATGTCCTGGACATGCAAAGAGAATGGAATGCGCCACATAGCAAGCAGCGTTAAAATATTTGACTATCGCTTAAAAGCTACCATATTTCCCTTGCATCTACAAGAAAATTACCAATAAGATTGAAATCTCGATATCTCGATTTATCTGATTATCTCGGTAATCATATCTCCATATGATTATCTGAAGCATATGGAAAATAAGCGTTTGTAAAAATAGTTTGTACAAGAGTAGAGAAAGTCATGTGAGTGTAACACATCAGATTTTTTACAACATACTAGTCGTCCATGATGTGAGTGCGTGTGGTAAGAAGAGGAAAACTAAACGGTTACGAAACCGCTGGACGGGTCATCTGAAGGACAGTCAAGTAAAGGAAACATTCGCAGTTCCGCGATGGATTTTTTAGGGAGGTTGAGGTCTGCAATTATAGTACTGTTTCATTGTGCGACTGTACATTTCACTATAGCCTTGTCCCTCACTCTCATCTGATCCCTACTTAATTGGCAATACAAAACAGTGGCGCCTTCCCTCATATCGCAGCCGACTAGCACAAATCTGAAATAAATGCAGCTGTTGCTTTTAGAAGTTATTCCATGTAAATTTTCTGAGTAAAACTATACAGTTCCTAAGTTACATTCTTTATTTTATGGAAATCGTACAAATATGTTAAACACATTCTTGTTTCGTTGTTATAAACAGAATTATACCCACATATGTTTCAAATACAAATTTCCAAATATTTAATTGTTCCTGGTGGATATCTATACATTGGGATAGATATCTTATCTAAATTCATTTAAATTTTTTTATTTAAAATTTAACTCTATTGTAGTTCCAAATATAATGAAATTATACATATATATATATATATATATATATATATATATATATATATATATATATATATACATACACAAAATCAAGTCATTTCAAGCTTAATTCTATTTGCATACTATGATACAAGTATGATAGTATCATACTCTCATACTACTTTTTAGTAAAAGGTTACTAAACTTTTAACTGTATACCCAAATGAGACTCAAAACATAATCTGTATACATTTTAAGTGTTGTAAAATTTCAATAAAAATAAATGAAACTTTAAACCACAGTTTCACACTAAGCTATTTTTGCGGATACCATAAGTTTTTTGTTTACATCAGGATTAAAGGCAGGAAGCATCTACTTAGATGCTCTAATGCATCTGTGATGTTTTAAAGCCACCAACGCACCAAAAATGTGAGGCTGGAAGCTTCATTATGTTCCGCTCATAATAATGTAGAGATTTCCTCAGCATGTGCGAAACGTGTTGTATCCCGGGTTTAAACTACTAATGAGGTTCAAGAAGGGCGTGTAAATTGAACCCTTTGAGCCAGTGGATAGGCTATACGCTCTTCCTTCACCCCTTCTCAAACCGACCAAGGCTTCTTCTCAACGTTGTAGTCCCTCCTCAGGTTCGTTATGCAAATTCCCTCTTTTAATGCTGAGATAGGTTAAATGTTCTTTTTCACTGAATTTGTTTCATTTTGAACCCTACTATGTTTTTTTTATATTTCCACTGTGAAAGTTATATGGTATTCTAAGCTGATTTCCAATGATAACAAATGCACAGAATAATATTTAGAAACACTTATCTAATATTTCTTCAAAAAGAAGTAGATATGCCTTACACCATCACAACTATCTGAAATAACATGCCGTGAAGGCACCACAGAAGGTGTTTCGTTACCATCATTCATAAGGCCTTAGAGGAAGTAAAAGATGATAATAAATGTATTCTCTTATGCTCCTCTAAGTAGGCTGGAAAGAAAATAAGCAAGAATTTAATCTGCCCCTATCAATACTGGGGTTGTCTTGCTGTTGTCATGGAGATAATAATAGAATTCCATTAAAGGAGGTAGAAAATAACATCTTCAACTAACCAAATAAGAGTGTTTTGAATTGTTCTCTGCTCATAACTCGCTCTGAATGGAAAAGCAGAACCACAATAAAAGGCTCAAGGAAATAATTACCGAGCCTGTGAAACCTGTCTTCAATTTTACTCGCATTGCCACAATTGTGCGCTTGGAAGTCTTTAAAGCTCGAAGATGACCCTTTAAAAAAAAGGAAAAGAATAAGTTTTAGTTTCTATGAAGCACGCCATCAAAGTCAAAAACCTTTGAGGTAAATCATGGTTTCCAAACAGCGTAATGTTTCTTATTTATCATATGAGTTATATGTAGTATGTGTGCTGCATAGTCGACCATAAGTGCGCTTGAAGGAGAGTGCCACGTCATCAAGGCTAGGGATTAAGAGTGGAGTGAGGAGCAAGGCGATAGGGGAATGTACGGTTGCAAATGAAAAGAGCTTTACATTTGGAGGCCACAGTCTCATTCATTAGTAAATCGAACTCAGAGCTTCGGATGTTTTCTTTACCTGACTATCATTCCGGTGGCCCGCCCACTTGTTCCGTAACTTGCTTAATTCGCGTTCCCTCCGAATGTAATCATATCGTGGTCGTCAAATAATCCGCAATTCAATTTTCGTCAACATTAAGCTCTTGAGAGGTAAGTGGTGAATAATCACGAATTTTCAAATATGTTATAGCACTGCAATGTTAATTCAATAAAGCTTAAACATACAACAAAGAATTTGTTAGAATTATTGCTACGCAAGAAAACCGTTGCATATAACCTCCTTTGGTTAGAGTGTTTTAAATTTTTTTCTGAAAAAAATGCAATGAAAATTAAGGATTTTTGAGTTATTGGAATCTTTGCCGCTCGGTAAGTAAAACATAGGAACTATGAATGGAATTTGTTTTAAAATTGCCAAAGATAGGATAACAGTGTTACTTACCACTGGTATAAAATGTTTGGCTAGGATATAGTATTCCCCTTTAGGTAAGCGGTAGAAAAAGTGGCTTTTTTAAAGTAACCACTAAAGCTGTTGGGCTTATAGTCAGGACATGAGTATGCAAAAATTGTTTTGCAATTCGCAGCTATTAGATAGCATTGCTCACGCATTAGAAATATAACTTAATTTAATTCGATTCTCAGAATTAGTTAGCAAAGTTACGAAAATGATTTAAATGCGGAGTGAAAGTCCTCACAGAAGCAGCGTAGTAGCCCTATGATACAAAATGGGAAGAAGGTAAACAATCATTAGCAAACGGGTATGCCAATAAAATATTAAATGCAGTTACAAAGCAAAGGATATGTATCATGACAAATTAAAGCATAATTCAGGAAGTACTCAGAAGAAAAGAGTACATATTATATGAAGATTTGGCTGAGAACTGGTGCAGAGAGGGACTGTGAAGTACAATTGGTATGTTCGGTTGTGTGGCATAGGGATCATTAATATTATCGCGTTAATAAATAAATGTGAGGAAATTTCTGACATTTTGCTTACTTAAAATGCATCCTCCAGCTATCTTCCTTTCCACATCTGAAAACATCCTTAGTTGAGCTAGTCAAGCGTAACAGATACATCGCACTTCCTACCTGCAGATGAACTAGATAATTTCTTCTCAGAGATTGATACTATGACAGGAAGATATCAGTAATTAAATAATGAAGTAATAGTAAGATGGAGAAATAAGTGAAATAAATAATTTCTATACATTAATTCAATGCATAATACAATAAACCTGAGTAAAGGATTTGTCGGAAGAAAAAGTTCATTAGCGTATCATGTTAAGCAAAGTCATTCGTTACAGCCGAGTAGCGAACGCGTTAGCCTAAACGTTCATGGAATGCAGTTAAGGGGTGTGTTCAATACACGTGTGTAAAGTCACGTAGGCCGAAATTCTGTAAATTAGAAAGGGAATGAAATTCTGATCTTCGAGTAAGGCTCCGCATAATAAGAGTGTCAGATATGCATGCATATGTAGGTTGAATCGCGCATGTAGGAACGATGGTAGGGGTAGCAATAGGCGGAGCTTAAGTTAAGAAAAGAGCGTATATTCTAAATCAGGCTTACTTGCCAAATCATGTATTTACTCGTGCGACGGCTGTTGTGATTATTCGTGTGGTAGTTAGCTTCGCTTTACGTGGTGTAGCGCCTAGTGACACGCTTGAGTGAGAAAGATTATGCGGATATTGCGAAGGATCTTTCCCAGTAACTTACGGTAACTGACACTTTGATTCATTATTGTTACGGAAATAATTTAATTCTTTAATTCAGTCGGTACTCCTTTCAAACAGAATATGTGAGTCAACATTAAAATTTATCAGCTAACTAACTGGTGCTGTACTTTCACATTACACTCACGCATATCCTGAGACCACTGAAGCAGCTGGCGGACCAGAACTAGCTAGGAGATGACGACACCGTAGAACTCAACAACAAAGAAGGTAACATTAATCGTTGCCTAAATGAATGCAACTTCGAGATAGCAGCATCAACATGAGAAAAAAAGGCCGCGGCCTCAAAATTGTCGCAACTGCGAACGGCTTTAAGATAGACATAGTTACGGTATTGTGACTCCTCGGTTATCACACAATAGACCCCGGTTCACCGACTAGTCAGTTGGAAGGATAAATATTCTCACCCAGCGTAAACACTAGAAGCGTTTTCGGGAGATAACGGGATTGTTCTGGAACCGTGAGCCACTTAGTGAGTATGTTTCTGATGCGACATAAAGTGCTGGCAATTCGGGATGTTCTCAGCGAGGCTGCGAAGATAGTTGTGACGTACAGCGTGAGCTTAGAGAAGTCTTGTGTTCGACTCTGCAGTGAGTGAAGCGGAAGGAAGAAGAGACTGCTTCACGCCTATTGCGCCGCTATGTTGCAAGAAAGTTGTAACTGTTTTACTGAAAATGAACCAGGAAGTAATTAACACAAGGATTTAGTACACTTCTTTAGAATAAAACCACTAACCTTCTTGCAGCTGAATAACAACAAATATATTTATGCAAAGGTTGAACAGCGTTAACAAAGACAGTTGCACTTGCCATATTCTCAATATAGATTTCAAATTCTGTCCTTCTTGCACCATATTTGCCAATTTAATATCATTTTAAGGTTCCAAAACACGTATGAAGCCGCTCTAAGTGAAATATAATTTAAGCGCTCCACACATAAGAAACTGAATTTGCAAAGGTACCAGAATAGTATTAAATAATTATGACAAAGCCGGAAGAGTGTGGAGCCGATCGCTTCCAAGACACAGACTGCAAAGAAGTCTTTCTCAATCGGTGGCTGAAAACGAGGTCTTTTTGCTTCTTTTGGTCGTCGGCTCACCCTCGAGGCACACACGGAGGGTAGGTCAAATGGGATAACGTAGCCTGACCATAGCGACTTCTATCCTGGCTGACAGCGCGCATTCTGGCGAGAGCTGAAAAAATGTCCTCCAGCCAATAACTTGTCCTGTTACGGTGGCTGTTGCACTGAATATAGCAGGGGCCAAGAACTTATTGTCAATGCCATCTCCGCGTAAGCGGGGGGCCGTTTTAGGAAACAAGATATTGGCCTCATGAGAAACCCCCCACGGTTTGGAGAGTCACTTGGTTGGCGCTGAAGGGGGACTTGTGCTCCGGGTCTTGTCCTGGTAGACCATCGCTAAGCATTGTCGATGAACCCCAAGTAGTTCTTGTGTTAACTATGGACTGTGCCTGCTAATATAGCTACTCAACAACCTGAGGGAGGAGAGTCATAAATTGCTCAAAACTGCATCATATACATTCTCTATTTCGTTAATAAAATAAATGTTTAAATAAAATACATTTTCGATAACTATATTGCTGCAGAGTAGGCTACTTTATGTCCAGAATCCCATTGAAAAGTTTATATTTGTCTCTCGTTGTGTGTTCCCCTACGTAAATTCGGCCAAGGAGCTTGATCCATCGTGGTTTGAACCTCGAGCTAAAATAGAGCAATGCAGGTTACAGCTAACTATAATGCACATATTTCGAATTAGGAAACGCATAGCTGCACATATTATGTTCCCTACCACTATCTATATTTAGAGGAAATGTTGTATTCCACACAACATTTTGATATTGATAATTGACCATATATACTCTTTTTAGGGTTTCTTAAACACAATAAATTAGAAAATGTTCCATGGGTTTGCGCGCGCGTAATGTGGCTCATAGCAAACGCAAGTTTCAGCAAACATGCTTCCGCAAACTTGCCGTTTGCAAGATAACTGCAAATGTGTGGCCATATGGCCACGAGCTGCCAATAACTTTATTGTTTGAACATCGTATGTTTTACTCCTTGAGTGACGCAGTACATATCTCAGAAGTGTCAGTAGTTATGTTGTACTGTATTTAAAATGGAAGTTTATAGCTACGAAGAATATGCGGACATGTATTTCATCTATAGTAGGATTAAAAGTAATGTACGGGAGACTGCAGGCTTGTACAAAAAACATTCCATTCCAAGACACTTCGGAAGTTGCACATTTGCAGGAGTCCATCGTTTCTCAGAGAGAGAAGGGGAGTTTTGCAGATGGTATCTGAGCAGGTAGGCCTGCACGCATTATACCTTTGGTTGAGGATGTGGTGTTGCAGACAGTACAACTCTATCCATAAACTTCGAACGAGGAGAATTGCCACATTACAAGTGCCTGTACTAAGACACTAGTGTGTAGAGAATTTTATATTGCAATCGCATACCTTTACCACCTCCAAAGACTTCAGTGCCTTAGTGCTTTGATCCTACGGTGACTCTTGTCTTTGGATGCAACAGCAGTCTGCAGACAACTCTCGTTCTGCAAGTGAAATGTTATTCACAAACGAGGTGACGTTCACTATGAATGTATTTCTTATTACCATAATTCACATGGTAAACCCACATGTTGCTTGAAGCTCTGCAAAGCATAATTTCTCATTGAATGTGCGGTTATGCGTAATAAATCATCGTCTCATTGGGCCATACATTCTTGCAATAAAATGGAGAAATGGCTGGAGATATGTTCAGTTTCTGTGGCTGCATCTTCCAGGCTTGCTTAAGGATGTTCCCCTTGAACAAAGTCAGAGTACGTGGTACATGCATGAGGAAGCACCGGCACATTTTGCTACTGCAAGACGACATCAGATATGGACAAGACGGTGTAGGTCGAGGCAGACCTTATGCATGCTCACCAACAATCCCGACAAGATCCGGGAGTGTTCGAAAGTGTTACTGCAGAAATTAGTACAGTCTGCCCTCCTCTGCAAGCATACACCTTGAACACCACCTTTAATGAGTAAATACCTATAGTACCTAATTGCAAAACATAATATAAGGTAATAATTTAAATGCTTGTTAAGGGAAGCCACGAGGGAAATTTTAGCCACATTAGATGGAAAATTACATAGAAATCTGTATTTCAAATTTATTTTCTACTTACAAAGGCAGATTTTTATACGAATCTGTGTCGGGGCCAGCCATTTCCAATTCTCTTGTAAGCCCATGCAAGTGTACCCGTATTTACTAGGGCTATTTTGCTCCTTTTGCATGCATTGTCCTCATTATTTTGCGTTATAAATCATGATACATCCTGTATTGCCATGACAAATGTCTAATTTTCTGTAAACATTCTGTGACCCTCCCTTTATTTCCTTAATACTGTATAAGTGTATACCTGTTTTTTTAACAAGGACATCTTTAGATATAGACAAAAAGTTAATAGAGGAAAATATTAAGCTCATTAAGATATTCAATTTCTCATATTTTTTCATAGTGTTAGCCATTTTCAAAATATACTATATTGCAACTTTAGTCCTATCATAAGCGTCATTTAACGGACATACTTGAAAATTAGGAATTGTTGCTCCCCTTTCTTTTCTTTCCTTTGCCAGTGTTCGTTACCAGGAATTAACATTTGGTGTGTTCTTGCATGTTGAAAATTGCTTACATAATTTGAAGCAATTCATATAAAACCTAATGTGGTTAGAATAATAAATTTGTATATAAAAGTTATAATTTCCAATATGTATATATGAATTTTCATAGGTAGAGAATACCTTTCTAATATTTTTAATGGATTTAAATCAACCAGAAAACATATAATTTATAGCAACTCAATATGTCAGCACTAAAAAGCACTTATCTGTTATTTCATTCCTTAGAAAAGGAACTCCGCCATTGAAGAAAGATCAAAACGGTATCTGAGGTTTTCGTGAGCAGAGAGTATGCAGTTATATTCAATGGATAGAAGGAAAAGGTATATAATTTATTAGGAAATATCTATTTTCTCAATTCTTTCTTCCTAGCTTAGTGTTATGATATTATTCGCTGCTTTTTTGTTAAAGATTAGGAAATTATGAAAACGTAGCTTTGATCGGAGAAACTTCTTATATTATGAAGTCAGTATAACATTTTGCTGATTCCCATTTCGCACATAGGGGAAAAACTCAAGGAAAATGTATCCTCCACATTGATATTAAATAAATTTATTGATTTCATGATTAGGTCAGCCAAAGACTTGAATCATATCACGCTAATTGTTAGACCACGTCCACTACGTATGATAGCGTAGAGTTAAGAATCCAATTAAACTGCTATGTCATTGTGCAATTTAATTACATCCAACAAAATTGTTACTTCAAATACAATAGCAGATCAGAATCGATAAAGCCTGTAGCTATTTTGAAGTTTACAACAATATACCTACTTGTATTTATTAATTTAGCTATAATAATAATTATTACTAACCTTTAAGAATTTGTCACTGCAGATTCGTACTATTTTAATGAAGATAAACCCTTTGAAGTGAGCTGTAGGAAAATGAGGTTTTTTTAGTTGCCGTATTAGCTTCTTTTATCTCATACATCAAAACATTAACTTTATTGAATAATTAATCATAAGACCGAAGAAATAATAGGTATATATTTATTCCAAACATAATATTCACTTTAACTTGTGCATTCTTTTAATTTATTTTGATGTTACAGTTTTATTAAACATGGCCTTTTTAAATCATGTTTCAGTAAAAGCGTGCAAAAGTTTTACCGTAAATAGAGAATGTAGAACATTTCCTGTCTATGGAACTTCAGTCTGTGAAGCCAGCTTAAGGAGATACGAAGGCTCTGAAGTACAGGTAGAACCTGTTATATATGTTTTCGTTTACCTCTCTTTCAAAACTTGGATTTGTTAAATCGCAGTTCCAACGTCACATGACAAAGCATGCTATGAATCAATACAACCGTTCATTCTTTTCAAAGAGTACGTTGCATACGGCGAGTGATTCAATAAGCAGCACTAGTTGCAATTACATCTCCCGTGCAACGGCAAGAGTAGGGTCCACCACATGTGTTCAAGCATCCCTTTTTCTTAAAAAAAAGGCAAGATAAATTAAACTTTTCCTTATGTTAAATATTATCAGAAATTGTAAGATCGAGTGTACGACTATTACTATGTGCCCCTTTTGTTTGATTCCAACGACCCAATCTCCTGAATCCCCGATTTACAGAAATAAATCCTTTGGGAAGTCATTTGTTTTACAGCCTTTCAGTGGCGAGGACGTTGCTACGTGCTTCCTCAAAGAAGTTGCATGTGCCACCTCTGAGAAACTGTGCCCGCATTAGCTATCCTACAGTTTAAACGGCTTAAACGAGTTTGTCCTTGAGTAATAGCGATAGGGCAGTGCCATCTTTGAACAAGAGATGAACGATAATATCGATCGTAGATTACCTGAAAACTCTCCTCCATATTTTAAAGCAAAATCTCCTTAAGCGGTCTTCGCAGCCCATAATCTCTCCATTTTAAAATGTGCCGTAGAGCAACCCCCATTTAATTTTGACACTTTTTACTGACACATCCCTTATACGTCACGTTCTCTTCGCTCTGATGCAATTCTAAACTTAAACGTTCTCCTCGCAAAGTAAACGATGTAGCTGTATTATGTGTTTAGGTTCGTGTAAATAAAGTATTTATAGTTTATGAAACTCTGAATCCAATAACTTCTATGTCCAGACGCTTTCTTGAATAAAGGTATTTGCACCTATTAGGTTATTGCGTCACAATCACTGAGATTTAGAGGAATGCTGTATCGCAGACTGCTGTCGAAAATGTTTGCCTGCCTTTGGAAGCTATATACGTATCTCTTATTCGCCACAGATGTTGTAAAACTGTGTTTCTATAACCAATATCTTATATATTTTGGGGTTTTCAAGGTTATAAAACAGAAATTCAGGCAAAATTGTAGAAGTTGCTCACCGACATTGTAGAGATACTTAGTTGATGAGTTTACTTTACTGGTGTCTTCGAAACCAAATGCAGGTTAGTGAACAAACACGCTTCATTTTCGTTTTCAGCTCTATACTGCAATCAAGAATGTAAGGAAACAAAGCTTTTATGCCTGCTACTTCTTCAGCATCATTGCAATTCGAAACTTCCAATGATGCGTTGTGTAACTTAAAATCATAAAGACATCTTTATGACCACGTTCCATAATTTGAAATGGTTTTGAAATTCGGATTTCTTGGTAATGCATTAGTAAATAACGTAATGAAAAAGTCTATTTTGTAACATGTAAAAACAAATTGAATGAATTATTAGTAATAGGAATTCATAAAATTTACACGGTAACATGTAATATAATAATATCACGTTTTTAGGAGTGGTAAATTTCGGACAGGAAACCTTTGGGATATAACCTTAGCATACTGAGCGCTTTCGCCATGAATCAATAGCGTATGAGATACTCATTGTGTGAAAAATGAATAGCTTTTTGTAGGCTCTAATTATTATCATCGTGTTCTGTTGTCACTTTTCCTATGATTTCAATTGGTTTTATAGCAGTTATTCTAAGAGCAATCAAACCTCTCATGGAACTGATATAAAGCTTTAGTGCACTCTGCTGTCAGCAATATTTAAGCGGACGGAGAAGCTCCTAATGAAAGCTAAGGACATTCCGTTCCTATAGGCTTGCAACTTGCGACGCCTTTATTCGCCAGTTCGTGGTATGATTATTTTGTCGTGTTTATTTAGATTAAGGGTCACGTGGAAACCAAACCCGATAGTCACCGATCAGGGTGATCTACCTTGATCCGCTCGCATCTTTGCTGGTATTTCAAAAGCGAAAGTACTTGCTTGGGAAGATTACATTTTCAATTCATTTTCAAGCGATAGCTCGAAACCGCCGTTTTTTGTAGCATAGTTATTACGAAAAATGTTTATAAAGGAAGTTTGTCTAATAAAATTACAAATAATCATTTATAATCATTATGCATTCACACAGAATAAGCCACTTAATTTGTGCAAAAATGGCTGACGAAGGGAGAAAATGCTTCTATCCTTTTTGGTTGTTTGTAATATGTATATACGTCTATGAATTGCATATCAGAAAGAACGTAGTAACTTCCCTTCCAGCTTGCGTGTACTGTTTTTCAGTAAATACAATAAATTAACACCCTTTGTTTAGCAAGACAGGCATTGCTTTGAGTATGGGAGACAGTATCGAATGTGTTTTGTTACTACAAACTTCAATTCTTAGGAACCATATACTGGACTTGAAATTAAGATATAATTTTTTCCCTGCTTTTGCATATGTTCAAATTAAAGCTACTTACATCATAGAAATAATGAAAACATTAAATGTGCTTATCCACTCTTCCTTTAAGCATAATTAATATAATCATCCTTTAAATAAATAAATCTTAATTAACAAATTAAAGCAATCTCAACTACAGCAACTTATCCACAACACTGCATACAACTTAGAACCTTCAACGAGAACACAGCAATGACATTTTTGGGTAAGTGAACCAGAATATAAATGCAATACGTTGAAGAAATGGGACTTATTATATATTTAGAGTGAGTTATTACACATGGCTTTCGGAAGAAGTGTAAAACATTCCCTATATGTATGGTAGTTCAATGGCTCGACTGGCCTTATCAAAAACGAATAAGAGTGCGGAGGCCACCGAAGCCAAGCAGCCGCTTACGGGGAAGCGGGGAAGCCCGGCCAGACGAAAAGGGAAGACCTTACGAATGCCATAGGGGACGGAAATGCTAAGATTCAAACCAAAACTCCGAAACGAAGATAGAAATGGAACGGCCCAGGAAATATTTCCCAATATAAACAGTGACATAATTAAAAAGATAACTTTCACTGGCTTTATTCCATGAAATCCATAACTATTAACCATCAGTTTTCACCAAATAACGAACATAATAAAAAACAAGCACTAAAGTATTTTCTTCTTACACAGATCTTATCAACTGATAACACAAAATACCTCGAAACGTTGCAAAATTGAAAAAGGAAACAAATAGTCAAACGTTAACTTAAACAAAATTTAAATTTAAAATCATAAATACTAAACCCAAGTCCTCAAAAATATACTTCTAAGAGAAAATTATCACAGAAAAGCGAACTTTAACTGATCAAAACAGAAAAAAAGATTAATATTAAAAACTCGAAAACAAAGATGGCTTATTTAACATGTCCTCTCAAGGATGCCTTACATTTTGTTTTAAATTTGTGCTTTATCAATTTATCTCAGTTGAACCCATAACCATTAACCACTAGTTTTCACCAAATAACAAACATAATAAAAAACAAACACTAAAATGTTTTCTTATTGCAAAATTGTTAACAACTAGTAACACAAAATACCTCGAAACGTTGCAAAGTGGAAAAAGGAAAAATTAATCAAACACTAACTTAAACAAAATTTAGCTTTCAAATCATAAATACTATACCCAAATCCTCATAAATATATTAGTAAGAAAAAATTTCCAAAAGATACTTTAATGATCACAGCAAAGCAAACTTTAACTTATCAAAACAAAAGATTGATATTAAAACCTCGAAAACAAGGATGGCTTATTTGGCATTTCCACTTAAGGATTTCATAAATTTTGTTTTAAATTTCTTCTTTATCAATTTAGCTCAGTTGGACTTTGCGATCTCGGTTGCTGTTTTGTTATGTTGGACTAAAGCGGTGAATCTGTGTTTACCTTGGACGATTCATTCTTACTGTTACGTTTAGCTGCAATAAGCACTTTGAAAGCGAAAATTTTATAAAAACTATCATCACACAATAAATGAACCTGCAAGCTCAGAACAATAGTAATAGAAAAATTAATATTTAATCTACAGACGTTATACACCGATTAATTTTTGGGTGGCTATAAGAACAAACATCATCAGTGCTATCATTTTAAGTAGAATTCTACATTTTTCTATATATTTTCCAGTTCCATACAGTTACAAAAGTGGTATTCCAGGAAAGCATTATTTTGCATATTAAAGCTGCCTTCGTAGAAGAAACAATTTTATAACAATTTACAAGTGTTATAATAACATGATGCCAAATTCTTCCATGTACAGTGGAATGGATGCGTATCAACTATGACTAAAAAATAAACCTAGAAAATGTGATATGTTCACAGGGTATCATCTTGCTTTTTCTAATACACAAAAAGTTTGGGAAGGGTGTTGTAATATAAGGTATTTGAATTGCACATGCATTTATTGCGAAGAATCTGTGCCTTCAACTACCAGATATAAAAGTTTGGCAAAAAACAAAATCGACAAGCACACACTTAAAACTATGTATAATGATAGCCAATCACTTGCGAGTTGCCTGTGAAACGGTATATTTTGCCCTAAACTCCATCCACCGCAATCAAAATACACAAACAATGAGCGGAAAGCCTTTCTTTACTTATGGAGAAATACCAGGCATCTATCAAACGACGCCCAGCAATAATAACGCTGCCAGCAAAATTTGGAAAAAGAACTCTCCTTTTAATTAGTAAAATCGTATCGATAAAAAAAAGAATCAACTGCTAAACATTAGCAACACTAGCAAACACCAAAATCCAGGGAAATGCTTCCACTCCGGGACGAACTTCTATCCAGCAACCACACCGTAG
Organism: Deroplatys truncata; assembly: GCA_030765065.1. NCBI lineage: Eukaryota > Metazoa > Arthropoda > Insecta > Mantodea > Mantidae > Deroplatys > Deroplatys truncata. Next base: position 178,134,103 of record CM060977.1, on the reverse strand, counting down.
CTGCAATGTAGATAAAACCCCCTCCCGCTAGTCGCATAGGACAAAAGCACCGGCCACGGCCTAAAAACATAGAGAGAGAAACAACAATCGGAGCGACAACGAGTTAACCAAGGAGATAAACAAAACAGGGTACATAAGTGACGGGCTGAATATATAACCACAACATCCAGTACATCCAAAACATATCAGCACAGTAGAATGTATAAATACACTTCAGATGGGAGAATTCAGAAACGTTAGATATCCTGCGCTTCCGGAGAAGATCGCGTCATATTGTGGAAGGCACAGATAACATCCCTGAAAAAGCTCACGACATGATGAACGAAACGTTACCATCCAACAACAATACGACGGGACCTTCTCTGCAAGCTCACGTAGGCCGTGGACACGTTCGTACATACTCAGAAAAGATGCAACGCTAAAATTCTTGTAAAGTTGTGGTAGTATACACATTGACGTAGGATAAGAGAACTGGGCAGTGAGGGAATCGGATAGAGCTCAAGTTGAATCAAGGATATGAGATTTCTAAGAAGTGGAATCGGAAGCTATGTAGTATTAGAAATCAACTGGATATTTTAATTTAAATCAGAATATCGACAAAAGAACAAACCGATATAATAATAATAATCTTATACAGAGACACGGGATATCCTAGAAGACCACGGCAAGAATGCGTGATGAAGATGAATCTCAAAGAAGAACAAGAATAAACAAAGGAAATTATTGTTATATTTATTATTATTAATAGACAAAAAACAAGACAATAATGATTTATTTTATTTCAGCAGCCTTAGTTTGACCCCCCATCTCTGGAGAAGCTGCACTGAATTTACCGCAACACTGTTGGGAGTTCTTGCTAATCTCTAGCGTCAGATAGGTACTACCTGGGGCAGACGTATATCTGATTAAATGCGCCAGGGGAACTGGTGTTTGTTGCTGCTATCTGGATCAGAGCTAACACATACGTCAGAATGTACTATTAGCAACAGCTGCTCGACGAAATGAGAAAGTTGCGGTCGTGGTGCTTGTGGCATGTATCTAGTGGCTCTCAATCCAAATCCTGTATTGCGATTAATGTGTTTTTTCTGTGAGTATGTCTTTTCCTCTGTTATTATCCTAAAGTTCCTAATTATTAAGATAAATGCAAGGTATTTTACTGCCACTGCACAAAGGTTAAAGAAGCATGCATAACAGGGTACAGACAGGTGACTACAGAACTAAGACCGCCTATCATCACAAAAATTACAAGTACTTCAACTAAACTAATTTCAATTATATGAACCCAAAATTTCACCTCTCAACTAAATAGGAGAAAAAATGGATTTACAATGGGAGGCCTCCATTGGCAAATAACTAGCAATGTTAAGGAAAGGTCTTTATGCAACTAAAGACATTTAGACTTTCAACTACAAAGAAAGCTGCACAAAAATGTGTCAACTTGTAGCTATGCGAACTTGCTGAACTGAGTTGAGCTAGTGTAAAATTTGCTATATGAGAAACGAAAACGAGATTCATCAGCAATAATGTGCTATTGGTGTAACAATGTTGTAGCGTTTACGTGACTAAAGTTTGACTGCTATCAGTTATTGAGCGGTAAAATACAATCAAGCAGAGAAATAGTGTTTAAACTAAGAAGTCGTTAAGTGTATTGCACTTCGCTCTCCTAGTGTGGAATATATTAATAAATCTGAAGTAATTGGTAGTATAGTTAATTTAAATATGAAACAAAATCATAGTGTGTTCAGACAGCTAAAACGGTGTCCACGTTAAGGGTACGCGCAGTCAATTTCTAAATCTTACAGTTTCAACTAAATGCTTTAAGAATTTTGTCACATGTTGCTCTGCCTCACTTATAAATATGTTTTAAATTTCCTATAAATATCTTTAATATAGAAGCATTTTATGTTACTTTTATTATGCTAATTAATCAGGTGTTGGTACACGGAAGAAGCCCTAGCTTTCAAGAACTAAAGAATAAAAATACATTATTTAAATATAAATACACAAAAAATAAATTTTCTTCACACTTCTGGTAGTTTCAGAAACAAATGGTTAAATTCGTAGATAACATTTTTGTAAAATGTATCCGCAGTGGTCGAGCTAATGAATAATCACATAATATGTAAGAATTTGAGAAATTTAAAAGTGGAGCAAAAACCAAAGCTGATTTCTTAAATTCATTCTCTCTGAGTTTCCGCAGAAGAGTTGAAGAGGATTGTTACATTTTAAATTTCCAAAGATGTAAATTAAAAGGCATTGGTAGAAAACACATACCATTAGTTCATGGGTATTTAAATGGTCAGATGCTGAAGCTTTATAAGTCATAGAGTATGTATTGAAACGGAAGGTACAAAGTGTTTTTTGGGCATAAACATTAATTTTTGAACTTTTTTTAGGTTTGGCCATACTTCAACTATGAGTAGCCTTAACACATTATATGTATTTTGTGTTGGTTCGTAAAATAACATATAACTCTTGTAAAACTGAGAAGTAGCGTAACTTCTCATACTTGGGATAAAAGTCAGTTAGTGCTAACTGGAAGGCATGCTTCCTCACGACATTTGTTTTGATAACATTTAGTTTGACGAAAATATTAAATTGGAGATTCAACTCAATAAATTGCTGCTTATAAGCGCTACCTGATTGGCATGTTCGTGATATTCTATTTGAACTGCCGTTTTGTGAGATGTTGCTACTAAGTTTGTCCTTAGAATAAGGCAATAATACGATAGTGACACAGTGAAATACGAAGCGCTATCAAGCTACTTACTTTATTCCTATGATTAGGACTCCTTGGCTTGTTATCCATGATCTTGCATAATTTGCTTTGATTCCCTGAGTAATAATTAGGGTAGCGGATGTGAACACAGTGCCTTTATAATTTTCTCTCAGTGGTGGTCGGTATTTCATAAGTGTACCCTAGTAGTGACATTTGGGCCATAGTTAACTCATCAGTGATTGCAACTTGAAAGCGAAGATATATACTTCCAATCGCCGTCTAGTGGTGAATTTGCTACATCTAATTACACTGTCCAGTTTTGGCTAACGCACGTCCAGTGTGAAATCTTATTATATATAATAATAATGGCTTGCAGCACTGGGTTACGCTATGCAATTCTATTTGTTCCTCAGTAAGTCAGTGAGGGTCATGTCAACATTCAGCAGAGCTGACTGACTTATCAACAAATTGAAAAGACACAAGTAATCTAGACGTGCTTATCCAATCGCTCGGAGAGCATTCGAAAATGGCGCTGTTGTGTCAGTACCACGGAGTTATTGGGTACTCGATATGTACCAATGAAATCGTTTTATTTTGTTGTGTTGTATGAATTTTTTAAAACTAATCGCGAATTTTTATTTCTCATGAATGTACTTCCACGTATCATCAAAGAAGCACCTGAACCACTAACCTAACTGATGTTTTGGGCTTCTATCATTTGTCAAGAATAATTAAATATGCAAAAGACTTATCTTCTGGTCAAAAGAAATGAATCTTATATTTCAACGAAACGGATGACACGACATATTTTGGTATTAATTCAGATATTAAATGTACTTTTTTATGACGAACATTATTTTCTTAATATAAATGCCAAGTTTATAACTTGAATTTTCAAGAATTCAAAGGGAATGTCATAATTTATTACAAAAAGAAAGGGAAATGCCATTTTCATTAAACAAAGGGACAAAACTAAAATTTGTAACTTTTCAAATCATAATCTCTGAATATTCTTAGCATCAAAATGCCTTTTACCATATTGACATCTTTATTTTTGGAGTTGTATTGAAAATAAGGTATTTGCTGTGCTTCAGTGCATTGAAATTATTTTAAATAAATGAAATGAATAAATAAATAGAATCTGAATATTCTATCCTGGCACATTGTTACTACACCAGGACATACATTCAAACTTTACGTATATTCTCACAAACACATTTACATTTTAGGATACATCAAATTGTTCAGATAAAATAACTACAAACTACACAATGCCTTCAAAATAATAATATAATAACAAATAAATATAAAAGAAAGAAAAAATATAAATTATTAGATTGGAGTAAAGGCGTAAAAAAGGGAAAAAAACTTAATTACAATTCTATACTTATCTACACTTGCTGGAAACCAGCCAAAATGTACTGGTAGCTAGCACAAAACCGTCTACTAAACTTCTAATCATTTTAATAACTTTATTTATATTTATATTTTATTTAAAATTTTCTTTAATTAACTTTTTTTATAAAGTTAAAGTTATGTGTTTATAACATTCAATTGTTCTCATAGTAATTGATTAATTTATAGTAGTTCAATATTTTATTTAATTCACTTATACCTCTATTTATGCATTTGTGTGTCTATGTTTCTTTGTTTTCCTTATAACATTTTATTTAATCTGAATATTAATTTTCTATTGTCTCCCTTTAAAGTTTTTTATGTATAAATTTTTAAATTTTATCATTATATATTAAACCATTACCTGGTTTCACCAAACACTAAACCTTATTTCTTCCTTCTTCTATCACAAAATATCTACTCACTTTATCCCATACTTCACTTCCGGCACATCCTCCATTTTATTCTAACACCAACTCCACCTCCAACCTACATAAACCCAAAATTCCCCTCCTATCAACATACTCACATCTCCATGCATTTAACATCACGATAACTCCATTCACTATCCTTCGCAAACCACATTAAACTACTCCTCCGATGGCAAACCTGCTACCTCCTCCTCCAAAGATGGCGAAAATGCTGGTTACTCCTCTAATAATGTTAAACCTGCTCCCCAACACTACCATTATCTTTTCTCCTTTCCTCTTCTCCCTCCATCCTCATTCTATAATCACCACATTTCTCTCCTTCCCATCGTCTTAATTAAAATATTGTCTCTACCCATTCCTCCTCCTCTTCATTCTCCATCAATAACAACATTTATAAACTAACAATTTCTTCACTTATACTTCTATCTTCTCCCTATCTAAATTTTGAGTTATTTTTCTAATCCTCTCAGATATTCTAATGTTCTCTCTCCCTCTCGGTAATTGGTCTCTTCTTACTTTTGTTAATATATCTTTTTCGCACGCTGTTCTGCTTACTTAATTTGCTAATTGTTGTAAATATTTAATTAAATCAGGATACCTTAAAATTGTATACAGGATATATCCTCCTAAATGTTTCCTTTCTTCTAATACATGTTGATTGATCTATTACATTCAAATACTGTATGTTGCGGTGCATCCTTAATTCCACATCTATCGCATATGTCGGCATTTGTTCTGTTAATTTTGTTCCCATACGTCTTGTATGGACCATATCCTGTAAAAAGGTATATTAATCCTTTTGTTGGTTATATGTCTGTTAGTCGTAATCTTTTTTTAACATCTGAAAATAGCTGAAAAGCTCTTCTTCGGTCCTCCATTTCCTCCCACTTATGCCTCCATCTTGTCTTCAAGTTTTGCTTAATATCTAATAAAGTATTGCACTTTACTCCAATTACTTATTTACCATTTGGATTTATTTATTTATTCTTTTTAAATAATAGCTTTTTCATTACCGATATTTACGTAGTTACACATACTTTCCAAGGAGGCCATAAACTTGGCTTTTGTTTAAATCGGGGTTGACCAACTTTACTTTCAGTGCCTAGAGGTGGAAATTATTTTCATTGAAACATAAGGTGGTTTTCTTGGGCCTTGATTTAAGCTGGAATATTGTTTTACCTACTTATTTCGCTTGCATTTTAAGCATTAGCAACAAAACTGCAAAATCATAAATGTATATGGACCGCTCGATGACAAACGTTTAGAAGCCGTCACCTTAGCTGATGACCTGGCACTGCAGAACAGCTAGGTCTTGAGGAGCGTGCTACTGAAGACAGCGAAATGACGGGGAATGCAGGATGAAGATAAACCTATAACGTCAAAGAGTGGCCATTCGAAGAAAATCAAAGAAGATGAAATTTGGAATTCGAGATTCGCTAATTACTCAACTATACGGTTTTAAATATTAGATATTTAGTATAAATATGAATATGATATGCTTTTCTAAAAAAAGTTACACAGAGGATAGGAATGGCAAACGAAGCTTTTAATACACAAAGAAACAAGTGTAGTCCCTTGGAGAAAATAACTAAGGAAAGTTTGGTGAAGTGAACATTGCCGAAGTGAGAGAAAAGGGTAAAACGAAGAAAAATGTGAATAATGGAAAGAATAGAGCGCGTGAAATCGACAGTAAAACAGAGCTGTTCTAGAAAGAGTAGTTGAAAAAAGAACAATACTGAAATTGATCTTGAACAGGAAAATAAATTGGCTACAATATTGACTGAGAAGTTGCTTACTAATAAGTGTACCGAAGAGAAAAGGGGGAAATATGGAAGAATTGAGGTAGTATCAGCCAATGAGACTGCTGCTGCTGCTCTTAGCATGTTAAAATCATGCATGGAGCGCTTATTTGTACCCTTTTAGTTCACTTGAAGCAGTAATGATGGTCGGCAGTTTTGAAGCCATATATGCTATACCTGCTTCTGATGTCTTTTCTCGTAGCTCGTTCTGTTGTCTCATACGCCAGCTGCTCCAGTGGTAGAGCTATGGGTACATTTTCATCGTATGCGTGAATGCAATGTGAAAGGACACCAGTTTAAATTGATTGAAAAATTTAATGCGATTTAATATTTGAACTATTGAACGAACTGCCGACCGTTTAAGATGAAGAATAAAACTTATTATGAATGGTAGCTGTCGTAAGTATAAAAATTGAATTATTATACCGGCATACTTCTGCACTATCAATCTTACGGCTTGGAATAACTGCTGTCGCAATTAAAGGAATTAAAAGCGTAACTTTCCGTGAGTCACTAAAATCTTGCTCAAAAAGAACCATCACGATAACCGCGGAATCTTAACGCGTTACTAGCGGTTTAAAATATCACACGAGCAGTAAATACCGATGACGGTACCAGAGTAAGTCTCTGATTTAGATTAAATAATCTTATTACTTAAGCTCCGCCTACATTAGAACTGCTCCCAACAACATCCCCTTTAAATGTGCTTCAATCTCCAAATTCTAACATGTGCGTCCCTTAACTGTTACCATGCTGGCCTATCTGAACTTGCAGAAATACCTTTCACTTATCCTTTTCAGAGTTTCTGCCTACATGGCCGCTCAAAAGTACTGAATTCACCCCTTAACTGCGTTCCAGAAAACCTTGTACTAACGCATTCGCTACTTCGACTGTCACTAATGACTTTGGTTAGACCGGTTTGCTAATAATCTTCTTCCTTCTGCACAAATCTTTCAACTCAAGCTTATTACATTATACATTGATTTAATGTAAGGAAACTATTTATTGCAATCATTTCTGTAACTTCCTATTGTTTCTTTATTCATATTTCACTTCGGCTTTAATGGTTTACACAGACAGTTGTAAGTCACTCTTACCGCATGCGGTTCTCTCACAAGTCATCACAAAAATCCTTATATAGCGCGGGGTCTCTCCATGACTCTGGGATAGAAGCACACCTCACCACGTGAGCCTCGCACATCAACATTCAGAAAGAACACTTCCGTTTCCTTGTGAGAGGATTTATCGTCTTTCAGCTGCCTCGCATCTCTAGACCCCACCGCAGTGCACACCTTGACAAAGCTCATATATTTTACGGTCTACTTAAGTCTAGACCTTTCCTCCCCGAAAGAACTTCATTATTTATTTTGATAACGGCTATACCACAGACGGGATTACGTTTATTCTGGTACTTTACAAAGTTCTGAGGCTGTACGCTTCGAGATTTCTATTTTACTGCAACTGTAGTGGAAGTTGAAATAACATGCAACATTTGGGATTCATTTCACCAGAGAACTATTTACGTTCGTGCATGGATAATCTTTATATTCAAGCACCTAGAAATGGTATTCTTATATGCTGAGGTATGATTATTGTTTAATCCTCACTTGCAGATCACTTGCAGACTATGTTCTTTTATACTGAGCAGATTAGTTTACAATGGGCTTGAACGAATTATGAATTATGTTCAATGACGCTCAAAGCAGCATCGCCCATGTCAATGAATCTACAGATACAATAAAATGGGCCACCTCGTAGCTTTGAGCACCGAAAGCCAATGCCCAAATAACTGTGCCACTCAAGATAACCTATAATAGGTACTTAACCAAAATGGTTAGTATAGGCGATGTTGGGTTTTCTTATTCGTATATCTTTGTGGTAACCAGCAAGGCCTGATAAATTCGGAACTCGTGCTGACAAAGAGATTGCTGACGCATTATTCTATTACACGGATGCGGCCAGATTCCTTTAATATTCATATTTAAGTCATAAGGTACTGTTTCTGGGATGAAGCTATAAAATTTGTGATAAATCTTCTACAATGGGACAAATACTCATTACGATTGTAAACAACAGGAATATGTATATGCCAGGTGAGTCAAGCGGTCCTACTTTTGCAGTTTTATGCAATCCGTAATTTCTACTCCAATATTAAGACATCGGCTCCTATGGAATGATCTACCCAAAGGGTGTAACATGGATGTCTTTGACTGCACAATCAACGAAGTTAGTAATATTACTAATTAGTCTCACCTTTATAGATAATTCATTGGAACGAGCGTGTGCCTTGTAAACAATCCATCTGATTCGAATCACCTGCGTGTATCAACTTTACTACTGTGCTTTAATATCCATAAACAATCTTGCTTTAAACGCGTATAATATTGAACATTATTTATTATTTTATCGCCTCAATTTGCAATTAATTCTTTTGTTTGAGTTTAATATCTTATTACTTTCTCTACTACGTATAGTAAGTAGGGGAAGTATTGCATTCCACCCAAAAATTCGATACCGAGATTTCGCCGGAAATACATGTTTTGAGACCTCCTGAAACCAAAAAAAGCATTTTTGGAAACATGTCCGTGTGTGTGTCTGTGTGTGTGTGTGTGTCTGTGTGTGTGTGTGTGTGTCTGTGTGTGTGTGTGTGTGTGTGTGTCTGTGAACAGCATAACTCAAAAACGAACAGTCGGATAAGCACCAAACTTGGTATTTAGGTTCAGTATCTTCCAGAGATGCTACACGAAGGTTTTCAAGAAAATCCCCTCACCCCAGACTACCCTATACATGGAAGATTTTTCGAAAATTTTAATTTTCTCAAAAATGGCTCTAACGATTTTGATGAAAATATCATATGTTTAACATAATGTCATGAGAAATGAAATGTATATCTCGAATTTTCTGGGAATGTCTCCAAAAGTATTCTTCATTGTGAACGACTTTTGCATAACTGGTAAACCATAAGAGATAGACAAAATTTTACTACACAAATAATGTAGATCGCGTTAAAATACACAACTTATGTCATATACATTTCTTTTGTTGAGTGAACCGTTTTCGAGATATTGCTTGTTATTTCCTTAAATTTTCCAATACTTATACTTTTTCTCAAATGCGTTATTCATTTTTTTTATGTCCTGGACATGCAAAGAGAATGGAATGCGCCACATAGCAACCAGCGTTAAAATATTTGACTATCGCTTAAAAGCTACCATATTTCCCTTGCATCTACAAGAAAATTACCAATAAGATTGACATCTCGATATCTCGATTAACATGAAGCATATGGAGAATAGGCGTTTGTAAAATTAAATTGTACAAGAGTAGAGAAAGTCATGTGAGTGTATCACATCAGATTTTTTTATGTTCTGGACATGCAAAGAGAATGGAATGCCCCACATAGCAGCCAGCGTTAAAATATTTGACTATCGCTTAAAAGCTACCATATTCCCCTTGCATCTACAAGAAAATTATCAATAAGATTGACATCTCGATATCTCGATTAACATGAAGCTTATGGAGAATAGGCGTTTGTAAAATTAGGTTGTACAAGAGTAGAGAAAGTTATGTGAGTGTAACACATCAGATTTTTTTTAATGTTTCTTATTCATAGACTACATATCTAAATACAACATAGGTACAGTCGTGGAAAACCTGATTGAGCGCATTCTGAGAGCATAATATTTCTAAGTCTCACTTCATATTTACACAAGTGGATATTTTCAGCAAGCAGTTGGACAGTCTCCGTGGCATACGTTATCGTCTGTCAAACACACAAACAGCTCGTGTCTTGAATTACGTCTCGCATTTGTATTTGTGTCTGTTAAAGAAAGAGGGGCAGTGCGTCAAATTAGTGCTATGCTTCCCATTGTTTTAGTTAATGCATCAAAAGTATTTATGTCTAATGCTACGCTCATTGGATTTACACAAATAGGCGGAGCAAACAAAACCCATTTGACCGAAACAACCAAAGACCTGAACCATAAGCCATGAAGTACGCTGAACCGAAAAATAAATCATGTAACCATGAAAACCCTGGCAGCTGTTTTAGCGCCTTGAATTTACTTGATGTGGCAACAGACTTTTGAAGCCCCAGCATATAATAGCTCAGAAGTAACGCATGCGCTTTGAACAATGACAAGTCTAGTTTCAAATCTCGGCGATGACGTATAATTTTTGTTCCCCCTTATTTTGTTTCTTCTATCTTACATATATATTTCTGTTGATTTAAACTAATATAGGTTTTACATAATATTTGTTATAAGTTGAGGATTAGATATGTACAGATATATCTATATTATTGTCAAAGCTTCCAACTACTGGTGATAAGATTGATTCTTTTATAATTATTTTGTTCCCTTTCTTTCTGGGTTGGTCATACACTTATGCTTAGTTCTATTCACAACTGAAAGAGGTTGTCAGTTACTACTATTACCCTACAACGGCGAATATATTCATACTTTAGTAATGGCAGCGGCTGTTGATAAACTTGCTGCTGTTCTCACCCTGGCTTCACAGGGATAAACCGACAACAGAGCAGGTCGCATTTGTGGTACACCACAGTCCTCTGTGAGGAGGTCGGCGAAATTGTATCGAGAAAGGAAGAGTACAGATCGCTCATGCGTATTTGCAGAGAATGAAGACAGAGACCCGTTTCTAACGGCCGCTGAATACAAGGTTTTGTCTTCAATCCCAGGTGATGCACGGGCGGTTAGATGCCAGGATCTGTGTAGACATGCGGTAATAAAGGAATAGCTAACCTATGCCCACAAAACTGACAGATTTACATTTGCTGTGCAACATGAGAGCTTCGATTGGAGCGAAGTTATTTTCTCGAATGAAGTCATGTTCTGTACTGCAAGTGTCCAGTGTTTGTTTTCAGGTCTAGTGGGAATCGCTATGGCAGACGCTATCTGGCTAGTTTTGCAAGGAACGGTTGAACGAGCGTTACTTCTTGGGCGCGGATAGCTCGGGAAGGAGCAGATGCTCATGAAAAGTTGAATGGAGAAATTTATTCTGAACTTCTAGAACATCTTCTGGTCCCAACTTCCCGAAAGTGTTACCCTGAGCATTACATTCCTAAAGGATAGCTATTCGGTCCAAAGAACGGCCAAGGTTTAAAAGTGGTTTTCAGAGCACACGGAGCCTCCAATGTCAGCAGATTTGAAGCCAATAGAACATCTTTGGGCGATTCTACAAATCACAGACTGGTTAGTGCTGCACAACTCTGGTGTGCCATGACAGACATTTGGGATTCAGTAGCAGAAGACGACAGTTATTTTAAAACTCTGGTTGATTGCATAACCCGCAGGTTGAGGGCAGTATTAGAAAATAACAGGGACTACACACACTATTAGCGTTTGTTTTGTTTTTGTTTATTCTCTGTATTATTAGTTTTCTGTTACATTTAAAAGCACCCGGAATTCAGATAGCTAAGTTTTTCTATATTTCTTAGCTTGCAAAACAGAAGATATATATTTCACACAACATAGAGTGCATTTTGCAATTCTGGAATGTAGTCTATACCTTTATAAAGGGTGAGTGTCGCTGGATTCGAACCTACTTCTCGAGCTTAGTAGGATGTATAGAGGTGTCCTGGCTCACTTTTTGCGTTTCTATGGGAAAGGATAGGAAAAACGAGGGTAGATGCAACGGTTCAAGGAGGAAAATGCGTCTATATGGGAGAGATAGGGAATACGAGGGTCGCTGCTAGGCAAGACAGGGGTTGAAGGAGGGGAATATGGGCTTATACGGGTGAGATATGGAATACGAGGAGAGCTACTAGGCTAGACAGGACTTGAAGGGTAGAATGTGGTTTTTATATGGGAAAGAAAGCAAGAGGTTTTAAGCTAGGAGGGTTTGATTAGTAGAGTGTGCGTTCATATGGAGAGACGAGGAAAACGAGAGCCTTCAAGGAGGAAAATGCGTTTACATGAGAGATAGGGAAAACGAGGAGGGATCCGAGGTAGGGCAGGGGCTGATGGAAGGGGAATACACTTTATATGATAGAGGTAGAGAATACGCGCAGAGGTAGTAGGTTAGACAGTGGTTGAGGAGTAGGGTATACGTTTATTGGGGTAGATATGGAAACGGAGAGAGTTCTTATGCTAGGGGAGAGATGAAGGATTGTGTAATGCGCTTTATATGAGAGAGGTAGGCAGTACGAGGAGAGATGCTAGTTTAGACAGAGGTTGAGGTGTAGAGTATGTGTTTATATGGGAAATATAGGGGAAACGGGAGAGATGCTATGCTAGACAGAGGGTGAAGGAGGGGGAATGCAGGTTTATATCGTTGAGATAGGAAACCAAGGAGAGATGCTAGGCTGGGCAGATGCTGAAAGAAGGGATATGAGGAGGGGTGCTAAGCTAGACAGATGTTAAAGGTAGACTGCGTTTATATGCGATAGGTAGGGAATACCAGGAGAAGTTCTAGGCTAGACAGTAGTTGGGGAGTAGAGTATGCGATTATATGGGAAAGATAGGGAAAACGTGGGGAGATGATAGATTAGCAGGCTAGAGGACTAGAAAAGACATTTATATGCGAGAGGTAAGGAGTATGTTCAGAGATAATAGGCTAGACAGATGCTGAAGAACGAAGGGATACGCTTTATACGGAAGAGATCGGGGAAACGTTGAGAGATGCTAGGCTTGGCAGGGGTTAAAGGTAAAATGTGTTTTATATGAGAAGATCCTGGAAAAGTTGCTTACTAAGCCCACGTTGATCGATATGACGATATACGCTGCTAATCTAGCTGCTGTAGATATAGCCTCGCGACGGATCGTGTTCAACAGGCCTATATACATCGCTATCAGTGTTTTTGAGATCTTCAAGACATTAATGTATCATTATCAATATGATATGTTGTTGCCATTTTATGGGGCTGAAAATCATTCTACGCTTTTTTGGACTTCGACCTAAGATGTACGTATTAGATATTCAAGGCTCGATTATAAAAAGGTTAAAAGCATAAAACGTAGTATTAAGCAGTACATTACATTTGACCGATATATAGACTGCCTTAAAACCCGAGAAATCATCAGAACGCCCATGAATCTGATCCTGCCACGGGACTATGCAGCAAGCTCGATGCAAGTGAATAAAATTACATTGACGCCATATGACGATATATGAGGATGGAATAACGAAATATGCATATGGGCATTACAGCTTTACAAACAGTGAATAAGAGAATTTATTTCGAAGATGAAGATTTTCTCCGTGAGTCTACAATTTAAAAAATAGAAGTTTGTCCATGTGATGTGTATCCACGTAGCAGACTCCTCATGAATAAAGGTGGAAGGAGAGGCGTTAATCCTGCCATTAGGAGCAAACCCTAGTGCTAGTCTCAAGCCCAGATAAAGGGGAGTGGCACCTACAACGAACTAAAATAAAGGTATGTTGACGTAAAACTTTTCAATTACGACTCTAAAATAATAAAGCTTGAATAAAACCTCGCAATTTCACTAAAAGAAACTCGAAGTTATCTCTGATTGGCCTGATTAGGTTAGACGATGGCTGAGTAGAATAGATGATAGGAGGATGGCCTAGGATTGGTTGGGGTAGGCTAGGCTAGGCTCGCGCACTGATTGTCTAAATAATGAAGGATGGATTAGCTTAGATTGTCTTAGCAATGGGTTGGTTACGTGTTGTTCTTACGTTTTGTTACGTGGTTACGTTTACTGGTTACGTTGGTTACGTTTATTGGTTACGTGTTTACGTGCTTAATTTACGCCTTGTCGCGGGGTGATACGTAGTGTTACGCGGTTATGTTATGCCTTGTCACGTGGCTATGTGCTTATGTTCCATCTTGTTACCTCATGTTACGTGGTTATGTTACGCAGTGGTACGTCTTGTTACTGATGTTACATTGTGTTACGTGGTTACGTGATATTACGTCTTTTTACGCGATTATGTTACACGGTGTAACGTATTGTCACGTGGTTACGTGCTTATGCTTCATAGTGTGACGTCTTGTTACGTTGGTTAGGTTAGACGATGATAGAATTGAATAGACAATGAGAAGATGATTCAGAGTAGTCAAAGTAGGGATAGTTTAGGACGTTCGGTGTGGGATTAGTTCAGAATACTTATATATATATACCTTCACTGTAAACCGATATACAGTTTATCCCTGTCCGTCTCGCACACTAACTGTTTAACATATAAAAGGTTTGTAAGATTTAGAAAAACGTATATAAAAGTGTTGTAGCATTGTATAAGAAATGTTTATAATCTAATTACTCTCTGTATTACAATTAATAACTGTGACGCTATCTGAATTACCTGTTAAATGACTTAAATACCTGACATACTACCCGAATCATGCGAAATTAGCTGAAATAGCTCTGGTACGAATCGCTCCACTGAATTGCCATGAACACTCATGATACTAAGCGGTTTACCCTACATATTTACGGTACTATCCGAGTTAATCTTTATACCGTATCAATTAAATACAGTGACGGTGGGGTACTTCAGTGGACTGTCTGCGTCCAACCCTTTAGGGACGCGATTCCGAGACGTTAGAATGTGATATAGCGTTTGTTAGCAGTATAAATCCTTGAAGTCAATGAGCCCTACAGGTGTAATACAAGGATGAACATTACACATACGTCAACACTAACCTCCCTAGCCTCTCTCCTCGGTTTCTCTATATTTTACCATACAAACGCATACTCCACTCCTCAACCTCTGTCTAGCCTAGCACTTCTCCTCCTATTCTCTACCTCTACATATAAAGCGTATTCCCCTCCTTCAGCATCTGTCTAGACTATCATCTCTCCACGTTTTCTCTATCTTTTCCCATATAAACGTATAGTCAACTCCTCGATTTCTGTCTAGCCTAGCATCGACCCCCGTATTCCCTAGCTCCCCTATACAGGGTGAATCACCTAAACCTTGCACCGCAAATGTTTCGGAAATGTAAAGTGTTATTTATGTGCAGTTTTCACAGCTTTAATTGGTAGTCGGGGCTCGTACATTTAGCCTTTAAACAAATTTTGAACAATACTGAAAAAGTGTATTTTTTAAGAAAACATTCAATTTATTAAGTTTTACGCGCCGACACTTGTACAACCTGTAGTAGCACAAACTAAAGAACAAAAGGGTATTACAATACTTCTGTGGATTCTTACAAGTAAAGAGAACATAACCCTTCAAAGGTTGTGTTCAAAATGACCACCGGCAGCTTCAATACACGCTTCCAGTCTGCTATGGAAAGACTACTGCACACGTTCTAGCATTTCAGTGGAAATCTCAGAGCAGGCAGCAGTAATACGTCGTTTCATATCGTCTGGCGTAGTTGGTACGCTCTTGTAGACAGTGTCTTTCAGCCTTCTCCACAGAAAAAAGTTTAAAGGGGTCAGATCCGGTGAACGGCTCGGGTAAGGTACAGATTCACTTCGTCCAATCCAATGATTTGAAAACAATTCGTTTAGACAAGCTGTAGTACTTCGTGTACTATGGGCTGGACAGCCATCATGTTGGTACCACAGATTCCTCCTCGTCTGCAAAGGAACGTCTTTTAGCATCTGTGGCAGATGGTCTGTCAGGTGGCTGCGATACTTGTATGAGTTCATTGTTCCTTCTATGAGCAAAGGGCCTATGAGCTGATGGTTCGCTATCCTACACCACACGTTTAAACTCCACGATGACGTTCCACCTGACGAAGCCAACGGGATTATCAATAGACCAATAGTGTATGTTTCTGCGGTTTACCTGGCCATGATTAGCAAATGTTGCCTCATCACTAAACAAGATACATGATGAATCTGGAGTATCATGTCTTAATACCCATGTACAAAATCGTTTCCATGCAGCTCTTAATGGAGAAGAATGTTATAGGGATGGAACCTATGTCATTGGAGAATGCGCAATACACTTGCCTGCTAATGCCACTTCCACGTGCTATTGTGCGGGAACTAATTTGCTAATCCACTACAACGCCAAAACATTAATTTCTGAATATTCTCCAGTCATTTGATTGTTTCTGTTATGTTTTCTAGGTGTTACAGTACCACATTCACGTAATTGGTTGAAGTGGTTGATAAATAATTGCCGAGATGGTTGGCATCTATTGGGATACGTTTCCGCATACACCGTACAGGAACGAACTGCATTCTTCCTACACTCTCCATACACTATGAGCATATCGGCTTTTTCTGCATTAGTAAACCCCATCTTCCACTCACTACTTACGGTTTTAACTGTTACAAAATAACTGACTAGAATGTCGCAATGCAATCAATGAATAGAAAACACAATGCAAACAAACATCACAACATCGTACCTAACATCTAAGCAGGTTGAATGGAACAAACAATTTTCGGGGTGGAAACTTTTCAAAATACGATTTCTCGTAAACCATATGCACTAGAATCCTGCAACAAAGGCCATTGACATTCTAATTTACCCTACTTTTATTCTAGTGATGTAACTGGGCATCGTTCCATTTAAAAACTGAATGTTTGCTCAAAAAATACACCTTCTCAGTATTATTAAAATTCTGTTTATAGGCTAAATGTACGAGTTTCTGACTACCAATCAATGCTGTGAAAACTGCACATCAATAGTACTTTTCATTTCCGAAATATTTCGGTGCACGTTTTACGTGATTCACGCTGTATAAACCCATTTCCCTCTCCTTCAACTCTCTACTAGCATAGGATCTCTCTCCGTCTCTCCATATAAACATATACTCTACCTCCCATGCTAATCTACTACCTCTCATCAGTTTGCTATCTCTCTCATATAAAACACATTCTACCTTTAACCCCTGTCAAGCCTAGCATCTCTTAACGTTTCCCCGATCTCTTCCGTATAAAGCGTATCCCTTCCTCCTTCATCATCTGTCTAGCCTATTATCTCTGAACATACTCCTCACCTCTCGCATATAAATGTCTTTTCTAGTCCTCTAGCCTGCTAATCTATCATCTCCCCACGTTTTCCCTATCTTTCCCATATAAACGCATGCTCTACTCCCCAACTACTGTCTAGCCTAGAACTTCTCCTGGTATTCCCTACCTATCGCATATAAACGCAGTCTACCTTTAACATCTGTCTAGCTTAGCACCCCTCCTCATATCCCTTCTTTCAGCATCTGCCCAGCCTAGCATCTCTCCTTGGTTTCCTATCTCAACGATATAAACCTGCATTCCCCCTCCTTCACCCTCTGCCTAGCATAGCATCTCTCCCGTTTCCCCTATATTTCCCATATAAACACATACTCTACCCCTTAACCTCTGTCTAGACTAGCATCTCTCCTCGTACTGCCTACCTCTCTCATATAAAGCGCATTACCCAATCCTTCATCTCTCCCCTAGCATAAGATCTCTCTCCGTTTCCATATCTACCCCAATAAACGTATACCCTACTCCTCAACCACTGTCTAACCTACTACCTCTGCGCGTATTCTCTACCTCTATCATATAAAGTGTATTCCCCTTCCATCAGCCCCTGCCCTACCTCGGATCCCTCCTCGTTTTCCCTATCTCTCATGTAAACGCATTTTCCTCCTTGAAGGCTCTCTCAACCTAGCATCTACCCTCGTTTTCCTCGTCTCTTCATATGAATGCACACTCTACTAATCAAACCCTCCTAGCTTAAAATCTCTTGCTATCTTTCCCATATAAAAACCATATTCTACCCTTCAAGTCCTGTCTAGCCTAGTAGCTCTCCTCGTATTCCATATCTCACCCGTATAAGCCCATATTCCCCTCCTTCAACCCCTGTCTTGCCTAGCAGCGACCCTCGTATTCCCTATCTCTCCCATATAAACGCATTTACCTCCTTGAACCGTCGCATCTAGCCTCGTTTTCCCTATTCTTTCCCATATGAACGCAAAAAGTGAACCAGGATACCTCTATATATTCTACTGAGCTTCATACATAAAGCATTGGCAGTGAACCATTTCTGCCACGCAGAAACGTTCTACTCTGTTATACATTATTGTAACAGACAGTTCAACTCTCAAGGTTTGGTTTATTTTGTGAGCCATTACTGTGCATGTTAGCGAAGAATGGTTCTTTTAGTCGTACCCTGATTGCTATTATATATTAGAACATAATAAACTGTCTCTTACCTTACTGTGTATATGTATAATTTGTAGCATAGCGGACGTACACGTGTGAACCAAGCTTTGATACTCCATGTACTTTCGTGAGGCCGAAGTGACACCGAAGGGTTACAACGTCCGGTCATGTTTTCCATGACTGTACGTTTGATGTAGATGAAATCAGGATTGTACTCTAATCTAAGACAGTAAGGAATTACACACGGTTTACAACGGAAGTTCTAATACTTTCATGATTCTAGTCCTTCGATCCAGTGCATAGAGATGTATTTTTTTACAATATACCCACGTGTTGACTTTAATGAGAATACATGTAAACCAAAACATTAAGAAAGAAACCCGAACATGTAAACGCCTAGACGCGAATCCATGTTACCGGTGTGCAGCGCATAGCATACACTCAGAATTTCAATCAGTCACTTGGACACTTGGTTGGAAACATATTCTGGGTTTAACCTTAGACTTGCTTGCCAGGCGCCACGCCAGTGTCACCTCGAAACTTTTCGTGTACGTTATTGCCTTTCAAGGCAGCTTTAATCATCTAATGGACGTTTTAACATTATTATTTAAATGGCATAAACTATTACGTATGTTATTTGAGATATACCGGACTTAGTTAACGCCAAAATTCAAATAAACCGCTATTTAATAATCTGTTTGCGTTGACATTGTGGATTTAGGCGTAGGTCTGATTTGTCGTAGCCGTCTCTAATTACAAAATTGCGCCATTTTTCTTTTAGCTCTTTTTTAAGTGGACTGATATGATAGGTCCAGTTTATCAGAGGCATTTATTGAATTGCGTGGCTATGTATACTGTACTGTTAAGGTTTGTAAAATCCCTGGAAACCCGGAAATGTCCGCAGTAAATGAGTGGTATGTTTTTAAATTGCGCTTTAGTGCGGAGTACTTTGTGTCCCTTAAATCGCTTTTTTTTCTGAATTTTGAGCTATCATCTACCTAAAAACGTGACGTAATAGCTGTTGGTAAGCTGAGAAAATGGACGACTTAAAGCGCAGTTGTATCTTGAAGGTGGCCTATCACACAAAACGGAAGGATAGCTGAATCGTCTGGTATATAAGCACACTCATATTTGTAACATACTCTTTGTTTACAAATATAGAAATAAACGTGACAAAAGAACATCAGATAGCTTTATTTGTTAATGAAATAGCGTAGGTTCTATTAATTTTCTTAGTAACATTACTGCAGTCTCAATTTTGATGTTAACTCCTGTACTTATGTTTATATACACGATTCAGTAGAAATAACATATTTCTGTTTATATACAATAACGACTAAATAGGCTTCCCAAAATTGATCAATGGTAGGTATATAATTTTAAGGTCTATTTCCTGCCAAAATTTTTTTCACCATTACATTTCTGTTATACCCATTTTTGCGGAAATATTTGAAATGATTTTTATGACAGTTGTATGACATGTGTTTCGGCCCTATTTCAGATAACGGAACAACTCTTTTTGTTAAATTCAGATTTTAATTCAAATTTTCGATTAATGTTATTTTATTGTCTTTGAACTATATTATTTATGGGGAAATCTTAAACTAAGTAAGCAGTTCTCAAATGCTTATTCCTGCAGAGAAGAAATTTAACTGAGGAAAATGTACCAAAAATATAGAAGGTGTAGATTTATAAGTATCCTTACATAACTGCTAAAAGTATTACGTAATATATAAAACAGGTTAAATTTTATATACTTAGAGATAATCGGATTACTCACCACCATTTAGTTTACCATTACTTAGGACTTTGATGTACTGGCGTAGATTCAGAGAAAAGACCTTTATTTCTGGCGAATAATTCATGAAAGTTCCACAAACTTTGTCGACCCAGTATTCTTTCAATAACTGAAACAAACATAATATTATAGTGTACTTACACAAACATAAAACATATAATGCATATGTGCACGTGTGAAGCATTTAACATCTAGAATATCTGAAAGCTAGAAAATCACAGCAACTGAAAACGAATCATTTTGCTACATAATTTTGGGGTTATGTATGTAGGTAGGTAGGTATGTGTACCTGTACCTGGAAAATTAAAATATACATTTAAGTGCCTCTCATTCTAAACACATTTCTCATACGCCGCCAAGAACGTAGTTTTTCGAATATTCCAAAAATATTAAGTCTGTATTCGTTTGTCTTTCGCAGATAGAAAGCATGATATTTTAAAGACCTAAAAATAAGCAATGGTTTATGAGTGAGAACATTGACAACCATTCTTTACACTGCAAGATCTAGCTAAAACACTCGGAATTGTAATACATAAGAGTTCCGTAAAGAGTAATGACCACCAGGCATCTTTCCTGCACCAAGCAGGCAAGTAAACAAGAAATCGGTCATCAGTAAAAGTCTTCTGCCCCAGCGAATCCTTCACCGTAAACCTCTTTCATTCTTTCCTCTTTTGCACGTCGTTTTTCCTTGGCATAAATGAGCTCAAAAGGATCATATTATAAACATATTTGATTTTATGCCAAAGGAACGTAATTTTGAATGTTTCTTTAAAGTGGTTCTAACTGATTTCTCGAGTTCATTTCCCAAGATGTCATAGAGATCCATGCCTATGAGAATGTGAAGAATGGGTATGAAAGGCCAAAGCATCTATATAATACCGGACAAGCAGCTTTAAAAGTCTAAGTTGCTTTACTATTCGGTCAAAGCTGATTTGGGAATGTCTACAAATCCTCAATAAACTGGCCAAAAACAACAGGTTAAGTCTGATGTGGGTTTCAGGGCATGCGGGAATTGAAGGTAACGGAACTGTAAATAGGCTTGCAAAACAGGGAGCTTCATCCCCGATCCAGAAACCTTTATGGAGTTCGAGGCTCGTACTTAAAAAATGCAACAAGACACTGGTAACACGAAAGTAAAAGTAAGCTCTGGAACTCAGTTCCTGGGCTCAATTATGCCACAAACGCTACAGTCGTATCGGGTATAAGAGTTAAAGGACCTTTTACATTAAGCAAAGGTCTCTTACCCGAGCATTGTCCGTTGCGCATTGCTGTAAAATTGGTAGAACTAACGTAAATACTTGCCGCTTCAGCAACGGGGGAAGGAAATGGCAAAACGCATTCCTTGCGACTGTAAACATATGTATCTCCAGATTAGATTAGACATTTTGAAGCACTTTTCCCAGTACCAGTCTAAATTTCCTTACCACCACCAGGGCAATTATAAACTGTTTTAGAAGTACTAAATTCAACTGTGACATGCATATACATAACGATATATTAATTAGGATTTCATAATAAATCTATTGAGATCGCAGTGTTAAGAGAGGTTAATGGTAACCTTCACGATCTACCATTTAACATTAATCTTAACGTGTTAACTTAATCTTCCAAAACCGATTATTCAGTTATCAGCGTTACCAGGCTACTCTTAGCAAGCAATTTCATCTCAGCTAATCAAGTTCTTCTCAACTTTTTGATCGGTTTCAGGGCTTTTCTTCTTTCAGTCACTCTTTCTTAAAGTTTCATTGCCTGCAAATTTTACGTGCACAATTATTCTCTATATATGCGATGTCGAATTGTTATAATCGTTTCCTTACTTAGTTAAACGTCAAAACTTACACTATACAGCGCCAGTGCCCATCAGAGATCACTTATATCCGCAGATACTGTATCTTTATGTGTTAGAATCTTCCTTTACCATTGCTGTTCTCTATATGACTATAACAACTCATGTTACTACTTTCGGTATATCCCAAGTACCTGAGCTGCGAATTTACCCCGCTCCCACCTCATCTGGAATTCACAGATGTACCTGCTAACTAACGATTAGGTGGATTAATTTGTTCCGCTAGATCTTTACCTCCTCTGCTAGCAGTGCCAATCATCATATGCTTTATCTTATACTGCTACTCCTCCTTTGCTCTGAACAATTCTTCACTAAAGTCTCCAAGTAGATATTGGACTGGAAGGGTAATAGGCATATGTCTGTTGTAAGCTTCTTCCTATTCTGGTTCACTCTGATATAAATATTCTCTTGCCATGATTCCGTTTTTCTGTTCTATTTTCAGCTATTATCAACCTTTAATCATACCATATTACTATTATTATTATTATTATTATTATTATTATTTTAGAATCGTTACAATTTCCTTTTCAGTCTTCTCTAAGTATACCTTTATGTTAACTCCATACGTTAGCTGATCATTTGTAGCACTTGCATCTTTTCTTCTTTTGCATCTTCTGAAGCCGAACTGTTCTAATCTGGTTTTCGTACACCAAAATACATGTTGATTCAGTATTCTTGGTACAGACTTTACTGAATCTGATAATAGTCTTCGTTAATAGTTTTCTTAGTATTTTATCGCAACGTTTTTGTGTGTCATTGCGGAAAGATGTTATCTTTTCCCTCGCCCATATGTGTAATGAGCTTAAAGGAGGTTTTATCGGCTTCATCTGCTTTACCGTTCCTCATTTCTGTAAGTGCTACCTCTACTTCTTCCATTAAGATTCTATATATTTTTTCATCTCCTTGTAGGTCTTTTTTGTTTTTCTAGATACAGAATATGTGCGCCATTTCTTGTCACATAGGCTCTTCCGCATACTATTTTCTCAATCTATTCATTATTCCTTTCTTGTTCATATTTCATTGCTGTTTAGTAAATCTGTTATTAAGCATGTTGAATTTAAACTATTTTTTGTAAAATCCAAATGATTTATTTTTGCTTAACCCTTTTTCCTATAGTGTCTTTTTTCAGAATTTTTCTTCATGTATTATTGTTTCCACTTATTTTCCATTCTTAGCTGCCTTCTTAGTCTGCCATTGTCCCCACCCTTCCTTGGATTGTATGCAGGTTTGCCATTTTTGCTCTATCTATAGTTTATCCTGATATTGCACTGTTCATCTGAGTCCAATAGCTTAATTTAGTAATACTCTCTTGAAAATCTACTTAAAATGTTTTCCTTCCACTTTATTATTAGTTTCAAATATTTGATTGTATATATTTTAGTTGTCATTGTTATAAGAACATATTTTTTGCCTAGTACAGGAGCTAAGGTGACGTCATTGTGTCAATTTTATGCATCTGTATACGTCACATAAAGTCGAAAATGTCTCAGGCACATTATGAGCAAAGCCGTGGAACAGCATAAGCAGTTTATAGTTATTTTATTCATTGAGGTTTCCTAATGCTACCCTCGTATGAAATGAACGCACTACGGCTGTTTAAAGCTCGATGTAGAAACATACCGCTTTATGCACATCATTCAGCGCGACCGATATTTTATGACAGCATTAAAGGTGCAATTAACTCGGCAAACAGCAATTCACGGAGATGTGCCGGTCCCCCTTCTATGTTTTGACATATCTATCCAATAGTTTCTGTTTCAGTGAACTACGCCCCAACTCATGGAAAAAATTAAATGTAGCGCGTTTCCAAATAGCAAAAACTTTTGCCGCGAAACATTCCGATGAAATATTGTATCCAATTTACTGAGCGCGTGCGGTAGGGAGGGTTGCCGGGTCCCGCGGGGGCGTCACTCTGTCCCTTTTCAAACAGGGACTCTATTGGCTCAACAACAAACCCAACTGTCTATCAAGTGGGAGGCCAGTTAAATAAAATCCAGAGTCGCGGAGTGATTTCCAAATGTGGAACGTTGCCAAAAGCTAACATTGTGGCGAGAGGCGGCTCGTTGAACTTGGGATTGTGCTTATAGCCACATACTTCAAAAGATACTTCGTAATAGAATCTTACTGCGACCATTCGTTGCCTAAGAGTTTCAGAACAGAGCTCCTTTAAGGTCAAGAAATGTAGTACAAAGCTATGAATGTTCGTTCCATTACATGACAAAGTTTTTTTTTGTTTTTTTACGATTACTATGTAGAAAATGGAGTATTTTAGATTATTATGTTTGTACCTTTTCTTTTGGCGACACTTCCTAAGAAAGTCCAAGGCCTGCTGCATGATCAATGCACTTCCAGCTGGTATTCCTTTCAATATAATACATTGGTTATAAACAGATCAACGACTTTCAAGTAAAGAGTAGATAATTATGACACCATCAGGTGATATAAAATCATTTTTTCGAAATTTGTAGAGTATCTAGTTTACGCTTTCAGATTTAAAGGTACCCAAACAGTTCGTTATACTCGTATTGTTGAGTAATGTATATTAACGTTGCTTATTCTTAGATGAAGATCCCACATTTAACAAAAAAGCTATTTAAGGGACGCAAGTTGCCGAAAAATTAATAATAATTATATGTAAAATTAAGTCGCTTTTGACGTCGAAAAATAATTTCCTTTAATACTCCTCAAGTACCATTTTTAATGCCGTCATATTGATATCTACATTAGACACATAGTTCATTCTACTAGTGGAAAACCATTTTTTTCAACAGATTTTATATACCTTATTGAAAGGGTACTTTGCTACCCACTTCCGATAGCTCATACTGAGCAACGCGCCTATCATTTGAAACCAATGTTAAAGCACGCTCCCCCCACCAACCCGCATATTCAACTTAACAATCTTGTATTGCATTTAAATGAATTTCTTAACTCGCCCCTACAAACTATTCTTCTGAAAACCTATCTGCTTTCTTTAATCCAGATAAAGCTTCATATTTCATTGCAACTACAAGATGAACAGAGTAGTCAAAAGATTTTAAAAAACGGATCGCTATGTGATGTCTGAAATTTTTGGCTCTTTGTATGACTACGAGAATTAAATCAATAACTACTTCCCACTAGGAAGAAAAGAATGAGCATTTGCAATGTATTCCAGTAACAAAGTATTTCTTAGAAATGATTAAGGCAACCGCTTTATTTGACATAAGTTGTCAGCTTTAATGAAATCTATATTTTTTGTGTAGTAAGATTTTATCCATCTCTTACCAATAACAGTTGTACAAAAATCATTCCTATGAAGAGCTCTTCGCAGGCTATTCCAGACAATCCAAAATAAAAAAAATTGTTTTCTTAAGTATCTTAGACATATGCCATTTTAATCAAAAGCGTTGGAGCCATTTTTGAGAAAACTAAAAATCAGGAAAATTCTGAACTTAAATATTCACATCCTTTTTGAGTTAGGCTGTGACAAAGGACAGACGGCTACACAAAAAATAGATCTCGTTCAAACATAAAATATTTATGTAAAATAAATTTTTGGCGGTGTTAGCTATTACTGAGATATTTTCAAATGTCTTCTAATTTTTACCTTCTCTACTGCTTACCCTTAGACGTAAAGGAAGTAATCGCATTTCACCCAAAAATTCCACACCGATATTTCCTCGGAAATACATGTTTTGAGGCTTCCTGAATAAAAAATATGCTTTTAGAAAAATATCTGTATGTGTGGGTGTGTTAAGATTTTTGTATATTTTACGGTTTACAAATTATACAAATGTCACTCAGAATGAATAAGTCTTCACCGGCTATGCGCAGAAAGTTCAAGATATATATCTTATTTGCTATGCAAACGTTTTAAACGTATGGTATTTTAATCATACTCGTTAGAGCCAGCTTTGAGAAAATAAAAAACAACGAAAATCTTTCCATACAAAAGGTAGTTGGGGGATTTTCTGGAAAATCCTCTTGCGTATCTTTGGAATATGAACTTAAACACCAAATTTGTTAATTTACCGACTTTTCATACAGTTATGCTATTCACAGGCACACAGACAGACAAAAACATAGACATTTTTATAAAAGTGTATTTTTTTATCAAAGGTGCCTCAAAACTCACATTTCCTGTGAATTTTTCACTGGAACGCAATGCTTCATCTACTTATAATAGATAGATAGTGAAAAAGTAAAAATGATTACAAAGTCGCATCAAAGAGATCCTGTTACATTAATATTTCAATTCTGGCCTTAATTACACGTACATTTCCTATGCTGGAAGTAATAACGAATGAATTTTCAGTTATAACGTTAAAACTTTTAATGCGGACTTAAATGCGGGATGAAAGCACGATATCGAGGTAAAACAGTGTGTTCGTATAGTGTAAAGCGTTTTTAAAAGATGTATCTACGAACGTGCTAAATAGCTTACTATTCATTCATTCATTATCTGTTTACCCTCCTCTTATGTAGGACTTACACCCCCCAGGACTTACAAGCGGGTGCCTGGGGTCAGAGGCCCGTCGAGGAGCAGACACTCATGGATCAGACAGAATGTCCAGGATGGGTGATCAGCCCGATGCCTGGTATGGGAGGAATGAAGTAGATGAAACGAAATGTTGGTGAAATGGATGAAAGGAAAGGTGATGATGGAGCAGTTGGTGGAATGAATGGCGGGGGAAACCGAAGAACCCGGAGAAAACCCGCCCAGAAGCCGCTTCGTCCACCACAAATCCCACATACCAAGAGATTGAACCCGGGCCGCCTCGGTGGGAGGCGAGCGGTCTAACCACTCGACCACGGCGCCGCCCCTAGCTTACTACCATTATTAAAGTTAACGAAGTGTCAGCCTTGGTTCTAAGCCTCCATAGTAGCCTCCCCTCTTTAGACATAGGAATTGTATTTTGGCGTAAGATATAAGAAAATTGGAAATATTTTATATATGCTTAGATTTTTTTATTAAATCGGAAAGTACTGAAACTAATGTGTGTAGTGCACCTTAGAAGAAGTTATCTTAAATAATCATTACCTATACTGTAATTTTCTCTTTAATAATTCTCTTGTTACCTTGTGGTTGTATTTAAATACAGTTTCAAACGAAATTACGTATAACTGCTGGTAATTTTGTCTTATAAATATAATTTATTTTCTTGTGATGATTCCAGTCTATTGAGATTACAATGTCCACAAAGGGTTTTGTTACACTTCTCTTAATACAAACGAGAGAGGTTGTATGAAGGAAGTCAATGAGAAAGCAGAGCTCATAACTAAGGATGTTAGAGCCTTTAACCATAAACTTACATTTAAATATGCATAAAACGGTAATTAGAGTTTCAAAATACTATATGTAGCCTATAGGCTTACAAGCTCGCGTATCTTGATTGTGGTGATATATTCGTAAAATGGAAGCACCCAAGCTTCAATGAAGAATAAATTCGAAGAAATGACTTGCATATGAAAATAGGTCCTCATGATTTTCGAGCCACACGATACATGAAACACGCAAACACTGCAAGTTATACTTGTGCTGTGTGCGGGTCCTGTTGTTGATATATGTTGCGCTGTTGCATGCACTTCAACATTCTGCCGTCAACTTCTGAAACCGAATTTCAACATTCCTCAATCCCTTGTTCTACCATATTTTGATCTCCTTAAAAATGCCTTCACTGTTCACACAAATGAAGAATTACAGAAAGTGGTGCATGTGTGTGTCGCTACTCCTTGTTTTTGTTTTTTCTTTTGGTGGGGATGGACGGAAGATAGATGGATGGGAGAGGGAGAGAGAGAGAGACGGGCGTCCCACGGACTCTGCGTCCCGCTGGACAGTGCATTGAAAATTATGCAAATAAAGAGTTTTTGCTCCAGAGTTTGAATTATAAACCTTATTAGCCTAAAATCCCAGATTTATAAGTACGATAAACAGAGCGAGAGAGGCAGAGCTGGGAGGAGTATTGTGAAAAAACTAATCTTCTTACGAGAAGAGAACTTTGCCCCCAAATATCCTAGGGTAGGATTCTGCGGAGTCAATTCCCGAATTCTTGGTTACACTTCTGTTTGTTTCTATTAAAGTTCAGCGCTGAAAAAGCAAAACTCGGTAAAATGACTACTATATTGAGAAATTCGAATTTTTATTACATCATTTTTAATCACAGACTAAAATAAATCATTTCACTAATTGAATTAGAAGTGTAAGATATCTATATACCTAGTGGCCATAGTTTTTTAAAATGTTCTATAACGTTTTCTCTGCATATTTCGAGTATTATGCTATTTTCTATACAGAAATTATTACAAAATGCAGACCATTAGGAAATGTATAAAACAAACACTGGTAAAGCCGTTTGTTTTCACGACTGTGTCACACCTACTTTTAACTTTCAGAACTAGCAGGTCATGTGCTGATACTATGCTTAAACTCGTGGTGGGAGCCATCGTACGAGGAGCAAATGCTATATATGTAATATAAATAAAAGCATGGGTTACGAATATGAAGCATTTATATCTAAAGGTCGATAATTTTAATAATTTTGAAAGTTTACCACTCTCTATTTTGCTTAGATAGGAACATAAAATCTTATGTGATATATTCACATGACTTTCATTACGGTCTATGTTTATTAGTGGATATACAATCAATTCTTACCAAAGTTTATTTTTCTATTTACGACCTTTTAATCCAAATAAACCTTTGCAGAAATAGCTACACTGCGCAGTTCGAGGTACAAAAATTCAAATTGATTGAAAAGTCAGTTTTTCACAATATCTGTAGGAGTTAATTTAACATTGTTTACTCAACATTTTTAGAGAACATAGTAATCGAAGAACTGGACGCTATAGGCTGACTTTAAAATTGCATACTGTTTCCTTGAAATCGCGAGAACTGCACGTTGAAGGACTTTAAGGGATTGTCCAAGTAAAGGACAATTAAAGCCATTAATAACGGATATCTCAGAGACACATAAAACTTATTTGAAATAAATTGTGTATTTTTAAGAGAGCTACATTTGTTCTGTAGTACGTTCTTCTCTATTGCTTAACATTTACCAGTTATACAAGGTTATATAAAATTGCTTTCGATGAAGCAAGGAATTCACTGGCTATTTCCAGAAAATTCAAATATGCACTTTATTTGTCATGTCAATATCTTTAATATATGCTATATAAATTAAAAGCGTTAGAGCCATTTTTTTCTAAAATCGAAAGTTTAAAAAAATGTTCCATGTAAGTGGTAGTTTGGGGTGGGGGATTTTCTTGAAAATCTTCATGTCATATTCTTGGAAGATACTGAACTTAAGTACCAAGTTTGGCACTTACCCGGCATTTACTTTTTCAGTTATGCTGTTTACTGACACATATAGACAAACACACACATGGATCTGTTTCTAAAAATGTTTTTTCTTTTCTTGGGGGGGGATTCGGAGTGCCCCAAAACGTATATTGCTGGTGAAATCTCAGTATCAATTTTTGGGCGAAATGCAATACCTTCTCTACCTACTATGTACGTGGTAGAAAAATTAAAAAATGGGGATTGAAGTTATGCAACTTTTAATCCCCTTGATTTTCATCTTTACTCGTACTTGAATATGTAATGAAAGAGTTCCTTCCACCAAATGAAACGCATTTAAAACTTGTAAGTTACTCCTTACAAAAAGTGCAGCGTTTCATTAAAAGTGTTACGGAGTTTCGCGCTACTTTACATGAAGCACAAATGCATAGACTCCTAGTAATCTACTTTCCCTTGGTTTAAGCACAGTAACGAGCTTATTTCCTGCTGCTCCCGTAGCCAATTTTGAAGTTTGTTTCTAGGGACGCGCACCCAAAGGGAACCCACAGGCCACGTTTTCTTCAGGTTCCTCATACACGCCTTTACAGAGTGCACAAACATGCGGACTGTCATGAATGAAGTATAGCAGATGATCCGAAAACAAATGTTTACGCTAGTTGTTTGCTTCGTACGATAGAAAAAAGAAAAGAAAAAAAGAACAACGAAGTCATCCTACGATTTTCTTGATAGCAAAACACCAATTTTATATTAGTGGTTAACTATAAATATTTTAACTCTCTCCACCATTAAGGTAGAAGAATTTGTACTCCTATGTTAACTGGTTGGAAGATATGAAGTCGTGTACTGCTGGTAAACCCATTAATGTAGCATGTCAAGCTAAAACACAATGTTCTGGAAATATAATGAATCAGAGTTTAGAAACATTTTGGGAAGAAAGTAGGGAACTTGTACTTAAAACTCCGTTCACAGTAAACCAGTATCTTATGCTATCAAACGCAAATAAATAGTGACATTCTCAACGGTATGATTGTTAAGGGAAAACAGTTTTTAAGATGTAGATTACACGTTTTTATCCAATGAAACTTATACCTACCGCGTAAAGGGATTTTTTTCCCTGATTATCGGAGGAGACTTAGCAATGCTCCAGTGAGCATACTGTACCTATGCCCCAAAAAGGGGGCGCCCCCGGGAGGGAGAAGGGGATGAGAGGAGACACCGGACGGCCGGAACCAGGAGTAATGGCACAGCAATAAAAGGGTCCTTACGGTTTCCATATTGAGATTCACCACAGTCGGACAGGTAGATCGAGGACCCCCGCCGCACACAGAGGGTCTAACACCCCGCTCCAAGGGGTATTAGCCCCGGCAACCAGCCGAAAGCCGAGGGACGGAGAAAGTTCCACAGAGATACCCTTTTTCCCTGCCACGCCGCATCCAAGTACCTTCGCCGACACCTCCAGCCCTGAATCAGGTCTAACGTGGTGAAGGATGAATGAAATCATGAATGGGACGAAATGGAGGGACAGGAAATTCTAGAGCTGAAAGAAACCACTTCAGAATTCACGTGACGACCCGGGAAAACCCCCAAAAAACCCGTGGGTCAGAGTAGGTGGTCGCCGGGAATC
The DNA here is from genome assembly GCA_030765065.1 of Deroplatys truncata. Taxonomy (NCBI): domain Eukaryota; kingdom Metazoa; phylum Arthropoda; class Insecta; order Mantodea; family Mantidae; genus Deroplatys; species Deroplatys truncata. Next base: position 178,103,183 of record CM060977.1, on the reverse strand, counting down.
CACCCCAGGTCTTCCCGCATGTAGATTGCACGCGTTACCTCGGCGTTTCCTTGTTTGGTATACAGAGCTTAGCGGATGGGTAGGTGAAATGTGCTAACTCCTCCAATGATTTAAAATCGAACAAGAGTGCAACAATGTGAATGGTGTAAGCGTTGTTTCACTAAGAAGGTTACTGCAGAGGAGAAGAAGAAAGAGTTCAAGCGCTTTCTGATGTGTCAAGAGGATGGATAATTACTATGAAAATAACACTACCTTTATTGTTGTTAGAGTGGCACTAAGAGCTACAGATCTTTGGCTTTTCGTTCTGTTTCGCTGCAGTTGTGTCACCATGGTAAAATGCTTGAAAGCGCTTTAAACTTCTATCATCTGATTGACATATCCCTGTAATCGTATAAGGCGGTCTCAACTCCTCCGAGATACCGTAGCTAAAGGGCGACATGCATTCAGAATGAATAAACTCTTCAAAAAGGAAGAAGAGAGGTAATTTCAACTGCCTAGTGGAAGAGAGAAGTGGAAATGTAGAATTCTGCTTGTCCAGCATTTGTGATACCTCGCTTCTTTCAAGAATTGTTCCAAACAAGGAGATTATTTAATATTCCAGGCAAATACATATGTTCTCATTTTCACATTGGGAAGAGAAGTAAAATATAGGCAATTCAATTGCATACATATTTTTATTTTTCGAATCAGATTCTAAATCATTTCAGCGGTAATAGCCGTCTCAGCACTCGTGTGCTCTCTCGTTTTCACGAGCAAGTCTGTGTGCTCAATGTTGGAAGCAGACATGCATATACTCGATGTAGGTCGAGGGCTGAAGCATATCGACCGCGACCGGCTTCTTTGAAGTTGCAAAAACCACCAAGAGATAAGGGCACTTTAACACCTCGCTGCTAAAGCAAATGTTTAAAGCGCAAAAATGATTTAAGTGTTTTGCTTTTCGGTCTCTAGGTATTTTTACACTGTATACGTATAATACTTCTCTTTTGCACATAGTAACAGAAATTACAACTCATAAAGTACCATTCCTTAAGACTAATTTTCAGGTCGATGTAAATGTTTAAACATCACTATCTTGAAACAATCCACTGCGTTAGTAAAATTTAGAAAAAGTAAAACGTTATCTATTATTTATCTATTATATTTAAAAATTTCTGTGTTGATAAAATAATACGCATTGGCAGATTTTACGTTTTGTTTCAAAACCAGCAAATATTTATTGCTTAATTTGTATTTCCATTAACTGTATGCGTTATATGGTAAACCGTTATGTCAATATTTGGAAGAGGGGAATTTTGTATGTACAAAGCTTCTGTTTCGGAAGCACATTCCACAAACTCCATATTGAAAAACTTTAACATGTAAAAACCATTTCACATTATTTGTATCTAAGAGGTTGGTTTCATATAGGTGCTGTATTATGGTACTATGCAAACGGTCTCAAAGGCTTGAAACTTAAACTTGGTTTTTTGTAAATAAATAAAAATATTTCGGCATAGCAGTATATAGTTAATATCTCTAACTTTACACACTGTGTTGTCGTATGCATGAAACCTTTATTTTTGGAAGTATATTTCACAAATTAAAAATTATAATAGTTGTATATGTTCAGACAATTTTAATTTGTTATATTTAAAGCTGTGCCTTCATATACTGTGTTATGATAACATGCATCTGTCCTACAGGTTTTGAGACTTCAAATTGCTTTGTTTACAAATAAAAATACACTCCATATTATTGAATAGGAAGCCTTATTCTTTTACACCCTTATTATATAGAAATGTATATGTTACCTTTTTTAAATACCTTCCTTATTTTGTACTTTTACATATTTTTGTAATAATTGTGTAACCCTACTCTTACTGCATTTCCGAACTAACATTAACTTTTAGGTTCAAAAACAGTTGTGTTTGTTTTTCTAGCTATGTAGCGGGGTGAATATACACAATAGGACTGTACAACATATTAAACAAACAAATTGCAGCATCAGATGCCTCTTATAACCGATGTTTACTGTAAGTTTTTAATTCTTTTACTCGTGGGGGGAAAAGAGAAAAAACACACAACACACGCTCACACAGATACATACTGCAGAAGCATAGATATATAGATGATATACATACATGCATACATACATTGTACATATAAATCACACACCTAAATCATGGAATATTAAGTTCCTACATGATATGGTGCTTCAACGGCCAACGGGACAGCAATGGTGTTCATTTCATATTGTTGCTACAGTATAGGCTCATATTGAGGCTGTGATAATGGTGTTATATTATACTATATGAAAATACTAGCAGAATTTGGATGACCGTCGGTATTATTCATATATTCTCAGTATTAATCATTGCGAAATTAGATAGCTTTATATGTAGCTGCAGAAAATTTGACGTTTGGTTTGGCATGTGCACAATAATGCTCCTGAAAAACGTTGACAGATGAAATAAACAACACAAAGGCTTCTTTGAATTTCTGTTCCGTGATGTGTTGCTAGGACACACTGCTAGCAATGCTTAAATATGACCACAAATGTGTTTTCTTATAAACAGCATCTGGTATGGCGTCATGATAATTCAGTTCTAGATATTTTGTTTTAAAATAGAAGCTTAATCTTAAGGAAATGTAAGAGTAATAAAATATGTATCTAATTGGATAGTATGTTTTAATTAATCCATACAACATGTTAAAGCTTGCATGTTTCTCCAGTCCGGTCGTTCTCCGTGATCTAGGGTACCAAAATTGGAGGATGGCGATGGATTTCTTCGGACGTAAAAATCCTTAGCATGGCTTACTTCGGAAGGGAAATAAAGGTGGTTGGTCCCGTGTCGTAGATTTACGGCACATAAAAGAACCTCAAACCTGATAAATAGCTTCTCAGCAAATTTTCGGTATTTCACGCTCAATATAGAATGGGACGCTAAGGGCTAAAGTAGTTACAGATTCTCCATAAATAAAAGTAAATTTATTTTAATTTTTCTCGTCCCGCCATCCGCTATTCCGAATTGCTAAGTTCCCGTAGGTGTCCCATTGCAATTTTAGCGCGTATCGCATGGCTTTTGAAACTGAATAGCATGACATGACAGCAGATGATTCATTTCTAGATGGCAGTTGTGAACTGTAATTTTGTTTCACTGTGAATACCTGTGTTGGGGGATTGTCATAACAATCAATAAATATCTACATAAGTTGAATTGTGAAGATGTTAAACAGGAATTGGAAACCTACTCCTTGAATTATAAAATGCTCGGAAACAAAATTAGATGGGCATCTCGAACATGTGAATATACATGCTTCGTGTGGTTCCTCTGATAACCATTTGTGATATACATTCAAGTGCTTGAGTCGTGCCGATATAATGCGCAGTGGCTTGTGTTGATTAGGAAATGCTGAACTACCTCTGCCAAGCCCGCCTCTCAGCACTTGCCTGGATCTAGCACCACACTTAATGTTTGTCTTACTCCTTCCTTCTCCTTCACTTTGGAAAGTGAAACCTCCGTTCATAGATTAATGTTTGGGTGCTAGACTTTTTACGTCAAACCTATATTAGATAGATTCATCCCGGACTGGTGCGGATCGTAGTTGCGAAACATGCCTTTCAGCCACTCAGGTGAAATGTATTCCTCCCCTTTCGCCGCGCACCTAGGTCTCACCTGTGTTCATAGGCTAATGCACGCATTAGTGTCGGACTTGAAATCAAACTAATACGACCACCAGGGCTCTCATGGAATAAAAATGATTTGAGGGCGACAATGAAGAATTTTAGAAAACCAAACGAGGACTAGTTTTAAAAAAATTGAACAATTTTATTGTTTTTCAAAATATTCGCCCTTAACATAAAGATATGTTTGCATTCGATGAAACCGGTCGTTAAAGCAATAATGCCACTTTTACTGAGGCACTTCAGAAACCAGGATTTTATAATGTTCCATTGCATCTGATGACGAAAAAGTGATTCCGCACATTTTATCTTTAATTGTTGGAAACAAAAAGAAATCACAAGGTGCTAGGACGGGTACTCGTGGTTAGTTTTGCTGTATGCGACGACGCTTTGTCATGATGAAACATTATCTTTCCTTTTTAAATACTTGTTACGAACTGTTTAAAACATTTTCAATAAACAGACATTTGTGTACCAACTTGTAGTAACGGTACGTGTATCTTTGATTGCTGTAGTGGCAATATGGCCCGTTTTAGAAAAAAAACTAGCAACCATCTTCTTACCGTACTTAGTCGGAGTTTTGCAGGCTTAGGTTCCGTTCGAAAGACCCATTGAGTCGATTGACTTTACTTTTCTGGATCAAAACAATAAATCTAACGTTCATCAGCAGTAACGACAATTCAAACTAAACTTGAAGTGCTGCCTTGGATTTTTTCCAGAGCTGCTGCACTAATCTATGTGCTGTTTTTGATCGGGAGTCGGTTTATGTGGAATCCATCGACAACAAGGTTTTCCCACGGCAAACTGTATGTAAAATGTTTTGAATTTGACTCATACGAATGCTCAATGTCGCAGGAATAAATTCATGATGTTTTTTAATTCGCTGTACCAATTATACATCTTTGCCTTACATGGAGCTTCTTCATCAAACGCATTTCCAAGCCGATCTTCACATTGTTTAGGTGTTATGACGATTTAAAATCGTAAAAACTCATATGCCGGAAGTGTTTACTAATCCAATTCATTTTTGGATGCACATGAAATCTTTAAATGATGATAATGAACAAACTATTAGAGCAAATCCAAAAAAGTATACGGCAATCAACTTGCAAAGTATTAGAAAGTACTTATCAAATATAAACAAATCTCATTTGTTTTTAGAAACATGGAATTCTAAAAAATTCAAGTATTGCCATTTAGTAAAGGGAAACAGTGCAAGAAACTAAAATCATCGGCAAACTTAGGTGCACTTGACACAATGTACTGCTACATGGTGTATACAGATTATACCTTAGGTTCGGGGAAGAAAGCGGTTTACACTACGCTTGGATTGTGGCATATCTTAGAAGATTGCGAACTATAGAATACATAGGACCTGGAATCAACAAGGAAAACATAAGAAGTTTGAATTCACTTAGCAGGAAGAGAAAAAGAAGCTACTGAGCTAGATGCAAAATATTTCAGTTTATTATGGCTTCAGGGGCTATCAACCCAGCATAGGTAACATGGAAGGCCAAGGATGGCCGAAAGCTTGAAGCCATGAAGCCATGATAAACAATCAACACAGAGAAAGTTTTAAGTCTCTAAACCACTTCAGCTCACATAAACCCACCGTTAAAGCAAGTTATATCCTACCACTGCAGAAACGAATGAGATGGTACCAATCTTAACTTTGGTTCTAAATAATGCAATTATACGGCAGCAATGGAGTTGGAAGACTGCAGACAAGTAATTGCGAAAGATGGATGGTGCTACTTGAAGAACCCTGTCTTCTCAAACTCCTACCCAAGAATCTCGCAAATGTGACTCTCACACCAAAGAAGCCCTCCAGGCCGCGGTAGCCCCTCCCACCCCTACTGGCAATTTCACTGAACAGCGTGGCTTGAAAAACGGCGAACGCTAAGGAAGTTCTACCGAGAACTTTGTCTTCCTCAGTTTAGGCTGGAAAATATGGAGTGGGTTGGCGGAGAAGGTTTCTGGCCTTTATCACGCACCCACACAAATTTCTACAGGAAGCCAAGCCAAGAACTCGGTACCGACGGGGTATCAACTACAGCGGATACCATAACCCTCTCTTTCTACCATCAGGTTTTTCCTTCTCTCCTTTTCAAGATTCTCCGACTACCTTTCTGTTTTCCCGCTTTCTTATTTACCTACTCACTTCTTGGGAGTTTCTGTCCTTGACCTCTTTAACGACACGCCTTTTCCTTTGTCCAGGATCCCTAATACAGGACATAATATATTTTATCATTCCCTTTGGTTTAACCATGTCATTTTACTAATTAAAGTGTTTTCTTGTGCATCTTAAACTTAATCTTGTGCCGTTTATTCAGGTATAGTTCAGTAAGGAGAAGTATAGAATACTTCTAATTCTAAGTTTATTGACAGAGTAGCTGATAGTCATATTATGGTAACGGGCATAACAGATCACAAATTGTGCGGTTTGAAATTATGAAATGCCGTTTCTGAATAACATTATTTTATTATGTTTCGGTAACAGTCAAATATATACTTACATCAATTTAAGCGGAATATTGCAACAAGGATCCGCAGCATTATCAGACATGATCGCTTCAGAATTTGTCATTTGCCAGACAGTAGACAGAATTCCGAAGTAGAACCATCGATTACAACAAACGTCCAAAACGTAACAGGAGGTTGATTTCATTTGAAGTTCCTAGAATAGAAATTCTAGGAACCAATATCTATATTAATATTATAAAGAGAGAAAGTAACACTGTTTTTCCGGACGGCATAGACTATAACGTTTTTTTCCAAAACCTTTGAAATTGGTGGGGGGGGGACACAGGTTCATGTTTATGTCACCCAATTTCAATCCTGTTTCATTAAATCTGAATATCAGAGAATGTTGTTTGGCACTTTATTGAGAGCATGGTCGGTTTATGACGATTTACAGTCCAAAGGGACAAATGGGAAGGTTTAAAATCCTTTGAAATTAAGTTATTGCAGGGATAAGTTACACATCCCCTATATATTCCTAAGTTTTCCTCCAACTCCACTGAACTTTTTTTATCGAGGAGTATTTGTGTTATCACATATACTGATCTGGTAAATAAGGGTTTTAAAATCTGGCAAAATACCTTCATAATCTTCCCCTATCCTTATTTTGAATCGCGGTTTTCAAGTCCTAGCGTAGAAAGGAACACCTTATTATCTATCTAAACCAAACGTTGTACACTTAATATCTTAAAACTTTTAGAAACTACCCCCGCGACGTTATTAACTTTAATGTCTGATGTGTTGCACTCACATGGATTTTTCTACTCTTGTACAAACTATTTTTAAACCCTTATTCTCCATCTACTTCATGTTAATGGAGATAAACATTTGCAGAAATTATCTTATTGCTGATTTATTGTAGGTGCAAGGGGTGCGCTTGTAGATGCGCTTTAAGCGATAGACAAATATTTTAAGAGCTGGTTGCTATGTGGAGCAATCTATTCTCTTTGCATGGCCAGGACACACACACACACACACACACACACACACACACACATGCACACCAAAGAAAAAGACGAATAAAGAATTCCATTTGAGAAAAAGTATAAGTATGTGAAATTCAAAAAAATAACAAGGAATATCTCGGAAAGGCTCAATTGACAAAAAGTTTATATGGCATAAATTCTGTGTTTTAACGAGATCTACATTTTTTGTGTAGTAAAAATTTGTCTATCTTTTATGGTTTACCACTTATTGAACAAGCCTTTCAGAATGAAGAGATCTTTTGGGGACGTTCCCGGAAAACTCAATATATACATTTCGTTTGCCATAATTTATCTTAAATATATGATAGTTTAATAAAAATTGTTAGAGCCATTTTTGAGAAAATCCAAATTTTCGAAACTGTTGCATGCAAAGCGTAGTATGTGATGGGGGGATTTCCTTGAAAATCTTCGTGTCGCATCTTTGAAAGATACTGCAAATAAATACCAAATTTGGTATTTATACGACTTTTCACAGACACACAGACACACATGCGCACAGACACGCACACGGAACTTTTTCTAAGAATGATATATTTGGATTCAGGGGGTCTCAAAACATGAATTTCCAGTGAAACCTCGGTTTCGAATTTTTCGGTGGAATGCTATACTTCCCCTACTTACTATAGTAGTAGAGAAAGTAATAATGAATTCCAATTCGAGAAAAAGTATAAGTATTGGAAAATTCAAAAAAAGTAACAAGGAATATCTCGGAAATGGTTCACTCAACAAAAAATGTATATGTCATAAATTGTGTATTTTAACGAGATCTACATTTTTTGTGTAGTCAAAATTTATCTATCTCTTGTTTTACCAGTTATACTAAAACCATTCAGAATGAAAAGGACTTTTGGAGACATTTCCAGAAAATTCAACATATACATTTCGTATGTGATGAAAATATCATAAACATATGATATTTTAATCAAAATCGTTAGAGCCGTTTCTGAGAAAATTAAAATGCTCGAAAAATCTTCCATGGTAATATGGAATGGGGGGGATTTCCTTGAAAATCTTTGTGTCTCATCTTTGAACTATACTGGATCCAAATACCAAGGTTGGTATTTGTTCGACGTTTCGTTTTGTGAGTTATGCTGCACAAATACACACAGGCACACACGCACATTTTTCTATAAGTACTTTTTTGGATTCAGAGGGCCTCAAAACATAAATTTAGTAATTGAATTTTTAACTTCCCCTACTTACTATACATGGTAGAGAAGGTAAAAATATGCCCAGACCTTGTTATTAACCCTTACGGGCCAAACTACACCGCTTGGACAATTAAAGCTACACATGTACTTCAGCTATAGGTTTTGGCGACATAATAAATGGCATAGTAGACCTTTATGTTTTTAACGGTAGAAACAGTTTAGATAACCAATTTTATGCTGGGCAGTCTGCACAATGTTTTACTGTCATGCTGATAGGTCACAAAGTCGACAGTTATGAATTTTAATTAAAAAGAGGTATTTATTTATAAAATCAATAGCTTCAGATTCAGTTTCAGTTATAAAGAACTTTTAATTTTAATGTTTAATAGAAATTTTCGCTTTTGATGGTTACTATAAAAACCACTGTTACTGGTTACTTAGCACCACCATAAGCAGCTCAAAAATGTTGGATATTTTTATACCGTTATTTAAAATTACATTCGTTATAAATCATGTTGATCTTTCGAAAATTAGACATGTTTATGGATGTATTTTACGCTCTGATTAATTAATGGAATGAATTTTCTCTGTCTTCTCTAGCTTTTAAGACGCGTTATATCAGTCATCAGGTCATAGTAATGATATTGTGATTAGTATTTTGCTGTAAGAATAGGCACTTGGAAATGAAAAAGAAAACTATGTAATATACCATTGCTGTTATTTTTTTAATAATTTTTTGGTCTTTCTAGGGAGAGACCAAAGAGGGGTTTGCACAATAATCCAGTCTGTTGTATGATGCGCAACTCACCTAACTCGGAATCTGTTTTCCATAGGTTGATTTTTCACTTATTCCTCGCTTGAGTTATAAAGTTTTCAACTAAGCGATTTGTATTTGCGGATAATGAATTTTAACAGCCATATTCAGAGAAAGAATCTGCGAAGAATCTCTCTCTCTCAAATCGAGTGCATCTGCTTTGTTGTCGCTAAGAAGCTGCTTTCAATGAAAGCAAATGAAGACCAGGCACAATGTTCCATTTATAAACTGAGTCTATATAATGTGTGTATTCATGAGTTCCCTGATCTATTTACTACAGAAAAACCCTGATTTCAGGTTCTCCGCAGTAGCTCCAGATATTTTAAGTGCTATTCATTTAAAAGCGTCAGTCATTTTGCTTCAAATTCTTTAGAGAATGGTTCATAGCGCCAGACTTGACGTGCAATGGTGGGAGCATGATTTTATCTGGTCATCTTCATCCACATAACTACTCAGTTGTAGTGTATACTTTCTGTTGCAGGAATGCTCTGAGTTTCAAATTATACGCATACAAAAAAACAAACTATAGGAGAAAAAGCTGAATGTGCTACTTTGTGTAACGGATCACACTGTCAAGTTGTTTTAATCATTGTTTAATGTATTAAATTTGGGCTAAGCTAATATACCGCAGTTAGATAGATTTGACATTTACTTTTTGTCTTCGATATGGTGCCAGTGGCTGTAACTGCAGAGGGATATGGTTAGGGGAGTTCTCATATTATTCACCCAATTTTGAAATGTTTGAATCCTCCGTACTTGTGAATTCAAAGCTGTGTTCCATATTAAGAAAATATATAATTCTTGGATAGAGAAATGAAGTAGGAAACTATTAAAACTGGGGTTTAATACAGTTAGTATTCTTCATAAGAATTGCATAACGATGTCCGTAATAACGACAAGGTAACAAAAATGTTTTCATAACTTGTTAAAAGTTATATAATTTCAAACACATTTATAACACCAGAGATTACGAGGACTATAGAAAAAAATATTTCATAGGAAATGTAACATTTGAACGATTTATTTATTTTTGCTTTGTTTTAATATTTGTATTTTCAATAATTCTTTAAATTAAGATTACCCTTTGTATGGCTTGATTGTAATTATTCTCTAATAATCCATGATGGCTTCATTTAAGGGTTAAAAATTCTGAGTTAGTGCCCCAAGTAAAGGGCTCTAAAATCCAAGACTGAAAAATATTTGTGTTTGTTACTTAGTGTAAATATACAAATATGCAAAATTAGATTAAAAAGTATTAACAAAAATCGGGTGTTTCTGAGAGGAGCTGGAATACAATTTTTAATCTTTTATCCTCCCACTACAGCATCATCACTTGCTCCGCTACATGTACAAAATAAGTCTCCAGTGCCGAAAATAGTATCTCGCTAAGTATGCAATACTTCTACATTTTGCTAGTTCTTACGTAGTGAATACCCTTATTCCGCATTTCGGACGGAATATCCAGATTACCATTCGTAGAATTCTGAACTATTGCACGCCTGTAACTTAAATTTCCTTCCTTCTAAACGCGAGAATTTGGCAATTAGGGAACTGTGTTTCAAAAACCCTGCAACAGAATTTCAAACATTTTAATAATGAACACTAAATTTAGTATAAATAATTTAGATTTCATAATATATAAATCATTTAAAAACTGATGAGGTCAAAATGAATCCTGATGATTCAGATCTATTAATGTTGTTTTCGTTTCAAAACAATCTAAAAGTGTCATATATTTCTATTAAAATTTGATAGTCTGTTGTGATGATTTTATTGCATCATATGAAAAACTCATAAATTCATCCAAAACTCTTAATTTTATGTCTAGCTTATCATTAATCCCGTTTAAACTCCACACGTTTGGAAATGGCTTTCAGAAAGTGCCTTCCTGCAGCTATAATGCTGTTTCTAGAGGCATGCAATGACGTTGCGTATACCTACTGTGCAGCTTTACGGCTATGATGTGCTAATGAGACAATTTTTTGGCGTTAATGTCTGTGTGTATGAGAGAGGGAGATATCTACCTTACCTACCTAAACCCATTTAGCAGTGTTACCAGCAATGCAGAAATAATGGCTCTTTATGGTTTCGTTATTGTTACTGCGGACCTCAGTGATTCCCGGAAATCCCTTAATGCTAGAAAATCCTAAAGGTTTTCATTGGAAATGGCTTTCAGTTAGAGAGGATATCATTCACGGAACATTTGAGCGCTTCGAATCGGGTTTCACAAGATTTTAGTTTAATCCCAGCCGTCGCTATGGATTCGGTGCTGGGCAGCTTTGCGTATGCTCTCTGTTTGTTTCGTGTATCGATTATGGGAAACAATGTAACGGCGTCAATTGTTTTACTGGCATGTTGAGGCAGATATTTAATTTCCCTTTTTTGATACTCTGTTGGTAACCTAACACGTACGAATGTTCAGTGTATCTCAGTTCAGCTATCTTTGCAATTTTTACACTGCAGGAATGCCACATGTTCTGTGCATCAAGAATCTCTGAAGCTTGTGAGAATTGTTTAACCTCAAATTAGTACTAAATAAAACAGCCGTTGTCATGCAGTCGTCAGCAGCATCATCATTCAATGTATGTTTTGAAACGTCGGGTTCCTTCCGCTAATTTAGAAATACAAAACGTAGTTTAATATTACTCCAAGGTATCTTGTCTATCAGTGATTATAACTTGTGCTACAGCAATTAGTAATTCTTGGTGAAGACATACTTACAATACATTATTTAGCTTTCCCTTCGTTTGTATTATGCCATATATGGTAATATTATTTCTGAATATTGAGGTCATTATGTTTAGAAGGAACTCTCACTAAGTGCTAATTTAATAAGAGGCAAAGAGTATTAGTTTTGATTCTGGGTTCGTGCAGCTTTGTGTTGGCATAGCAGAATTCGTCGACTATCTTTCGTCTCCGTTGCTAGCGAAACCTATAAGCTACAGAAAAACTCATTTTGTTTTTGTATACTCCGCAAACGACATTAAAACCTCATCTCTGCTATCAAAGATTCGCTTTTACATTCAGTATTTATTATTGTTGAAATAAAGATTAAATATAACTGCCTCTATGGTCTGGTGATTAGCTTCCAAATCCAGATATCTCCAGTTCGATTCCCTTCTGGAGGGTAGAAATTTTTCCTTAGCCAGGTTTATTTTCCATCCTTCCTAGAGTCTGGAAGTATTACTGAGAATGTGTATGTGAGTTCAATGAATTAGAAGGAAAACCCAAAATAAACACCCCAAAGGTTAACGCAATAATTAACGAGTGCAACATCATTTCCGATGAGCAATAAAATTGTTCTAAGAGCAAAAGCCGTCGATATGATCTTAGATATTAAAGATGGCAAACGAAACCCTCCCCCTAAAAGATTAAATATATGAGCTGTATGTTTTCGTTGAGTTCGGTCCTCAAATGGGATACAGAGATAAGTGACACTCATAATTTAATTGTGATAAGCATTCATTTGCACCTTTAAGCTTCATTATTCATTTTATTCAATCTTACTATTAGAAACAGGGTTTTCCTGTATTCCATGTAGTGCATTATTGGTTCATTGTGGCATGCATTCCAATAATAGCAATGGCGTATTTCCTATACCGTGCGTTATAGAAAGAAGATGAAACCATTTTGTGATATTCTTTTCTCTGAGCAATCTCTGTACATTATTACGTATAGAATACTAAAATTACTTACCATGCTTAATGGCTGCATGCAGCATGTTCGTAACATCTGCTCACTTCTTTCCCAGGGAGGGAATGCATGTATATGGGTGTCTTGTTTATCGTTTCTACACGCCAGGTAATAACAGGGAGAGAGGATAACGTTTCATAAAATTTATGAGGGCGCTCTATTAGCTATGGATGCCAAATTATTTCATGATTCATTTCGTAAAATTTGTAATCCTAAGATTGCACAAAGTGATGTACCCAACTTAAAATGTTCGCACTCACTAGTGTTCGTGTGCCATTCACCCAGATCATAATCAAGATCATGCACTTCTTGCAAACATTACTATTATAATCCGCTTTATTATACGTAAGTCATTGCTCCAAAACACATATGCTGCAAAGAGTTTTATCAAATGTTAACAAATTTGTATAATAAAGGTGCATTTGTACCCTCTGAGGCCTCCTGTAATACATATGTATTTAATATTTCCAACCTCCGGTGTATTTCACGTATAAATAACCAGTCAGCCATAAGAGCCACACTAGAGACCTAATAGTTCCGAAATTGTATTGAGTATTGTTCAGGATTTTCATCATGTTGGCTATTGGATGTCTTCTTATTATTTTTCCTCCTCCTTGCAACTATTAGGCCCTCCGGCCTTTTACGATCTCAATGTCATCTCCTTCTGGGTCCTTCACGCTCCTTCTCCCTGAGGGTCGACGTTTCAAGGTCATTTTAGGGATATGACCTTCCTCCATTCGTTGTGGATGTTCTCTCCAATTTTTTCTATACTGTAAGGTTTTACTATTTATTGCATAAATATTTAATTCTTCTCTTATATGTTCATTGATTATTCTTTCCCTTCTGCTACAGCTCGTAGAAATTTCATTTCTGCTACATGAAGTTTGTAAATATACGATTCCTTTCCATATAAAAGGTAGACATGTTATAATCCTATAACATTTCAATTGTGTGTCTTATCCGTGTAGTTTTCAAACTTCGAATTGTTGCACACATATATCTATAAAGTTACGTCTAAATCTTGATGATAATTGTATCTAGCATGGCAACCTAAATAAAAGTTTTTACCTGGTGTATTATCAGTCTATACACTAATCTTTGCCGGATATATATGAATCTTAATCATTAAAACGGTTTACCTCATCTATGGTGGTTCTGTAATCTTCATTCAATATTTTCTTCACTGAAATGCTGCACTACACATTTCAGGATTACACATTCTCATCTCTAAAACTATACATATTTTTTCACCGTTATAATGCTTAAAAATCTTATGTGTTACTTTCACATGACTTTCCCAACCATCTATCGTTTGCTAGTGTGCATACAACTATTTTACGAAAGTTTACATTTTATTCTATTTCATTTTAATTGAGATAAACCTTTGCAGAAATAGCTACATTACCAGATTTACAGATACAAAGGGAACAGCGACAGTCAAATGTTTTAGAACTGACCACTATATGCTGGACTTCAAATTCCGTACTCTTTTCATACAATCGCGAGAATCAGCTGAATGTCGATAGGACTTTAAAAGAATGACAAGGTATTGAAAATTTTAAACCATTAATAATGGTAAATCGGAAATAGCTGATGGTACAGAAAGGTTATTTGAAATAAGTTGTGTGTTTTGAAGAGCTCTATATTAATTGTGTAGTATGTACGTTTTGGTCTATCGCTTTACGTTTAGTAGTTTAACAGGATTATATTAAATTCCTTCCGAATAAAAGTGACCTTACAAAACATTATTAGAAAATTGAAGATAGGCATTCTATTTGTCATGTAAATATATTTATTATGAGTATATACAATTTTAATCAAAATCGTTACAGCCATTTTTTAGAAAGCTTCGGAACATTTTCCACATAAATGGTAGTTTGAGATGGGGCTAATTTTCTTGAAAATCTTTGTGTCGCTCCTTGAAAGATACCGATTTTGTGTTATTAACCGACCTTTTTGTTTCTGAGTTATGCTGTTCACTAACACGCACAAATACACACACGGACCTTTTTTCTAATTTTGGGGGTGTCTCAGGGGGCCTCTAAACATGTTTCCGATGAAAACTCCACATCAAACTTTTGGGTGGAATACAATACTTACCGAAACTTACTATACGTAGCAATTTAATTAAAAATTGAATATTCAACTGTTTTTATTTTCTAAAAGGCCTTAAACACCGAAACACCTAGAAATAAAGCAGCTTAAGGCTATGCTATTATACCTCAAATAAAATGAGCAAGCAGAAATAGGACTCTAACGCTCTTCAACAAATGTGGCATAGTATTAGGAATCACATTTTTTGCTCTTAAGATAAATGAAATATTTTGTAACACAGTATAAAACAATAGATACCTTAAAAACTTCACTTAAAAGTGGGGTTTTGATCTTACTAGTATTACAAACTATTCCTTTTTTTTAGGATTGAACTTCGTTTAACCGGTTAGGTCGTATTGGATAATGAATGAATGAAATTCATAAAATGATGCATAATGAGCCCGGAGGAAGAGAGCTTAAAGTGACCCGAAATTTATCTTTTCAGGATAAGGGAAGAAACCTAATGGAGATATTCGAACTCGGGACCTCATGAATGTAAGGCATTGTTTGCAGGGATGAACTGCACAAGGGCCTATGAGATTCCCTTGCTCTCGCCGTTGCATGATGAGGCAGAGATCCGGAAATTTGCTCTCCTCAGGCCACTTGCGCCTGCCGGAAATCAAACTAGCATCTGAACAGAAGGTCTATCGGATATATTAGTTTCAATGTGGTCGTTTCACGATAGACATGATATCTCTAGCAACTGCAACTGCAATGTATTTCATTTCTATTAACTTGTATCATCTCTTCTAATGCAGGAGTAGGTACTACATGGCCAAAATATTTGATACCGTCATGTTATCTTTTAAGCTTTTGAAACAAAGCTCTCAGTCAAAGGAAAGCTGGAGTTACAGCAGAGCTCTCTCTGGCGGCCCGGCTCGGTTCTGCCTCATAAACTCAGCGGGATGCGTGCTTCTTGTTTGAGGCTTCCGAAACATTAAAGCCATCTTATCGGTGAAAAACAAACAGATAGTCTGGTGCGTAACAGTCGTAAAGCATTCTCTACTTTATATCATTATGAAGCTTTTTTACACATTTTCTCCATAACAACTTATTTTTCTAATATCCTAAGAATCACCATAGATGTTCGCAAGAAATTGTTCAAATTGGGAGAGTACGTACAGTAGGGACATTAATTCTGGACACTTTTAGTAACATTTTTATTATTTTTAAATCATACAAGATATACAAGATTATGTTTTGCTAAATCAACAGATTATGGTTTTATTTTGTCTATAGTATTTGTAGATCATAATTATTGTCTTTAAGAAATGTGG
Organism: Deroplatys truncata; assembly: GCA_030765065.1. Taxonomy (NCBI): domain Eukaryota; kingdom Metazoa; phylum Arthropoda; class Insecta; order Mantodea; family Mantidae; genus Deroplatys; species Deroplatys truncata. The sequence goes on along the minus strand of CM060977.1, from coordinate 178,086,984 downwards.
AACCTGCTATATTTTGTATAGATATTAGAAACAAGTTGAAGTAACATCACTCAGTAACTTCTATAACTCCATCATAATGCAGCACCAACATAATTGTTATCCAAATCTTGTTATTTTTCAACCAACAGAGGTCTTGTATTGGTTTGTTGCATTCTCTCACTATCTAGATCAAATATGATTAACATTGTTGTTGGTTCAAATTGGCAGCAAACGTTTGTGAAGTGAACATTTTAAGGGTGAGTTTAAAAGTAATCCTGAAATTTGGAATAATGCCTCCTAAGACAAAACGAGCGCTACAAAATGAAGCGTTAAAAAGGTCTGTAACCGATATGAAGTAATTAGGAGCTTAAGAATGTGTCCAAGAATTGGCAGAAACCAAAACTAACTGCTCAGGAATGTCGCAGAATCCGCCGCCTTTCTCTACAAGATTGCCGACATATGACAAAAGATAATGCCATCTTTGGAACTTCCGCGGTACTAGTTTCAGACGGAACATTCAGACAAAAATTTGTGAAAATGGTGAACGAGCAAGGAACCCAAGAAAGAAGCCGTATCTCAACCAGAAGCAGAGGCAAAAGTGTATGGAGTGGGATTTGGCGCACAGGAATGCACGGAAGAAGAGTGAGTAAGGTAATTTGGAGCGGCGAAACCAACATCAGTGGTGATGGAAGTGATGGCAGCAGCTTTGTTGGTCGACGAACTGTGAGGACAGGTTATCAAAGTGCACTACCTCAACTATGAAGTATCCTGTCAGCGTCGTGGTGTGGAGAAACATGGTGTCAGACACATAAAAGTATTAGAGCCAACATTAATGACAAAAAAGTACCAAGGAGAGGTCTTAAGTTAAAACTACTGCCTACTATTCGTGATTTATTTGAGAGTGAGGCTGAGTGTTACAGCGCTCTAGTCAATCAGAAATGGTATCATCATATTACTATCCTTCTTGGCCAGGGAACAGTTCCTGATCTCAACCCAATTGGAAACTTGTGAGGCCATCATCCAATCGTGGTTTAGAGTGATCACACCAGAAGATCTCCAATGTTTGACGGACTCAATGCCACGAAGAATTGAGGCAGTAGACAAATAAAAGGATGTTTAACAAAATATAAACAGGAACATTTATAATACCTAATCCATATGAATATTGCAAAATTTACCAATTACAGTTATTGTTTTTATAAGTCATTAATCAGAAATTGTAATCTAATTTGCACAATTTATGAAACATTGAACATTAGGAAATGTTTGTCTAGTTAACTTTTCTTGTAACTTTGAGCTCAATAAACAGCTAAATTTGAATTAAATTCAAAAGCTGAATGTAAAAATGCATTAAAGTATCCAGAATTAATGCTCCTACTGTATATTGTTGTAAGCAAGACATGCCAAATTATTTTTAGTTGTGATCTGAGCTCTCTGGGAACAAAAGAATAACCACTTATCACTTTGCAGTTGCCCCTCATGGAAAAAGGACATTAATAAAAAAAGCGTATTTCAGAATAGATAATGCAATAGAAACATTAGTCATAAACCTCATATCCTTATATATATATATATATATATATATATATTGTCTTTGATTTCCTAGTTACATAAAATTCTGTGAGAATAATTCTAGAAACTTAAAATGGAGTCTAATTATAGAGAATTCAAATGCCCTACATTTCATCATGGAAATATTTCAGACTTCTGATTGTTAAAACAACTTAAAGGAATAATTAAACAATAAACATTTTCATGTAGGCAATTGTTTGGCATGAGGTTGTTTTTAAAGAACTCATTTTGTATAGCAAATTATGCCGGATTTAAATAAGAACTTTAGTTGAACATCCAACTTTTGCTTTCAGTTAAGCTGTTCTTATTATGTCTAACCACTCACTCACTCACTCACTCGCTGACTCACTCACTCACTCACTCGCTCACAAACTCGTTCACTCATTCACTCACTCAACCAACACACACACATACACTTGTAATTGCCCGATTTGAATTTACCGCGCTGTTAAAATCAGTTAGTAGTATCGTGTCTGCCTGGTTTGGCAGAAATGATTCTGGGAGGAAACTTCACTCCACTTGGTTATTGTTGCAATTCTACATCGTATGCTGTGCTTTAGAAGCTTGTTTAAAGTTTATTTTAACACACTTGGTTTATCCAGTGTATGTTATGTGATTTAAAATCCGTATAGTGTAGTTAATAGCAATCTACTCTTATTCCAAATTTTTTACGTGTTTTAAGCTAAGAAATTTAAATAATATTAGCAATAATAATTTTCACTCAAAAGGATTTATTTTCCCACGGTCAATGTGAATTTTAAAACGTAGAACAACAGCTACTCTTTTAATACGGCTTTCTTTCTTATGGGTTTATAATTATGCTTATTGACTGTTTATATTTTTTCAACAATTAATTATTGACCAACTTTTGCAAACAATATAGGTAATATAATTTGGAAGTGAATATTTGAATTGAGCGTTACTCAAGGTGTCCTCTACTTTGCAAATTGTTTTAAGTAATAAAAGGGCTGAATGTTGTTTACATATCCTAGTTTGGTTGCTAAGCATAACGAAATAAATTACAATTTATTTAAAACTTCTACAAGTTAAACAAATCCCATAGTAATATAAATAACATGTTAGGAATTCAAATTCGTTTTTAACATATTTCAATTATGATTTTCTTTTTGTTAACCTTTTTAAGTCATACAATGTTTAAAATATTGTGAATGCAATGTTTTTCGACGTTTCCTTATAACGTATTTCGCTTTCGAATTATTCATTTTCTTTTTGTTTCTCCTTTATAATTAATACAATGTTAAGTAATTTTTGCAACATATATATTTACTTTTTGCTGATATTATTTTATGTATGGTATTTTCCAACAATATTAACTAATAATTATTACACATGTATTCATAATAATGGCACATATGTGAATCATTATCCATCTTTTGGGTTTATAATTCCAGTATGGCTTAGTAATTTATTAAATACATCCATTACTTTCATTTCATTTAAAAACTCCGTCAGCACACACACGCATGCGTACGCGTGTCTTTTGTATTAAAATGCCCTTTTTACATTCGGAAATGGTAAGTACACATTCCTGATGAAGGTCGCGATACGATATCTAATTTGAATTGGATGCAATGTTTCGGAAGCGTTTAGGGGAAAAAATGCATAATTCGTATTACTCTATAAAATGCAAACCAGTAAACGACTTGCTTTTTAAATTTGGAACTCTCTCATTATATTTTACCTACAAATACTATGCTAATGGATATGGTTTGGGTTCCCCTTTTCTCTCTTATTGAAATAAACTTTCGATTATGATTTTCTTCCATTTGAAGGAAACAAAGTGTATGTATGAATGCATTCATTAATAGTCTATGATGGTCCTCAAATATACTGGCTGCACGTTAGGTTTATTATGTAACACGACTATTTCCATACAACTAATTCTATATTATTATTATTATTTTTATTATTATTATTATTATTATTACTATTACTTGGTTATATGTAATTACATCTGTTTTTACGATAATATGCATTTTATAAAATTATTTACTACTACCGATATATTAATTTATTACTGCATTAGATTCAAAGCCATTATATATTACGATGAAAAAAGACAGAGTTTAAGCAATAAGTAATGCAATTTGTGTCCTTCTGCGTTTGCGTTATTTTTACCCCTATTTACCAATCTTTGACTAAAATATTATTAAACTTCTACTTTAAATAGCATAAATGTTATGATTTAATTGTTTTCAAAACCTGTTTGATATGTAGAATGTTTTAGTATATGAGTTGTTGTTTAAGTGAAATAATTTTGTGGTGAGGCTATACACTGCAATATTACAACCGTATTAGGAATACTGTTACCTGGTATCAAGTTACCAAGGCAATCATTTAGTAGGACATTCGTATTAACTCTCCCACCAAGTACAGACACTTTTGCTTTTCCACAGAAACGTTTTGTTCAAACTTCTGAAGGAATACACCCCAGATAAAGTTCATGTAAAAATGCTAGAAAAATGTTTCTGCAATCGTCAAGTAAACCTAAAACTTTCCAGCTATAATACTTTTAAATATGATAATATTTGTGATTCTTTTATAAATGTAACAAATGTGCTCCTTTTCTCAAAATATATAAAACATAAAATTGCATACAACCTATATATTTTAAGTATTTAGCGGTAGGTATTTAATGAAAGTTCGTGGGCTTGTTTCAACCTAAAGTTTACTTCTATGAATATTATTTATCACTTTCCATAGTTCCTTGGAAAATTAAATTCATTACTTATACCTACGTTTAGGTATAAAAATCTGCAAACATATGGTAGAAATAGTTTATTGAATGCTTCATCATTAAAAGTACTGCTATTCGTTAAACAGTTTTTAGAAATGTTTTAATTCAAATTTGGGTGTTCTTAATAACATCTACTCGTGGTATTTAATGGTTCTTCCACACAAGCGTGTGTTGGAAAAGCTTGGAAAGGTAGAATCAGGGACTGAAAATTTCGATGCCATAGCGGTATTTGAATCACGGATTTAATTTTTTTAAACGGGAACCTAAAATTAAGTTCAATTTAAATTGCCCTAAAATGACCATCATAACGTCCTTCAAACAAAACACAACTAATGGCTCTTACGTCTCCTCATAGTATCAAGCAACTTTTATTCAAGACTGTTTTTCTACAACACTTAGTGTTGGAGATATTGTACAGTCTCAACTTAAATGGTTCACCCTGAATACTTTTGTTTACTATACTCATTAATAATAAAACTTTTTTGGCTATGAGAACAGCTGTTCGAAAAATTCTATTCTTTCTCAAATAATAAACATTATTCTCAGTGAGATTCTTTAAAGCAGACATTTCAGTGCACGTTTATAGAGTATAGTGTCGTAACCTCTTATATTTTCACATATTACAGGGGGTAGAGAATGGTACCGGATTTTTGAATCATAGCAATCAACACGAGGTCCGACGGGGCGAGCTCAACAAATTACTAAACACCTGAAAACTCTTAAAATATGCCTAAAATCATTGTGGGGAAGGAAAGAAGGATCAATCTACGTTAATAATTCACATGGTAAAAGTTTAGATGTACAGGATATATTACAAATTAGAAATGATACATGTTACCTTCTGTTTGACGGAGCGTCCTCCTGCATGTGCACTACTCGCTACTTACCAAGAGACTGACTTAAGCGTCCTAGACGCTTCCACACTATACAACCGGTTTTCCCCCATTCTTATTGCATCATCACCGGTCCGTGTTGCCAATTTAAAATAGACCAAACAATGTTGCCATAACCGCATATGTTCTTACAGAGTTGCCACAATAGTTTCTCTAAATTTCAAAATAAAATGAACTTTCTTAATTTCAAAATAAAGTGAAATTACTGTAAGGAAATATTAGCTTTACTATGAACTCTAAACAAATATTGTAAAATTATTACAAACAATAATAAATTTCAGTTTAATACTAAGTCACTTCAGTTTGTGATATTAAGATTACAGATTCAGGCATCATATTGTTTCCTTTGGTAAAGAAAAATTGCTGTACATTTAAAGCCAGATCGTTTAATTTCCATGGGTGCAGACTTGAATGTCTCTCATGTTTAAAATGAGCAATAGCCCCAGCAAAACACTACGTGAGGTAACTGACCATCAAGATATCCGTAGTTGCTGGAGCTGATTTAACTGCAGCCTCCAAGACTGATTGAAAGGGTTGTTCGACGTTCTCAGCAGCCATACTACCTTATGGTGCTCTGTTGCCAATTACAACTTACACTGCATTTTGAAAACCTGCAGTTTAACGTAATAAGTGATATAAGATCAAAAGCGCGGGCATGACCCAAGAGGCAATGTCCTCCGAAAAATTACTTCCTTTTGGAACACTCGGCCAGAAATTTGAATCCAGAACCGCATTATTTCCTCACATATCCTGACAATTACATCTTTTGAGAATTGGAGGGGGTTGAAGTCTATGAAAAAGTTGTAAAAGGGCATCACTTCTGTTTTTCCTTCACCGAACATATTAGACATTCCTTCTTTTTCATCCTTCGCAATTAAAAATAATCTCACACAGAATAAATTTGGCTACCCTTTTTATATTTTACACCACTTTAATGTATCTGCTCGTAAACTCTCTAACAATGAAGTTGTTTTAGTTTAGAAGTAGAATACAAACGACACACGTTAGCAAGTCAATACGAACATTGAGATCAGTTAGAGTATAGCCAGCCCTTCAACTAGCCGAAGGGTTGGAGATAGGAACAATTGTTTTTGTCCTTCAGTTGGCTAGTCAGAGAGAATCGGGAAAGAAAACCTGGAGCCGGACTCACCTCTACCCCTAATTAAAATAACCTAGTGTGTTACACAACTTTCTCTACCCATTATCGGTTATTTTTATATCCCTTCCATAAACTATTATTATATGTGTAGAAGCTTATTCTTCATGTTTGCAAAAATACTTTGGTTTTACATTTCTTTTAATTTACAACGGTACATAGGAGGCTGAAGCGAAAGCCAAGCCTTTAAAAGTCGTGTCGTTACGCTGGCTTTGAAATTCGGAATTCTTTGCACCTCACGAAAAACAAAAGAATGGTGACGAACCATTTCAAATAAAATATAGTATTGGAAAATTCAAAATAAGAGCAAGGGGTATCCCTGAAATGGGTAATACCACAAAAGAATTAACTGCCATAGATTGTCTGTCTTAACGATATATACACATTTAGCTTTCGGCTAAATCTAATAGTTTACCTGTTATACACCATTATAAAACAATAATTCAGAATGAGAAGAATATGCTCTTAGCAGAAAATTCAAGTTACACATTTTATTCGTCATGCATGTAGATATCTTAAGGTTCATGGTTAAAATCCAGTTTTCTTCTGATTGCTTTGACTCGGAACTTAAAACACATAGAACACAGACAATTTTAACGGGCTATGTCAAACTATTATTAAGATAGTTATTTTTATATTTATAACTAATCACCTTTTTATATGGTTATATGAAATACTTCTTGGATCACACGGTTTACGTGTTGCTCTCAAATTTTTAATTTGAGCTTTGTATGCAAACATAGAGTAATAATAGTGCAGGCATTTCTTACTTTTAATTACATTAAGAGAAAGAAGTGTATATAAATGATATGAATATTTTAAACATTTTCAATGTGAATTGTACAAAAGAATTAATATGAACTCGAGCATCTAAGCCTTTTCACGAGAGTAAAACATTTTTAAATCCGTAATTCCTGAAGCTTTCCCGAAGATTTCAAGTTCATGAATTATAAACTTTGATCCAAGAGCATTTTGAATAGCGAAAACTTCTATAAAAAGAAGGAATTGAGAAAAATGGAGTTTAAAGCCCAAATGCAGTCCTTTATCTAAGTGGTACAGACCAATTAAATATCCATTTGTGGCTTTAAAATTGTTGATATTAAAAAACGAAAGAATCTAGTGTGACACCACAAGTTTTAAGTGTAATAAAGATTCACGTTCATCTAACCAAATTTCAGCAGTGCATTGCTTTAGATGTCTAACAGTTTAATAAAATTATTAGACAATTTTAATGAATAATGAAGCTAAAAAACAATACACTTCCATGAGAAGGATATTTTGGGCCGGGTGACTTTTTTTTAATCCTCATGTCGTATTTTTGGAAGGTTGTTAAATTAAATACCAAGTTATACCAAGATATAACATTTTGTTTTTCAGTTATTTCTTCACATACATATGTATTTGTGCATGTTTAAGTTCGGCTAGCTTTTATATGCTTTAATCATACCTCAAAACTTGTTTTTCAAATGAAATGTTGATATCGAATTTTTGGGTGGATACAATACTTCCTCTACTTTAATTGTTATTTATTTGTAAGGCAAGGTATAAAAGTGAAATGTGCTTTTGGGGAAACGAAGTATGTGTGTGTTTTAGAGACTGCTTTAATAAAAATAAAACTTAAAAGTTAAGATATAATTTTTAATATGCAGGGCGAAGGTTATCATGTAAGAAACTTTCCGCATAAGAGCAATTGATGCTTTTTTTCTTTCTAAAAGTGATTCTGTGATTTCTGTTAAAATATATGTTTGATATATTTGCACGATGAATAAAACCAACATAGAAGGTTTGTCCAGGATAAATACGGACAACGGAAAATATTAACATTTGGACTACAATAGGTACAAATAGCTAATCTCTGAAGGACTTGATGACCCTTACTGAACTTGCAGCAAAGGCGGATGGAAGCCTCTTTGTGCTATTTAGCTTTATATAGATGTAACACCATAATTTCACATAAAATATTGTTTTATTTTTCTTAATTTTATCGCGTATGCATTATTTATAAAACGCACAAAAGATAACGCACAACGGATATTAGACATTTTGTGTACGTTATTTCTGGAAAAAAGTCATCCCGTAGCATTTGAAAGTTCCAGAAAAGATATTATATTTACAGACCAGATTAAAACGTATAATAAGAAATGAGAACGGATTGAGATGTTTCTGCCTGCCTACCACCTTTCTCAGTGTAGTTGTCAACCTCTCTCCTTTGCCTTCACTGCGCATATGAGGAAACGCTTGGCTATGTTCCTATCACATTTCGGGTTCACCATACAGCTTAATACACAACACAATGCTGAAGCAAGTTATGGAGGCAGAAACATTCCTGATGAAGGAACATATAATCAACTTCGTCTTCGTAAAAATTTATGTCTTTTTGACAGCTTTCGATCTTGCGTTCGGTTCACTGGTCTCAAAGGAACTTACAAGCAAATGGAAAACTTCGTAACTCAGGATTCGTCGAGTAACGATTTTCTTAAGTAAATGAAACTAAAATTAAACATAATGTTATTATATTGGTAACAAAGGTCTATCTTCCAGTGCAAAATTATGCGCTATGTCTAAAAAAAATATCATTTTTAAAAGAACTGTCATTCGATCACAGTGAATTTTATACCACAACGCACATGTATCTTATTGTTTTAAGAAAGGAATTAAACACATTGAAAAAGAATGCTTATGCAATATATACAAAGAAAATGAAATCATAATTCAATGCAAATACAATAAACTACAAAAGTATACAGGATGTAACATAAATGTACGGCACAAATTGCAAGACTCGTTCATCACACGTAGGCAAAGAAATTATGTTATATGAACATGGGTTTGGAAACGCTTTGTTTCATGTTACAACTCATTTTCTACAACTCATTAATCATGGGAAACACACGAACAGAACGTTAGAATCATGGGAGACATGCACTCTTGCTTACGTCTGGTTACGTTGTCATTATCGTAGGTGTGCTGCCAGTATTTTGTTTACATGTCCCTGTTGCCATGCGACTTACGTCATTGCCTGTTTACAGGTAACATCAATGTCCCAGTGAGCAGTACGATCTTGGCAAGCACGCGGCTTACTACGTACTAGTAAAGTTGATCACAGACGTAGCTCGTGCAGTGGTAGTGTACACAAATTCAGAAATGGCTAATTCCCATTTGATGTATGTATGCATTAGCAGACGGCAATGGCGCTTGCGCTCAGCGTTGGTACCGGGAGAGACTTCCAGGACGAAAGTGCCCCGAAAGGAAACCTTTTGAAGCCATTGATCGTCGTCTTAGGGAACATAGGGCATTTAGCCTGATATTCGCGACCGGGGGAGACCTAGAAGGACGGGAACACCGCACGGGAGGCGGCAATTCTTCAGGAAGTTGACGAAGACCCTAGTGTCAGTATAAGACAAGTAGCTTCAACAATGAATGTTGATATCATGACTGCCCGGCGAGTGTTACACGAGGTCCGGCTGTATCCATACCATTTACAGCATATGCAGGCACTATCAGCAGCTGATTTTCCTGCATGGGTACGCTTCTGCGAATGGTGTATGCAACAAAGTGTCAACCCTAATTTTTGTTGCAACGGTTTTGTTCGAAGATAATGCGTCGCTTCAACGAGATGAGATTGTAAATTATCACAATTGGTATGTATGGGCTGACGTCAATCCTCACGCAACTGTTGAAGCAAGTCATCAACAAAGATTTTCTGACAATGTTTGGGCCGGCATTGTGGGTGATTGTTTGGCAGGGGCTCACGTTCTTCCACCCAGACTCAACGGACAAAGTTACCACTATTTCGTAGAGAATGCTCTACCTGATCTGTTAGCAGATGTGTCTTAAGCTGTGCGACCAAACATGTATTTCATGCACGATGGAGCACCTCCTCATTTTAGTGTCCATCTCCATCGGATTCAGAATAACTGATTCGATGACAGATGGATATGTAGAAGTGGACCAATTGCCTGGCCTCCACGCTCCCCGGAACTAAATCCACTGGACTTTTATTTGTGGGGCATTTGAAAGCTCTTGTGTATCAATTGACCCCAGTACCAGATGTTCAGAGTCTATGTGCCCGTATTATGGAAGGCTGCAAAACTATACGCAATACTCCAGGGATACATCAGCGCATCGGGAATTCACAACGACGGCGGGTTGATGCATGTAGCACTGCTCAGGGAGGGCCTATTGAACATCTGTGAGAAAGAGCTGCATGTAGTATGCTGGTAGGTTCTATTCTCGTGTGTTTCCCATGAGTTGGATAAAATGAGTTGTAACATGGCAACACAGCGTTTCCATACCCATTTTCATGTAACAATTTCTTCGTCTACGCGTGAGGAATGTGTCCTGCAATTTGTGCCGTACATTTTTTTACACTCTGTATATTATGTAATTGCCATCCATCCTTTATGAAACTTCTAGACAAATATCGAAAAATCGGTAATGAACGAAAAAAAAATTACAGTGCCTTTTCTGTTGCTTGGGTGAGAATGTCAAATATGTAGATAGTGCAATTTCAATGTTTATATAATTTAACGATACTTCGGCACAAGAAATGTTGTTCAAACTGTGGACGTTCTAACAGAAGATGTGGGCACAAATCGCGCATAAAATAGAAATATGGTATAGATTCCATTGTTTTTGTAAATGAAGACCTCAGTTTTCAAGAATGTAAAGCGCTAATGCGAAGGGAAATTAAACTGAACAAAATATATTCATAGATGTTCTGCTATTTCTAGACCAGACCTTTTTGCACTTGAAGGTAAAAGAAGCGCCTTTAACGATAGTTGGTAATAATTAAAAGAAGAATATGGCACTGAGTGGTATAAATTATAACCCTGCGGAGGTATCATCTTTGACTTCCTGGAGGATTTGAAGATTATTATCCAAGAGGATTGTATTGTTGATACGAGGATAGTCCCAGATATACCCGACCTGATGTAAAGATTGTGTTTGCTGTTTCAAACAAATGACTGTGGTAGAAAGTACCAACCTTATAAAGCTTAAATTTGAATTTGATGATGTTACGTCGTTTAGTAATTGATTGACAGCTATCAATAGTGAACGCTCTCATCAAATTTGTAAACATGGTGAAGCGATACGCTGAAGCAATATATAAAGTTTATTTGCGTATCACCTAAATAAATGTAAAAACATATAACATATTTTTAGAGGACTATACAGAGTAGGTATACGCCGGTAAGGAAACATGCCTTTCGGGGAGCGGAATGCCGGGCGAACATTTCTTTTGTTTAAGGACAAACATATGACTTGGGAAACAGCGCAGTCAGAGCGTTTAGGGTTAAAAATATGAAGGAATGTGCAGCGAGGTGAGAAGACAGAGACTTGCAATCCGGAATCCTGGGCGAGCAGACGTGGAAACACAACGGGCTATAACTTGATTGGCGATGGAGTAGTTAAATATATTTGTGTGGCCGGATCGATTGCGAGAGTGGTTTGAGGAGGACAGAATAAAGCGTATAAGCTAATATAAATGTCATCCGTTAATACGACCTGAGATTAAGATAACCCTATATATCCATGCTCCTCCGATATCTCATCGACCTCCTTTCTTTCCCCCCTCCAATTCGATACCGTATCAATAGATAAAACTGGCCATACTTTCATTTGAAAGCTCTTACTCCAACTAATATTAAAGCTGAGCTAGATTCTACTCTGGGGGAGTCTGTTCCTTCGTTCACAACATTAAAATATTGGGTGGCAGAGGTTAAGCGAGGCCGTACGAGTTACCCAGATGAACATTGCAGTGGTCGATCAAATGAGGTAAACACGCCAGAAATTGTGAGGAAAATCCACAAAATGGTATTGGATGACCATCGACTGAGTGCCCGAGCTAGCAGACATCGTAGGCATTTCAAAAAGTGGTGTACATCGCATACTGACTGAAAATTGACAAAAGAGAAAGCTATGCGCAAAATTGGTATCACGTTTACTCACAATGGAACAAAAGCAGCATCGTGAAGATGTTTCAATAGAGTGTTAGGCAATGTTTTACTGCAATAAGGCCGAATTTTTGTGTCGATTCATAGCCATGGGTGAAACATCGGTCCATCACTTCACATCTGAAACGAAGGAACACCAAAGAAAGTAAGATAGTTCCATTTGCAGGCAAGGTCATGATGTCAGTTTTTTGTAATGTGTGTGGAATAATTTTCATTGATTATCTTCAAAAAGGAAGAACAACAATGGTGAGTATTATGCAAACTTACTGCAGCATTTGAATTAGGAAATCAAGCAAAAATGGCCGCATTTAGTGGAAAAGAAGTTTTTGTTTCATCAAGACAATGCACCAGTTCACACATCCATTATCGCGATGACCAAAATCAATCAGTTGAAGTTCCAATCGCTACTTCATGCACCCAATTCGCCAGTTTTATCCCCATCTGATTATCTATTTCCAAAGTTGAAGAAATAGTTTACTGCTAAAAGATTTGCCAGCAATAAAGACTTGGAGTTTGTAGTTGATGGCTATTTTGCAGAACTCGGCATTCTCACTATAAACAGGGTATCGAAGCTATTGAACATCGCTGGGAAAAGTGTATCGGGCTGAAAGGAGACTATGTAGAGAAATAAAGACTTTGTTTCAAAATTTGTTTTGTTTGTTAGGTCGAGTACTTCTGAGTCAGCTCTCGTATAACATCGGATAATTTGAATGCATTAATTATGCAACATGAAGAACATGCCGAAATTTTACAATCTCCGGAGAAAGTAACATTAAATTGTTCCCAGAAGATCAAAGATAATTAAGATATATGGAAATGGACTGATTTCTTTATTTATTCCACAGAATAAACCGTATATTAAAATTTGTATATTAGGGTTGTAGTTTTATAGCTTAAAATTAAATTAACATAATTATTTACGTAATCATCTTGTCGGGAGCTGTTTCTGGGCTTTTGTGCGATCCTTGATTTTCTTAGTGAAAGAGAAAAACACAGTTACGTGCTAACCTCAGTCCATATGGGAGTCGGGGCTCGCCTATAGGTTGGCATATCCACTAAAAGCTCTTCCACCTGAAGGAAATGAGGAAGAAGCAAAAGAGTAATTCAGGGGTTGAATTGAGGCACTACTGCGCCTGCGTATTCATGGTGGCATGATCGAGGCACTCCTTACACCCTTGGGGATTCAGGGTGAAGAGGTAAAGGAAGTGTTGTATCGTAGGATACAGCGAATAAGGTGCGGATTACTTGGATCTCCGATGTCCACCATGCTGATTAGCTGGAGCTTCCTAAGTGTGTCCCCAATTAGTCACAGCCTTGTTGAAGGAACGTTATCCAGGGTCATCTGAAGAGCTGCTATCCCCTCTCTGAAGAACCTTTTGTCGTGGAGATAGTGATTATGGAAGAAACTTGGCATTGTGATATTGCTCGCAATGTTTTGTATTAGCTTAGCGCTAAAGAGTTTCACCTTCTGACCGAAGCTCAGACAGGTCTGCTCTTGTTGGGCGAGTTTGGTCGTGATGCTGAGTAGCTAGGCCTGCACATCCTCCAACTTCTGTAGGCCCTCAGACGAAGGTTCACTGGCGGTGTTGCTGGTTGCGGCGGTTGCAGCTGATGAGAAGAACTGTGGTGCAGTAGGCGGACTGTACCCTGTACGGTCATGCGGCAGTTAAGTCTGCTGCTGGCGTACCGGAACCTTGGCCTTCTGCTGCGTAGATGTGGGGCGATTGCGAGATTGAAGCGGGCGACAAGCTTGCCCGGTTATGTGTACATGCCTCCAGCAGGTTCCGCAGAAGCGGCGGCGACTAGTCAGATCGTGCTGCTTGCAGACAGGCGTCAGGTTCCTTCCACCTCAACAGTCACTCCGAGGTGTCGTAGTGCATCCCACCTCCGTATGCCTGTAAAGGCAGCAGCGTCAGAAGGGTCATGTTCAGGTTGGTTCAATCCTTAGGGACTGGCCTTAAAGTCCTATCCGGAGGAGTGCTATAATGTAATTTGTCCCGAAAGACAAGACGCACGAGAGGAGCTGGTCCCTTACTTGACTGGATCCTAGATGCCTTCAAAGCTTTAGGCCAGTGCTATTAGACGAAATTAGGAACAAATGCACGGAAGCTGCTGATGGACGCCCACAACCGAGCACTGGGTCTGGCCTTCCTAAGAGAAACGACGTTGATAGAGGTTCTATCCTCCGTGTGTGTTGCAGTTGCTGGTGACACATGTAGTATCCTCAGATGACGGAGAGTAAGGCGTAAGCGCCGGACTGGAAGAAACAGCTCGACGGTGCTGTCAGCGGTTGTCGGTTGATACGCGGTGGAAGTCCCTGCTGCCAATTCAGCTTTGAGCTGTGGTTTTCGTCTTGCCATGGCGAGAAGAGTAACTACCAGCTCCAAGGGTCGAGGCGAAGTGCCCCGATCTTTTCTTTCTTAACAGGAATAAAGGTATAAGGGAAAACAGGCATATATGGGTATCTGAGTAGAATAAAGGTTTAGGGAGAGCGACCCTATTCTGTCGTCATTTTGTTTATTCGGTAAAACGTTGGTGACCGCAATTGTATCCAGAGGTTTGTGGGTAATTGTCATGGGCACCAAAAGTCGGGGTAATATTGTCGCGTACCTCAATAATCTGTAATTTATTATTTTATTATTTAACTTTCAGAGGAGAGCTACTCGCTGTGAGAGGGGTCGTTATTCAAGCTAAGGAAACTTTACTTTAAGAGGCACCGACACAAAGGGACGCAGCTAAAGTTAAACTCACAGATATTCTACACTCACATAATTCCTGGCTGAAGGGAAAGGCAAGGATTCTATACTACCATAATTAAAAGTCAAGGAAGAAGCTTAAGTAGAAGATTTATTAAATATGCTTACCCATGTGTCTGCCGGGACGAGGACGCCCTATCATTGCACAACTATCCGTACATCTCAACACCGCGAAGACTAGAAACTGACTCTTGAAAAAACTCGTTAAGCTTGGCGTCCTAACGCCATATCCCCTCCAATGAGACTATTTCCCCTCAAACGCCCCTCCTCGGATAACCTGCCAACCTTCAGCTTGAGTAACCAGAGGGCACGGCTATTACTACAATCTGTGCACATGCCACATCTCCCCCTGGCCACCCAAGTCGACGTCCTCGTCGACAGAAAGAACATAAGTACAAAATACAGGAAAAAACAAAAGAAAGACATACCAAAAAAAAATGACATAGAAATGTGTGATGTAAAATAAAAGAGTAATACATATTTGTGGTTGCACCCAGCCGACGACAATGGTGCTGGGCGATAACGAGAAGCGAGAGCGATGTAAGTGCAGTCGACGTAATATTGTTAATGCACTAGCTTTGGCATCCCGCACACGCACACACCACGCTGCCTTAGTTCACAGACACACTACACTGCGCAAAAGGGTGATGAACTGCCGTAACTGTTTGTGGGTGGTTGAGACAGTGCCCACAACGACGATTTGTCCTGGTGTAGGATTAGCACCGCAGGTCTCTGGTGATGACAACAGGGTGGGCAGTCGCTGGCTTGGACTGCCCCCCGACATGGTGGCTCCTTATGCCACGGCAGTGTAGTGGCTGCCCGACAGCTTCCCTGTGGTGTTTCTTGACTTCTGGTGTGCCCCGGGGATGCTCTTGGATTTTCTCGCTCTCTGCCACAGCACAATTCTAAAACAAAACCACGACACAATAAACAGGATGCTCCCACAAAGAATCACACAGAAAAGAAGGGTATGTCCTTTACAAATAAAGATTTTAAAGTATGAAAAGTGTACACTAAAAATTCTTTTGACATGGGCAAGTAAAGAGAAAGGAAAATTAGAACAAATTGGCATAAGAAAGAAATTTTACATAGTTGCCATCCAAAATTGAACTTACAATGCTTCATAATCCAAATAACAGTAAAACAGACTCAAAGTACATAAACATGACAGAAATGAAACATAACCTTATCTTGGGATCCCAATATTACATCTCAATAACCAGCTGGTATCACTAACAAAAGAAAGTAAGTGCACTTACAAGACAGTCACACATGACGATGAAATGAACACATTCACACTGACCATGGCCACAAATTACACACAACACCGACTTAACTATCTACTCAAACTAGTGTATACATCACTACAAGCTACATCCACAATACATTTCTAAACTACGCCACGTGACATGCTTTCAACTACTAGTGTCCTACTCTTGTCATGACTACAATTTCTTGTCCACATTATTATTTTTCTCATCGCAGTTTAACTATCATCTTCCATAATAATCATCATCATCAGTAGCAGTAATAGTGCAATCTCGATCATTACTTCAATCATCATCGTCTTTCAATTTTCTCTCCAAAACAAAACATCTGCACTTACGTGTCTCATTTAACATGCTGTAAATTCAAAACATTTGACATAGGCATAACCTTCAAGAAATCACATTAATTCAGGAATTACACAAATAACATGACATTATAATGTTGCATCTACATCCTCAAAATCAAGAAATTTAAGCTGGAAAACAGGTGGTATTAACATTTGCTATCTAAGATGGTAATAAACTTGTTGCATAAACAGAGAAAAAAAATTATTTTCATTACATTCACTTCCATCTATATAATCTCTCGTGTGAATTCATCACACACGCTATACTGGGCACGTTACAGCAACACCAATAAGCAAAATCAGTACAATCATCACATCAACTTTCCAGGTACATGTAGCCCTCCTGAAAAATCAACACATTCATACACTTCAACTATCGGGGTTACACTGTGGCACCTCCACCGAAGCTGACATCATCTCATCTCTTCTCATCTCTCCTCATCAACACCGTCGGGGTTACTCTTACGCACATCCACCGAGGCAAATCTCAACTCTTATTTCTCACATAACCTCACACTACGCCATCGGGGTTACTCTTTGGCACTCCCACCGAGGCAAATCTCACCTATATCACATAACCTCAAATACACACATACATACAAACACTATTCATGCAACAAATTTTCTGCAAATAAAGATCACAGCATCATTATGGAACCCAAAATCAAATCGAGTCATATCATATCAAATCAAATCATATCAAATCAAATCGAATGCAACAAAACAACATCACATCATTACTCAAAACAAAATTGTCACATAACATTCCTGAAAATGAAAGCTCAATTAAGCACATAGTACACCTGAAACACATTCCTGCAGCATAACACAACAACAAAACAAATGATTTGCAGTTACCAAAACATAATTCAAAATTTAGATTACACCCACAATAATAATACACTTGTAATTTAGCAGAGACAGTCATAGCACATTATTCCTGAAAAACAAAGCTTAATTAAGCATCAGTCACTGAAACAATAAATTTAGCATACCTGTGTGAGTCGTAAAACTGTTTCATTCATCCAAACTTTAGCACTCACAATGATTACATACTTACAGGTGATTCTTTTCTTTTCTCTTACTCGTTTACCACAAAATTCCCGTGCAAATTGTCCAAAATCTGGTAACACACGTACAGCTGGTGTATCAACATCCACATCGTACTGGTCCATATTAGAAGCACATCAAACCTAATTAGGTGCAGATACTGGCAAGATTGGTAGCTCCTGAAACTTTTACTTACATGAGTAACTGCGAAAGATCTTCCCTTAAAAATATACATTACGGAATTAAACCAAACTTGGCAACGGTAAAGCAAAATTATCATCATTCTCAGAGCGGCCAATAGCAGTAGTAGCCAACATTGCAACAGTCTAAAATAACTCATACGGCGACAACTCGTTGGAATGCTCCATGTGAGAGGGGTCAATGACCGGCGGCAGCCAGCTGATAACTGAGTAACAGTCGTACCAACACTGGACAGATTCCACCACACTGTGCTCGCCAACTGGAGCAATTACTATATCAACTTTCTGTGCAGGACGTCGCTTATGCATGATTGCAGCACAAAAGATAACACAACCAATAAACAAACCGTAGGACCAAGCAATTCAGATTACACCACACTAAATACTTATAGCAACACATGAATGTAAGTAGCAAGAGTAGAACATAACCAAATAAAACAGTTGCAGAAAGAACACAATTAAGCGCCCGCGGCGAAATATCAGAAAATTATACTAACACACGGCTACACAAGCCACTTGGACACAATACCAAGATTTTTAAGCAGAATGGACATATGGAAGATAACAAAATGATAGCTGCAGTGAGAAACCTCGAACTGGAACTTAAAAAACTACGTCACACTTACTGTGACCACCGCGAAGATTCTCAAAAGGAGCAGAATACAGACTTGTAATTCTAAACTAGCACACAAAACTTCTCATTTTTTTTTTTCTAAAATCAAATGTATATAATCTGATATGCACACGCAAAGAAACGCGCCAAAACACGTGCTGAAGAAGACTGGTTACACAAGCTAAAAATTGTTGCTGAAATGCATGACCACGCGGGAATTACACAACACACGTGCGTACATAAAGGTTACACGAAAAATAACTCAGAAAAGTGCAGTAAATAGCTAGAAATCACAATCACTGGAATATAAAGTTATACATTTCCAAACCACTGCTAATAAGCACAGAAAAGAAGATTTGCAAACGGATAGCCAACACGTGACGAGCACATTTTGAAACAACTATCTCGCTCGTTTCTTCTCAAATTTCACAAAAACATTTTTTCTTGAAAATAACCAGCACAAAGAACGGAACACAGTGATATAATTTAAAGGAAATGAAGCCAAAACAAGGGGAAAATGGAGTCAGAAGTTTTAGCGTCACCCGGCAGACAATGAAAAAAAATGCAAAAATGAACTCAAAATTGAAATTTCGATACCAAACTTTCAGAAATGATGGAAACAAAATTTAGAAGAAGAGAACCACAAATAAAAGTATAAAAATCCTTACCCTTTAGCCAGAAAGAACTTTACATTTTTCACGACCACGTGGAGGACAAACCGTTAAATTTGGAGGGAAAAAATATTTTGCACTTAAAATCTCAAAACAAATCAAACTAATTGCTCGGCACCTCCGCCAATTTGTCGCGTACCTCAATAATCTGTAATTTATTATTTTATTATTTAACTTTCAGAGGAGAGCTACTCGCTGTGAGAGGGGTCGTTATTCAAGCTAAGGAAACTTTACTTTAAGAGGCACCGACACAAAGGGACGCAGCTAAAGTTAAACTCACAGATATTCTACACTCACATAATTCCTGGCTGAAGGGAAAGGCAAGGATTCTATACTACCATAATTAAAAGTCAAGGAAGAAGCTTAAGTAGAAGATTTATTAAATATGCTTACCCATGTGTCTGCCGGGACGAGGACGCCCTATCATTGCACAACTATCCGTACATCTCAACACCGCGAAGACTAGACACTGACTCTTGAAAAAACTCGTTAAGCTTGGCGTCCTAACGCCATATCCCCTCCAATGAGACTATTTCCCCTCAAACGCCCCTCCTCGGATAACCTGCCAACCTTCAGCTTGAGTAACCAGAGGGCACGGCTATTACTACAATCTGTGCACATGCCACAATATATGCTGTCACCTTGGCCGGTACCCAGACAGCTTACCTACGGCATTGTGGTGACTTTTTTCTGTTTGCACGGGGCTTCTTCACTTGTTGCGACGTCGGCGGAGTTGTTGTGATAGCTCTGGTGACAATAATACGTGTTGTTCCATAAACTTTTTGAGGAGCATTTATGGTTCTTGGAGTTTCTTGTGTATTTCTAGGAGGTGTTCAAGTTTGGAGGGACATCGCTGGTAGTTTTACTTGCAACTCTCGCATCCTGTTGACTTAGGTCTCTAAGGCTTTCAGTCGCCCGAGGTGATCATCACTGTCAACTGTAACAGGCGATCTATTCGATACAGTTTGCGATGTCCGCCTTCTCTTGCTGATCCCTTGTTAGCTGTTATCTTCAGTGGATCCAGAAGCGATTTATTGCCACAACGTCAGACTGGATTGCGGTTGAAGCCGTAAGAGTTTAGTAATGGGAGTCTACAGGGCTAGTTTAACAGCGCCGTTGGTGAGTGCGATTTCGACTGCGCCCTCAAACCGGCGGCTGATGAGTTGTTGGGCCCAGCGTGAAGCGGGCGTCGGTGACGGTGCTGTCTAAGGAGCTGTTGGTCTTAGATATAGCGGGCAAGCATACCTACCTGGTTTAATGGTTCAACCTGCGGCTGGCTTCAAAGCGAAACGTGTGGTCAATAAAACCACACTTGTTGCTAGGGCAGTATCGTAGTGCGTTCTCTTCTAGAAGATAAGGCTCACTAGTGGGGAGGTCCGTTGTTAGAGAGGATTCCATTGGCCTTTGTTAAAGATAGCCAGCGTCGTTGGAGTTGTTCTAGGAGTAGTGACGGAGGCATGATGCCGACATCTATGGCGCTAAAGTTGCCATAGGAACCGGCGGTGTTTCCGACTCTGACTGTGTTGATAATACCAGCAAGGCTATGCGCCCGTATAGGATCTGTGTAGACAGTTTCTCTGTAGTTTCTGTGCGGTAGGCGCCAGCTGTGGGCACCCTTGACGATGATATGGTATTGGTGCTTGCTTGTGATCTGCTTGATCGCTGCGGCTGGTGCTGTGGTGAAGACGGCGATGGTCGTCCTTGATGGTGATGTGGTATTGTAGGTGGATGCCAGTGGATTGGGCGAGCGCTGCTCTGGCAGTGGAGGTGGCTGCGATATGGCGCTGGGCGCACGGCCAAAAGTACCGGCGAAAACCCCTACGGTGCTTCTTAGATTGTGCACGAGAGGTGGCCAGTTCGTTCGATGAGCAGAAGTGGATATCTCACGATATTTCTACTTCGGCATCTCGAGCAGAAGTCAGCTTTGTGCTATTATTCCCGCTTATATATTAGCAGTTTCCTGGTGGCCCCGCCTCTTTGTTCGTGATTACCGTCCATCCTCCAATCGATGTCGGCGGAGGTATCACTATTTCTTAATGATCTTGGAGGTGGATTCTGTTGCCTTTTTCTTTGTTGTTTGTTTCTTTAGGTATTTTTTCATCTACTTGGTCCTTTTTTTGGCCCTTAATGTTGCAAAGACTATTGCCGCGAGTTGGTGATCTTGAGATGGTCTCGTGGCTCCGGCCCTAGCCTTTCATTGGTTTTCGTCCCGAAAACAGCTGGCTTGTGAGCAAGGCCTCACAAGTATTGTGAAGTTGCTTTTCGTTATCCCTCTTGATGATTTTCTCTCTCTCTCTCTCTCTCTCTCTCTCTCTCTCTCACACACACACACACTTTTAAATTTTCTATGCTTTCTGGTGTTACCTCTGGGAGAAGCTCGTGGTGTAGTGGTTACCATGCTAGACTCTAGTTCCCGAAGTTGTGGATTGAAATCCGGTGGAGGATGGTGTATTTTTTGCGGCATAAAAGTCCTTAGCATGGCTTTAGATTTACTGCACGTAAAAGAACCTTGAGCTCGATAAAGAGGCCTCTGAGCAAAATTACCGGTCTTTCACGACCAATATACATAGAACGGGATGCTAACTGTCACAGCAGTTAAACGGCGTCCTTAAATAAAACTCTATTTAACTTGGGAGTAGGTGTTCATGGAAGGCTTTGAAAATACTGTTATAAATGTATAATCTCCGCTATGAGTTCAAACCACCATTGATAAATAACAAAAAAGATGACAACTTAGATGCTAGAGACACTGAGTATATATGTCAGGATGAAGATTATAATAATAATAATAATAATAATAATAATAATAATAATAATAATCCCATGACACTACAGCCCATAAAGGTGCTTCCACCCGAAGGTCCACCTTAAGCCCACGTGCGCATAGAAGTGTTAGGCGATCTTCCAACAGATGCGGGTAGATGATGTGGTCAGCATAACGCGTCCTCCAGCCAGAATGTTCGCATCCATGACCCGGATCGCTGCCTATCGCAGCTCGTCGCTTTCCTCGTGATGCTGTGTGTGCATCCATCCTATATCAGGGACTTAAAAGCGGCATCCTCACGTATGAGATCGAACCCGGGTGCATTCCTTGGTCGTGAAGCACAGTTCCATGCTCCAGCCACAGGGGCATGGCGCAGGACAAACAGTCAAGGATACAGTGCGAAATAACATATAACAGGTTTCCTCAATGGTGCAAGGTAAGGAACCTATAAGCTGATTATAATAAACATGTGCTCCTGTATATTTTGAACATAAAGCCAAACGATGGATACTTTCAATCTTCTAGGCAAATTGCTCTTTGATCAAGCTGCGCCTTAATGCCAAGGACAACAAAGACATTAGTAAATACTACAAACTAACAGCTTCTTGAAACGTATGTCTTACGAAAAACAGTTTTATTATTACTATTATTATAGTCTTCTTTATGTGTAGGTAATTATTTTTCTTAACTCGTCATGTTGTAAGTGTTGATGCTAAAAAGAAACAAAAATAATAAGAAATAGATAAAACGAAGTCTAATTCTTTAATTAAAAATATTGAAGGGCACGCATGTTCAAAGCAATTTTATTCTCCTCGTAGGACTACTCAATTCGCTATGCTGGTTTCGCAATCATACACACTCACATAACACAAACTCGCTTTTAACTTTGTATCATAAATATCTCTTTGACCACAAACAGCAGTAAGAAATATAACATGTCAGTATGGTAAGAAAAACCGTTAATAATCACTTTGAAATGGGAATACCATAAAAAACAAAATAATATTTCATAATAGAGCAAAAATCGCGTTTCCAGTTTCTAGGAGTGATGTAATGCGAAGTCCAAGCCGCGTTTCAATGTAGAGAGCTAAGATTTAATCAACAATGCCTTTACCAATTATTAAATGTCACAATAAATTAAATATAAGCATGAAGTAACAAGTAATTGAAACAACATTTCTGAGCTAAATAAAGAGCTCTATTTGGTAACGTGTTATTTGCAACAAGAGTTACACCTGGCTAGTATTATGTAACATTAAATATGTCTTCACGCTACTACTACGATTTTCGTTGACTTTCTTAATGGATATTAGTGGAAAGCGTAGTTTGACAGTTAACGAAATTATAGCTTGTCACTGGCTGATGGTGTGACCTACTTCTCCCTCCCCTATCACAACACCGCCCACCAAGAGTGGATCGTATTCGCCAGAGAAAAAGTTAACCCTAAAGGCATGCAATGAGAAGCATTATTAAGGCCACAAACAATTATAAGAATTGTGCATTGATATATCCTTGTGTACAATTTAATGGTAACTTAAAGCCAGGAAATAGAAAAATAACAAATTCAGAACCTACAACTTTCATTAAAACGTAGTTACCAATTCCGTAACAATTGTACATAAAGGTTTCATAACTTTCCATACATTGACTTTGCAATTCACCACTCGTTCCCTTCAAACTCCAACTTTCTCGCAACAAGCATAAAGCCCAGCATTTTACAATAAGTAGAAGAGTTTAACCGCCTCGTGTGTACATCACTTGTTAGAAATTAAGAGAAAGTACTTGCCAAAAATTAAAGGTTAAAAACTTTTACCAAGTCCAAAAGTTTAGACGTTCATCACGTATTCGCTGCTAATAGCTGGCTGCAGGAGTTGCTCCCTAAGCAAAGCTTGTCGACTGGTGTGGTCGTTCTTGCTTAGATCCGCAGGTATACTCCTGGCGCTGGAGAGACGGGATGAGATACATCTCTTTATTCTGGCTGCAAGGGGGAACTTTTAATTGATTTGTGTTGCAACTGGCGCCAAAATTGAAGGGGTGACGACTTCTCCATATTATTTAGACTGTCTTGAGGCATGTGCCCAAAATGGCCGAATTTCTAATTAATTTATTTGTTTACTTTCACTAGGGCCACGTACCTGCAGTTTCTTTGACCCATTTTATTTATTTTATACCAGATAGATTGGCTAGGATAATCACCGCCTTCTGCTATCTTTTTTTAGATAGTTCTTATCAAATGGTTTAAGTTGCCCAGCCATAGTATTATAGTTGTTTTATTTGGAATGTATTCCTCGTAATTGCCAGATTATTGTTTTGTGAATACATACACGTCTTCAGAGTGACGCCGGATATAATGAATCATTATAGACAATACATGTATTAATGACAAAAAAATAAATCGACTGCATAATCACGTTTCTGCACAATCCGCTTGAATAATGTATCTTTTAAGGGGTCTTAGTTGAACAGTTACCTTCTAGTATTTCCTATTCTAATGCCATTTCTTATACTGTTTGTTGAATCGGATCGTGATATGAAATATCGGATTGGATAATTTCTTTCAACAAGGAGGATTCGGGATCGCAAGACCTTCCGAATAACGCTCCCGCTCGATTTATCTCGCTCTGTATGAAATCATTGTTGCAACAAATGGGAACACAGACCACGATTTCGATAATTTTATAAAATGCACCTACTAAAACGGCTATGCGCATTTTTCCATGTGCATAAATGAAGTAGCATGCTTATAAATTTATGCCATGTTTATGAAAAATTCCTAAGATTTGGCGAATGAAATCAGTTATTAACGTTTCGAGTCTTCATTGAAATTCGAGAGTCCGCAAGCACCGCGGAATACGATTGAACTTTTATTTATTTCAATGGATTAGCAAAGCCAGTTTCATCGCAAGAGTTTGGTGCATAATACGAGTAATAATACAAACATATTGTTTAAAAATATAGAATAGAACGGCATCAAGCGTTAATCGAGATTTATCGCAATTCTGCTCTTTTGTGATATTGTCGACATCGTAAGTCCAAGAATGGGATTGCGAGGAAGAATAGTTGCACCAAACTACCTCTGAATTCATTCTCACTAAAACCAACGATGAGAAAATAAGCAAACAATTAGAGCTGAAAATTGGAGTTAAAAATTGATTGCAGGAACATTAACACTTAGCCTGCCTTTAATGAAGAAGCCATTTGCAATTTCATGTTCAGTTATCGTCACTAAGAATTGAAACTCGTATGGAGACAGTCTCAAAAATTTAAAAACGAGCTATCATGCATATATAGTTAGTTTTTTCCGTATGTCTTTAAGCTATGTTGCTTTGTCACTATCTTGTATGGGAATAAATAACAACACAGTCAGTCACCTTCCTGTACACAAGTTAGGTATCTCAAATACATAGAGCAATGCAGTCATATATGGTCAGGGCATATATGCAGTAGAGGGGGTTGTGACTGGATCTTTCACATCTTATCCGCCCTGGTGGATCTCGTCAATCTCTAAAGGAACGACCAGCTGGACGGGACGGCTAATTTTTCTCCGCGGTGTTGTACGGAGAGGTACTGACCGTATTTTGTTGTATCTTCTTCCAGCAGACCTTCAATGACTGCCTTCCTCCACATAATGTGTCTCGAGCGTACATCCTCTTGAATGATGATGACATCTCCTTGGCGTATGCTTTTAATCTTCCCTGGTCTTCGCATTTCGTGAAAGCTCCTCAGTTGTAAGTCATTTGCCAGTTTTTCCAGAAATTCGTTGGTAAGTTTCAGACTAGGTCGAACATTTTGGGCTCTGGACCTACTGGAATAGTCAACGGTCCTTCTCCAATCAGGAAGTGTTTTGGAATGAGTGATTTTGAGTCCTCGCCATGTGTAATATATAGGTCTTGAGTTCACGGCGGGTGGCTTCAACGTTAACTAGAATAGGGTTTAATTGTTCCTAAGTAAGTCTGGATTTCCCTATCACCTTTTGTAAACAATCATTTCTAGTGTCCAACATTGTCTCCACCAGTCTCCTCACCAAGCCGCCCCAGGTGAAATAAACCTCCAGGTTACACAATTTTGGGCGAGGAATTGGTGAGCGTTGCAAGATGGATGACAACGTCTGCCAAACTTCAATGAGCTCCGCGTTTGCGGCTTGAAATGTTTTGGCATTGTTCAAGTAGATCGTGTGTGGTAGACCTCGGCGATCAATGAATTTGTTAAGAGTCATCTGTGCACAGTTTCAAATGTAATCCTCGAGTAGTGGTGCAAATGAAGGGGGTGGTGAATGGATCCTCTACAGTCACACCCGCGTTTGTCCTTGTTTTTAAATTTATTCATTAAATAAAGAAATCTGCCATATTAAGTGTTTATGTTTGCTGCTTCTCGATTCTACAGCTTCTGCTTCCAAAAGGAATGTTTAAGAAGTTTTCTTAATCAACTTTGCAAAATAAATGTATCACCTTGGTCCAAACTGGCAATTATACATATAAAAATATCGCTGTGAGGGACGTTAAAGATCCCATTTCCTGTAATGTTAATGCATGAACCTTTACCGCCTTTTCAATTTAAAATTATTTGTGAATTCTATAGAACTTGTATAGCAATAAAAGATTATCGAAACAAATAAACAAAGTTTGAAGTTCTGTAGCAACTGTTTACACTCCATTAATTCTTTTTAAATATGCTATATTATTTTGAAAGGCTTTGTAGCTAGTGAAGATATAATGGTTAAACAGTTGTTTATAATCACAACGTTGTATGCCTATACCTGGATAATAAGGTAAAATGCTTTTGGTATATAATTTCACATTTGATAACGAGCTTTCAATCTCTGTAGTCTGTGTTAATACTACAAATTTTTCTGAATATGTAGTGCAAGAAGTTAGTGACCTACTAAGCTTTTGGGATTATATATAAAAAAGAAAGTAAAATCCCAACAAACAATCCCACGGTGGGTATGCCCTAAACCCGATGGAAAATAGTCTTGCGTTAGAACCTTCCTTTGAGGTTTTTACAGATTCAACTTTCATTATTACTACACACCGCTAAATTGTCTTTCTATAGGCAGCAGAATAAGCAAAAACCAACTGTTGACAAATATGTTTTACTTGCTGTGGGTAGAAACTTTCTGTTCCGCTTTACTACGCAGAAGGTTCCAATATAAATATTAGTAAGGATATAAGAAAAGTTGGATTTAAGTCGAAGAACAAATCAAAGAAAATCATAAAACTGTATTTTGTTTTAATATAGCTTGATAATATTTTTGGCTCTATAAAGGTATATGATAACACTATCTCATGTTTTCCTGGAAATAAGAATATCAAGTTTCAGCTATTGTATTATAATACAGTAATATAAATAAGGCTGATTCTTAATAATTATCATAAAACAAAGCAAAGTAACACAATTCACTACCAATGGAATATAAAATAAAAAAAAGGTCACACTAGCATTTTTCTGATGAAACATTTTGTTTCGTTTTGTAAGCATTTTACTATAATGTAACTTTCCAAAATGTAGCTGAGAATTTTCATGATCACCATCTATTATTGACCATCATATTAACTAAGTGTTAAATATTTCCAACACCATGTTAGTGTCTATGTACGTATTTTGTTTATCGATTAACCTGTACTCGATCGTTCAAATAATTCTAAAAACTAAAGTATTCCAAATGAGAGAAACACACAGCAATTCATTATCAAGCCATTAATTATGCATAGAGCACAGGTGATGTTTTCGTCTTTCATTTATTTACTTCTTTAACATGTAATAGTTCTAACAACGCAGGTCTGCAAATACGGTAAAGGAAAAGGATAGAATGTTGCTGAAATAAACCCTGGGTCAATTGAGCAGGGATTTGCCCGATACATCCTATCAGGATAAGAGGAAATCCGGGAAAAGGTCTGACTCAACACAACCCAAATGAGTTTCAAATACAGGCAGACGTAACCACTATACCACGGAGGTGAGCTACTGATGGTTGTGGTTACGGTGGTCGGGGTGGTGATATTAATAATTATTAAAATTTAAGGGTCTAATCAGTTATGTAGTTAATATATATACCAGGTGAGTCAGCCGCACCTTTCGTTTTTGAAAGATAAGTCAGTATTGTCCGACATCAACATGTGTGTATAAAACTTTCTAGAAGCGTATTCGACGACAGAAAATAAAACACCATGGAAGCACATTCAAACTCTACGTAACCCATTTTGCCAATAAATATGTTCGGATTGGACTGGAAAAACTGGAGAGACGTACTAGTATCTACAATCAGCATACTAACGCTAGGACAAAAATTATTTCTAGTAAGGAGAACTTTATTGCCTAATTTAAAAATGTCCAGAGGATATTGAAGCTGTATTGTACCATCTGTGCTCATTTTGAGACCATTCTTACTGCATGTAATACGTGAATTCCAAATCCTGAGACACGTTACACTATATCAGGCCGGAACGATTATCCAATAAGTTTCGCTATTTACGTCAAACCGTGGTCCAGTGTTGCATATGTGGAAACCAAACTTCCTATAGATTAAAATAGCAAGTAAAGCTATAATTGAGCTCTAAGTCCATTTTCTTCACCTATCAAAAGCTATTACTTGACGTTTATAGGTGGGTGAAAGATCAAAATTCAGAGAAAATATGGTTTAAGCGACACTAAGTACACTCAAAAACATATGATTCGTTTAATGTGGGCGGATTCTGGGTTTCCAGACATTTATATTACGGTATACATAGCCACGCAATTCAGTAAATGCCTGTGATAATGTTCACTATGAAAGTCAGCTAAAAATAAAATGGCGAAATGGTTTTAGAGCCGGAATAGGCTACAACAAATTAGAGATACGCCTATCTCCACAATGGATGCTGTACAATCAAGGCACACAGATTATTAAATTTTTTTGAATTTTGGTGTAAACTACATTTCGAATATCCCAAATAACCTACATAATAGCTTAGGTCACTTAAACATAATATTAAAACGTCCAACAAAGTAGTAAAGCTATCTTAAAAGGTTGTAGTTTAGATGAAATGTCGCGAGGTGACACTGGCGTGGCCACTGCCAACAAGTTCCAAGGTGGAATCCAGAATAATTATGCTCCCAACCCAGAGTCCAAGCAGCTGAGTGGAATTCTGACTGTATGCTATGCATTAAACACGGGTTCGCGTGTTTAACGTATTGTACTTATTTTCTTTTGCTTTTGGTGTTCTTTTTGTTTGTTGCATTCTTATTAAAGTCAACAAATCAAAGTCGTGAAACTAGTAAAACTTCGGTGCTAAACTGTGATATGTTTGTCTTACATCATTGTATAATCCTGACTTTATCTACATCAAATGTACTTATGTGGTGTTTAAACAGAAACCTACATGCAGTTTACCAATAAAGAAACCTAACAGTAATAACATTTTAAATGCAAATAAAATAACAATTGCAAATTAAAAAGATAATAACAATGTTAAGCATAATACTAGTTTAAACCAATATTATTTATGAACATTACAACAAAGTAAAAAAATTAATACACGTAGGTGATTCGAACTACCTCTAGTGCGGATGAATTATTTATAAACCACACGCTGGTTCTAACTGACCTATTTGGAAACATCAGATACATCCCTTTTCAGTGTAACATAATGTGTGGTAGTTGTTTGTTCAAGTATACATTTTCAGTTATGCAAACGTCAGCTGTCTAATTACGGTGTATTCAAAGGCGATACTATCTGTAATAGTAGCTTTATTATTATTTATTAGTAACTTCATTGAATGTGGACCAAAGACATCTACGTTACTCGCTTTGGGTAGATCCTACCATGGGAGCCGATGTTTTCATGGTGGAGTATAAATGTGTATTGCATAAAACTGCAAAGCTACAGAAATTTCAGAATTTTTTTTATCATTTTTTTTAACTTTCTACCACAGAAGACTGGCACCCACTATCGAATTAGGTTTTTTTTTGACCTAATAAGTTGTATTTATTATGAATGATTGCTTAAAATTAATTTGAAGGTGGATTTACTTACTCTCCTGGTATAACTAAAACCTATATGACACCAGTATAACATAAAAACCTTAAGATCAACAAACAGAAACAAATTCATATTCATCATAATGATGCAGGATAAAGTATTTGATATTTCGGAATATTCCTAAGAATTTTCAGTGATGCTGAAAAAATGATTCTCCATAACAATTATTGGTATTAAACAATTGGTTAAATGAACGTAACCGTTATTTTTCACATTTATAAGTTTTTTAAGTTGTCACTTTTTGCTTATTTTAAATAATTCCTATTTTGAGTACTTGTCAGAACTATGAAGGTGTATTATTCATTTATGATATTTTGACGTTATAGTTATTAGTCTTGATTCTGATATCGTGTACCTACATACAAGTAATTACATTTTTGGGGAGCAAATAATAGATTCTATGTTATTTCTCAAGGTATTCGCAAAATATAACTTATATCCGATTCGTATTTCTCTGAAAGATTTTCATTTCTACTTGTCTGACAATTAGTCGAATTTCCAGGAAACAGGTAATAGCTTTTACTCACAGATAAAGCGTTACATTTTATGAGCTTTGCATAATGAACTCGCCTCTATTCTGAAACAGTTTATACAGTTATATTATATACCTGCTTCTCCTGAAACAAGCCATCAAACTTCTTGGAGCTTCTACCTCTGCTTTCAAGAAATTGTGCGAAATGGGCTCAATTATACTTCCCGAAAAGATTATCTTTCTGATTACCCTCATTCAAGTCAACAAATTCTCAGGAGACGATAAGTTAAACCATTTTTTAATAAAATATGTGCATAATGGAAACCCATATAGGGTTCTTCAGATAGATTATCATTGTTCTAAGCTTGAGAGAGGTTTTCGGTTGATTGCTGAATATTGGAATAGTAAGATCCCGAAAGAGAAGAAGATAAGTCATATATTAAAAGACATTATGTAAAAGCAGTAATAAGTATCTTCGATAACAACAAAACATAAACTCATGTTTTCTCCTAAACTGTGAAATTGCATTATGACGGGAATAAATAGAGCAAATCCAAAAGCTCAAAGCTTAATATATCAGTAAATCAATCTGCCCATTTTGTAATAAAAGAAATCTTTAATGTTTATTTTTGTTGTTATCATATTTTTTACTTTCTCTACTACAGATAGTAAGTAGGGGAAGTATTGTATTCCACCCAAAAATTCGATACTGAGATTTCACCGGAAATATATGTTTTGAGACCCCCTGAATCCAAATAAAGAATTTTTGGAAACATGTCCGTGTGTGTCTGTGAACAGCATAACTCAGAAACGAACAGTCGGATAAACACCAAACTTGGTATTTAGATTCAGTATCTTCCAGAGATACGACACGAGGTTTTTCAAGAAACTCCCCCACTCCAGATTACACTTTACATGGAACATTTTTCGAAAATGTTATTTTTCTCAAAAATGGCTCTAAAGATTTTGATTAAAATATCACAAGTTTAAGTTATTGCCATGACAAATAAAATGTATATCTCGAATTTTCTGGGAATGTCTCCAAAAGTATTCTTCATTGTGAACGACTTTTGCATAACTGGTAAACCATAAGAGATAGACAAAATTTTACTACACAAAAAATGTATATCGCGTTAAAATACACAACTTATGTCATATACATTTTTGTTGTTGAGTGAACCATTTTCGAGATATTGCTTGTTATTCCCTTAAATATTCCAATACTTGTACTTTTTCTCAAATTCGTTATTCATTTTTACTATCCCTACTACATATAGTAAGTAGGGGAAGTATTGTATTCCACCCAAAAATTCGATACCAAGATTTCACCGGAAATACATGTTTTGAGATCCCCTGAATCCAAAAAAGCATTTTTGGAAACATGTCCATGTATGTGTCTGTGTGTGTGTGTGTGTGTGTGTGTGTGTGTGTGTGTGTGTCTCTGTGTGTCTGTGAACAGCACAACTCAAAAACGAACAGTCGGATAAACACCAAACTTGGTATTTAGGTTCAGTATCTTCCAGAGATGCGACACGAGGGTTTTCAAGAAAACCCTCCCACCCCAGACTACCCTTTACATGGAACATTTTTCGAAAATTTTAATTTTCTCAAAAATAGCTGTAACGATTTTGATTAAAATATCATATGTTTAAGATATTGTCATGAGAAATTAAATGTATATCTTGAATTTTCTGGGAATGTCTCCAAAAGTGTTGTTCATTGTGAACGACTGTTGCATAACTGGTAAACCATAAGAGATAGACAACATTTTACTGCACAAAAATGTAGATCGCGTTAAAATACACAATTTATGTCATATACATTTCTTTTGTTGAGTGAACCGTTTTCGAGATATTGCTTGTTATTCCCTTAAATTTCCCAATACTTTTTTTCTCAAATTCATTATTCATTTTTTTATGTCCTGGACATGCAAAGAGAACGGAATGCCCCACATAGCAACCAGCGTTAAAATACTTGACTAACGTTTAAAACCTACCATATTCCCCTTGCATCTACAAGAAAATTACCAATAAGATTGACATCTCGATATCTCGATTAACATGAAGCATATGGAGAATAAGCGTTTGTAAAAATAGTTTGTACAAGAGTAGAGAATGCCATGTGAGTATAACACATCAGATTTTTTTTATGTCCTGGACATGCAAAGAGATTGGAATGTGCTACATAGCAACCAAAGCTTAACAGATTTGACTATCGCTTATAACCTACCATATTTCCCTTGCATCTACCAGAAAATTAGCAATAAGATTGACATATCGATATCTCGATTAACATGAAGCATATAGAGAATAAACGTTTGTAAAAATAGTTTGTACAAGAGTAGAGAAAGTCATGTGAGTGTAGCACATCAGATTTTTTTATGTCCTGGACATGCAAAGAGAATGGAATGCGCCACATAGCAACCAGCGGTTAAAAGATTTTACTATCGTTTCAAACCTACCACATTCCCCTTGCATCTACATGAAAATTAGCAGTAAGATTAACATCTCGGTTAACATGAAGCATATGGAGAATAAGCGTTTGTAAAAATAGTTTGTACAAGAGTAGAGAAAGTCATGTGAGTGTAACGCATCAGACTTTTTAAAGAAGAAAGCTTAACAAGTTACAGTTGCAGACCTATAAATAAAACCGTTTTGATTAAACATTCTTTATTCATATTAACCATGAAAAGCAATACAGTTAGTTATCAAGACAAAGCTCATTTTATTAAATGGACTTGGCCAGCATCATCATTTCATGATGTACCAGTCTTTATTTTTGATGCGGAGGATTCGCGGTTACCCCCTTCGACTTCTTCGTTATTTTGAAAGCTTCTCTCTCATAAAAATTAGTCATGGACTAAACAGAAGGTGAAAGGTCTGGACTGTATGCTGGATGTAGCAGAAGTTCTATTCCATCCAGTTTGTGGATTTCTTCTGTAGCAGTTTAAGCTCAAACTGTTTGCGGCCCTGCGTTGTCCTACTGAAGCATTACTTTCTTGTAATTTATTAGTGCTAGGTACCTTCAGCCAGAAATAAAATTGGATCAAGTTGTTCAGAATACAGCTGGGTATTCATAGATTGTTCCTTTGGAATGAATTCAAAGTGCTTGAAGTGCCTTTAGAGGACTGGCCAGTGTGAAGCCACTGTTCTCATGTATCAGGGTTACAGTCCCATTTTTCATTGCTATTCTCTTAATAAACCTCGCGTCCATAAAATTACTGCGAATTTGGCGGCAAATTCTCTCTTGGCTCTGAGCGTGTTATGGCGTTAATTCACTCAGGTACAGATACAGTAAGTTACAGCTCGGTAACTTTCATACGAATTTTGAAAGTTTGCATGTGTCGGTGAACCAGTACAACCTTCGCCACAAAAATGTACGATTACCAAATGCTGAGTCGTCTGGAGAACTTCGTTGATGCTCGGAAACGATGTGTCACAACGAGTATGAAACGAATGTTAATTCTGTGCAATTGAACGCATGGATCACGCGTAGAAGAAACCGGAAGGAAGAAAAGGTTTAGCATTAATGGGCCAAACGGTTTAGACGGCATTGCTATTTTCGTAAGCTCCTGGGTTGAAATGCCTTATTTCCTTATTATGGATTTTATAACTGTATTATGTGGAACATGTTGGCATAATATCATAATTTACTTTAACGTATCATTCGAGTTTTAAGGCATTACCTATGTACAAAAAGGATGTAAGCATAAGCTAACTTATTCCTTAAAAATAACTGAAAAAATACACGAATAGAAACCTTTATCTTTCAAATTGAAAACACAAAGAAATGAAAAAAAATGAATATTGTTTGTATGAACCCACCTATTTATAACTGCTGTACACTAGCCCGGGATAGAGGCTACAGCATTCCAGGCGTCTTGAATGTGTGCCATTTTGTCCTTCGAGCACGTGCTGGGGAAATCTGAATGCAACAATTCTCTCACCCCAGCCCACAAATTGTCGGCAGGGTTCATTCTGGTGAACAGGGAGGCCAAAACTCTGATGTCCTGCCTCTCTGAGTACCAATTAGAAATCTCTTTAAATGTATAAATGGAATGGTGGAATTTAATATTCCATTAGCATGTCATACTTATGCTCAAATATAACCCAATTTTTGCACAGTTTTGTGTATCGTTCAACTTCCAAACTACCCAACAAGACATAGATACGCGATCATGGCAATATTCATTAGTCATGTATCTTGCACACCCTATCGAGACTCCTTTGGACGGCAAACAATCACTTTCTCCTTGCGTTTAGAGCATGTCACCTCGTCTGATGTCGTCCTCCGTGGTGTAGCAGTTGCCAGGTTAGCCTCTAGTTCCCGAGGTTGCGGGTTCAAACCTGACGGAGGGCGATGGATTTTTTTAGGGCGTAAAAATCCTTAGCATGGCTTCCTTCGGAAGGGAAATATAGCCGATGGTACCGTGTCGTAGATTTATGACACGTAAAAGAACTTCATGCCTGATTAAGACGCCTCTGAGAAAAATTATGGACTTTCACGCCGAATATAGAATGAGACGCTAAGGACCGCAGCAGTTAAAGAGTGTCCATAAATAAAACTGAATTTAATTTAGTTTTTCACCTCGTCTGATAACATCATATTCTCCTAGTCGCAGTTGGTATTTTCCTCTGCAAACGCTATTAACTTAATCTGTAATCGTCTGTTAGGTTTTGCTTCTTAACTGCTATTCATGGGTGGAGTCCTACGTCATTTAAACGCTACAGAGCCGGTCGAGCAGATCCAGGGAACTGCGAATTTGCTTTCATGTCAGAAGCAGATTAGGAGGAATTCCTTTCCGCTTCTGTAATCAAAGCTGCATTGTGGTCCGGAATGGACATACGCCTTCTTTCTGCACCAGGACGTTGGCATTGACTTCCTTCGCTTGATAATCTCCCTCAACTCTGAACTGTAGATGCAGGAACTCCAGTTCGATTTGCAGCCTCACGAGGAGAAATGCTTGTATCATTCGCTACTGTAAGGAGAGTTTGCCGTGTGCCAATGTCCATGTGTGTGGCTGCGCCATGGTCAGAGATGCTACCAGAAACCATTCCTGTTGGAGGTTGTTGCTTTTGACAAACACATCATATGGAATGCGTGTTCAACATGCTGCATTTGGATAGAACAACTATTGAAAGAATTATTACGTTAATTATTAGAATATACATGTTAACGTTAAAGGTTTTTGTGTGTGAGAAACAATACTACGCAACTAATTCGTTATATTGTATTACAAATGTGAATTAAAAGAAATGCTGTTACATGCCGGGAGACGAACCCCACTCTTAACCTCAACACCGCTGCATACTCTGCCACAGAACTAACGGAACTACATAGAGCATACTATAAAATAAAACTGCTGCAGTGGCTACACACTTCGCTGGATACATTGTGAACTGCGTGCTGTATCCAGTACGACTTGTATTCAAGAGAGAACTTTTTCTTTCTTTCTTTTCTCTTTGTCACCAGCGGTGCCTATTGAAGGACCAAGTTCTTCCGACAATATATCTGTGCTGGTAGGTGAATTTTCATAGAGGTATTCTCAATATCCCATACAAGACTTTCGGGTGGCAAATCTTTAATGTTAATATCCCTAATACTGAACCATTGGCAATGCCGTTGGACTATCTCCTCAGTGAGCGTCCCTTTACTTCACACAATTAGCGGGCCACAGCAGCTTTGTTTTATTTATAGTTCTCATACTCAAAAGAACCCGAATTTTGCTTTTGGTTGCCACCGTTCTCACTCTTTGTACAACACTTCCGTTGTTGTGGCAACTTGTATGCTACGCCTAGAGAAGCAATTTCAATTTTTTCCTTTAATCATGTTCATTGGAAAAAACTGTAAGTGTAAATCCCAATAATAAAAAAGAAACGATATTAGTTATGGTTAAATGCCTTAAGAAATAAAGAAGTACCAACGCATTACCATGATAAGCAATTTGGAATCTACTACTACAAGAATATAAACGTGCACAATATGAAAATCTAGTATTCTCATAATACTAAATTTTACTGTTATTTCATATGAGACGCTATACGAAATACTTTTTCAGTTCTGTAGCCTCTGGTAATGAAGCACTGAATTGCAGTATATGGTAATTCTGACGGTAAAACATAACGAATAAAAGAATATTCCGTGTAGTGTTACTAAAACATGCGAATATTTTCATGGTTTGTTTTGCACTTATGAGCGCAACTATGTTTTGAAAGCTGAATTTAAGTAAGATTTGGAAGAATTATGAATAACTGTAATGAAGGAACAAAATACTAAATGTCTCTTCGACAGTTAAACGCAACCTCGATAGCTCAACAAGAGATATATTTTGTTTGTACGAACGCAAATAAAAATGAAATATTGTGCACATATCTTGAGCATACTGTAGTTTGTACACCATTTAATGTAGTGGAAGAAAATCCCAGCAATGAGAGTCAACATTGTGTATGCTGGGGTCTTCTCAAGGTTCTAAGGAGATGCGTTGAACGCGTGAAATAAGAAAGTTACTTTTCTACAAATCTCTGGTAATATGATTGACCACGTGAAATTTAAAGAACACCTTTATATCCTTCAGCATTAAAATTGAAGAAGCTTAGATAATCCTCGACACGAGCAAAGTTATCATTCCTCCTCCAAATTTCATTTGCTACAGCGTGGCGTCTGGCATCCCCTAAACACAAACCCCTATGTCAGTCCGCAGTGATCCATCACTCCAGAGAACCTGTTTTCGCTGTTAGAGCTCAATGGCTACGTGCTTCACGGCAATTTAATTGGCGCTTTGAGTTGATGTTGTGCAGATACAGTACAGTTGCGCGGCCATCTGGCTAGTGCTGCTCTCGATGAACAACTCTGATACTGATTTTGCTTCCGGAGGAGCTGAAGCTCAGAATGAAGTGCTTCAGTTGATGACATGCTATTACATTGATTCACTTCAGCTCTCAGCAACCCCTCTCTATCTGTTAACCCCTTGACATTTCGACTTCACAGTGATACTACCGGCTTGTTGATCACGAAATATGCCGTAGGTCACAACTTTTCACCAACTGGTTTACTGCAAAGATAGTGCAGCCCATCATCATACAATGTGATGATGATACCGCGCAGCTCATGTTTATAATGCTAAAGAAGGAATGAAGAGGAAAAAGCCAGTCACAATTTTGAAAGGTGAAATTGCTTATCAAAGTGTTCCTGGACATGCGTCATAAAATCAAATCCTGTAATATAGTACACAGCGAAAATGATATTGCGACAAAATAATATATCCTTCTGTGCACGAAGGCTGCTGCTTTCATTCAGCAATATGCAAATTTGCCTCTCTTCCACATTCCTGGAGGGAATTACAAAACAATGCAAGGACATGCTCTTGTCTATATACAGCGAACCAAGTTGCACTCCACAACCATCGAAACTAAATGACGTGATAGCGGAGTCAAACACCATCGGCGGCAGCACACCTTTTCGATGAGCAACTGGGTCAACCCTTATGCCTTATGTTCACAAGCGTATTGGACATCTATAAAGTTTAAAAAAGATGTCATATTATGTGCGTTCTATAACCTATACCTTGAAATTAAATATACCTAGAAATAAAATAAAATGCATTTAAGGAATTTAAAGTGTTGCAAAAATTATAAGCGTTAAAAATAAAATACCTCTGGAGTGGGAACCTGACAATCCAGCTCATTAACAAGTAATTCGCAAGAGGGACATAATTATAACGTGTCGGGAACGTATAATAATAATAATAATAATAATAATAATAATAATAATAATAATAATAATAATAATAATAATAATAATTCACTGTCAATTATTCTCATTGTCATCGCCATTATCATCTTACCATTACCACTACCGGCATCGCCTTTAATTTTAGATTAATGCAAATTGAAAAGGTACTATATTATGTTCACAAGTATTTAAGTATTACAAAAAGTACTCACATCAAGTGCATAGTTCCTTGATGTCTATTTTATGGTTCTCAGGACAGTGATAATGGCTCTATAGCTAGTTATTCCTTCCCCCTCTCAACCCTCTCTCTTTCAATTAATGTGTGGCATTTCCAAGATAGGGCACGCTCTCTTCCATTTAACTCCTAACTTTATTTGTTCTTTATAAAACCAGTATACACCCGATGGTGTTTCTGTGACATACCTATTACTATTAATGTGAACTTCAACTAGCTTATTCTTTATGAAGGTCACAAAGAGCAGGTGGGGAAAGAACTCCCAGCTATTAAAGAATACCTGCACGCCAGCAGCCATTATTTTTCCTGTTAATGAGAATACTTTTCTGTTGCTGCAAGATCAATACGCGATATCAGCTGCGTGAAATGGACAAATCTTATGCTTCTGCGCTGAAGGGGAACATGGGTTATTTTATTTCGGATGGCTGAAATACAGATAAGCTCAACCTTCATTGCATTCAATAAAATGATAGCTTATGAATTCAGAAAAAATATACTATCTGAAATAATATGACACCGTATTTTTAAAACTAAATTGTTCAAGTTATCGTATATCCTTTAACTTCAAACTCTTCAAACTCTTAATATTACTTTGATATTTTTCATCTAAATTATTTATGTGAGATGTTACTTTGGTTTCTGGAATCGATAGATAAATCTATCCTTAATATGATTTATTAGGAGAGTAAATGACAACGTTAATGTGAAAATCTGATGCTTTATATTCACATGACTTTCTCTACCATAATTTATTTTTTATAGCTTCTTCAAAAAAATCTTGCAAAAACCTATTTCTTTGTGTACTTCGTGTTAATCGAGATAGGCGTTTGCAGATTTGGTTGCGTGTACAAGGGCGATGCAGGAGACAGAAGCGATTAAAGGTTGGTCGATATGTGCTGACTTTAAACTTCCATAGTATTTGCTTAAAACCGCGAGAAACAACTTAATGGGGACACCGCTTCAAAAAATAACAAAATATTGAAGAATTAAAAGCAATAAATATGCATATTTCCGAAATGATTACTGGCACAAATTAAATGCTATTTGAAATAAATTATGCATTTCAAGGACATCTACGTTTTTGCGCCGTAAGCTTTTGTCTATATCGTATGATTTATCTGGTTTAAAACAAAAATTCATTCCGAATGAAGCGAATTTACAGGTTTTTATTAGAAAATTAATGACATACATTTCATTAATCCTGTAAATATCTTAAACATGTGGTATTTTAATCAGAATCATTACAGCCATTTTTAAGAAAATCCAAAATAACGAAAAATTATCTGCTTACTGTTCTCAAATAGAAATGCACACACGCTTGCGTTTTCCTCAGCACGCTAGTTTTGATTCAGAGGACCTCTAAACATACACTTCTGGTGATATCTCGATATCGAATTCCTGGATTGAAGGCAATACTTCATCTATCTACTTTAAGTTGGTACTAGAGAAGGTAAATATGCATTTTTCATTTTTCTTTTTCTTTCATAAGACTAATATTTAAATTTCTTAAACTTATACTTCTTTTATTGCTTTGGTTTATTAGAACCATACTTAATATAATTTCTTATTTTTTTGAACACAATTTATATTTAGATTCTATTGTGTGTTGTTTAGTAAAATAATTCATTACGGTAGATGACGATGATTTGGTATAAAATTGGAGATAAATTGCATTGCATTAGTCCGCAAAAATTTCTGCATTATCTACTTTTTTACCTCCTTCCACCTTCAGCTTGATTATTAAAAGATTCTATTACCTTCTGCAATGCTTTTAAATCGCAGTTTTCAAAAATTTGATTTTTTGTAAGTAAATGACAATTTTTCAGCAACCTTTGATGCTAAATCCTCAAATTTGTTACATTACTTATTACATTTAGCTTAGATATTGGGCCTACAATGGCTGGCATATGTATTATACTAATATCTTGAAGTCTTTCAGTAGCGGACTATTTGTTTCTTAATTTGGAATTTGGGGTGTGAATATTATTTTTGTAAGGCATCTAATAATTCCATAATCTAAAGAAAAGCAGATAAGGAATTCTGTAAAATAACAAAAACATTAAATAATGTTACGCACTAGGTAAACTCAATTGATCTGCGTCGCGATTGGCCTACACCAGATACCGGCAGGGTTTTCCCCTCTGCTCTTGCACGCGGTTGGCTGAGTGTCCCAATGCAGCTCTTGGGTTGCAGTGGCGTACTTTATCGACAGCGGAACCAAACACACACCAGTTCAAATTATCTAGCATGAAAGGCTAATATTCTGCATTTATAGCATCACAAAGTACATGCATGGGACTATAGGCAAATTAGTTACAATTTGTCGGAACATTTACCACGCCTGGTTCTACGTTATACTTACAGTAGAAAATTTTCCCTCTGTTTTTCTATTTGATTAGTATAATTAATCAGAAGGAATTTAACAGAAACGATGGTTCTGCGTTTATCTGATCAACACTTAACGTAACAGTAGCAATATTGCATATCGAAATACAAAACCCAACACAGATAATACAAACACAACAGTTTTAGATATAACTGATTAGAAATAATTTATAAGTAACTTATATCAATCGTTCAGTAGAATAAACTGAAACTGTAACCTGAATAAAATGTTTTATTTTTGTTATTAAGCTTTCCCTTGACCGCCTGTGAATATTTTGTGCTGCCTTGATTCTGAAAGCTGCGTTCAGTTTATCCTGAAACAGATTCCTTTGCTGTCCGGATTTCAAGCCGGAGAAGAGCTGCTCACACATATAAGTG
Organism: Deroplatys truncata; assembly: GCA_030765065.1. Taxonomy (NCBI): domain Eukaryota; kingdom Metazoa; phylum Arthropoda; class Insecta; order Mantodea; family Mantidae; genus Deroplatys; species Deroplatys truncata. The sequence goes on along the minus strand of CM060977.1, from coordinate 178,045,781 downwards.
TTACTGAACATGCAAAAGATTTGAATTGCATTTTACGCGAGGATGTCGTAAACGAGGAAAAGACTGATAAAAACCAACCATATCCCCATCTTATTAAATTTATCTTTCAGTTCTCTCTCACACAGTAGATCAATAATTTCTAACTGTAAGTTCGCAGGAACTGAATCAATATTTACTGAAATGAAAATATATCAATTGTGTTTCTAGACCTTCAAAGACCTGGATTCATATTTAAATTGTGCCTTCAATCTAGCAAGAATTCCTGCATACTCTTTATAAGTCATACTGAACACAAACTTGAAGAAGAGGGGCAAGCTTTGGAAAATGGGAAGTATTGCTATTTGCAAGCCGATGTTCCCATAACTGAAGTTTCATTTTTAAGGCCCTTATTTTCTCTCTTATTTGAGTTAGAACCTGTCGTTTGCCTGGCAGAAATACATTACGCAGGTACGTTCAAATGTAAAGCCAATCAACGCAAGATCGTATATCTACTTTGAATACCTGAACTCCCACTGCATTGGCAAGCTGTACACAGCTCTGACGTTTCGTCGCTGCCCGGCGGACGGGCCCTTGGTTATGCCTACTTCTCTATACTCAAAAGTAATGTGGCCTATACTTTGATGAAATTACAGCCAGGTAAGATAAGGTGGTGAATTAGTATTATTTTTATTCTACATCGCTTTAGATCCTTGGTCATATCGCAACGGATCAGTTAGTGGATAACTCCTAGAACGATGTGTGATGGACAGTTAGCCTTCTAGGACTCATATCTGTAACCACCCGCTCTTTCACGTGTTACAGAGACCCCAGCGCATAGCTACCGGATCTTCTGCTTTGTGCCGTGCAGATGGCATTACAGATGGCGGCACGCCCAGTCCAACTGCCGCTCTCATATAGAAAGGTGGACAGTTAGCCTTCTAGGTCTTATCCCAGGAAATGCCATCTTGCTTCGTCACGTGCCGCAGAAACCCCATTGCATGGCAGCCGGATCTTGCTTCGTGCCGTGCAGATGGCATTAAAGTGGTGAAGTGCTGGTTGTTCCAGCACAGTTTCGGTCACCAAAGAGAAAGTTACAGCATATTATTGCTATAATAAATAATTAAGCCCAATATTTATTGGCCAGTTTTGAGGGTAAATAAGCATGAATTGGGTCTCACAAGTTAAAACGGTTGAAATTAAAATTTCGCCTCCATATAGCTACTAGAGAAAACCGCTTTACGCCACAGTAGTGGGCTGGTAGTAACTTCTATTTATCCTTTCATTACATTTATTCCGTGTATATTGGAGGATGGTGGACTGTGCTTCTATGTGTAGAAAATTTTACCCTTTAGTCGCCGTATTTTTGTGCAAAACATGAAGGAAAAGCATTTTTGTATCCCAATTTTCAAATCTGAACCACTTCCATATAAGCACAAAGGATAATTAGACCAAGTCTGCTGAAAAGCTTCTGCTTGCGTTTATTATACGCAAACTTTTCTCTTACTTCGATTTTATCTCGCACTGTTGGGTCATGGGAGCATGAAGTAGGTTGAGAAATATCCCCAGGGATACGAGGTGCAGCATCTCGAAATGGAAGAGGGGAAAAGTTGGTGGAAGTTGGAAGTCACGTGCAAAGTCGTGGCATGTGACCTCCAGTACAGACCTTCAGGATATATCTGGACTGTGAGGGGCCTGCAGGGCTCTGGATCACGTATGTGTAAATCACCAGTTTCAACAAAAAAATCCGCTGAGAGTAATGGCTAACACCGCACCGTCAAATCGTTATTCTTTGAACTTCCACGTGCTCAATAGATTATAAAGAACACAAGAAAGAAGAACAATTAGGTATAACAACAATGCACATCAAATGCAAAAACGGGCTGCTGATAACGAATTCTTTACCACATTTTATACATGTTGCTTTTTATAATAAATAGGAAGACTTTGAATATGTGTTTAAAATTTTAGGAACACTTTGCTTAGTCATAATACAATAAAGGACAGTGCCTATGTAATTAGTAAAGGAATATTAGCCTGAATATGATAATGAATACTTAATACACCAGGAGTTAATATGTTCTAAAGTAGATTCTGGTTCAATCTCAGAGCCTGCTTGCCAGGCGTCACGCCACTGTCATCTCGCGACTTTTCTGTTTAAGTCTTTTAAGACAGCTTTAATCCCTTGTTGGACGTTTTAACATTATTATTTAAATGACATAAACTATTATGCATGTTATTTTAGATATAAGAGAAGCAGCTTCCTTCTAAAATAGAACAAACTGTTATTTAATAATCTGTGTACTTTTTTTAATGTTCCCTTTTTTCCAAAGGTTTATCATTACCATATTTTTTGCTTTTATGGTTTAACGCGTATTACTGCAATTGCCTTTACACAACTTCACATACAGGTACAAACTCCCACGCCCATGGTGGGCTCGAACCCGAGACCCTCAGCTTAGGGGAGCGCCGAAGTTATACGCTCCAGCAACCTCGGCTACGAGGGCCTGCTGGCTCGATTGTACGCCGTCCATTGTGAATATAGGCATACCTCTAATTTGTCGTAGCCTATCCCGTTTCTAATTACATTTCGCCATCTTCCTTTTACTTATCTTGACAGTGGATTGATACGATTTATCAGAGGCATTTACTCAATGGCGAGGCTATGTATACTGTAATGTAAAATTTTGTAAAATCGGCTGGGAACCCGATATCCAAAACGGGAGGAGTCGCTGAGAACTGGTACTTTATTAAGTATGCAAAATAAACAATAATAAATGAATTATCTACTATCAAAAGCTGATGCGCTACATTTACTTTGTTATGTGCAGAAAACAAACGATAATACATGAATTACCTACCATTAAAAGCTGATCTGTTACATTCACATGGTTTTATAGAGCTTCTGTCGTTTATTTTATATAGTTCTACAAAGTATAGGATTACTATTACTGGTAATGTAATAACACACATTTTGGTTATTACATACGTTTTGCAACCACCTACGTCACATTGTTATATCTACTCTAACACGTGGTTTATCTCTGCGCGCTGATTTGCTCAGAAAGGAACCACGCAAGCCCATCGAAAACTCAGCATTTTCTAGGAATATTGCCTCTATCTCTTACCCTAGCATGCTATTGACGAAAATACATCCATCCTTAATAACCCCTGTAACAACTAAACGGTGGGAGAAACTAAAAAAATGGCAAAATATTTAAGAATAATTCAAACCAATAACAAGGAATATCTTGTAAGCTACTGGCATCTTTTTGAATGTTTGAAATCCACTCTATGGTTTAGAGAGCTCAATATTTTTGCTTAGCAAGTTCTTGTCTACCTATACGATTTATCTGTCGTACATAATTATATAAATTCTTTCAAAATGCAGAGGACTTCACAGGCTATTCCAAAACGTTCAAGATTTGCATTTCATCTGTCATATAAGTATCTTAAACGTATAGTATTTTAATAAATACTAATCATTGTATCATAGGTGCTCCGTTTCCCGGACCTGCAAGTTGGAAGGCAAATTAATCACACTATAAACATCAAGATTTATAGAATATCTTCTGAATTAATGAAGCATGAAACGTCACTGCTTAATTATTTTCTACTACTTTTATGCTCGTCAAAGCCCCAGTTTTCGCTTTTTTAGTTTTATTTATTTCATTCTTAAATTAAGATCGGAGATGTATTCAGTCTAAGTAATAGTTTGGCTCTTTTAAATGTTCATTCTTAGATACAAGCCTGTGCAGCAAGAGTTATCAGCTGACACGAAATGCCTTCTCAAAATTTATTTTATTGTTATTTATTTATTTTTTATTTTAAGTTCCTCGAATTCTTGGGAATGCATTCTACGAGTACAATGATTTGAATTTTGTGCATCCGTTTCATATTTTGAAAGTTCTCCAACAAATAAATTTACACTACAAAATATTTTCAAAACAAGGGAATGTCAAGAATTTATTTTACTGCCCCTAATTTTAATTAAATGTTTCATACATAATTTTAATAATTTTGAAAAGAAATTTTTTGAAGAGTGTGATGTGGGCGATTAACACGTTTTAGAGAAATAATCGAAAATGTTTCCTTAAGGAGGCTCTTGTTTAAAGAAATAACTATCAAACGCTCTCTTAGATTTGCTACATTTAAAATTTTCCAAATTAATCAATTTTCTTACGAATATTTAAAAGCCAACAACTTATGAAGCTATCGTGTATAAAATTCACTTATTTACACTTAAATGTTTGAAGCTATCGTGTATAAATACCCTTTTAGGTGACTATCCTCATCCCTTAACAATTATTTCTGTATTTCATTCAAATTGTTGTTGAAAGCCAACAAAGTTTCTATTTCCGGTTATTATAGCAACTGTACCAGGGTTATTTTAAACTGAAACAGACATTTCACCAGCAGCGCAATTTTCATTACATCTTCCAAGGTGAATTAGGGTTTGCCTATGTAGGTATCTTTGGAAAAATTCCTACTTAGCAAACTTTAGGTTATGAACTGTGACATGGTAATGGATCACATAGATATTATGAACATATTAAATAGGAAATTACCTAGTCTCAGAGTATAAATATTCAGTTACATCTCCACAGAAGCACACAAACATACAAGCATTGCAGCTTCGAAACATGCACTGATCTAATTTTACATTGTTTCTCTCAAGCCTCTTTACTGCAGGGAATCGTAATGAACTGTACAATCCTTCAACACTAATGCAGTATGCTTGTTTTAAATCGATCAAGGCAGAGTTGTACTGTTATGTTTCATTCCACTACTTTGCTTCCAATGTGTCCTTCAAGCCGACAGCCAGGGCTGTCCAATGCTTTCAGTTAATACAAGTATTTCTTTTCCAATTTAATGGGCGATTTCATGCTAAATTGCGGCACCGGAACTTAAAATTGGTAGTTAGACTTCGCTTCTTTAACAGAAATTTCGAGATAAATTTCGGCATGTATTTTCATTCTCAACCATATAACCCACTCACTTACTCGCTCACTCACAGTTTTATTTTAGTTAACTTCACTGTTTTGCTTCTAATATTTGTAATAAACCGAAATCTTCGAAAAAGCTATGTTTTCTCATCTTGACATTAAAAAATACAGAAATGTTAATTTTTAACAAACTAATGGACAAATTAATTCGAAATGTTAATTTATTAGTAAATCATTTACCTGGTTGGCAATTTAAAACATTCGTGTCATAATGACAGCCTTGAATGCAGTAACAAACACATGCAGAATCATTTAAATTAAAGTTGGAAAGTTTGAACCAGAAAATTAGGAACACAAATAAGGTACGCAGCTACAACGTCTTACGAAATTTTTCGTTCAAAGCTCCATTTAACATACGTTTAGAGCATCTACAGTCTAAACGTTTAAATGTATTTTATCAAATTTTAAATCATAATTGCATAGGTTTTAGCAAAGTGAAAAAATATACAGAAACTGTAAATGGTTGCAATAAACATACATTTTAAGAGACATACTCGTAATAATGCTTACATTAAACAGTAGCGTTAAATATTCGTAAAACATATAGCTTAAAACTTTGCTGTAAATGTAAAGTATAACGATTGAAAATATGCCTCAATTACAGATGAAATATAGCGTATGGTACATTATAAAGAGAAACAGTTACATTACAATAGTATCATTTCATTAAAAAAGAAAAATGAAATACAGAGAACGCGGACATAAGAAGAAAAGAGAGAGGAAGTGCAGATGTGTAGAAACTTAGAGCCAGCCCATTGTCGCCAAGCGCGAATCTCAAAATGTATGAAAAGAAACATCGCACTCTCTTAGCTTCACACCTTCACACCTAGATGGCAGTGCTGTCAGAGCTTCGGTTATCTACATTTATCACTAGTGTGTATGCGTGTGGATTTCCATCTAGCTGTCTGGCGACGGCATGAGATTTCCGCTGACAATCCATCTTCCGCTGACTCCAACCTCTCTCGTGGACGTGCTGACAAATGAACCGCGATTCCGTAACAAAACCACATCCCCTAGCCTTCACTCAAGGTCTCAATTAATGCCAGGCAGAATTACCTCTTCCCCCTACCAAAAACAGCTGCAGATGCACTCGCATGTCAGTCTAGTCTCTTTCATTACTGGATTAGGGGATTACTGTGATTCATACTTCGTCATGGGTGTGATTCTTTAGCCGAAGTTGTGAAACCCTGTTGTTCTGCAACTCTGTATTTTGTATAAAGTACGACAGCATCTTTAGACAAGGCCCCAATGTTTAATTACGCTATTGTTCAATACTTCCATCGCTGAGCTGATTTCAAATGCGAAATTTAATTTTCACGAAATCGGAATATATATTCTGATGTTCAATTGATTGCCGGGTGAAAATGAAAGTATTTGTGGTTTGGACTGTAAAGAAAAAGGATAGCAAAACGTAGGATTGTAACGGTGATGATGGTGAAGAAGAAGAAATGAGAAGTTCTGGATACCCTAAGTTAGAAGACAATGTGTGTCGAAAATCATTCCTTAAACTGTTTAAATTGTGTGGTGTATAGAATAAAGAAAGGTATAACTTAACGCGCCTTTGCTGAGCCAAAATGGGGCGCTGTGCACACTTCGGTATTTATTTCACTCAATAGACATAAAAAAAACACTCCTAGGATGATAAAATTCAGCCATCTCTTAGGAAATGTTGCACTATGTTTAGCGGGAGAGGAACAAACATATACAATGAGGAACGCTCTATTCAGACATCCTCGGGTACAACAGTATTCAAGAGAACGAAGATTTACAGGGTTTCTTCCCTGAATTTTACTATAGAAATAATTCATTATTGGTAACCAATATTAAGATCCCTTTGAAGTTTTTAAAAACTTATTTTTGTTTTACGAGAATACCGTTTTAATTTAACTTTTTTAAATTAGAATTAAGATTTTCTTTTAAACGTTTAGTTGCATTGTGTTAGGCTTTTGATTTTTTATGGAGGCTCAGGTGGAAAATAACTTATGGTTCCTCTAAACTAAAAAAGGATTCATTTATACATTCGTTTTACTTTAGAAATGACACCAAAACGTTGTTTACTATCTTTGGGACCTTTGTAGTGTGAAATACAACCTTTTACTACGAGTTGTATAATCAATGAATATACAGAATGAGGGGAATGCCTATTCTCTTGGAGAAACAACTGTCGGCAGATCGTTCATGAAATTCCTCTGAAAATTTAATGCCTAGGAGAGTCGTGCAACTGTTACACCTTTGTTACTTTGAAGTAAAGCGATTCTTGCACGAAAGGCTCACATGGATGACGTAGCTTTTAAGGTTTAGCCATAAATTCCAATGGTACTAGCAAGGATCAAATGAATTTAGTGGCTTTTTCATATATTTCATGCAAGGATTGATAAATGTGGAAGTAAAAACTGGCCTGCTGGTTCCTCGGGTTTAGCCCCATTAGGTTTTCAGTGTAAGGACTAATAAAAACTCGATTGTTATTTGTTCCGACGAAGCTTGTAGCTGTTTATTTCTTTATTTTATTCTTGGCAAATCAGCAGTAATGCTATACAGACCGGAGATGACGTATTAGTAAAACATAACTTATGAGGTTGACCAGATTGACTCTTCTAACTATAAATTACTTACAAATGGTGAACAATTAACATTAGTGTACATAAATATGCTACAAGTAGATGAAAAAGTTATAAAATTAACATAACGAATTGAATAATTGTTAACACAAGTCATCTGTGTTACTTGAATATACATGTTGTGGTAATTTTTCTTCAGTCTTTCAAGTGGAGATCTGTTGCTAAGGTTATATGCTTGAACGTTGTTTAATTTACTCAAGAACGATTTGAAGGATGTTTTATATGCTGCTGTATTGGAAGAACGTTAAGTTCATGATGCAGTCTTATAAACCATTGAGCATTCATTGCTCTCCGTAGAAATTTGTTCTATATAACTGCTTTACTTGCTGTGTGCCATATGGGAGCTGCATAAGTCAGTTAATGGTAGAATTAAACATTTATAAAGGAGAGTAGAGCAGTCTAGTCTAACATTGGAGCATGTCTTAGTAAATTGGTGAATCTTCACCTAGCAAGTGTTGGTGTTGTGTATTTCATGTCAATCTTGTGTCCAGAAATATACCAAGATATTTTACTGGGGTTTGGAATGGTGGCCATTTATATCTTATCCGTCTGTTCGTTCTGAAAGTATATACAGCAAGAGTTTTTGTATGGATGTAAAGGGATGTTTTAAACATGGATTCATTGCATTATCATCCGATGATATCACCGTCATCATCTACGCTTCTCTGCTGAATGTGAGAGCCAAATATTTGTTCCATATTATCATTATCTGATCCCTGTAAATTGTAGTTACTTTATATTTAAACTACCATATCTATATGTAGCAATTATTTAGTATGGGCATTTGTCAAGCAAGTTTATGTTGGTTAATAAGAAGGTCTACTTTAAACTAAAATGTTACAAGAAAACCGTTTTTCTTTTCAAAAGAAATTGCACTAAGCTACCCCGTTATTTACTCATACCCCTGCCTTTTTTCCATCTCTTTGTCCCTCTCACGACTTTAGAAGCAAAATCAGGGTTTTGCTGTGTTATTTAAAAGACCTTTCTACATAGACTTCGTCTAGACGTACGATTTTAGCGTAACAGAGGACAAGAGAACATTTACTTTGTGCCTTCCTTTCGAATTATACCGCTTTAAAATTATATGTGGCGCACTTTGAAGTAAGACCCAAATTAATCATTCCTACGGATGTATTCCGACTTGAAACGCTGGTACCAGCCCTCAGCAAAGAAATACAAAATAACGTCACAGAGGCAAAGCTGAACGAATAAAAAGGCAAAGCGGTTTCACGCATGTCGGCTGTGCCAGAGCTGGTGTTGACATAAATGCAAAGGACTAATGCTTCACATATGATATTGCTACCGGAAAATATAAAAGCAAGATAAATAAATAAGTCTCGCTACAAATCCCGCTCGAATTTATTAAAGCGAGTTCTTTACATACGTTAAACAAATAGGGACCAAAAACTGGCATTTAGAAATTAAATCAGAGCATTTATTATTTATCTTACATGTATTTTAATATTCGGTTTAAAAATTCGAGACATTCAAAGCAAATTTGGATAACAGATTAAAGCATTTTTGTGTAAATGATGTTAACTTAACATGGCATTAATATACTACGTCAATTTTTTAGATTTAAAAATTTTAACTATATTTTAACCTACCTCTGGAGCTCGTACAAATGTTCACAAATAATGTTTGCAGATCAGGAAGCTGTTATATGTGTTTATTGAGGAGTAACAAATTCCTATTCAAAGTAGCATAAAAACTTAAAGTAAATAAAACTTCTACTCTAAAGTACCTGAATTATTGCCATCATTGCGTATTACTGAATAGCCATAAGCCAATCCACTTGCATTATAAACCTGCAGCTGATTCAGGTTTAGTTCCTTATCTCGCTGACAATCCACTGGAATTATTGCTTATCATCTACTTGTGTTTTATTACTTATCAGCAAACTTGGGAAGATCCGTTGGACGTTTAGAAAATATTGATTGAATTATAACAGACGTTGAAAATGCCGTATAGTTTAAATCAAAGTCTTATTTAACATATTCAATATAACATGATTGTAAAATGGTTAGTTTTTATGAAAATATGCATGCATAGGGTGTTAAATTATATTCGAACCCACTCGCGGCCTCTCTCTACTGCGCGAGACAGCCGGCAGTCACCGGGGAAATTACGCCGCCGGAGGCGGACTAACATCCTTACCTTATAATAGATGCTGGAAATGTTGACCTTCTGCTCTCAAACAGGCAGAATATCTGTTTAAATATTCTCGCTCACTCCCCGAAGTTCAGCGGCAGGAATTCTTGTGATTTTTTACACAACGTTTTCTCCAAGTTCCTGTAGTGTGTGAGGATTGGAACGATACAGTTTGTCTTTTAAAGAACCTAATAAATAACAATCACAACTCGTTAGGTCAGGAGAACGAGGGGGCCACAAATCAACACTAATTATTCTGTCATCAAACACCTCTCTTATTGCATGCAATGGTTCGGCAGCTGTATGTGCTGTTGTAGAAAAAGGTATGTGTGTGTGTGTGTGTGTGTGTGTGTGTGTGTGTGTGTGTGTGTGTGTGTGAACAGGATAACTCAAAACTCTGATAAATATTAAACTTGGTGTTCCAGTTCAGTATTTCCAAAGATGCGACATGGAGATTTTCAAGAAACCCTCTCACCCCAACTATACTCTACATAATACGTTTTTTGGACATTTTGGATTTTTGTAAAAATTGCCGTAACGATTTTCATTAAAATGCCATATTTTAAAGATATTAATATGACAAATAAAATGTATACCTTTAATTTTCTGGGAATAGCCTGTGAAGACCTATTTATTCGGAACGAATTTTGTATAACCTACGTTAAGCCATAGATGAAAGCGTACTACACAAAAATTAGATCTTTTTAAAATATACAATTTATTCCAAATGTCCTTTTCTGAGGCATAAGCCGTTTCCGAAATATCCCTTATTAGTCGTTGGAATTGGGCATTTCTTTTTTCATTCGTTTAAAGCCTTGTCGACATTCCGTCACAATGTAGAATGAGACGCTAAGGACCACAGTAATTAAAGAGCGTCCACAAATGAATAAAACAACTCCCCCCCCCCAAAAAAAAGGTTGCATGTAAAGAGTATAGAATTTTAAGACCGGCATATGGCGTTTAGTTGCTAAACATCTTAGTATCGCTATTCCCATTGTATCTGCAAGGAAATGTGTTATGTGGCTGTTTCTGGAAAGATTTATCTTGATTAATGAAGTAGATAGAAAGTCATGTGAACGTAACACATCATTCTTTCCCTGAGCTTTAAGTCTTTGTCTATAAAATAATTGTGGTATGAGGTGACAGTGAATTGCAATGACATATCTAATAGTAAGAATGTTGCATAAATTAAAGAATAATTGGGGACGATTAACACAACAGCTGTATACTTAAACGTTAAAAAGTCAATCATCCTTATAAAAAATTGTGTCGCTTTCTTCAAGACTCTAGTTTTGACATAATTCCTTGTTGTTAACAATAAGAAGACGAGTTATTTCGTGATAATGTTGCGGCAATAGAGAAATCCCATATCCGGATGGAGAAAAAATCTAATGTTATATTAATATGACATTTTTTTAGTCACATTTTATTTCTTTAGTCACTATCATTTGTTTTTATATAGCTTGTAGAAACTGTTCTTACGAAAACTTCTTTTTCTATCTACTTTACGTTAACTTAAATAAGGCTTTTCATTCGAAATTTAGTAGAAGGTCCAAGGGGAATAGAAGAAACCGAATCGATACTAGGATTTTTAAAATCTGGGTCGTTATATACTTACTCTTTCCACGATAACACGAGAAACGCCCGAACATCAAATAATAAAAAAGACAATATATATACATTGTTTGTGTCGTATGTTTTTGTCTTTTACAGTTTACCAGTTATCAAAATAATATAAAATTTCTTTCGAATGAGGAGTTTTTCACAGTCTATTCCCAGAAAATTTAAGACATGCGTTTTACTTTTCATGTAAATATCTCAAACCTTATGATATTATAACAAAAATCATTAGAGTCGTTTTCAAGAAATAAAACATTTAAAAAAATCTCTCATGTAGTTTGGGGTCGGAGATTGCGCTGAAAACTTTCGTGTCGCATCATTGAAAGATTCGAAGCATAAACATTAAGTTTGATATTTATCCAACTTCGTTTTTGAATTATGCTATTAACGACATACACAAACACATATCCACATAGACATAGATATCACACAGGACCCTTTTCTAAAAATGTTTTTTTGAATTCAGGGGGCCTCAGCAAATGTATTTCGGGTGGAATCTGGACATTGAACCTTTAAGTGGAATACAATACTCCCTCTTGCCTGTTATAGGTAGGTGGTAGAGTAAGTAATAATGTTTCCTATATTTTCCTATATCTAATTACAATAAGCATACAAAGTATAAAGTATATTTAAAATTCCTTTATTGCCTAACGATTAGAAAATAACTCCGCCCTATAGATTAAGTCAGTTTAATTGATTAAAATTTATAAGTATTTTATTTAAATATTTAAAACCAACAACTATTAATCGTTGATAGTATTTTTTGATACAAATAATTTTCTGAGCTTTTTTGGACTTAACCTATTTACTAAAATTCCTATAAACACAAATGCTTCTGCTGTAAATGTTATTTTTTTACGTGACGTGTTGTTCTCTGAAATGAATAAACTGATCATAATGAATAAACTAACTTTACAGTTATAAAGAAATTACAATGATATTAGGTATTACTTAATGTTGTTGATTCGTTAAGCTAGACAGGTGTACTAGCACTTTATTGAACATATTTGCATAAACGGCATGAAACTAGTAATTAACACCAAAAATGTAAAAACATGCTTAATCCTAAGCATAATGAAGCATAATCAACTTCAGAATATAGGAAATGGTGGAAATTGCCACGAAAATACCTTGTTTACTACATTCACTAACACCGACTGATAAAATATTAGGCACAAATAGAGAACTCACTCTCAATGGAAATGAAAACGTTTTGAATCCTAAAGAACTAAATTTACCCTACTTTTTTACGTTTTGGTATAAGGTACAAAATTTTGTTTCATATTTTAGGATTCTATTTTAATATATATGACACATTATGTCATATGTAAAACATGTTTAATATTAGAAATATGTCTAAAGGTTATCATATAAATATACCTGGAATGCCAGAAGTAGTTCACCGTTCCATAATGCAGAAGTTTTTGACAAAATAAAACATTTCACAACTGCTAAACATTCCACAAGAAATAAACTGCACGCGATTTCTAATTGTCCATAAGGCGTTAAGATACCCGCTGGCGCCTCCTTCGCCCTTAGTGAGGGGAAGGGGGAACGGAGGTATAGCTTACCTGTTTTAAGAACATGTAATTCCACGTGCATGTGACAGCTAGCCATGCCGTATACAAGCGAAGTGACTGCGGGCGTATTGTTGGCATGTAGAAAAAATAAATAAATAAATACAAATGTAAAATACTCCGTCCCGGTAGCTGGTTTCCTACACCGGGACGTGCATTCCAAACTTTTATACCGTATTCCACATTTTCCAAAAGCATGCAATTTACATTATCGTTTTGCAGATTTCACTTATAACCAGATAAAAAGTAAACTTATAAAAGTAAAATAAAGAAGAAAATGATTAACCTCTGAAATTATATTATTTAGAGGTTGATCATTTTCTTCTTTAGCTTTCTAGCTGCTGGAAGTCATCGGAAACAAATAAATGAAACCCCCACCTACTCAACCCCTAACTAAACTATTTATTTTATATCTACTACTATCTACCGTATCCGGCAATGAAACGTACTGGTATCCAGTACGAATATGTCACAGCTTTTATATTTCTATGTTCTACATTTGTGTGTATAATTTATTATTATCAGTTTTAAAATTTTATTATTAAAATGTTATTAATATTGAATATTTTAACCACTATGCTATTGTGATCCCTTTTACTCCCATTCAAAACGTTATATTTACTTTACGTTGTAATATTTTGCTTACCTTGTTTAATTTTTAAATACTCTATATTTGTTACTCTTTAGTAATACGTGTATGCTTTTTCGCAGAGCTAAACAGTTGCATGGCACTCTGCGTCCAACTTCTTACTCTTCTATACATGTGAAACAGTTGATTTACTTAATGGACGCGCATTGCTGTTAGCTCTTAGATTTAGTGTAGTTGAATTTTCTGGGTTTTCTTGCACACATATCTTATGATATTGTAAGAAGTGTAACTTCCTAAATTTAGTATCTACTTCAGATATACACTGCAATAGTCAGTAGTCAGCGATCTTTACTTGCTGAGAAAGGTTTAAAATATTTTACTAATCACAGAGCGTAATAATTATTTATTATAATCTAGTAAAGCTTGTGTTACTTTGCATAGTAAGACTGCACTCCCACTCACACTTCCAAGAGCTTTTCATTTGAAGCTTTCAGTACCCTATAGCCTATTGGCTAGGATTACGATTTGTTGATGTGGAAGATAAAGTGTTTACTATTGCAGCTATGTAACAAATACATAGGAAACAGGAGAGAAGACACAGGAAAGGTATATTCATCTTTTTTGGGTTATACTTAATTAAGCAGTATTGAGTGATGTAGTCGTAGCAGCATGATCCCACATAAAACCGTTATATATACCTTATAATAATTATGTTTGTTAATAATTATTAGTTAAAGGATTCTCACTAAATATAGTAAAAAACAGTACAGATACAGCTAAAGCACATTAAAGCGATTGGTCTTTTTTGCATCACGCGAAAACATTATTGACAATACAAATACTAAAATTAAAAAAAAATTAATCGATTTATAGTGTAACATCTCCAAAGTGGTACCATTTCAAAATAGTTATTAAATCGAGAGATTCCTCCAAAATTGATAACAGTTACATACTTACATTGTAATCTGCATTATAAAACATTTAGTTCCCATTCTTCGAAGTCATTTATATGGTATTAGAAGTTCTTAGCTCTACAAATTTATGTATATATTTTTCATATTTAAATTAGTATCATTTTGTAATTTATTTTAAAAATGACCAACCTGTACACCTTTTAAATTCTGCATTATAAAATTATTTTAATTTATCTTTACTGTTAAGAATGTTGTATGTTATTGTGTAAGTTTTTTATTCTGTGACCTATTTTGGGGCAGATCCTTAATTAAATAAATTGACGAGTAAGAAAAAAGTACATTGCGTGTACAGCTAATACTTTGCAACTACACAAAGCGTATGTAATATTTAAACTTACTACCTATATATAGTATGAAAACCGTCTCAATGTTAAACGGGCTTGAATCCAACTAAATTCAAAGGTTTTACTTCCCTGTTTATTGAAACCATAGCGTCTTAATTAAACAGTACGTCATCTATCCAGGGGAAAAATGTGAATGACTAACGTGTTTTGACTATGTATGAATGATATATCTAGCTTACAGAAACAAACAATACCATGAACTTATACAACAATACTTTGAAGCAAATTCTTCAGCATTTGGGAATAATAGAGCAGGAAATAAGTACCCCAACACTCACAACTCGAATGAGTACCTGCTTTACCCTGGCCACATATACTTTAAGATTAGCATTAGGTATAAATTAACACTGAGTATATGCAAAACTGGATGAAAGGAATAAAGGCAAAAGTTCATAACGACCTATGAAGACCAGTGCTCATACTTTCTCCTCCAAAATACGAGTGTGTTGAAGGTAGACAGGTGCTAATGCAAGCTCACCGACGGTATTCAAGTTATATAATATACGTATACATGTTCTTTCTCTCTCTTTCTGTCTGTATCACGTACACACAAAACATGCTTCATATTTATATAGAAAGAAGGTCCCGTGTCATTTGCCTTGATTCAAAACTAAAATCTTCCAAAAGAAGCGTTTTAAAATGAATAATGTAATTATACTTCACCAACTCTCATAATAAATGTAGAAGATGCTCTCCAACAGCCAAACACCTCTGTGCACATCTTAACAATTAAACACAATTTGGGTTTCAAATGAAGCGAGATTATACGCGCCGGTTAGTCATCCCCAAGCCTGTATACGCAGTTGGAGTGTTCTATTGTCAGTTCACTCTCTTTGTCCAAAAATATGAATGTAGCTCTTTTTCTCAAACACTAAGAACAATAGTATTATTATCGCTCATATGTAGGTCAATAATATTCAGAGGTGCCCTAATTTTTTTATTTCTGTTTTGTTTAGTATTTGCTGAACTGTGACTAAACCTATTGTAACTTAGAGGAAACATCTCTTTTGTGTTTCGTTCTGGGATATGATTCAGAATACAGATTTAGACTCTCTACATACATGAAACATTAATGTATTTTTGTCAATACTCAGTTCTTCGTTTCATGCATTTTTGTCAAGTAATGTCCAAAGCAGAATCCACGGTAGTCAAAAACCTGTTCTAAACATTCCTGGTAAACAAAACGCCCTTTACAGTCCGACTGCAACACCAAACATTAACAACTGGAAAACACTGCAAAATGTTGCGCTTATCATTATATGAATGTCATGTACACATTGCATTAAACAATGGGGACACAGCATGCAGATTCTAGTCGTCCATGATATGAGTGCGTTTGGAGGAGGGCGCCACTGCTTTTATTACAATGCAATACTTGGGATCAGAGGGGAGTGAGGGATAAGCCGTTATGGAATATACAGTCGCACAATGAAAACAGTATTACGTTTGCAGGCCTTGCCTGACGAGTAAATACAACTGTAGCTGAGGATTTTTTTTTTACCTTACTGTCCTTCCGATGTCCGCTCGCTTGTTCCACAACTGTTTAGTTCTCTTCCCACCGCACGAATATTGTGGCCGACTAGTACTTTTAAACCCAAGAACATAAACAAGGAGTTACTAAACCTGATTATTTAAAATCATCACTTTTATATTAAACCTTATGTTCTTGATCACGTGCATATACTTACGCTCATACTTCAAAGTTCACGCATACCTGTGTGTTCATGAGTCAGAACTGAGCGTCCTCATTACCATGCATTTCTGTAAACACTTCGGCAACAGCATTCGAAAATGAAAGGGTGAGTTTATAATAACAGTTTCTTACTCTAGAAATATAAAGAGACAGTACTTGAAGCACCTACAGATCTTTCTTGCATTTGTTTTTCTTTAGTTTTAATATCAGGTCTTAGGGAGTGCTTCCGAAAGTCTTGAAAATATATAGTGGAGGAGGAACTTTGAACACTGCTGCTTCGATTTTCGGTCACAGATTCCATTGGGAAAACTTTGGGGAGCTTCTCAAATATTTATCCCCGGGCACTACCCTACACGGACCCTTCTGTAGCTTAAAGTGAATCTTTTCAGTCTTGGACTTCCCTCTTGTCTTTAACTGTATGGACGAAAAGAAGAAAGAGCTTCGTAAAAGTTTAGTTCTTACTAACTCCATTCTAGTTAGAGTAAATGGCTGAACCTTTTGGCTCTATTTTGGTGAGATTTTTTATTCCTTTTTACGTTCCAAATCATATCGTCTTTATTCAATAAGTTTGCTTCATCAGAGCAAAACTCCATGGATATGATGCATTAACCGTAAGTAACTTGCTTATTAACAAAATTCCGCAAGAGTGAATAAGCGATACAAAATAAGAAATAAGGCTTGATTTGCGCAAATGGTTTTACACAGCACGCTAGGTTGAAAATTGCCGAGTGTGGATGCCACGAACATGTACTAGAGTGCGCAAAGTAGAATGGATCTATTTATGTTGGTACTGATAAAATTTAGCCTAACCCTCTACCAGTGCGGTCACCTCAGTTTTTCGAGCATAATTTTAGACACTAGATTTACAGGGTACTTTATCTCCCCAAAGAACGGCCGAACTGCCGAAGGGTAACATTACCGCATAAGCCTTATATTTTCATGTTACACTACTGTTTTCTTAATGTCGGTTTTCTTATTGCCGTTTAGTAGCAGCAATAACTTAACCTTCGTCCCCATGTCGTTGATGAAAGCTCTCATAATATATGTAGGTAAATGTCATAGCTGTCGTTCAGCCCAACTACACATGCAAGTAATTCTTCTCCCCTTTCCTCTAGAAGGCCGAAATATATTGTGATTGATTTAGTCTTTCCCTGTTTCATAGAGGTGGTCCACCGTCCATTTCACCTAGGTCACAAACATCCTTCATTGGTTATCTTTATGCCCCTGAATTTCTTTGCATGTCAGTCAGATTTAGAACTGATACCGACTGAATGGAGTAAAAATGTGGTCACTTGAAAGTGGAAATAATACGTAGAGAAAAACACTATGGAGATTTACCGTAAAGGGTAACCTTTTATTGCCTGTTTAGTCTTTTGAGACAGTGGAAGGGGAGATAAGGAGGACGCGAGGTCGGTGCAACAGCTATCACAAAGAGCCGTCAGTCGACCTGGGTACGAGCAACCGGTTTTCTACCTCCCCCCTATACAGTGTCTCAAAAGACTCTTAAGAAAAGATATACACAAGAGTGTACCTAAATGTTTGTTGAGAGTACACAGTATAACTTGCCTCGCTGTTTGCGTAACAATAGCCAACACACGGAAAAATGCTCTCAGGTTGTAGATTAATACGTACTCTCAAAGCAAGAAAAAATACGCTCTTCATACGCTGCTTAGAAGTTAATAATTTATTTTGTGATTAACCAAAAGTGTTTCATTTTAATGTTATCATAAGTATAGTATAAATAGCAACAGAAACCTAAAACCTCATGGAATGATAGCTTTTGAACTGTAAACATTTCACTTGTATCTGTAATTTTGCCATAATATTTTGTTAATTATTTCTACACATGCTTTGAGGCACCCTGATAAAAACCATTTTTATAAAAAGATCCGTGTAGGCGTGTGTGTGTGAGTGTATATCTCAAAAACAAAAAGTCGAATGAATACCAAACTTGATATTGGATTAGTATCTTCTAAGCATGCAACACAAATATATCAAAAAGACAACCTCCAACCTCAAGCTACTTGGAAACTTTTGTCGATATGTTTTATTTTCTTAAAAACGACTAATAATAGTATACACGAGAAGATATTTATGTTACAAGTTAAATGTTTTGAATTTTCTTGTACTAATAGCATTTGCAGTCCTCTTCATTCGGAAGGAATTTTCAATAATTTTTTGTGACGGTTAAATCTTGGGAATAGAAACTTATCCCATAGAAAATGTGGATATTTTAATACACAATTTATTTTTTTGTCGTATCAACTATTTCGGAGGTATCCGTTATTGCTGGTTTAAATCCTACAATTTCTAATTTTTTTAAAGTACTATCGCCATTTCGCCATTCAGTTTTTTCTCAAGATGTCGTGGAAAGCGTATGAAATTTAAAGACCAGCACAGAGTGACCCGCTTTTAAAATCTTATCATCTATTCAGTTTCCTCTGTCCACGTTGTACCTACAACTTGATGTGGGATTCTTAGTAGGTTTGGTTTGATGAAGGTATTAAAACAGAGAACGGTGTGTTTGTTAGATTCGGCAGGATAGTTAATTTCCAGAAAAGGTGAGGCCCTTCTCTCAGAAGGTTCATTCCGTCATTGCCCCGTTATGTTGCTCCACACTAAAAATCATTTTCTCTTGTCTCCGTCACAACAAGATATAGATTAGTTACGTCCCACGATCAAGCAAGGGAAGGTAGTAACTATTGCAAGAATAGTTTGTAGGTGATATAATAAGCAAACGATAATAATTAGAGTAAGTAGTGTGAAGTGTAAGAGCACATTCTTTTAGTGTAACTAAGGCCTTAATGAAAGAGAGAGAGAGAGAAAAAAAGTGTGTGTGTGTGTTCGCGCGCGCTCGTTGTGCATGAATGGGAAACGAGAGAGAGGGAGAGCACTTGAGCGTACGATTGAAGTGTGCTAGCTTATAGAGAGTAGTTCAATTGATACTCCGAAAGGAAACGGTAATCACGACTGCTGTATACCTATTGCACCTCACTGACGGTCAGTTTAAGCTCATGTAGGCTGACGTATCCAGCAAAGCTACGTTTTAAACGCATTAATAGTTATTTACGCAATTTGTGACTAAAGTGGGCATATCTTACGAGTGAAATATTTTACCCAGGGGTGGAAATATCTCACGTTCCAAGATTTGTTACGGTTACAAACCGTAACAAAAATTCGCAATAAACTGTTTAGTGAAATCATAATGAACATACGTTGTGATATTTAAGATTAGGGCCCATATTGAGCATAAGTAATTGAATAACATAGCGCGGATTTGAAAAAAACCTGTACTTCTCGTACTTGAAACTGTTGAGATATGCTGTGTTTTTGTTGTGGTTTTAAATAAAATAATTTATTTCACCAAGACATTCCTTCATTAACTACGAAAACATTCGCTACTGAAGCGTTTTCAATGAAATTGGTATCCAGTTCTTCATAAAAGCATAAATGAAAACTGCATCGTTATTGGTCAATGATAGCATTACGGTAAAAATGCTATTCCACAAGAGAGCACGCAGAAAGAACTTTTCGCTATTAGAGATGTCTGTGTTTTGTTCATGAGTTGTGGAAGTAGGTTAATAATGTAGAAAATTAGAAGATCTGTGAGTGTGTGAGTGCAATCCAAATATGCCAGTAACAACAGAAAAGCTGATATAGAATTCTGCAATTTTAGCTTTTACATAACTGCCATAACAAACGTTACACCAACTTTATATACATACTAAAGATGCAGGAGGAAAACTTTACCAAGTTAGTTTTCAGCACATAATGGTTATACAACAACTTGCCTGTATTCGGGCAAGTACCTAGCAGAAGTCGGGAGACTATTAAATACCCATTCTAGTCATAAGACCTTGCAATTTTAGGCCACTAAGTCGATACTAAATGTATAAGCTGCTCTATCTATGGCACTTACTCATTTGTGGTAATTCTCTGCTTGCTCTGCATTAGAATGATATTTAAGGTGATGCATTTTTTTCATGCTTATCATCATCACCATCATTGTGTCTCCATGGATTAGGAGATATCTCCTTTTCCGGCCTCATGTCTCTTTCCATCTTCTCATCGGTCTTCCATATCTCTTTCCCCAATGGTTGATACTCGCATATCATTTGGGATATTGGATTTTGTCCATTCTCTGCAAACGTTTTCTCCATCTTTCTCTATATTGCTCTATTTTGCCATCATAGGACCAATGCCTAATTCCTCTCGGATTTCATTTTTTATTTTATCCATGATTGAACACCCTTTAATAGCTATGAAGGGTCTAATTTTTGCAGTATTTATTTTATCACAATGTTTTTCTTTATAGTCCACGCCTCACAAGCATCTATTAGGGTTAGAATCTGCAATGTCTTATAACATTTTAAGCTAGTTTCTTTTCTTGTTCTTCTTTTTAATGTTCTTACTACTATTCCAGAATTATTTTGGAATGTATTTACTTTATTATTTAAATCTTGATTGTCCAAATTGTTATATTGTATTCTAAATAATTATATGTTTTACTTCTTCTAGTACTATGTTATTGTTTACTACTTTAGGTCTTAGAAGGTAGTTTCCTTTGAAGGCTATTACTTTTGTTTTATTAATTAATTTCTGGAGTCCATATTTTGCAAGAGCATTTCCTTAGTTTAAAAACATTTTCTGCAAGTCATTTTCTGTTTCTTGCATTATTATAGTATCACCAGCAGAGAGTAGTATATTGGTTCTATTATTTATATTCAGTTTGATTCCGGATGGTATTTTCCCTTTTATTTCCCTAAGAATTTCGTCAAATATGTACATAACTCGTGAGTCATCTCATCCTGCGGATTGGTAACTAGGCAACCCTATATTTTACCGGCGATGTGAAATGCAGGTGATGACACCGCATTCAATAGTTCGCTGATTAGACCTACGGTGGTGCTCGTTGTTAACCTGCTATAGTAGCGCAATGGTTTAAATGAGTTGTTTATTCGTTCCTATTCATGTTTCGAGAACGTTCTAGCAAATCACGATTTCTTTCCGAATACACCAGAAAGTGGATTTGCCTATAAATACAAAGTTCCAGCCGTTTGTGCTCACTGTGGAGCAATGTTTTCGAATAGAGAATACCTATGTGACATGCTGTTAGTATGCGGGGAAGCGCAGCAGAATGCAACGGATGCACGTTCTTTATAAAGGTGCCTTCAAGTGGTAGTATTTGAACTTGAGACCTTCACCACCGTGCACACTCTTGCGCAACGGGTTAAAATCGTCCATTTTCTAATGTAATTTGTATTTTAGTTGCTTTATACATATTTTGTAGACGTCCTTCCTTTTCTAATATTTCCCGTATTAGTTTACTCTTTATTCTGTCGTATGCCCTTCCTAAGCCTACGAGCCTATGAGTGTCTGTACATTAAATTCCCTTCCCTTTTCAATTGTTTTATTTATCTAAAGTATATTGTCTATGCAACTACATCCTTTTCTAAATCCACACCATAGTGATTTTAATATTCTTTCTAATAGGGCATTGGTTCTTTTAGTGTATAATGCAGGTAGTGTTTAGGAGACTGATTCCTCGATAATTCGAGCACTTATTTCCTTTCTTAAAAATTGGGTTCACATTAATATGATACTATGCTTTTGGAATTTGTTACTTTTAAACACTTATTTATATACTTCAATAACCTGGTATACAGTTTTCTATCCTGCATATTTTAATAATTGATGCAGTCAAGACCTGGAGATTTTCTGTTTTTCCCCCATCACATCTTTTATTTCTTCCAATGTGATTTCATCTACTGAGCTATCAATGTCTTATTTTATTTTTTTGTTTTTCTAAAATGTATTCTTTATAATACTTATTTTTATAATTCTTTAAAATAGTTTATCTATTTTTTCCAGATTCTTATTGATATTAGCTCTACTCTTCTCATCTTTCTGTAACATCTTAATAACCTTACACAAAATTTGTTGCCTGCCATGTAAATCATGTCCTACTTTACTAAATAAAGCCCCCCAAGATTCTTGCTCCGCTTTCCTTATAATGTATCTTGTTGCACTTCTTTGTTTGTGACATTGTTCTTCTATTTCGGGTGTTTTATTTGAAGGAATTGTCTATATCTTCCTTTTTATTTCTTTCGCTGCCACGCTCATAGTAGATAGAGAAGATAATCCATTTCACAAAAAATTGGATACCGAGATTTCACCGAAAATATGTGTTTTGAGGCCCACTGAATCTAAATAAAGCGTTTTGGAAACATTTCCGTGTGTGTCGGTGTGTCTGTAAACAGATACCTCATAAATATCAGATAAATACCAAATTTGAGCTCAGTACTTGCCAAGGATGTGACACGAAGATTTTCAAGAAAATCTCCCAAACCCCCAGTTGACCTTTACATGGAACAATTTTCGAAAATTTTTATTTCCTAAAAAATAGTTCTAACGCTTATCTTACATGATAAATAAAATGTATACCTTGAATGTTCGGGAGTAGATTGTGAAGTCCTGTTCATTCAAAAGGAGTTTTGTATAATGTTGTTTAACTGGTAAACGTTAAGCGATAGACGAAGACGTACTACACCAGAAATGTAGTTCTCTTTAAAACACACAATTTATTCAAATAAGCTTTTTGTGGCATAAGTCATTACTGAGATATTCGTTATCCATGTTTCAAATTGTTCATTACTTGCACATGCTCTTAAAGTCCTGTGAACATTCAGTTGTTTCTCGCGATTGCATGGACACAGTGTGGAATTTTAAGACCAGCATATAGCGTCCAGTTCTTAAACTTTGGACTATCGATGTTCTGTATCTATAATGAAATGTATAATGTAGCTATTTCTGAAAAGGTTTATTTATATTAAATGTATAAATAGAATAATAAGCTGTAGTAAGAATAATTTGTACATCCATTAACAAACGATAGAGGTTAGAGTAAGTCATGTGTATGTATCACAATATTTTTACTTTCTCTACTACGTATAGTAAGTAGGGGAAGTATTGCATTCCACTCAAAAATTCGATACCGAGATTTCACCGGAAATACATGTTTTGAGACCTCCTGAATCCAAAAGAAGCATTTTTGGAAACATGTCCGTGTGTGTGTCTGTGTGTGTGTGTGTGTGTGTGTCTGTGTGTGTGTGTGTGTCTGTGAACAGCATAACTCAAAAACGAACAGTCAGATAAGCACCAAACTTGGTATTTAGGTTCAGTATCTTCCAGAGATGCGACACGAAGGTTTTCAAGAAAATCCCCCCACCCCAAACTACCCTTTACATGGAAGATTTTTCGAAAATTTTAATTTTCTCAAAAATGGCTCTAACGATTTTGATGAAAATATCATATGTTTAAGATAATGTTATGAGAAATGAAATGTATATCTCGAATTTTCTGGGAATGTCTCCAAAAGTATTCTTTATTGTGAACGACTTTTGCATAACTGGTAAACCATAAGAGATAGACAAAATTTTACTACACAAAAAGTGTAGATCGCGTTAAAATACACAACTTATGTCATATACATTTCTTTTGTTGAGTGAACCGTTTTGGAGATATTGCTTGTTATTTCCTTAAATTTTTCAATACTTATACTTTTTCTCAAATTCGTTATTCATTTTTTTTTATGTCCTGGACATGCAAAGAGAATGGAATGCGCCACATAGCAACCAGCGTTAAAATATTTGACTATCGCTTAAAAGCTACCATTATCCCCTTGCATCTACAAGAAAATTACCAATAAGATTGACATCTCGATATCTCGATAACATGAAGCATATGGAGAATAGGCGTTTATAAAATTAGATTGTACAAGAGTAGAGAAAGTCATGTGAGTGTAACACATCAGATTTTTTTATGTCCTGGACATGCAAAGAGAATGGAATGCGCCACATAGCAACCAGCGTTAAAATATTTGACTATCGCTTAAAACCTACCATATTCCCCTTGCATCTACAAGAAAATTATCAATAAGATTGACATCTCGATATCTCCATTAACATGAAGCATATGGAGAATAAGCGTTTGTAAAAATAGTTTGTACAAGAGTAGAGAAAGTCATGTGAGTGTAACACATCAGATTTTTTCTATTCAATTCTTCTACTTCTTCTCGCCATAATGTTAATCCCACTCTTTCTCGATTCTTTATCCTTTCTCCTAATGCTTCTTTAGATGTTTTATAAATACATTTTTCTATAATAGTCCATCCTTTTTCTACATCATCTTCCTCCTGCATTTTTTTCAAGATATTTTATAAACTACTTGTTCTATTCCTACCTTTTCTTTTATTATCATTCTTCTCCATCTTGTCAATGCATTAAATTTGAAAACTACTGAATAATATTCTGATTTGATATGTTGTCCCTCTGTACACTCTTGTCTACTTAATTTTTGCGTTTTTATTTTTCATCTATCATAGTATTAATCAGTGATCTTTGCCCTCTGGCGCTCCATGAATATTTATGAATATGACTTAATCTATAAAATGTATTTGCGATTTTAAGAGCATTAAGAGCAGCAAAATCTTTTAAGTTGTTTTCCATTTTCATTAATATGATACTGACAATTTTTGGAAAACATTGATTCCCTACTGTGGCATTTAAGTCTTCTGTTATTACTAAATGCTTATTTTTATTTTTAACTATTTCTTTTTGTAATTTTTCATAAACTTCTAAGCTTTCTTCTTTTTTCCATCCTCTGGAGCATATACCCCAATTACAACTAATTGTCCTCTTGGTACTTGAAAAGTTTAGTTAATATTCGTTCATCAATAAAAGCATAGTTTTCAATTATTCTTTTGCATTTTTCACCAAACACAATAGTTATTCCTTTTGTCGCTCTTTGTTTTGATGTTACTCCACTATAAATCCTTACGTGATATCGAACTTGTCCTGTTCCTTTCAATTTCTTTTTGGTCCTTTCATTTCTTCTAATGCTTTAGCTCTTTTGTAGCTATTCCCTTCACATTCCATGTCCGGTTCTTAATTCTTCTGCTACTACATATCGTTTATACCTTTTCTCTGCTGTGGTCTAGATAGCGTATTAGCAGACCGGCTTTTTTTTTCTTCTGAGGCTTATCAGGAGTCACAATGTCCCTTAGCTGCATTATCAGTGCTGGGTGCGGCTGCCAAGCAGGGTATCCTTCCCTTAGATGATTGTCGTCTGTTTCACAAACGAGATTTCTCTTCCGGTTTGTTTTTGGAGTTTTCTCTCCTATGTGGGTTGTCTTTCTGGACTTTCGAGCCCCAACTACTCGTAACCTTTCTTCTGGGCCTTTTAATTCCCCAAGGTAAAAGGATAGCTTATCTGCTTTATCCCCCACTGTCTTAGAGGCCGTGGTCATCGCAGTTGGATCGCTTATCCTGGCAACCACTCGACTGGATGTTTGTGGTCTAAAAGACCGGAAGATGGGGCCGCCATATCCCTACGCCCTTGCTTATCATAATAACGTTAATAATCTATTATTTAGTATCTGTGAAACAAAACAAGTGCCATCTTTTATTCTAGGCAAATGCATCGTTAAGTTAAAGAGCTAGTAAACGTCTCAAAAGTAGTCTTTAACATAAGGAAACTCTGTGAGAAGTGTTAACCATTACAATATATGTGACATACACAATATGACTGAAACATTTAAACTGGCTTTGGGGCTCAAGTGAAGCTGTGCAAAATCTAGCATTAATGCTAAATTACGGATCTTAAAGTTACCCTTTGGGACGTATGAGTCATAAATATATTGGTAAAGCAGAAAGTATGACTAATGAAACTTTAAATATTTTGATGAAACTGACCATCACAATTTATATCTCTTGATATATTTTTCTCGCTAAAGCTTCAGTGTTGTTTCAGTTCTCTTGTTCCTCTCAGTCGAAATCTCTGTGGTTCCCTCTGTTTGCTTTAGCATCTTTAAGGCGGATGAAGTAGAAGAGGGTGAACACACGTTTTACAGGTTTTATTGCTATAATTTTCAACTGACGAATTTCCAGCTTCAAATCCTATATAACGTTAAATTTTTACAGTTAATATCACTATTTACATTTTCCCAATATATAAATTTGGTGGAAAACGCAATCCGTTCAGAATTAATTGGCATGTCAGTGCTAAATGTAACGAATAATTAGCCGGAAAATTATTTATATTTAGTATGCTCAAATGGATTTAGTAATTGAAATCAGTAGCTAACGTTTTAACGCTGAATGTACATAAATTGCTTCAGTTTGATATGTACATAATGCTTTTGTGAAGCACGTTTAGACGAGGAACTCTAAGAACTATTCCATTCAAAACAAAGGTTTATTCACACTTGCTTATGTCTTAATTAATATAAGACTTTTAACAGCTCAATGAAGTTGAACATAGATTGCGCATCCTATAAGTTCGTATATTGTTTAGATGCAAAGCAGTTTGCCAGAAAAAGAAAGATTTTTGATTAGCTTACTCCGTGTCGGTATTTGCTTGTATCTTGCAACTATCCTTAAGGGATTAGTGCGAATCTTTTTGCGTATTAACACAAGTAGGCACGTACTCTTTAAATATGCACACCCCTCTCATGGGTCAGAAAATATTTATTTATGTATAAACGCTAAAATTGGAGTTTTATTTCGCGAGTGAATTTGCGGAGCGAGGCTGAAAGCGAGAGCCTTTAACCTTTGTTGTTCATATTCGCTTTTTTGTAGATAGATCTGAATATTAAATTATAAAGTATATAGCTGAAATTTGTGTGCAAATAGCAGTATACACTCGGACATGCTCATTGGTGAGCTATAGCCTGTTGTTGTTTGGTATTCGTTGTTGTTTGGCCAGTATAGCACCTATGCTGACAACATGATTACCCACAAAATCATTACATTCTATAATATATAGAAAGGCTGTGGCAAAAATACATCAATAGATTAACAATAATTCTATTAAAAAGCAGTGGCGTCGAACCCAGGAAGTGTTGGTAAATCCGAGAAGGCAACGGATAACATAAATTTCAATTACTAGCAGTGGACGTTGCGTACGTTTTCACTACTCTTACAGCAATTGAGCGACCAGTCTCACAGCGCAAGCTAAAATCTGATGAGTTTAACGAGGAACTGCAAGTAGCGTTACAAAAATACTCGAGTCATTGGATGTATCTATACGTTGTGAATGGGCGGACGTGCCTTAAAGGAGGCAGTCTTGTCTGACTTGGTAGTTACTTTTATTTTGAATCGAATCTAGATAGTAGAACGGTTGGTTCTGAAGAATTAAAACAGCAAAGGATCAAGAATTGGATTACCTGGTCCTGTTTTCAAATAACGAATCGCAGTGAATGATGATGAAGTAAGAGAGGATATAAAAATTTTCCTTTCTTGACACATATTGGTTTTTACGTGGATACTGCGATGTAGTAAAGATGGAAACCGCGCCTACAGATTTCACCAAAGCGAAGTTTGGAAGTCTTAGCCAACTCGTTTTCAAACTTGACAAAGAAAAAAATTTCGATGAACAATAATTAACTCTAGAGAGAAAAACATGATGTATAATACATAAAAGTAAAATAGTATTTCATGAACCGACAAGATTCCGAGAAATAACTTCCCTGGGATTCTCCTAGAATAACCTTAATTTGAGATAAAACACGCAATGTTACGCATTTGTTTTTTATTGATATAAACGTGAAACAAAGTCCCCAAAATAAACCTTGGCAACAAATCAGATATTGGACGACAATACTATTGGAATTAAATTAAACACATAGAATTCCCAACTGCTTCAAATATTTTGAAATCTAAAGAAACGGTTGACTAGAAATGAGTTTGCATGGAATAATGAGTGATTCACAAGTTATAGAATTATTTTAAAAGATAGATACTCGTTTCCATGCTTTACTGAATAGCGGTTAGCATGACTTCCTAGTAATTCGAGTGCATGGGTTACAGTGGTTGTTATGAATGCCGGGTTTTTCAATATACAAAAAAGGCAAATCGTGGTTTACTCTCAGATCTTAAGAATGAAGCAGATGTATGCATAATGATTACAAAATGGAGACCTTGCTTAAAACGCTGTGTATACTAAAATATTTAGTAATTCAGTTGAATTCATGAAATAATGAGATTATAATATTTATTTATTTATTTATTTATTCATAATCATATTTATTTTGGCTTGTTTAAATGTCCGGAATATTGAATAAAATGGAAAAATATTAATTATTAGAAAAGGCATATGACCCCCTATAAAGAATGAACCATCTGGAAAAAAATTATACCGTTTGTTTGTCTCTATGGATGGTAACAAGCCAACAATAGTGGTTGATTTGTAGTCATGGTAACGAATATTTCTGTATAAGCTTTTTCTGTACATCTTGGATATCAGTTGCGTTCAAATCCCCGAACAGCAACATCGTAATCCGGACGAACATCTAGTGTTAGAACGGCATGTCGGCGGGTTACAAAAAGTTCGTTGATATTTTTGTGCAAAATTCATAATTCAGAATGAAATCCAGACTTTCTGAAGTTCCGTGGAATGATTTAAGATTACCTTCCCCTAACTAGACACGACATAAATTTAGAGTACTCATAGCTTGTGCAAAACAGAATCTACAATGCTCGAGAGAAGACAACGGAGATTTCAACTCAGAACTCATCGTGTGAATCATCGTAGAGAGAAACATCGGCCCTTCTAGATCTCTAAAGTACACTGTATTTTAAAGCTATCGCCACAATCAACTAACCAACGCGCAGCAAACAGCAGATTCAATCCAGTTACAAGGCCCGGCTCATTTGAGCTGGTCAGTGAAACATCAGCCATCTCCTTAGACCTGAGGTTTTTAAAGGACTCTGTTATGTAAAGATTCTATTTTGTGGCAGTATTTTATATCACAACAATGCAAATGCCAGAGTGATTGTAGTGTAAATAAGCTTTATTGTATGACATTGATTTGAGATGTTTGTTAATTATAAGCATTGTTAGGAAATAAGTTTACACGGCCTCACTGAAACTGACAATAGGAGCGGGTAACAATGAGCGAGGGGGTGAATTGTTTATCAATTAGAAGAGACAAACAAATGACGTCAGAGTAGCGCGCTTTTCTGTAGAAATGGAGGGAATATTTTCCCTAGAGCATATATGTTCGTAATTTTGATTGTATATAAATATAGATGCTAATGTTGGCGCGTTTTATTAACCAATAGCAGCTCTGTTATAATGTTTAGGCATATTGGGGTGAGGGAGTATAAATTCCGTGCCAGAGACGGGTAACGCGCAGTTTGACAAAATAATTCACAAGGCAAACGTCGTTCAGTCCAACAGAAGCATTCGCGGGTAATACGTCGTGCAGTCCAACAGAATCATACAAAGGTTATACGTCGCTCAGTTCATCAGAATAATTCGCGGGTTACACGTCGCACAGTTTAACAGAATCTCTCGCGTCGTAAAGTTAGTTAAAAATGTGAAATACACGAATTAATAATGTGCAGCAAATAAGTGATTATAGTAACATAAAAAATATAACAGTTTCAGTCGGGCGTGTATCAAGAGTCAATATGTGAAATTAATTAATCGTGTCGGTAATAAAAGTGTAAAAACAAATTCTTTTATAAGTGTTATCTTTCAGTAACAAATCCTTTCCGTTTACACACCCTGTTCAAGAGTATTAATAATAGCTAGCCGGAGGACAAAGAACCCAAAATTCAAATTAGTAATACAATAACAGGCGCTCAGCAAATAAGATAACACGAAGGTACCGCGACAATTTCATACAGGAAGAGTGATAACATAATCAAGTAATGAACAATCTCTGAAAGTAGTGCAATAAATGAACAAAACTAAAGTGAAATAGAACTGGAAAATTGCTGCCTGTCAGTGAAAACTGAATGTTATTTATGGACGCTCTATAGCTGCTACGGTTCTTGGCGTCCCATCTATATTGGGCGTGAAAGACCGAAATTTTGTTCACAGGGCTCTTTTTCAGGCTTGTGATTCTTTTACGTGTCGTAAATCTACGACACGGGACCACCGGCATCACTTCCCTTCCGAAGGAAGCCATTGTATGATTTTTACGCACGAAAAAAATCCATCGCTTCCACCGGATTTGAACCCGCGACCTCGAGAACCAGAGACCAGAATGGTACCTGTAGCCCACGGATGACGACCTTTGTCTGTGAAATCTAACTTATTATTGGATATGAATTAATCGACGTTGGAGAAAAACATGATAAATTCAGCGTAGATATAAGTATATCCAAACGCTTTTAATTTTTCGAACTAACTTGGGTACAAACGCTTAGAAAAGTACAGTTATCTAAGGCTAAAATTTAAATAATATGTGGTATCAATAGAATGGTTTTACTAAAGTAAAAAAAATTAATTATATTAAATTAAATTAAAGTTTAACAACTCCAAAGTAAAAAGATCTTAATCCTAGATCTCCTTCTAGGAGAAAATAGATGTTGAAAGGGGATATACCATACATATATAAGAATTGTATATAGTAATAATATAATTCACCAAGAAATATGTTAAAATATTCAACAATCAAGAATTGTACAAAGCAGATTGTAAGAAACGGAAGAGCTAGCAAATTCCAGGTAAAAGCTAATTCTAAATAGAGCCCACCTTTCACCAAGCTAATGAACAGGAAGCTGGTAGCGATAAGGAGAAATAGAAAGAGACAGATAGACAAAAGAAGGAGATATTGAAACCCTTTCCCAACGCGTCATGGTGACGCGTAAGCACAAACTTTTGAAGTAGAATATGCATATGTTAAGGTAAGGTCGTTACATTTTGACGCGCAGAAGTAAGCGTCACTAGACTCAGGTATATAAAGGAGAACAAAGCCCCAGATTTTCACTCTCTACTAGAAATTCGTCGACACAAAGTGCTACGCTCTTAACGACAAATGTACGTGTGTGCATATGGATGGGAACACGTGTGCAGTTAGTTTAGGCTCCTGATTTATTCAAATGGTGGGATTGGTATAATAGGAAAAGCTAGCCGCCCATAAATATTTAAATTGATAATAAACCACATTTATTAAGGGAAATGCAGTATATTTTTAATTTGCCTCACCCACGATAACATTGAGAGCCAAGAATTAGCATCCTATATAGGGAAAGGTTAGGAATGGAAAACAGAGCAGCTGACGAGCATCCATAGCCGAGGACGAGAACACTGCATCAGATAGCATAAACCAGACGAACGACGCTTTCCAGATCCTACTGACCAACGATTTCCCGCTACAAATATCGCCCAATAACCGTTTCCTGCTACAATGTCTACAGCGCATTTCCAGAAAAAATATAAGATTACAGAAATAATTCTAAGCAAATCTGGAAAATCTGAGGGAGACTAATTTGGCAAAAGAGTACTGAATTATGGACCAAAACATAATTTATACAGATTGGCAAAGTGAAACATGTATCCTA
The DNA here is from genome assembly GCA_030765065.1 of Deroplatys truncata. Taxonomy (NCBI): domain Eukaryota; kingdom Metazoa; phylum Arthropoda; class Insecta; order Mantodea; family Mantidae; genus Deroplatys; species Deroplatys truncata. The sequence continues at coordinate 178,013,880 of CM060977.1, read as the reverse complement.
TGTAAAACTTGAATACGAGTTGATAATGACTAGTATTACGTACTATTTAATCAAAGTTGCAAAAAGCGTTTTTAACTAATAATTCTCTAACTTTAGGGATATTGAGAAAACTAATTAAAAGTTCTATCAGCCGATAGCGTTACTCTTTGATGTGCTAATGCGACGGGCTGAACCATCTGATGAAAGCGGCAAGAGGAATTTGGTTTGCTGAGCAGAAACGACGAAGAAATCAGAGGCAGGTAAATATCTGAGGGAATACCGCAAGCGCTTTTGGTATGTGTGCACATCTAACACGATCTGAGTGCTACGGTTTACATTTTAAGCGACTGTGCTAATAACAGGCCCAGAATCTCGGTTATGGGTTTCAGCAGAACGATAGGTACACTCGGAGAAGAAAAAGTGCCCGATTCACCCAGATCCAATTAGTATTTTTTCTTCCGTCGGGTTTTCGCTCTATCTTACCAAATCTAGTTCCCACCCAGATGTTTCCACGAGTTTCTATGACTGACTTGAAAGAAATAGAAAGAAAAATTATGAACCAATGAGGGGTAAAAAAATAAACTCCCTTAGTGAATTCTGCTGTGATTCGTATAACAAGAAGGTGCTGTGCTGAAGTACACAACAACCATACTATGTCAAATGTTTCTTTTGAGGCAGACATCGTCGTCATTGAATTAATACCAACAAATAACATTATTTGGATGCTTTTGTGAATTATTTGGTTCATAATGCAGTTATATACCAGAACAACAACAAATATAGTAATAATGATACTATGTATTATTATTTAATATTTGCAGACACAGATTTATAAGCTTAACAGCAAAAACGGTCATTAAATATATGAACTGTTATTCTTACTTCTAATATCAGCATGATTATAATTAGCTTAAAGCAATGCATTTTTGAAAAATAAACACAACTACATTTTGATTTAGTTGAGTGTTTTAAGTGTATAAAATTTTAATGAATTACATCTAATCCTTTTTAAAGTTTTCATTGTGCATATTAGCAGTTAAATACTTTGGTGTAGGCACTAATATAAAATGCCGCAGGTCTCCACATGTTTATTTTGAACTTATATAACAAACATAAAGAAATTACTGTGGAGGAATTCATTTTAACAAGTGCGTTGCAACACAACTAATTTTCATAGCTGTTATTTAATTTTGGAATTCTATAAATATAACCTTTGGAAAATATTAAATTGCAAATAAATAATTAAATTTTTGCTAATCGTTGCGTAGCAATTTTTAGCCCCTTAATTTCTAAAGCTCCTCTAAAACTTCAAGCATGATTATAATTTCAAAGCCGTGTAACAGTCTATTTTGAATTTAAAACGGATATACTTGTCTCAGGGCCATTGAAATGTCTATTAGGTGTTGTAAAAATGTCCAACATGAAGAAAACGGTGGTTAAACATAATAATATAGCTTAGAAGAATGTTAAAAAGTACATGAAGTACAAAAATAAAGAGTTCTTAACTTCCGTCTTTATTCCTACTTTTTTATCAGACATATTTTACTTTTGGCCCACAATTCATCAAAGCACTGCCATAATGGTACTCGGATAATGGGAAGATAGATAAACGGCTTGTGGATTGGATTGCATTGCATTCTGTGAGTTTACTAGTAGCCATAAAGGCATGTGAACATTGAATATGTCAAGAAAATGTACAATCTAGTTACATGTGCCTATACATAAACATTGGATATGAATATAGAACATTTAAAAAATCAGACATTCTATATACAATATGAAACAAAGCAGGCATAGTTTTGTAATTATGTACAGAAAAAAAATGAAATACTTCCCTGCACTTATCAGACTAGCATAATATGTATATACAAGTACAATTTGGCAGATATAAATTGCAATACTTGAGCTTTGTTTTAAAATTTCATTAGGCGCTTAGAACCTGTTCGTCATATCATTTTGTTACATTTAATTTGCAATGCATTGCATCGATTTTCAGTTCTTCAACAGATTTCTTTAATTCTAGAGCAGTCATCAAATGTAGATAGCAATGCTTTGTCATTAAAAACAGCTAAATACTACTTATAGAGCTACATAAAGTTTTAAATCAGGATAATTAGTCATTCAGATAATCTTGTGCAGAATAAAATGGTTCTGAGCAAAGATATTCTTAGCAGCAATTTTAAAATAATTCAAATTGTCAGCTTTTCCCTTACGATATTAGAGATACCATTAATTATTTTATGGTTTCATAATATACATTTTTCTAGAAACAATATAGTTTTGCACAGCGACGATGGATGTTGCCCTTTTGTTTAGTGTTCATTTCATGCATTTCCTTGTTTCCTATTGCTCGATTGCACACAAAGACTTTCAAGATCAAGAATATATTACACATACAAGGTGGAGTTAAGAACTCATGGGCTCGCTGATAAACATCACGAAACATACTCTTATATGAGTTGTAGTGTTTAAAATTAGCCTTTATTATTAATGGTATCCTTTATCATCGGTTTGCATTTACAAATACTTGTATTTTTTCAAACGATAGGTCGTCATACAAAGAACCTGGAATTTGTAAACATAACATAGCGACCCACTTTTAAAAATCTGACTATCGTTTGAACCACTGGAATACGTGCACACCTCGAGAAAGGATTCGGGAGAACCCTAAGGAACTCAAAAACCTTTTTAAGACAGGTTTTATTTAAACAATTGATCCCACAATGGACAACGTATAATAACACAAATCATGAACCAGACCCTCCAAAACACTACTATAATACACATTAGAGGGTTTAAGCCTTTGAAACAAAATAGTAAAAGAGCGTAAACTATTGCGTGTTGCACAAAGTTACAAAGTATCATTAAGTGCCACCACAAACTGAAGAACTAGGGCAGAGACTATTAAGAACACAGTACGAGGGATGTCCCAGAAGTACCCCATCTAACAAAGAAAACACAAACATTTTTGGAAAAAAACATCTTCATTTCTTTACAAGTCTCCTTTTAGCTTGATACACTTTTCCCGGCGATGTTCAATAGCTTCGGTACCCTGTTTATAGTGAGAACCGTCGAGTTCTTCAAAATAGCCATCAACTGCAAACTCCACCTCTTCATTTTTGGCAAATCTTTTACCACCAAGCCATTTGGAAACATAAAATAATCAGAGGGGGGCTAAGTCTAGCGAATAGGGTGCATAAGGAAGCAATTCAAACTTTAACTCGATGTTGGCCATGGCGATAATGAATGTGTGAACTGCTGCATTGTCTTGACGAAACAGAACCTTGTTTTTTGCTAAATGCGGCCGTTTTTGCTTGATTTCATCATTCAAACGCTGCAATAAGTTCGCATTACACTTGCCATTGATTGCTTTTCCTTTTTGAAAATAATCAATGAAAATTATGCCACACGCATCCCAAAAACTGACGCCATGACCTTGCCTGCAGATGGAACTGTCTTAGCCTTCTTTGAAGCCAATTCTCCTCTTTCAATCCATCGTTTTGACTGTTTGTTCGTCTCAGGTGTAAAGTGATGGACCCATGTTTCATCCATGGGTGAAAAACTCGGCTTTATTGCAGCGAAACACCGCCAAACACTAGACTGAAAAATCCTCATGACGCTGCTTTTATTCCATTGTGAGTAAACGCGACACCCATCTTACGCACAGCTTTCTCATGTCTAAATTTTCAGTTAGATGTGGTGTCAGCAGTTTGTGAAATGCCTACTGGTCTACTGGTTCGCGCACTTTCAATCGACGGTCACCCAATATCATTTTGTGGATTTTCTTCACAATTTCTGGCGTGGTCACCTCATTTGGTCGACCAATGCGATGTTCGTCTTGGCGGCTCGTATGACCTCCTTAAACTCTGCTACCCAATATTTTACTGTTCTAAACGAAGGAGCGTACTTCCATAGAGTAGCATCTAGCTCAGCTTTAATATTAGTTGAACTAAGACCTTTCAAATGAAAGTATTGCATCACATAACGGTGGCCAGTTTTATCCATGTTTAAAATTCGCTGAGAGAGTTCAGTATTAATGGCTGCCAAACAATTACTAAACAACGTAGCATCGTCCAACTTCAAACTTAAGCTTTATAAGGGCGGTACTTCCTACCATAGTCATATGTTTGAAACAACAACCACTATATATACGTTAGGTCGAGTATTTATAGGTCTGCCCTCGTAACAGTTAAAAGGTAAAGGATTTAAGCTTCAAATTGCAAGATGGGCAATGGGTTAGTTAACCGGTTAAAGAGGTTTACTCTAAAGTTCTTCCCTTCAAACAAACCGATAAACACCAGAGCATAAAAGCTATGTTTGAATTATTTGGCATATATTGTAATTTAATCAGAGCTACAAAATACTGCAAAACACTGCAGGGCCAATTTACCTTAGCGCGGAAAGGCTGTGGCTAAATTATTAGGTATATATAAGGAATTAATTCAAATTCAATGCTACAAATGCCTGAAAAGCAGCGCAGAGCCAATTAACCATGAAACATGAAAGCTGTGGTTTGATTATTAAACATAAATTACTAATTAAATAAATGCCACAAATTACTGCAAAGCACTGCATAGCTGATTAAACCGATGTATGAAAACTGTGATTAAATCATTGGGCATATATAGTAAGTTAATTAATTGCCACAAACAACTGCAAAGCACCGCAGAGCTAATTAACCCCGGAGCATGAAAACTGTGGCTAAATCATTAGGCATATATAGTGAGTTAATTAATTGCCACAAACTACTGCAAAGCACCGCAGAGCTAATTAACCCCGGAGTATGAAAACTGTGATTAAATCATTAGGCATATATAGTGAGTTAATTAATTGCCACAAATTACTGCAAAGCACTGCACAGCTAATTAATCCTGAGGCAAGAAAACTGCGGTTAAATTATTAGGTATATATTATAAATTAAATCAAATGACTTCCAGCTACTGCAGAACTGATTAACACAGTACCATAAAGGTTTGGATAAATTATCAGGCATATATAGTGAATTAATTCAATGCCACAAATTACTGCAAAGCACCATAGAGCTCTGAAGCATGAAAATTGTGGCTAAATTATTAGACATACATTAGAAATTAAATAAATGGCACAAATTACTGCAAGGAACTGCAGATCTGATTAACACCGAAGTATGAAAACTGACTAAATCTTTAGGCATATATAATGAGTTAATTCAATGCCGCAAATTACTGCAAAACACTGCAGAGATAATTAACCCTTGAGCGTGAAATCTGTGTCTAAATTATTAGTAGGTATGAAAATCCAAATAGAAGCCATAAACAAAGTGAAAGCAGAATCCTTTACAATGGCTGCAAAGTTTAGTTACTTGACCTGAGATGAAATTACATAACCCAATATCAAAAATTACCTAAGTTCGGCTTTTGGTCAACATGGCCAAACCCACAAAGAATCACAATGTGCCCTTAGCAAAAAATAACTTGGCCCATATAACTAAATAAAACACCCCGGTGTAGCCACTTAAAAAGCTTCGAGCTTAAAACTCCAGAAATAATAAAACGCCTTAAAGGTTAATAAAACAAACACTGGACTATCAGTATAAAACAACCGCTTTTATCTACGAAAATACAACTCAACAAAGCCAGCAAACTCACCCTGAAACCAAGAGCTACGGCGTAGCTCGTATCGGCAACTGCCTGCCACCACGAGCCAACCACCTGCTCCAGCCAGTCACGGCCAAACAGAAAATAGACGCCAGGCGCACGACAGGCAGGCAGCCGGACCGCGGAAAATTTTCAGACCAACCAGCGCACGCTTTAGACTACTGTATCCTCCTTATTCATGAAATGTGTAATTGTAGAATGAAAGGATATCTATATTAACAAAAAGTAGACAGGAAAATGAAGTATTGTAATAATATTTTGCAGAAAAGTGAGCAGAGAAGGTGTGAATCAACATCTTTTTAATTTTTTCAGCTTTGAGCTCTATGTGAATGATTAGCTCAATAGAGGTTACATTCATTCCACATTTCATGTTGAAATATTTAACACTCCGGTGTTATTTGACCAAAAACTAAATAACTTCTTCTCAAAATTATGTCATCTTATTAGCTAGGAATATAGATGAGAAGCGTTTAGAGGTTACGTATAGAACTATTAATGAGGGTTTCAAAGAATACCTGTTAACATTATAAAGACAAATATGATAGTATATTATGATTTTAGAAACCAAATTTCATAATTGCACATTTAGTGTACTGTTCAAAGGAAAATAAATTTGCATTAGGTTATGTGGTTCTCATCTGCAGTTAACCATGTTTGCAATTATTCAATCTCTTTGTACCCAAACGGATATTTTATTTAAGCTTTCACTTAAGTACACATCATATACCAGTTTGGTTATAATAAAACGCCCAGCGTTAATATACAACACAATAACTAATTAAAACTTTAAGGGTGAGTAGTCTCACAGACTAAGAAATTCTCAAGCAAGTGTCTTTTGAGTTAGTGCACTCAAATCATCATCAGTACATAGAACGTACAGAGCGACTATGAGTCACTGACGGCAGGCAAAACGCAGTCTCGTGGTGGTCTATAAACGCCAACAGACTGAACATGGATGACGGGGGTACTTTGTTATCTACGACGTCACAGCGTAAAGCCCGGTAACAGTTCAACCTAATTTCATTTCGCTTGACTTTAATACTTGGAAATTCCTATGGCTATTCATCACACTGAGTAGGATGTTTTCTATAACCAGTCAAGAAGCCTCAAGAGGTCATGTATGTTACGATCATTGACGACGGAATGGCAACTTGAGTTGAGGACACAAAATAATTAAGTAATAATGGCAAGTAATAGCGCTTTAATAATTGTACAAGTGTTATTTCTAGTCTTAGCCAGCTAATTTGTAACACACTGAATGCAAACCAAGTTTATCAATATTATAGTTATTTTAGCACTGCAAAGCTAAATCTGTATAGTACATTATTCTGAATCATGAAAATGTCACTGAGAGAAAATCAAAATCTCCGTTAGTGATGCGAGAGTTGTTTACAAAACTGTTGCTCTTACATGCTCTTTGTGGACTAGCGTGTTTTTTAAAATTAATTAACTTTGAGGCTAGAGTGGACGCTCCCTCACTTAAATCAGCCCGTTAAAACATTAAACTAATCAAATAAATGCAGTTCAAAAAGTCGCTCACGAATTGCTACACAACAGTGTGCAATTCTATTTCATTTTGCTGTTCTTTCCGTCAATCTTGTTCCATGTCTCATTTCAAAAGGCATATACAATAGCTTGATGTTCAGTCACTTTTAATAAGTTTAAACCTAACTTTGAAGGTACTTTCAGAACCGATAAGTTCTATGAGTAGATTCTAATATTTTCTTACCTGTTTACATTTCTTACATTTTCAAAGCGTCATTCCCAATGAAACATAATGTGCTATGCTAAAATCAGTATTGCGCCATGGCGTATAAAGAAATGCTTTTCACCTAACATATGAAATGCGAGAGAATATGAAATATCCCCAAAAAAGTTTGAGAAACATTAATATTATTGTAATAATATTGCAAATTCTTTAAAAATACCAATTTCTAGGCATTATATATGTCTACTTGCCCTCTTCGTTTTTGAACACCAGAACTCAGCTAGGCAAATCCACACTATAAATGCATAATTACAGTGTGAAGGTAACTTGGTTTTTAGTGCGTTTGTATCATTAAACTTTTCAACCTTCACTTCAAAAATGAAAAAGGTGTACTTTTACATGCTCTTTTTTCTACGACTGTCAAGGGATTTGGCCAATGTCTTAATAGCGTAGTTTACAGTCGGATAGCTCACAAATGAACATTTGCGTTTGTATTTGCTCGTTTTGTTGCAAAATCTATAAAAGATACTAGTATTAATACTTTTATATCACAATTCAAACACTTACAATATTTTCGAGTGTTGACCAACTTTAAAAGCTCAAAAATAATAAATAAATAGATGATGTGGCATGTGCACAGATAATATGATAATACTCTCTCTGGGCACCGAAGTTAGAGACGGCAGTTTGTCTGTGAGTAGGGGTGAGTCAGGGGAACCAAGTGTCAAGGGAGGGGATAGCGTTACTGACGCCCGAGTTTGGCGTGGGTTTTTGTAACAGTCAGCAAGTAAGCTTCGTGTGAGACAGACGGGAAACTGCTAAAGCACGATGTCCTCGTCGGCAGACAATGGGCAAAGGAATGTAAGTATCTAACTTCATCCATTAAACTGTGTGCCATCCACGTTTGAAAGTTTCAATTATGGTAAAATAGAATCCTTCCTCTCCCTTAAGCCAGATATTATGTTGGTATAGCAATCTTTTTGGTTCTTTCTTTAGCTGCGTCCCTCGTCGTAGCCTCGCATGTGAAGTTCTTGTTTGATTTGCCCGTGCCTCTCGTAAGCGAGTAGCTCCCATCTGTTTATGTAAAATAATTTAAAGAGAGGCATGCGACAATATTATCATGGCCGTTCTTAAGCTGATTCTGGCTATTTTATTATAAACAGATTAAAGGAGGCTACTTAATAATAATAAAATAATAATAATAATAATATACCTTAAGGTAGGGCCTATAGCCTGTTCTGACTCAGAAGTCAACTTGTCATCTACATCGGGGTCATCCGACATCTCGTATTCCGTGGTTTGTATGCTTTTGTAAACTTTGTAGAAGGCAGTCTTTAAATGTGTGCTTTACAGTTATTTTAATTGCTGCTACTTTATAATTTGAATTATAAATATCTCATACGGTGTAATTCGTTGTGTGAGTGAAGGGTATATCCAGCCACATAATCCAAAAATTCCATTTCAGCTGTCTCTATCATGGATTTATCAGATCGTTTTAGAGCCTAATTCTCAGCAAGGAAACAACACAATAATAATACTAATAATAATAATTCTAACATGTGTCTGAGGGTGCAAGTGACCATACAGATCCAGAATACTGTTGGTTGCCCTGAACAGTAGTGTGTCAACATTGTTTTAATATTTCAAAGTTGGCAACGTGACATGCATGACAGTTGGATCAGAGACACCCCGCAATGTAGTGTATCATATTGTGTTGCACGTAAATAAAGGACAATTACGGTAAACTCAGGAGAGCTACGAGAGAGATGTTGTAATCAGCCAAAATATTTTGGTCCTCCTTCGCCTGATGAGCATATTTGGGCCCTTCTTGACCGGTGACCGGATCAGTACGCCAAATAGAATAAATCTGCAGCGAGGGTCTAACGCTCACGAGTCAGCCTCGCGGGAAACAGAATATTATTACGCGGTACAGTGAGACACTGTAACAAGTGAGAATACCAGTTACTGCGAAAGCACACTTTATTTATCATTAGGCACTCAACATAACACAAACGTCACACTTGAGTCACTTTAGCACACCCTCGAAATACCGCACAACTGTTCCGTCGAATCAAATCACCATGAACTGTAAACTGCACGACTCGCAACTAATTTCTGAATTGCGACTCAAACTGCACTGTCTATTTGAATTGTAAATTCTAAAAGAACTGAGCTCATGAATTCAACAATGACTCGTCCTGCCGTCAGCAGTCCCTAATATAGGCCTTGCATACAAAGTGGGACTTTCGAGAATAATTTTCCAGAGAGGGCTAAAAGGAATACTCTGTATCGCGGAAGTGGCACACAATAGCTATTATTCCAAGCGTCTATTGTTCTAGAGAGGGACCGGCAATTAGCCTAACTAGCGACAGGTAGTTGGGCCGGTATCTGTGCACTGCCGGTTCGTAGGAACCTAGCACGCGCTGCGCTTCTCAGGGTTGGTAGTTCCGACAACACTGTCGTAGCGGGCTAAACGGTCTAGGTATACCACCAGCATCTTCCCCTGGAATAGCCTCTGGATGCGGACTACATCACAGATATACTTCAGCACGGGTACTTCTTTGCCTGGTTGTTGAAGCTTGGGATAATGCCCCCTGGTTCGGATACGATGATACCAGATCATTCAGCTGGAAATCATGGCTGATAACTTTGCAGTCGTTATGAGTCTATATCCGCTCGTTGGCTTCCTGGAGGTTCACGGGCCATCTTGTGCACATTGCGATGACTATCCAGGAGGTTCCTTGTCCGCCGGCTTCACAAACACATCCTGAAATCTTACTTGCGCCTCGCGAACACTATTACAATCTCCATCAAGGTTGCTCTGCAGATCCCAGGATGTTCGTTGGGGCTCCCTAGTGTTACCTCATCCCGATAGAGTCGCAGGACTCTCTTGCCGACATTGTGACTCCTGAGGCATCCACAGTCTTAGGAGACCATGCTCCAGGATCAACGCCAACCGGGTCTTCTTCTCGAAGATAAGGTGTCGCCCAATGACGTCACTATCTGATACAGATGACCCCGTTTCCTTGACGGCAAACCTTCCCGCCACGCCGGGTAGGATTACGGTTACGGCTCTGCACCCAGTTCAGTAGTATTTGGCGCAGTTTTCTTGGATCCAGCCGTCCGCGACAAGGTGTCATTCATTCTTCTGTCCAGGGAACACTCGAGGGATGGCGACGGTGGCTGCGGCGTGCCCCCAGGCACGCCGTACCTTTTTCGTTTCTCGCCCGGTCGTCGGCTTGGTCGTAGAAAATCCTTCACCAGCTGTCCTTGCTGGCCACACACCAATATACGCTGCTTGACGCTCGTCGATTTCTCCTTGGACAGTCTTTCATTCGACGACCTGACTGGGTTCATTCCCAAGACAAACCGCTTGACGTTCGGCGGCTTGTACGAGAGATTTCTTTGGGAGGTGTCCTGGATAGCCACACCCCAACAAATACCACTTGACGTTCTTCGACATCCCGGGTTGATTCTCTGTCCCCGCCGTATTGAATACTCCCGATCTCCAAGGTAAAAGTTTAGCTGTTTCCTCCTCCGCTAGCTGCTCCCTTCTCAGACCTGCACTTTGCCGTCTATCTGGAGACACCTTCCGCTCGTTTTGTTGGTGTGAGCAACTCTTCAGTAAGTGCCCTGGCTGGCGACATCCCCAACACACACTGCTTTGTCGATGTCCTTGTTTGGATCCTCTGTCCCCAGCATATCAAGTGCTCCTGGTCTTCGGGGTTGGTGCCGCTGTGACCTTAGCCACCTCCATCCTCAACACGGCCGTTAGTTCCTCATGGATGGTCTTGAAATCGCTCTTGTATAACGGCGTTACGCACCCCGTCGACATTGCAGTAGGCAGCTTCCTGGAACACGTAACTGGTGGAGGGTCACCAGAGTTTTGTTCATCAGCTATTCAATTGTAAATTGCGAACTCCTACAGCAGATCCTGCTGTTGCAACCTTGACTTGCGCTACGATAGGCTCAGGCCATGATGGTTCTCAAACGGATTTTCGAGGCCCTCCCAGTTGTCTCGGGAAGTTGCCTACGTTGTGATCTCATTCATAATTTCTACTGCCCGTGTGGAGACTGGCTATTAGCTGTGTGGTTTCCTCCTCTGCTACACATCGGTTGCATACAGCAATGGCAGTGAATTGTCAGCGGAAGACCTCGAAACTTGACGTTCCGTCGTAATTAGGTGACTTGAGGCGCGTGGACGTTTTATCGCGTCCTGGTGCCTCGACCTTTAAAGCCATTAGTCTAACGCCAAGCATTTCTTTCACCATGATATTCAGTTCCTTGGCGCTGCCGTTGAATCTTCCTTCCATGACGCTAAGCCGTTCACCGACATCCCCCAGACGAAAATGCCAACACCTTTCATCTGTTCGCTGAGATTTTCCACGTCTTTCTTCACGACGACAAGTCGTTCGTAAATTTGGTCAATAGTACTGTCTTCATCTTCGACACTTCTGTCTGCATGTTCTCCATTCCGGATTTTACTTTCTCCTTTATCTTCTCCAAATCGTATTCCATATTCTCTTCCATCTTCTCCCTGCGAAATTTACTATCGTTATTTCATTTCCCATCCTGTCCAATCTGAACTTCATTTCCGTCTCCATTTTCTCCATCTCTGCTTCCATTTTTGTCTCTATCTTCTCCATTTTGCCCAACAGTTATTGTAAGACTTTATCCATCGTGGCCTTTATATCTCACTGCAAACACCAATGTAACAGTTGAGAACACGATTTCCTGTGAATACACACTTTTTGATCACTAGGTACTCAACATAACGCAAACGTTAAACTGGGGTTATTTTGCCACACACTCGGAATACAACATAACTCTTCCGTCGAATCAAATCATCTCAGCATGCTCAGCTGCACGACTCACAACTCACTGCTCAGTTAGGACTCACAATTAAACTGTACTGTCTGCTTGCAATGTCACTTCTAACAGAACTCAACTTCACTGAATTTAACGCGACTCGTCCTACCGCCAGTAGTTCCTTATATAGAACTCGCATACAAAGTGGAACTTTCAAGAACGAGAACGTTCCAGAGAGGATCAAAAGGAATCCTCTAGATCGTGGAAGTGGCACGCAATGACTAATGTTCCAAGCGTCCATTCTTCCTGAGAGGGGCCAGCAATTAGCTTAACCGGCAGCTGCCAGCTGGGCTGGGGAACGCTCGCATCGCCCGTCCATAGGATACTATCGTTAACTGTCACAGTATGTTAAGGTGGCGTAATGGCAGTTTTAATAGCAAATATGTAGTTCAAACAATTAAACATACGTTGTACTAATGAGCAAACAGAATGTTAGAAGTCTCAACTAAACAATCCATTTGTTGTTAATATCTGGGGATACTGGACTTCCATTTTGTTCCTGTGAAGCTATGGTGAAGCCAAGCTGCAAGACAAAGCAGCCAACTGTCTTCACTCCATGCATGCAGAACTAAGCAGCTATATTCGGTGGTGTATACATAAGGTTAGCTTGTTTGATTCATTCCTTTCTTTTGCACTACCTCTTCCTTTCCTTTCAACATGGATTCGGAAGGAAAATTGCTCCCATCAGGAAAGGTGCACGATTAAAACAATAACTAGAGGAGATGGCTTCATAAATCAGTTTGAGAAGGTAAGAAGTTAAATGATACTACAGTAAGACAGTGATCATTAAATACTAATTTACGTGAATACAAAGAAGTGCAGTCTCATTTGGTAGTTAAGTGATGTGGATGGTGCACAATGAAGATAGAACAGGCTTTGTGGAATTATACTTCCGAAATGAATAAAGAAAATTGAAACATTGTTACAACACAACGAATATTCCGACTCCATCCATTGATGAGAACAGTTATACTCATGAATTGAGTCTGGGCTTAAGTTGATAACAATTTCATTGCTTAAGTTCAATGGCACATTACCTGATTTTAGCATTTTCATGACACATTTGAAGGGTTTGTTATTAATAACGATAGTCAGAGTGGCATTCAACGTTTTTACTATTTGCTTACTTATTTATCTGGTGAGGCTCATAAACTCATAGTCACTCCAGAAAACTTTCAAGTGGCCTAGAGATCAATTTATTATCGCTACAAGAACACTCGCTTGATCTTAGGTTTCCATGTCAGGGAGTTGTTACTTATCTTACCCCATGCAGAGAATTACGAAGAATGCCGAGGAATTACGAGCAGTAGTTAACCAGCTATCTAGCAATTTGAATGCTATACATGCATCAAAGGTAGATACCGTTGCATGAAACTCTTCTGGTTAATTTACTTCGTGATAGAATGTGTGACTTTAGGTAAACAGTGTGGAACGAAAGCAAATAGAGATCAGCATCCTAAATTACATACGTTGGTAGAATTTTGGAAAGTGCATGCGATACGTTAGAGATAGCAGCAATTCCAGCTCAAACTGTTCAAGAAGCTTTGGAGCCTATATTATTTACTGGGAAGGAAAAAAACAAATTACGCCCTTCAGCTTCATGATTTATGCTGTGTCGGGGTGTCATGCTTTATATAAATGTAACAAATTCAAAGACATGGCTGTAAATAATAGAATTAGGTTTATGCAGAGTAACAATGTCTGATACAACTGCCTAAGGCCTGATCTAAGAGCCAGTGACTGGCAGTCGAAAATAAACAGCCGTGTAATGGCTACCAAGGAAAGGGTCAGTGACATGGGAAGGTTTCAATCGCATTGCTTCTTAAGGAAGCACCAGGAGCAGGTACCGTTGTCCACAGCTGTAATAATAATCGGGATACCACAGAAAAATTACACGAGTGTGTCGAACTTTGTTAGACAGCGCCTCACAGATGACTTTTGTGACAAAAGGGCTTGCCAAGCTGTTACGCATAAAGTTAGTAAATCACACGTTCCAAGTAAACATCATAAGCAACACAACGGCAATGGAATCTTCACACCAAGTTGAAATACAATCAAGGGTTGAAAATTATGAAGAACCTGTAATCTGTTCAGTTCTAAAACAGGTGACTGGATGGTTTCCTGCCGGTTGCACTGATTGCTCACACTGGGGGATATAATGAGATTTAGAACTAGCTGATTCTCTCTTTAACAGAGCTGTGAGAAATGCAATTGCTATTGGGGCATCAATCTTCATCTACATATTGAAATTTTGAAAGCTCACTCAGAAAGGATATAACATAATTTCGAACAGTGTTCGGATGGGTATTGGGTGGTATTGCACCATCTCACAATGATAAATCACCAATCACTCCAACAACGTCATTAATTGCCCTAGACGAGGATCTTCGTTCCAAATTAGAGTGATTTTGGCGGCAAGAAGAACTCGCATTGCATACTAGATCGAAGGACAAAATACAATGTGATTAGTATCAAGAAGAACACGGTCAAATATACGTCAGGAAGAGTTGTTATGATATTACCACTTAAGAGTTCTGATGAACAACTTGGCAATTTCGTAGATCAAGCTAAAGCTTGTTTTGATTACTGACAGCAGTGCTGGCTTTTCACTCAGGAAATGATGTGCAAACCATCCAAATGTATTGAAAGCTGTATATGTAGAAGTACAGAACATCAGCTCCCTTCGAGTCTAGAAAGAATGGAAGAAAGTATAAAAACCTTAGGGGTGCTCTGGCATCTAGCCCATTATGTGTTTCAATTTGCAGAGTGTTAACTAGCATAGCCACCATACTTGACCCCTTAGTCTCTTAAGTCTATTGATAATGAAATGCATAATTATGCTTTAGCTACTATGGTCCAGCGCATGTGACATGGGACGACATTGACTTCGCTAGAGCTTGATCTTAGGTGTATGATAATCTGCTCTCATTAAATATCATAAACATGCGAAGAAACGTGGTGAATACCGGATACTGCATTGAAATGCATAGCTTCTGTGATGCGTCAAATAACACATATGGAGCATGTGTTAACATACAGTCTATAAATTCCAAGGAAAGGCAAAGGGATATCTCTTAAGCTCAAAGTTCAGAGTCCAGAGCAGAATCCTCATCAATAAGTCTCTGGAGTTGTGTGGTGCAGTATTGTTAGTTAAACTGCCGAAGAAAATCAAAACAGCAGTGAAAATGCAGTTTGACAAACAAATGTTTTGGACTGATTCTACAATAGTCTTGGCTTGAATTTCCAAAAGTTCAACTTCGCGGAAGACATTTGTGGGCAGACCTGTGTAATAAGAGATACAAGAGCTATCAAATGGAGAAGATTGGAGACATGTCCCTTCAAACAAAAATTCAGTTCATATCCTCTCAAAAGGGTTGAATACAGAACTTTTATAATCAGCACACCTTTGGTCGGAGTCGCAATGGCTGCAGGGACCAGAAACTGCATGGCTAATAACGAAGGTGTAAACTGCACTTGAAGTTCCTGGAGGAAGGAGACCTTCACCTACATGTCTGATAACTACAACAGGGTTTCAAAATTTGCTAACTGATTTTATTCATGGTCAAGATTACAGCGGGTAATGACACTACAGATAGGCGACAGATGCGTTGACGATAATTATTCGTATTATACAGCGCACATCGTATCCAAGGTGCATATGTGCATTAAAATTTGGAAACCACTTCCCAAATATAGCAACCTTCATTCATTATTACATCAACTTATTGCTGGGCAAGGGTTACTCAGGATAGGCGGCAGACTAGACGATGCACAAGTGTTGTTTGACCAGAAGCATCCCTTAATACTCCCACCAACACATCCTGTGACAGTTTTGCTCATTGCTCATGACCATAAACACTTGTTGCATGCAAGAGCGCAGTTAGTCCTTGCATCCCTTCACAACGTTTCTGGATAACGAATGGTAGATCTGTCGTTCGGTAAACAATAAACAAGAGTCTTCGATATTCAAGATTTAGGGCGATTGCGTCGAAACAGCTTAAGGGACAAATCCCATCTTTTAGAGTTCAAATCGGAAAACCATTTTGAAAATGTGGTCTGGATTATGGTGGCGCACTTTACTTAAAGACAGGCACACTAAGAAGCAGGACTCGACTCAAATGCTATATAGCACTTTTTGTGTACATGACAACCAAGGATACTTAATCACCAGTTTTAATAGCAGCTCTTAAACGATATATTACCAGAAGAGCCAGAGCTAGTCAGCTATATAGCGACAATGACACATATTTTTAATGAGCTAGAAATCAACTGAGGGAAGTTTATTAGTTGTTTAACTCTTCAGAGCAGTAGAGTACAGGTAAAGAAATCGCAGCAAGGGAAGGGATTAATTGGCACCTCATCCCTCCACACTCACCACATTTGGGAGGTTTCTGAAAGGCAGGAATAAAGTCAGTTAAGGTTCTCTTGAAACGTGCATCTAGAAATGAACTCCCCACATTTGAGGGAATGTGCACATTACTATCTCAAATTGAGGTGTGTCTTAGCTCGAGGGCAATCACTCCTCTCCCACCATCTCCTGAAGATTGCTCCTTTCTCACAACTAGACATTTTTAATTGACGAACCCCTCATATCTATCCCAGAACTAAACTTGCTGTCAGCACCATCATCAAAATGTCCAGATGGAAACTTGTGCAGCGTTGCCACCAGCAGGATTGAAAAATTGGTCATGTGACTATCTTTGTCATTTGCAGCAATTCAACAAATGGACTGCTGAATGTCCAAATCTTAAGTGTGGCACACTGCTGCTCATCAAGGAAGGCAACTTTCCTACTCTTCAGTGGGTGATTGGAGTAGTAGAAGTTGTGCATCCTGGGAAGGATGGACTAGTTCATATTGTAACAGTGAGAACTCCAAAGGGGATCCCCAAACGATCTACTGCTGCCTTAACTAAGGGTTAATTATATTCATTTATTTATTCATTATTTTCAGTTTTTACCAGTTTTTCTAATACAAACAGATAACATTTCGTCACGGTTATTGATGATTTAACGTAACACATCTAACAAAATATTAAAAATGTAATAAAGGAAGTATAGGATTAATATAGGCAATGTAAAAGGTGTAAAGAATATTTCAAATCACAAATACGTATATTCTCTATTTCAGCCAGCTTGACCTTCAAATAGTTACCTGTGAATTTAAAGCAGATTTCGCAAGCACCAAAGAGTGGTCTTTTACCTTCCATGCATTTTCAGGTCTATTACCCATAGCTTCTTCTCATCTTCCACTTGAGTCTTGCTGTAGATGTTGTTCCATTCTCACAGTTTGATCAAGAATGAGACGCTTTCCTTTTTAATAATGGTTGAGAGTTGTACAGTTAGCCCCCATCTACAAATAGAAACACGGCGTGAAAACACGAGGGGTTCTAAAAATGAAATTATTAAACATACCACTTCAAAAGAGAGATTCAAAAGAGAGCTGGATCGTATTCCCATTTTTATACACAAACAAGCACGTATAAGGTTTCTTGTATCGGAACGTTATCTTATGCTCAAAGAAATAACTGTTTAGCGAAAAATGATCTAACATTTGTCAACGACACAGCCGCTCTATATGTATAAGCTAGCAATCGTCTGAGCTACTAATACTGCACACCTTGAAGACTTGTTTTAATTCCATGTTTAAACTTCTTGGATAGTTCAATATCACTTCGCTACAATGCATTCCAAAATTGTCTTTAAGCTCCAACTAAGCTAACTAAAAGTAACCAGGCTCTAAACGGATAATGTTTTCAAAGTCTCTTTGAGTGAATGCGCGGTTCACAATCGTCAACCTCTGTGCGCCGCTTTGGCTAACTTTATAATACAAGCCACAAGGCACTGATTTGGGCTACCTCCACAAAGTGCTTGGCGTGGAGCAGTGGTTAAGCTACTTTTACGCAAGCAGTTCGAGTACAATTCTCCGTAGTGGAACATTATGCTTTATTTTTTACAACTCGTTTTACTGTAATATAGTTAAATATTATTACTTGTGTTACTTCACTTTACTTGCAAATATATACTTACACAATAATGATAAAATTTATGCTAATAAAATCAAATTGACTCAGTACAAAACCTCCTACCGACCGATAAATTAATGCCATGTTGCCATCCACCGATATGACAGTTTACTAAATAAACGCAACGTATATAAAAACTGAGGAAAAAAACGTGTCACATTTTTATTCACATATTTAGAAAAAAGGGAAATAAACTTGAATAGCTTCACGGAGGTTTCAACATTCAAGCTCAGGAACAGTAAACTTCCCCTCTACCACTGAGCTAAAAATAGTGCGGTAAGTGTGGCATTGTAACAAGCTTTAGTTGTTGAGAGAACTAAATTGAAAACCATAAATTAGTAGTGTGTGTTTTCGTTACAAATATTTCATGTTAAAACACTCTGAAAATCCTTCTTTTTGAAATCCCTATATGAATTATTTTTTCTGAAGGCTTCTGTGATTATGTTTGTGTTCTCCATTATAACTATTACAACAATAGAAGAAGCCTGGCTGTCCCGAGCGCTAGCGAATGTACCCAATTCAAATACCGTCTCTTACGCGGTGGCCGGTTCAAAATTGACAGAGTGTGGTGCGCTATTAACCATTAAAAGCCTCTCGTTATATGGATACAGATAATCCTGTGTGGATTACAATATATTTCGAAACATGTTATTACATTTCTTCAAAATCTATAATAGCATATTCAAACTCCATAATGCAAAGATTTTCTTAAAAGCAGGAAACTTTCCGCATAAGCTACTCTCAGTGTTATACTGGTTTTTAAATACATCCAAAGATTTTCTTGAAACTCTTAGGCACCATTCCAAATGAAAAGTAAGTGCAGACGCAGCATAAATGCAAGAGCTTTATCCCATTTTATTTAATGGAAGCACTAACATAGAGTTACGCAACCGCTACGTAACGGATGTTTGCTTGCGTTACTTGCATGGAGGAAGAATTTCTGCACTGCGAACTTCTCAACAACAGACGATCGCGATGCCAGATTTTACGCCATCTACGCCATTATGGTGCTCTTCAATTCGGGTACGCCATTTTAAATACTGACGCCAGGTGCTGATCCATGGTTTGTTTCGTCAAACACAATAATATTCTATTTATTTATAAAGATTGGTTGACATTTCATGTTGAATATAATTGATTATGTTCACTTTGAAGATTTGCGTATGCAATTTACGGATCTAGAAACCCGTGCCAACTTTTTACGTCACGCCTACGGCTGCATAGCGAATGGTTTTCCCTCACGCCTGTGCTTATGCTGTAGACTTGTGGAATTCATTGTGAATGGGGCCTCATATAATTCTAATTGTGTATGAGTAACGCTTCACGAGTTGTTTTATGCATACAGATCCCTTGACAAATGAAGATGCTGATAATGTTTCGCCACCTAAAACCTTGGAGTGTCCCCAATTATTTGCCTTGCTTCTATTTGCTCAACTTATCCTACGGAATTCTTTATTCAATCTTTCTACTGCTTCAGACTAAAGTATGTTGCAGGAAAAAGAAAGAAAGAAAGAAAAACTATTGAGTCGCATATATAAGTTGTGTTGAAGTTTCGTTCTTGCCCTTATCTACACTTATTACGTTTGAAGGGTTATTTCAGCATCTCCAGAAGGTTTGGTAGTGAACCAGCTGTTGCGATCTCTAGTTCACACATACAGTTCGTGGAGTTGATATTGGAAAGGAGAGAGGGTCCAAAGGAAAGCTGCACTGCCTTGTTAATATTTTAGAGGAACCAGCAGCAAGAAAATCCCATTGGAATTCTTGGTTTACAACTGGCCTCCTGTATTTCTACGCGTGCAATTCCTATGAGGTTGTGTAGCACAGATATTTTATCTCGTTTTTAAATAAGAATTTCATTAAGAGGATTGAAATATGGCGGGATCTCGGCTTCCAGAGGAATTTAAATTTCACATCAAGTATTTGCATGAATGGAGATTACCTTCCAAATGAATAGAATAATTGAAACTTGTTAAAGATGGATGCGTAGATAATAACTGAACAGAATTTCTTAGCGTAGTAAAATAGATCAATAGCGATAAGTAAAAATTAATTTCTTACTTTCACATGATTTTCTCCACCCTCCTCTTATTACTGGGTGTACAAAATATTCATTCTTACGAACATTTATTTTCTTATCTACTTCATTTTAATTGAGATGAACCTGTCCGGAAGTAGCTGCATTGCTTTATAGATACAAAGGGAATACTGATATTCAAATGCTTTAAACCTGAACGCTATATGCTAGCCTTAAAATTCCCACTCGTTCCATGGCATAGGGAGAAACAACTGAAAATCGACAGCACTTTAAAAGAATTAATAAGTATTGAAAAATTCGAATTATTAATAATGAATATCTCGGATGTGGCGGATGCTACAAAAACATTGTTCGGAATAAATTGTTTTTTAAAGATATCTACATTTTTTGTCTAATACCTTTTTGTCTATCGCTTATCGATTACCAGTTATACAAGATTATGCAAAATTCCTTCTGAATGAATTGCACTTTACAGGCTATTCCCAGGCTATCGTTTTGTTCTAATGTAAATATCCTTAATATATGATATTTTAATAAAACTTTAGAGCCATTTTTAGGTGATCAAAGATTTCGAAAAATGTTCCTTGTAAAGGATATTTTGGGGTGGAGGCTTTTTCTTGAAAATCTTTGGGTCTATCCTTGGAAGGTACTGAATCCAAATGTCAAGTTTGGTATTTATCCTACTTTTCGTTTTTGAGTTATGCTGTTCACAGACACATACACCAGACACTTTTTCTAAAAATCTGATGTGCTATGCCCACTTTACCTACATTCTCTACCCCTCTATCATTTATTAGTGGTTATACAAACTATACTTACTACAGCTTGTTCTTCTACCTACTACATTTTAATTCAAATAAACCTTTACAGAAACAGCTACATTACACATTTCGTTAAGATACAAAGGGAACGGCGATAGTCAAATGTTTAACAACTGGACGCTATGTGCTAGCCTTAATATTCCATACTGTTTCCATGCAATCGCGAGAAACAACTGAATGTTGACAGGACTTCAAGAGAATGACTAAGATATGCACAATTCGAACCTTTAATAACGGATATTTCAGAAATGGTTTTGCTACAAAAATCTATTTAATATAAATTGTATATTTTAAAGAGATGTACATTTTTTTACGTAGTACGTTTTCGTTTAACACTTAATTTTATCATTTAATGAAAATCATACAGAGTTCCTTCCGAATGAATAGGAATTTATAGGCTATTTCTAGAAAATTCAACGTATAAAGTTTATTTTTCATGTAAATATCTTTAATAAACGGTATTATAATCAAAATCCTTTGAGCTATTTTGTTGGTAAAAACAATATGTTCATGTTCCATGTAAAGCGTAGTTTGGGGTGGCGGTTTTTTTTAAAGTTTTCATGCCGCAATTTTGGAAGCTGCTAAATTTAAATAACAAGTTTGGTATTTATCCGACTTTTCATTTTTCGGTTATGCTGCTCACAGGCACAAAACAAACATACACACACAAGACAGACACACGGACACAAACACACACACACACGCGCACATTGGCCTTCTTATAAAAATCTGATGTGATACATTCACATGACTTTCTCTACCCTGTATCTTTAGTAGTGGCTATACAAACAATTCATACTAAAGCTTAGTTTTCTATCTCCTACATTTTAATCGAAATGAACCATGGTAGAAATAGCTACATTACACATTTCGTTAGGATACAAAGAGAACAGCGATATTCAAACATTTAGGAGCTGGACACTATATGCTGGCCTGAAAATTCTATACTTTTTTTATGCAATCGCGAGAATCAACTGAAAATCGAAGGACTTAAAATAATGAAAAATTGTTTAATAAATCGGACCATTCATAAAGGATATTTTGGAAACGGCTGATGACATAAAATGTTATTTGAAATAAACTGTGTATTTTAAAGAGATCTAAATTTGTTGTGAAATACGGTATCGACTATCGGTGAGGACCAGAACTAGGATTAGGACCGGAGAGGGACTTATCACCTCGACCTACGGACATCTTTTGAACCTAGGACCGTAATGGGGGGCTCCCGGGAGTGAGGGATGAAGTGAGAGGAGACAGGGTGGCCGGACCAGGAGACGCGACAAGGCATAGGATAGGGTGCCTACATTTTCCAGATTGAAGCTCCTACAACCGGCTCCACACCCCTTAAGGGCTTGCATATGCCATGGGTTACCCGAGACTCAGAGACCGCCCCCATTACGGCGAGCATCCTTTTCGAGACTTCGCGAGACTTCCGCCGACAATTGCAACCCTAAAACAGCCAAGCAGATGGAGGGTGAAGTGAAATGGAGGGATATAATTTCGGGAATGTAATTAACCTTCCCGGCATTCGCCTAGTGATACGGGGAACCCCCCGAAAAAACCTATGCGTCAGGAATTTCGGCAGCAGGAATAGAACGCACGGCCTCCCGAATGCAAGCCACGGACGTTGCAGCGTGAGCAATCCGTCTCGGTCTATTGCTTAGTGTTTAACAGTTATACAAGATTTTACAAACCTCCTTCAAAAGAAGAGTTCACAGGCTATTGCAAATTCAAGACATACCTTTTGTTTGTCATGTAGATATCTTTAATATATGGTGTTTTAATCAGAATCATTAGAGCCATTTTTTAGAAAATGCAAAATTTTGAAAAATGTTCCACGTAAGGAGTAGTTTGGAGTGGGGGATTTTCTTGAAAATCTTCCTGTCCCATCTTTGGAAAGTATCGAATCTAAATACCAAGTTATGTATTTATACGAGTTTTCGTTTGTAAATTATGGTGATCATAGGCTACACACAGGGACCTTTTCCTTAAAATGCTTTACTTGGAGGCCTTATTGGGGGACCTCAAAGCATGTATTTCCTGTGAAATCTGGGTATTGAATTTTTGGGTGAAGTGCAATAACTTCTCTACCTATGTACGTGGTAGAGAAAGTAAAAAAGGATTAAAATAGCAGAGTTTTAAACTGTAATATCATAAAATTGACAAACAGGTTTATACATTTTTCCTTAATTGAGACACTTAAGGTCACGAAGTGAAATGCTCGACAAAATCCGATGAATCATGGTCACATGATTGTTCCACCCACCATCATTTGTTTTCGTACCTGTTCTAAAAATTATTCATACATAAGCCAAATTTTCTCTCTACTTCATATTAATAAAAATAAAAGTTGGCAGAAATGCTTTTATTGCACTTTTGGTTGTACCTATACACAGACAATAATTAACTGCTTAAAAGGCAGAACAGAGGGCACCATATGATAGGTCTTATGCACCATTCTGTTTGCATGATCTCACCAAAAACAAAAGAACGTGGCATACCAATTCCTAGAACGGTTTTCCGTATCCGTGATAAAAAGAAAGCAACTAAACTTAAGAATACGACTACATTTAAACAGATTTTTTTCGAGTACATCGTAAAAATTATAATAGCGTTTGGGAAAAGAATTAATAACTATTTATTTCTATTATTCAACATCTTATTTAATTTCTCTTTAATATATAAAGGCACAACTTTGTTTATTTAATTTCAGTTTTTTTATTATATAAAGATACGATTGCATTTAAATCGAGATTTTATTTAAAAATTACTGTAATTTTTAATATTCTTCATTCATCAGAAATTCAAATCGTATACGTTAATTTGTATTCAGCAACATCTTTTGCGTATCAAGATTGTATGTTTACACTGTTTCCTGATACGTGGGGTTATAAATAAGGATTTTCATAGTCTTATAAATATATTGTTTACTCCATTCATCAAATGTCTGTTCTGCTCTACTTGCTCGTTTGCAGATTTTTTGAAACAATAACATTATGCTTTTTTCATTAGAATCGTGTTGTGTCAATAAATACTGATTCTACGGCACCTTTTTTTTTAAAAAAGAATTCTCATCTTTTGCTTTAGAGTTTGTAGCTTCAGGTTCTTAAAGAAATAAGCAAAATTGTTAATTTATTACTACAGTATACGGTTTAGGGTGTGTCAATGTTGAATTATTACCCTCGATTGTTACCCTCATACTTCGGACTATAAAATAAGAAGATGAGAGCGGAAGATTTACTCCTGAGTCTAAAACAACATAAATATATACAAAATATACCTGTAATATATTTGAGTTCGACCAAATTATCAAATATTTACCCTTTCTGCCATATATGTACCTATAAGTAGAGATATTAATACATTCTATCTAATAATTTAATCGAAAATACGTATTTAGAGGCCCCATTATTCCAAAAATATACATTTTAGAAAAAGGTCCGCGCATGTGTGTGTGTGTGTGTGTGTGTGTGTGTGTGTGTGTGTCTGTCTGTGAACACCATAACCCAAAATCTAAATGTCCGATAAATGACTAACTCAGTGTTTGGGTTCAGCATCTTCCAAAGAGGTGACACGATGGTTTTTAAAAAATCTCCCTACCCATTGCAACCCATTATATCGACGTTTGCAATTTTCGGCTTTCTCAAAAATGGCTCCAACGATTTGGACTAAAACACCATACGTTTAAGACATTACAAATAAAGTTATGTTGCGAAGTTTCTGGGAATAGCATATGAAGTCCTCTTCATTTGGAACAAATTTTGTATAATTTTGTATAATTTCTAAACTATATGCCATGGACAAGAGCACACTACACAAGAATTGTAGATCTCTTTACTACACATAATTTAATTCAAACATATTTTTGTGACATTAGCCGTTTCCAAGATATACATTATAATATTTTGAATTTTTAAAAATGCTTTTGCAATTTTTAATGTGCTGTTGCTCTGCAGTTGTTTCTCACGAAGTCATATAAAGATACTTACTTTTTAATTTAGTACAGAGACCCGTTCTGAAAACATCTGACTATGTTTCGGTTTCCTCCAATCCCCTTGTACCTCCAAAGAATGTGCAGTGAAACTATTTCTGCAAAGGTATATCTCGCTCAACATGGAGTACTTGGAAAAATAAGTTTTCGTAAGAATAGTTGGTAGAAGCTGTATACAATTAGGGATGGTAGGTGGTGAAAGTCATGCGAATATAACACATAACTTTAGTATATGTGATTCCACCATTTCGCTATTTGCTTGAACAGTGAGGTTCAACTATTTGCAGCTCAATTAGTTGGGTTGCTTAACATAACAGGCGTTTTGGAGATTCAAATTTACTGTCTAAACATACGATATACCGGCCATTTCTCTTCTTTAACTGTGCAGTAGTCTACTAACGCCTCAACCTTCACCTCTGGTGGAGCAGATCGTCTCGCTGCACAACTAAAGTACAGAAGTTCCACATAGATTACGAACCATCTTGACTTTTGGCAGCACATTTAACTGAGCATCGGAAGCGCACTCTACACTAAAATATTACATTCGTTTTAGATATATTAGACATATTATTTAATACTATAAGAGAGCAGCAATGTAAAACGCTGTATATTTCTGTAAAGCAACTTGCATATTATATACTGCATAAGAGGGTGTAAATATTCACTTAATATATCTCTTCCCTCACAGCCTCAAGATACATACTACTAACTCCAATAATATCATATTCACTCTCGTATCCTCATCAGATTTTCAAACCTGTTCATATTACTGAAAACATCTACATTTATATTCTTCCTATCCCAGTACACTGTGGTTCTAATGTTTGGCGGGATCCAATGTCACTGTTTAGTTATTTTAAAATTGAATTATACGCAAAATACCATGAATTATATTGATAATTTTAAAACCATGTTATACACAACAAGGAGAATCAGTATAAGAATCAGTAAAATGCTTTCAAGATATTTTTCTGGCAACTCCTTGAGCTCCTTATAAAACTATTCTATAACACAAATTTCCTTGGAAATGTTACCTGCAAACATGCTGATGGAATAATCCTTAGAGAGAGGGAATGCATTGAGCGAGAGGTTGCAGGGTTTCCCTAAGGATGAAGGTAGCATACACTTGACTGGAACTGATAAAGAGAACGAAGGTGGATCAGACCCACAGGGACGTTCTTCATCTTGTTTAAGTTTTCTTTCCTTTAAATGCACTGCCTGCAGAGAATTTTGAAATGGCATTCCATCTGGCGATTAGCTGGTTTCATTTCTCTAGAAAAGAGTATCCGTTGGGATTTGCGTGTTCTGAGTGAATAGGGCACACAGGGATCCGCTTGGATTTTCACTTTACTTCAACAAAATTATTTTTAAAACGACTGCATGCATTTCACTGGTGCGTCAAATCTGGAGTGATAGGAGTACTTATTTTTGTGAAAAGGATGAGCATTAAGCGCTAGATTACGTACTGAAGTTGGCTTGATCCAATATATCTCTCATTAATGGATCACACAGATGCATGAAACACTTTTGTGGAATTCATAATAACATTTCCAGGTCCTTTCTTTGTATACAAAAAGGATAGAATTTGTGCTGCTTGGGGTCAAGCAGTGCTAAAGGTGACAGTAAACCACTTCTTACCTTTGTATCATCCATAAGACTTTTTCTGCTATATAACGCAAATTAAACCCTAGAGAGCTTGATTTTATGGAGGCTTATGAATATGAGTAATGGTCTGGAGGAGAAAGAAAAACATCTCTTTTAGGTCACAATGCATGAATTAGGGATATACACTTGCAAAATCCATGTGAAGAAAAAATTGGGTTCGGTAGTTGACAACAACGAATTTTTGTTGTGAATGCTATATGTATGTTTGCCATAGCATGAACAGCGTAGCTATATGTGTTGAAAGAAAAGAGTCGTTTCCTATGATAAAAGAGTTTAGTTTAACGTCTCAGGAAACAATGAACTAGTTTTTCTGTTTAAATAAGTATTGCCTGCCAGTTCTCATCTCTAAGCTCTCATTCATTATTGCAACAATAACATGAATGATTACTGCATCACAGATATACTAACACATTCTTGTACAACTTCCCCTTCAGCTTAAGATTTCACTTCCAGTATAGCTGTTAAGTTATATCAAATACTATGAAAGTTAACGGTAGAAGCTAAAAAGCGAATTCATTCCCTATATACCTCTTCAGCAACACATCTGTGCATCTTAAAAATAACACTTTGTTTGCTCACATGTATTTAATATTTAATTAATATTATAATTAAGCACTTTATTCTTAATTTCAAAAGTACAAATTCCAATACTGCTGCCATTCGTTTCCCCTTCCTCTGGTACACAATGCCTATACATCAACCTTAATGATATCCATTAGAAATTTAGATCAAATGTGAATTTTGGCCATTTTCATAATATAAAAACTGGGAAAGTTGTAAAATATTCCATCTAATACGGAAGTAAGAATCGAGCATTTGGGAAAAACAGTAAGTTGTTTGCATGTAAATGACCTCACTTTAGCTATAGAAGAGTCTTCAACATCCGGTCAACAGTGCATAGCAGAAAATGTGTGAGGTGTGCTTTGATTCAATATTTGCTAATTTGGTTTGCTTATTGTCTTCCATGTGCACTTTTGAAAAGAAATCCATTATGAAATAGTCCGTTTTCCATTTTACTTTTTATTTAGGCTTAATTACTTAAAAATCATATTTTAATTTATAAATCATTCAACTAGATCTGACAAAAGTACCATATCTTGTTATGTTCAATGAACTTTTACTCAAAGTATTACCACTACCACTGCAAATTATTTAGCTTGGAAGGCGCTTTGTAGTTAATGATCAAGTTATTTTATTATCAAGATGGTATGCACACTATAGCTTATCGAAATGTTTGCTTTGTGGAAAGCAGCATTGCATTTGCGTGTTATTGACAAGGAGGGAAATGAGAAGTTAGCCAACTTGGTTCATAGCTCTCGCATTGTCACAACAGCGCAACTACTAACTGGATTAGTGGCTTCTAGCAATGACTGGCGTTGTGGGGTTAAGTTTCTTGTCACGGTGAACCACATTGGCTGCGCTGCGACTCCTGGCCTACATATCCTAGAGCAAACTTCCTTTTCCAGCTAGGGTTGTCTAAGCCAGGCACTTGGTATGTTTATTACGTGGATTAATGTAACGACATGCGCAACTATCAACGTAAGCTACCTGGTGCTTTAGAACAATACGCGCCTTTAGTAGTGAGTAATATAAGCTCACATTTCTCAAATACGTCAATGTAAGATGAATACTGCATGCCTAATGTGCCAAAAATGCTGAAGTAGAAACTTTGTTAAAGGCAGATAATTACGGGAACAAACAATCACAGTGCTTTCTAAAAAATTATTGTATTATTTAAAAACAAAATTCAGTGTTGGGATGAAGCCTGGCATCTGAATATAATTCTGAATGCTCATGTTCCAACCGTCTTGACCTTCGAGCCGTCTGAGGTGATTTCGTTTGGTTGGCCACTCTAAGTTTTACTGTCGAACTTTAACATTTTTTTTTCTGTAATGCTTCCCTATATGTACATGTCAATAGTAGTTAAAGAGCATCCATAAATAAAACTAAATTTAATTTAATTTTATATACATGTCAGATGCACATGGACTAAAATTTTAAAAAGTGTATTGTATACAAACATAGCAAATTCTGCACATCAACTGAAGCTTTCATACCTCAAGGATTTCAATCGTGAGGTTTGCTTTAGTAGAGGACCGAATTACGGGCACGTTTCATGTTGAGCTTTTGGTGATTGAATCATATATATAAAACATAGTTTCGGTAACGGACAATTTCTTTGTACAAGATTCAGTGAGCCAAACAATCAGTAATTAAACAATCGGGCATAAAATCTTACACAAAGTAGGTAAAGTGCATAATAGGGTTTCTTACAGCCCTTAAATTACTAGAAAATCATTTTATGCATGCAAATTGTTCTGTGTTAGGAAGTTATTCATGCATCTAGCCACGCATGCATTCAAGTGACTTATAGAAATGAATAGTAATGACTAGTGATATAGTTTTGAAAATTTATTGATCAAGTCATTTTTTAAATGTACTTATTCCTTTTATTAAAGTATGTGTAATACAAACTGGGATTACTACAGAGCGTGTCGATTTATAAACCTGCTAATTCTTTTCCTATCCTTCTGTAATTTATGATAAATTTGTAAAGTACATGAGAAGGTTTAATGCGCATATGAGCATCTCGCCATGGTGACTCAAGCGAAAAGCATTGACTTGTAGAGCGAAGGGCCGTGGTTGAAATTCCTGCCTAGGCTATTTCAATTAGCAAATATTTGTAGCTCAAATATTAACTACTTATTTCTTAATTTATGTATGTGGCTACTAACTAGCATAACAAATTTCAATCTCATAAGAATGCCAGTGTACGTGTTTGGGGTATTGTATTACTCCTTTTTTATCTTTTTTGTTTTTACATTTCACATAAAGTAAGTTTTAAAACATGGATTGAGTTATTTAAAACGAAAACAAACGAGTGAAAACGAGTTCTTCTTTCTTGTATAGCTCTTCAGTCTTTGGAATTAGATGCAATAATATGCCAGCAATTTACCAAAGATAGCACATACATTTAGTGTACAGAAGTAAAATAAATATTACAACTTCCCAGTTGAAGTGAAATCAATCCAGTTTACCATGAACAAGCGCTTTTGCCATATCAGGCCTTATATAGATAGCTTCATGTGTTGATGTGCAGGAATCGATTTTTCGACCAACGCAAATTATCTAGCCTAATTATATGCTATCATATAACAAATTGTAGGTTACTACGCTCGATTTATGAGTAACTATTTGATATTCAGATATTTTAAAATTTCTGAAAGAAAACCACAAACGCAAGTGACTACAAGCACTTCGGACAAGTACAATTAAATTACATCAAATTCGAGAATCTACATGAAGAACTATTTCTTACGATGTATTTTGTGAAAGACATTATCGTTTAAGTGTCTTACGAAGTACATTCTATGTAATGTTGATACAATACAAACGGATATCAAAGCGGGTAAAAGCTCTAATTCATCTAACATCATTTTAAGGACTCTACTCAACAAGTTTTATCTTGTATGCCAACTATCATTATTAAATCACTAGTGCAAACGATTAAGGTTACAAAATCATG
Organism: Deroplatys truncata; assembly: GCA_030765065.1. Taxonomy (NCBI): domain Eukaryota; kingdom Metazoa; phylum Arthropoda; class Insecta; order Mantodea; family Mantidae; genus Deroplatys; species Deroplatys truncata. Next base: position 177,983,627 of record CM060977.1, on the reverse strand, counting down.
GAACATCATACTGTTGTACATTAAACTGCTAAACAAAAGCTTTGGTAGAAAATATTACATCAGTATACCCTTAATCTTATTTTTAAGTTATTGTAATTGCACAAGTGATGTAAATATCGTGGCATTAAACATTACACAGTCGAGCATTTTTTCTGATTGAAGCTTTTGGAAAGAAAAAAAAAAGTAACTGCGCTTACAAATATAAAGCCGTACTTTTAACTCCATTTCACAACTAATTAGTTATACAAAAACGATAGTGTTACTATAGTCAGAAGCTAATGACTTCAAAAAGAAAGTCATTACCTCGTTCTTGCACTCAGGTCTTGAAATTGTTAATTGACGTTTTACAAGCTCCTGAGGGAAATCCATTCTATTCCTGTTAAATATATATTGTTAGAATACAATATTTAATTAAGAGAAGAAGTAAAACCATATAATGTAACCAATATTTCTCCTGGCTGGATTGACGGCTGCTGGAAAATTTCATCTAGGAATTCCTTTACAAGACAATCTAGAGGACTTCCATTGGCTCTACCACGCATCAGTTTATACTTGCTGTGAACTCTTTTTCTTGTAACTCAACTACTTCCATTAAGTAAAGTTTTATTTAGTATTTAAGTATTTTATATGTATAAATTTACAACCTTGTGAAAAAAGTTATAAGGTGTTTTTGAAGTGCTTTATACAATTTCGGAAACAACAAAGAATTATATAACTCGATTTTATTTTAACTTTCAGCATCATGTAAAACAGATTCATATTGTAATTAATACACTAATTTGTCGTTGCTTAAAGCTCTAAGTGTCTGAAATAAACCACTGCACGATTATATGTAAAAGTTAGTGTATTAATTACTTACTGTACTAGCAGAGAGAGAGAGAGAGAGAGAGAGAGAGAGAGAGAGAGAGAGAATAAAATCAGATAAAGTAAATGTGTAATATTCAGTGGTATCTAGTTGATTAAACCAGAATGTTATTCCAAATTTTCTATTTATTTCCCTTATTCTTATAAATGAATACAATAATGTGGTACATATTTAATTCTAACTACTGATAAAAATTAAAATAAACTAACAAAATGAAACAATTTATAATTAGTATACAACTGCTGTAAAGTTAACAAAAATTTGCTAAATTACTTTTAATACTGGGAGCCAATGGTCACAATAACTGGAGTCCAGTTACTACCTATTCAATAAACTGCTAAAATACTAAAAATTACTAAAATAACCCTACTGGTATCCAGCAGCAAAAGTGTTGTATCTAGCATAATTTCCTAATTCATGTATATTATATTCTTCTATACAATCCATGTTCCATTAATTTTCTTTAATCTGTGTATCAAATATGTCAGTTAAGTTGTTATATTCAGTTGTGAAATAACTCTATGTATCATCTGTCTATTGTATAATAATATATTATTAATAATAATACTCTTTCTTTCAAGTATTAAAGTCTTTTATTATTAATATTATGAATTGTTATTTACAATATCTTAATAGGTCATTTATATATCGGCAATATATTTCAATTGCACAATCTATTATAATTATAATAAAAATCAATATTACCTAAGTGTATCAGTTTGGCCGTTATTGTGTTCTTTAAAGATATATTTAATTCAAAACCTAAAGAGCAGCTACATTTAATATTCAATTCCTCACAAATAAATTTATTATAATCAATATTTAATTTCATTAATATGCTTTATATATCTACCTTAATCTCCCAATATCTTACTCACTATAGTTGCATTTATTGATTAGCAATTATCCTCGACCATTGTTAAATGTTTCTCACTCCTCTTCACTACACTACTAACACCGAACTATTCCTAATTCCTTACCATTTTTATCATACTTGCACAAATTTAACTATTTTTATAACCCATATTTATCCCTCAATTGAAACACTTTCTTCACTTTTGGTCAGTTAAATTAATTACCCAACTCACTTTCGTTATCCTATGTTTCTATCGAAATTCATTATCACTAAACACTCATTTCACTAACCCACCATATTCACCACCATTCTTTAGCCGCAGTTTCTTCTGTTCTTCTTTTCACATAACTCCTCCCATCCCTTCTTCATCCACTTCTTACTTGCCACTCTTCCATTAAAATCCCTGGCTCCTCCATATTCCTCGTTCAAGCCTTCTTTCGCTCCCAACTCACTCTCCTGCCATTCACCTCCACATTCGCCAATTTCTTTCGTCTCGTAACTCCAGTATCCTCTTCACTATTTTTCTTTTCGCTTCTTCTGTCTTCCTCCATTCTTCGTTTATAATCCGCATATGATTTTACATCGACTCTCTTGGTCTTATTCTCCAGCTTTCCCCAATCTTTTGTTCCAAACGTTCTCTAACATTTTCTTTCTCCTCTTCCTCTCCTTCTTGTCGTGTTCTATTTAATGTGGTGAGTAATGTGTGTTAAATTCGTAGTCTTTCTCATCATCTAAGTTCTTCTATGTTTGTTGGTGATTGTATTTGTGGTGCCTCCTGTAAATGGTCATGTATTGATCTTAATATACCCAATACTCGCTGACCACTTAATATATATCTGTATTGAAAGGTGTCATTGTGATCTCATAGATCATTCAAACAAGCTGTGTTCCATTTAATTACAATGTTTACGGACATCACTTATGGTTTTGCTAATCTTCTTCCAAGTGCTTACGGACCGTGCCCCGTAAGATAATGGAATAAATCTCTACTGGACTGAATGTGTTAGTAAGTTACTAACCATAATGTCTCATTAATTTAATGGTATCACATGTTGTTCCAATAATTTCTGTTCCTTTAAGCAAGTGTCCTTTTCTCTCATCTAAAAGTTTATTCCCACTTTGTTTTATTATTGGGTCAATAGGTCAAATGCCTGTTGGTGTTGTATGTACTGCTCCTGTGTATATTAATGATTACTTGGCACATTGCTCATTCTGTGATCTCTTCATCGTGCTCTACGTGTTATAATTGCTGCAAAAATACCATTGTAGTATATGAATGTTTATTTTAATGGAATTTCAAAGCCTCATTGTATAATTCTTGCCAACTTTATAACTATTATCTCGGATTTGTTTCATATGTAATCTGTGTGTTACTTGAAATTTAATTTCTCGTCCAAAATATACCTAAATAGCTGGCATGCATTTATGTTCAGGTTTTTCTTCAGAAGAATATGGCAAGATTTATCGGGGCTATTGGCAATTTGGTCGTCTTACAACAACTATGTAGTTTCTAAGTTAAACTATTTACTGGCAATTTCAATTCGCTTCCATTTTCTCCTTGGATGATGAAGATATAGTGTATTGTTTTTTTTTTAATTTATGCGTCATTATTTAAATCACTCAAAGAGTTTCCAAAACAATGTCACAGAATAGCGGTCCTAGAATCAAGACCTATGGACATCCTTTGGTAATTTCCTTGGGTACTGTTTCATTTTTCATTTTATATAAGCTTTACGATTTACACCATGATCCCTTAATAAGTTACATAGAAATGGGATAATTCATATTTCTAGGTGTTTCAAGAAAGTGACGCCAAAGAAAGAGCGAGAGAGAGAGCGACAGAAAGAGATAGAGAAGACTTTTTAGGGGGAAGCAACTAATGGAATCTGGTATACTTATAGAAAGTTGTGCATATAGCCCAGAACTCATGAATGCATAGTGATTTTATTTATTTCCAGGCAAAGTAAAGCATTGAGCTTTTACGCCGTGAAAATAAAGCAAAAACGGTAAAAATAAAGTCCATGTTGGGTAGGAAAATGGGGAGAAATCTGTGAGGTGATTAAAATCAGCGCGCTCGGGGTACATAGGTCGCGGGGCGAGGGGTGTTTAAGTCCTTTATCTCTCGGAAACGTGATGTGGCTTGCCGCTGTATGTCTGCGAACTCGTGAACCGTAAGCAGGAGGGAAAACACACACACTCACACACACACACACACACACACACACACACACACACACACAAACCACATTGGTAGGAAATAAAATCGCTATGAACTGCCGATTGAATCAGATGCATATTTTTAATCTCAATTACGAGTGTTGAAAGTTGCTGCTAATATTCTAAACAAAATTTCTGAAAACATATAGCACTATCCAGTAAAACTGTGAAGCTGCAATAGGGCTACAACTTTTTTTTGGGGGGGGAGGGTAACCGACAGCTTTTAGACAATCTATACATATAGCTTTTAGTTTCCGCCTAAGTGATCCGCGGTTAACGCTCTAGACGCTTCAACTCAGCCAGTGACACATTCAAAAAATGTAAATAAGAAAAGTGTTAGTACACAAACCCTGTGAAGAGTTTTAAACTGCCTTATAGTAATCGAGCCACTAGTAGCTGTTTGGACAAAGAATTAGTTAGCTTTGCTCAAGGGTCTCGTTTGCTTCTTTGTTTAATTTAATGCAAGTAAAGAAGCAATTAGTAACAAATATAGGCATATTTAGGCTTTAAATCACTTGCCTCAGCTTCTGCACACCCGAGAATGTGCTTGTATCCAGCCACATACAAACGTGAGGGGGCCACATTTACTTACCTTTTGCAACTTCTGGGCCATATTATCCTTCTTATTCGGCTTTTTCGTGGTTTAAAACGTTTATCTAAGATTATATCAATGTAGATCATGTTAACCTATTATTTTCTCTTGCTACAGTAACTTTTATTGCACATGCAGGCAATAGGCTCATGTTTTTGGAATAAGTACAACTGCTTTTGCTAGTTGACAAAGCAATACGTGGCCATATACTACATAGTCACAATGGCATAGGACTGGCGCACTATAGGTATAACACTTCGGCTTTCAGGAATACTTTTCAATTTTGAGAGACAAAAATGTCTTTATTTTCACCGTAGGTTGTCGCAATACTTTTGAAAATTATGATCAAAAGATAGATGATTATGGACTAAAACAATAACTGCTAATGGATGACCTCCTAGCTGAGTCGGTAGAGCACCTGCCTCCTGTGCGAGGGGTTCCAGGTTCGATTCCTGGATTCGGGGGGGTTTCTCCAGCCACGATTATTCCCAATCCTCCCCAGAGTCCGGAAGTATTAATGTGAATGTGTGTGTGTGTGTGTGTGTGTGTGTGTGTGTGTGTGTGTGCTCGCGCGCGCGAGCGCGCTCTAAAGAATAAAACCCAATGTTTACCAGAAATCCAACGACAAGCGAATACGAGCTAACCGCATTGCCTATAGGCTACATTCATAGTATGAAAGGCAGGAATAAATGGAACTAGATGAATAAACGCTGATGCTGTCTGATTATTATAGGTAACCCAAAATGTCACATGCAACGCACTGCAGTGCATAGGCGGTGTACACACACACAGTTCCGTGTAGGTGTGCGCTTATAAGAAGGAAAGATTCAGCAAAGCTGTTCAACAAGTGATCGTGATTATGCTTTTTTAATGCTGTTTGCACAAGACGTGAAGTACTCACCAAGCTAAAGGCATCAGAAACTGCCTTTTCTTGGAGAACACACCCTCGCTGGTCGGATCAACGAGCTTAAACGCTGCATGTTCAACTTTAACAACGGCATCTTTAAAATAGGTAGCTAAAACACGGTTTTCACCGACATAACCGTATTTCATTCCAGAGAATGCTGAAAATTCAAATTCATCAAGACAATTAATTAGAAATGATCTCACATTAATTATGTTGGATAGTACATAACTTTGCCTGAGTCTTCAGACGTTGCTTGAAGCGGCTTCCATTATTGCTGAGCTATTTGCATGCGAGAGCATTACTAGCATGAAGCGTCTATTAAATCGTCAGTACCTTCTAATGAAACTGATTTTATTAAAATTGGTCAATATTAGACTTAGAAGCTCAAAAACCTATGTTTATCGCTTGATTCATAACTCAAAGTATTAGAAGCCACATAACTTCAAGAGCATCACCAGGCGATATAGAAGGTACTGTGCCGCGGTTTATTATTATTATTATTATTATTATTATTATTATTATTATTAACAATTCTTTTTAATAATATTCTGTTGCTTTATTCTACTGATACTCAGAAAACAAGCCATATGTTACATTTAGTAAGGTTAAATGTACTGAGAAGCACCAGCAGCAACATGACTTAAAATACAGCATAAACCAAATCTGAACAATAACGCGAGGAACCAAATGAGGGTTAATCCTTGATTGATCAATCAACAGAAAAAGTACTGAACGAGTCCTGCCTTTGAAATGTAGGACATTTTATAACACATACCTATGTAATAAAGCGTGCTTATAGAATCTCCATCGTGGCCAAATAAAGTTCTTTTTGCTGTCGAAACATTTCTTTCTATATCGATTTTATCTAAACCATCGTATTGTGGTTTCATTTTAATAAGAAGTGGTTTCGACTAGATATGTAAAATAAGATATTTTTGAAAGCCAGGACCTCACCAGTCACTATCATAAGTACGCTATATAAATTTAGGCTTTAATTTTGGTAATAATAACACTAACAACATTAATGTGTAGTTACTAATGTATAAAGCAAATCTTTACTTCCTTATGAATGATTAATAACTAATTATTCACCAATAAATACAGAATTACACAAATATATTACCAAAAGTATGTAACGCTTTTTTTATCACTGGAAATATTACAGGTCGTTTCTACATTTAAAATTATTGGAGTATAAGGCATCTTAATAGATTCATTGCAAAACATGTTTAAAAACATAATTTATTTTACTACAGTTTCACTAGTCATGTTTTCAATAAGACAATTTAGCAATTCCATATTGTATGTACAGTCGAGTGTGTGGATTCATGTCACATAATGCGCAGTGGTTTATGCTAATAAGGAGAATGCTAAAACGCCTCTGCCACGCCCGTCACCATCACTTACGTGGTTCCAGCAGCGACGTTTGTAACAAGTTAATGTTTGATTACCAGACTTTGACATCAAACTAATGCGAGACGGATTAATCCAGGTGCTGGTGTGGACCGCCATTGCGAAGCATACCTTTCAACCACTCAGGTAAAATGCTTCCTTACCACCTCTGTCGTTGACCTAGGCCTGAGTTTTGTTTAATGACAAATGCGTGGGTGTCGGACTGACCAATAAGAGATGGCTCATTCAGGGCTGGTATGGAGCACAGATGATAATGAATTTCTGCCAACATTAAATAAATAAAAATACATCAGGAAACCAAAGGCATTGGCATGTTACTGTGCACTTGACTGTACATGTGAAAGTTTGAAGTGTATCAAAACTGATGAATTAGCTTCTTTTTACTTTGTCTACTACGTAGGGGAAGTATTGTATTCCACCCAAAAATTCGATACCGAGATTTCACCGAAAATACATGTTTTGAGATACCCTGAATCCAAAAAAAAGCATTTTTGGAAACATGTCCGTGTGTGTGTCTGTGTGTGTGTCTGTCTGTGTCTGTGTGTCTGTCTGTGAACAGCATAACTCAGAAACGAACAGTCGGATAAACACCAAACTTGGTATTTAGGTTCAGTATCTTCCAGAGATGCGACAGAAAGGTTTTCAGGAAAATACCCCACCCCAGATTACCCTTTACATGGAACATTTTTCGAAAAATTTAATTTTCTCAAACATGGCTCTAACGATTTTTATTAAAATATACGTTTAAAATATTTTCATGACAAATGAAATGTATATCTCGAATTTTCTGGGAATGTCTCTAAAGGTATTCTTCATTGTAAACGACTTTTGCATAACTGGTAAACCATAAGAGATAGGCAAAATTTTATTATACAAAAAATGTAGATCGCGTTAAAATACACAATTTATGTCATATACATTTTTGTTGTTGAGTGAACCATTTTCGAGATATTGCTTGTTATTCCCTTAAATTTTTCAATACTTATTTTCTCAAATGGGAATTCGTTATTCATTTTTTATCTTGTATATGCAAAGAGTATTAATCTGTGGCAAAGAGAATGGTGCTGCACCTAGCAACCAGCTATTAAGAGATATGTATGTGCTTAAAGGTTACTGTATTTCTATATTGCCCTTGTAAATATATATTCCCCTTAGATCTACAAGAAAATTAGCAATAAGATAGAATCTGCAAATATTTATCTGGATTAACATGAAGTAGATGGAGAATAAGCGTTTGTAAAAATAGTTTGTACAAGAGTAGAGATAGTCGTGTGAATGTAACACATCAGATTTTTACTTTCTCTACTACCTATAGTAAGTAGGAGAAGTATAGCATTCCACCCAAAAATTCGATACCGAGATTTCACCGGAAATACATGTTTTGAGACCTCCTGAATCCAAAAAAAGCATTTTTGGAAACATGTCCGTGTGTGTGTCTGTCTGTGTGTCTGTCTGTGTGTCTGTGAACAGCATAACTCAAAAACGAACAGTCGGATAAGCACCAAACTTGGTATTTAGGTTCAGTATCTTCCAGGGATGCGACACGAAGGTTTTCAAGAAAATCCCCCCACTCCAGACTACCCTTTACATGGAAGATTTTTCGAAAATTTTAATTTTCTCAAAAATGGCTCTAACGATTTTGATGAAAATATCATATGTTTAAGATAATGTTATGAGAAATGAAATGTATATCTCGAATTTTCTGGGAATGTCTCCAAACGTATTCTTCATTGTGAACGACTTTTGCATAACTGGTAAACCATAAGAGATAGACAAAATTTTACTACACAAAAAATGTAGATCGCTTTAAAATACACAACTTATGTCATATAGATTTCTTTTGTTGAGTGAACCGTTTTGGAGATATTGCTTGTTATTTCCTTAAATTTTCCAGTACTTTTCTCAAATTCGTTATTCATTTTTACTTTCTCTACTACGTATAGTAAGTAGGGGAAGTATTGCATTCCACCCAAAAATTCGATACCGAGATTTCGCCGGAAATACATGTTTTGAGACCTCCTGAATCCAAAAAAAAAGCATTTTTGGAAACATGTCCGTGTGTGTGTCTGTGTGTGTGTGTCTGTGTGTGTGTCTGTGTGTGTGTGTCTGTGTGTGTGTGTGTCTGTGAACAGCATAACTCAAAAACGAACAGTCGGATAAACACCAAACTTGCTATTTAGGTTCAGTATCTTCTAGAGATGCGACACGAAGGTTTTCAAGAAAATCCCGCCACCCCAGACTACCCTTTACATGGAAGATTTTTCGAAAATTTTAATTTTCTCAAAAATGGCTCTAACGATTTTGATGATAGCATATGTTTAAGATAATGTCATGAGAAATGAAATTTATATCTCGAATTTTCTGGGAATGTCTCCAAAAGTATTCTTCATTGTGACGGCTTTTGCATAACTGGTAAACCATAAGAGATAGACCAAATTTTACTACACAAAGAATGTAGATCGCGTTAAAATACACAACCTATGTCATATACATTTCTTTTGTAGAGTGAACCGTTTTCGAGATATTGCTTGTTATTTCCTTAAATTTTCCAATACTTATACTTTTTCTCAAATGCGTTATTCATTTTTTTTATGTCCTGGACATGCCAAGAGAATGGAATGCGGCACATAGCAACATAGCAATATTTGACTATCGCTTAAAAGCTACCAAATTTCCCTTGCATCTACAAGAAAATTACCAATAAGATTGACATCTCGATATCTCGATAACATGAAGCATATGGAGAATAGGCGTTTGTAAAATTAGATTGTACAAGAGTAGAGAAAGTCATGTGAGTGTAACACATCAGATTTTTATGTCCTGGACTTGCAAAGAGAATGGAATGCGCCGCATAGCAACCAGCGTTAAAATATTTGACCATCGCTTAAAAGCTACCATATTCCCCTTGCATCTACAAGAAAATTAGCAATAAGATTGACATCTCGATATCTCGATTAACATAAAGCATACGGAGAATAGGCGTTTGTAAAAATAGATTGTACAAGAGTAGAGAAAGTCATGTGAGTGTAACACATCAGATTTTTTTTATGTCCTGGACATGCAAAGAGAATGGAATGCGCCACATAGCAACCAGCGTTAAAATATTTGACTATCGCTTAAAAGCTACCATATTTCCCTTGCATCTACAAGAAAATTACCAATAAGATTGACATCTCGATATCTCGATTAACATGAAGCATATGGAGAATAGGCGTTTGTAAAAATAGTGTGTACAAGAGTAGAGAAAGTCATGTGAGTGTAACACATCAGATTTTTTTATTTAAAATAGACTAATGTTAAATATTTTACTTCTATATCTACTCCCTAAAACACAATATTAAGGAAAAATGAATGTCTGTATGTTTAATTATATGGAAGTTAGTATTAAATGCATTAATCTTTGCAAAATTAAATAATTAATTAAGTTTTAATTAATCATTAAAACTGATAATTTTGAAAGGCGTTGAACCCGCAGTTGTTTTGGAGCAAATAAAGTTTGTTGATGAGCAAAAATAATAGGTTTCGCCTTTAGAAAAATTATTCATTGACAATGAAGTTCACTCGTTTTGCTGTTGTGTTCATATTTGGGCTCGTTTACTTTGGGTTTTAATATAAAATTAACACACATTTACTGTCGCTCATACTTTCAACTCCAGGGGGATGGGGAATAATCCTGATTAAAGAAAAATCCCCACTATCCAACCTGTAAACGAGCCAGGAACCTCTGGAATTTGGTAACTAGCATGCTAACCATCAGACCACATATGCAATCATATGCTAGGTATACATACAGAAATCCGTGATTCATAGTTTTGCATGCTTTGGCATCATTTACTCGCGATAACATCCGAATCTTTCATCCCAATAGTAAATATATTAAATTGTGTATAAATAAACGTGAATTCATTGTTTTTATTTCCTCAGTCCTACTCTCATCAATCTATTTATCCTTCTAGTCTCCTTCTCTCCCCCTTCCTACTCAGTCATCATCCTGGAGGAGGGAAGTATGTGCACTGGGTAAAAACTACCGTTACATATAGTTAAAGAGTTAAGGAGAGTTTCTATGCATAAGGAATTTATTTTTAAAAACATAATGTACTCGTATTGCTCTCGCATCACTTTCTCTACTCACTTTTGCACAAAGTATTCTTACGAACGCTTATTCTTCTATTTACCTCTATGGAGAAACTTTCATTAGACATTTACACATTTTGTACTAAAGGCTAAGCAATAGTTAACTATTCAAAAAGCGGATCGCTATGTAGTGGTTTTGAAATTACATGTTGCTTGCATAACCACGAATAGCGACTTACAGCTTGAAACAAATTTCTGATGTGTTACATTCACATGACGTTGTCTAGCCATTATTGTTTGCTTATATATAGCTTCTACAAACTATTCTCATGATAGCTTATTTTCCTATCTACTTCATGTTAAACGGGATAAACATTTGCAGAAACAGTTTCATTCCACGTTTCATTAGATGGCCGTATACGGATACCAAAACGATTGTCGGAACGCTTTATGCTGGCTTTAAAGTTCAGCACTCTTTCCAGAATATCGCGGGAGCACTTTATGACAAACTATTGAACAATGCAAGCCAATAATAGCGCATATCTCGGAAATCGCCGATGCCATAAAAATGATATTTGAAATAAACTGTGTACTTTAAAGAGATCTAAATTTCTTTGTGTTTTCAGTTTTTGTCCGTCTTCTAGAGCTTATCCGTTATACAAGATTATACAGAATTGCTTTCTAATGAAGAGGATTTCATAGGCTATTTCCAGAAAATTTAAGATGTGCATTTGATTTCTCCTATAAATATCTTAAATATTACTATTTATCGGTAATCGATACTCGATACCCACTTTATAAAGAAACTGTAAACGGTTGTAGTTTGTTTCGCTGTATTATGTTCTTATTAGTAGTTTTCTGTGCATAAACGCCTGTAACTAATTTTGTATTGTATGCTAATTCCGAAATTGTTCCTGTTTGACATTCTCCAATTGTCAGCAATTTCTTATCTTGGTGATGGAATAGATTATATATCCCCTATTATTAGTCAAGGCAAAAATTAATAATCATAATAGTAATAATAATAATTTGCTTCCGTTTTTACGTAACCATATTTTTTTCTCGAAAGCTTTCTTAACCCTTTATTAAAGGATTTTCTCTCCATATTATGGAATTTGGTGGAACAAATAACAAATATTTGCATTCGCTATATTATCTCAGTCTTTTGATCTGATTTGTTCCTGCTGGATTCTGGTCACCGGAATAGCAAATGTAGTGACTGAGAGTGCGTCACCGAGCCAGACTATTGCAAAAACCTGTCAGCTAAATCAGCTTCATTCACAATTCAGTTAACGCAGTATGGTACATGACTACCTCTCCTCCTTCCCCCATTGTTTTGCATGAGTTTATGAAATATTGCCTCCATTTACCCACAGGAAACGCAGTCAAGGTCTATCAAGAACTATAGTCCAGTAACCCTTTGGGAACACAGTGCGAGGCAACAACGTGAGGTCTTTACTCCTTTCATTCCTTATCTAGCATAAAGTTAAACGCAACAACTTTCAACAATGCAAAACTTAAAAATTTAAAAGTATCGAAAAGGTATCAAAGGTTTATCTCAAAGTATTAGACATACTTCGATACTACCGAGTATCGAGAGTATCGAGCTTTTGACTGTATCGAGGTCCCATCCCTATTAAATACATTTTACTTTAATGAACATCATTAGACATTTTGAAAAGCTGAAATACATCTAAAGATTATCCATGTATACCTTAGTTTCGGGTATAGGGATTTTCTTAAAATTCTTTTTTTTTTTTGCCGCATCTTTGAAAGATACTGAACAGATACCAGGTTTGGTATTTATAGAACATTTTGTTTTGGAGTTGTGAATAATGCAAAAATTAATGCCAACCTGTATTAATAACACATAAGGGGATTATAAAAATTCGCAGAAGGACCTTTATAAAAAATCGTTGTTTTTTATTCAAGACCCTCAATTCCCAACAATTGAATTTTCGAGTGTAATAAAATATTTTCTCTTACTATAGGCATGTGGCATAGGAATTTAAAAGTACAAGCTTTTTTGAAGCCCAAGCCAACAATAAGAATATTTCGGATATGGTTAACTCAACAACAAATATTATTTAACATAAATTGTAACATTAATGACATTATATTTTTTTTCTAAAGTAATATTTAGTTTGGATCATACGGTTTACTAGATATGCAAGAGTCATTGAGAATGAAGAGATTTTCACAAGATAGTCGTAAAAAGTTTAAAATATACATTTTATTTGTAATGCACATAGCTTACACATATGGTACCTGAATCAGTTACAGCCGTTTTGAGAAAATCAAATACAACCAAAATGTTTCCCTCTAAAGGGTATTCTGAGATGGGTGTATTTTCTTGAAAATCTTCGTGTCGCACTTCTGAAACATTTTTCACATACTTAACTACCAAGTTTGGTATTTATCCGAGATCCCATTTTTGAGTTATGCTGTTCACAGACATAAACACACACACACACACACATACGCGCGCGCGCGGATCTTTCTCTGAAAATGTTTTTATTCACGAGCCCCAAAACGTGTATTTCCGTTGAAATCTCGGAATTAATTTTTCAGTATGATAGAATACTTTCCCTACTTACTATGGGTAAATTCTAGAGAAAGTAATAATAGAGGAGGCAAATTGTCTGCATCCTCCACTACAAAATATATGTAAGTTTCAGTATAATGTGGATTAATGCAAGAAATCAAGTTGTGTTAGCACAGGTCTATAATACTTTGCTAAAATATTTGTGGTTTCACAGAAAGTCTACTAACATCTAATACACAACTAGTAGAAGCGCTGAAATTTGCTTCCCCCACTATCTTGCGTGAAGATATTATGATCCAATGTTTCAATGAAATTTTGACAAAATTGTTTTTGGTCTTCTTTTCATGAACAAATCTGCAAAAGCTAGACTCAACCCATTAAAAATTTTTTCCTACGATTTAAATAGTGGGTATATCCTGTTGATTTAATAGGCGATTTACAACTTAATACCCCTATTCTGCAAATTATTTTGCTATTCTCTCGCCATTCTTCATCAATGCAAATGCTGAACGAGATAGAGGTTTCAGCCAGTCTGTTTGAATGCTCTTTATAAGTTCTATAAAAGCTTTACCAATATGTCTACATATTCTTTTAACCATGCTTAAAATAGTTGGTGATTATAACATTATTTATACAAATATATTTGTAATTTTTATTTAAAAGGGAAAAGACATACCTTATATATTTTTTGCGGAAAACAAATAAATGTGCATACGAACAATGCTTAGTTTGGAAGAATTCTTGCTTTAAAAATAAGTTGTTATGTTTGAATCTGACATTTAAAACAACTTTGCTGTTATAAAAATATAATTTTTCTTACATTCATATTTTGAAACGTTTCAATGATACTGACTTTGAATTTTAAACTCGTCATAAATAAGCATCGTGTACAGTTATGAAATAAACTTCAAAAAAATTACTCATTAAAATTACAGGAATTTAGCATTTTCAGGGGACTTGAATAGAGCTCTGTGGTGTAGGGCTAACTTATTTGACATTTGTTTTGAACGTTACAGTGATTTCCGGGGTTTTCCCTTATCCTGAGAAGACGAATATTAAACAACTCTAAGCCCTAACGATATCGAACTAATTTGAGCCAACAATGCCGACTCATTTGAACCTCGTTTCACCCATTTATTCATTCATCGTCGGATATGATCTACTAGGTTAAAGGGCGTTATATGTCAACCCAGAAAAGAACTATAATGAATAAAAGAAGCACTTGAGCAATATTTCTTTGAGGCTTAAATTATTTCCTGCGCATTAAAGCAAAGTTTTCGAAAACTTGCATGACACCCGTTATGATGAAGCTATTATCACTGTAATTCAGGAATATGTATAGGTAATCTACTCTAAAATAAACTTTTTGCAACACAGGCTTTAGAAAATAAAAGACTTATTTACTTGCACCACAAAAGCATTTCAATAAATAATGTGAATACATAAGTCCAAGTTGTATTTTTTTGGTATATCGCGGTATATCGCTCTATTGGAATCAACACTTGAACACCAGCGATACAGTGAGGCTATTTACCTCCTGTAGGATAGGGTAGTGATAGAATAGGAGCTGTTAACGTAGGGGACACCCACCAGCATCACGACCCCAACAGTTATTTTGTGGTACACCCCCGGGAGGAGCGGATGAGGCTATGGGTTGCAGAGTGAGGCCGACGCAAGTCGACAGAGACACGCAGAGGCTCTAACAGTTCCAGGCTTGAGCACCCGGCCACAGAGGGTGGCACTGTGGCGTCTCTCTAGCGGGACCGGGAAACGCGATCCAGCACTAGAGGCTCGAAAGGCTTCCCTTTAATAGGACCGTGGAGCTCCAAATCGCAAGCCTCTGAGCCATCTGCCCGACACTGACCAAACCACGGTCCCGATTCATCCTGAAACATGAAAGGGGAATGAAATGAGAGGAAGTCCTGGTCGAATGCACCACTTCAGCATTCGTCTTGGTCAACCAAGAAAATCCGCGAAAAAGCCACAGTCAGAGTGGGCGGCCACTCAGATTCAAACCCGGGATCCCCCGAATGCGAGCCTCACACGTTACCTCCTATTCCCGAAAAGCGACTAGCATGAGTTGGGGCTTGTGTCGCCGAGTTGTCTTCTTTCGTGTGTTTTGGAAAACAATCGGCGTTAACACATAAAAGGCGGTGCATATTGCTTATAACGACATTTAGTTAGATAATGACTTGGGGAATTATTCAGCGTTTCTCATCATAGCAAATTAATGAAAATCTAATCGGAAATCGGAAGCAGGCTTGGGACTTCAGAATGGATAATTTACAACCATTGATATTTTGCTCTGGTCGGTATGGAGCGAAACGCTGTATCCATTAACAGGCATCAGATATATGCTGACAGCATGGTGGCTGGCTGCTTCACGGCACGGAGCACATTAACTCCTGAATAAATACAGCATCAGTTAAAGCCAATAATACAATGAACAAAGCGGCTGATGGTTGCTGAGAGGATTTAAAAGTACTAAACTCCTGGTGTTTCCAATCCTCATGTTAGCAGAATAACACAACCATCTGTACATATAATAACAGCGTAACCGTACGTTTTATGGCCATTTTGGCTTTCGGATGAAGAGTAGATACTAAGATGTATGTTGGGTTTCCCTGAAAAGAAGGATTCTATTTTAAAATTTTCCTTTATGTGTGTGAATGTACGCTTTTCACACCAAATGGCCAAAGCAATACTTGCTATGAAACATTGCGTAACTTCCACTTAGAAAACAATTACTTAATTAAGTAATTACTTAATTACTGTCTCAACGGGGTGTTCCAATCAGCCAAAATAATAAAAAAAATAGTGAAAAATCTCAATTTCTATTTCATTATTTTATTAATTATGTATTTATTTTAGTGTTGCATAACAGAATTTTATAAGCATTGTGTTTTTGACAACGTTTTGTTATTTACAGAATTTCTATGCGAGGTGTCTTTAAGAAGTCATAACATTTTTTGGTTACGATTGTCGAATAGGAAAGAATTTATACCGTTTTAGAGCACTGTGATTCCAAACGCTCAAAACACCTGCCAAGCGTCTGCAGAAAAAATGTTTTCAATTCATTTAAAAAGCATCTAAAATCATTTAGAATGTATTAAGCAGAAAGTACTCAGCTGTATAAAGAAATTGTTCCAAATTCAGTTGGAGTTTTCAAGTTTAGTAACAGTTCGTTCCGTTTTATACTATTTTGCGGCACAGGGCGAACATTTAAGTCATTCGTGGTAACAGTTTTCGATTTCTTCGCTGGCAGTAAAATGTGTGACGTATTTGTTTTGCAAGAAGACACTGTGACAACTGTTTAGAAGTTCAATTCCCTTAGACAGAAGAGATTGTTCACAACTTTTTTACGGATTTCGGAGTGACATGGCTGCGTTAAAACAAGCACTTGGCTTTAGAACATCTTAAACAGCTACGTTCTTTGAATGTATTGTTAATACTCCTCTAACTCCGTTTGTACTGTTCCGCAATCGACCGAAGTGAACCAGAATTATTTTGCAGTGTCCCTTTGCTCAAAATCCTTGTGTACAGACGCAGTATAAACAATTCTATCCTAAATATTGCCCTTTAAAACTGTTAACAGATGTCTTTATTCACATTAAACCTTTTTTGGTAAAATATGTCGGTAAGAAAACTTATTTTTTTTTCTGGTGGGGGTATCACTCTCTGCAGTGCTCAAGGTTAAGCGTCCCTATGATGTGTGTTAAATGTTGTGATGTCCTTTATCTTGTTTCAGGAACGATGGAAGTACACTTAAGGCCTTGGTGCGTAGGTGTGTTGGTGTGCCTCCTCTTCTCGGCGCTGGGTGTGGGTTTAGGTGTGCCTCTAGCCCTCAGTGCCGCGGGGCCTTCAACCCATCAGGAACGTCTGGAGGCTGTTCGGCGGATCCTTAGGGATGTCCCCCTCATTGACGGGTAAGCTATCAGATCAATCTAACCTCAGCTTAATTACATACTAGTCATCTGGGGGTTCTAACACAACGAGAAATTATACCCCGGCATACAAAAGCAAGCATATACTTGGATATCACAGCACACGTTCAGTTATAAACCTTTAAACTACTCCATTCATAGGATTAGTTATTAAAAGTGCTATTTTTACTTACGAGTAGATATTTACTTTAAAACGTTTAAAAACTGAAGTTTAAAATTAAATAAAAATTCCAAATTATTCATTAGGATTTTAAGGTATTAGTTTACTGTACTAATTAGAATAAATCGTGCATATTTTTCTCTACAGCATTAGGCATTAGTGTATATTACTTATTCTCTGAAATAAAACATTGTGTCGTTAAATGAAGCTTTATTTCCCTTTACAGTAGTATCTTCACAATATGTAAATTCAGAATATCAGTGATATATCCATAAAATGCATTGTGCAACAAGGTTGGCATTCCTTATGAGTATAACATTGAAAGTCATAGGACTCGTATTTCTCCCGAACTTGTGTGTTATACTAGTTGTCTTACCTGGAGTTCGAAAAAAGCGCTTTTTGTCTGAAATGCTTAGGTAAAAATTTATAGAAAATACAATTAAAAAGCGACAAAACAAATGCAAGATCTGAAATGTTATGTAATTTGTTTTAAAGTTACGAATGTAAACATTGCAAAGTTGAACAATTAAATTTCAAGTTTATGTTGTTAGTACATATGTTAAACAAAAACAAAACATTTCACCTCAAACATAAGACATGAATAATATTGACACATTCCTATAATTTTTGTTGGATATAAAGCGTCAGATTATAAGTTTTATCCACATTAGATAAACGTTTCATACACATATATGTATATACATAAGTGGTTAAAACTACTGTTATTAATCATTTTTGAAAGGAATAACTTAGTTTTAAATGTATCCTAGTGCATTATAGTTATTGCACGAATATTAAAATTTAGGATATGAAATTATATAATGAACGTTAAAATGAATTATGTTTAATTAATAAATTGTTGGAAAGGTATAATTTAGACGATTGAAAAGTTCAATATCGTAGTCAAGATTTGAACCACGGATCTTCCAGTTTCCGTCCTATTGCTCTAACCACTGAGCTACTATGGCTATATACTGGTATGACATTAAATTACTCGGCTGACTGGCATTTTTCCCGGTACTCCACAGGGAGATCTCAAATTATTTTTGAGATGACATACCTTTATCATCGCGATAACCATAAGTAGTAAAAGAGGATTTATTTCGAATCTCTGAAATTATATTTGGATAGGTAAAGTGCCATACTTGTTACCACATTTAGCACATTTAAGTATAACCTAAAGAATTACGATATAAATTATTTTATATTGATAAACTTCTTAGAAATTATAAGATAAGCTTCAAACATTTTAGTAATGATATGTAATACTATTCTATTTTTTTAATGTTCATGAAATCAATCCATAATGTACCAGGGTATGCACAATTCCTATCATAAGCACATTTCACAAATAAGCTTCTTTTTTTTGCTTTTGGTGTTTAGAGATACTTCATGGAACCATATCTATATTGCACTTTGAGAACAAATTCATTTACCTTCAAGAATTGATTCAAAGTAATTCAAGGCAATTGATTTGTACTGTGATCAACATTTACGGTAGGTTTCCTTGTCTGGGGGGATGCTTTTTACTTCACGGTGCGTTTTTGATGAAGTTTCTTTTACTCAACTTCATTATTCCTCTGTGAACATTCCCTTCATTTCAGTCACAATTCTTTCCGACGTGTGATTCTGAATATTTTCATCAGATGTAAGCAGTTACACAGATTTGAACTTCCTCTTTCTTGAGTTTAACCTTATTCGATGATAAATATTAATTAATATTTCGCCACTAAACAAGACTAAATTGCACATAGCTTCTAATTAATTTACTTCTCAGCATATTATTTATAAATAATAATTCTAAACAAGTTTAAGCATGTTAGTTATCCAACATCCGCGATTATAAAATAATGACGTCAACTATCCGGCGTATGTGATCATAACGATATGTGTACTGTCCGGTGTCTCGATCACTATGAAAAGTGGCTTCCCTTTATAAGAACCACAATGGTCAACTTGGTCACCACTGTACTATGTAAACAAGAAAATAAATAGAAAATTATATGTTGTCTTATAAATCAAGATAATACCAGGTAACATGGATCTGTTTATCTGTCGTCAAGGCCAGCAATAATACCTCTGACGTCATAGTCAAGATATGCAAGTTTCTGTTTGAAGTAAATAGGCTGATATTGCGATTTACGTAATACCTTTATTTGGGTATCCTACATTTATTTATATCTAAAAAACAATATTATGTCCATATATAAGCTAATCAACTGATTTAAGGTATACTTCAAGCCAAATGGTCAGTAATTAATTGCCTACATTTATACTAATTTTAATTGGTAACAGTGATTTCTTTGAATAATTTAGTGATATTTGAGAACGATAATATTATTTTGTCTATTTGCTCACTATAACGGCATCGAAATGCAATTCCTGCATAAGAGGTTTAAAATAATTTGAAGCAGAAGCTTCCGAGAGCCGTCAGGAAGCTTATCATTTTTATCAAGTTTTGAAACCAAGTGTCTAGGTTTTATAAATTCATACCAAAAACATTCCGTGAAGTTTAAACATTCACGAAGTTTATGGGTAAAATGGAACGATCTGAGCACGACAGACACCTCCTTCCCAAGCCCAATTTTGCGTAGTTTACTTCCTCTTTTTTCTCTTTGGGCTGAAATACATAATAATCCACCATGTTCATATTAAGGGCCAAATGTGCCGTTTGTTATTACTATCCACCCAAATTGGGGTGAAAGGGATGTCATAAATATAAATTCCTATTATTATTATTATTATTATTATTATTATTATTATTATTATTGTTCTTATTGTTATTAACTTTTCATTTAGTATATGAATCCCCTAAAACCCATTTTATTTATTATTATTGTTATTATTATTAACTTTTTGTTTTTTGCAGTGATGGACAATGTTCATCCAAAAAGAATATTGCTTTAAGAGCTATCAAAATCGGTTGATAAGTGTTAAGATTACCATACATAGATAAGCCACAAATTCTCTGTTTTTTAAACTATTAGTGCAGATAACTGTAAGGATGTTATCAGCAGCTAGTGAAAAGGGATTTAACCTTGTCGCAACCATTCTCCGTACGAAATTTTGAAACAATTGAAGTTTTAAATCAACAGACTTACGAAACAAAATGCTATCCGCGGGTTACCTCTCGCTTCTCCTTGCGATCTAATTCATAGCAAATTCTCAAATCAGAGATTCTAGATACGGTTTCCAGTTTTTGAGGGGGACTATTTCTTTATGTATATCCAAAATCTCCACGGAATCTGGAAGTATGAATACAGGTATTTGATTTGAGCTAAACAAAAATACTGATGTATCGCATTCACATGACTTCCTCTACTTACTGTCTTATTACTTTTAAGTCCACAATACTGACAATGCATGAATTTGAGTTCGAAAATTCGTAACATATTGGAAACCACCTAGAGCACAAATCGTCCATCACGAAAACATGGTGTGTTATCCTCATGCAAAAGTCTAGGACCAGCAGAAATATTTGATGTTCTCTTGCCTAGGTCACACACTTGACGGAGATGTTTATGTAGATGTTTTTCCAAAGGTTTTCTGAGAATATCAATGCCGTATAAAGCAATATGGCTCCATAGACTACACATATGGTTATCGGTAAAGGGATCAATCCCTTTCGTTTCAAGACAGATATCGTCCATCAGTCGAATAGCGATCGACATTTTGGACAGATCGTTTCTGCAATTTGTTTGTTTAACAGCTTTTCTCAGTGCGAGATTACACGGATTAATTAAAAGATGATAAATTATGCTTACATATAGAAAACTACAACGTATTAGCAAGAAACTAATATTCGTCGGTTCAACTACTTTAATAGCTATCAGTAGATAATTCTAATTTAACACTACCATACCACCCGAAAATTTGGTTTAGCATAAACAGTTCATAGCTTTGTTACTAAGCATAAGGTGTACTGCAATGAGCGAGTAAATTTATGAGGTTGGTTATAAGTAGGCCTCGGACACGACTTTAGGTTAAATTAGCTTCTATTATACTGGTGAGCGAAGAGGAGAGGGGCAATAGTCTCGTGTGCTACTGAGTTTTTGCTGAGTGCTGTATACGCCGTAGGTATAGCTGGGCACAGAAGTAAGTGTACAGTTCTGTAGTAACATAAGTTTTTATTACAAAGTATGAATAGCATGAACAAAACAATAAATCTAATCTGTGGCAGATGAAATAATCAGTTTCAGGTGTGAATTACATGCGTGGACAACTATTGCAATGAATTACAATACCTTTTTGGATGTATCGAAAGCAAAAGTCTTCTATTATAACTCAAACAAAGTTTATATTTTGAAAAACTCCGTTCTGCATCACATAACGTGACTGGTGCAAAACGAAATTGACGATCGTCATATATCTCTATCTGAGAAACACACGTATTTCCATCATTGAGAATGGCGTCCCTAATACGGCACATAGTTGCATATCCTGGTTTTTATCTAAAGCACTCTTCAGTTTCTGCTATTTCAGTAGGAGAACATTCGCCTACTTCTGTAAAGTCGTGCCAAATTTTCGACAAGTTTTAAGGACTCCTGCATTGCCACTTGTGACGATTCAAGTTGCTTTATTGTTAAAGGAATATCCTTAAATTTATTATTGAGTAACTGCAAGTGTTCACAGAGCTGTGGAGATATCAACAATTTTGCAATTTTAATAGCTGAACTTGCTTCGTTGTCAAATTTGCTAATTACGTGAATAATCTGGTTGTAGTGCTCATAGTAGTACAGAACCGCCATCAACCAAAAACCTCATTGTATCACAGTAGGTTGAGGTGGCAAAGGAATTCCTGGTACTAGTTCTTTAAATGTTAGTGTCCTACAAGGTTCCTTTAAAAATATTGTGTTATGTATATTTGAGATGAAAACATATAAATCAGAAAAGTATTTCCACACGGTGAAGACCAGATGTATAATTATGGGATAGCGTTCCTTGATTCTGGAAGCAGCTTTGAGCATATAAGGGGCTGCATCCATCACAAATAGTATGTTCTCAGTTTTTATACCTTCTGGCCATAGAAGAGACATTGCACTTCAACCAGCTTATCAATGGAAGAATGGCTAACTTCGTTTAACACCTCAGATGTTAACAAGAATTTTTTATCTGAAGATTCAGGAGATAATATTCATACGACCACATTAGCTATAGATTTCCTAGTAGCATCTTTGGTTTGTCTATCGAAATCCAAATATTATGATCTCCCACAGAACGTCTAATGTTATTCAGAGTATCATCATAACAAGGCGACAAATAATATTTTCGTAATGTGGACTCGCGCATATTTCTCCAGAAACTTTTTAAAAACAGGATTTTACAGCTTATTAAATGGGATGCTAGCGCTTACCGTCATGTCACACAAATCCCTGTAAAATTCGCTTTGGCTACATGAGTTCGTGGTTTCTGATGTGGATAATATATCCTCACCCCCTCATTTCTAGGAAGAAACGCAATATTTTGTGAGTGTTTTTTAGATTTACAGTGTCTTGCTATAAAAAATGTTCTCTCTCCTTTGATTTCAAGGTGGCATACTTTACAAAATATATTTTCCCCTCTTACATCAAAATATTCACGTCCATATTCATTTAAGTGTAAGATGCTCTTCTTGCTGTTTGTTTTCGGCATGTTTTGTCTGCTAACAACGACCGGACTTCTAATTTAGAACAGCTGTACTGATCGCTTGCTTAAGAGTGAATGACTGGCAGTGAAACCCTGTGCGCACATAATTGTTTTCCAGTCAAAGTGCAACGAAACAGCAACAGTGTCCGAAGTCTAGTTATAAGGTACCGTAGCATACAAAATGTTTACATGTACGCGCTAGTAAACATTATAGCTATTGTTATAGCAATTATAATTTAACATATTTCGGAAAATATACAATTCGAAATGTTATATGTTATAAATATTTTAAACAAGTATTTTTAGCATAGCAACTTTTTATATACTTTTAAACTTACCAGAAATAAATCCACAATAAAAATTCTAATGCGTTATATTCACTTAGCTTTCTCTACTCTCTAGCGTTTATTAATAGATATACAAATTATTCTTACAAAAGCTTATTTTTCTATCTTCTTTATTTTAATCGAGATAAACCATTTCAGAAACAGCTGCATCACACGTTTCGTTATAGATACAAAGGGAACAGCGATAGTCAAATTTTTAAGAACTGGACACTATGCGCGCCTCAAAATTCCATACTGTTTCCATGCAATCGCGAGAAATAAGTTAATGTTTTCAGAACTTTAAGAGAATGACCAAGAAATGAACAATTCGAACCATTAATAACGGATATCTCAGAAACTTATTCGAAATGATGTGCGTGCTTTAAAGAAATCTACATATTTTCTGTAGTACGTTTTCGTCTATGGCTTAACGTTTATCATTTACACAAGTTTATACGAAATTTCTTCGAAATTTCTTCGAAATGAAGTGGACTTCAAAAGCCATTCCCAGTAAACTCAAAATATACATTTTATTTATAATGCACATATCTTTAATATATGGAATTTTAATAATTTTTTTTAGAAAAACAAAAGTTTCTGAAGTCTTTCAGGTATAGGTTAGTCTTGGGTGGGAGGACCTTTCTCAAAATCTTTGTGTCGCATATTTGGAAACTATTAATCTAAACACCAAGTTTTATATTTATCCGATTTTTCGTTTTTGAATTATACTGTTCACAGGCAAACACAGACACATACACGCACACTGGCATAGACACATGGACCTTTATCTAAAAATGCTTTTTCTGGATTCGGGGAGCCTAAAAACATGTATTTCCGGTGAAATATTGGGATAGAATTTTTGGGTGGAATGCAATGCTTTGGCTACCTAGCATGTACGTGGTGGAGAAAGTAAAAAACTGCATTTAATTGACAAACAATTCCAGAAGGAATATCCGTCAGTGCATGGCCGTGAACATGTTTTCTTGGAATCATTTCATCTCATAGGGATGTCTCTGAAGCGTATAACCGACCCAAGAGACTTTGATAATATAAAGAAGCAAAGGAACTGCAAACTAGGTGCGGAAAAAAGCATTTAGCAGTGGTTTAACAGCAGGCTTCTTCATATCACAATTAAGGTGAATGAAACATGAATATTATTATTTTTTACACAACAGATAGTGATGCAAAGCTAATCATTGTTACTTACTTAAGCACATATCTGTAAACTGTGTATGTGAGCAGCATAACACAATAACGAAAATTCCGATCACTATCGAATTTGGTATATAATTTCAGTACCTTTCAAGGATGCGGCGAATATGAACAAGAAAATCTCCCCTACCTAAACTACACGTTATATGGAAGATTTTTCCAAATTTTCAATTTTCAAAAAAAGCTTTAAAATTGTTTATTAAAATACCATATGTTTAAGATATTTAAATGACAAATTATTAATTTCCTGGAAATAGCCTGTGAATAACCTGTGAAGTCCTTTTCTTTCGGAAGGAATTCTGTCTATTTTGTATAATTGGTAAACTATGAGAGAGAGAGAGAGAGAGAGAGAGAGAGAGAGAGAGAAACGTGCTACACCAAAACTTTAAAGTCTTTAAAAGCTTAATTTATTTCAAATGACGTTTTGCCTAGCATTAGCATTTCCGAGGTATCCGTTTTTAATTGGGTTGACTTTTTTTAATACTTTGCCTTTTTAAAGTACTGTGTTATATGGTTGATTCTTGCGATGTTATGGAGAGGTAGGGAACTTCTAGGCCAGTATAAGAATCCGGTTTTTAATCACCTAAGTATCTGGCTTCCTTATGCCCCTTGTACCTTCAGCGAAATGTTTAATAAAGTTATTTTTGCACGGTGTAATTACATTAACATGAAGTAGAAAAATAAGTTTTCGTAAGAATACTTGGCCAAGTATATAAAAATAAACGACAATATGTAGAGAAGGTCATGTGATTTTAACACAATGGTTTTTTCTTAACACCATTTTTGTACACGCTTATCTGATTGTTGTGCTTCAGATGAGATGGTACAAAATGCCTAAAAGCCTTAGCATTACCAAAGAAGAATTACTTAGATGAAACATCTATATAGTGTCCTTTCATCCTATAGGTACACTCGCATATGAATTTCAAGCAATCAGCACTCATTACATTTTGCGTTGACATATTCGTCTTAGAGACAGTTTCCGCAAGTAAACAAGACGTCAGTATTTAATATTGTACTGGAATAAACTGAGAGAAAGGTTTAAGGACGGAGATGCTTTCAAGGAAGAGGAGTTTGAATTATGAGCCAGAGAAAAGAGAGAAGATATTTCGCGTCTAGATTTCAGATTGATGACGACACAGCTGTACCAGATTGGTTTAAGCTTTCACTTTAGGCGATGCTCGAATATCTCTGTTCATCATATTGAAATATTATACCTGAGTCATCAATCAGGTAGAGATACCGCACTGAGTTGACAGATGAGACCCACCAACACTCGCATATCTCCAACGCCATATGCCAAGATTACCTATGACGCCCTTCCATTCCCTAATCTGCTTTACGATTAATTACTTCTTTCTCAATTCAATCTTTTCCATACTGATTAGCAGCCGTTACGCATACACGGTTAGCAAGGGGGCAAATTATTCGCGATAAAGTGAATTCGATTACAATTTCCCAATAGGAAGATTTGTATAGTCCTGTACTTAACCAGTCGCTTATTTATGCTGTTACTGTGAAATCACATAAGAAGGATTACGAGATGTTATTTCTGTTTTTTAGCCCAGGTTGGAAGAAACGGTTTTCTTCTAATACATTTGTACTGTCTCTACCACCTACTTAGGTATACCTAGTAGGTGAGAGGAAGTATTATATTCCACAAATTTCGATGCCTAGATTTTAACAAACGTATGCTTCGAGGCCCGCTGAAACTCCCCCCTCAAATCTCAGATACATTCACATGACTTTCTTTACCCTCTATTGCTTATTAATGGGTAAACAAATTGTTACTCAAGTTCATTTTTCTATCTACTACATTTTAATCCAAATAAACCTTTACTAAGATGGCTACATTACACATTTTGTTATAGATACAAAGGGAAAACCTACAGCCAAATATTTAAGAACAGGACACTATATTGCCCTAAAAATCCATACTTTTACATTAATCACCAGAAACAACCGAATGTTCAAAGGATTTTACGAGAATGATCAAGATATGAATAATTCGAACCTTTAATAACCGTTATCTCAGAAACGGCTTATACCACAAAAAACTTATTTTAAATAAATGGTACGTTTTAAAGATATACACAGATTTTTTGTAGCACTCTATCGCTTTACGTTTACGAGTTTTACAGATTATACAAAATTCCTTCCGAAGTAGGTTATTCTCCGAAAATTCAAGACCCACTTTTATTTATCATGTAAATATCTTTATGTACGGTATTTTAATCAAAACCATTAGAGCGAATTGATAGAAAATAAAAAGAATTCGAAAAATGTTCCATATAAAGGGTAGTTTGGGGTGGGGAGTTTTGGTGAAAATCTTGGTGTCGCATCTTTAGAAGATATTCAACCCAAATACCAAGTTACGTATTTATCTCAGCTTTGATTTTTGAGTTATGATGTTCACAGACACACATACACACATGTTTCCAAAAATGCTTTATTTGGATTCAGAGGCCTCAAAACTTGTATTTCCAGTGAAGTCTCGGTATCGAATTTTTGGGTGGAATACCTATACTTCCCTTACTTACTATACGTAGTAGAGAAACTAATAATTTGTAGGAAAAGGTCCGTGCTGTTTGTGTATACTTGTATATCTGTGACTAGCGTAATTTAAATAAGAAAAGTTCGATATATACAAAATTGGTGTTAAAGTTCAAAATCTTCCAAGAATGAGCCATGAAGATTTTAAAGAAAATCTCCCAAACCCAATCTATACTTTATATGCAAGAATTCTCAAATTTTATGTTTTCTTAGAAATAGATGCAACGATTTTGATTAAAATCGCATGTGTTTAATACGTTTACATCATAAACAAGATGTATATATCTTGACTTTTAAATAATGGATAGAGTAAGAGGAGAAATTCTTAATATACAAAACAAAATGTAGACGCTCATTAAACTGAACAATTAAATGTGTTGTTTCTTTAACCATTTGTGAGATATACTTCGTTATTTGTTTGAATATTGAAATACTTACACTTTTTCACGTGTTTAAACGCTATTCCTTTATGTCGTAGTCATGCAAAGAACATGGAATTTCAAAGCCATTACATAGCGATATGGTTTTAAAAATCTGTCTATAACTTAAGCCCGTTGTATCCTTCTTAAACCTACAACGAATGCAACCTTACAATCCACATCGTGAAAGATTTCACGGAAATAAAACGTTCCTTTGTGGCTCCTGAATAAAAAAACAAAAAAAAGAAACATTTTTTGAACAAACATTCTTGTGTCTTTGTGTGTGTGTGTGTGTGTGTGTGTGTGTGTGTGTGTGTGTGTGTGTGTGTGTAAAGGTAGATAAGTATTGAAGTTCAACATCTTCCAAATATGCGCCTCGAAGATTTTCAAGAAAATCCCCCATCCCAAATTACCTTTACATGGACGAGTTTTCGTTACATTTTATTTTTTAAAGAATTGCTCCAACCTGTTTGATAAAGATGTCATATATTTAAGGTATTTGCGTGTCAAATAAACTATTCTTATAAAAGCTTATTCTTTTACCTATTTCTTTTTAATCGAGATAAACTTCCATTTCGCCTTCACACATTTCTTTGAAAGTATAAGGATACTGCTGGCTAAATCGAGAGTCAGATTTTAAAGAGCGCGTCGCAATGTGATTATTGGAAATTCCAATGCTCTTTGCTTGACCACGAGAAAAAACGAATTGCGACTAACCACTTGAAAATTCAAACATATAGCAAAGAGTATTAGTGGATCTGTATTTTTGTAGTAATATTTTGTCTATCTCAATGACATAAATGTTATTTAGAATGAAGAGAACCTCATAGGCTTTTCTTGGGAAACTCAAAATGCACATTTAGTTTGGTATGGAAATATCTTAAACATACGGTATTTTAATAAAAGCCTTAGAGTCATTGGGGTAAGAGAATTTTCTTTATCTTCTTGTCGCATCCAGAAAGGTGCTGAACTTAAATACTAAATCTGGTATAAGCATATAGACACACACACACACACACACACACACACACACACACATGGACGTTTTTCTAAAACGTATTTTTGTTATTTTGGATTCAGGGAGTCTCTAAACGTGTATTTCCGGTGAAATTGAGTTTTCGAATTCTTTAATGAAATTGAATGCTTCCCATAGCTTCTATACATAAGTAGCAGAGAAAGTAAAAACGCGTATTTATCACCAATTTTCGATCTAAGGTTAAGCAGCGCAATGCACACCTTTGTTATCCTTGTCTTAGTTAAAGGTGATTTCAGCGGAAATACTTCTTTTCATACGCACCAACAATCCTTAATGCAGGAATTAAAGCCGGCATGATATATTATCTCAAAGAGTAAAAATTACTACCTAATATCTGATATTAGAGATCAACTCAAATCACCCTCTGTATGTATCTGCAATGTTGTCAATCACCATCAACCGAACTCATTCATCTAGTTGAGAATTGTGAACATTGCTCCAAAAGACTGTTGACCAAACACATATGAATGTTCCCGTTACTCCAACCTCAGAATCAGGGGGATAGATGGCGCGGATGGGACAGATGGCGCACCATATGACTGACCTGCAAGGAAGAAGCGGAAGACGGCTGTTTTTCTTTGTGAAAGTGATAGCACTATAACAATAAGGAGTGTATTGTTCGCTTGCAATTTCAACTGTTTAGTGAAGCCCAAGAGCGAAGGTTATACTGTTAGACGATATCTGGTAAGTAGAAACATTTATTAGTGTTATATATTGTTTATTATATCGTTAATACAAGTTGTAATTATGCCGTTTTGAAAGTTTATACGGAAAGCCTGATGCATATCCTGCATTTTGACATATTGAACATCTAATTCAACATGGCCATCTTGTGACCAACCGGGCAAATAGCTACCGATGCAGAATGGGGTGAGATGGCGCACTGGAGGTGGGGAGTGATGTTGCAATACCTTATTGTTTCAATATTAAGCTGCTACATGCATGGATGCTGTATGTTAACTGTGAATACATTTGTTCTTTAGAGTTAATATGATTATTTATAGGATACGATGCCCAGAAAACACAAACGGACAACCCAACGAGCTGCATGGTCTCAAGAGGATTTACAGAATGCAGCACATTCTGTTATTGATGACAAGTCCGTGAGGGAAGCAGCCAGAAACTTCAATATGCCTGAATCAACTCTACGCAGACGTTTGCTTTCGAAGAAATTAAAGAAGACTGGATTAGGACCATCATCATGTTTGGGTAATGATGCAAAGCGGAAACAGGTGCAGCATATCCAGAAACTGCAAACAGCAGGTTTCGCTCCTACCAGATAGGTACTGCAATCTTTGCATTTCAATTAACTAATCCAATGGGATTAAAACATAAATTCAATGAAGAAAAACAAATTGCTGGGCGTGATTTTGTAAGATCATTTTGGATCGCAATCCTGATCTCTCATTCAGAAAAGCCGAGGGAATTTCCTCAGCAAGGGCCCAGGAATTGAACAGAGAAGAAGTATCCAGTACTTCGAGTTACTTGAACATACTGACAAAGAGAATAACCTATTCGATAAACCAGACAGCATATTCAGTGTTGATGAATCCAGCTTCCAACTCAATAATAAACCTGGTAAAGTAATTGCCAAAAAAGGCAGCAAAGATATTCACCTGGTTACATCTGGAGAAAAAGGCGAAACGGTAACTGTAGTAGCATGTTGCAATGCAGAAGGTCAGTTTATTCCTCCTTTCTGTGTCTTCAAGGGAATCCATATGAAACCAGAATATTCCGACAGTCTGCCCCCTGGTTCAAAGGTTGTTATGGGCAGAAAATCAGCTTATATTGATGGAGAAATATTTTTGGATTGGTTAAAGAATCATTTTACTCCAAGAAAACTACCTAGAAAGCTTTTGCTCATTTTAGATGGACATAGCAGCCACATGAATTCTATATAAATGCTGGATTTTGCCGTGGAAAACAACTAAAATGCCATGTATGAACCTGTTAAACAGTTATGTATCATTAAGTATGACAAAACGATCCTGCGCCATCTCATCCACCGGGATGGGAGAGATGGTTAAAAGTTACTTTTATTTTAAATTGGAATTTTGGTTGATAAGTGCTGAGGAATGTTACTCTGAATGCCATAAAATTTTCATTCAGGGCTGAAAATTTATGTTATGAACAATAAAAGAAATATAAACATAAAAAGTAAGGTATTATAAGGCTATTTGTAAACGTGCGCCATTTATCCCCCCTTTACCCTATTTCAAATCGCTCCAGATCTTTGGCCAGCATTACATGGTTCAATAATATTGACCATCATTAGCTTAGTTACTAAAATGTCTGACGTGTTACCACGATTTAAACATGTTGTGTCAATCTTGCCTACATATTCATGTATGTCGAATTAATAATATTCTACTGAAATGCTTAATTATTCTGTCTTAATTATTAAACAGGTATTTAATATTCTGACAAATAAACGTACTCATAACATATTGTTACCTAAAGATCTCAATCTTGTGAATGAGATACTGATTTGAAAAAACTGATGTTACATTCGTATGATATTCTCTACTGAGTATTTTACGAACTATTCATACAACAGTTTATTTTTATATATATATATATATATATATATATATATAAATAATTTTGTTAATCGATATACCTAAGCATTTCAGAAATGCTTTACTACACATTTCGTTGAAGGCACAAGAGAGATACAGAAGTCTGAAGCGATAGTCGGATGATAAGATGCAAGTGACTATGTGCTGGATGTGAATTTATACTCTTTGCATGACCACGAAACAAAACTGGCGTGTTTCATACACACGACTCTCCTTCAGTTTATTTTTCGTCCCTTCTAAAGCTGTTCTAACATAAGTCTACTTCATGTAAATCGAGATATACCAGTTTAAAGTTACAGATTTCGTTGTAGGTACGGGGGGAGTACAGGAAACCCAAAACAATAGAGAAAATTTTTAAAAGCGGGTCGCTAATTGCTGACCTTGAAATTCCTTGCATTTTCCACGACATCGCGAGAAACAACTGAATGGAACAACACTTCAAATGGTGATGTAGTGGAAATTTCAAAGCAATAACAAAAAGAAATGATGGAAGATGCCTCAAAATAAAATTATTTGCCATAAACTGCATTCTTTAAAAAGATTTATAGTCTTTGTGCGTATGTTTTTGCCTGTGTGTTACTATGGTTTACTAGCTATATAAAATTATACTAAATTCGTTCAAAATAAATTGACTGCCTGATCATAAAACATTCAAGATATACATTGCAATAGTCATTCAGTTAACTTATGCATATTATAGTGTTTTAAACAAAATTGCCTGTCCACTTTTACTAAAATTTCGATGTAAAGGGTTGTTTTTGATAGCGGGATTTTATGAAAAATATTTATCCTATTTTTTTTTAATTATTTACATATTTATTTATTTTAAGACACCTTGGCAGCTTGTTTATGTTGCGACTATACAATATTTAAAACAATTCAGTTCTTATACTATAAGCAATTTTTTTACGCAGAATTGAACAAAGGATTGTTAACAAGTACATTAAAGTTTTCGCAAATATAATATCGAGCCTATATTTAATTATATATCGATGACATTTTGGAGAACATAGTTATGTTTACTCCGCATATATGGTTTCTTTATTTGCACACTAAATGCATCTGCATTTTATTGTATTCTACTTGCTTTAGAGATGATGAAGAGATGCACAAATCAACTCTCAAGAATGGGATTATATGAATTACTCTTGTCAATACGTAGATGTCTCTATGTTTAAGCTTATTTCGGATAAAACGAATCAGACACATACTCTTCTTGCAATATCCCATAGTAAGGATGTATTGGAAGTGCAGTGTATATATAGGTATTCACTTATCATAGCAGACGCGATGGCAAGAAATAGGTATTTCCAATTAAGAACATCCCTAAAAGTAGTCTTTGACAGTGATATATCCGAAAATGAAAAGTAGAGGGGCCGTTTGTAGAAAGTGCGTCCATTATTGGAAAAAGTCACCGAGAGGTATTTTCCACAATCTGATCTCTGTATATTTCTGTTGATAAACTGATGGTTCCATTTTCAGGAAACCGTGGTTTCAAACAATACATTACAAGGAAACCAAATCCAGTAGAGCAACAGGTCATTTGTTTTGGCCAATCCTAATGGAACTGTGTGTGACTTTGTTTGTTACTAAGGCAAGGCAACTTTTCCTGAGCAGTCGCTTGTGCATGGCTTAAACAATGCATCAGTTTTGCTGCCCACAACGTCCTTACAACCTGGTTATATAATATATCATGAAGATCTTTTACTTCTGTGAAACTGGCGGAAAAGGCATTTGGCTCCAATGGGACTATTATAACAAACCGTATTCCTAAAATGTTCGACTTCGACTAGATCACTACAGGACGAGAGAAGAGGAGCATCAGATATACTAGTCAGAAACGATCAAAAGTTGTCATTAGGAAATGGATGGTCAGTAAAAGTGTTTTCATGCTATCTTCTGTTCAAGGTATTGATTACAGCGATGTATGCCAACCACTGCCACCTTCAGCATTGCGAAAATAAACAGAGCAATGTCAGAAATATTTTAAACAGAGACTTTTCAAAAACATCGCAAAGAGAGTTGCAAATAGCTTTGTAGAGCTACATGTGTAACTTGTAAGGTGTTTCTGTGCTTAACGGACAACGAAAGTGTTCTGCTGAGTTTCATAATAGCGTTGAAAAATTGTAATTTTTAGGTGTTATTTGTGGCATTACTTAAAAATACATTTAGAGCTCCAGTGCACGCAAAACATCCCTTAAGACATTCTTTTTTAGATTAGTAAAAATAGTGAATAAGGTTGACCTGATTGGGACACGCAGTGGAGCCTGCTATACTTACATTTACGACCAAATGGCAAAAGTAGGAATTTTTCAGTATGTTTATGAAGATCAGTGATTCTTGTAACATACAAATTACCACAATTTGCTTTAAAACGCTGCAAAATTACCTCAGGACTCAGGAGGGTATGTCGAATTCGTAGACTTATGAAAATTACTTGTTCTTTCCTCTTTAGGGAGCGTATGGGGTCAGGATAACTGATGTACACTTTCCTTACCGCGTTTAACTGCTCTGGAAGCATTTGACTCCCAGTCTGGTTGCATTTTGCTCTATGTTGCCTGGAAAAGTATTTTATGACGTTACGATAAAGTACTGAATGTTCTGTAATCTCTGTTAAGTTAGTCACTTCTTTAGCTGCTCTGTCTGCTTTTTAATTGCCTCTGATGCCATAATGAGATGAAATCCACATAAAAAGTATATCCTTATTGCTTGTAAGAGCTAGGTGATGAATTTGAATTTCCTGGAGTAACTGTTAACTGGAGCGGTCTCTAAGACTTGGGAAAGCGCTTAGTGAATGCCTAAGTATAAGTAAGTTACTGTGGCTTGATTGAGTTATATACATCAAAGCTTGTTTAATGGCAGAAAGTTGGCAGGAGAATATGGAATATGTGTCAGGAAGCTTTAATTTGATTGTGCAATCTGATGATATCACTGCACATCCACTTCCATTTTCTGTTTTGTAACCATCGTTGTAGATGAATTTGCGGCTAGAATGAATACTTTATATTTCGTAAAAGACTACTCTGTATACAGGTGTACCTGTGTGGAATTTTTGATACTTTGTAACATCCAAGTTACGTTGCAGAAGAAATATTCTCCCGGGTTCCTGAAACATCCATGGCATAGTCAAAGGAAATTCTAGAGCAAGTTTTCCATTGTATGTTCTTAATTTAAGGTGAAATGGTAACGACTACCTTGATTTGGCTATGAGGATATTCTTTCGAGCATGACAACCGTATTATATCTATGTACGATGAAAGCCATATGCGCATGCGCAAGAAGATGCCACCAAATTAGAGAAAGCGAAAAGTAAATATGAAACAAACTCACTAAGTGCTGATATTCAAAAGAGCAAAGTTGGTAGGTGATTCAAGTTTTATAAAACGTTAAAGCAACACAAAAAATGTAGACATGCAATACTTAATGAAACATTCCTAAAACTAAATAACATTGCACTTTTCTGCTATAAACCTAATCTAAAGCACACTTAAAGCAATACCCTATAGGATACACGCTCCTACAGTCCTCAATCATTTCTTGAAAGGTGCCTACTTTGCGTTTCTTGCAGTCCTGGTGCCAGAATAATTCGGACAGATGTTCGTCCATCTGGTCACATCAAATGCCATCCCTAGACACCTCGTGTCGTAGAATTCACCAACGCGATTCTATATTGTTGGTGTGTGCATTGGTTACCGGATCCACGAAGTTAACATAATGGTTAACTGCTAAATGTGCAGCAAATCCACCATAATAATCTCTACAGCAAACGGTATGCATGACGATGGCCAACTGAACGTGTTGAGATACCAGTGGTAAAGAGTTGCGGCATCTCTTCGATTATTTTCGCAAATTTCCATTCGCACCTCATTCGTGGTCACCTCTATCGTGCCAAAGATCCAATTTCCTTCCATAACTCCGCCACGATTTAATTTCTTACATTCATCCATGTATACGACGTGAATCGGAATGCCTATTCTGCTTCTGTTGCGAAATTTGGTACCATTGGAGATCATGCAAAGCCGCAGCAGTAGCTGAACCAATCAGCTACTGTCCTATGACTTACTTGCTGATCTCCAAATGAATACTCCGTCACTGTAAGCTGTAAGGATGGCTTATGCACGAAACAATTGGAATTAGAACCACCTGAGCGGGTATTGTTTTCCACTTAGCAAACCAGGATCCTGTCATGGATTGCGTAAACTGTTCATGCCCACGTCTACAGGAGAACTGTGGGAAACCTCGGTGCCTTTTAACCACGGGATGAAGAAAAGCATCGCATTCTTGTTCGTAGAAGACTCGTCGAACAGAAATTGCGTATGTCTCTCGTTACTTTACAGCGGGACAAGGTCAATTTTGCTCATTTTTAACTTTTCTACTTGAAATCGCTCAACAGAATGAGGTCGGTAGTGCAGGAAATTGATTTTTGGGTCAACAAAATTTGAAACAGATGTCTGTACAGAGCTTTACGTTATGCACGTGTGTCTGGGGTATTTATTTGCGGTTTGGGGTTTAACGACTAATTTTGGCAGCTTTGAAAAGGCGGGGAATGGTTGCCAAGCGGAATGCACTGAGGTTGAACTTACAAAATATCCGGAGCTGGTTGACATGTTTGAAAGATGAGCCGCTTTTCTTGTATCTGTCAGAGAAGACATGTCGATAGATTGCTGAGTCATGTCTTACTGCAATCTTGATTGCACATGTCAAGCTCAGTTCCATTCTGGAAAGTCCAGTGACGATTCGTTAGTTTCTTTCAATAGGCTGGCAGCAGAACCAGTTCTAAATGCTCCTAAGCTTATTCTATGAGCTGTTAGAATTGTATCTAGTGTTTTAGCTGAATTATATACCTGAGCACCATAGTTGAATTGTTCTAATGAGAGCTTGGTAGGTTCGTAAAAGAACGTTAAAGTCAGCACCCCAAGTTCTATGTACCAGAGCTTTTAGAACATTTACTTTTCTAATGCACCAATATTAAGCTTCCATGTGGCATTTCTAACTTAACGTTGAATCAAACGTTAATTCCAAAATGTTGTCAGATCTGGCAACTTTAATTACCTTATGGTCTATTGACAATGTGGGGTTTGTAACATTATAAGATGGTCTGGAGAAGCGTTAACATTTCGACGTATGGTATGACAGGTTAAGACCAAAGTGAGTTGTCCGAGTGTGCAGTTTTACTAACGCCTTCTGAAGAAGTATCGAAGTCAGGTTTTTCACCTTGCAGAAGATAGTGCAAATATTAGAGCCTTGACAAGTGGTGAAATGTTAGCGACGTTGTAGATGGCTATAAGAAACAGTGTAACGTTGCTGACAGAACCTTGTGGAACACCTCTTTCTGGATATCCTTTATACCGAACCCTTATATTACGTTCACGGAGAAAGTTGTAAAACGTTGTACATATTACCTCTAATACCAATGCTTTGTAATACTTTACGTATTTTATTAAGTAGTATACCCTTTGCGATATTGTGTCGGAAGGTTTTTCTATGTCCAAGGTTACTGCTATTAACTACTGATTCTCTATAAATGCAGCTCTTATTTCAGATTAAATTATTGGAAGTTGATCAGTGGTGGAGCGAAAGTGGCGGAAGTCATTTTGATGTTCGGAAAAAATCTTGTTTCTGACATCCCAACGAAGTGGACTATACACTGTTTTTTAAATCATTTGCGCATGGTGCAAGTAAGGCCTATATGTCTGAAGTTTTTAGTTGAAGAGAGATATTCCTTTGGTCTGAAAATGGGCATTATTCTCTCAACTGATCAAGAATCGTTCTGGAGACCCATGTGTAACTGAGAATTTTATTGAGCTAGAACATGTAGTTATCTAAGATTTAAGTAACGTATAACATATTATTATCGTGTACCGGATTGGAACATTTAGGCTTTTAAAGAGTTTCTAAAACCTCTGTGAATGTAATATAATTGCGGATTTCATTGCTGCCTTTGTGAAAAATGGTTAGAATGTGGTTTTCGGATAATTTACTTTTAGCAGTGGAAGTGTTTGCGAAGGTTTGCGGATGTCTAAGTGTAGTATTTCGTATGATCATATAGAGTTATACTTTGTACTGTTTTTACTTGTTTTAATCGCTTGGCATGCCTTAGTTCTTAGTTTTTGGAATTCAATTTTGTGTTCCGGCGAGGGTTGCTTTATGAATCTATAGAAGGCCTTGTTCTTAGCGGCTATTACTTTTTTGCATTCTTGACTCCACCAGTTTTCTTGGTGGTTAGGTATTTTTTCGGAATGCCGATATCTGTGGATTCGAGAACCAACTCTTTAAATGAGCCCAGTCTTTCGTTAGGATTTGATTCACAGAATTGCTTCGTTTGGGTTAGGCAAAGTATGTTTTCAGACATCCTTGAACTTTTGCCAATTTGCATATTTTATATCCCACTGAATACGAAAGTTATCCCTGCCATATATTTGTGTAGCAGCTTGAGGCATTATTTATATAGATTAAATGATATCAATCTAATTATATAATATAAGAATGTAATAACAGCCCGCCTTAAAGCAATTTGTGTATAATAATATATAAAATGTATATTACAGTCATTGTATCCTGCTTATTTTATGATGTGCATGCATAAAACGTTATGTGAATGTATTGCGTAGTTTAACAATGTAGGAGTTGTGAGAATAGAAGCAAGCTACCTTTCGTAGCAAATAGAATTACAAAGTAAAAAGCTAAAAGGTAACCTTCAAGCAACAATAAATCAGAAATTTAAAAAGGCTAGTAATATTTCTTGGAACAATAATAGTGTCTTATTTAAAACAGTATATAAATAGCCAATCAAAAACCTAGGAAAGATAAAAAGTTAAATAAGGGTATTCTATTGGAGTATGATTAGCAAATTATAGACTAGAAATAGAGGAAATGTACAAAATCAAACTGTAGACACTACAAGAAAGCGTACCCAAGCGGTTTTGGTTCGGTATGGGTTCAGTGTGAGACATGAAAATTCATTGCGGTGAGAATTATATAAAGTTTACCTGATAAAATATATCAGTGATGTGTTATTTAATCGTGTAAAGGATTAATAAAAAAGTACAATACAATTATAATTGGTGTAAGCCTTGTTCTTTAGCCGTACCAGCCCTCGTAAGATATACGTGCTCTGCAAATTACTACTAACGAAGCCGAGGCATACATATATAGTATTTAAATAAACATTAAAATAAAAAGTTGGTTCTTAAACGTGGGGTGAAGGCCACCGGAAGGTTTGTACCGTACGCGGGGCGAGCACTGCTAGAAACAATCTTCCGCAAATTGGCATCCACTACGTGTGTGGTCTAAAACAGCTCCAAATTAGTGCTCATACTTGGTGCAACCGCAACAACAATTAAAATCCTTCAAGCTGACCTTTAAAATGTATCTTGATTATTTAGAGGTGCTTAATGTTAACTCTATGGCAGTGTGAGTGCCATTTGCTACATTAAAATTTATTGGTGAGAAGCCTTAACAAAGTTTAGTTCATCATGTAAGAGTGCTCTACTATTTTTCCTCTGGTGTTTGTATACTGACGGCCACAAATTGTATTATAGCTATTAAAGTCTTTCAGTAAAATAAATGGCTTAGGAGGTTGGTGTGTTGAATGCTGCGACTGATATGAATCAAACAATTTTATTTGGAAAATAACATTGCATTTTGAAATTGATGATTGTAGGTATGCTGTGATGGCAACTGCTTCAAGTATAGTTACAAGAGGTATTGCTCAATGTTCATAACTTGTTCTTAACTACGCCCCCACTAGCATGTGGATAGTCGTCTCGATTTTTATGGTGAGTGTGTATTCTTTCATGACCACAACATGTGTTCCTTTGAAATTTGTTTCCTGAATATAGATAACTGCAACATTATGTTTCCTCATTAAGATCTTAAGAAATTCCAATTTAGCATGGAACTCATTAATGTTGCATTGAAGTAAATGAACCATAATTATTTCTATTCTATTTTGGAGTTAAAACAGCACTTAGCGTTTAGTAGCTGAGTGTTCCAAGGATGACCAATTATTTATTTGGTTAGCATGTTTCTTGTGTTGGTTCATGTAGGCTTGCGTCTTTTTTCTAGTCTGCTATTTTTTAACCTCTATACTTCGGTGTTCATAGAGGTAGTAAAGTTTTCGAAAGGTATTCACTAGATACTCGACATCTGTGGTGTACTCTTGAACGATTGGGATTACATTTGTTGTACCAACTATGTTTTGAGCTGAAGGCGGCTTAAATGAGTAACTGTGAGGTTCTAACTCAATTATATGTAGGAATCGGTTGGAGCATTTCTGCAGTTGACGGAATAGCATCAGCTTTTTATTCTTTTCTGCTTGATTCTTTTGGGGGGGGGAGAATTTGCGAGTCAGATATTCCTTCTTCGGACATAGTAACTTGAAATTGTTTCCGGGGGCAATATCAGAGTTGGTTGTGCTGTTTGGACCTTTTGTGACTCTTGTTCCATAGGTTGGAACACTTTTGGGTGTTCTCAGGTTCACACTGGAGAGGTAGTAGATTTTCAGGAATGGAGGGAATGAAGCTGGATGGCTCAAAAATTTTTCTTTAGCACTAGAGGTATACGGAGCAATATCAGTATGAACCTGTGTATTTATAGTGGCATTGGGTAACTCAGGAAATTTGAGTATACTCAAAACTTCGGAGGTCGCTGCTTGTTCACCCTCGGAATCAAGGCAGTGTTTGGCAAGGTGAGCTTTCTGCTTGCAAATGAAACAGTTAGGTGTATCCGTTAGTATGTATGTATATATATGTATATATATGTATATATATGTATATATATGTATATATATACTGCCGTCTGTGAAAATTGCAACACCAAGAAGGAAACGTATGAATTCAGTGAATTTAATACCACAGGTTAGATACATGGCAAGTAACAAATGATAAACTTTACAAATCTATACATGACCTTTGAGACCCAATATTCAGTATTTGGTGTGGCCTCCATGCGCTGCAATTAGAGCTGTTAAACGCCGTGGAATTGAATCAAAAACGTTCTGAATAAGTTCCTGTGGGATTTCCCTCCACGCAGTTTGTATTCGAGCCCAAAAATCCATGGCACTGGTTACTGGAGGACCGTGACGCACCAGGTGCCGACCAACCATATCCCAGACATGTTCGATAGGCGACATGTCAGGCGAACGTGCAGGCCAGGGAAGCAATGGTACCCGTCGCTCTTCGAAGAAGGCTTGTACATTCCTCGCAATATGTGGCCGGGCATTGTCCTGTTGAAATGTGGCCTGTGGAGATGCCTGAAGTAGGGGAG
Organism: Deroplatys truncata; assembly: GCA_030765065.1. Classification (NCBI taxonomy): domain Eukaryota; kingdom Metazoa; phylum Arthropoda; class Insecta; order Mantodea; family Mantidae; genus Deroplatys; species Deroplatys truncata. Next base: position 177,943,037 of record CM060977.1, on the reverse strand, counting down.
TACCTCAGGCTCTACAACAACTGTTAGGTACATGTTTCTGTTCAAAGTGTCCCTAATTCATAGGAGGCGAGATCGGTTGTTGTAACCAATGGCGCCCCAAACCATCACACCTGGTGTTTGTACCCAATGCTGCTCAACAATGCAATCCTCCAGGTTGCGCTCACCACGGTATCGCCGGACGCGCATGCGGCCATAACTGTAGGACACGTTGAAGTGGGACTCGTCTGAAAATACATTTTGCCACTCAGCACTCCAGTGACGGCGTTCACTGCCCATTACAGTCGGAGGAGCTTGTGGTTTCTCGACAATGGAAGCCGACGTAATGACATGCGTGCAACCAGTCCAACCTGCAGCAGCCGGCGACGAACCGTTGATGCAGACTAGTTCACATGGTCGCAGTGCTCTAGTGCTCCAGCGTCGAGCCATCACTGTGGATGGAGCTGTACGGTCCGTTGTAGCTCTTCACTGTGTACGACCTTCATCTATGCACTGCTTCTACACACGCATCACTTTCGTGGCAGCATGCCCTGTACGAGCCGAAATGCCACGGTTTGTCAAACCCACTTCCCGGATAGATCGTTCTGTCCCGTTCTTACTCGCTCACTTGTCGATATGGCTCCCTTTGACGTCGACGAGGCATACCGGTACTCACTTCATTGTTTCCACCTGGTTTGTACCTCCGCTTTGAATACACTGGGCGCAACTCTGGCCTTGTCGGACCGACACGAGAGGGCTCTGCTCGGCCTACGTGTACCCAATCTCAATCGCGTCGTATCAATTTCGGCCGAAATGGCCTGCTTTGAACCGATTTGCGTTGAGTGGCTTGCACTCGTAGCGCAACAGTGTGCGCGTTGGCCTTTAGTGGTGAAGTTCCCAGGTTCAAATACTGCCACTTGAAGGTGCTTTTTATGTTTAGTAAATGTAAGGAGAATTAATAATTTGGCATGGAAGTGTCGTTTCACTTCATTAGTTTAATTTCATTAAAATACAAATTGTTACTTCTTAGAATATGCTTTAATGAGCATCATAAATAAATGAATAAAAAAACTCCTTTATTCGCAGGCTTAATTTGAACCTCCGATCCTTACTATGGCTTTCAAGCATCTTAACCCTTGCGCTACTAGAGACGTTAACGAGCCCCACGGTAGCCGTAATCAGCGGGCTGGTGAATGCGGTGTCAACACCTGCATTTCGCATCGTCTGTAAAATGCAGGGTTGCCGAGTTACTAATCCGCAGGATGAGAAGGCTCATGCGGTATATATAACGAACACACCTAAGTTGGTATTATGGCGCAAACATTGCTGAGTACCCATTTTGTTTGAAGAGAAACATTGTTGATCGTTATATTAGGATGACTGGATATCAGAGGTTCTTCTAGTTTGGAGCATGTTAAGTATATGCATATTCTGGAGTTGGAGGTACTTGATGCCGCTTCGGTTATAAGTCTCTGATGATATGTCCAACATGGGAATCAATGATGAAGGTTTTTTCTTTCTTGGGTCTTGACTGTGTAACTAATGCCTAACAAGAGTTTTCTTGTAGTATTCATGTTCACTGAGTTAGTATAACGCTCTGCGAAGGTAAACTGCTCTACTCGGTAGCTGCCATATATTCTACATTATTCGATTGCGGTAGTAGGTCGTATTCTAGACTAAGTTGTCTTGTGTAGATACATATACAAGATTTTTTAACAAATCTCTTAATTGCACTCTCTTTGCGGTTAATAGTCAAGTATACTATTACAATACACACTTCATACCTATATCGCAGATAGAATAGAACTCCTGAGAGTAAATAATTATGAATTACTAGGAGCGACGAGAAGTAACACAAAATGATTTTCTGTCATGGCCAACTCTGCTTTTTGTCGTATTCTTAGAAGTTATTGAACTTAAGTGCAGAGCTTGGTACTCGTCCAACTTTTCGTTCAGGAGTTATACTGTTCATAGACAGACACATAGGCACACAAACACACACGCGCGCGAATATTTTACCATTTAGTATTAATACTAGTAATAATAAATACTCGCTTCGCTTAATTGCGATAACGTTATAACAGCATGGCAGCTGCAAACTGCGCCTCCGTCCGTCCATCCATACCCAGGACGTTCTGGCCGAGTGCATAATAGAGGTAACATGTGGTCAATAAGACAGTACACTGTCAACATGCGGTTTACTACATGGTACAGTAAACCCGTTCTCTGGCTCGGTTCGAATCGGGTCTAAACATTTCGTTCCGAGGAGACCTCTAATATCTGTTGTAACCTCTATAGTGTATTTTTGGGTGAAATGCAATTATTATCCTAACTACTAATAGGTAAAAAAAGGAAAATAAGAAAAATCTATGCTCTCATTACGAGAGCAATAATGAAAATGTTTAAAATGACATGTTTCTAAAAACAAATTAAATCTGTTTATGTTTGACAGTTAGTTTCTAACGCTTTGCGAAATGATTGCCGTGTAGTTCTTCGATTTGCTGTAATAGTTTTTCTTCATTTAAATATTTCATATTCACTTAAAAATGAATTGACTAGACAACATTTCCGAGGTAGATTTCTAATAACTTTAAATCGTCATTAACACTAAATAATGTAAAGATCGGCTTAGAAATACTCATGTCGAAGAAACCCCAATTAAGACAACAATTTAAAATTAGTATAGCGAATTCAAAAGAATTCCTTTGAGAGGGTTTTTCTTAGTGATGAATTTCGCGAAGGACGCCCGAGAACTGTTGTTACTGGTGAAAATATTGCCGCTGTTCGAACAATGCTTGAAGATCAACGGACATCTTATGAATTTATTAGGGCGATATTGAACTTTGGATTGAGTCAAATCCAAAACATCAACAGTTATACTTGAAAAAACTTTGTTGTCGAGGTTCCACATAAACTGACTGCCGATCAAAAACGATGCATTGATTGGTGCAGAAGAGTTATGGAAAAAATCCAAGGTGGTAATTCAAATTTGGTTTGGACTATCGTTACTGGTGATCAATCTTGGACTTATTGTTATGATCCTGAAAATAAAGTCGATCGGCTCATTGGGACTTTCGGATGGAACGTAAACCTACAAAAGTCCGACGAATTCGCAGTGCTGGTAAAAGATGGTTGCTAGTTCTTTCTTTTCTAAAACGGGCCATATTGCTACTTTAGCATCAGAAGATAGACGTATTGTTACTGTCGATTGGTACGCAATGTATACTGAAAATTTTTAAAAGTTCTGAAAAACGTTCAAAAGGTAAAATAATGTTACATGATGAGAACCATCGTACCATACGGCAAAACTAACAACTGAATATCTGAGTGCCCTAAGGTCAGCACCTTGGACCCTCCCTATACAGCCCTGACCTAGCACCTTGTGGTTTTATTTCGTTTCCAAAAATTAAAGATAAAATCTTTGAAATAACCTTTCCGTCATCAGATAAAGCGGTGGAACATTATAAAAACCCGATTTCTGAAGTGTCTCAGGAAGAGTGACATTTTGAGAAACAATAAAATACTTTAAATTTTTTAAAAGTAATCGTTGATTGATTTTCTAAAACTGTTCGATGTCGCCCTCGTATTTTCTCTAACCACCTCTCTGCAAAATATTTTGTAAAAGCTTATTCTTCTATCAATTGCCTGTTAATCAACATGAATGGTTGCATAATTTTTTTATTGCGCATTTCGTTAGGGGTATAAAGAGATGGCTTCAACGCTAGTTCTAGCGGTGACAAGCGAGGCGCTATGTTATGGTTTTACTGAGCATGCGTCTTTAACGAGTAGCGACTTAATACTAAAAAGTAAGAACTAATGTGTTAAACACACTACTTTCTCGATCCACTCTTCTAAAGCTATTCCTGCATAAGCTTACTCTTCCATTTACATCTTGTTAATGGAGATAAATGTTTGCAGAAATACTTTCTTAACACATTTTGTTGTAGATACAAGATCGATAAAGTAGCCTTAAGTGTTAGTCAGATCTATAAAAAGCGGGTGCTCTGGAACGGCTTTAAAATGCCTTACGCTTTGAATGGCCCGCGTAGAAATAAACGAATAGCGACTTAGCACATGGGAAAAAGTCTGAGGTGTTTGAAATTTCTGAGAAATAACAAATAAAATCTCAGTAATGGTAAATGCAAGAGAACAATTACTTAACACAAAGGTTTTGTTTTAACAACATAAACTTTTCTGTGGAGTGAGTTTTTGTCTATCTTTTCCGGTTTACACGTTATCGAATCTTAATTACGAATGAAGAGGACTTCACAGGCTATTTGCAGGAAATACAAACCACACACTTTATATATCATGCAAATATGTAAATATATGGTATTTTAATCAAAATCGTTAGAGCCACGTTTTAGAAAATAAAAAATAACGATAAAATTTTGCATGCAAGGAGTAGTTTGAGGTGGGAAATTTCCTGGAAATCTTCGTGTAGCGTTTTTGGTATGCTTGCCAAACTTTCGTTTTTGGGTTATGCTTTTCATAGAGAAACAAACATACAGACAGAAACACAAACACTGGTACGTACGCAAAAGTATTATGCAAATGCTTACTTTGTTTTTGATTCAGCTGTATTTCCGGTGAAATCTCTATATGATTTTTTTGTGGAATACAATATTTTAAGAACGGTATCACAGCCTAAACAAACAGAACTACTAAATAAATCACAATTAATCAATGTGTTATTCATCAATCCATTTCATGTGTTATTGCATAATAAGGATATATCTATACGTTTACTTTATTATTAATGCAATTTCAAGATTATAAGGATATTTGTGCTATAATATTGTAAATAATATGTTAGTACCTTAAGTTAGCGTTAAGAAAGCTTCGGGTATATCTCTGCTAAAATGCTTCAGAAACCAAGATTCTTTGTGTAAATTCAACCCCAACAGGAGAGAAAGCTGAAGTCCCTTAGCTGAAGCTCAAACAGTTCCGAAGTTCGAACATTTTCATGATGGTTAACAAAACCAACCGTAGTTTTTGAACCAACTTCACAGCCACCCTTTTGCCGGCCCTTGTAGCTGTGGTCGCTGGAGCGTATATCCCCGGCGGAGCTGAGGGTCGCGGGTTCGAGTTTCGCCATGGGCATGCGTGTTTGTGAGTGTATGTGTTGTGTCATGCGGTAATAAGCGGTAACGAAAAAACAGTAAAAACACAGTAACATAAACAATGGATAAAACAATGGAACTTTTAAAAACATTAAAAGAAATATTAAAAAAATATATGAAAAAACTTCGACTGTAGCTTTAGGATAGGTTAAGAGAGATGACACGTTACAGAGTGACCCGATGAAATATTAGGATCCAGTTTAAACCAGAAAATATAAGCAAAGCTAAGAAAGCATTAGTATGTTAAACAGTGGCTACAAAATGTATTCAGGTATATATAAATAACAGACTAAAGAATATCACAGAGGTGATGCTTTTAGAAGAACAAAGTGCTTTCAGAAGAGGAAGGTCGTGTAGTGACAATATATTTACTGGGCGGCAAATGATAGAGAAAATAAGAGAATTTAATTTACCAACCTACCTAGCTTTCATAGATTTGGAAAAAGCATTCGATAGGGTGGAAAGTCAGAAATTGTGGGAGATCATGAAAAAAACGTGGATACCAAAATCACCTATAAATTGTTTTAAGAGTCTGTATAATAGAACTTATATAATACTTGACGTCCCCAATTACAAAGGGGAAAATATTTGAATAAACCAAGGTGTAAGACAAGGGTGTACTTTATCGCTCAATCTTTTTTAATATCTATATAGATGACGCTGTCCGAAAATGGAGAGATAGAGCACAAAAAGGAATATACATAACCAAGAATAAATATATTATCAAACTATTATATTCTGACGACATTGTATTAATTGCAAATTATGAAAATTAACTACAAAAATCAATGTATCATTTAAATACAATTGCAAAGGATTATAATTTTAAGATATCAATAAATAAAACGCAGACAATGACATTCAATGGGAAATACCCAGTAGGATGTAAAATAGCAATTGAAAATTTGGTCTTGGACCAAGTTCAGCATTTAACCTATTTAGGAAGTTATATTACTTTTAACCAGGATAAGAATATAGACATCAAATTACAGAAATATCAGAGTATCTACGGTACTATAAGCAGAACATTAAAACTCACACGAAGTTATATGGCAGTGAATCCTGTGTGATGAGAAAAGATTGTAGTCATGTTTAAGCTGCAGAAATGAAATTTCTACGAACAGTTAAACGTTGCACTAAATTAGACAGGATCCCTAATGAAGTAATTAGGCAAGAACTGAATATTTTTGCAGTGAAGGATAAAGTAGAAGAACAAAAACAAAAATGGAAAGAACATTTGGAAAGAATGGACGAAAGAAGGATTCTTAAGATAGCCTTACAATATAAACCTTTAGGAAAGAGGGACATAGGAAGGCCAGTTAAAAATGGAAATGCTGCCGGAACAGGTCGATAGGCCTAATCCTTAAAGGCAGAAGAAGAAAGCATCTGCATCTGCATCTTGGTTCAGATTCACGAGGTAGTAGAAGTATGCGATAGTTAGCTCCGCGAACTACGCATTATATTTGTGCTATAAGATACAGTTCAGTAACATTTGCTCTAAATTCCGAATGTTTAATACAATAGCTACATCCTGATATATTTGTTAATGAATTGTATAATTTCTATAAAGTGATTTGCCAGCCTAATTAACTCTCGCACAAGATAAGTTTAAGTGTGCCCGAGCTTCACATTTTAGCATTGTATCAGTGCAACACTGCTGAAGGACTGTATAGTGAACACTCAATGGTACATGATACAAATGCCAATACAATTGTTAGGTTCAGATCTACGTGTGTGTTTATTTATACTTTAAAACAGTAGCTCCCTGACTAGAGCAAACTGCTACCAACAGTATAGTTAGCCTAGGCAACAAACACAATTACACCAACTGTTAATATTAATCACATAAAAACTGACAAACCCACAGCATCTACAAGTCAGCAGAGATCCTTACCCAGATCAGCACTTGACGACAAAGACAACAAAGGCGCCAATTAACAACTTGAAGATACTCGATGTGTGACATCCATCACCGTGGGGACCATAAATCCAAAGAAACCACCATAACTTCTTATATTTACTGTAGGTAAGCAACGGAGAAAGTAATAAAAGAATTACATTTAATTTTGTACAAATTTACAAACAATACTTATATCTTGATTTCCTTTAAGGAAAACGAATTTTCTTTTGGCAAACTATAAAACGCAAACAAAATCTGTAGCTCATTAACATATCGCATGCCAAATAACGTTTTGTCACATTATTTGTTTGTAAACTATTCACTGTTCATTTATATAAACTTCCCACACTTAAACAGAATATTAGAAACGTTAATCCGCTGCTAATATACTATAATGCTAATATTACATGGATTGAATGTTTATAAATATTTGACTCTCGTGTTACCCTCTTGCTACTCAAAAATCTGCATTAATATGGTATTAAATAACAGAAACTAACATTGCAAATAGGTATAGTTATCAACTGTAAATGGTTGCTAAGATAAGCTTTTGAAATAGTAATTTGTAGAATATTAACGAAATGATAATGGACAGAGAAATGGATGTGACAGTTACAGCTCAGATTTTTCTTTCTTTCTATTTTTGTTTTGTTTTTTACCGGACCACCTGCAAACAAAGTATGTTGAAGTGCTAAAATTAAGTGCATGTTTTTGTAGTTGGTGGCTCATGTACAATGCACCATTGCAAAAAACGAGTGCATGTCACACGAGCAGTGTCCGCAGGGGGCCATGGCTGTATGTCACTGTCAGAAGCACTGAAGCTATCCTTTTAGCCGGTCGTAACATTGTCGGTCGCGAGGGAACCGCAATGGTGCCAACTTCTTGTTACTTGTAACGACTTCTCTTCCTTTTAAAACGGAACTCACAGCCACTGGGTCACATTATCAAGCAACCTATGTAGGGAGGAAAACAAGAGAAGGATACTTCAAACTACATCCGTTGCCACACTCTAGTTAATCTAATTTTATATTTATACTCCGACGTCCACTTCTGTGGAGTCATATTAGCGTTGAATCTTGTTACACATGTGTTACAGGCTGCAGCTTTCTGGTTTCTATATTGATACACCTTTATTGATATACAGGTGAAATATATGAAGCTCCCGCTCATTCATACATACACACTTATATACATATCTAAATACATACGTATACACATACATACACACATAGATACATTCATACATGCTCACATGTATACACACATACATACTCACATGCATACATAACACATACCCAAATACACACACATATATATATATATATATATTACCTGAGACAAATAGCTTGAGCTTTGTTTATGCGTGGCAAAAGTGGGAATCACACGTGTTGTGTCGATGGCTATAGGCTGTGTATTAAGTTGTTAGTCTAGTTATTAACTGTGGTGTGACGCGTGAGTACCGTAGTGCAGTGTGCTGCGTATCACAAAGTGGGTATCTCAAATAAGTTTTAAACATGGAAACCCCAACAAAGTCACCACGGAGACTTGTAAACTTCCAAAGTAGAAAAATTATTCACAAAGTTTTCCAGTTCTGCACGGAGGAAAAAAAACTGTCTAGTTTTTCCTTTGTAAAATGCAGTGGCTAGAACGGCTACAGCAGTAGGAAAAAGTGAAGTGACAGTAAAAAGCATAGCTAAAGAATTTGAAAAAGCTAGCATATCAGGTACACGAGTTACTACTCCAGGAAAACAACGGAGTCAGACAAAGAATTTTGAAATGGACGATTTTGATAGGTGCGTCGTTCGCAGAACATTTTTGGAATATGATGAGGTGTGTAAAGAAATTCCAACTGTGAAGAAGTTGTTCTATGCAGTAAAGGAGAAAATCAATATCGGTGATGGGCAGAAAACATTCTGGCGAATATTACACGAATTAGGATTAACTTTTAAAAAATGCCAGAATATGCGGCAGATTTTAGTGGAACGCCAGGATATAGTTGCTCGCAGAGCAGCCTATTTGCGAGTTCTAAGAAGTAATGAAAAGGATACCAGGAAGCCGGTTGTTTATACAGACGAAACGTCGGTACACACCCACTACACTGTGAAGAAGTGTTGGCAACATGACGATATTCCTGGAGTTTTGGTGAATAAATCTGCTGGGCAAGGAGCAATAGTGGTGCATGCTGGCGGTGAGATGGGTTTCATCAAAGGAGCAGAATTAATCTACGACTCTAAGTGTGCATCAGAAGATTACCACAGTGAGATGAACAAGACCAACTACGAAAAATGGCTCAGTGAAAGACTTATATCAAACCTCCCGCCCAGTAGCATTGTTGTACTCGATAATGCGCCTTACCACACCGTGCAGGAAAACAAAGCTCCAACGATGGCTTCTCGGAGACTTCTCGGTTTGAACTTCGAAGAGGGAGATGTTAGAAATTGTCAAAGCAAACAAACCACCTCCAATATATACCGCAGATAAGCTTTTGAAAGACCTTGGATTGCCGCTTTGTCACTGTGATCTAAACCCTATTGAACTGGTATGGAATATAATGAAACAATAGCAGAAAAAATGTGTCTTCCATTACTTTAAACGCACTTAAAGGACTAACCAGACAATATTTAAATGATATCACTGAAGAGGATTGGAAAAAACGCGCGCATCAAACTGAAGTCCATTGAACAAGAATACTGGCATCGAGATGCATTGATGGAAGAAGAAATAGAAAGAATGGTAATCAATGTGAGTTTGGATAGCAGTGATGAAGAGGAAACAAATAGTTTGGTCAGTTTTGTGGATTGCGGAGATGGCAATGGCAGTTCTACAGATACAGCAAGTGATGCAGACATAACAGCAGATTTCCATCCTTTAGATGCCAGCGCCACAGATGGAAGCTCTACAGATTCAGCAAGTGAGACGGATATGCAGGAATCGGAATCTTCACATCGGAATTAAGTTAGTCAATTTTGTTCTGCTCCTTAGCGTAGCATATTTTCTACCTTCAATGCTGTACATACTTTTGTGACATACTGGTCATCTCTCCTTCCATCTGCAGGCCAGTCGGACGGTGTAAACAGATAACAGTGCCTCCACCGCGAGGTATCTTGTTAAATGTCCCGGGAAATACATAGACACTTACATACATACATCACACATATACACATGCATATATATATATATATATATATATATATATATACATACACACATACATACATGCATACTGAAGCGATACGCTGAAGCAATAAGGATAATATATATAAAGTCTACTTGCGTATCACCTAAACAAATGTAGAAACATGTAACATATTTTTATAAGACTGTACAGAGTAGGTATGCGCCGGGAGGTAAACATACCGTTAGGGGACCGGAATGCCGACCAAACATTTCTTTTGTCTAAGGGCACACCTGTGACTTGGGGAAACAAGGCAGTCAGAAAGTTAGGGTTAAAAGCCTTAAGGAATGTGCGGAGCAAGGGTAAAGACAAGCACTCGTAATCTGGAATCCGACGCGAGCAGACGTGGACAACACCACGGGCTTTCATGTGGCTATAACTTTATTGGCTATGGTGTATTAAATATATTTGTGTGGCCGGACATTTAAATATATTTGTGTGGACGGATCGATTGCGGGAATGGTTTTAAGGAGGACAGAATAAAACAATATAAATCTCATCGGTTAACACGACACGAATTAAGAGAACCATATATATCCATGCTCTTCCGTTATTTCATTGACCTCCTTTCTTTCCCACTGCAAAACCGATACCGTACAAATATAACACCCAACGAAGTCCGTCCCAATACACATACATATACACATACATACACACATACGCACATGCATGCATACATACTCACATACATACACACAAACACATACATACACGCATATATACATACACACATGCATACATACATGACATATAATTATTTGTGACAAGTCCAACAAAATATCCAATGCTATTTTCTTGTAAGGAGGTCCACATGGTCATAAATTAAAATATAATTATTCATGTGTTCCTTTTCAGAAGGAAAAACAGGAATTTGACATTCAGGAATGACTAAGAAAATTTTTAACAAAATTGCGCTCTACTACTTTTTCCCCCGGAAAATTTAGGTATATAGCATAGCAGTTCTTAAATTCTTGAAATCAGATTTGTGCGATGGAATGGGTTCCTGTCCTTGCAGCCTATAGACGTGTTGTAAATCGCATCTGTTGAATTTTCAAAATGCATCTTTCATTGTGTGCACCACGCTGCAACTTTTGAATATAAAATTATTAATGGTTTCAAAACCATTAAAGATATAACACAACTAATGACAAATTTTGCTAGTGCAAAGCTCTTCGTACTCTCTTAGAGAACCTAGCTCCTTCTATCGCTTATAGATAGAAATAGGTGGGTAGGTTGTCTGGAAAGGGAGGCTTAGACTTAGAAAACTTTCACAGAATGGTGCCCGAAGAGAACATCTAAATAATTGCTAATGGAAATCGTTTTAAAGGGGAGATCTGAAATTTCACAGATTATGAGGAAATATGAAGATTTTAATAACACATTAAAAGTTTACCAAAACACTAAATTACAAGAAATATTTCCACGGGTGTAATAAACTCTGTAAAATTCACTGAACACTGCAAAACGTAAAAATACTTGTTCCCATAATGATAGCTTTAGAATTTCATATTTTGCCGGTCTCTGTATATAGGGAAAGGTGTTTTACTGTTGCAAAGTTATTTACTTCCCTAAAGTAATTAAGTAACACATTAAGTCCATTATCTATTTGTCATATAAAGACATTTGTTACGTCTGTTTACTATTCTCTTAATTGTACAACAAACTGAGCTTTGAACTTATAAAAACATAAGATTTGAAGTGGAAGCTGTGTAAAAAGTATTATATACGTTAACGGCTGTTTCTATGCATTGGAAATTCGTATTTGTACACAAATATTATATCATTCATATAAAATTATTTAATTCTGCACTTGACTATTTCGTATACATTTTTTCCTAGGAGCGATTTCAAATTAAATGGCATGCAGTAACAACATTAATGTTTCATATTAAAACTACTCCTTGGATCACTGGAATACGTTCGTAAGCTCTTGTTTTTGCACTGGCAGTTGTGTATAGTGCTGCTACAGCTGTCAGAGGTTAGAAGATACAAATAAGGGTTCTTTGCATGTTACAGACACACCCACAGAGAGAGGTTGTGTCCTCGCCGTTACGTGCGAGGCTCACATTTGGGAGGCATGGGTTCAATTCGACCGCCCACTCTAACTTTGGGTTTTTTCGTGGTTTTCTCTGGATGGTAAGGTGAATGCTGCGGTGGTTTCTCTTCCACCAGATTTCTTTTCCGTCGGTTCTCTTTTAGCAGTCTTTTTAGGTTTAGCAGTGTGTGACGGTGGATGCTTGCTTCAAGTAAAGAATGGACACCAGCGGGCTGCCTGGTTGTAAGGATTGCTCATCGCCTTCTCTGGGCAGCTTCAGCACTAAGCCGAGTCTTTGAGCTAGGTACTATTAAGGACTTCTGCGCATTTTGTGGTTTGTATGCCTGCGAACTGTAACCTCTTTTGATTTCTTCACTTTATCCCTTTCTCCTTGAGGATATATGTAATGACAATGAGGTGGATCAATCAGGGGGACCCAATCTCCTGAAGAGCACAGCTTAAATGTAGTAATACAACTTAATTTCTTGAAATTAACAGGGAAGACTTCGACTAAAATCAGTTTTGTTCCTTTCGAATACGTGGGTTATGCAGAATCTAATTATTTTATATACCTTTATTCATTGTTTCCCCTCCGAGTAGGGACCAAGTATATCTCAGATATACGAGACATGTCATTTCCGCTGATGACCGTGGCGACTAACTGACTTTTGCGGTCTGACAGCAGCTCTGCGACCGTAGTATAACCTCGAGGCATTGTCAAAAATCTCACACATATACTTATCCTTGCTTATTTAGAGCCACGTCACTTAATCTTCACTATATGTACTACCCTTGGCGCTTAAAGTCGGCGTTCCCAAGCTATATTCCTTGGAATAAATAACTTACACATGCCATTGGCTGCACTCTTTTGCTGCTGATCCTAGATTCAAGAAACATCTCCCCCCGCTGGATTTTATGAATCTTAGCCACGCCAAACGATGATTCCTTTCGATCATGGATTGCAAAAGGTTTTGCAATTGTAATAAAGTGTTGTTGTAAACTTTTAGCCTACGTAAATAACAATGACAGCTTCCTTGCTTCCGCTCACATCCTGAAGTCACAAGGAATTCTCAATAACACACTTTGTCACCTCCTATCATTCAACGAGGGGTATGGGTTAGGCGGTAATATCTGTGCCCCGCATTCGGGAGGTCCCAGATTCGATCCCCGGAGGCCGCCGGGTCGTCAGTCGTCAGGTGAATACTAGTGGTTTCTTACAACCCCAGAATTTCCTATCCCTACATTTCGTTCCATTATACATTTCATTCATCCAAACACCCCGTTTGGTCTATTTCAGAGTTGGAAGTGTCGGCGATGGTGTTTCGGTACAGCGCGACAGGAAAAATGATGCTCTCTGTGAACTTTCGCCGTCCCTCGGCTTCTGCTTGTAGCCGGGGTATAACTACCGCCCCTTGGGGGGCATTGGAACCTGTGTGGGACGGGGTCCGCAGTCTGCCTGTCCGACTGCCGGGGTGTCCTTACCTGGAAACTGCAGGACTCATGTCATTGCTGTGCCGTCACTCCTGATTCCGGCCGCGCGGTATCTCCCATGACCTCATCCCTCCTTCCCGGGGCGCCCCCTCGTGGAATGTCGGTACAATGAGCTGCTTCCTGGATCGGTGGCGAATCCCCTCCGTTTCACAGTCCAATCCCATCAGTTCGAACATTTAACATGAGAGTAAATACTTTTGAAGTAAACATTATAACCTTCACATTCTTTATCATTATTCAGCGTCAACAATTGCATGTTACTGGTAATAGTTTCCTTGTGGGGCGATATTATAGCCTCCGTATTAGAAGTCCAAATAAGGAAATCTTGCGAAGGAGAGTAATAATTCTGTCAGGTCACGTGCTTACACATATAAAAAATGTAAGAATAAAGTTGGGAACATTTACGAAAAGCTGAGGCTGCGGAACCAAATTATGAGACACAACCTATTTATTTTAACAAATCTACATTTCCTTGCATTAAAGTCTTTGCCTTTCTCTTAATATTACCCAGTTTCTCAAAATTGTGCAAAATTCAGTCAAAGGACTCCACAACCTATTTACAAAATATTAAAAATGTATGAACAGATTTACTCTCTGTACTGCGTACTTACAGTAAATAGAAGAAGTTGAAGAAGGTTGATTGTCTGCCTCACTGTTGGAAAGCCAATTTTGCAAAAGTAGTATCTTTGAAGGAGGAGTTGTATTATAGTTCGACTGCTGGGGAGCCGAACTTGAAGTAGTTGCAACCATGTATGGTACAAAGTTCCGGTAGCCTTCACCCCAAGTTTACTTTCAACTTTATATTTTAATGTTTCTTTAAATATTATATATATTTATGCTTCCCTCGGCTGCGCCAGTATTCTGTAGAGACGTGTTCTCTTTGCAGGTAGTGGTGCAGCTGAAGAATGTAAGCTTACACAGATTAATTAAATTAATTAAATACCGCTATACTGGAACGCCACCCCGGCCTAACTACCACCCCAGTACCGACGCATCCCCCTACCTCTGAGTTATCACATCCCCAGCGTAACCAACAACTGCGGGGTAACCACCCCGGTAGGGGTGTTACAATGCACAGGGGGTGCATTGACCCAATAAATTGTATTATTGTTTTAGTGGTAGTAAATTAGGACCCTGTGTGAGGCACGAGCAAGCACAGCAGATCTTAGAGTAGATACATCCTTTCCTGTTCAACTGGTGTTGCTTTGGCGACTTGTGTATGGTAAGTGGACCACTAGTCGTCGATGGTACAATTAACCCTCTTCACAATTCCAACTGGTTCCGACGATGATTCCGACCGTATTCCGTACAAAGCAAGGCAGACGTAGTGTAAATGCATGCGGAAGTGCTGACTCCGCTTTCCTTAGCGCGCCCGTGTTGAGGTAACCTCGTTTCTACACTTTTTGCTTGGTTACCTCATCTGATGTAATGCCCGGCGCACAACCTGGTCCGCTACAATATTTCTTTAAAACACACAATTTACTTCTACTTCTTCTGTGTCATCATATACAATATATCCGCTATTACTGCTTTGAATCTCCATTTCTACTATCTCTGTCACGTAGCAGGTAGGGAGGGTATTTTAGTCTAACATAAAACTCAATATACCGAGATTTCAACGGAAATACATGCTTTGTGTCCCCTGAATAAAGAAAACGTTTTTAGAAAAAAGGTCAGTGTGCGTGTGTGTGTGTGTGTGTGTGTGTGTGTGTGTGTGTGTGAGAACAGCTTAACTCAAAACCAAAGGTCGGATAGATAGCAAACGTGTATTAAGTTCAGTATCTTCAAAATATGTATCATGAAGATTTTTAAGAAAATCCCCCATCCTAGGCCAACCTTTACATGAAAAATTTTTGGAAATTACTGATTTTTCGAAAAATGACTAACGATTTTGATCAAAATAACATAATTGGATATTTAAATGAGAAACAAAATGTATTTTTTTAATTTTACGGGAATAGCGTGTGAAGTACTCTGCATTTTTTAAACATTTTGTATAATCTTGTATAAGTGCACTATAAAAACGAAAGAAAGAAAAATAAGAAAAAACAGAATTTAAACCAAATACTTTATTTTTCTTTCTTTTTGCATAGGTGACTTCCAAAGTAACCTTTATGCAGATTCAGATTTTCTTTAAAAGTGCTGTCGATTTTTAGTTGTTTCTCGCAATTGCGCTGAAAGTGGATGAAATTTTAACGCCAGCGTATAGCGTCCATTTCTCAAACATTTAACTATCGCTGTTCCCTTAGTATCTATAACGAAATGTGTAACGTGGCTATTTCTGCAAAGCTTTATGGGATTAAAATGAGATAGAAAAATAAGGTTTCGTAAGAATAGTTTATGTATCCTGTAATAAAAATAGAAACATACAAAGTAATGTGAATGTAAAATATAAAGATTTATTTTTAATTTGGAGTGTTTCCACTCTTCAGTTGTTTATCGTGATGTTATGGAAACAGTACGATATGTCAAGTCCAGCATATTGGGGCATATGGCTACTGCTTTCTGTATCCACCTTGTACGTAAAAGTTGGTATAAAAGTAAGGTTTCGTAGGTTGAGCTTGTAGTAATTTTATATATATATATATACATACATACATACATACATTAATTGGTGGAGAAAATGATGTGAGTGCAATACATAAGATTTTCCCATGTTAGTATCTAAAATGTTTTTTTTTAACCAGAATCCTTAGGAACCCTTCTATTTTTGAGAAGATAGAAAATAACGGGAAAATATTCCATGAGAGTTTGGGTGAGGAAATTTATGACAAGATTCACATTTTTGTTTGCTGCTATTCTGTTCACCCACACAGATGCACTCGTCGTCTTTGCCTCGGGTAGTCCACAAGGGACTTTAACGTCAGTATTATTAAAATGAAGAAATGTTCATTGAAATTAAAAATAGAAAAACAGTGAAACAGCTTTGATTACACTAGTCTGCATGATATGGGATGACTGAAAACTAATACGTGATTCTGATTATCTTTTTATGTTGATTTCAGGACTACTTTTGGTTGTTTTCTATCGCGTACAGTTTTTTTCAGAATTTCACTTCAAAAATATAGAGATATATTTTATATGCCTCTACGCATAAAATTGGGCTTGATGAAAAAAATTGTAAAATTTCAAAACATTACTTCTTATTTTGTGTAAAAACCTGACGTGATACAAAAAGGAAGTTATTTTTGGAATCAGCATAAAAATTTGATTCAAGAAGACCTACTTTTAAGAAATCATCTGACAAAAAGTTCGAAAATGCAGACTAGTGTTACTGTTTGTTATATATATGAATAAGAATTATTAGATTAAGGAGCTTGTTTCAAAGGAATAGTTTAACTTCTGCCTCACAGAAGAGTTTTTGTAACACTGTCAAAATTTGTCAATATAATATGTAATGCTCATGGAATATAATGCTCATAAAAGTCATATAAAGTTATAACCGCTATCTTAGATCAAGTTTGTGTTTACGAATTTTTCAAGGTACATTTAGGTCCCTTAGAATCATGCAAGAGGAGCATGTCACCTTTTATGCATATGGTATCCTGCCCACATGGAGAACTACTACGCAAATCTCGCCATCACAAATCCAGCTCTATAATTGCCGACAAACTGCAAACCAACCCCATAAAGTCCTCAAAAAGGTCCACAATCTGGAAAATAAGGGTAGAACAAGACGAATTGACAGTACTGCAATTCCAGAACACAACATAACAGAATTTATCATCGACCCTATCGTTATATTTTACAAGCTTAAAGGACAACAAGAAAAAATCGACTAATGAAAAGGGATATTAACACATCTACAATTCCATACTTCAAGGCAAATTATAGTCTCAGCAATGTCGAAGTAAGTGGTCTGATGGTCGGATCTCAGGGAACCGTACTTTTACATTTTTTTAATAACTAAAAAGTTTGGACTGAACAAGGACAAAATAGAATCAATTCTAATATAGGTAATAATAGGCTTATCGCATTTCTCCGAAGTCATGTGTATAATAATAGTTTTTAAAATTTTTGTGTTTAGTACTCCATTGCTATAAGTTATATAGCTCATTGTAACGACCGTTAGTGCGATTCAAGCTGGGAAGCTGCATCATAAAATAGCGTATTGGAAGAAACCGAGTAACGGGGACATCACTTTGCTGTTTAGTCTTTCCGGAGAGTATATCTTATTGGCCATGTAAGTGGGTCAGGGAGATCAATCTCTCAATCGTCCGCTAGCGCGTAGAAGATACACACCTACGTTAAACTTGGGTCTCGAAACCCGACCTAACACACTAATATTTTACCTAGTGCCACAGGTCCTGCCAGAATTATCTCAGGTAAGTCTTGGTGATGGATGCACGCCGGGGCCCATCAGTGTGCTCTGAAACCTAAAACGCCTAATAAAATGTCCTAACCGCTAGTTAGTTTTTATAGAATCTGACGCAGTCTGTATTTGACACAGCTAGTTTCCCAATGGCAACCCTCAACCCAGTACCGACTGCTCCTTACCTCTGAGACTACCATCATTCTGTTGTTAGCAACCCCTGTGTTTTCCACCCCAAAGGTCCCTAGAATATGTAGTATTCTATTATGATCCAAAAGCCCTTTATACCTTTTGGATTTCTTTTTGACTATCATATTAATTGAAAAAAAGTTTTCTACTGTCGACATTAAATTCTCATCCTTTATGATACTTTTGCTTCATAGAATTCGTTTATAATTTGTCTGCTTTACTTTATCCTTAATGGTAGCTCGTAATTACGGTGAGTTGTTATTGTTTCAATAAATAAGTAAATTAGGTTTATTATTATTATTGTTATTATTATTAGTTGCGCTTCTGTTTCAATATTAACTATACACTGCAAATGCAGTTAATGTACATCTATCATCAACGACGAGGTAGCCATTTATAAGTCTATAATTATACGATTCAGTTTATAAATAAAATGAAAAAGGCAAGTTCTTTTTACCACAGTAACTTCTTGTAGGGGGACATACACCCAATAGGGCAAGCAATAACGGGAAATTATAAATCAATAATTAAGATAGGAATGTATAATAATGTAATAAAACACTGTAGGATAACTTGTACCATAAAAGTAGGCAGATGTAAGAAACATTGTAATTAGCTAGGAAGCGAACTAACAGCAGGGTTAAACGTCCACTAACATACGGCGCGCTAACGACCACAGGGTTAGGCAGAATTGCGTCGAGCTCAGAGAGAGGCCAGAATAGAACCAAGGCCGGAGATAGAGACACAATTTCTGGAAAGTCAAGGGAGTTGGATAAGAAATCTGCAACCAGAAAGAGAAACAGGAGTTGCGGGTGAGATAGAGTGGGTTTCACCAAAGGAGCCAGATAGAAACTTGACTTCAAAAAGTGCACAATTTGTTTCTCATAGTACGCCAAGTAAATAACCATTCGAAATATAGATTAGGTAAAAAGGCGCGAAACTTACCGTCATAGCAGCAAGTTATAAAAGGAAGATTCGCCCCAGATTCAACTCTTCCATATTCTCTCAGGTGAGCTATTTGGTGACAGAAACTGCAACGCGTGTGCGCATTGGGTGGGAGATAGCGTGCCACATAGATATTAGGTATACTGCAACATTCAAGGTAGCGGAAGATGTACAGTACAGTTTATGGATTACTTAATTATCATTCAAAGGGGAGCAGTTGGTAGCCGCTTCGATAATTTGTTGTGTTAAAACAACTCAAATCGTTAAAGGAATAGAGTTTATTAATTGCCTTCACCCACAGTATTCTGAGATACAGATAGCTAGGAATAGGAATTTATTCACAGCTCACCACTGGCAGCCGAGGCAGAGAATTTCTGAGAACTTCAACCTAAAATTCATCACCAAGATGAGATATCATGCGCAAATGTGCTGCACTACAACCCCACTCGCTACATACTTTAGCATCAGCTAAATCTGAAACCTAAGGAAAGAATGGAACCAGAAGATTTTAATGAATATACAAATAAAAAGTACAAAGCAATTATATATTCGTGAATTTAATGTAACGGATTGTTTAATCGCAGTAAAGTAATTGATTTTTTGTACAGTTTGATTGTTATCTCGATATTTGTGAATAAATGCAATGTGTCTAGCTCCTATCTTTGCTTTAAACCGCTTCAATGGCCTATCTAACTGTATTAGTGGCTATTAACCCTATGGTAAAGTTGTGGAGACGCTTGTTGGTCGTATTAAAAAGCAACAGAGCCGATGTTAAACCACGAGCGGAGTACTCTCGTGTATTAGTAGCGCTGCTATTATTGGTATACAAAGCAGTGAAGACGTGCGGTAAAAGCGACCACAAAGTGAACGTTCTCTCGAGAGAAGAACCGCAAATGGAACATTCGGCAGGAGGCTTTTGACGTAGTAACAGATGTAGAGTGGAGCGACCCTCCTCTGAATTCACTCCGGGAGTAATGACTGCCAAGTTACAGAGACACTCCATTGGTTCCTGCTGTTTCACTACCGCCATACAACAAACTGCTCTTAATAACGGGAACAGCAGGCCTTCCAATCTCCGTTTTAGTGGATTGTCGTGTTGCGCTGTGATGTTTCATTTTAAAATCTAATGGCGTAATCGTTCATACGCTCTCCCTATCCACTACCATCCACTTCATACAGATTCTATACGCCTGATAAAATGCTTATCGTCCTATACACCTCTTCTTTCTCATCACCAAGCATAGGAATTTCTAACATTAAAGCAAGGGCTGAAGGAAATAAGGTTGAACTGTGGCTGGATGACAGGCAGGGAAGTCGCACGTAACAAACCACCCGCACCCCTCGTACAGTCATTGGCATTTAATGACAACGCTCGGATCGCTTTTTATTTCCCTGTCAGTGACCTTTGATCTGTGATGTTTTGTATTCTTTGTAGCGATAATGGTTTGAGTGTAGATAAGTTGAAGCCAACGGCTTAACAACTTCTATGATATTCACAGGAAACCATGAAATGCTGAGAGGCAAACCAACCAACACTTAATACTTTCTGCTGAAAATGTCGAACAATTTAAATCAAGAAGTGCAAGTATTGGGATTTGCTTGTCCATTTTAAATTTTTATTTGACAGAAATTGTGTATTTTAACGAGTTATGCATTTTTGATTAATATGAATTTCTCTATCAATTAATTTCCCAGTTATATGGTTTTCAATGAAAACGAAGAGGACGGTCCACAATATACATTTATTTGCAATGTGAAACTCCCAGACGCACGAAGTTTTAGATAAAGTTATTACGGCGTTTTGGGAGTTTAACACTAAGGATACTTTTTTCCATTTAAAGGTGTTTTTGGGTTCAGGAATATTCATGAAAGTCTTCCTACTATATCCCATTTTAATGGTATTTTAGTCAAAATGTCTACAGCCATTTTTGAGAAATAAAAAGCAACCTTATATTTTTTCTTATAAAGAGTATTTTGGGGTGGGATAGGGGGGCTTTTGTTAAAAATCATCTTGTCGCATTCTTTGAAGATGCTGTACCTAAATACCAAGTTTGGTATTCAACCGACTTTTTCGTCTTTGAGTTATACTGTTCACGGAAAGACACATGGACGGACACACGCGTGTGTGCGGTCTATTTTTCTAAACAGTCCTTTTTGGGATTCTGTGAAACGCCCCAGTGAAATCTCGGCATCGAATTATTGGATGGAATGCAATACTTCCTCTACTTCCTGTATTAGAAAAAGTAAAAAACCACACATTAAATTAAACAAATGAAGTGTACATTTCTTTACAGAAAATTATTGCTTGTACCGTGTCTCTTATAAATTCTGAACCGGGTTTGATTTCTAAGCTTTTAACGAGTGCTGCTGGATTAGGTTTAGAATACCATACTGATGTTATTTTTCTGCTCCATCATGAAGAAAACATCCCATAGTAAGCAATATATCAATAGTGCAATTGTTATTATAGTTAATTTGTTTCAATTCAGTTATTATTCATTATATAAAACTAAGTAAATGTATTCAAAAGTTATATACATTTGCACCTTATTGAAAATTGTGTATTATACAGAATATTGCGACAATTATTGTTTGTAGTAAAGTAAAGAGGAAATACGGTATCATAGTTGTCTTGTACTATTACCTATATATATATATATATATTGTCAATATATATGTCAATAATATGTCAATAATATGTGTATTTATATTTATGTTTGCGTCCGAATACACAATTCTGATTTTGACGGAGCTCATTTGAATATAAATACTAACAGTTCTAGTACTTCCAGAATAAACTGTAGATATATCATTTGTGGGTGTTATTAATTAGTTATGGCCATATGTTATACCACCTTATTAATTTTAATACGTTGTCCAAAAAAACCTTCTCTGGCCGCAGTCACTCATATTTTAGCTTTCTGTAGTCCTTGATAATATGCTGGGTAGCGGTGGAGCACTTCTCTTATTCAGGTAGTGCGTGATAGGAAGTGGTGGTAAATGATACAAATAACTACATCGACATGCAGTGTTACGGAAAGTACTTTATAGCTTTGTAGTTGCAATACGAACACTAAGTAAACAGAATACATCATGCGAACTGCTTGCATGGACAAAGGTTACATATAAATCTTAACACCTGGCGACCCACACAGATTCTTAATAAAATCATAATTAATAAAGATCTGGTACTTGCAACCAACTACCGTTTCAAAATAAACAAATTCTAAGATAGGCATAGAGCCTAAGGTGGAACAAACACTTCAAAATCACAGGTGGGAAAAGAAAAGAGTTACATCAGGATCATAAAAGAACACAACATGAAAACTGTATTGTTTCCATGAAGATTAATACAGAATTTCCGTAGATTAGAATCGAAGAGGGAGAAACGGACTCAATAAGCCCTACTCGGTAGGATGTTTTGATTTGAAGCAGAACTGTTTCCTTATCAAATATCTGACTATTCTGCGAGGGAAGCTGAAAACACAGGAAGCAGAGAAAACACGCAGAAATGGGTCAAGCGTTCCCAGAGGATGCATTTGAGGAAAGTTTATCTTGCGCACCGAAATGGTAGCTTTCTCTTCTAAATAAAGTTAAATATTTACCGCGAAGTGGTTCCGTAGGAGACATTCGTCAACATTTCCCGTCAGTCAGTCTATGGGCCCACGAGGTTCTTGCTTGGCCCAGATATGGAAATGGCGCTATAGCACCACGGTTTGATCCGTCTTCTTCCACAGTTACATACATTATTTGTGTTTCTTTCTTTCTCTGCCCCATTGCGTACAATTTACTGACTTTTATTACTTTCTTATTAAATAGAATGAAATTTCACAATGTATATTAGGTATAATCATGTACATAATAATGTATAAAATGCATAATAGGTGATAATTAAAAGGGAGGAGTGCAAATGTGATAATTGTGACTAACTGATCACTTTTACCGAAGAAGGATCTTCTGAGATCTAGTATATACCAGATGAAATAAAGCATCAAATAACATCTTTGCAGCGAGGGTCGCAATGTATGTACATAGCTCTTTTTGTATACAGGTGTATTTCAATTTACGCCTCATAAAAATATCGGCAACATGCTTGATTGCAGTTCAATTTATCTTTTAGGGTTAGGGGATTATTTCTATATATATTTGCAGTAAGTAGAATGGAGGAATATAAGATTATTGATTACCGTTACTTTATGCTTCAACGTGTAGTGGCAGCCATTAATGTACTCATGTTAGTATGTACAGATCAGTCGCACCAATATAGAAAGTGTTTGTATTATTACTGAGCTTCGTTTTAGTTTAGAAACGCAGAAAACAGCCAATTTCCAAAGTATTAAATATTTTCTCATTCAATTAAAAGTTTCGCAAAACATAAAAGAAATTTAGTTGCATAGTATTATTAATTTGTAATATACTTATTTTTAAAACACAAATTCCTTTAAAAATAGGCATAATAACATTTTAGAACTCTTATGTAACAGAGGTGCCCATATTACCGTCTTAGCTTTATAATAATGCAAGTTTTGTGGTAGCAAGCTACAAGATTTATTTATTGCAGTTTCCTAACATGGCAAAAGTGTGTGTGTGCGTGTGTTTTAATAGTTTTTATGTCATTCTTATTACATACGGCACTACAGGCGTGAACGCAAATGATACATGAAATGAAATTATAATTGGAGAAAAAAATGGGAAGGGAACTCTCCAGGCCTAAGTTTAGGCTACCACCCCAGCACTGGCAAGTCCTGAGGATTCAGGAAAATCTGGGAAAAAATCTCAGGCATAGGTACGACAGTGCTGGTGGGTTTTGAATCGCAGACTTTTCGTTCACGAGTCCAAGTCTTAACGACTTCGCCTATCGATATTTTGTGTGTGTGTGTGTGACTTCAGAGGACGCCAAGCATAATTTTTCGGAAAACTCTCCCCAAAGTAACTAATCCGCTGTTCGGAACGTTTTTCATTATTTTTAGTTTCTCAAATATGACTATATTAGAATGCGTTCATTAGAATGGCATGAGTCTGAGAAAAGTTCAAATAAAATGCACATTTCTGTAAAGTAGCGTAAACCTCTTTTAATTAAGCGCTTTCATAGTTTGAGGAAAATATATTAAAATGCAAATATCAGTTTTCTTGAGCGCATGTTTGGGCATATTTATTAGCTATGTTTTTGTCTTAGCTTTCTGTGTACTAGAAGTTAATTGGTAATTTAATATTTTATGAAGACAATAGTGATTCATAATGAAACCGTTGATATGCCGCCCAGTTCCATTGTATGAGTGACAGATCTGACTTCTATTCTGGAGGACTCGAGTTGAAATCTCGCTTGGGACAACTTGATTAGATTAGTTTTCTGAAACTTTTCGTTATTCTGAGATCAACATCGCCAAACTCTAAGCTCTATGAACCCTGGGATAATCTGAGCATCAATTTCATCCGTTTTCACTCTCGAAAACATACGTATGACGGCCATTTTATGTTTGCGTTCCAATTTTGTATGGCATAATTTTCGTCAATTACAATAAATTGGTCGAAATGGGGTTATTACACTTGACATTCAATTCTGTCCATGTTGTCACATCGGGTTTCCAATTGTCCGTGATTGATAAACGGACTTTATGAAAGCAAGTTCCTTCCCTTGAATGGAATTGAATGTAAGGTAACTTAAACGAATAATAACATGGCATAGGCATTACTGATGCTGATGGAATAGTCATAGAAATACCACTGGTAGATTCGTTTCCGAGAGTGATGTTGGGGTACTTAGTGGTGGTATCACTGTGGATAACAGCAGAAACTATTTTATAGCATCCAGATTTCATTGACTTGCGTTGAACTTGTAATACATTACCATGAAAATTATTTATTTCGATTATAAATCAGTACTTACTGCTGTATTAAATAGTACATAATTTTTTTCAGTAATAGGAGTATCTTATTAGTGATCTTTAATCCAACAAGGGAATGATGTTTTTATTAATTTTAAGATAATGTTATGAAACGTACCTTAAAATAGTAATTACGTATGAACTATTTAATTACCAGTAAATGTCGCCAATTACACTGTTGAGCAAATGAATGGAAATTTTCATAGGGCTATAATATTTCGTATATGCTATCATATACAATCCATGTGCTATTATTCAGTATATATAAATTATTGTGGTGAATGATAAATATAATCCACCGTTTTGAAAACAGATGAAACTGCGTTGCAGCATTTACATTTCCTGAAGTACTCAGCACCAAAGTTTTATCTGTGAGGCACGGTGCGTTGTTCGTTTGTCTGTGGACGAGACATGTCATCTATTGATGCAGGAAGAAAATCTGGGAGCTCCTATGTCCAAAGCAAATATATTTTTTTCTAGTAAAACACATAGCAACGAAACCCTAGTTTAAGAAATAGGCAGTTTGTTCGAAGGCAAGCTTAGTCTTTTCTTGTCTGAGAATAGATCTTCTAGTGCAAATGCAAACCAAAGGAAGCTACACCAACATTCAGACCTGAGCACAGCACGGACTAGTTGTTTCAGTCAATAAAGCTAAAGAGATCTGCTGCTATATGGAGATAGAGCTTGTAGTGGATTGTTTATTTCGTCCAGAGTTGTGATTAATTGCAAGATATCACAATGCTGTGACACAAAGATAAATAGCCTCAAGCGAAGTGAGATTGATAAATACCCTCACAGATTTGCATGGCTTAAATCAAATGCTGAGTACTTCCGATAACATAATTAGTGTGTTGTGCTTGTTTCATTAGATAAAAAGTGAAGTATTTGAGTCTCTCCTTATTTTCTCTGTTGCCGTTCTTTTCAATTATAAGTAACCTAAGTTCTCTATACTATCCAGGATTTGGACCTAATACGTTTATAACTGGCGCAACAGTTCTAGACATGTGAAAATCTTAATGACAGGTATGATGCGAGTTACTTACCAGATCAGGGGTCTGCCGGTCGTCTGCATGCTGCAGGAGTGCCTGGGACAGTCATTGTAAAATATACTCACACCGGTTATGCACTGCACTACACTGCGCTGCAATGATAAACTTAGTTATATACAGTATATTTAAATCCACGCTGTAAAAAGTGCTTAAGATAAAAACACTGTCAATCATCTACCTCCAATTCTTCCTCACCTGACAGCCCTTCCTCATCTGCGGAATCACTCATATCATTGCCGTCATCACTGCTGTCGCTACTTTCTGCACCATTATCCTGGATGAGAATTCTTTCTATTTGATTTTCTACAATTCCATCTTTTTCGAAATAATGATTCTCAATTTGTTCCACAGGTCGACATACATTTTCCCATTCTGGTCTTCCAATTTCAGCAAATCGCTGGCGACATAACTGTTCCACATCTTTTAATTTAAAAGTGATATTTCTGCATACCACCCATTTTTTGACTTCAGCCCAGATTAATTCTATTGGGTTTAGATCTGGGTGATATGGTGGCAGTCTAAGCACATCATGGCCATGTTGTATTAATATCTGGTCAAGTATGTAGGACTTCTGAAGCGGTCTGTTGGCTTTAATTAAGTTATATAGCTTTGTTTTACTCATGCTTTCATGAAAAGCTATATTATGCCTAAGTAACCAAGCTCTCGTTTCTTGTTTCAAGGAATTTCAGGTAGGTGGTTTATCAATTTGTGTGTTATGGTAAGAAGCATTGTCGATAACCAGAACAGACCCAGCAGGTATAAGGTATCAACATGGTGTTGATCCACTTCATGTAATTTTCTGTATTCATTTCTTGATGAAAATCTCCTGGTTTTTGTTGTGACTTGTAAATGAGAAGAGCATTTGGAACGAAGCCAATTTTTCCACCAGCATGAACAATGATAAGTCTTTGCCCTTTGGCAACAGGTGCCCGCAAACCTAATTCTCTATCGTCACTCCAACTTTTAGGTGTTGTATGATTGCTGTGTATGTATGATTCGTCTTCATATACTATAGTTCGACCCTCTGATTTGTACCTCCGGAGAAGAGTAAGGTACTCTTCCCGCTGAGATCGTATGTCATGCTTTTCTATTAGAACTCTTCTATTTGATTTGGTTTTCTTCCACTTGAACCCTAAATCTTTTATAACTTTTCTGAAACTTGTAACACCACCTTGAAAATTTATGCTGTCTTTCAGCTTGATGAGCAATCTGCTTATTGTTGGCACAGTTTTTTCTTCCACGTAGAAATTGTGAATCGTGCGCCGAATGACGCATTTGTCGAAATCGTCTATTTCTGTAACACGTTTAGGAACCTTGTGTCTTCCCAGGTATGTCCAATGGTACTCCTTCATCCATGAGTTTTTTCTTAACTTTGAGACCTCTGGAAACGGAACTCGGTGAAACACCAGTTGTTTTGGCTACTCTTTCTTTCACTTTCTTAAGGCTTTTGTGGAACTCGAATGAGCAAATATTTTCTTCCTTCATCTCTGCTTCTTGCTTCATGAAGCCGAGGACATTTGCAATTATTTCCCTGCTTTGACTATGTGATACCTTACCACTTAACTTTGAAAATGTAGGAGCCATGGTTATAAATATCACAAATAAACACTATTTAGGCACTGCTCTCTTTGAAATTACAACCAGATGCAGACACTTTCTATGCAGACTGTATGTGTTACGCACTGTGAGTAAGCAAAGGTATTATATCGCTTTAGTTGATTAAGCTAAACATAAACCATTCATAGGCTCGGCAGCTGGGGTGGCAGTCAAGGTCACGATTCCAGAAGTTTTGCGCCAGTTATAGCACAGGATTTTTATTAAACAAATTTCTCTATCTTGAGGAACGACAAATAAAATAAGTTAAGTATACCAAATTCATGAAAGTGTTAGACTATTTAATGTTGTGAAATCACCAGAAAATGCACCAATGACATGAAGGAAAATCTTGAATTTAGTTCAATCACAGCCGGATATCGCAGTGAAATTAAAATCTTTTAACTTTGTTGACGTGCATTTACCTTCTGCTCCAGTCTCAAATTAATCCACTTCGTCTGTTGCATACACAATCATTATCTTCTAAGCCAAGTTTAGGAAATCATATTTACACAAGTATTTTATTAGTTACTTATTTTATTTGTACTCACTATGTTCGTGAATGTGTTGGAAATCACAGACCTTATTGTGATAATCACCACCTCGAAGCTTAAAATTAATACGTGATATTCTTTTCCTTAAAGTTTATTTGCTTTATTATCATTGTCTCCGCTTCAGTTTAACTATATTCATGCATTTTACTGTTAATTCCGCAAATGTACGCTGTTATAATCTAAAAAGCTCATTTTAGTGCGTGTGTGTATGTGTGTGCACGCGCATGTGTGCGTGAGTAAGGTGAAATAGTTAAATGACTGTCTTGATGATAATAAGTATACGTTTTAAAAATATTAAGAAACAAAAATGACACTTTTTCATTGTAATTATCTCACAAACTGCAACTCATGATAGATGATAAGTTTCCTTTGGCAACTTAATTTCGCTTTGAAACAAATATTTATGGTCATAAGATTAATATTTCTCGATTTTTGATATCGTAACGATTATCATATGAACAAAAAATCATCAAGCTCTATTAAATTGTCTAAATCTACGAACACTCGTGTTACGAAAGATAACGTAATTTATTTTTACATCGTCTGGAGGATCCTATGTAAGGCAAATGAAGAAGGAAAACGATAGGTTGTTTTGAGAGTTTATGCTTTAATACGGAGGGTTGTTCACGATTAATGGTAACAATATCAGACGAGCACAATAGCTCCGCGCTGAAACATTTGGAACGGAATAAAAGTTCAGCAGTATGAGTGTATCATTGTGTTTTCTCAGTTGTGTGCTCTTGTTCTCGCTGCATCAAATGCCGTCAAAAATAGAACCATTCTGATAACGATACATTATTTCCCTTTCCGATGAAAAATACTCGTATTCTAAGATTATTAAGAGTGCAAGAGGAGTGGTTTTACCATATCCAAGATCTTCTGTGCACTCAACAGAAAAGGTAAGGACACATCAGGACTTCTTCCAAAGGGCAAGAAATCCACGACTGGCCACCAGTCGCACTCGAGATAATTTGGAAGGCCCATGCCTCTGGACCAAATCCTGCTACTCAGAGGACCATTGCACCGTAATTAGGGATTTCTGTTACTATTGCGAACACCATAATCAACCAGGATTTGAATCTAGAAAAGTGTCATAAAACCCGGGGATAAAAGCTGTTGCCTAAACACATTGCAGAACGTGTCACTAACAGCAGAAAGCTGTACGAACGATACCTAGCTGGTGAAAAGTGGATGTTTGTTGTCTTTTTAGATGAGGCATGTGTTTATCCAAGTGACTGCAACAAACCCTGGGCTAATTACCGACCAAGGGAAGAAAAAAAATCTGATGTGTTACATTCACATGACTTTCTCTACTCTTGTACAAACTATTTATATAAACGCTTATTCTCCATATGCTGCATGTTAATCTAGATAAACATTTGCATACTCTTATCTTATTGCTAATTTTCTTGTAGATGTAATGGGAATATATATTTACAAGGGCAATATAGAAATGCAGTAGCCTTTAAGCACATACATATCTCTTAATAGCTGGTTGCTAGGTGCAGCACCATTCCCTTTCCCACAGATTAATACTCTTTGCATATCCAAGACAAAAAATGAATAACGAATTCCCATTTGAGAAAAGTATTGAAAAATTTAAGGGAATAACAAGCAATATCTCGAAAATGGTTCACTCAACAAAAAAAATGTATATGACATAAATTGTGTAATTTAACACGATCCACATTTTTTGTGTAGTAAAATTTTGTCTATCTCTTATGGTTTACCAGTTATGCAAAAGTAGTTCACAATGAAGAATACTTTTGGAGACATTCCCAGGAAATTCAAGATATACATTTTATTTGTCATAAAATATCTTAAACATATAATATTTTAATCAAAATCGTTAGAGCCATTTTTGAGAAAATTAAAATTTTCGAAAAATCTTCCATGTAAAGGGTAATCTGGGGTGGCAGGATTTTCTTGAAAACCTTCGTGTCGCATCCTTGGAAGATACTGAACCTAAATACCAAGTTTGGTGTTTATCCGACTGTTCCCTTCTGAGTTATGCTGTTCACAGATAGACACACACACACACACACACAGACAGACAGACACGCAGACACACACACGGACATGTTTCCAAAAATGCTTTTTTTGGATTCAGGGGGTCTCAAAACATGTATTTCCGGTGAAATCTCGGTATCGAATTTTTGGGTGGAATACAATACTTCCCCTACTTACTATACGTAGTAGAGAAAGTAAAAATTGAAAGTTGTTATAAGGAAACAAATGGAAATTTCTCCAATAGTTTCATGGTAATAGCAAGGTACAGTTACAATGGCAAATTAACCATTCGTCGTGTACATAAAAATATGAAAACCAATTCGGCATATTATCAAATGAACGTTCTGATACGAATTTTCCGTACACAAATCCGTGTTATCTATGGTGCAGATATAAATAAAGTGTGGTTGCATCAGGATAAGGCATCAAGTCATACGTCTGCATCAACCTACAAATTTTCGGAGAACATAAAGAAATGGCAACACATTCCATTTTTTCAGCGACATCCACGTTAAGTCATTTGATGCATCACTTGATGGAGTTTCAGGCATTTGGGTTACTGAAAAGAGCCCTTGGAAGCAGACGGCCTCGAAATTTGGATAGTCTCTGGAAAACCGCCAGGAGGAGTGGAATAACCTGGACATCCATGTATTTCGCAGCAGTTTGTTCCAGTGGAAGCTGTGCTGGAGATTGATAGATCAAGCTAAAGGCAGCAAGGTAAAACATTACTGCTGGTGGAGGAGACGTGGTTTTTCATTAGGTAAGGGGGGTCTTAAGTTTGTTGCCATAGATTGTGAACAACAATAAAATCTGCTGAATTGATTTAAATTATGGATCTTGCGATATATGAGGTGACAAAATGATAAATTTAATCCAAAAGCATCAAAAGTTTTAAAAAATAAAAATTGCTTTGTGTATATATATATATATATAGAGAGAGAGAGAGAGAGAAAGAGAGAGAGAGTGAGAGAGTGAGTCGTAAATAATTATTTAATTTGTGTATACTAATTATAAATTTATAAGTTAATAGGTTGAAGCAGAAAAGTATTGCATTACTTATCCTTGCTTTTGAGATACACGATAGCCTTAGAAGGAATTTCCCACTAAAATAAAGTTTGATCTTTCCAAAAATTTTCCATTATTTATTTAAAACAAGCTGTGCTGTCTGACTTTATGCGGGTGACCTTTTAGAACTTCAATAACCCCCTTATTCCTTTCAACACCTGCTGAACTATTTACTCTGACAATGTCAAATACTGTGAAAAGTCCCAATTATATTCGTTACAGCTCTGTTTAATACTAATGTAACTGAGTAGTCACACTCTGAGATACTTTCGTACATAAAAATAGTTAAATGGTCAACACATTTCCGTTCATACATATTATATATTAGATTCTCATAAATCAACAACTGTTCTGTTAATTTACAAGCTACAAAAATATATTCCACAAAAAGCAGTTCCTAAATGAAATGTTAACTTTAAACAAGGACAAAAAGTTCTACAAGCGAAAACAAATAGCAGAATAAATTCATTACGTAACAAGCATTCAAATGACAAAAATTCTCTAGTGCAAAAAGTCAGCAACAGTAACTTTTCCTACTCAAAGCGTAAACTTCAAAACTGTAGGAACATTACTACGTTTCAATATAGGCAAAATATTTTCAATAATGTAATTAAATTACATTATATCGGTTAGACGAAATAAAACATTTAATCCGGTGAGGATGACAGCGGAAATGTCATCACACAAGAACCAATTCATGGAGTTTTGCTGTTGATCGGGAATCACCTGATGACCTACATATGTTGGCCCACATCATCGATTAAACTCTTAGCTTCTTCAAACCAAAAACCCATTGTTTCCACTGCAAAAACAACAAATAGGGAAATAGTAATTGGAAAAGGAATATAATGCAGAAATTCAGGCTACAGTAATCATATGCTTTCATTTAACGAAATATATATCTATAAGTATCTGTAAAGCTATAGTCGCTTCTATATTACCCAGATTATACCGACATAGAATTACCTTAATGGACAAGCCTTTGAAATAGGATCGCGGAATTAGCGTCTCTGTGGACACGTGACGAAGCAAGATGGCCTGGCTGCAGGGATGAGACCTAGAAGGCTAGCTGTCCGCCTTTTTATACGAGAGCCACAGTTAGAGTGGACGATCAGTCTAATGCCATCTGCACGGCACGAAGCAGAAGATAGAGTTACTATGCACTAGGGTCTTGTGGACATGACGAAGCGAGTGGTTACAGGGATGAGTCCTAGAAGGCTAACTGTCCGTGACACTTTGATCTAAAGTTATTCACTAACAAATCCGTTGCGATATGACCCTGTAGTTAAAGCGACGTAAAATAAAGTAATAAAAATATATTTCAAAATATAGCAAACGCAGAACACTGATATGGTTAATAGCTATAACATTTTTTATCTTCTTTTAAGTTTGGCACTCAAAAATGTATTAAATATACAGTGTTTTCCATTTAAATTTAGAAATTTGTGTCACTTTCGATAATTCTAAAGGGAAACAAAATTTACTATGTTATTTTTAATTCTGAATATTTAGTTATCTCTATAAACCAGCTTTCATATAAATCAAACTGTGCTTTGAAATGTGTAAGGAATGTTTAAGCGATATAAACATTTTAATTAACTTACTATAAACTTCAATTGTGCCTCCACAGAGGGGCATAAACGAAGTAAAGAGTGAATCTATAAAGGAATTTCGTCGGTAATTACGTATGAACACACACTGCACCCTCAAGATCACATCTGTGAGTTAACATCTGGTTCAAAACCTTTGTTTTTATTTTTCTTCTTAATTTTCCGTCTTTTATCGATTTGTGTGTGTCTGAGTGTGTACGAGAGATAGAGAGTGAGAGGGAGGGAGGGAGAGCATAAGTCTGCAGTTACCAACACTTTGTTAATGTGGATCATCATATCCTCTTGAAGACACGAAATATTAGCTTCAAAAAAGTATTATCATGCTAGACTTCGTAGAGAAGCAATTGAAACATATAAACATTCCAACTACTTCAATAAGAAAGAAGAAATATTTTAGCTCAACCACACATGGATACCAGCAATGGCACGCCATGACAGACTCACTAATCATGCGACAGATCTGACCTTGGCGTGAGTTATAAATTGTGAAGCATCTGCCACCTTGCTGTTCAGAGAGAGAGAGAGAGAGAGAGAGAGAGAGAGAAGAAAGCGAGCAAGAGCCAGAGCGAGTCTGAGGCAGTATTTTTAACACTTAATGATTTCAGTGTAATTATATAATATTAAATTCAACAATTGCCTTAAAGCAATATGTGTATAAAATAGCATATAAAATGTATGTAACAGTCATTGTATTAATGTTTATGTTATTATGTACATGTTTAATAATGTTATGTGAATGTATTACGTAATTTAATGATATAGGAGCTGTGAGAATATAGGTCAAAATTTGCTAACAATGAGGTAAGCTGGAGGCAATAATAAAAATAATAATGCTACTGGTAATTCTTGGAGCAACAAATGGTAGTTTTTAAACAGTTTATAAATAGCCAATCAACAACCAGAAAAACCTGAAGGTTAAAGAAAAGTATTCTATTGGATTAGGAATAGTCAATCAGAGACTTGAAATATAGGAATTTACAAATTCAGGCGGCAGAAATCAGTTCAATTACCAGTAGACAGCGTTCCTAACTGGACGCGAGACGCGTCCTCGAGAAGTTTAATACGTATTCAGTGTGAGACGAAAATTAATTACAGCGAGAATAGTATAAAGCTTACGTGTTAAAAAGGTACAAGTAATTAATAAATAATCTCACAGCTCTCTATATCAATGAAGTGTTATTTAATCGTGTCAAGGATTAATAAATGGAGTGAAGCAAAAATTATAATTTGTGTAAGCCTACATTCTTCAGCCGCACCACCCCCTGTTAAGAAATACATGTTTCTACAAATTAATACTGACGCAGCAGAGGCAAACATAAATATAAATACTATTTAAAGAAACTTTAATACACAAAGTTGAAAGTAAAGTTGGGGCAAAGGCCACCGGAAAGTAAAGTTGGGGCAAAGACCACCGGAAAGTAAACATTGGGGCGAAGGCCACCGGAGGCTTTGTACAAAACGTGGTTGCAACTACTTCATTAAGTGTTCGACTCCTCAACAGTCGAAATACAATACAACTTCTCCTTCAAAGATACTTTCTTCAAGTCTGGTGGACATGTGCACCATTCTCGATCAAGATTTTACCGTGGTAAAGTATGGAATATTCCGCGGTGAACGATCGTTTGTGGTACATCGAAGACGGTAAAAGCTTATCTAGTATTTTACCGCGGATAAACCTGACCGGCCATGAACGACCGGTTTTCGTCGATTATCTCCAACTTCACTGTGTTGAAATGTTAAAATGGCGGAATGATGTAGCTTAGAATTCCCAACCAAGAGAAACACTCCATTTTCGCCAATGTATGCATACTGATAAAGTTACTTTAATGCGCTTTATAACTTTTTGTGCTGCAGATGCCTTAAATATCCTGACCCAACATGTGACGAAAATCCACACAATCACGGCGTTTCATGTAATAATTATATCAGTTGAAGCATAGTTCCAAAACCTAGGCAGAAATAAGCAGAGCATAAAATGGATTTACTGTAATCCGTACGTTATCAGGAATATTAGGTACATTTATTGCACACATATAAGAGATCAGTCTGGAACCTTGAATAGTCATCGTGGTGTGGGGGTAACGTTAGAGCCGCTTACTCAAGAGGTTCTAGGGGTAATATTTGTTTTCTTTCATTTCTGCATCTCTTTCAGTGGGTGAATGTCCACTAAGCTAAATGGAATTTAAGTGTGAAACGATAGATAAAAATAGATAGTAATTGAGCATAGTTTTCCATCAAATGTAACGCTAGCTTTTCCCACGTGTCCTTCAAGTTATTGCTTCTATCTTTTCTTAAGAATTGCATTTAACATATTAGAGAAACTTGGGTCTGCTTTTGCTTTCCTCCATTGCGTGCTGTAAAAGTATATGCATGCACTGCAGTAAAGGGGAAGAAGAAGTGAAAAAGAGACAACGTGATGTGCATTCAGTAGAGTTTACTGCTCAAGCAAAGTGAGCGAGCGCCTGCCAGGTAACCACGATTACCTAAACGCCGTGAACATAGGTGTACCGCAGTGTAATGATTACCCCGGCCAGATTCTTACCGCGGTAAGCTGAAGGTCACTGAAGGGTTTCTTTAACGAGAATGGTGCACACGACCATGTTAGACAAACACAATTAGGTCGTTTTCCAATAATGCTCTTAGGATTCAGGAACTTCGAAATGTGTATTTCCGGTGAAATCTTAATATAGAACTTTGGGTTGAATGCAATGCTTCCTTTACTTACAATAGTAGAGAAAATAAAAACAGTATTTGCTTTTGGGTCTGAAATGCAGTAATTGTTAGAGGGCGGATTATATAGTTGAAATAAACTCGGAACCCTAATGCCCCGGTTTTTCCTTGGCGGCACTCCACAGCAATGTAGACTTCATGAGTTCTTTTCGGCACTACTTGCAATTCAATGTGAGACATTGTAATTATTATGAGATTGATGTGAAACATTACAGAGATTAGAAGCGGTGTAATAAGATCTTAAGAAAACTTTAATATGCCCTTGGAGTTCTCAGATAAGAAGACAGAGTTTCCCTTAGAGGACGCTTTCCATTATTGAAGGGTGCTTCAGGCTTGGATAATATCCCGCCCATTCCTCCTTCCACCCATTTTCCCTTAATAGCAACGGAAAGCGAAATGCTCCGGTTTGTGGGTGACGGAAATGCTTGCCCTAGAATTGAATTAATTACAGAGAAAAGGAAGTTTGGCAGCATGGCTTACGGCATCAAGTATTACAAGAGGCCATGTAGTACGTCACAAGATTAGCATCACTTTCTCAGCAATCGCATGAAGGGACAAGAGATTAAATCTAAACCAAAATTATATAATTCTGGATTACATTGGCAATGGAAATGTATAACACACGGTTTTCACAATTAACGCAAAATATACATCAGGTTATTGCATTTTAAGGACATACTATTGAAATGTGCATCAAAATGCAATAAACACCCCCATTTTGCAAACCTGGCTGAATGCGTGTAAACATGGGTTTTCTTCTCAACTTATTTTGCATTTAAAATGTCCCTTTTGTATAATTTTAATAGTACAATTATAGCAACGTATTTAATAATAATAATAATAATAATAATAATAATAATAATAATAATAATAATAATAATAATAGCTTGGTCACGTAGCTCAGTCGGGAGCACCCTGTACGAAGGGTACCTGGTGGGATTCCCGGCCGGTGGGTTGGAATTTTGCTCCAATCAAGAATATTCCCCATTCTCTCCAGAAACCGGAAATGGGACTGTGAGTGGGTGTATGTGATCTAATGTATAAAACCCCCCAAAAAATCAGAAATACATTGACAACCTTAAACGAGTTAACACCATTGCTGATAGTCAATATGTTCCAAAGGTGACGTGGCCGCTGATGTGACCGTTACAGTTTAATGGAACAATAAACAATAATAATAATTATAATAATTTCAATCATTTTCATGAAAACCTGACAATTAAAATATAAGTTTCGTAATTTTAGTCTCAACACAGTTAATACTGTATAAAAAATCAATGTCATTTCCTTACTCCTTAAACCAAAAACAGCCTATCCTGCCCCAAATCGGACGACCCACGTTACCAACATTAGGCCATACTTGTATTTATTATGAATCGTTTATTCAACATTTGGTTGGAAGTTATACAAGAAATTAAAAATACGAAAACATATTTGACACTTGTTGCCCATTCCTTTAATGTCCTTGTAATATTTATTTCGCTTTTAATGTGCATTGTCTCAATTATATATATTTGTTCACTTTTACTTTCTTTGCTGTTTACTACAGTAAGCAGAGGGATTATTGTATTCCACCCGAAAATTGGTTACCGAGATTCACCGGAAATAGTCATTTTGAGGTTCCATGAATAAATAATACAAAAAATGTTTAGAAAAAGGACCCGTGTGGGTGAGTGTGAATGAGTGTGTGTGCGAATAGCAAAACACGAAAAGTTTGTTAAATACCAAACTTCGTACTTAAGAATTTGACACGAAAATTTTGAAGAAAATTCTCCTTCAAAAAACATTTTATACAGAAATTTTTTTCCAAAGATGTTATATTGTCAACGATTTTTATTAATACCTAACGATTTTTATTAAAATTCCATGTGCTTAAGATGTTTGCTTAACAAATAAAATGGTTAACTTGAAATATCTGCGAATATTCTGTGAAGCCCCTCTTCATTCTGAAGGCTCATAAGAGATAGACAAAATCTTAGTATACAAAAGTCTAGATATCGTTGAAGCTCCAATTTCTCAATGTTATTTATTTGTTTATTTATTTTTGCGTTAACCATTTCCGGCATATTCTTTGATATTGATTTGAATTTTCAAATACTTTTGGTTTCCTCAAGTGGTAAATCGCCACCCGTTCTTTCTCGCGGTCCAGCATAGAGTATGGGATTTCAAAGACATCATATATAGCGATCCGCTTTTCAAAAATCTTACAATTATTGCTTTAGCCTATTGTACCGTTTTTATATATGTAACGAATGTGCAATGAAGGCTATCTCAATTAACAAGAAGAAGATAGAAGAATTAGGCATTATAAGAAGAACTTGTGGAATAGTGAGTAGGAAAAGCCACATGAATGCAAAAATCGGACTTTTATTGCATAGTATTAATATTTTTATTTGTCTCTCATATGACGATGAAATATCTTAAAGGGGAAGGAAACACAAATAGTTTCCTAAATGAAAGATGTGCCGTATGAAATGCAGTGATACGACTATTTCTACTCACCACGCACTGTTACTGCTGCGTAAGATAGATAAAATCTGCGTCACACAACATAAGTACACGCCATGTGTTCGAGGAAGCTTTAGGATAATAAGGCAATCACTACCACACTTGCGGTAATACGGCTTAATGATTGTTCTTGATGGTATTTCTAGTTCAATAAAAGTATTTCGTGTTGGTGGTTTTGGTTATGAACTTACTGAGTCACTTTACTATTATACAAACAAAGTAATATTGTGAAAAAGAGCATGGCCCTGTGTAGTGCATATGACGTAATGTGAACAGTAAAACACGCAGGGAAGCTCATTTTCATAATTTTTCAAATAGAGATAAATCTCCCAAAAGATACAGAATACAGGTAGAATTTTGTAAAAGAAAAATATTCATCTGTTCAAGAAAGAAGGTTCATTAAAAGATAGTGTATATAGTTGGTAGCGGGTAGTCAGTATAACTCCACAGGATATTCAAATTGATATTTAGTATATTCCATCATGGATTTAAAATCCCGCAAAACTCAAAAAGATATGCTAAAGGCGATTTGGATAAGGCTGATTGTGACAACATAATTACTAGACTTGTAAAAAGGAAATGTACAGAATTAAAAGTTTTTCTTTCTGAGAGATGTAAAACTCATTATAAAGAACATGAACATGAATAAATTTGATGTAATACATTTGTCTACAATGTATCGATTTTGTTGTGAGGTGTTTTAATTACAATATCCAAGTAACAGACTAAAACTACTGAAAAATACCGTTTTTGTTTCTTTTTAATTTTTTTGTCACAAAGTTAAACACCAACAAAAATATGTTTCCAAAAATGTTTTCTTGAATATTGTAGTCAAAATATGCATTTATATTGGTAAAATATTAATTCCTGTTTAAAGTGTTATAAAAAATGAAAACAAATCAAGATCAGCTACATTGTGCTTCTATTTGTATAGGGACGTATCACATGTATATTTTGGAAAGTCCACTGAAGGAATGCTTCGTGCAGCGTTGGTTCTCTGGTACTTGTGTATGAAACCACAAGTTCCACATCTACAGGTGTTGTGGAAAATATGAGTAACCGTAATCTAAGAAAGAAGTGTGAATGATATACATTACTATTGTGTGAAGGGTTACATTTCTTCAAAATAATCAGTTTAACATTATAAATGGGATTAAAACTGACACTAAGAAACTTAAACCTCAACCCCAAACTATTTCCTATTATATTTTATTCTATGCGTCTTTTTGCAAATAAACAATCTTTTGCACTCTATATTTGAAGACAGAGACTATGATTACTATTCTAGACGTATCTATGCTGCGAAAATGATTCGGAGTTCGGAGATTTCACGAAAGGAAGGTAAGTTATATGTAGCTTTATACAAACATTTATAGCTACGGCTGTAAAGGATGCTGCAAAAACCAGTCGAAAGGCCTTCCAAAGTTCTGTGCTTTATTACCTGGACCTGGACCATTCATTTTCTGGGCTACGACATAAAAATATACATCTCCACCAGGGAGGGAGCGCCAGAAAGAACGTTCTGGTTTTACTTCCCGGCAGAGGTATCCTAAGTAACGTTATGGGTTGTAAACCATCTGCCGCACGTGTTGTATCGTCTTAGGTGTTAGATTTAACGGGTCGGTTCGAAGCAGTTTGTACAGACTTGCAGAAACAAAGTTCGTCTCAGGTATCTAACAAGCAGAATCTTGAGCTGTTGTTTTGTTTAACGAAAACACGCTCGTATTTGAAGTAATAACGTGGTATAGTATTGCAAAATAATATTACCACGGTAGCTATAAGATATAGCAACGACTTTTGATGTGTTATATCGGGAAATGGTACAATTCAACCCTTTTAAAGCTAAAATAAGAAATATTTTAGAACTGATTAGGTTAAATATATTCTTCAAACGATTGTGTTGAAAACTTTTTATAACATCCTGGTTTTATCCAAGTTATTTTTGTTTTTGGGTAATATCTCAGAAATTTCCTTCGACGATTTTTTGCCACATGGCATCTTTTAGTACTAAATTTCCTTGTTTCTTCGAAAGCTAGCGGAAGAGCTGAAATTTGGACAGAAATGATAAAAAATCCAATGTTTGGTTTTTTGCCTTAAAATTATGTTTCTACCTTATAAGTTAGAATAAAATCTCTATTCTCAATCTCTATTCCACAGCACCTATTAAAGGTGTTATCTAAACTTCCTATATTTTTCTACAATTTTCTCACCATATACTCTATATCTTTAATTTCTTGTGCAAAGCTTTCATGATCGTCCACAAATAGCCATGTATACGAGATGAATCAGGTGACTCTATTTGTTATTTATATGCAACCTTCAGATTATAGCCTTACTTGAAAACATCCTCCATTTGTCAAGCAATTATTTGTTTTGTAGCTGTATTTGTCAAATACAGTTAATCGTTCTTGGGCCTATCTGATATCAATGACGAACACTCCCGTGAACACTAATAAGCTGCCAAGAGCTAAAACATAAATATCTTCCATAGACTAGGAAACAGTTTGATATTAAATATGTTTCACGTAAGTAAGATCAGCAGGGGCTTGCTGTGGTTTGGTGGGCTTAACGTCAGTCGGTGCTGAGCTAAATGAATATTTCGTAGGTTCAAATCCCTTATAAATAATCATGACTATTTTGGGGGGAGTTTGTTAATCAGCGTCTTCGGCGTACTGGCCAAAGAATGGAAAACCAATTTCTGAAAAGGATTTTAATGTAGTTATATATTCCTTTATTGGAATTTAATATATTACATTTAGCAACCCTTTACACAAAAGAATTGAAAAATGACAAGAAAGAAAAAAGAAAGCAATACATAATAACCACAGAAAAAAATTACATACTAATATTTTAATACATTTAAAATCACATGCAAAAATAAACTTAGTTCAAAAGGCAGCTATTTGATTAATGAAGCATGTGCTCAAAATGTTGCTCTCTTTCGTTAATAAACATTTGAGCGCGCTGTTGCAGAGAAGTTCTTGTGCGCTGCAATAGCTAAGTGTGCCTACAGGCTTCGCTGATCAGCAACCGTAATTTATTTGGGTTGTTTGTTCTTCTGCATAGATCCTTTCCTTGAAGTAGCCCACAGGAAGAAACCCAGTGGAGTAAGATTAGAATGTCTAGCCGCCCAAGCGTTAGGACCTCTCGTCCAATCCATTTTTCTGCATACACTTCGTCAAAGTAATTCCATATAATTACGGACCAATGTGGGGGCACTCCATTTTACTAAAACCTCATTCTCACCCGTTTCATCAGCGGCAGATCTTCTTGAGGAAACTGAAGTTATCGATTTTCAGTGAGGATACCTTCGAAAAAATAGGGTCCTATTAGTGGATCGCCGAGAACTCTAAATCACAGTTGACACTCCATTGCACCTGAAACGCTGTCTCTCTCTCACCCAGTGTAGATTATTTATACTGCAATAGCGCATATTGTGTTGGTTCATACTTCCGTTATTGTGGAACGTGACTTCGCCACTAAAGAGCACATTGCTTAAGGGCACCTGGGAGAGATTTTTTAGTCAAGTTGGCCAACAATTTCAAATTTTTGATTTCTGCAAAAATTAACTCTTTATAATGTTAGTCAAACATTTAAGTGCGTTTTATGGTGATATAAACTTTTTAAAGGGTTTGGCAGGCGTTTTTAAAGAACATGCACGGAAGTTTAAATGCCTGCTACGCCCATTTTTGCTCTCGCTTACAAAATAATTCAAATTTACGCCATAGTCAGTGTGCCAAGAGAATGGGTACAGGATTAAGGACACCGGGAAGGGAATTTCCGCGAAAAACATTATGCTATACACTGCAATCTGCTTCCATGGCCATGTGGTCTAAAGCACGATAGGAGTAGTTAGCCTATCAAGACAAAGGATCGTAGGATCGAAACCCGGTAAAATGCATGTTCTGCATTCAATTGAAACTGTGAAAAAGGATGGGGAGGCCCCATCTAAATCAAGCGGTGTGACGGCACGGTTGGATGCTGACGGATTTCTATTGAGTGCACGTACATGCATTTTACCCTTTTTTTTTAAAAAAAATTCTCTCACTATATTAGGCAGTCAATGACACCAAACAAATGCTGCAGCTATCATGTGTTCAGATGGCCGAGTGGTTTAAGGCATTGTGACATGATATGGTTACGTTGCATGATCAGAGGTTCGCGCCCCAAAGTATCAATTTTTTTTATTTCTATTCTTACTCTCATTGGGTATCCTTGAAGGGGTTAATGAAGGATGTAGTGGTAGGCTTAAAGTTATGCAAAAAATGGTTATCAAAACTGGTCAAATTATGAAGACACCATTTTTAAAAAAAATGATAGGGGCAAAAAAAAACAGGAAGAGAGGAGCTGAAAATAACCATATTACAACAGCAGAAGTGCACCAGAAAGAAGAAGAAGGTGTTGAAATTGCAATCAGAGGAGGT
Source organism: Deroplatys truncata (assembly GCA_030765065.1). NCBI lineage: Eukaryota > Metazoa > Arthropoda > Insecta > Mantodea > Mantidae > Deroplatys > Deroplatys truncata. Next base: position 177,900,463 of record CM060977.1, on the reverse strand, counting down.
GAAAAATGAAAAGCGAAAGAGCTATGGTTCTGGACAATTTTAACCCTTTACACCAGGTACATGTATAAATGTTTTCAATACAAAAGTTAAGTTTTCTTAGAACGACATTTTTCAATATGTCAAATGTCCCATGAGGGACAGTTTTCCATAGTTTTGCATGAAGCTTGGCATAATACTCCTACTGTTCTATCTAAAGAAGTTGTAGTATCATTTTTGGACTACTTTGTAAAACTTGGGCACAGTGGGCTATTAATCCTAACAATTTTTACTTTTTAGGCTGTAATATCCGCATTAATGATTATAATTAATACTTAGTTATTCAAAGCACAATCTAAATAAAGAATACTGGGATAATTTGTTAGGAGCTCAAATATTAATGTGAGCAAGTGGTACTGATGAAAAATAAAATTTGTCCCGCAAGGAGTATTTCATAATTTTCAAATATCGTGATATGAAAAAAAGAAAATAACTCATATCGGAGAAACTACGTCATCACTTTTAATGAAATTTACACACAATGCTATTTAGAATGAAGGAAACTAACATACAAAATTTTAAAAATATTGAAAAATAATTGTAGAAAATCAATATAATCTGTCCAGGTCCCCTTAAGAATCCCGTGTCAGTTTGTGAAAATGCCACTCGCGCTTGATGGTCGCGTTCATACAGTCTCTGATGTAGCTGTAGGTGGTAGGGATGAACTTCATTGCGGTGCAATATTCGCAACACTGATGCCTAACTAACGCACACATCCCGTGTTATGGCTCTAGAACTGGTATCCGGGTTCTTTTCAATTGCATTACGCCGTTTCTTCATTATGTCCAGACGTCCTTGGAGCGTCCTGAGCAGGCGGGGCCTTTTTGATTGAGCCTGTTTTACGGAGGCACCTTTCAACTCTTCGAAACGTACCCGTATTTGGTGATCTTCTTCCTGGAAACCCCTCTTGGTGTAGACATCTTGCTTCACCACAGAGCAACAGCATATCCGCATAGTCGTCGTTTGAATACATCGCTGTGTATCTTTAGCAACAACTGAGGCTACAAGGTTTAGAATACAGAGGGTAACGTCATGTTTAGACGCAGCTGCCTGGACACCTCTTATTTTAAAGGTTATGCAACTTGGTTGAATGGGCGAAGTTTAATGCGGATATTAGTAAGGTGCTTTAGTCTGTGAATTTTCTGCTGTATTGAGTGTGCATGTACCACAAAAATACATGGAGCATTCTCATTTGCTTAATGCAATTTATTTGTAATTATCAGAGAATAATAATATTAATAATAATAATAATAATAATAATAATAATAATAATAATAATAATAATAATAATAATAATAACAATAATAATAATTTTGTTTTGTAATACTAATATTTGATCCAAAGAAGTAAAATGCAGGGTAAAAAATTTGTCTGATTATCACATATTCGAACACGCAACCTCAGAACATCGCCCTCACCAAAACGTAATAAACCGTTGGAACATCACAACTTGTGTATTACCTGAGGTGTGCTGGAACTAACGCTGGCTTCGCACCTTTGCTAGTCTGTTACGTGTAACCCGTGGTCATAGTTTGTTTCCTTTGGTGCTTTATCTTCGTTAATAACATGGCTCTATTATGTTTGCTATATAAATATTACGTGCTGTATTTATGCATTTATGCCAGAATTGAATTATTAACCTATTTAATATTCATTTATGTGACTGAACAGCTCTTTTATGAATGTTGGCGTGCCTTTAATTGGTCGTAACTTGTCACATCCCTTTGGATAGGTTCGCCATTTTAATTTTACTCGTTTTGAAAGTGTAGCCATTATGATAGGTGCTCGTTCAACAGGAGTTTTCGGGAGGTGTGTGTCCGAATATATAGCGTAAGAAAGGGTTTATAAGTTGTGCAAAAGCCTGGTGAAGTTCTCAGTGTAAGCGTACGAAGTTTTTCGCGAAAACCTTTTGCCCCTTAAATCACTTATTCACTGAGTTGTTAAGCCGGGTTCTGTCTATGTGTATATGTGAGGTGTAGAGTGAATGGTCAAGACAGACTCAATGCGCATCTGTTTCTTGGTGGGTCGCATAAACTTGATTCACCTGGTATACTGTTCCATTGCCAACAAGTACTCTCATTTCCTTACCCAATCTAAAACTACTTTTTTAAATATATTTTAAATAAGCTGGGCGACATAATGCAAGCTGACGCAGGTCCTTTGAAACATTAATTCCCTTTGTCATCGGTTTTCGGATTTTTACTTTTAACACAGCACCTCTGTACAACTCTTCTATTGCAGATATGAAATTTCAAGAAATTCAAGGCTTTCCACCATTAGTTTAATTGAACAATATTATAAGGTATTTAGAGGTCCACGTTTGATAAATGAGTTTCCCGATTCAACAGTTTTTCAATTAACTGTTTCACCAGAAACATATAAGATCTACTGTTGATCGTCGCGATGAAAACCTGCTTGATTTTAATATTCCTTATTTTTGTATTTCTCTTGTAAATAATATTTAGTAATTTTCCCATATAAAGGACAAAATATGTTAGTCCTGTAATAAGAATACCAGTTAGAGTAATATGGTTATTCATTATTATTGGTATTCAATATTATAAGGTATTATTCAATATTATAAGGTATTTAGAGGTCCACGTTTGATAATTGAGTTTCCCGATTCAACAGTTTTTCAATTAACTGTTTCACCAGAAACATATAAGATCTACTGTTGATCATCGCGATGAAAACCTGCTTGATTTTAATATTCCTTATTTTTGTATTTCTCTTGTAAATAATATTTAGTAATTTTCCCATATAAAGGACAAAATATGTTAGTCCTGTAATAAGAATACCAGTTAGAGTAATATGGTTATTCATTATTATTGTTATTATTTATTTTGCTACGCACTCTTAATGAGCTGGCTAAGCTTGTTGGCCCTTGCAAAGTTCCTGCACATCTGGCTCAGTATTAGTCAAGTTCAGCCTAAGATCTGTAATGCATTACGTGGATTTCTGCAGTTCGTTTTTATTTGAAGGGGCGATGAAAATACTTTCTCACAAACACAGCTTGTTGAAAACTGAATCACGGTTTTTTATACTTCTTCTGATAATTCCGGATACTTCTCCTTACTGAAGGCGAGATCCAGAATTCGAGGTAAACAAAGATCACGGAATTGCAATTTAACTTATTACTTGAAAGTTCTTTTGACTGTTCTTTTTTCGAATAGCTAAAGGTCATTCTCAGAACTTAATCGGTCGCAAACAAACAAAATCTTGCAGTTGTGTGTAGGTTGAATAATGGGCTATATTTATTATGGATTGTTGTTATAAAATAATTTGATTATTCTCATAACTTATCGGTCGCATACAAACACAACTTCTCATAAAATCCTTAGAAAATGTGTTTTAAAATTTTGCTTCCTTGTTTTGAAGTGGTTAAAATCCTTTCAATGAGCTGAGAATTGTCACGTATATATTTTTTCACTTAAAGTAATTCTACGGTTTGAAAACATTCCCATTTTGTGTATTCTGTGTAACTAATCAATACCGCCAGTTCTTTTCTCGAATGCCTTTATTTTGTCTTAGAACATTTAGAACAGCAAAACATCCTCCATGAAAGACGTATATTATGTTCCTTTAAATTACAAAATATCTGAAACATGGGATAATACTAGTGATACAAAATCAGAATAATGTTCACGTACAAACAATGAAACTTCGTGCCTTAAATGAAATAACCTTTCTATTACATTGTGCATGGAAAGCCATCGAATTTCAGACTGAAGCAGAAGTTGTGCGTATTCCCCGCCTATATCAGCGTATAATACCGAAAATAGTCTGTTATTTAACGGTTGAGCATTAATAAAAATTACTAGCTTTGCAGCAATATCCAGCACAGTTTTAAAGGGGAGTTAAACGCCTATCCCGTCAATGTTAAATATGCTAAAAGTCATGAGTCATCATCCCATAAACTGCTTACGATGTTTTTACAGCATGTATATGCATGCATTCTAAGTTCACCTTCTAATTTAATTCACTAAGTTTGTTTGTTACGGAAGATAGAACTATGTTTTTAATTATACCATCTTTTGATCAAAATTTATCATCAATTATTCCTTTATTAAAAGTAATCAATTATCTCCTTAACTCCAATTTAGATAACAGTAGTAATTAGAGATTGTGCTTATATTTAGCTGTATTCAGTATTTTCTGAAAAAGGGTTATTTATGCCACAAAATGTCATTTACAGAAAAGGTTGTTGAAAGCAAAAATATAGAAAATAATATCGCATATATTTGCAAAGAAAGTACCCACGTGTTTTGAGCACACAGAAACTTTACAAAAATATCAATTTTCAGAGCAAAACGTCCTCTAAAAGATGACAAAATCTTACCTATTCAACACCGACGTGGGTATGAGTTGGAGTGGTGCAGAAGTCATAATGGAAAATGGCAGATGCAGTACCATTCTTTAAAAACATATTGTCGTAACCTTTTTTATTTTCACATAATTGCAGGGGATAGAGCATGGTACCGATCTAAATCACTACATTAAACTAACACGAGGTCGGACGGGGCAAGCTAATAAAGTTCCTAAATCACCTGAAAACTACCTAAATATTCATAAATCATCATGGATCAGGAAGGAAGGAAGAAAGGAAGGAACTAACTACATTAAGAAAGGAAGGAACTAACTACATTAAGAATTCACATGGTATAAGTTTAAATGGTAAGAATATATTATAAATTAAAGATGATACATTTTACCTTCCTGCTTGACAAAGCGCCGTATCTACCTCACGTCTGCTCTGTTCGCTGGTGACGCTAGAAGAGAGCGTCCTACCCGCTAACACAAGAAAAAGCAGGTTTTACTCCCTCTCCTAATTCGTCACTACCGGTCTGTATTGCCAACTTAAGATATAGCCATACAATGTTGCCAACCACATGCCACAATATTGAAACTATAAATACTGTTACCACAATATTAAAATGTATACCACATTAAAGGGGAAAGAAAGTACAACTTATAAGACTGAACAAAAAATACAAATTTAATATTTTGGCAATTTTCGCTATTTACTCCCCTCCTTAAATCCTTTGGAGGAAATGCCTCCTTCCATGAACTTCAGCGTCTCCTCCCACCACTAGCTGAAACATCGCTGAACATACAGTAAGTAGTATTTGAAACAGGAAGACAAAGAGGGAGCAATAAAATCATGTTGTATTTTAATGATTATATCCAAGGAACCGGTATGATGTAAGTTAGAAATAGAAGGGAAAGTCATGGAGCAAGTAATAGCGTTTCAATACTTGGGAGCGGATGTATCAAATGATCGTCAAACGTATAAAGTAGCTAGGGAGCAGGCCACGAAAGAAGCTCGCATATCAAATAACCTGGCAAAATAAATATCTTAGTATAGAAGGGAAAGTTAAAACATATAATACAATGGTGAGACCGATACTGACATATGGAGCCGAAAACCGAGTTGTCACAGATAAAATAAACAGTCATATCAAACAGTAAGAATCAGTATTTTAAGGTTGATAATAGGGAAGACTAGAAGTGATAGGATAAGAAATAAGGCTGTAAGGGATTAGTGTGAATTAATCGATATTAACAAATTTGTGAATAGAAAGGGAAAAAAGGAAGCTAATAATCATATTACAAGGATGAAAGATGAAAAACTGGCAAACATAGCCAGGGAGATAAAACCATTAGGAAGAAGAAGTATTGGAAGGCCGCAGAAATGGAGAGAAGATCTGCAGTTCACATTTAAGTGAATCTCCGGGATAAAGCGTGAAGGAAAACAGGTAGATAATCTCACAAAAGAAAAGAATAAGATAATTTTATCGATTTATAATTAAATGTTTAATTCTGCCTACGGATTATCTGTCTCACGTTCGTGGACCAGACGTGGTCCGCTGACCACAGACTACCTCATGTATGTTTCTAAGACACCATCGAGCTCCATATCCACTGAGCAAATATTTTAGGAACATTTCGATGATGCAGTGCTCAATATCACATCTGCAATGCTAGAAAAAGTGTTTCTTGTAGAGTCGCCTCGTTGGGAATAAAATTGTGTATGGATTTCAATGGTCTGGTCATTTGGAAACTGTGGCTGAATATGCATCACTCTGTGTTCAAGATTGTGTTGGAATTTAACAATTGTTTTTTCTCAAAAGTGTATCGGAACTTTATAAGTGCCTATATTTACGACCCGGTAGGATGTTTTGCATTGATTCTTAAATTCGAGAGTTTCATGTTCTAGAATGTGCAGATAAATATATGTTGCAAGTATCGTTGGTAGGTTCATGGGTACTATGTCTTCACATGTATTTTGTTTATAAAATCCATGTCCAGAAACGCATTGTTTACGTACCAAGATCTATCAAATATGGTGTAAGACATAGACAGTATAGATCTAAAAAGATAGGAAATAAGTAAAAAATAAAACTGAAATACTGTAAGTAACCCGATAACATTTTAATAAACTACTGAATGTGCTCAAAATGGATGTTTGCTAACTACGATAGGGACATTTCGTGCATAACCTGGTTTTGTAATATCGAAATCTTGGCGTGTCTGTGGATGTCCACAGGCTTATTTGTGAGGACGTTAGCTGCCTGTTTCACTTAAACACATCTTCAATCTTGGAAGCATGGTGTGGGATAGGTGATACCTGTTGGGGTAAAGTAGTTGATAGAGTCGATAAACCTCTGTTGTATTACATTGGGCTTCCCCTTAGATTAACAGCTTCACGGTTTACTTTGCAGTTATAGACAAAGCCACCGTTGCTCGTTTCTGTAACAGCCACGCAAATGGATCCTGTGATATAAATCCTAAACAGAATAAAACAGTAAATTGTACCATTCGTTGCAGCTAAGATGGAATACTGTGCATCATGTAAATGTTGATGCAGCATCAAAAGTAAATACATCCTAACTAATGTATGTGACGTCTACTGCTTTCCACGGAGACTCTGTTTACCTAACTCATCACCCTTGGTATTTTTGACGTTCTGTCTCGTAAATAGAGAGTTTATGGTCATGACTTTATACGAAAATATGATCATATGGTATCTGTTTACTGCCGAGACTTATACATATTTTACACCCTGTTGTAACAGTTTCTTCGTCCGGGCATACATAGTCTAAATTTGGTGTCTCCATTGCAGTATTCCCAAAAGTTGTAATTACTTCCAACTTTGGCCGTAGCCCTAATACTCCTCTATTATATTGTTTATTCACACGGACGAATGACCTAGTGCAAGTTAAGTTAGACTTTTCGATCATCGGTTTTCACCCTAGGCTTTATATATTGGATTATAACCATCCTTGAAGCATTGATTGATATCAAAACTGAACTGATGACACAGATAGAGTAGAGCTCAATAAGAGAAGGGTTTGTCAAGAGGTTTTTGTACAAAAATGGCCATCAGTTCCTTAAGAGTTCTTGCAATAATGTAGAGCCATTGATTTATAGTCCTCTTTCATCCCAATGTGTAATAGCTATGTAAATCTAGATTGCAGTTTAAACGAAAATAAAATAAAAACAAACCCTTACTTAGAACAGCTAAACTACGTCTATTGCAAAAAAAAAGTAAATGAAATTAATTTAGCTCTTGTAATGTATTAACTCTAGCGTGGCAAATGTAACACATTCTGAAACTGTATCTGCAATTACAGAAGTTGAAATAATGTTTTAATCATGAACAAAGGTACAAATAGGATATTATTTGCTAATATGGAGAGAATATGTTTTCCGAGATTGTGTATACACTTAACCATAGCCGATTATATTTGCGTATCTGTAGTTTCAGATACCTTATTTGATGTTATTCTAAGTGCTGTTTTGTCGATAAAACAACAAGCATGATTCTTACAGAAAATATCGGAATAAGCATCCATTAAACTTCATTTGATTTTTTTTTTAATTTAGAAATGTGTGAATACAACTTTTATTAGTATGGAAATCTTAAACTTTGCTGTCGCCGATAACATTGCTTTTAAATACTGTATATTTTATTTTGTAATATATTCACTGTAGCTTCAGAAATCAGATTTCCAAATTCTATGTGGGTAGGATATGAAATTGGCTTTGAATTTCTTTTTCTATACCTGAAGAACTTAAGTTATATGTTTAGGATTTTGAGACTCATTTGGTAATTAATACAATCAAGTTTTAAAGCGCTAGAATGAATAGCGTTTCTAAAAAGGCTTTTAAATGGGACCTGAATTTAACTCCTGTTATTGAGCTAATCTCAAAAGAACGTTATGTATTTTATACACATTGTTCAGGAAATGATTTCAAGTAATACATTTTGTAAAATAAGTTGTAAGATAATTCTAGTTGTTAGTTTTGATACACTTCTATAGGTTAAAAATATAATATTTAATAATACATGATTGTATCTCTAATCGTTATTTTTACAATGGTATTACTTGGAGTTATTAAACATATGTATTTAATATATTAAAACGTCTCAGAAAATCTTAATGCATTTTAGTACCTATATAATAGGGAAAACTACTGAAAATGGCGTCTGTATAGTTTAATTTAGTTTTAGAGACCTTACCTCCATCGTATTTAGAAATATTAACGTTGTTTGCTTAAAATATTTAGTTCCTTTTGCAAATCATTAAAAGTTGCACATAAGCGATCAAAGAACGTTTTAAAAATTGTAAAAATAAAAAACTAAAACAGTAAATTAGCTCTCCAGTATCGTGTTGAGGAAAACGTATATACTGAGGTCTCAAACAGGATTTGGGTACCCTGAGCTCTGCGCATTGACCCCAATATAATAATTTAGTTCATCAAAATCGCATTCTAAGTTCACTTTATATAATACTTCTGTGTTTTTAAATGGCTCCAAAGCTGTATTACTCTGCCTTATGTATTATTTTATGTCACAATGCAAAATTCTTATAAGTACCATACAATAATGTATAAGGTTTAAATACATTACATAGAAGAATTCATTCCGTTTTAAAACCTTACATATATTATAAAATTCGGATATTGTGCCATAGGTTACCGTTTTACAGGTTTTATCTCCAGTTTTATTCTATATTTTCTCCATTCATTTGAATTCCTCTCAAACCCCATTCATGTTAATTGCTGGCGGAATATTCATTGGATTTAATTTTTTATTTTCTATCTCGGGTTATCGCTGTTCTTTTGCATTACTCCATGGGCTTAAACTCCTGGATTTTCTTTACATACTTTTTAAGGCTCGTCACGTGACATTGGACTTTGGAAATCGATGCTCCATTCAAAATGCTTTATTCACCTCGCTTCCTATAATGGAGTTCTTTCTTCTTTTCCATTGGCCCGCACTTCGTACCAAATCAATTCTTTGTGTTCTCTTTCTCACGATGAGAAATTAAAAAATTAGAAGCTTCAGCGTATTAGTTCTAGGCTTTAAACAGGATCTCTGCATATGTAAAGCGTTTATAGCGCTATTCCTAGTGACCAAAGATCTTTGTCTTCGGGAAACCATCGTTATTTTATCTGTGCATAACAGTTCTTTATTTTTTTGTTTACAGCAGATTTCCACACTAATCAGTAGTTCAGACTGTGAAATACAAAAATGTAAAAATAATCAATTTCAAAATGGTGTATAATGATTTTATTTTCATACAGAATAGAGTATTGGGAACCAAGTGTTTGATAACAGCCTAACGGAACTATTTAATTAATTTGTTTTAATTACTTAAGCTACAATGATTCTCATTAATGCTATACCGGCATTAGAAAACTGATCTTTTATCATTTAACATAGGTAATTCGACAAGAGGTTATGAGTGTATCCATAGATTGGAATGTGAAAAGCACGATTAAATTTATCTGCATAATTTCACTAACTCGAATAGGGTTTTTTGAGATTATCTCATGAACAAAATGTAACATACTTATATAAACAATAATTGCATACTTACTTGTATGGTTTTAATCAAATGTTCATTGCATCAACTGTCAGATCATGGCGTAGGCGTACCTACTAATGAAGCATTTCATTTGTTACGGAATACTGACTAATACCACAGAAGGAGAGAATAGTTAACATCAAAATAAGCTAGACTCAGAGCACAATAAAGAAATGTTGTTTTAAAGAACATAATGTACACTGATTAAAAATCACAACTGGATGACGTAGCTAGGCGTTACGGTTCAGTAACGAGCAGACATTTTATGCGATCAAATAGTATGCTTGCACGCACATTATGAGACAAATGACCGTCATTTCTCGATATCCCTGTCATTGCTATACGTATCAAATATGCGACATATGAATGGAATGGTCTATGCAAACAGTTTACGTTTGGAGTAGCATTTTAAGCAGCAGATGAGTATTTCTGTGCGGAACACTAAGTATGTCTTAGAATAGGACATTTACAAGTAATTAAGTCAGAAATTCAGTGAAATTATTTCAGTAATAAGCTACTGACTGAAATTCAAGAGGACGGTTATTGCGCTATGCGTGTCTATATCTGTGTTAATATTCAAAATAGAAAATATCGTAGGTAGGTAGGTAGGTAGGTAGGTAGGTATGTATGTATGTATGTATGTATGTATGTATGTATGTATGTATGTATGTATGTGTGTATGTATGTATGTATGTATGGATGTATGTATGTATGTATGTATGAATGCATGTATGTATGTATGTATGTATGTATGTATGTATGTATGTATGTATGTATATGTCAGTGTGTGTACGTAGGATAATCTTAAAACCCAACCAGCCAATTTTGATAACTTTTTCACTATTGTAAGTCACTATTTCCTTTGACAAACAGGGCCCATAAAACACTTTCTAATTTATTTAAATTACTTAAGGATTATACAGAATTTACAAAGTATATGTAGTAGAATACGACATTGGGGTATTCGTCAAAGAATATGCTTACAAAGAAGGCTTCGACTTTAAGTTGAGAATAATCTGGAGTAGAACGTAGTTAAGACTAATACAGAAAATTCATATAAAGTAATACAAATGCCGCCGTTATTTCACTCAAAGCATATAGATAGTCACAATTCATCAACTAAGACTGCAAAACAAAAGAGAATCGAATCTGCTTATAACGATACGATACGCACGCGTTATCAGCACCAAAATATTGTAACTAGCTTCTTGTAAGAACGTTTTGCTTTGTTTTCTTTGTTATAATAAAGTTCGCTGCCAGGTTATGCTTCTTAATTATATAAAGAGAGAAAATTGTGTCCAGGTAAGATCAGAAATGAGCCAACCGTTAGTTTTTATGGGTCCAAACAGAAAGTGCAACAATTTAAAATTTCACTGCTGTAATTATCTAAAAAGTTACTGCAGCATCCCGACCAATGGTGCTCCACCACTAAAGGTTACTTATAAGTTATGCAGCAATTCCAGGGGGAGGTTAAGGAAGTTTCTCATACTTTTGCCTGAATATTAGGGAATGTTTCATCCTTTATTAGGAATAGTCGAGACGGCACAAAGTTACAATTATAGGAGGTAAAGGAAAGTATTCTCCATAAAAATCCTCTGGAACATTGTACAATATCTTCATAAAGTATGGGGAAATAAATTAAATTTTAAAAAAAATCATCGTTTTTGTTTAAAAATCTATAACTTCAACGCCGGGTAAGCTGACTAGTTCGCAATAAATAAAACTATAGGAATACCTTAGTTTGGTAAATGTGATTTTGCTTAATGCGCTTTTTACTTTCACTACCACATATATACAGTAGCTAGGTATTGTACTGTACCAAAAGATTCCATATTTTGACTTCGTCCACTGCTTCAACTGTCACCTTACTGTCACTATTTTAATGTAATTCAACTTTGACTGGGACCTCAGTTCACACTGTCACTTCACTAATGTGAACTACTTAAATTTCTCCGTCACATCAACTTCTTCGTGACGTAACCTCTTCTTCCGGAAGTTTCACTCGCTAGGGAGTCGAACACACGACTTTTACAATCTCTCGTATCACTAGCTGTACGTCACAGCAGTTGTCACCAACTCGTTCGGAGAACTGTATTTGATATCGCGGCAGAAACGCACTTACCAACTCGATTACTCACTCATTGACCGACTCAACTAACTGACTCCTTGCGAGAATGCTCACTTATATACCCAACCTATTCTTTCACAGAACATTCCAGAATTTTCTGGAGGCGGGCTGAAGGAAGCTTTCAGGAGATTATGGATATCTGACGATAGCGCTTCTGGTGTTTATGCTGGCTAGCGCTACTTATCTTTGTTTATCTCTGATTGCCTGGCGCCGACTCCCAAATAACCTTGGGCCATTAGCCGTTGCATCACGATATTGAGATTCATTGGAAATACACGTTCTGAGATCACCTTAACCTAATAAAAATGCTTTTCTACTATCTCTACCACGTACCTTGTAGATAGAAGAAGACATGCATTCCGCCCAGAATTCCATATCGAATTTTCACCGGAAATGCCGAAATGTTTTGATACCCCTAAGTAAATTTGCACAAATTCCAGTGTGTGTGTCTCGTGTATATGAAGAGCATAACTCAAATAAGAAATGTGGGAATAATTACCAAATTAAACATTTAAGTTCAGTACCTTCAAAAGATGAGCCACGATGGTTTTCAAAAACATTCCCCATCCCATATAAGGTTTTAGGTAGAAAATGTTTCGTTATTTTTAGTTTTCTCAAAATGACTGCAACATATTGATCAAATAACGACTGCTTAAGCTATGATATAATATACATATTTTGTAACTTCTGGAAATAACTGTGAAGTCATCTTCATTCGAAAGAATTTTGTATACTTTTATATACTTGGTACACTATAAAATACAAGCAACAACGAATTGCGCAAAAATTGTAGATTCTATTAAAATACACTACTTATTTATACTAATACTTTTGTGTCATCGGTTATTTCCGAGATATTCATCCTTTAGAGTGTTGTCATCATTCAGTTGTTTCTCGCAATGTCATGGAAAGAGTGTAGTCAGGGTCAGCATAATTCTTGAAGCAGTTGACTATCGCTTTAAGCCTACTGTGTTTCCATATCCCCTTGCACCGATCCGTTTTTAAATATTCTACTATCGCTGCTATTTCCCTTCCCCAATGTACTACAGCGAAATCTGTAATGAAATTATTTTTGCAAACGCCCATCTCAAATAATATGAAGTACATACACAGATACGGTGTTGTGAGAATAGTTAGTAGACACTATGTAAACAAAACATGACACATGACTTTCTCTACTCTTGTACAAACTATTTTTACAAACGCTTATTCTCCATCTACACAATTTTAATCGAAATAAACATTTGCAGAAATTATGTTATTGCTAATTTTCTTGCAGGTGCAAGGGGATATGAAAACACAGTAGGCTTAAAGCGATAGTCAACTGCTTCAAGAATTGGTTGCTATGCGGAGCATTTCAATCAACGAATGCGAATTCCCATTTGAAAAAAGTGCTACTGTACTATACTACTACTACAGTTTTAGAAACATCACATTATATGCAGAGTTGGAAAGAAGGAATGAGGGAGGGAGGGAGGGAGGGAGGGAGGGAGAGAGAGAAAATAGCGGAGCAAAGTTTCCGCTAGTAGTATAAACTAGAGATCTTGGAATGAGAGAGCGTGCGCGTTTGTCTTTGTATGTGTTTGGACACTGTAACACATCGAACAGTATCGAACACATTTTAAAGTGCAGGATATTTTACGGACAGAAGTGAGGTTTTTTTAGGCAGTTTCTCTGTTCAAAGAGCCTTAAAAATGAAACTGCGGTTATATTTAGTTTACAAAATTGGACATAAAAAACAGTATGTCTTGAGTATTCTGTAAACATTCCGTCTTGTTGAATTTTGTATCACCAGGAAACGACAAAACCTTACCATAGGAAAAACGCAGACGTGATAAGGTGCACATTTATATCAGCTTAAGTTTTCATTGCATTATCTATTTCCTAAATAATCCCTTCCATGTTTAACACTGCACAAATAAAAACCTACATTGACGGATCATCTATGCAACATATCTGAAAATAATTTCATATATGACCGGCTTATGACTGGCAAAAATCGACGAGTTACTTCTACATACTAAGTCCAAAATTATGCTGCACAATGTGCAGCCATTTCTTCACAGATAGTTGTCATGTTTAACGTGCAGTGGGTACCAAAATGTGCATTTTATATGTGTAGCCTTGGAATGCACGTTAGAGCACGTTATAATGTGTATGTTCCTCTACAAATGCAAAGTGCGGCATAAAAATCCTTAGCATGGCTTCCTTCGGAAAGGAAGTAAAGGCGGTGGTCCCGTGTCGTAGATTTACTACACGAAAAAGAACCTCAAGCCTGATAAAGAGGCCTCTGAGCAAGGTTTCCGGTCTTTCATTTCCAATATAGAATGGGACGCTAAGAACTATAGCACTAAGAGTGTTCATAAATGAGACTCAATTAATGCAAAGTGTGTTTATATGCATATGCAAAAAAAGTATTTTTTAAGTGATTCTGGATTTTGCATGAACTTTAAATGTAATGCTATTAATTACCTTTGTCAAGTACACTAGATGTGTATTATATGTAAATTATTGAATGCTAACTGAATATTTTTATTGTTTTGTATATTTTATTTCTGATTAGAGTACAAAATATTTAATATCTGTAAGTGTCTGTGTGCATATATTATATTTCCTGCACTTTCCCTTCCTAATTCTGACGCATTAAAAATAATTCATGACAAAAACCGAAAATAAGTTTTTTTCCTAATTCTGACGCTATGAAAGTAATAGAACACGATAAAAACAGAGAATAAGTTTTTTCTCCTACTTCTGAGGCTATGAAAGTAATAGAACATGGTAAAAACAGAAAACTGTTTATAACATACATGTAGCTTATCTCTTGCTTGTAATTTTAGTTACCGAGAGTGATTCAATAATCTTACTGTAAACGAAGCATAAGTATTTTAAGCTAATTAAACATATTATGTGCAATTATGGGAGATCCTGAATAACCTATTTACAACAGATAACATTCCATTGTTCATAATTTATACTAAAACCATGCATACTTCATTTCGATGGTCTAGTAAATATTTCATTGAAACCTAACAGGTCAGTACCACCATAGATAAACTCTGTATAAAGTACATTTTGTTACAGAACGGGTATAGTAGGTATGAAGCATATATTCTGTTTCACCAATATTCTACTTCTCCTGTATTTATTTAGCCGTTGTTTTTAATAAACAGGAAGGATATCACCCTCTTCCCTGTCAGCTATTGATAATGATGATGATGATGATAATAATAACATTACAAGCAGTGGCCATAATAATGTTATGGATATGAGGGTTATCGTTATCCTTTAAAAAATTATTTAAATTTACCTGAATGATGTAACCAGAAAGTCTAATGTATAACATTTCTCATAATTTCACTAGTTATTTAGTTTCATAAATGTTCTATAATTATTCATAGCAAATGTAATATTTTGCACCTGTTAATAACATGACAAATATTCGGAAGTATTAGTCTTAATCCATGAATTCTCGGTACACTAGTGTGCCACGAAATTGCTGAGCTGAAAAAGAAGATTGCATTGGAAAAGTGCAAACAGAACACAAAAACAACAGGATTGTATTTTAAGTATTTTAGAAGTGTTATGTGAGTGAAACGTGGTTTGTTAGGTTCTGAACAATTTTTCAATCCTACAAGGAATTGCAGACAAACTCTCTCGCTCGCATTTCTTATTGCTTTCTCTACCGCGTACCTATTAGGTGGGGAAGGTATCGCATTCCACCCAAAAATTATATTCTGAGATTTCACCGAAAATGCATGTTTTGAAGCACCTTGATTAAAAAAGACGTTTGAGAAAAAGAGCCGGTGTGTTTGTGAACAGTATAACTCAAAACACAAATTCGGATAAGTACGAAACTAAGTACCTAGGTTCAGTACCTTCCAAAGATGCAACACGAATATTCTGAACAAAATCCCCCTCCCCAAACTACCCTTTATATGAAACATTTTTCTATATTTTTATTTATTAAAATAGCTTTAACGGTTTTGATTAAAGCACCAAATGTTAAACATATTTACATGGAAAATAAAATGTATATTTTGAATTTTCTGGAAATAGCCTGTGAAAGTCTATTTCATTCGGAAGGAATTTTCTACAGTCTTGTATAACTGGTAACGTTAAGCGACAGACGAAAACGCTCGTTAAAAGATGTGGATCTTTTGAGACATAGAATTTATTTTAAATATCGTTATTAATGGTTACATTTGTTTAATACTTAGCCATTCTCTTAAAATCCAATCGATTTTCAGTTGTTACCAGGGATTCCATGGAAACAGTATGGAGTTTTAAGCTCAGTATATAGCGTCCAATTCTTAAACATTGACTATCCCTATTCCCTTTGTATCTATAGCGAAATGTGAAATGCACCTATTTCGGGAAAGGTTTATCTTGATTAAAATGAAGTACACAGGAAAATAAGTTTCGTAACAATAATGCTAATACGCCGTAGCGGGTAGAGAAGCTCTTGTGAATGTAACACGTCAGACGTTTTTAATATTAGTCAGTGCCAACAACTCCTCTTGACGCAGATGTTATTGAAAATGGAAGAGGTGTGGATATGTCATGGTGTCCTAACACGTGAACACGTATTTACTAATAAAATATGTTCACACGCTACCCTTCTACTTCTACCAAGGCTTGTAACATTTATTTACAGCCAGTGTAATCTCTACATTCGGATCAATGCCGCGTTTCGATGCAGGCGTTAACTTCATAGCTTCGTTTTTATCTTCTACGTTTCGTGTTACTGCATTCGCCGCCTGAAGGTACTGTCAGCTCAGCAAATCTCTGCTTCGTATTGTTAGTCTGATACGGACTTTAATGCGGATTTATTATATTTCGAGCGTCAGTTGTTGATATTCATAAAAATATATAATACAGAACGAAGAAATAAAATCGCACACATTATAAAGAATAAGTATTGTTAACATATTATGTACATAATTAGAAAGGATCAATCATGTATAGAAAGGGTTTAATTATCCACAAACTAAGTTATGATTAAATCAAAGTGTGTCGAACGTTTTTTAATACCTTCTAGGAGACGAACGTGAAAAACCTACAGGAATTATTTTATTGCGCTTACGTTTGGTGGTGGCAGTACTGGAGACGCCTGAACTTGAGTGACATTTGCCTGAAGTGTCTCACTTGGAGGGAAACAAAGTGAAACAACATATCAGCTGTACCGAGCATGGAACTTCAGTTGCGGGAGCGCGCATCAATTAACTTTTGCGTTCTCCTCCGTAACTCCGTAACAAACAGTTGAAATGTCGCAGCAAGCCTACAAAGAGTAAGTCATGGCATAAACAATATAGGGACTTATAAAACTGACATTGAGAGTGACTCACCTTCCGGACGATCCTCAACTTTGAAGATCCATGTCAACGAAACTGATACCGTTGGGAGAGAAGATCGCCATGTATCGATTACAATAACTATGGACACCTACAATGGATCAACTGAAAACGTATATACTTTGTTCTTGGCTATCCCAAAGTTACAGCAAAGTGGGTGCCTCTAGGAATGAGCGATGTATACGATAACGCGGCGAAGAACCAACCCACTGTTACTGATAAATGCTATTGTGAAGATTGGAGGAACCACTGAATCCCCTTCTCTACCTTTCGTAGTTTTCCCAACGGTAGGTAAATGCTGGGGTGGTTTCTTGTCTATCAGATTTCCTTTCGCTCATTTCCCTTTCATTCTGTTTTCTTGCCAACGTTCAGATTTTCCTACAGGTTTCGTGGTGTGTGGCGGTGCCGGACATATGACGCGAATGCTTGCTTCAATGAAGCAGTAATCCCCGTGAATACTGGAGGGCTGTTTGGTTGGACAGATCGTTCATCTCTCTCTCTGGACAGCTCCAGTAGTGGGACGGATCTTCGAGTCAGGAGCTGTTACAGAGTTTCGCGCGTCTTGTAGCCTGTCTGCCTGCGATCTGTGGCCTCCTGTGGCTCCTTTACTTTATCCCCTCCACCTCGGGGTGGTGGCTCCATTAGATCTCCGTACAATCCTTGTAGGTGTAAGGAGTATACACTAGGCTAAAGGGATAATCAGATTTTTAAAAAGCGGATTGCTACGTAATACCTTGGAACTCCAAGTTCTTCGTATGACTACAAGAAACAACGAATAGCGACTTAACACTTGAAAAACATAACCATTTGCAAATGAAAATCAATGTCTCGGAAACAGAAAACGGCACAAAAGGAAGCACCTACGTTTTCTACTTTAACAAGATTCATTTTTTTTGTGTGGTAAGACTTTGCCTATTCGTCACACACATCACACACAGACCAAGCACACGCAAACACACGCACCTTTTGCTAAAAATGTTCTTCTTTGTTTTTCATTCAGGTTACCACAAAAGTATTTCCGGCAAAAACTCGTATTAAATTTTTAGGTGGAATGCAACACTTACTATAATAAGTTGTGGAGAAATTCAGAATAAATTACCACCTTTGTGACTCGAGCTATGGCTCTTCAGGTTTTCTTTTCGATTCTGTGCTGGTGAGATATCAGGAGGAGATTCTCATATTAAGCGTTTTCTCATCTGATTAATTTATTTTGCTGAATCATCAAAGATATTCCAAACACCCCGTGTTGTCTTAGCTAAAAGACAACCTGCAATTTTGTATACATTTAATTAACTATGCTCTAAGTATTATTTTATACCTCGTATTGTGCTTCCAAGGTGAAGATTCGTGTTTCGAGTTTTAGACGTGGCAATGAACTTCTCAAATCTGATTCAGCTTGCCAGCATAACCTAAAGATTGCGAGGATTAAAGAACAATTATGAGATATGAGGTCCATCAAAACATAATCATCAGTTACGAAAAATTCTCTTTACTAACTTCTCTTAAAAAACAACGAATACTTTTAAAAATTCCAAATTTAAATAAAATATATAAAAAATACTATATACTAAATCACACTTCATTAATGTTCGTTTACAAGTGATGATAGCTGTCTTGTAATAGGAAACAGCACATGTACATACATGGCTCGGAACTCCGGTTACTGCACCTCAAACATGGAATACTGATTACACCAGAGTTATAATAGATCAGAAATACAATGAATGCTTGAAACAAAAGCCGCGGATATATACGGGAGGCAAATACTCTTAATTTACAAATAAATTATATTGGGCACTAACGTATGTTTCCATTCTCCACTAAGCTTTTACAGCGTGAGGAATTCCTCGTTAGAATTTGAATCGCAGATTCCAAGATTGGTTTCATACTACAGGCTGCAATCCCAATGCATTTAACAGCTGATCCAATTTGAGGCGATAGTTCCATAGATAGAAAAGGTACTCATATGTCATTCGTTAAAGCTTATTAACAACAATTTACATATGCCATATTCAATCTTTTTGTTGTTGTAATTTTAGTCTTTCAACGTTGTAATACATACATTTAAAAGCCCTGTATAGCTACAGTAATTCTTTTATATCGCAGTGGTTCTTCTCCTAAGTAGGAAGTAAATTGGGAATTTTGTAACGAACGCTGAGAGAAGGCGTTGCCGTTCAAAGGTCTATATTATAGCCAATTGCAGGGGGATAAGGTCAAGAAGCACAGGGACCAAAAGCAAAATTACCTGGCTACAATGTTAATTTAACGATGGCTGGCATAATAGGATATATAATGTAAGGTAGTTTAGATTCGAGACTAACTGTCTCATTATGCCTACACGGAAGTAAGGTGGGTGTGCGATGCGTTCATTGTTATTCGCCAAAGTCAGCACAAAGTACAAATATTATCAACTACGTAACAAGAAAGACTATAGTGCTATTAAAGTGCATATTACACAAGCAACAAATAGTCTTCGCAACGTGTTATTAATAGTGCGATAATTACGTGAAGTAAGTAGAGCATTTAAGAACGATCAAGGTTTTCCCACCGTATTAGTTTGTGGCTGTAACTTGACCGAAACATTAACCATTCGCGTCGGCCGAAAATAAAGAGATAACAAGTGATCGCTTTATATAAACGAAAATGTACTTAGTAGACGAAATAAGAGTAAGTGATTGATGCGGGACATCAACTAAACGGATGTTGCAGTGACAGTGTTGTTATTGGCGATTTAACGTTAAGTCAAGTTGTTATCCTGAAATTCACCTGAATTACCTGTAATCCTTATTCCTCCACACATCATCGTTTACAATCTAAGATTACTACGAAAAGGATGGACGGTGACATTGTACTATTCCACATCTAAGATCTTCGAGGAGGTCAAGCGGCCATTTTCTGAAGCGTACAAGTCACTCTCATATCTTCGAGCGACGGGCTTAATGTCACAGACTAAGATAACACATATCTACGAGATTCGCCTACTTATCGCAATGAGTGTTCATGCAGGAGCAAAAAAAAAAAATGTCAGATAGCTTTCTCTTTCCTTTTTTCCTTATTAGGAGTTACTGAGTTAAATAAGGTATTTACAGCGCACAGTAGCACTGCTAATGTTCCTCTCTGTTCATTTCAGCACTTAACTTTCCATTATTACAACTAAATGATAACCTAAAAACTCCTTGAAGCGCATCCATGCAGGATTCACGCCTCTATGGTAAACGGGAAAGGTTTTTTCGTGCAGGGAAAAGTCTGCAACAACACAAAACAGGCGTACATAATGTAGACCTAACCGAGCGACATGGCGCCGCTGTAACGTGTGAGGCACGCATTCGGGAGATCTCGGGTTTAATTCCAGTCGAGCGCTCTCTCTCACCTTGGGCTTTTCGTAGTTTTCCCGGGTCGATAAGGTGAATGCTATGGTGGTTTCTCTTCCACCACAATTTCCTCCGCCTCATTTTTCTTTTATTCCCTTTCCTTCTCATCCTTGAGGTAGTCCTTCGCAGTGTGAAGCGATACAGGACAGATGGCACGAATGCTTGGAGTAGTCCCCGTAGACACCATAGGCCTACCTGTGCAAGGATCGTACATCGCTCTTTCTGGACAGCCCCTGTAATGAACCAAGTCTTTGAGCTAGGAACTGTTAAGGGTTTCTGCGCATCTCTGTGGTCCTGCGGCCTCTAGCCTCCTGTGGTTTCTCCGTTCATCCCTTCCTCCTAAGGAGTGATAGCTACAATACTATTTACAATTTCGGGTATTACGAATGAACCAGTAAAACGGCTGTGCTGCAAGTTCCCCATCCCTTCTATAACTGAACGTTTATGGAACGGAATTTACTTCCACTGCTGAGCTTTATAGCCACAAATGAAGGTTCAGTTGCATGCTATGGCAATCCTTAATAGCAAGATATCTGATGCTGACAAAGAGTTTAGTTAGGAACTTGAGGAGCACTCTTCAATCTTCCATATATGTTGTAAAAGTTACTTTTAATGGCTTTATTATGCTATACTCCATTTTTTCCAGTATTTAGTGCTTGCTGAGAAGCCATTAACAATGCTGTAACTTGTGATGAAGGTGAGGACATAGGCTTCCAAAATAATAAATTCCGAGAATGGAATTTTATTTCTTTGTCATCACTGCGTGCAAGATTCAAACGGAGCAAAATATTTAATTATTGGTAATTATAATAATCTAAAGTCCTGAGATTTATTTGGCCATTATCATTTCGTTCTCGGATAGCAACAACGAAGCGTAATGCAACAACATATTTATAAACGTTTCTCAAGACTGGAATTTTATATAAGAAAACTCCCATGTGATACATTCACATCACTTACTCCAGCCTCTATCTTTATTGTTGGGTGTACAAATTATCTTACTAAAGCTTATTTTTCTAGCTATTACACTTAATCCAAATAAACCTTTGCAAAAATGGCTACGTACAAATACAAAGAGAACAGGGATAGTCAAATGCTTAAGAACTGGACGCCATATGCTGGGCTTAAAATTCCATACTGTTTCGATATAATGGCGAGAAACATCTGAAAATGACGGGACATTAAAAGAATGGCAAGTATTGAACAATTCGAACCTTTAAAGACGGATATCTCAGAAACGGCTTATGCCACAAATAAGCTTATTTTAAGTAAATTGTGTGTTTTAAAGGGATCTACCTTTGTTGTGTTGTAGGTTTTCGTCTATCGCTTTAAGCTTACAAGTTATACAGGATTATACAAAACTCCTTCAGAATGAAGGGAACTTCCGAGGCTATTCCCAGAAAATCCAGGATATACATTTTGTTCATCATGTAAATATCTTTCATACGTGATATTTTAATCGAAATCATTACAGTCATTTATTATAGAATCAAAATTTTCGAAAAATCTTCCATTTAAAGGGTATTTGGGTGTGTTTTTTCAGGATTTCCTGAAAATCTTCGTATCGCATCCTTGGAAGGTACCAAGCTCAAGTACCAGGTTTGGTATTTATCCGACTTTTCGTTTTGAGTTATGCTTTTCACAGACAGACACAGAGATACACGGACAAACACACATACAAGGACATGTTACCAAAAATGTTCTATTTGGGCTCAGGGAGCCTCAAAACATGTATTTCCCGTGAAATATTGGTATCGAATTTTTGGGTGGAATGCAATACTCCTACTACTTACTACACGTAGTAGTAAAAGTAATAATCATTACATCCCCGAAGGTTTGCTGTTTAATTTCATTCTTACTTTTGTGCTCTCTGCAGCGGGTCGTGTCGCTATTTGACACAATTTGGGATGTCCTATAGATATGCTTATTGTAATCATGTACTGTCATGTGTCCGGCCTACTGACTCGCCCCAATGACATTTCTACTTTTTTCTAGACTTTTTGTCGACCTTTCAATGCTTAGTTATCCTATCTCGGTTGGGTGTGAGAGCAAATGAATAAGCCACTTATTTGCTATTTACACTGGATTTGTTACAGTGGCAAACACATAAAATCAATGAAAGCAGCTGGCCAAGTGCAATTTCACTTGCAAGGACATTTAACTAATTCTGCGAATTCTGTGTCACACTTCCAATTAGCTTGCGCTACTTAAGGACATTAACTAGCTACAGCTATATTTTTCATTACAGCAAGTTCCCGCCACAGATCTTCGTGAATTCGGTCTCTAGAAGATCGGAAGTAGAAGCCGACTTTTTGGATATTGTTCCCTTTTATATGTAACCGAATAGATGCTTACGTTTGCGCCATTATTTTTTGCATATATTCTTATTGGTTACTTGCTTAGGCGTCCTATCTAAACAAAATCAGTCATTTTGTCATGCTACGCAAGCCTGACCCCTCTGGTATTTCCAAAGTGTTTCTGTCTCTGCCTAACATTCCCTCTCTCACTCGCGCATATAGTCAAGTTTGCGATCTCCTGTGCTTTTCGGCCAGCTTTTGCTTAATTCCATTACTTAGCTCTCCTTGGCTGAGTGTTAATTACTTCCCCATGCTACCACCAAGACCGTCTCTTGCTACTATGCTTGAACGGTTTCTTTTTTACAATATTTACTATTTTCTCTACTACGTTAATAATTGCAGAAGGTATTGCATTCCACCCCAAAAATTGGATACTGAGATTTCACCCGAAATAGATGTTTCGAGGCTCCCTTAATAATAAAAGGCATTTTTATAGAAAGATCCATGTGTGTATCATTTTTGAGTGTTGGTGTGACTGTGAACAGCATAACGCAAAAACGAAAAGTCAGATAAACACAAAACTTGGCATTTAGATTCAGTACCTTCCACAAATGTTACATGAGGGTTTTGAAGAAAATCCTTCAACCCAAACTACCCCTTACATGAAGGATTTTCGAAATTTTTTATTTTCTAAAAAATGGCTCTAATGCTTTTGATTAAGATACCATACATTAAAGAAATTTGCATAACAAATAAAATATATAGCTTGAATCCTCTGGAAACAGCCTTTGAAGTCCTCTTGCCTAGGAAGGAATTTTGTATGACCTCGTAAAACTGCTAAACAATAGACGAAAGCGTACTACACAAAACAAAAATGCAATTCGGTTTAAAGCACACAATTTACTTTCATTTAAATTTCCTTCTGCATCAGCCTTTTCCGAGATATCCGTTATCTATGGTTTGAGTTGTTCAATACTTAGCAATTGTTTTCAAGTCCTATCGATTTTAAATTGTTAACGGAATGCATGGAATGTGTACAGAGTTTTAAAATTGCGTATAGAGTCTAGTTCTGAAACAGTTGACTATCGCTGATCCCCTTGTATCTATAACGAAATGTCTAACTCAGGTATTTTCGGAAGGCTTATCTATATTAAAATGAAGTAAATAGGAAAACAAACCTTCTTAAAATAAGCTGTATATCCACTGTCACGAAGTTAAGAATGTTGTTACTGCCTCAGGCGTGCATGCATTACAAGTGGTTTCAGATGGTGAAATTGCACACTCGCTGTGAAAGGAACCTAATCTTACAAACCACAAACGTGGAGAAAATAGAAACTTTAAGGAACAATGGGGGTGAATTTTCAAATTTCCATATTATTGTATGGATATTTCTGAAACTTTTACTGTGATTATATTGCTGTTAGGTTAATGTAAATTCAAATTTCATTCAAGTCGGGTAAATACTTTGCGAGCTATTAATTATTTCATAAATTTTATTATGTAAATATATCGCACATTAAAAATTAACTACGTGCTTCAGAAGTTCAGAAAATTAGTTGACATTTTTTGAATTGAAGCTTTGAATCAATTACAAAAAAGTATGTTTTTAGTTTAATAAATTTTGATGAGTCATTTATGATAAATTTTAAATGCTTTAGAAATTTGAAAATGTCACCAAGAAAGAAATTCACAATTTCTCCATAAAGAATATATTTTTAAAAAATTATTATTTGTGTTAGGCATATTTTGGTAACACAAAATGTTTAAATGGATACTCCTGCAGATTCTGAGAAATTTTAGGTGTATATAAACAAAAACTCGTGGATGATGCTCATTTTGAATGAGCGAAAATGAAGTTTTGAGAAAAATACTCATTTATAAAATATTATGCTCGGAAACACTGAATTGTACGCTCTACATATCAGAACCCTCCTGATTTATAACCCTGTGTGTTTGTAATCCCCTTGTGTCTTTCTGTTGTACTTGTGTGCGCTTTTTGCCACTTGTAGAGCCTTTTATTGTTGTAGAAGCAGGTCTCCTGCTCTTGTAGAGTCGGGATGTATCTTTAAAGCAGCTGCTGAACATCCCTCACCCCTTGCTATAGATCTCAGCTCCTCAGAAGCTGAACAGCCCATATTAAAGTCAGAAACACCATTTAATTCCCCAATTTCTAGCAGTTTCTTAGAAATAAAAATTTCTTTTGGACAGTTTTCCCAAATAAGTGAGTGAACAGTATCATTTGGATTTTGTGTCCCTCCACGAGCACAGCGTTCCAATAGTTCAGAGCAAGATGGTCTCTGATATATGGGAACAGTTCTTCTAACCATACTATCATCGAACTGAACAGATATCTTGAAGTGGCTCTGCGGAGTTTCAGCGCGAGCTATGCTTCAAGAATAGCCTATATAACGTTGTTCATAGCAGTAATATCTGGCAGATGCTTCTGGATGACCAGTCTGTAGTAGCTGCTTAGTCTTTTAATAGATGCTAACTTCAGCGAATCACGGCCACGACCACCCAAGCTAGTGCTAGTAGTGTCTTTCATTAGCTTGAGGAAATCCGTAGTCATCCTCTTAGTTACATGATTGACATTCCTCCTTCATTATTGCCACATCAGCACCATACACCGCTACTGCATTTAGGTGCTGAGTCTTGCATCTCCATCAGACAGTACAGTTGTGTATCGCATTCCACACTTCTGTACTGACCGCCTTCACATAATCTCAGCAGTATGAACCTCCATGGACCCTGAAGCACCATCATAATTTCTACAGCACTCACCAGCTTTACTGTGGTGTTCCTCCAGAATTATATATTCTGTGGTAGCAGGATCCATTTCATTGGCCAAAGAGACACAGTAATGACAAAATGACAGAACCTCATAATCAATTACCAGCCCTGTCAAAATATCTATCATCAGCCCTATACCACATAAGGTGTGTGAGCACGCCTGTGCCACGTGCCGTTATAAGTCACAGCAATGTCGATAACACCGACATGTACAAGCGAGGAATCCACTTCCTCTTGTGCTTTGCAAACCATCATTGTAGACTCACTTAGCAGCTTGTCTTTTAAAGGCTTTTAAATGTCCTGGAGTCCATGCAATGCATTGACATATGCATACAAAACTTTTACATGTATCTGTGGCCAACTCTCATTCTTAAGAAGGCTTCAACGCTTCTTCCATTAGCATCTAAGGATGGCCGTACAGTGTTCTGCTGGACTTTAGCTCGAGGACTGGTATATGCCTGACCAGAATATTGTCCACGTGAACTACAAACAACATGCAATTTTGTTACAAATCCATGTTGTTCCTTTGCCTAATCGTTTAGGCTGGCAGAATTACAGTCCGGACATTTCATATTTTTGAAAAGTTCCTGGCATGTACTGGTATGAATCAGCAAATAGCTTGATTCACTCTGCTCATCTAGCATCTGAGGGAGATGCCCAGACAGTTACTTTTTAGATCTTGTCTGACTTTCACTTGGAGTTTCTAAATTGTCCTGTAACAGTATCAGTAGGGTATAAATGATGGTTCTGTATCACTTAATATGCAGGAATGTGTAATTAATATGCTAATTAGCCCCGCCCCTCCCCTCCCCCACCCCCAGCCCCAGCTCCTTGGTAGTTTTAGTTGCAGCTGCGGTCGTAAATCTTGTTGAGTACAATGGAGGCTTGACAGTTAAGCAATTAAGGTTATCCTTCACTTGTTAAACCGAACAAAGGGGCCATAAATTTAAGGTTCTGTAACAAAGGCGAGTTGTTTTTCCTACCCCTTCCACATCAGACCACTTCTGCACCTGGTCAGTTACCCACCCCCACTTCCATTGTGTGTCGAACACGTGGCATACTCGTTCCACTAGCTTTTAACAAAAGAACAATGCTTACCCTTCAGCTGTCAAAATGAACAAAGCCCATGATGAATTAGGGTGTGACAAAGAGAACCTAAGCCAGTTAACAGAGAAACAAGTTCTATTGTCCGGTGCAAGCATTCTTTAGAAAGACCATCTGGCATACTCATCCCACAACCCAATAACAAAGCCTGACCCTTTCCATTGTGTAAGAGATTCTATTGTGTGTGCCTTTCTATTGTCCTGGGCAAGACTAGTTTAGAAAGACACCTGCGGCGTTCCCATCCCGCTACTCCATAACAAAGCCTGACCTTTTCCATTGTTTGACCACCTGCTAGTTAACAAAAGAATTCGAGGGTTGCTTTATACTCGCCCTGTCCTTGTTTGTGTGAAAGAGAGAGAAACTTGTTTACCAACTCTGCGTAACAACGTCAGGTCGGCCATCATGATTTTGCCTGAGGGAGTTCTCTCCGATGTTTTACGACATCCTACGAATATATCCGAGCATAGTTAACAAGCATTCTGCTTGGCCCATTTCAGGCAGTGACTGAAAAAGTGCCTAATATATATTTCATTACGTGCATTAAACCTCTGAGTGATATCCATAGATCGGTGTTCGATTCTTGCTGTAATCAAAAGTTTATTGCTAATGAGAAATTAATGATTGATATTATTATATCATTACCTTAATTAATAAAAAAGGCGTTCAGAGAATTCTAGCTCGAGTCTTACCAAGTGAAACTCTAACACGTAATAACTATTAAACTATGCAAGACCAGATTGAAAATGTATTTAACAAATATAATTTAATTTTTATACATCATCATCCTAATTAATGAAAGACCGTTCAGAGGACCCTAGTTCGAATCTTACCCTGCAAACTCTAATATGTAACATCTAGTAAATTACGGATGCGTGCTCTAACAGGTTAAAAATATATTAAACACATGCATATACTTAGGTATCCAAGTTGATATTTTCTTAGGGGTAAAACATTATTATATCATTACCCTGATTAAAGCCCGTTCAGAGGTTTCTAGTTCGAGTCTTACCCTGCAAGCTCTATGCCTACTAACTATTAAATTACGGAAGCGTGCACGATAAGATTAAAAATGTATTTAACAAATATAATTTAATTTTATACATTACGCTGTTTTAATGAAAGGTATTCTTAGGAACCCAGAAGCCCATAGTTCGAACCTTACCCAGCGAAACGCTATAATAAATACTAAATTATTGAAGAGTGAACGGGTCAGATTAAA
Source organism: Deroplatys truncata (assembly GCA_030765065.1). Taxonomy (NCBI): domain Eukaryota; kingdom Metazoa; phylum Arthropoda; class Insecta; order Mantodea; family Mantidae; genus Deroplatys; species Deroplatys truncata. Next base: position 177,872,292 of record CM060977.1, on the reverse strand, counting down.
ATGTGTTTAACAAATATAATTTAATATACACGACATTACAATGTTTAACGAGCTGTATTCTTAGGAACCAGAGGTCCATAGCTCGAATCCTGCCCTGCGAAACGCTATAATAACTATTAAACTATGCACGGGCATATTAAAAATGTATTTATCAAATATAATTATTTATATTAAACCCCTGCGTATACTTAGATATTCCGATGCCTAGACACGATTCTTTATTTTCTTTCTTCTCCCTCTTTCTTCCCTTTTCCTATTTCAATCTATTTCTTTCTTTCTCCACAACTTGTACACATCCAGGCGCTCACATATACACGAGCACATGCGCATACATCAACATGCATACACTGGTGCACGCATGCACACACACGCACATACATGTAACGCAGCAATTATCTCTTTCAAACAGAGATATCAAAAACCTTTACGTGCATTGCCTCTCTATAATAAAAGTTTTCATTTCCCTCACTCAATCATTTATTCACTTGCATAGAAAAACACATTCATCCCCCCTCCCTATAGATCGCTTCCCCCACCGATCCTCTCTGCAAGTCATTACATGTGATAGAAGAACCGGTTTTTCTAGCCGCTGTATATAAGCAGCCCCTTCTCGCACTGCTCTGAATATTATTCGAGGTGTAATCGAGTCGATAATACAATGGATGATTTTTGGAGTGAATACGGAGAAGAATCATACCATTATACATATTATCATAAAGAGTCGTGTAATGGTATCATGCATTCTATAGTGTGTAACATGCCTTCCTATCATGACCAGATGACTTCTCGAGGCATATGCACAGACAACTGTCCGGTCTACAAAAGAAGCATCATGTAAGTATCTTTTTATTATTGAATGCAAACTCTAAAAAGCGTGCAATTGTTCCCTAAAGAAGAGTGAAAAATTAAAATGGTTCATTCTATTGTACCTTCTTTCTTTCCAGAGAAACTGATACCGAAAGTGAGGGTGAGATGCTCAGCCTCATTTCAAATCACAGCTCTCTGTGGCATTCAGAGTACTGCAATGGGTATACTCATTCTGTACTGTGTGCAAAACCAGAGGTGCACGACAAGATGGCGTCATACTTTCCATGCAATGAGAGCTGCAGTGTATTCCTCTTCAGGCAGAGAAATTTAAAGTGAGTACCTCTTTAAATATGTATCATTATTGTACATTGCTATTGTCATATACGTAACTTCAGAGAACATTAATGTAAACATTAATTGTATGCGATACTAACATACATTACATGCTACTATAGTACATGAGCAGTTGTATACGACTAACACTGGAAATTATAATGACTTTTGCAGAATTCAAATGACGACACCAGCGCCTAAAACCGAGGTAGATTCCGATGATAAAGAACCAGAAGATATAGTGGAATATCCCATTGCACAGCAGTATGCTAAACACATAGATGAGGAAGAGGATTCTAACTCGCCGCAGGCTGGGGATCTAACACAGACGACCTCCGAGTCTCCCCTTGGAAAGCCTGCAGAACTCGGGAAAACATTGACGTGAGTATTTTCACATATATAAAAATCATTGTTTCATTCCTCTGTAACCTAACAAAAATTAATTTTTTCAGGTTACCTTAACTTCACCCAAGCTCTTTTCTAAGACCTTCATTGTGTAATGTTTCAGGCGGTGCAATAAGGGGAAGAAGAAGAGGAACAGCTTTGCAGATCTGCAAAGGAGACTGACGCTACTGGAGGATAGAATAAGCAACATCGAGACGCCCAAGAAACATGCCGGTAAGAAGCGTGTGCCGAGACGTCTACATCTGGAAAAGGCGCAGCATTAACATAGGATTCTTCTATGGTCTTCCAGTGCTTACAGTGAAAAACAAAGAAAAATTTGTATACATGACAATTCAAGATTGGGAGATAATTCGCGAGAGTCTTCCTACATTCAGTGCATTCCTCCAAACGAGAAAGTATCCGCGTGTGGAATATTGTGAAAATATTGTTTTCTCTTATAATATTGTTGCATATATGAAACAGACAGAAATAAAATTTTTGAACACTAATTTAAATGATTGTGAAATATTTTTAAATAGAGATGAAATTTGCAGGCTAAAAAGACTTGAACCGTTTATAGACTACCATTTAGGTAACATAACTGATGCAAATGTAATGCAATATGTTGGAACGAGGAGTTGGAGGAAGAAAGTGGTGGAAATGCAGGATAAATAATAACAATAAAAAGAATTAAAGTATGCTTTTACATAATGTTTTTATTCATTAATAATCCTTACATTGCTAATGAAAAAACAAATCCTTACAATGATTAGTTTAAAATAAAAGCTGCATCACATGAGTCAGAGGCTTGTATGTAAATACTTTATCGTGAATTATCAAACAATACAAAGTGGTCTGTGCAGGAATATTTGCACTAGCTTGAATTTCTATTCTAATGTTAACAGCACCATTTACAACTTCCTCTGGTTGATGTGAGCAATCTATAACAAATATAGGAGCAAATTTAAGAAAATCTATTCTCTTTAATAAAGGATAGTTCTCTTTTTCATAGTAAGAGTTTTGAAACTTTGAGTACATATCATACAAAGATGCAAATCTAGAGTTTCCAAAATCCAAATTCATGTCATGATAGGGATAACATTCGCTATTAAGATAAATTCTCAAATTAGTTATGTTACAATGATCAAAAAGAGAACCGTCTTTAGATGCATTACTCGATCTTAAAGTTTGAGCACCCAAAATGACAAATCTCGGCTTCTCCATTTTTGATGTGGTGGCGACATTCCAAGTGAATGATTTAGTTTGCGGCACAGCAGGCTGAGTATGCAGATCCATGGTCCTAAATGGGAGATACAGCGCCTTGTCCGACTTGACAATCTTGAGAATTTCAACTTTTTCAGCATCAGAAAGTCGTATCACAGGCATTCTCCACTCGATTCGTGCAAGTTTAACGCTTGCATTCTCTTCACCCTCAGGCGCTATAATACAGTTTTTAGAGTTCTTGGATCGAATCAGCACCAACTCAAACTTGCTATTGAGTATGAGTTCCTTGTGGTCGTCAGCAAATCCCAGAAGCATCGAAAGCGGTACTATGGCGTTGAAGGCTCCATTTGCTGCATTCACAATGTCCATGTCTTCTCCAGGATAACACCATCCAGCATTCAGCAAGCGATCAGACTCCATTGGATTGAGAGCAGCGTAGTTGCGTAAAGTTGAGGCGATCCCGGGGTTCCTGGTTCGATCAATAGTTGAGCCGTTCATATCCAGTCGAATCTCCTCAAACATGAATGCAATAGTGTTATTGGTAAGCTTTGCAGTAGTAGCTGTTCCATTAGGTTTAGTAATACTCCCCTCGATGTATAGATAACTTCAATTAGGTAAAGTATATAAATCCTCAGCTTGACAAGGGATTCTAATTTCATCATTAGCGTCCAGAGCCGATGTATTATACGGTAAAAACACATGTTCCTCTTCTTTAGTGATCTTGTCATCGAATGTCGGTGCGCTGGTAACATTGAAGATGTCCATGATTATAGAAGTCTAAAGCCCAATACCTGGAGGAAGTGTCGATTGCGTGATGTTAACCCTCCGGGTGTCAAGGGTAGAGTATGATGTGTGCGTTGAATCACTCCCTTATTATATCCTCGACGTCGTTGACTTCTTCTAAAATCTATTGGCATTGCAGCGGATGTGAAGCCTTATGCTTATATCCTCGTTTCTAAAGTCAATGATATTACCACTTTGGTCCACTACACGAAGACTAATTTGCTCTATAGCATTGGTGTTTATGATTGGAAGGTAAATTGGATTTGACGGCTCTTGAGAAATATGATATCCAGGCGGAACAGAAGGGAAAAACTCGTAGATCGAGTGGCCGCTTTTACCGTCGATGAAAGAGCCTGTTGCAATACTGCACTCGATTCGAATGATGCTCACCTTAAATATATTCACCAGGTAATCAGATTCAGACAGCTGATTAGCTGGAATAACTTTACCTCTGAAGCCCAATAGCGAGCCTATAGAACAATCACCGGAAAAATCAATAGTGAAAGGGCACTTAATTTCAGCCTTCATTGTGTTATTATTATTAGGTCTAATAAAGAAGACATTCTCATCTACATCTAGCTTATCTCTGATGTATTCTGTAATATCAGAAATCTCATAAGTTACATCAGGTATATAAATGATCTTAATTTCATCATTGTGCATGTAATGAAATTGATTATTACTCCAATCAACATTAGGAATTGAATAGAAGATTTCAAAATTCAGTAGAGCAATCTCATAATGATACTTTGGATCTAGCTGAAGAGGAGGATTCAGGTATGTAGTAAGCACAGACTCATTGCCACTGACTGCAATAGTGTAACTCATTGCGATAGAAATTGCAAGCACAAGTGCCCACAGATGACTGAGCTGAAACTCTGAAACCTCTTAGTGTTATACAGTACCTTAACATCTCTGAGGTACCTTTCGATCTCTTTTGGAGGCTTCAAGTTTCCAAAGCTATCGAAATAAAATGACACGTTGCCATCCTTCTTTATAGCAACCCAATGAGTGCCTTCATTCTCTGAAGTATCGAGATTAACAATAATTCTCTCTCTGTAACGAGGTCTTGAGGGTAGCTGATCGATCATGTATACACCCCTAAAATGAGGAATCTTTAAACGTCGGGCATACAAGTCGAGGTCTATGTTACTTAATGCTTTTTCCGGGACGAGTATAGCCCTCTGCCGGAGTTTTTTGAATTTCCTTTCTTGCTCGGCCTCCTCTTCCTTTCGGTGTTCCTAGCCTTATTCTTCTTCTTCTTCTTCACTCGTAGGCCTTTCCCTCTTGCTTCAATTTCTTTGTTATGTCTCATCATTTCAGCAAGTTGTTTATCCGCAGCCTTTTTCTTATTTACAGCAGAGGCTATTTGTGCAGCGCCTCCAGCGGCGGCTCCTAGTGCTGCAATAATTGGTATGAGTGGTAGAAATCCTCCTCGTTTCTTCTTCCTGGATCCCGCACCAACAGCTACCTTACCCTTCATGATGGTTGTTACTAGTCGGGCTGCCAACCTTTCACCTAATGTAGCATCAGATGATTGCACTCTTTTCCAGGCCTTTTCAGCCAAGATTTTGTCGGCAACGTTCCTCGAAGCAGAGTCCTTATGCTGTGCGTAGGCTATGTCATGAAGCTTACACGCTTCGTCTAAAGGATTTATACCGGGGTCTCCTCTCTTTAGTCTTTTTTCTAGCTTTGTCCCAGGTCCACAGTATCTGTAACCAGGCAAATGTGCTTCAAATGGCAGCAGGTTAATGAGAGAGTTAATTAAACCGGAACCTCTTGAGACCTTAAACCTCTTAGCGCTCATGGTACACTAATCGATTTTAATGGCACATAGTTCTTTTATACTCTGTCATTGCTTACATTTATTAACATATATACATTAAGGGTGATTTATTTTATTTTAGTTGCTACGATGGAGCTGGTGAAGCAAGATTGCTCGCTGCCTATCCAGGTGCTAGACTTTGAAAGTGACTTTAGACGCGATCGTCACGGGAAGCTGTTTTCAGGCAATGTTAGAGCGCTAATTCTAGGTAGCTCCAGTGCTGGAAAAACAAATGTATTACTCAATATGATACTTCACGAGAATGGACTACGCTTTGAAAATGTGTATATTTATTCAAAGTCGCTATACCAGCCAAAGTATCAATATCTTGTTAAGCTGCTTGAAAACATTGAGGGTATAGGTGTGTATACTCACGAAGACGGTGAAAGCGTCTTGCACCCATCAGAAATTAAAGAAAATTCAATCTTTATATTTGATGACGTCATCACTGAAAAGCAAGACAAGATTGCATCCTTTTACAGCATGGGCAGACATCGAAATGTAGATTCAATATATCTAGCACAATACTATGCCAAAGTCCCAAAGCATTTAATTAGAGATAATGCGAACATGATTATACTCTTCAGGCAAGATAATTTAAACTTGAAGCATGTATATGAAGATTACGTAAACACAGATATGACGTATACTGAATTTAAAGATTTGTGCAAAGTTGTTTGGGAGAGCTCTACAGAAGGAAGACCTTTTATGGTAATAGTTCCCGAATTTCCGACGAATGACGGTCGATATAGGTGCGGATTCGATGTATATATAAAAGTTGTTAATAAAGAAATTGCTCATTCATAGTTCATCATGAGTATTGATAGGTTTGGATCACAGAGGGCTGCTCCAGTGAAAAGATCGCTACATCAATTTATCATAAACAGAGATGGAAAAGGAAATTACCAATTCAGGAGCAAGAGACTGTGCATTGTTCAGGATCCTGAGGAGGACGACGACGCAAGCACTAAACGCTACGTGGATACGCTTACGTCTTCTACTGAAAATCGAATGCAGGAGTTCACGGAAAAAACGACATATCAGCGCATGGGCGAACTTCAAACTACGCTTAGGGATCACATCCAGAAGTCGCTAGACGTGCAACATGATGCTCTAATGGAATATCTGAATAAAAATACCTTTAAACGAGACGATGGAAACAACATTATCCTGGATGCTATAAGTTTGAAGATAATGCTACCACCTCAAGAGGACTATGACGTGCCAAATAAGAAGCATGTATTAGAATATATAAGTGCAAGAACACCACCGCTCGATTCAAGCGGTAACGTTTCATTCCAAAAAACAAGGCTAATTGAAGTAGCAGATCCTGTCGATGACAGTGATGGAGCAACAAAAAAGTTTGTTAAAGTCCACGTGGGAAGGAAACAAAATGAAATACGCCAAGATTTAAACAGCAGACTTGGTGCAATAAGTACCACGGTTACAGAAACAGTGGGAAAACACATGGAAACTATGGCGAACCGTCAGAAATCAATGGATGGGCATCGGACATCTGCAATGGATAATATCAGTACCCTTAAAACACAAATGAAAGTCATAAATTCATTAGTAGAGCAAATGAGAGGGGAACATGTAATTACACTGCAGTCGTTGCCTTTCAGAGGGAAATCACAGAGGTACATGTTAACAACAGATCTTGAATATTACAAATCAAGCGTAAACGGAGAGATTGTTTCTTGCTATATGACGTCACCAACAGCTCCTACTGTAAGACCTGATACAATAATTGAAATAAATAACAAGTCTCTTAGAGCTCTGCCTACACCAATTGCAAATGGTGATAAACTAGCCTTCACTGCTCCCGCAAATCGTGTAAGGGACTGCCATTTTCTAAATATCGAGCTGAAAATCTCTTATAAACTGAAGTCTGCTAAATAAATAGGGTATATATTAAGGCGAAAGTCTAATTTCAGTGTCATTTCAAGATGGACAGCGAGTGCATACGACTTAAAGAATCTGTAGCTATGCACACGAAGGCTATAAGAGAAAAGTTACGTTCTCTTAAAGGTCAGCAGTTTGAAACCCTGAGAGTGATGAATGAAGCTCTTCAACCAGTGACAGATCCGCTTCAAGATATACTTGAAATACAGAAAAAGAATACTACAAGCAAGGAGGAATCACCGCAAGACATGAAAGATGAGAAACTCTACAACTACCTTAATAAAGTTCGAAAGAAGGACAAAAATGAAATAGATTCATCATATGGAGTACGATATGAGGATGGCAGCTACATGCTTGACAACAAGATTATTGATTTCATCAATAATAAAGTTCGAATAGGGGACGAAACGTATGAAACCATGCCTGGATTGAAGGAACTCATCTTCAAGAGAATACCTGAAATGCATGCATACACCGAGGATGACCTTGAAACGTACAGTAAAATACTTAAAGCAACACATGTTCATCGAAGAAACTTCAGCAAGCACGGGCAGCTGAGATCGGGTAATTCCTACAAGCATAAAAGCGTTATACGTCCTCTAGTAACGAAACACAAGGGATTATGACTACAGTGGAAAGAACATCACCCTAATACGAGGCAAGACTACATCTACTGGACCGACCCTAATGATCTGGTGGATCGCCTTAGGCTACTTGTGGCATCCAGAGACGCAGGCAATAACAATCATACTCAAGAAATTGAAGAGATTATTCAAGAACTAAAAGCGGCAAAGGTTATAGCATAACATCAGTGAAGCAACATATAGCAAGCGAGCTCCATGCTCCAGCCCGGAGAAACTTCATGCCTCGAAAGATTATCAGCAAGGGGCTCCACGACTTGGTGCAGATCGACTTGGTGGAGATGATACCGCATGCAAAAATCAATAAGAATTTCAAGTACATCATCATTGCAATCAACTTCTACTCTAAAATGGCATATGCGAGACCTCTAATGGACAAGACAGGACTTCAAGTTGCAAAGGCTATGGAAGATATACTGCAAGAAATGATAACCCCGCCCAAGAACATACAGAGTGATAATGGAAAAGAATTTTATAATAAACATTTTAAAAATTTAATGACAAAATATAACATCAATCACTACAGTACCTATACCCATGAGAAGGCAGCTGCTGTTGAACGATTAATAAGAACTTTAAAAAATATGATGTATCGCGAATTTCTAGCCAATGGATCATACAATTGGCTAGACCTTTTACCTCAGATCATTGCAAGATATAACAACACTTACCACTCCACTATTCGAATGAAGCCTATAGAGGTGAAGAACAATGATCTTCTTCTGACTGTTTACAACTACACTCAAGATCGAAAAGAGAAGAGAGGGGCAAGAAAGTTTATTGTTGGTGATTATGTGAGGATATCAAAGGACAAGGGACATTTTGAAAAGGGCTTTGAAGCTAATTGGAGTGTTGAAATATTTCAAGTTGTTCATGTGAATCACACCAATCCCGTTACATACATGCTAAAAGGTAATGATGGTGACGAGATAAAGGGGTCCTTTTATGGTCATGAACTGCGACCTACACTGTACCCTAATACATTTCTGGTAGAGAAAGTATTACGCAGGCAGGGAAATAGGATTCTTGTAAAGTGGTATGGATTCCCTAATACTCAATGGGTTGACAGAAAGGATTTATTGTAGAAAAATAATAATGAAAATAAAGAGGCTTTCATTCCACAATAATGCGTGTTTTTTATTTCACTAAATAAGAAATTCATTATTTAAAAACATTTTTGTGTTTGCATGGTTTACATGATTAAAAATCAATAAATTGTTTTAACTAAAAAATCATAAACAAAAAAATGACATATATATATATATACAACAATATTATCATTTGCATTTTTAGGTTAACTTTCATATATACACACACACACACACACACACGCAATACGTACATGAAAAAACACTCGCTCACTAGACTGCATTTTTTCATACATTTTATAAAATTAAAAATCAATAAATTAATAAACAGAAGAGCTAAACATTTACATTATCCATGAACATATATAATTACCCACATACACAACCACTCACGCATACACCTATACACACACACACACATAAAAGCAATTTGTTTAAAAACTTCATAACTAAAAATTTACACAACTAAAAATTTACATATATACATCTAAGGGTATAGATGTATATAGATGTGACCCCAGGCAATTGTCTGGTCTGAACCTTCAATCAGTTTTCTCTTATCGTCTCTACCACAGAGAGCGACCTTATTCATTTCTATGGTCGAGACTTTATGTTTGAAACTTCGAAATGTTGTTGTTTTTGTTAAAACGTTTTTTCTAATATCATTTAGACAGCCGAAATAGTGCTCAAAATTTATGTTGCGCATGCCGGTCTTGTTGATGCCCTTTGCTTTCATCATAGTTTGGTCCTCGTGCCTGTATGCATATAACTTGGACCTTAGCCCAACATATTCTATCATAGGGATTCCTGCAAGCTCATCCTTGAACAGGCCGATGACTTTCTTGTTTTGCGGTGTAATTCCATAGTTGTTTTGCGCCTCATAATTTGAAGTGTCAAAATGCTCTTGATTTTCCTTAATAAATTTGTATATGTCGCTTGAGGTTTCCAGAATAAATGAATCCGTATCCATGTAATTTAAAATTAAATCTTCTAGGCCTGGCTTCAATATATTGTAATAAAAACTGTACATGATATGTTTTGATATATCAAGGATGGCTTGCCCTATGTAGATGGGTTTGTTCATGTAAACTTCCCCTCTGGCAAGTTCTATCCCTACAAGATTTTCCGCAAATAAAATGCTCCGAACGTAAGTTGGTCGCGCTGTCAATTTCTTGCATTGCTTCCAACTTGTAACGATACGGAAGTCATTGTATTTGCGCACATTCTCAATAAATTTGCCATATACAGAGTTGTTCATTTTCTTCCATAAATTCTGACCGAATTTGGAAGTTTCCCTTGCACGTCTCTCTGTATTTATATTGATGTAGGTTTTCAGCCATTCTGACTGATCATATGCAACCACTCTATGGATCTTCTTTAACTTCATGCCCAAGTCAATGCACTGCTGGAGGTATCTATAGTGCATGGTACATTTCTCTTTGTTCTCTAGTGTTGCCAGCAGTTTCTTGTATTGGCCTCCAGGTGGTATCTCACTTTTCGGGCAGAGAGGAAGGTTATTGTGCTCATCATGTAGGTGCTCAGGGTACTGAGGTCGACTTCCAAAACGTATCCAGTTGGGGAATCAGGAGCAACAGCAAAGAAGTTTATGTTTAAAATTTCTTCTGGCAGAAGCCATCTGAGATTCTTGTGTGGCATATGGCTCGCTATTGAAGCCCCATATAAATTGTTTATGTCGAGATATGCCAAATATAAGTCTTTTGTGTCTGTTTATGTCCAGGAAGGTACTTGTTGTTTGCTTTAGCATGCCTCTTTGACACGGTGCACATTCCGCCCCTGATTCCTCCCTCAAAGAATTTGATCATTTCCTCATCATGGATGAGGTCAAGCTTGACCTGAGTCACCTTGAGCATTGCATCAAATGCAAGTCCTGGTAGGGTATAGTACCAGCAGGGGTCCAAGTTATATACTTCCAGAGAGAGGTCCCTAAACTTCTCGAATGCATCGGCCAACAAGAGCGTATCCGTTTTCAAATAGAGGTCGCTGTATTCGCCTAGATTGCTAATGTTGAAGGTGTTCCAGACTTTGACAGCATGGTTGTATTCCTCTTGTGTTATATCGTCAAAATTTTCAATTGAAGGCAGTGCTGTTTCCTCTAGTTTTGAAGGAGAGTCGACGTAACTGTAAGGGAATATTCCCTTAGATCTCACTAACTGCTGATGTTCAGGATCGGGATACTCAGAGTTTGTGATCTTGAACTCATCACTACTCAGCATGCAGGTTAAACTAGATAGCTTATCGTCCAAGAACTTAAAGCTATCTAGAAACCTGAAAAAGATAGTCCTGTACTTTTTGCTGAATGATATATATCGCTCAGAGGAGCTTGAGATACACGAAATGGGGTGATCATCATATGCCAGGTGTTGCATGAGGAAATGGCTGTTATAATTGTTAAGGCAATGAAAAAAGATGGGCATTAAGTTAGGTACCCGTCTATTTAAATTGCATGCATTATGAGCAGCCCCCAGGAATACACCGGTCACATGGCAGTGGTCACGTACCTTCAAGTCATCTACCTCAAACTCCTTCTTGCATATGTGGCAATGACGAGCATTATCGAAGTCAGCAACGTCCTGAGCAGTCAAGGTCATTTCTTCATTGCGGCTATATTGCTCAATAACCATGTCGGCTATTGCCCTAAGTTCAATGAACAACTCCTTGATTGCATCAGGACCTCTGAATAGCTTAAACCTCGACAATGAATCGTCATGGCGACATACGAGCTTAAGCGATATAGATATAGCCTCATGATGCTGGATAGCCGAGTCCAGCTCTGATTAGCCAACGGTTCACAGGACTGAACTCGGGCTAACACGCTCTCAATATCGGCATACACAACAAAATTTACAGGACTACCCTTCGAGTATGATGAGAACTCAATCACTTCACCCTGATTAGGCATTTTGAGCACCTGGCACTGCATGCACTTCAATTGATGCTTTTTAAAAGCAGCTTCAGTATTGAAGTGCTTCAGGCAGGGCTCGCATACCCAGTGTTTCCTACAATGTTTGCTGAACTGTGACCTTGTCAGCCTTGACATATCCTTAATCAGGCAGTAGTGAGATCTTCCATCTTGTTCAATTAGTAATAGGTTGACATTGAAATCTTTCCTGCTGCTGGTTTGGTATAGTGGTATAATTGCGCACTCCCTTTCTATTCCAAATACTGAAACTGATATTCCGTTGTTTTGCTGTTCAAAGTCTGGAATCTGGTGTAGGCTAACAGGGAAGTTTATCCCTCTGTAGTTAAACGCAGTAAATAACTGTTTTGCAGGGTATTTGTTCGTTCTATTAGCATTCAGGATCGCTGGATACTTCGCAGCGTGCAAACACCATGCAAGACAGTATTCATTGTCGTTTTTTATGTTCAATACAGCTTTCTTGGCCTTGATAGCAGTGGGTAACTCTATGTATCGCGATGCATTCAAGGGATCATAGAAGCTAGTTCCAATAACAAGAGCCCTGACAGCGAACAGAGATTTTGAGCTTGCACCTCCCTCGAAATTCGAAATGTTTTCTAGAATTTCATCGAACATAGAAGTGTGTAAGGCATTGAGATTACTTGATTGAAGACCCAGCTTTGTCTTACTATTGAAAACGATGGTTTCTGCATGCTCTTTTTCAGGAGATTGTATTAGGTAGGTGATCTCTACGGAGGCATTTACTTTAAAACCAGAAGAGCTTCTCCCGAGTACAGAAACCATCTCTCCCAATACAAGATGTCTGCATTCCTGCAGAAATTGACCGGGGTCAGCTATCTCTAAAGAGTTTTCTATGCGGCTATTGAAAAGGCGGCCCTTGAACGCCGATTCAATAACCTTACACTCTAGCTGAGTATGACTAACCTTTAGTTTTTTGGTGTTGTTCTGTACTCTGTGTCGTCACTATCGGAGTCAGCAGTGGTGGTTGAGTTGTCGCAATGGTTGCGACCGATGCCTGATGGCCCTGCAATTGGTGATGGAGGTGCCATTGAAGATCCTGGGCGGGCGAGGGGGCTAATTGTTTGTCCGTCTTCCTCTTCAGCCTCGTGAGGTCTTTTGGTGCCCCGGAGCATTGCATCCTCAGGCTCCGGGCTCATGACCACTGTTGAAGGTTCTATAACAATAATAAAGTGGAATTAATTGGAATGTCAGTTGAAATAGAAATGCAAGAATATAAGTTTATTAAATCATTGAAGAAAAATCTTAAAGTCACGTGTTAATGTCACGATAATTATTTATATAATTGTATATTTTAATAAATAAAGAAATGAGAAAAAAATGTTGATTGAGAAAAGTTATGCGTTAACGTTACGATAATTATTATGTAATTGTATTTTAATCAATAAAAATGAGTAAAAAAATTTTATTGAGAAAAGTTTTGCGTTAACGTTACGTTAATTATTTATGTAATGATGTTACTAGAATAAATGAAGTTAAAAAAACTCACCATTCAATTCACGAAGCATCTGCAGGTACACGGTCCTGTATGCACAATTTTCGCAAGTGCACACCTCGCTGGGGATAATCGCCCATGGATCTCCTACAGGCATCGGCGCAACATCCTCGAATCCGGGAGGCGGCGGGGTCAGATAGTCCTGTGAAAAGATAGGCGAGGGAAAGCTACCACCGTCGTCCATCTCCACCGCACCGTCTGAAGTTGTTTCAGGAACTAGAACAAAGAAGCAAAAAGCAGAATTAGCTTCACATTGAATATTTTGATTGAAAGGTGCTAATAAATTGAATGCTTCATTCCATTATTGAAGTTCTGAATTGTTCTCTGGTTATACATTGATTAATGATAAATATAATATTTCTAGAAAAAAGGTGTAATATTATATCTAAACTCACCGTTCGCTTCGTTAAGCATCTTTATTGCAGCAACTTGGTATTCGCAGTTATTGCACGTGCAACATTGGTCCGAAGCGCTGCCCATGCCTGCATTCACCCCTGTAACGGGAGTGACATCCTCAAAACCAGGTGGCGGCGGGATAATATAATCACCCCCCGATAAGATTGGTGACGGGGGGCTATTAAACATGTAAGTGCCTTGCAGCGGCATATCTGATATCAGGTCCCCCGCCAGGGGTGTCGGCATGTTGTACATTGTGCTGTTATTAACGGGCTCTCTATTGACCTGCATAAATTGGTTAAGTGGAGAGCCCGCTCCTCTAAAGAGTGCCGCTCTTACGACTCCCACGGAGTTTGCAGTATTACCTGTGAAAAAGTTTAAATGTGTAAATTCAAATGGTTTTTATAACTGATAAAAGATGAATGAGTAGAGAAAGACGTGTAATATGAAATAAATGAGTAGAGGAAATCGTATGAACGTTAATAGAATGCTTTGTGAAAAAGTCGCATGAAGCTTTACGGAAAGAGGAACGTGTAGCGAAAATCATATGAATGTTAATAGAAGAATGCGAGGAGAAATCATGTGAATGTCAATAGAGAAATGAGTTGAGAAAACCATATCAAAGTTTACAGAAGATGTAGAGAAAATCATATAAATGTTACAGAAGAATGTGTTGAGAATATCATGTGAATGTTTATGCAAGACGAACGTGTAGTGAAATCATATGAATGTTAATAGAAGAACGCGATGAAAAATCATATGAATGTTATTAGAGGAATGTTAATAGAAGAACGCGATGAGAAATCATATGAATGTTATTAGAGGAATGTTAATAGAAGAACGCGATGAGAAATCATATGAATGTTAATAGAGGAATGTGACGGGAATATCATGAATGTTTGCAGAAGAAGAACGTGTAGTGAAATCATATGAATGTTAATAGAAGAACGCGCTGAGAAATCATGTGAATGTCAATAGAGGAATGTATTGAAAACCATATGAATGTTTCAGAAGAAGAACGCGTAGTGAAATCATATGAATGTTAATAGAAGAATGCGAAGAGAAATCGTATGAATGTTATAGAAGAATGTGTTGAGAATATCATGTGAATGTTTATGCAAGAAGAACGTGTAGCGAAAATCATATGAATGTTAATAGAAGAACGTGTAGTGAAATCATAGGAATGTTAATAGAAGAATGCTATGAGAAATCATATGAATGTTTACAAAAGAAGATGTAGAGAAAATCATATAAATGTTAATAGAAGAATGCGAGGAGAACTAATGTGAATGTTTATGCAAGAATGAGAAATCATATGAATGTTTACAAAAGAAGATGTAGAAAAAATCATATAAATGTTAATAGAAGAATGCGAGGAGAAATAATGTGAATGTTTATGCAAGAAGAACTTGTAGCGAAATCGTATGAATGTCAGACGAATGTTTTGAGAAGATCATGTGAATGTTTATGCATGAAGATCGTGTAACGAAAATCATATGAATGTTAATAGAAGAATGCGATGAGAAATCATGTGAATGTTCACAGAAGAATGTGTAGCGAAATCGTATGAATGTTAATAGAGGAACACTGATTAGAGACTAAGTATGAATGTTTATGTCGGTATCTAAAGAACTATTTTTACACCATTGATGAAAGCGCTACATTTTTTAACAATTTTGATGTTAATTATTAAAGAAATGAAAAATTTAGATAAACAATATGGTATTCTTGCAATGATTCGTGTTTCACTTAGTCATGTAAAAAACTCACTCACCTTGCATTATGTAGATGACGATGAATGCAGTCTGGAAGACAATAGCACTGAATTCGATGAAGCGAATCAATATACTTTAACTTAAAAGTCACAGTGGCTTTCTTATGCCCCAGCGCTGGTTTATATAGGGAGCCTAGAGCCCCTCAGGCAATTTCAAGCGTTGGTATGGCGGGGGGAGATGTTACACGTCACGTGATTATTGTATCCAATGACATCATCTCTTTCAGCGCATGCGCAGAGAGAAGTAGCCCTCGGGCAATTCAGGTGACGCCTGGAAGTCGGGGGTGGAGTGGGGCTGGTGATGCTTGTCTTGTGGGAACTCAAGGCTCTCTCTTTTCCCACAGTCAGACAAAGACAAGTCGAGTATAAAGCAACCCTCGAATTCTTTTGTTAACTAGCAGGTGGTCAAACAATGGAAAAGGTCAGGCTTTGTTATGGAGTAGCGGGATGGGAACGCCGCAGGTGTCTTTCTAAACTAGTCTTGCGCAGGACAATAGAAAGGCACACACAATAGAATCTCTTACACAATGGAAAGGGTCAGGCTTTGTTATTGGGTTGTGGGATGAGTATGCCAGAAGGTCTTTCTAAAGAATGCTTGCACCGGACAATAGAACTTGTTTCTCTGTTAACTGGCTTAGGTTCTCTTTGTCACACCCTAATTCATCATGGGCTTTGTTCATTTTGACAGCTGAAGGGTAAGCATTGTTCTTTTGTTAAAAGCTAGTGGAACGAGTATGCCACGTGTTCGACACACAATGGAAGTGGGGGTGGGTAACTGACCAGGTGCAGAAGTGGTCTGATGTGGAAGGGGTAGGAAAAACAACTCGCCTTTGTTACAGAACCTTAAATTTATGGCCCCTTTGTTCGGTTTAACAAGTGAAGGATAATCTTAATTGCTTAACTGTCAAGCCTCTATTGTACTCAACAAGATTTACGACCGCAGCTGCAACTAAAACTACCAAGGAGCTGGGGGTGGGGGTGGGGGAGGGGAGGGGCGGGGCTAATTAGCATATTAATTACACATTCCTGCATATTAAGTGATACAGAACCATCATTTATACCCTACTAGTATCCTTTGTATTTACCGCTAATATTATTATTAAAAATTATCAGAACCTTTAAATTCCAATTCATTTACCTGGCCACTTTGATCCACTGTACTGCAGATATATAATACAGTTACCTAAAATACCAAGAAATTTCACATAAGATTTGTAATAATATTTATTTTCTTCTAGTTATGTTATATGCGGAATGAATGAAAATATGTGTTTAAATATGCATCTCCAAAATATAATTCCATGTATTATACAACTTTCTTTTATCAAAGCTAGAGTTGGATAAAACCTAAATATTACAATATTTAATTTGCTTTATAGCTGATTATTGGTTCTGACACATAGATAAACCTTATTTTCAGTCGTTGTGGATTTTAAATTCCAAACCAATTTATATTTGAACACAAACGTTTACAACTTGATGTCCAATACCATGTGGGTTAACATTGTTGATAAATTTTCAAAAGCTTTCACAAAACTGCCAAGTAAACTTGCAATAAGATTTCGTTTATATTATGGGTGGGATGAATGGATGAATGAAAATATGCCATTAAATATGCATCTCCAAAGTTTAATATCATGCAGTATACAACTATTTTTATCGCGGCTACAGCAGGATAACACTAAATATTGCAGTATTTAACTTGTTTTTATAGCTGGTTATTGGTTGTGAAGCAGATAGATCTCCTTTTGGTCTTTGTGGATTTTAAATAGCAAAGAGAGATATAATTGCTACCCATAAAGCTTTTAGTGAGACCATCTGGGTTTAAATTATTTACACTCACCTCAGATGTTTTCTTCCTTTGGGATTCGTACTTCCTTTCAAAGTATGCCATCGTTTACTGATGGAATGCATCTTTTCCACTCAAAAATATTACGAATTAACGCCAAAATTATACCACACGGAAGCATTAACTGGAAACAGATACCGAACAAATCAAACGACACAAGTGAAACCTTATTATTTTGGCATATTATATGCAAAATAGCCATACATTTGGCCTAGTTTTCCATGTGTAAAACGCATTTTTATTTATAAGAATCCTAACGTAAGGAAGGGAACACACATACAGCAAAATACACGCAATGATACTTTTGTAGTGAGTTTTACACATAAAAGTATTCAAATAGTTGCCAAAACAGTCACAAGGTAGCAGAACAAAGCAGGATTGCAATTTGCAAGGTGCTATTAGCGCAAAATTTGATTTGATATTCACGAAAAAGCTAAAAACACAAGCAATTTGTACGAATAAGAAGGAGGTGTGGTCTGGGTGATATAAAGAGAGAACCACTGCACGCGCGCAACTCCTTAAACAGCTGTAGCGACCGAAGGGAGGGACATATTTGCATAAGTTGACTTTCTGTGGACGCTCAAATGTTGAAACAACCTTTTGGAGCAAAAAGGAATTTCAATTTGTTGACTGATTTTGACCAAAATTTCACTCCCAGTGTCCCTTAACTACATTAAAACTATTACAAGTTACTCACCATTCTTTTATTATAGATCCCTTTACATCATTTACTGCGACGAGAAGCCTGCTACCCGCATACACTGCGCTGTTTTAACCATACTAAGATGGTGATTTGCTTCCCTTTTGTTTTCAAATAAAACTCTCCTATCTCGGCAACTGCCAACTGAATCCGAAGGACCCCGAAGTGAGCCGAGGCTTCCCAAGTCACCCAAGGTCCCTCTAAAACAGACTGACGGAGAACACACAGGGCGGGTGACATCACTTACGACATCATAAGCCGGGTTTACAAATAAAATTTGAAACAATGAGGAAAAAAATATTTAAGTTAAATTTACTGAGCAATCCATCCTCTTTCTGGAAGTGAAACTCGAAGAGAAAAAAATTACACGTTCACACTATCACTGTTGTATATAGTGAAGTCTATCCTGAAAGAATAGTCCATACCCCATTACCAAAGTGTATAAACACTTATCCCTAGCCCAATCACATGATGCCAACTGGCCACCCTGAGAAATGCAGAAAGAAAATAGCGAAAATAATGTCCTTCTACCAAAAGGTCCCTTATTTGCAGAAGATGTAAGTCGAATACAAAACCAAGCTGGGGAAAAGGGCCCTTTCGTCCCCAATGGTAGCTGGTGAAGGGCGACGAAATACTCTTCTTATGGGCTAGGCAAAGGCAGTAGTAGCGCCACGCTGCTGAACGTAGAGATCTAAGGGTAACAGCTTCTGAAACAACATTACAGTGTGATCAATTCTGTTCAATAATATGTTTTTAATTGAAAATAAGAATAACCGTCGTCGAGCAAGTACAATGCAAATTTTACATTTTAATGAGATGAGGAAAACAGAATCCACAAGTTATAAACGTCTTCAGAAATTAAACATGACAAACAGTAACAATGCCTTAAGTTATTCTCTTTTCAGTATACTGTAATTAATATTTCAAAGCAAGTCAATTCTTTGAGTTATTATACTGGGCATATAGGAAAGCGTCCAAATATGTGCTATGAACATTAAATGATCTGTTACTTAACCAGATATATTCATTAATATTTTTGTTATATTGCTTCATAAATGCATATTTATGTTAAATCATTCGTATCCACACCACCTCCACCTTTAAATACATACAATAATGTCCAGTAAACAATACTATAAGCACAATCTAGTGCAATATACTACGCGTAATCTATATGCAAGTGAAAGCCATAGTCATTGTCAATATGTACATCCTCTTTCTTCATACTGTTTCATCTTCATGCTTATAAAAGTGGATGATAAATCCCATTAAAACACACTACAATCACCCCATAAGTGCGCTGTTTTCTTCAACCACATACCTACACAAGCATGACACATTCTACACATTTATACATCTACATACATCATTAACACCCTTAATTATGGCATTACTGATATGTCCCTATTGCCATAATTATTGAAAACTCTCATGGCCATAAATATTACATCACCTTGTAATAACCTCAAACATTATCTAAACCCGTCTACTAATTAAATACATAAAAATAAAACTAATAAATTCATGCTGCTCCACAACTTCCTTCATACTCTGTAAGGTTCGGAAGGATCGAAGTAAAGAAGAATTCTTGACATTTGAATCACATAATTCAAGTGGTTGAGGTCGTCCCACGACGTAAGTAACTGGAGTGATTTGTTTTAATATCTCGTAAGGCCCAAAGTATCGGGGTAATAATTTATTGCACTTTCCTTTCTTGCGTATCAGCGTGAAGGCTTTAACTGTCTGTCCAGACTGATATGTTACTTCTCTGTGTTTGGAGTGGAAGGTTTGCTATTGTTTGATTTACTGCTGATTGTTACGAGTATTACTGATGGCCACTGTTCTAGCCTTCTGAATACCCCTCAGGGTTTGTTTCAAATAAAACATCATTTGATGTAGCTTGTAGTTGAGCCTCATTTGTCACAGAAGGCTCTCTGTCAGGCTCTCTTCATAGGAAGAATGGATAGAAATTAGTGGTTTCTTGTGCACTCGAATTATACGAAAATATGACATAAGGCAAAACTGTATCGCAATCTCTCTGGTTATTGTCCACAAAGTGGCTCAACATAGTTTCAAGGCTTTGGTTGAATCTTTCTCTTAACCCATTCTACAGAGGATGATACTAATGGTAAAATTAGGATATATCACAAAGATTTTTAATAATTCCTAAGTTGCGTTACTCAAGAAGACGCAACCCCTGCAGGCAAAATAGTAGCTGGAGCATCATATCTGCAAATGGTGTTGTATAGCACAAATTTAGCAACCTGAGGGACTGTGGCAGATGACAAAGGAGCTTCTCCACCCAACGAGACGCATATTCAGTTACGAAAATAATGTATTTATGATTAGCATTTAAGCGTGGAAGTGGTCAAAGAACGTCAACACCCCATCGCTCTCCAATTTTCGTTACAGGAATGTGTTGCAGAAACCCAGCAGGTTTTTTATTCTTAGGTCATTTCCTTGACTGAAAGCTAGTACATGTCTTCAGAAAATGTTTGATATGTTTTTTTTTCATATTTATCTAATATATCTCGAATTTACCTTATGAAACGTTTTGGCGAAACCCAAATGATCAGAAAGTAAATCATCATTGCAATTAGAGAGAATTTCATGTTTTCATGATTAGGGAATCTCTAGCAGATGTAAAGGCCCGTGGAACACGCATTCTTACAATACAGCACATTTGATTTAATAATATGACTTGCAGTTTGTCTATGGATTCTGGCAGAAGCATATTCAGGATTATTAATAGCATCAATAATGGTAACCACCCTCTGCTTAGTAGAAACTTCAACTGGTGAAAGTAAACAAGTAATTCGTTCATCCAAATGATCAATATAATGCATCTGAAATGTGACAAGTCAAAACCATAGCAAGTAACTCCAATTCATGCACGCTGTTGTTTTTCTTGGATTCTGACAGGATTCTTGAAGCATAAGCTATAGTTCAAAGACACCATCTACCTTTTATAATAATACACAACGATGCCAAGGCCACATGTAATTCGATATAAGCTCTAGGAGTGAAATCAGTTAGTACAGGAGCTGAAGAAAGGGCTTCTTTAAGTGATTGAAATGCTGACTTTTGACATTCACCGCTATGAAACTATATAACCTTTCTTGTTAAAATTGTTAAAGGTTGTGCTACTTTATTATATATCTGAAAAAAATTCCTACAGAAATAGAAAAGGCCCAGTATCTTTCGAAGCTCTCTACATTGTATGGAGTAGGGAGCTGCATAATGACCATAACTTTGCCACTATCAGGAGATATGCCTTTATTGAATGCTTCAAAACCTAGCAATTATATTTTCAGCATTCCAAAGAAACACTTTGTTTGTTTGAGCTTGATATTAGCTTCAATTAAGCGTTAAACATCAGTTGTAAATTGATTAGTAGTTCTTAAAATGCTTTGCCGAACACAACAATGCCATCTAGATAGTCTATAGCTTTTCTAAATTTCAAATCTCCAAACGCTTTTCTGCCAAGTAATAGAAAAATCTTGGGGTATTAGCAAGGCCAAAAGATAAGCGTTAGAGTTCATATTCGCCTTCATACTCGTATGTTATAAAAGAGGTGTATTTGTTGAAATCCTCTGCGATTGGAACCTGAAAGTATGCTGAAAGTAAGTACAATGACGCAATTTATTTAGCAATACTATCTAAATTATCAATTATGAGTAAAGGAAATGATGAGGTTGCAATAACTTTCTTTAAACGACGATAATCTCACCGGAAGTGCATTGAATAATCCTTTCCCCCAAAAAACTACTGGACTCGCCCAGGGATGTGATTCTCTAATAATCCCAGAAGCCAACATCTCATTCGCTTGATTTGAAATTACCTCTCTCTGTTCATATGCTACCTTATAAGGTCTTTATTGTTGTGGGAACTGACGCTTCAATGCTGAATTCAACAACGCTAGTGGAGCCAAGATCTTGTAAAGAATTAGCACAAATATTCTCATATTTATTTAGTAACACGTGTAATTGTGATTTCTCTTCTTTATTTAGCTTTGAATTAATGTTGAAACCAAATTTATTTGAAGGTAGAGTGTGTATACCTTTAGAAGAAATAGAATTTCTTGGGATTACGGCAATGTCACATAGTTTAGCCGATAATGCATTAGCAAAGGGTGTTTGGGGAACAGCATAATTACTATGTACAGGTATAACATAATCAATACCAGTCTAGTGAATCCGTGCGGCTTTGAGATGTGTTGTTTGTGCAAAATACTAGAAATTGCTTGAAAATTACTTCGTCATTGATATCAGCTGAAATCTGTATATTCACTAAGAATGTGGATAAGGAGGAATGTTTATATAAAAATTTACGGAAACATTAATTTATTCCTTCCTCGCATAATTAAAAACAGGGCTAACCATCACGTCATCTAAATATTTGCTGAACCCCTACATAGCTATTATAGTTACTTCATCCCGTGATATGAATGAAGTGACGAATTTTTCAAAATTAATGACTACATTATGTGTTTTCAAAAAGTCATTTCCTAAAATACGTTTGTGAATTAAATATCAAACCACCTAGACTTTTCCTTAAAAGAAGGATTATTAATCTCAAAATCCAAAGTAGTCTTGAACGGAGTATCCAGCAATTTACTCCTAGCAGGTTTTATTTCAATGTGGCTGTCTGCAAGTTAAAAAAATTAACATGGGCATGGTATACAATACTGCCCCTATTCCGTAAGAAGGACATTACAACATCATTAATAGATCCTACTACTGTAAAATGGGCCCTCAAACAAAATAAATACTGACTGCTGGACCATCATGGTTAACTGTTACCTTGTTAGATGTGAGACATGGCCTTCTCCGTATTTTAATGAATACGATCAACAATCCTTTGTCGTATGTCGATCCTGTTAAATACAAAGCAGGTGATTGCACTGGTACAATCGTCTTAGTGAACACTGAGATCTCTCCGTTGGCAGATGCTGCCATCTAACGTTTTTTCAGGATTGGTTGACAGACGGATGCTGCCATCCGTGTTGTGACTGTGTAAATCGGTACCTGGAGCTGAGGGAACTAAACTTACATTATTCAGTTGCAAACTTAATTGTGCAACTTGCTCTGAAAGCACTGCTATGGAGTTCTGTGAGCTAGTAGATGGAAGCGATTGTTTAACATGATTTTAGAACACCTAGCATTGCCAACATTATCATTCATAGACATAGATAGGGCGCTAATGATCTTTCAGCTGAGAGCCTGTAAGCACAAAACAATCAATAGATGTAGATACTTAATTTTGCTGTTAAGAATATGAATTGGCTTTATCGATTTTTTAATCATTTTAAGAAGAGCATCAACAATCCGAGGGTTCAATGCTAATAAAGAATGAGTGTACTGATGTTTCAAGCTTTTCAAACTATTCCCAATTTGCTCACTATCGGACATGCAAGGGTTTTTCTGACCAAATAATTACAGTACATTGTATATTGTAAATGTAATCAGTGACATTCTCCGACTCTAGTTGAATCCATTGTCGGAGTTTTATCTCCAATAACTCAACTTTCTGGAACTCCTAAATGCTTCTAAAAAGTCTAGATAAATAATTCCTATGTATGCTGAGGAAATCGGTGACAAAATGTCTGGTACCAGACAGTTGCTGATTCTTTCAAATATAATGGTAGAAATCTCAACTTATGCTGAATGGTCCAAACATTAGCACGTGACACAAGCTCAAAGTTCCTTATGAACTCATCAGTCCACAATACTGTTGAATTCCAAATATATGTTTGTTCATAAATGGGTTTAGAAATTATGGTGACAAATTGAATTCCTTACCAGTACCATTATTATTCTTAGAAGCTGAGCATGAAGGAAGGCCTTCTGGGACATTATCTGAAGTCTGACGTTCTTGTGGGAATAAAGCATGATGAATGACAAATTATCTAACTAACACCTCGCCTATTAAACTCGTCGATTATATCACATTGATTAATTACCACGCGGCTAAATATTATGCAGACACTACTTGATGAATAAGAATAATC
This sequence comes from Deroplatys truncata, assembly GCA_030765065.1. Lineage (NCBI taxonomy): Eukaryota > Metazoa > Arthropoda > Insecta > Mantodea > Mantidae > Deroplatys > Deroplatys truncata. The sequence continues at coordinate 177,848,122 of CM060977.1, read as the reverse complement.
AAAAAGAATGAGTGGATAACAAATCACGACACACAGAATGAAATAGAATAACTACATCACGTAGTATTTGAAAAAGAATTACTGATATCGGAACAATAAAGAAGGATGTCGTCGCTGGGAGTGGCCCAAATTACTTAAAAAAATGAATACTTTACCTAACAAATCCGAGATTACGTCTAGTTAATGATGAATTCCTAATGTAACGTTATGCAAGGTTAGAAGATGAAGTCAAAGCAAAGAAATTGTGTGGCTAGAGCCCCTCACTCGTTATCTAACAAGTTGTTTACATATCATGTTATAATTAAATATTAATTTTGAGAAAACCTAGATTTGGCGAATTTCACAAATCTAATCTGTACAAGAAACAAAATGTAATTTAAAAAAATCACACTAATTAAATATATATTTACACTTTATGTAGTATGAATAAACCACCAAAATTAGGCCACATTCGTATAATCAGGCGTAAACCAGAATTTAATCCTACAGAAATATAGCGCACATATCAATACTTTACAAATTGTCTCTAAGAAAAGCTAAAAAACCAAGATTGCTAATAATAATTTTGAAAGCATACCAAAATATTATGGGATCATGGCACCTCCACCAAAATATCACGGACTCAACTAGTTATTACCAACTCAGGCCGTGCATACATTAAAAGGTTCTTCAGATGGCGAAATTGCAAACTCGCTATGAAAGCAACCTAAACCACGAATGTGGGGAGAACAGGAATTTAATTACATTAAAAAAATTACAAGTTACTCGCCATACTTTCATTATAGATCCCTTTTCATCACACGAGAGGCCTGCCACCTGCAAATACTGCGCTGTTTTTAAACCACACTTATATGGCGACTTCTTTCCTTCTTCTTTTCAAACAAAACTGTGAACCGCCCTGCTGAATCTGACGGACCTCGAAGTGAGCCAAGTCACCCGGGACCCATCTACGACAGAATGACGGAGCCCACACGGAGCGGACGACATCACTGATAAGCTATATGTAGAGGGCAGAGAAATGTATATAAATATAACACATCAGATGTTTTTGCTATACATATATAACGTTTCATATCAAATTCATTATTTATATTATTTGTATTTATTTATATTTACTTTATCGTTATTATGATTTCTTAATTTTTCCCTTTTTATTCATTATGAGGTAGGTGTTTCCCCCTAGTCGTCCTCCGTGGTGTAGTGGTTACCATGCTAGCCTCTAGTTCCCGAGGTCCCGGGTTCAAACCCGGCGGAGGGTGATGGATTTTTTCGGGCGTAAAGAGGCTTAGCATGACTTCCTTCGGAAGGGAAGTAAAACCGGTGGTCCCGTATCGTAGATTTACGGCACGTAAAAGAACCTCAAGCCTCTGAGCAAAATTACCGGTCTTTCATGCTCAATATGGAATGGGACACCAAGGATCACAGTAGTTAAAGAGCGTCCATAAATAAAACTCAATTTAATTTAATTTCCCTTACATCTCGGAAGGTAATTTTCTTTCTTGATTTGCGCAAAATATTAGAGGAGTGCCGGAGCTTCACTAAACTACACTGCAGTTACCTTTATTTGCTGCTTTTATATCTTCTGCAGCGCTGTTGTTTTCTTCGGTTTTAATTTAAATAACTCTGGCAATCAGATTGAACTATTTCCTTGATATTCATACTTGGATATACCGAGATTTATCCAAATTGTCACCTGTGGCGTACACCAAAGATATAGGTCTCCAAACCTTTCAATGAACCACCCAATTCTGATGCCAAATGCAAAATACTAAAAGTTACAAAATATTGCATTAAACCTAAATACCTGCAACTGAAAACGAACGTGTTTAAGCTATTATAGCGTTTCTATTTTAGGAAAAACTTTCAGGAAGTAAAGGTGAAATCAAGAGGGGAATGAAGGAGATATTTGTTAGCACTGGTCCAAAATCAAGGCACACTCATTTACGTTTTATCCTTATTGGTTCTGCAGCATTCTCAGTTGGAAACAAATGAACTACATGGCATGTATAAAACTTCTGTTACTTTCTCCTGAGTTCTTACCAATTATGGTTTCCAGTAAAAAGTGGTCCATAAATTCTGTGCTCTTCAGTAAACTCACAGAAGAGCCCCTGTGATCATGAGACTCTGGTAAGCGGGAAATATCAAGCTTTGTTTGGGAAATGTGACAATGGTACGGAGGCACCTTATTTTACGATAGAATTTTATGAAACACCAGTAACTGCTAGGTCAGTGCAAAGCACTTAGCTATTTCAGTATTTTGCTGTCTGTTATTTCAGACGCAAACTAAATGATTATAGAATTAATTAACCAGTAATGAGATCAAACGAAGTGGAAAATTTATCCAAGTGTATTTCCGAAGATCTTAAGTTCGTCGTCCTCCGTGGTGTAATACTTACCATGCTAATCTCTACTTCCCGAAGTCTCAGCTTCAAACTCGGCGGAGGGCAATGACTCTTTTGGAGCGTAAAAATTCTTAGCATGGCTTTCTTCGAAGGTAAGTAAAGCCGATGGTCCCGTGTCGTAGATTTACGGCACGTAAAAGAACCTCAAGCCTTATAAAGAGGCCTCTGAGCAAATTTCCGGTCTTTCTCACCCAATATAGAATGGGACGCTAAGAACCATAGTAAGAGCGTCCATAAATAAAACTCAATTAGATGCTGCGTTCGAAGAAGTAAAGCATTCTGAAATGTTTTTTATGGAATGGTTTATATCAATATGTTCATCATTTAAAATTCACTGCAAACAGTTAAAGTTTTGTAGAGAGGACAGAGTGCATAATAATTAAAGCTAATTTACTTTTTTGAACCAGTCATGACGCCAAACTAATATTCTGAGACGCAAATATAAAACGTAGGAATTGCAGATTAACCCAGACCATTCACCCTCTATTCTTAAAATAATATTTTGCTGAAATCAATGTAATGTCATATACTTAAAAGCAATTATACCCATCCAACACACCTATCTTGGTAAAATAGCCTTGTTTTTTTCGAGTGGAGGAGAAAATGATTTATTCACTAACCTCAGCCCCGATGGGAGTCAGGACTGAGAGTGTGGGACTCCCCATAGTCCGCATACCCACTAAAAACTCCTCCACCGGAAGGAGAAGGAAAAAGAGGAATTCATGGATGATAGTGTGGCTGTACCGCTATTGCACCAGCATATTCAGTGGTATGGGTATTTTGCCCGGCCACCATGGCCTAAGCCAGGTGAAAATAAGGCGCCAGGACGCAAGCATGACCAAAGCCCTACTTGTGCCCTTGGGAATTCAGGGTGAGACGGTATTAGGAAGTGGTGTGTGGTTGGCTGCTAGGATTAAGGTGTGGTTACCTGTGCTTCCGACGTCCTCGATAGTAAGTAGTCGAGATTCCTGTGTGGGCCCCATGGGGGCTCGTCCTGATGCTGTGGAAGTCTGTTTGGCAGAACGTCATCCATCGTCGTCTGGAGGGCTACTGTCTCCTCCCTGAAGAGCCTTCTGACGTCTTGGTAATGGTCTTGGAAGTAGGTTGTAATTGTTAGCTTGCTATGAAGAATTGGTATAAGCTTTGCAGCGTAGAGAATTGTTTCGTGGTCCTCTTGAAGTTCGGTGAATACCTCCTTTAAGGAATCCAGTTTGGTGGTGATGTTTAGAAGCTCTGCCTGCACATCCCCCAGCTTCTGCAGGAACTCAGGGGAAGGTTGCGTTGAGATGTTGTTAGCTGGTTCGGTGTGTCGTCTACTGCAGGAGGCCCGTTCTCCAAGACGCGGTCATGCTGCTGTAACAACTGCTGCTGTCATGCAGCCACATTGGCCTTCTGCTGTAACGGTGTTGAGTGGTTGTGTTGACGTAGCGGACAACAGTCGTGCCCGGTGATGTGGTCGTGTCTCCAGCAGGTTGCACAGAGAAGCGGCGGCGACGCGTTAAACCGTGCTGCTGGCAGACAGACGTCAAATTAGGCGCCCCACAGTAGTGGCTGAGCAGTACATCCTACCTCACTGTGCGCGTAAAGGCAGCAGGGCGGCGTCCATGTTGAGCACCTTGTGGTAGGCTTTTCAAGGAATATATTGCGCCTTATTTCCATTGCATCTTAGCTAGTAAAAATATATTACGGTGATTCGTAATAGAGGTGTGTTAAGTCAGATAGTAACACAAAGTAAAGATTAATACGCGTATAGCAATCCTAAGCACCAAACAGTCCTAGCAAATTCCACTTGTGGTGTTATTATTATTATTATTTTGTGTGTTATACTCCAAATATAAGTTTTTAGAGTGATGACATACTGAACTAAACCATATATTGTGCAGATATCTGTGACAATTTAGGTTTGTGTGACATAATCCTAAAATATATCAATGAGATGAAAGAAACTGTTTGATTTTTAACCAATTACAGCAGAATATCGTAGTAAATTTAACAAATTCGTTAACCGTCATGACATGCTTATGGTCTTCTAATTTAATTTCAATTATAATGAAATTCGTCTGTTGCATGATATGTTGAAAATGTAAACTGTTCATAACACAAATATACTTCTGCAAGCGACGATCCGCGTTTTTGTAGGACTTATTACAAGCGAATGTCTTGGGTCAGTCCGTTGTCAAGGAGCAAGCAAACTCTCTCTGGATCATTGCATATCAAGGTTGAGTGATCAGCCCAACGCCTCTTATAGAGGTGCAGAAAAAAGAAATGAAATATATAGTTTCAAAGGAATTATATGAAAATTAAGGATCAAATTATCCAACCAAGCATTTGCCTAGCGATCGAGTAAAACCGCGAGAGAACCTTCGGTCAAATTGGTCGACGTCGGGGGCTTCAACCCGGCACCTTTCGAATACGGGCCACAGGTGTTACCACCTGAGCCATCTCGCTCGGTAATACAGCAGCAACAAGTATTATTACTATTATTATTATTATTATTATTATTATTATTATTATTATTATTATTATTATTATTATTATTATTATTATTATTATTTTGCAAGCGGAGTTTTCGGAAATCTTATTTAAATTCTTATTTTATTCGTCAAATCGTCCTAATAAATATCAGTCAAGTGTCTGAGCCCACCAGATACATTCTTGACTACGTTTGGAAATTTGTCGACTATCTCAGATACTCATTTGATGTCACTTGTGATAATTTGCTTGCATATTCTTCATTCTTTAGCCTCTGTATCGAATTTTCCAGCATGCGACTATAGCAAACAGTACAACTGATGTTGCTAAATTGAGCTGTCAATACATCACACAAACTTCCTCCTTTATTTCCAATCGCCTTATCGTATTTCTGCACATCAGCTTTGTACTGCTATTGCTGTTTTTTTCTCTGTTAAGCTCTCCACGACTCTTATTGGCTTCCGTGATCTTCCGTGACCACCAATATCTTATTTTCCTTTCGCGCCGCATGCATTCATACCAGTAGCATTCCTTATACCTTCATAATGGAATGTGTTTGTATAGCAAAGCGTAAGTTTTAAGCTTCCATTAATCATTGTAGGAATTTATATCTTTTTATTACTTACAGTACGTAGTGGAAGAATAATTATTTTCCACCCAAAAATCCGATGTCAAGGTTTTGCCGGAAACGCTCTCCATTGGTTAATGTCTGAACACAGCAAAGAAATTATATATTTACAATTTTGCTTTGAATATAGCCAGAAAAGTCATGCCTGCGTAATTTCTATCACAGTTATAATAGTAACAAATATATCCAGCGGATAACATTAGGTAGAGACAGAAATTACTTCTCAAATCCACGTAGGATATATACACTGCATTATCAATGCTATAACAAACAAACAAAAATAATATTGATAACAAGCAGCCTTACGGTTCCTTATGCCTGCTGTGAATTTTAGAAGTTGAATTAAGTGGAGAAACAGATACATTATTGTAAAGTTTCTCCGATTTTATTTGGAAAATTTATAATTTGATATACGATGGGGTTTTTGTGAACACTTTGCTGGGCTTGTTACTTCTTAAAATGATGTTTAACGCTCGTTCTTACAGCGTACAATACCACAGGCGCCGGGCACTATAAAAGGAAACCTTTGAAAGGAAATTTGGCAAAGAAACTTTCAAGATCAAAGTCAGGCTACCTCCCCGGCATTTATACGTTGTGAAGACAGAAAAACCTGCAATAAACCTCTCAGGGAGGACGGTCCTGATGGCGTTCAAACCTTTGACATCCAGTTCCCGATTTCTTTGTTGAAATGTAGACTAAATAGTGAAAATTGTCAAAAATGATAATTTTCATTTTGTGTGTAGTCTTATTGATTCTAATTTGCTCTTGAATTTTATACGCACATATATACATATATATATATATATACCAGTGAGTCAGCTGCCCCTATTTATTTTCCAATCTATGTAACGTGCTAAGCAACGTATGTGACTTACGCCTTTCTTGAATTCCTTCTAAAGACTGATTTGCATAACAGTTTATAGAGAAGGATAGATAACTCATAGTGCATAAATGTTTACGGGACAGAATGCTAACGTCATGTATGTCGATGCCAAAAACATCCCACCCTGACACTGGGAGCTTCAGTGGCACTTCTAGCTAATTTTACAAACTTTTGTTCTTTAGCATACATTGATACACATCTTTGAAAACGCCCCTGAAGGAACAACTTATCACATGCATCGGTTGACAAAACTATTTGAAAACAAAATGGAAGATCTAGCAGTGTGACCAATTGGATTTAAGCCGTCAACCAACAAAGATTCGTTGTACAACCTTGTCAAAAAACGCTAAGCATTGGGTAGATAATTTTTCTTGTCACAAAATATGGCATATTTCAGTTCATACAGTAATTGAAATGGCTGATGCAGTTTGTATATTTGAGTTAAAGTTACCAAAATGTCCTCCAAACGCTGTATGAAGCTGCAAAAAGCATGTAAAGATTCGATGTGGGTTGAATTTTGCTATTATTATTTTGTATAGGAACCCCAACTCGCGATATAGCATTGGCTGAATGTTATTATCATTAGTTGCTATAGTGCGGGTTCACGGTGACAAGGTTTACAACACCAGATAGGTACAGTGTATTACCGTAAACATAATACACAATTATCTGATAGTAATTCTCGTGTCTTTGGCTCACAGGAGAGCCAATAACAAAAATAAATAGATTAGAATACTAAAATACAGAGAAAAAAATGCAAGGAGAAAGGGAAGAAAAAATAACCAAAACAGTTTTACGTTTGTATTAGATTCGAACTTTCGAAGTTAACCGTTGCTTTACCACATCCCGGCAGTCAGCCACTCGGCCAGAACGCACGTATCGTCTTCTGCTATTCGGGAAAACATACCTCTATCTCCTTGCAAACATTATATCCATGAAAAGCTGTCTTTCACGGCTCCTTGGCTCATTCAGGCCTTTAATCCTTAATGGTGGTTGTATATCGGATCGAATAGAAGAACAGAGCTACAATAACAGTTTGTTTGATAAAAAGGTCAATGTTTTCATATTAGACTATAAACTGCGGATTGCACAGATACGAATACCTAGGGGCATCTTATTCACCTGGTATATATATATATATATATATATATATATATTATAGTTGAATTTCAATATATTTAATTTCATGTATATATACAATTATAGGAGCAATGCTTATATTTTAAATATATATTTTTAAAATGTACTAGATCTACCATTTTATACCGCGAATTCTGCATTACTTTATAGAAAAAAAACTCTTAACAGACTTGTAGCACAGAGGCAAACCTTTAATCTTCTTTAGATAGTATTGCTCTACAAATTGGAACTATTCTTAAGTATAACAGCTGGTTTATACTCAAGCCATGTGGTTTCCTTCTTTGTAAACATATGTGAGTTTATTTTCTCTAGTTTTTCTCTGGACGGATTTCTCTGTAAATGACATATTTTTATATAAATGACCCGTTTTCTCAAACTATGGAAGATAGCTGCATTAAATTTTAGAATGATAATACGAACCTCTAAGTGCTATTGTGGATATAGTTTGCTGTTACTAGCATGGTTGGTTATTAAAAAATAATTATTTATTAATTTCAGTTTCTGATATAATGGGTCATGAATTTGGTAGATTTAACACCGGCTGCATAGAGCATTTAATTTCTCGTTAGCAACTTATGCCACACACGTCGGTGCTTTGTTACTAAATTGTCTTAATTATTTTAATTTCTTAAATATTATCTCATTATCTCACTTTAACATTACAAAACTAGACGAGTTATTCATTTGATACTAGAAAGTATTAGTTTTTCAGTCTGCCTGGTGAGAGTAGTTGATCGTTTGAGTTAAAAGGTTTTAAACATTCTCGACTCGTTTGATATATTTTTATGTGGAAGTAAAGGCGAACTGTAATTTCAATCTGTAAGAAAAAAACGTTAGTGACCTTTTAATATAAGGGATAATAATCCGAATTGGTATTCAAAACTAGTATTTGGTTCAAGGTTTGTGTTTTAGAAAATTCGAAATAGATGGGATGTATGTAATGTTTCTGATTAAGCATATATTAGCTTCCAAAATTGTTATTAATGCAATTGATAAAAAAAGGAACATCACTTAAATTTTCAGTTGATTATGAAGTTGGAGCTTATAAGGATAAAGCATTAAGTAATCTGTGTTGATCACGTAGACAAATGATATTCCGGGCTTCTTCCAGATGTTTCCGTTTATTAGCATTATCACATTCAACTTTTTCATGTGAGGTGTTGGTAGAATTATCTTATACGTATTAGTACATAACACTTACTTTCTCTACCGCTTGCTTAAAGTAGAGGGAGCACTGTATTCCGCCTTAGCATTCAATGTCGATGTTACACCGATAAATATAAGTAGGTAGATTAGAAGAGATCGAACGCAGTTTTTTGGGCATATATGGGAAAGGATAAGGAAAAAGAGGGTAGATGCGGCGGTTCAAGGAGGAAAATGGGTTTAAATGGGAGAGATAAAGAATACGACGACCTATACTAGGCTAGACAGGGTTGAATGAGGGAAGTAGGTTTATATGGAAGAGATAGTGGAGTGGTGTTAGGCTAGACAGAGGTTTAGAAAAGAGAATGCATTTATATGTATGAGGGTATAGGAACAGGAGGAGAGGTAATTAGGCTAAGGAAGTAGAGTATGCGTTTGTATGTATGAGAGGTATAGGAACGGGAGGAGAAGTGTTAGGCTACACAGAGATTGAGGAGTAGAGTATGGTTTATATGAGAGGTATAGGAAAACGAGTAGAGGTGTTAGGCTAGACAGAGCTAGAGGAGTAGAGTGTGGTTTATATGAGAGGTATAGGAACAGGAGGAGAGCTGTTAGGCTAAGGAGGTTGAGTATGCGTTTATAAGGGAAGACGAGAAAACGGAGGGATCCTATGCTAGGATAGACAAGTGTTAAAGGTAGAATGTGCTTTATATGAGCGGTATAGGAAACCAAGGAGAGATACTCAGCTAGACAGGGGCAGGAGAGGAATGCGCTTTATGAGAGGTAGGGGATACGGGGAGTGGTGTTAGGCTAGACAGAGTTTGAGAGTAAAGTATGCGTTTATATGTATGAGAAGTTTAGGAACAGGAAGAGGGGTGTTAGGCTAGACAGAGGTTGAGGAGTAGAGTATAGTTTATATGAGAGGTATAGGAAAACGAGGAGAGGTGTTAGGCTAGACAAAGGTCGAGGAGTAGAGTATGGTTTATATGAGAGGTACAGGGAAACGAGGAGAGGAGTTAGGCTAGACAGTGGTCGAGGAGTAGGGTATGGTTTATATGAGAGGTATAGGAAAACGAGGAGAGTCGGTAGGCTAGACAGATAGCGAAGCAGTAGGAATATGGACTTATATACAGGAGAGATAGGGAATAGGAGGGGAGGTGATAGACCTTGAAAGCGACTTTAGACGAGAAATTCCTGGAAAGCTGTTTGTTGTCAATGCCAGGACATAAATTCTAGACAGCTGTAGCACGTAACCCACTCACGTAAAAAGGTGACCCACACAGGGAAAAAGTGACCAACAAAGGGAAAAAGGTGACCAACAAAGGGAAAAAGGTGACCAACAAAGGGAAAAGTGACCAACAAAGGGAAAAATGTGACCAACAAAGGGAAAAAGGTGACACAGCAAAGGGAAAAATGTGACCCGCTCAGGGAAAAAGGTGACCCACACAAGCAAAAAGCTGATCCTCTCACGTAAAAAGGTGACCCACACAGGGAAAAGGTGACCACCAAAGGGAAAAAGGTGACCAACAAAGGGAAAAAGGTGACCCAGCAAAGGGAAAATGTGACCCACTAACGTAGAAAGGTGAGTAATTCAGGTAGCATCACAGGGTAAAACAGATTCCGGGAAGCGGATATAGCATAGTTCCGTATGATTTCACAGGTAATTTAGATAGTCTGGTAGGTATTGGGATAATTCAAGCGTCATAGGTGTTTAGAGTAACTCGGCTAGCATCACAGGAGGCTAGATTCCAGGGCCAGGGCGAATCATAGCTGTGCATGATTTCACAGATAATTCAGCTAGTATCATAGGTATTCAGGCTAATTCAGTTAGTATCACAGGAGGATAGATTCTAGGGTTGGGAATAGCATACTTTCGCATTTGACAGGTAATTCAGAGTATTGTAGGTATTTAGGATAATTCAAGTATCATAGGTGTTTAGAGTCACTCATCTAGTATCACAGGAGGCTAGATTCGAGGGGCAGGACGTATCATCGTTGTATATGATTTCACAGGCAATTCAGCTAGTATCGTGGGCATTTAAACTAATTCAGCTAGTATCACAGCAGGCTAGATTCCAGAGGCTAGCTGCATCATAGCTTTGCATGATTTCATAGGTAATTCAGCCAGTATCGTGGGTACTTAGGCTAATTCAGCTAGTATCACAGGAGGATAGATTCCAGGGTTGGTTATAACATAGTTTCGTATTTCCCAGGTAGTTCTGGTAATATCGTAAGTATTTGGGATAATCGACATAGTTTCACAGATATTAGTGATAATTTTGATTGGCTATTGTATCACAGCTATCTAAGGTAATTTAAGTTGTATCAATGGTATTTGAGTCTTTTTAACAGGAAATTCAGATAGTATCACAGGTGCTCGTGCAAATTTAGAGCAGGAATTCGTATCAGAGCTAGTTAAGGTAATTTTACATGATTAGGGTAGTATCACAGGTATTTAAGACATAGCAGCAGCAGCCTCAATACATAACAGCTGTAGCAGAAACAGCAGCAAATCCAACAACTGTAGATTCAGCATCCTCAGCAACAGGAAGCATCACAACAGCAAATACGACAGATGTAGTAGCAGATACAGCATCTATAGCAACAGCAGCTACAATGATAGCAGCAATAGATCCTACAGCTACAGAAACATCAGCCGCAGCCTGTACAATAGCCGTAGCAGAAGCAAATACAACGGCTACCGTAGCAGATACAGCAGATATACAGCAATAGATGTAACAGATCCTACAGATGTAGCAACATCTGCTACAATAATAGCAGTGGCAACAACCGGTTACATAACATCTGTAGCAGCAGCAGTCATCACAGCAGCTGTAACATCAACTACGAGAGCTGTAGTAGTAGATACAAGGCTTTAACATCAGCTACAAGAATAACAGCATCAGATCAGATAGCTGTAGCAGCATTAGACACAAACAGCGCAATAGTTGTAGCAGAAGCAAATACAGCAGCTATCGTAGCAGATACAGAGACTGTACAACGATGACTAGCAGATCCCACAGCAGCAGCGTCTGCTACAACAATAGCAGCAGCAGTCGCATTACATAACTGCTGTAGATTCAGTATCCTCAGCAACAGCAAGCATCACAACAACAGCAACAGCAAATACGACAGATGAAGTAGCAGATACAGCATATATAGCAACAGCAGCTACAACGATAGCAGCAATAGATCCCACAGCTACAGAAACAGCCTACAGCCTACACAATAGCCGCAACAGAAGCAAATACAACGGCTACCATAGCAGATACAGAGCCTGTACAACAATAGCTGTAACAGATCTTACAGCTGTAGCAACATCTGTTACAATAATAGCAGAGACAACTACCGGTTTGTTCAGCAACAGCATATACGGCAGATGTAGTAACAGATACAGCATCTATAGCAACAGCAGCTACAATGATAGCAGCAATAGATCCTACAGCTACAGAAACATCAGACGCCTCCTGCACAATAGCCGTAGCAGAAGCAAATACAACAGCTACCGTAGTAGATACAGCAGCTGTACAACAATAGATGTAACAGATCTTACAGCTGTAGCAACTTCTGCTACAATAATAGCAGCATCAACAACCAGTTACATAACAGCTGTAGGAGCAGCAGCTAATCTGACAGCTATATATTTAGTACCCTTAGCAATAGCATGCATCACAGCAATGATATTCCACCTTAGATTCACCAACCACAGCAACAGCAGTCATCAAATACGTGAGCTGTAGTAGTAGATACAATGCTGTAACATCGATTACAACTATAACAGCAATAGATCCTGCAGCTGTAGCAGCATTAGACACAGTCAGCATAATAGCTGTAGCAGAAGCAAATACAACAGCTATCGTAGCAGATACAGAGCCTGTACAACAATAGCTGTAACAGATCCTATATCTTTAGCATCTGCTACAACAATAACAGCAGCAGTTGCATTGCATAACAGCTGTAGCAGCAGCAACAGGAAGCATCACAACAGCAAATACGACAGATGTAGTAACAGATACAACATCTATAGCAACAGCAGCTACAATGATAGCAGCAATAGATCCTGCAGCTACAGAAACATCAGCCGCAACCTGCACAATAGCTGTGACAGAAGCAAATACAATAGCTACCGTAGCAGATACTGCAGCTGTACGACAATAGATGTAACAGATCTTACACATGTAGCAACATCTGCTACAATAATAGCAGCGACAACAACCAGTTAAATAACAGCTGTAGGAGCAGCAGTTAATCCAGCAGCTATAGATTTAACACTCTTAGCAATAACAGGCATCACAGCAATGATATTCCAGCTGTAAATTCAGCAACAGCAGCAATCACGGCAGCTGTAACATCAAATATGCGAGCCGAAGTAGTAGATGCAACATTGTAACATCAGCTACAACAATAACAGTATCAGATAAGGTAGCTGTAACAGCATTAGACACGGTCAGCACAATAGCTTTAGCAGAAGCAAATACAGCAGCTATCGTAGCAGATACAGAGACTGTACAACAATAGCTGTAACAGATCCTACAGCTGTAGCAGCATCTGCTATAACAATAGCAAAAGCGGTCGCATTACATAACAACTGCAGCAGCAGCTAGAGATTTAGCAGTGTTAGCAATATCAAGCATCACAGCAATGATATTCCAGCTGTAGATTCACCTACCACAGCAACAGCAGTCATCACAACAACATCAACAGTAAATACAACAGATGTCGTAGCAGATACAGCATCTATAGCAACAGCAGCTACAACGATAGCAGCAATAGATCCTGCAACTGTAGCAGCATTAGACACAGTCAGCACAATAGCTGTAGCAAAAACAAATACAATTGCTATCGTAGCAGATACAGCAGCTGTACAACAATAGATGTAACAGACCCTAGAGCTGTAGAAACATCTGATACAATAATAGCAGCGACAACAACTGGTTACATTACAGCTGTAGCAGCAGCAGCAGATAATCCATTTTTTGTTCAACTGTAGCAGCTTTATCAGTTAAATCATTACTTCATTAAACAAGGATTGTAAGGGTAGACGTCTCTTCCCTTTATATAGGCCTGAGACTAGCACTAGTATTTGCTCCTAATGACAATGCTTACCGTCTCCCCTTCCATCTTCTCCTTTCTTCACCATTTGTCTGCTATGTGCATACACAGCACATGAGTAAACCTTAGTTTTTTTAACATTGTAGCCTCGCGGAGATCATCAAAGGGATTCAATATAATTTTATTCACTTGCACAGTAGTAACAGCGTGCTTTCGTGATAAGATTAGATTCATAGGCGTTCTGATGATTTCACAGGTTTTAAGGCAGTCTATATAGATGTCAAACGTAATGTACTGCTTAATAGCACTACGTTTTATACCCTTTATCTTTTTTACCATGGAGCCATGTATATCTAAGACAAACATCGTAGCTCGTAGTCCGACAAAGCGCGGGAAGATTTTACCATTAGCCTCAACTTTAGATTTCCCAAGCACTTTGTTTAGAGCTGAATACCATTAATAGTTGTAGGATAATCAGCAGTATCCAGAGGCTCAAGTAAACGTAACTTGTCATAGTACATATCACCAGTTGTTACACGATGAATGAATGAATAAGTATCCATGTACATAATCTTCAGGTTTCCAGCTCCGTAATATGGTAACAGCACATCATAATGATGGTGATACATTGTCTGGAGATGTCCAACACACTCATACCAATGTATATGGGCTTATTGAATGCAATATGTCGAGAGGTCATATGTACAACAGCTAGAATAGCAGCATATATTGTCCTTATCGATAAACGTACGCTTGGCGATCAGCTTCTCTAGAGTATTCTCAATTATCATCAGTCGTCTATGTTACAGCATTGTATCTACTACTACAGCTCTCTATTTGATGAATGCTGTTGCTGTGGTGGGTGAATTTACAGCTGGAATATCATTGCTGTGATGCTTGCTATTGTTAAGAGTACTAAATCTATAGCTGTTAGATTAGCTGCTGCTCCTACAGCTGTTATGTAACTGGTTGTTGTTGCTGCTATTATTGTAGCAGAAGTTGCTACAGCTGTAAGATCTGTTACATCTATTGTTGTACAGCTGCTGTATCTGCTACGGTAGCCGTTGTATTTGCTTCTGCTACGGCTATTGTGCAGCCTGCGTCTGATGTTTCTGTAACTGTAGGATCTATTGCTGCTATCATTGTAGCTGCTGTTGCTATAGATGCTGTATCTGTTACTACATCTGCCGTATATGCTGTTGCTGAACAAACCGGTAGTTGTCTCTGCTATTATTGTAACAGATGTTGCTACAGCTGTAAGATCTGTTACAGCTATTGTTGTACAGGCTCTGTATCTGCTATGGTAGCTGTTGTATTTGCTTCTGTTACGGCTATAGTGTAGGCTGTAGGCTGTTTCTGTAGCTGTGGGATCTATTGCTGCTATCGTTGTAGCTGCTGTTGCTATAGATGCTGTATCTGCTACTACATCTGTCGTATTTGCTGTTGCTGTTGTTGTGATGCTTGCTGTTGCTGAGGATACTGAATCTACAGCTGTAATGTAATGCGACTGCTGCTGCTATTGTTGTAGCAGACGCTGCTGCTTTGGGATCTGCTAGTCAGCGTTGTACAGTCTCTGTATCTGCTACGATAGCTGCTGTATTTGCTTCTGCTACAGCTATTGCGCTGTTTGTGTCTAATGCTGCTACAGCTATCTGATCTGATGCTGTTATTCTTGTAGCTGATGTTAAAGCCTTGTATCTACTACAACAGCTCTCGTATTTGATGTTACAGCTGCTGTGATGACTGCTGCTGCTACAGATGTTATGTAACCGGTTGTTGTCACTGCTATTATTGTAACAGATGTTGCTACAGCTGTAGGATCTGTTACATCTATTGCTGTATAGCTGCTGTATCTGCTACGGTAGCCGTTGTATTTGCTTCTGCTACGGCTATTGTACAGGCTGCGGCTGATATTTCTGTAGCTGTAGGATCTATTGCTGCAATCATTGTAGCTGCTGTTGCTATAGATGCTGTATCTGCTACTACATCTGTCGTATTTGCTGTTGTGATGCTTCCTGTTGCTGAGGATGCTGAATCTACAGTTGTTGGATTTGCTGCTGTTTCTGCTACAGCTGTTATGTATTGAGGCTGCTGCTGCTATGTCTTAAATACCTGTGATACTACCCTAATCATGTAAAATTACCTTAACTAGCTCTGATACGAATTCCTGCTCTAAATTAGCACGAGCACCTGTGATACTATCTGAATTTCCTGTTAAAAAGACTCAAATACCATTGATACAACTTAAATTACCTTAGATAGCTGTGATACAAATCACCGATCAAAATTATCACTAATATCTGTGAAACTATGTCGATTATCCCAAATACTTACGATATTACCTGAACTACCTGTGAAATACGAAACTATGTTATAATCAACCCTGGAATCTATCCTCCTGTGATACTAGCTGAATTAGCCTAAATACCCACGATACTGGCTGAATTACCTATGAAATCATGCACAGCTATGATGCAGCTAGCCTCTGGAATCTAGCCTGCTGTGATACTAGCTGAATCAGCTTAAATGCCCACGATACTAGCTGAATTGCTTGTGAAATCATATACAACGATGATACGTCCTGCCCCTCGAATCTAGCCTCCTGTGATACTAGATGAGTGACTCTAAACACCTATGATACTTGAATTATCCTAAATACCTACAATACTCTGAATTACCTGTCAAATTGCGAAAGTATGCTATTCCCAACCCTAGAATCTATCCTCCTGTGATACTAACTGAATTAGCCTGAATACCTATGATACTAGCTGAATTATCTGTGAAATCATGCACAGCTATGATTCGCCCTGGCCCTGGAATCTAGCCTCCTGTGATGCTAGCCGAGTTACTCTAAACACCTATGACGCTTGAATTATCCCAATACCTACCAGACTATCTAAATTACCTGTGAAATCATACGGAACTATGCTATATCCGCTTCCCGGAATCTGTTTTACCCTGTGATGCTACCTGAATTACTCACCTTTCTACATTAGTGGGTCACATTTTCCCTTTGCTGGGTCACCTTTTTCCCTTTGTTGGTCACCTTTTTCCCTTTGGGGGTCACCTTTTCCCTGTGTGGGTCACCTTTTTACATGAGTGGATCAGCTTTTTGCTTGAGTGGGTCACCTTTTTCCCTGAACGGGTCACATTTTTCCCTTTGCTGGGTCCCTTTTTCCCTTTGTTGGTCGCATTTTTCCCTTTGTTGGTCACTTTTCCCTTTGTTGGTCACCTTTTTCCCTTTGTTGGTCACCTTTTTCCCTTTGTTGGTCACTTTTTCCCTGTGTGGGTCACCTTTTTACGTGAGTGGGTTACGTGCTACAGCTGTCTAGAATTTATGTCCTGGCATTGACAACAAACAGCTTTCCAGGAAGTTCTCGTCTAAAGTCGCTTTCAAGGTCTATCACCTCCCCTCCTATTCCCTATCTCTCCTGTATATAAGTCCATATTCCTACTGCTTCGCTATCTGTCTAGCCTACTGACTCTCCTCGTTTTCCTATACCTCTCATATAAACCATACTCTACTCCTCGATCACTGTCTAGCCTAACTCCTCTCCTCGTTTCCCTGTACCTCTCATATAAACCATACTCTACTCCTCGACCTTTGTCTAGCCTAACACCTCTCCTCGTTTTCCTATACCTCTCATATAAACTATACTCTACTCCTCAACCTCTGTCTTGCCTAACACCCCTCTTCCTGTTCCTAAACTTCTCATACATATAAACGCATACTTTACTCTCAACCTCTGTCTAGCCTAACACCACTCCCCGTATCCCCTACCTCTCATAAAGCGCATTCCTCTCCTGCCCCTGTCTAGCTGAGTATCTCTCCTTGGTTTCCTATACCGCTCATACAAAACACATTCTACCTTTAACACCTGTCTATCCTAGCATAGGATCCCTCCGTTTTCTCGTCTTCCCTTATAAACGCATACTCAACCTCCTTAGCCTAACAGCTCTCCTCCTGTTCCTATACCTCTCATATAAACCACACTCTACTCCTCTAGCTCTGTCTAGCCTAACACCTCTACTCGTTTTCCTATACCTCTCATATAAACCATACTCTACTCCTCAATCTCTGTGTAGCCTAACACTTCTCCTCCCGTTCCTATACCTCTCATACATACAAACGCATACTCTACTTCCTTAGCCTAATTACCTCTCCTCCTGTTCCTAAACCCTCATACATATAAATGCATTCTCTTTTCTAAACCTCTGTCTAGCCTAACACCACTCCACTATCTCTTCCATATAAACCTACTTCCCTCGTTCAACCCTGTCTAGCCTAGTATAGGTCGTCGTATTCCCTATCTCTCACATATAAACCCATTTAACTCCTTGAACCGCCGCATCTACCCTCGTTTTCCCTATCCTTTCCCATATATGCCCAAAAACTGCGCTCGATCTCTTCTAATGGACCTACTAATATACGTATTAAGGAGCTCTAAAGGTTTGGGTGTTTGCGCCTTTATGTGTCTAAGAACAGTATAACTGAAATACCAAATGAAGCATGAATATCAAACCTGGAATTTACTTCAGTATCTTCCAAAGATATGACACAAGAATTTCAAGAAAATATATTTATCACAAACTACGCTTTAAATGGAACATTTTTTTCAAATTTTTTATTTTCTCAAAATTGGCTGTAATGGTTTTAATTGCAATACCACATATTTAAGATATCTGCATGGCAAATAACACATATACCTATCTTGAAGTTTCTGGGAATAGCCTGTAATGTGTTCTTCATTCGAAAGTAATTTTGTATAACTCTGTATAACTTTAAACCTTAAGTCCTTAAGAGATAGACAAAAACATACTATACAGAAATGCAGATCACTTTAAAATACAGAATGGTTTTTGTGGCAATAACCTTTACCGAAATATCCATTGTTATTGGAATTTTTGAATAAATTGTCGTTGTTTTTAAAGTACTATTGCTATTCAGATGTTTCTCGCAAGTCATGAAAAGAATATGGAATTTCAAGGCCAGCAGTTTATAGCAACCAGCTTTGTAGCATCGTGACTATCGATTCGGTCTCCTTTATCACCATTGCGTCTACAACGGAATGTATAACGAAACTATTTCTAGTAAGGATTATCTCTATTAACATGAATTACACAGAAAATAAGCTTTCGTAAGAATAGTGTGTAGAAGGTATACAAAAACAAACGATACAGGGTAGAGAAAGCCATGTGAATGTACAGCATAGTTTATTGCGTAGATATTCTATCTAAATGTTCGATATCAAGATTTCACCTCAAACACACGTTTTTGTGCTTCGTGAATTAAAAAAGTATTTCTGGATAAACGTACGTGTATGTATGTGTGACGGAGAGAGAGAGAGAGAGAGAGAGAGAGAGGGAGAGAGAGAGAGAGAGAGAGAGAGAGAGTGTGAGAACATGTATTTGTGTGTATCTTTGTGCAGAATCCTCGAAAACGAGAAATCGGTTAAATACCAAATTGGGGTTTTAAATCGTCTTCCACGGATGCGACTCGAAGATGTTTCAAGAAAATTTCCCCTCCCCATATTACCCTTTACATGGAAAAAGTTGCGAAATATTTTACTTTCTCGAAAATAACAAGGATTTCCATTAAAATACCACAAATTTTACTATATTGGCATGTCAAATAAAATGTATATCTTGAGTTTTTTGGGAATAGCCTTTCATGTGTCTTCATTCTAGTCACCTTGGTGTTAGTGGTAAACCGTAAGAGATAGGCAGAAGATTACATATCTTCAAAGCGCAGAATTTGTCACATAAATTTCTTTTGTTGCACTAACCATTTAGGAATGTTTAATTATTGGATACTTATACTTTTGCTAGTAGCAAATCGCTATTTGAGTTTGCAAGGCCACGCAAAGAGGATGGAATTTCTAAGCCATAGCGACGCACTTTTTAAAAACGTGACTATCACTTTACCTACTGTATCCTTAAACCTAATGCGAAATGTATAAATGTTTAACACAGGTTTATCTCGGGGTTCCTTGTGACA
This sequence comes from Deroplatys truncata, assembly GCA_030765065.1. NCBI lineage: Eukaryota > Metazoa > Arthropoda > Insecta > Mantodea > Mantidae > Deroplatys > Deroplatys truncata. The sequence continues at coordinate 177,828,404 of CM060977.1, read as the reverse complement.
TTATGCAAGAAGTAGATAGAAATGCAAGCCCCTGTAAAAATAGTTTGTAGAATAATGAGTAGAGAAGGTCATGTGAATGCAACACAGATATTTTAAACTGTTATTTACTTCGGTTTATGCATTAATCTCAAGACCCCGTCTTCTACAAAGTAATATACTTTCCTTATGACTTTCAAGCGGTGAAAAAGGTTTCATTGTGAGAAGCTTTAGAAGGATAAATCCGTACGAATTATACAGTAACTAATGTAGATTTAGGTTTATGGCTTCAGCATATATATATATATATATATATATATATATATATGTGTGTATATATATATCACTAATAAATGACATCCATATGAAAATACCCAGGTAAAAGGTTATTAATGTTTAACAAATAGTAATTTCATTACCTATACGTTATAGCACCATGCTTTACGAGAGAGATGCACCTGCTGAAATGGAACGGAGAGGTGCTTTAGAAGTAAGCATCCAGTTCTATATATGGTGTCGTTTTATATAATCAAGAATTTTCACATAGGAAGAGTATTGCACTAAACTCGAAATTGTTACATGTATTTCACTAGAAATACACGTTTTGTGCCCTACTGAAACCTCATGCGTTAAAAAACAAAACAAAAAGAAAGAAAAAAAAAGCGACTGCTCTTGGGCGGCTTAGTGGTTGGATGCGTGTTTTAAAAATATAACAAGCTGGACTTTTGTTGGGGGCGCTGTGCGTAACGGATATTATAGTCAACAAAATCCAAAGAATCAATGTAGAAAAAGGGACCAGGTATTGTGTGGTATAACTTTTTATCGAACACACAGCACAGATACCAGGAAGGAATGAAGATTTTTTGTGTGAGAAAAGTATTGATCTAAGCCCACGCTGAGCCGCTTGTGAATTAATAGATAAGAGCATTAGGTGAATTAGCCTGGTTTATTCCTTTGGGACATTACGCAAGCTTTAGGGAATTTCAAATCTGTTTCCTGGTGGTGTGCTGCGGAGATGAACAAGTCATTGGTCGATTTTCGGATTGTACTCTTTTCTGGTGGTAAGTTTCGTGGTTCTTCGGGCAACATTTCGAGATTCTTTACGAAATACTCTAATGGCTACTCCCAAAGATCTGCTATTGATGCATACGTTTATGGCGGGATACAAGGTTTGTGATGTATTTTCATGTTTGTGTGTTGCTACACACGTATATGTGAGCTGACACTGTGCTCGGTTGGGTTGTGAGCTGGTTCGTTGGTTGAGAGTGCTGCATAATATGGAATGACGATTCTGGTAGAAGGTCTTCACTCCGTTACGTGCACTTACGAGTAAAATCACGGAGGCTGCGCATTTGTGTGTCCTGCAATTGGCCGTGAATGTTGTGTTGTGGTAATACCAGCACCGAGCAGCGTTGGTACATGTGTTATTTGATTACCAATACCGGTAGCTCTTGCATGGAGTTGTATATTGTTTGTAGCCCGACTGCAGGTGGTGTATGAATTGTGAAACATTCTGAACGGCGGTTTCTCGCTCCGGTTATCGGTGAAATCAATCTCACCAATTGAGTTGCTCTTTTAGTCAATACAAGGCGTATGGCTTGGCAGACAGAGTTATGCATCGTTTCTGCTGCATACACATCACTCGCCTAAAAATATAACAGTGCTATAGTGTGCTGAGTATGTGCTTTGTGGTTGTTGCTTTTTGTGAAGACTGTGGTTGCTAAATCTGTTCCTGATTTAATATCTGCAGGGGCCTTCAAATACGCGACTTCTTTTGTCTCAACTTTTTCACATTCAAAAGTCAACTAAAGATCAAATGTGGTATTTATATTACGCATATTTTAAGGATGCAAGCCGAAAAACCTTTCAAGAAGTTGTTTTACCTAGTTTCCTTATTTTGCATAGGGAAAATTTTATTCTTGATTTTCTAAATAGCCTTTAAAACTAGTTTGATTCAAAACTATTTGGCACAAATTGTCGAGCGAACTCTGTATTACTGCCCGCTTTTATTTTACGATTGACAGATATGGATCAAAGTTAAATGAGAATTAATAGGACTTGGTCGGCAATTTAGATAAGTTTCAAAATACATACTTTCCATTCCATTATTTAAACTTAGGATATCTTAATCAAACTCGTTAGGAGAGTTTAGAAAAAACATATCAAGAAAGAAAAAAATATTCTGAACGGGAAAATTTTCTGAAAATACATGTCGTGCTTCCTTAAAAGGTTTACTATAGGTAAGTATTGCAAAGTTCATTATTTATCTGATTTTTCATCAAGGGTCATTACACTCACATTTTATCTAAATCGTCTGATGCTTCGGTGAAAGGGAGCCTTAGAACGAGTATTTCTGGTGAAATATCAAAATCATGTTTTTGAGCTGATTGCAGTATGCAATCTCTGTGCATTTTAATTTGTTGCTTACCTTCCGGAGACGTAAGCAACAAATTAAAACTGATTCGCAGCACTTGGAAAACTTAACATTATATGAGATTTCAGCGGTGGTTCATGATATCCCAAATATGGAATCATCGTGTAATATCTGTGAGTAAAGCAATAACATTAAAGCATGAGAAGAAGCTTGAAGCGTTCAACTCATGTTTCAAGTAATAAGATTATGCTTGTTTGGTTCAGACTAGGATCATGGCGAGCGATCAAATTCATTAACGAAGAATCTGCCCCTGGTGTAGAGAGGAAGAAACTTGGATTCATATTCTGGCACATTGTACTAAGTCGAGGAGAAAGTATCTGCCAGGTTCCTTTGTTAACTCCAGGAGAGGGTTACAAGCTTGTTGTACCTTGCTGGTTGGGAGGAGTGGGGGGGAAGGGATTGGTACATTTTTAGAAAAGGTTATACAGCTCAGACCGGAGTGTAAAGAAGAGCGACAAGGGAAATGGGGAGAATTAGTGGCTTAGTGGCGGGCATTTGTTGGTTTTGTGAACAGAAGCGATGCTTGTGAACAAGGTTTTTCTCTTCTTGTTCTTCTGTTTAGATTGTGTGATTTTTCTTGTTAGTTTATCTTTTTTGGGCTTTTCTTTTCATATCTTGTAAATATCATTAACCTGAAGTTCAATGATATGAATATAGTCTGAAAAATATGAGCTGCAGCGTATTATACGATCTATCTGTCTATCTGTTTCTGCAATGTATGAGTTTGAACATGTAAAATGTTCAGGATCAATAAATACACCACTCTACTCTACTCTAATAAGATTATTGATTGCTAAACTTTCATTAAAAGCGATTGTGTTCCTCGGAAAACTAATATAGGTGCATGCTGTCATATAAAATAGTTTAGGTTGGCTCTCTTGCAGTTTCCTCGGAGAAAAAGACATTTGTTCCTGCTTCCCTTGCGGAAGTACCCGACCAGCTGTTCCGCAGGAAATCAAGACCATTTTTCTTTTGACTCCATTCTTCATCTTCGCCATATATTTTACGTTCACATTTTGACACGAGCAGACATGTAACATATTATGATCATATTTTACGAGTGGCTGCAACGTTGCTGTAATGTAGGTTAGCTTATATAGGTATATTTTATTCTTCTCTATATGGCATTCATTATACGTATGCTAAAACTGTAATTTAATTTAAACCATTTTTTGCTGAAATAGCAGTATAGCTCTACAGTGATTAAATAGAATGCCGTTATAACACTATTTTGTGTCATAAGGTTACATTGTAACAACAAATTAAAAGGTGAAGTAAATGGTTGCTTCACGTATGGAAAGCCGGTTTGAAGTAGGAGTTCTATTGTAGTTCTTATGTTGGGGAGCCGAATTCGAAGTAGTTGCAACCGCACGTATGGTACCCGATAGCCTTCGTCCAAAAATTTAAAATTATTAGCTATGTAATTTGACTGTTTCTTTAAATATTATATATTTATGCTTGCCTCGGCTGCGTAGGTATTTTTACTTTCTCTACTACGTATAGTAAGTAGGGGAAGTATTGTATTTCACCCAAAAATTAGATACCGAGATTTCACCGGAAATATATATTTTGAGGCCCCCTAAATCCAAAAAAAGCATTTTTGGAAACATGTCCGTGTGTGTCTGTGTGTCTGTGAACAGCATAACTCAGAAACGAACAGTTGGATAAACACCAAAGTTGGTATTTAGGTTTAGTATCCTCCAGAGATGCGACACGAAGGTTTTCAAGAAAATTCCCTCACCCCAGATTACCCTTTATATGGAACATTTTTCGAAAATTTTAATTTTCTCAAAAATGACTCTAACGATTTTGATTAAAATATCATATATTTAAGATATTTTTGTGACAAATAAAATGTATATCTTAAATTTTCTGGGAATGTCTCCAAAAGTATTCTTCATTGTAAACGACTTTTGCATAACTGGTAAGCCATAAGAGATAGAGAAAATATTACTACACAAAACATGTAGATCGCGTTAAAATACACAATTTATGTCATAGACTTTTTGTTGTTGAGTGAACCATTTTCGAGATATTGCTTGTTATTCCCTTAAGTTTCCCAATACTTTTTTTCTCAAATTCGTTATTAATTTTTTTATGTCCTGGACATTCAAGAGAATGGAATGCGCCACATAGCAACCAGCTCTTAAAAGATTTGATTATCGTTTAAAACCTACCATATTCCCCTTGCATCTACAAGAAAATTAGCAATAAGATTAAAATCTCGATTAACACGAAGGATATGGAGAACAAGCGTTTGTAAAAATAGTTTGTATAAGAGTAAAGAAAGTCATGTGAGTGTAACCCATCAGACGTTTTTGTCCTGGTAATGCAAAGAGAATGGAATACTCGACATAGCAACCAGCTCTTAAAATATTTGACTATCGCTTAACCCTACCAATTCCCCCTTGCATCTACAAGAAAATTAGCAATAAGATTAACATCTCCATATCTCGATAAACATGAAGCATAAGCGTTTGTAAAAATAGTTTGTACAAGAGTAGAGAAAGTCATGTGAGTGTAACACATCAGATTTTTTGTTAGAGACATAGATTTCTTTGCAGGGAGTATTGCGGCTAAGAATGTAGGCTTACACAGATTATAATTTTACTTCACTCCTTTTATTAATGCTTGATACGATTTAAATAACACTTCACTGATTTAGAGAGCTGTGAGATTCTTTTATTAATTACTTGCACTTTTTAACACGTAAACTATTTTCGTTTCATACGAATACGTATTAAATTTCTCGAGGACGCATTTCGCGTCCGGTTAGGAGCACTGTCTACAACCAACGCGTCCAGTTATGAGCTCGTCTACAAGAAACTGACTTGATTTCTACCGCTTAAATTTATAAATTTTGCTATATTTCAATTTCTGATTGGCTAATCCTACTGCAATAGAATACCTTCATTTAACTAAAGTTTTTCTGGTTGTTGATCGGGTATTTATAAACTGTCTCAAAATTTACATTGTTATGCTCCAATAATGACTAGTAGCATTAAACTTTCAATTTAATTATTGCCTCCAGTCTACCTCATTGTTAGCAGCTTTTAACCTATTATTCACACAGCTCCTACATTATTAAATTACGTAATACATTCACATAACATTATTACATGTATACAATAATATAAACATATACAATGACTGTAATATAAACTTTTTACTATCTCTACTACGTATAGTAAGTAGGGGAAGTATTGTATTCCACCCAAAAATTCGATACCGAGATTTCACCAGAAATACATGTTTTGAGACCCCCTGAATCCAAAAAAAGCATTTTTGGAAACATGTCCGTGTGTGTGTCTGTGTGTGTGTGTCTGTCTGTGAACAGCATAACTCAGAAACGAACAGTCGGATAAACACCAACCTTTGTATTTAGGTTCAGTATCTTCCAAGGATGCGACGCGAAGGTTTTCAAGAAAATTCCCCCACCCCAGAGTACCCTTTACATGGAAGATTTTTCAAAAATTTTAATTTGCTCAAAAATGGCTCTAACGATTTTGATTAACATATCATATGTTTAAGATATTTTTATGACAAATAAAATGTATGTCTTGAATTTCCTGGGAATGTCTCCAAAAGTATTCTTATTGTGAACGACTTTTGCATAACTCGTAAACCATAAGAGATAGACAAAATTTTACTGCACAAAAAATGTAGATCGCGTTAAAATACACAATTTATGTCGTATACATTTTTTTGTTGAGTTAACTATTTTCGAGATATTACTTGTTATTCCCTTAAATTTTTCAATACTTATTTTCTCAAATGGGAATTCGTTATTCATTTTTTTGTCTTGGATATGCAAAGAGTATTAATCTGTGGGAAAGGGAATGGTGGTGCACCTAGCAACCAGCTATTAAGAGATATGTATGTGCTTAAAGGCTACTGTATTTCCAAATTGCCCTTGTAAATATACATTCCCCTTACATCTACAAGAAAATTAGCAATACGATAGAGTCTGCAAATGTTTATTTCGATTAACATGAAGTAGATGGAGAATAAGCGTTTGTAAAAAATAGTTTGTACAATAGTAGAGAAAGTCATGTGAGTGTTACACATCAGATTTTTATATATTGTTACATACACATATTGCTTTAAGGCGGGCTGTTATTATATTTTTTTATTATATAATATAACTGAAATCATTTAGGTGTTAAAAACACTGCCTCAAAGGGAAAGTTAGATGTTTTGCAACCATTGTTGCTCATCTCTGTGGACTTGTTAGTATAGGAGTATTATAGTTTGCAAAGCATGTTTTCTAAAATGGAGCAAAGTTAGAAACATAGAAAAGATTTTGCTCGCCGGTTTTGTAAAACACTTATCAAAATGCTGTTGCGCAGTATTTTTTGACTATGGGTTTTTGAATAAATATTTCAATATTAAACCTAAGTTAGCTCAACTACATGAAGAAATATGTCACAACAAAAAGTCAAAACAACACTAGTTTTGAACACATGCCAATACTATCGCTCGATCAGTATATTGGTGTACCATCCACTGGGGCATACTGATAATTGTTGTTTCAAACTAGCCGTGTGGACATAATAAGCCATAAAATTGAATCAGACTTGCAGCATGATACCTCGAGTATTTGAGATCGCCTTGCAGGTTACCGGGCTCTTTAATCAGAAGAGGTTCAAAGCGCGTACGGTATCTCCCGGTAACAACATTGGAACGGAAATTTGAAAACATTTTGTTCGGTTCCCGGTTTTGGTATTGAGTTTTTCAAGTATGATTCAAATTTTCCAACTTAGCACCTACACACGGGTAACCATTAACCATTACTGAGGTATTCATTCTTATTGGTTTGAATTTTCAAATAATTGAAATCTAGCTTTTGGAAGTGTTCCATGCAAAGGGAATTTCAAAACTAGGATATAACTACCCACATTTAGAGGTTTAGCTTTCACTTCAAAGTTCTGTACTCTCTTGTACCAATAACGAAATGTACGAGTATAATGAAACCATTTCTGAAAACGTTTATGTCGATTTACATGAAATAGATAGAAAAGTAAGCTCTTTAACAATACGAGGAACGCGCAGGGAAATACATGTGAAAGTAACACATCGATTGTTTTCTAATTTGCACATTCAGAATGTATAAATTTGTGTGCTAGGAAATATGAAATTAATTAAGAGCAAATTTAGTTTATATTCAGCTTATTTAAGACGTAAATAACACACTCCAATCTCACTGCACAGTATGGTATACGAAATTTTACTTAATGAAATCTAAAACGTCAAATGACACAGTTGTAAAATGTAATATAAAGAAAAGAATTTAAGCTGGTTTAGACTAATTGTGTTTAAAGCAATCTATAAAACAAGTATTGCAACATTTATCTTGGTTTTGATCCAGTTGTTTAATCGTATCATTTCTGCAGTCATTGTGAACTTCTCCACCCCCACAGATGACTTACAGGAAACGGGAAATCGCTAACATATTTCATTACGACATATTCCCGTGGACACATACTTTGTAGCCCTTCAAGATTGTAGGAATAACCAAAACGAAATAATTAGGGAACTGAATAGGATCAAGGAATTTTGAAGTCGGCAGCGTACAAATAGGCAGTAGATTACATATTTCTATCTGTTCCTTATAACTTTTATGCTTTGGAAGCTACACTGTAACATTGCTAATCAGAAAACAAATACAGGTCTAAAACTTTTAGAATTATTTTAAGTAGTTGTGAAAACTACCTAACTAATGAAATTTGTAAACTTACTTAATAGTTCATTATATTGGAATCTTACAAATAAAAAATTCCTCTTCACAAAATTTGTGTATGTACAGGCATACTAACTGTGTAACGCTTTTCAAACAATTCGATAATAAGCCATAATTTTAACTTTGTGTGGTTTATAATTGTTGTTTTAGGGAGGATTATTAATATACCACACAGTCTGATATATAAATTTGAGCTAGGTTATATTCCAAATTTCATAGTAATGGATTTAGTTATTCTTGGTTTATTACATTATACATAAATACACACATACACACATACATATATACATTCTATATGAATGAAATGGCTATGGTGCCATTTCTCTGTAACTGCTCTCCCATAATATTACCAGTAGGTTAATATGGTCGAGCCATATTCAAGAATGCATCCTGCTCTGATTTCCTCTTACCACTAAATTCGGAACTACAGAATTTCAAATAGAAAAGAGTGCATTTACATACGGCGGGCCAGATGATTTTTCAATTGAGGCTGTTCTCAGTTGCAGCACATTGAGAGGGGTATTTCTAGCTAGCAATTTCCTTCTATGTTAAAGACGGAAATTTCTTTTTATTTTCCGCAGCTTCACTTCAAATACAACGCTTCTTTGAGAAGCGTTGGATATTCACTGGAATGGCGCAGCTTCTCATATCTTAATGGTGCCAATGCTACGAAAGTGAAGGCGTTGAGGGAACAACTTAATAGCTTTCCCATTAACTTATTTACGCTCCATTTTCTTCTAGCTGGTCATTTCTCTTTGCGTTTAATACCAAAAAAGTCGCCCGACTTTGTTTGCATACATCTCTTACCAAGCGAAAAATAAAAAGCCGTTAGAAGGAAATGGAAATTTTTACAGCCTTTTTGTCGCTCTTCTTTCTCGAAATGGTAACAGAAGGAGCGCAAGAAAATGAGATATATCTTCCGGCGCTTCTCAAACCGGGAGTGCAAAGTTTTACTACATACTTACTTTATTAAAACAGTTTACTGTCGGGATGTTATCACCACGTGCAAGGATATTTGCTATAAAATGCAAGAACGTCAGACACCTTCATACTCGCTGTAATAAAGGTTAATGCATGGGAAAATGTTTATTATATTATAACGGTAAAATACAGCGGAACCTTCAATTTAACTGTGACTTAGAAATACAAGCCATTCCACGTTCACAGTCAGTAATGAAAAAAAATTCCACTAAATTTTTCGGTATAAGACTTCACATACAGTTACTGTCCTTTCAGTGCATAAGAGGCATAATGCACGTTATATAATTTTAGCCGTTACCTTTTCATATAACATTATTTAGTGGCATTTTGGCACACTTAATCAGACTAAATTTTCAGTACCATGGCCGGCAGAGGAACCACAGATCGCTGAATTTCTGTGCTGATGCTGTACTACTGAGGTACCGTGGCGAGATGCCCATGTGCAGAACATTTTCTCATCTGATTCAAGTGGACCCATAAACGTTCAAGACGATGTCTAATATTTTAAATATCGTAGAATTTCGTTACAGCGTGAGCTGCTTAGCGTAAAGTTTACTATAGTGTATAACTACTACTGCCTCCAGCATTTTATAACATGTAGCAGTTAAGCACTCCGAATATTTCGAAAGCGTACCTTTATATTGCATCATACAAACAGAACTTTAAGACATGTTTCTAGTTGTTTAAACCAACGGCTACAGAAAGCACTGTGTGTAAACTCGACAGACTTCCACTGACGGCTTGCACAGCATCACTGTTAGATCTTCAGTGTGTGCAGTTGCTATAGGTGGCATCAGAAGTAAAATAAAAAACCTTAAACACAATCTGCTCTGAGAGAAAATGATAGATTTTGCATACATGCAGCAACAAATTCTGAGGTTGCTAATATTTGGAGAATGAGGAAGTGTAGGTTAGTATTTTTATATCCCTTTTCTTAACCTATAAAAATAACATTTCACCTTATTTTACTCGGGGCAGAATTCAAATAAGGACTGAACTGAATGAAAGAGCAGTGTGCTTTCAGAACGTGTTAAAATTCTTTCATGGATAGAAAAGTCGCTAAAGTTTAAAATACAATTCACGTTGCTAGGAGAGAGACTTCATTGGTAGTGGAGAAAATCAAGGTTCGTGGAAATTACTTAAAATCAAAAAAATCGAAAATTATATCCATACTACAGATAACATTAACAAGATAGTAGCTCTTCAAAGGATACCATCACATGGTAATAATTTGGAAATGGAAAGTTTGATCAGCTAGCTAAAAAGGGAACTACAGTCATTCAAATAACGGATAAACACTATCTACTCTGTACGCCGTGTGGTATAACGTAAGTTCCAAGATCATATTTCAAACTTAGCTAAATATAATCAGCGCTGCCGATAAACCACGAAATATATTACTGTGTTAAAACGTATAATTTATGTTGAACTATTGTGGCGTTAACTATTACCCTAATATTCTCAGTAGTTCGCTTGAATGTATCAATATTTTGAGCTGTACGCTATCAATGGTCGCTTTTAGCTCACTGGCTCATTAAACGAACATAACAATATCAAGTATATCAAATTCCTTCTTAAACATCTGACTGTCGTCTCAGCAACTTGTACGCTCATATGTATCCATAAAAAAATCTTGCATTCACGAAACTTTCTCTATTCATTCTTCTACAAGTATCCTACAAAGGCTTATTTTTCTATCTACTTCTTGTTAATTGACAAAACCTTCATTATTCACGCATTTTGTTTTAGGTATCAGAAGGTTACAGTAAACTAAAGTAATTAGCGGCTTCTTAAAAACAGGATCGCTATTTGACCGCAATAAAATTCCGTGCTCTTTGCATGGCCAAGAAAAGAAAGAAGAGAAAAAGAATTCGAATAGCGATTTTGCAGTTGAATATATATATATATATATATATATATATATATATATATATATAGCATATCTGATAGCTCAAACCAGTAATAATGAATATCTTGTAAATGGTTAATGCCACCAACATTTTCATTTAACATAAATTGTGCGTCACGAAATCTACATTTTTGTGCAGTGAGTTTTGTCTGTCTCTTACAGTTTAAAACTTATAAGAATTTATTCTGAATGAAAAGGAATTCACAGAAAATTCAACATTTATATTTAGTTTACAGTCAAGTATCTCAAAACATATGGTATATATGGTAACATATTTTGTGAAAATAAACAAGAACACTTTTTCTATGTACAGGGGTAGCTTGGTGTGGGACAATCTTCGTGTGTATCCTTGGAAAAGCTGAACTTAAATACCAATATCGTATTCAAATGACTTCACTGTCTGTCAGTTGGTCCGCAGCTCAGATGTAAAGAATGATTATATAGGAATTAGCTGAAACGTAATGCTTGTATTATCAAGGCATAGTATTAAAGAGCGCAAGCTTTGTAGTCTAAATGTATTGTAGGCCAAAACAATTTTAATTGTTGTTTAAGTGTGTTTTTATATTTATAATGATGATACTCTGTATCGGTTATTATTTTGCTAAAGTCGAAAAATGTTCTTTGAGGAAAGAAAAATAAATTAAAAGAATCACGTTGTGATCTCTCATTTCCTGTTTTGGTTCGTTAAACAATTTGCCGGAGAACATCAAGATGATGAGAAAATTTTAAAAAAAGCAAACCAAAACTTACATTTTAAAGTAATCGAGGGACCTATATACATAACTTGACCTAAATACCTGCTGAAGTCATATAAATAATAATTGTAACTGATAAAACCTGCCTCAAAAGAGAAGTTGAAATCATGCAACACAAAGGTGTTATGCAGTGCAGATGAACTATTAAAGGATTTATTCTCGTATCTCGTTCCTCACGAAACCTTACAGTAGACAGTCAAAGCCACTCAATCCAGTCAATTACTATAAGCATCGTTTACTTGTAGTTTAAGTAATGTATGATATAGTACTCCATTTTGAAACCTAGAAGATAAAACTGGCATCCACTTCTGCATATGAATTTTTCGTGCTAAATCTCTAATGCAACCAACATTTTTGAGAAGGTATGATTATGAGGAGTGTGATATTTCCCTTGTGAACTATCCGAGCAAGCATTACATTTGCCTGCTACTCTCTGCCCCTCTCTTTATGCGAGCAAACTTACGAAATAACACCAGATGATCTATGCCTGCACTGCCACTATGGAACACAACAAAAAGAATACAAGCAAAATATGAAAAAATCTACCACTCTTAGAAGAGGAGAAAAATAAATAAATAAATAAAGTATTTAGAATCTTAAAACACACAGGAGCACATTTCATATTTATTATGAACCTTGGTTTTGTGAAACAGGTTTACACTAATTAATACCGCTAGGTAACTACAAATATGTATTTTTAGTTAGTAGAGCTGTTTCCTCGTACTATCATAACTGACATACAAACCTTTTCATAACTGTACAGGCAACGAGAATTCACTATGAAAGGTTGCGTTTTCTTGTAACTGTGAAGATATTTGGTTTTGTATATTTCATTAATTCTCAATATGCTAACACTTTCTCCATCGCGTGCTGGAGAGGAAGTATTATATTCCATCCAAATATCAGCTGAAGGCCACAGCATAAGAACGTGTTTAGCAATCCGATCTCGCCCGTATATGTGAACAGGTCCACGCTGTGAACATCCCAAACTCAAAAACGTTAATTCGCCTTAGCACAAATCTTCGTATTTAAGTTCAGCATCTTTCAAGTAATCAAGGCAAGATTTCCACAAAATTACATCTATCTACAACAGCCCATTAACACAAAAGGAGTTTCGTTATTTTTATTTGCTAATGTGCCTATAAGAAGCTTTAAGAATGTCTGATATACTTGTGATACAGTACTGAGGAATAAAAATTAGTAATTTTCTGTAGAACGTCTGATGTTACTGAATTTTCTCTAACTCGAAAACTATAAAAGATAAGTAAAAATCATACTGTAGGAAAAGTGTCCATCTCACAAAAATATAGAATTTACCTCGGATGAACGTTTTATAGAATTACTCATTTCTAAAATATCCTGTCATTGGTTTGAATATTTCAGTAGTTTAAGCAATACACTTTGAAATGCTAAGTCACAATCATTTTATACCTCATGAGTATGTTGTGCAGTATCAACGTGACTGCATGGCAACCAGCGTTCCAAGCACTTGATTCTTGTCCAGCCTGCTTAAAGTGCTCTTGTGTATCTGAAGTAAAATCTGCATTTAAACCATTTTACCAACGTTTATTAGGAAATGGAGAGAAAAAATCTTTAGTCTGAGTAACTTGTACAATTAATCTGGAAATAAGCGATTGTGGGTGGAGAAACTTATGTGAAGGTTCTATTAAATATTTTACTCTGTGTTTTCACGTGCACTAAAATAACAATAACACTTGTGTGTTACAGGCACAACGACCTGCCGTGGAATGTACGGAAGTTCATGCACAACCAAATCCTGAACTTCAACTTCACGGCCGACTTGGAGAAGGTGGAGCCCTGGGCACGGAGCAATTGGTCCCATACTGATTTGCCCAGGCTCCGGAAGGGCCTGATCGGCGCACAGGTAAACCATTAAACCACATAGTCATGATGTGTACAATACCAGCTTTTCATTGTGAGGTTCTTCATCTCCCCACTCTTTGTGATTTAACGACAATGAAGACAAGATAAACATTATCTTACAAGCTTGCTAGAGGTATAAAATAAATCGAATTTCTTAAAGCATGTGGTTTTTCCAAGAGCTTATAAAGACGAATCAAGAAGTGCCATCTTCATATGAATCAAAATATAAATTCTGAAGTATTCACTTTAACTGGAAGGTAAAAGGTAAAGGTACTGACAAATGGAGGGGCTTCCGAAAACAAGGCAGAGCACCGCATGCAAGCTATCTGCCCCTTGTGCTTCTACGTGACCTTTAAGAGGGAGAAACGGGGGAGAGACCCGATGGGAGATCAGATCCGAATAACAATGGCCGCAAAAATTGACGGGGTCGCTAATGTTTCCAGAACATCGCATGCAAGCTATCTGCCCCTTGTGCTTCTACCGAGACCTTTAGGATGGAGAAATGAGAGGAGAGGCCCGAAGAGCACTCAGATGGATGGCGATGGGCACAAGCATTGACGGGGTACCCAGTGTTTCCAGATTGAACGCATACAATGCCGCCCGGAACCCCGAGGGATCGCCTGACCAAAGCACCCGGAGGCGGATCCTAACCGAGCTATCCCTAGAACGACATTAGGAAGAGCGCACAGACACAGCCCTGGCGCAACCCGCCAGACACCGTCGCCTGGTCCTACAACTCTGAAACAGACGACCAGGAAGATAATGGGTGCAGGAAATGAGGGGCAAGAGAGTCATAGTAGAATATGAACCACTCCAGCATTCGACTATCCACCCGCGGAAACCACAAAAACCTATGGGTTCAGGTGGTTGGTCGCTGGGGCCGCACACGCTGTGTCGGCGCCACCTCGCTCGGTACTTAAACTGCAACAGAACTAGATGTGAGTTCAATGATGTTCCGTTGTTGGATTTACAATAATTTACAGGCCGAAGCTGTTAAACTCATCTCCTCCCATCTTCCCATTAGACAGCAAGGATTTGGCCTTCTTGCGTGTCCCGTCTCCAAATGAACATTTTTAATTTTTTCAACACAAGATTAAAATTGGTCTCTCGAACGTTTCCTTGATAGGCCGTGTCCCTTCCCATTCGCTTTGTTTAAACTATGTTTGAATGAAAATGTCAGATCAGCTTGAGAGTAACCATACATTAGACCAGTATTGTGTGCAGATGATCAATGAATATTCGGCAGCTCAACAGATAAATTACAAATCTCAATTTTGGGCATTATAACAGAGAAGTAGAATTTTAAAATATCAGCTCCTAAGCCAGAAGTTCTCGCTTTCCATAGATTAGATCTTGTTGGTACACAAAGCATTATTATTACTATTATTGTGAAACATTAAAATAAGTTACTGAATTTAAATACTTAGGCTGCAATTTATCTTACCGAAAAGTAAAATTGAATCGAAGCTTGTTAAATACCAGCAGCTCCTGAGTGCAGTGAAGACAGCTCATTTGAAAAGAGTCAGAAAAGAGACAGTCCCGAATTTGTATGGGTCAGAAGTTTGGACAATGACAGCGTAGCAGAAACGCGGGATAGAAGCTGCAAGCTGCAAAAATATGTCTCTTAGGCATTATAGAAGAACACAGAAACAAATATATTGAGTGACTTAAGATTAAATATCTGATTTGTATATACTGTGGTACGATTTCAGTCACACTTCAGATGTGGCACCTTAAGGGGCAAACGGCACGCTGCAGGGTTGTAATTTTCAAGCTTCCTATATAACCACAACCTAAAAGAGTTTTATGTCTGAAAGTAGTTGTTTCACACTGACCGTTAGTAGGCAAGCACTGGAGAGCTGAATAAGATTTAAAATTTCAGTGACGCAGCTGGGACTAGTTTCGCGAGTTTTACTGCCTGTACCTGCCTGCCTGGGCAGTTAGGTTTCCCGCGAGCCAAACTACGTATTGGCAAGGCAATATCCCTCAGTGGTAAAGAAAAGCATGTCTCCTACTGACGTAGGAGCGAATGATTAGAGGCGAAATTGGGAAACATGTCTCTCTTGCTCTTGACTCCATAATTATACGGTCTAAACTGGTAATAAAAGGTAAAAACGTTACCACTTTTGAACTTGTCGGAAAGTTTTCGTTTAAGATTATTTCAGCCCTTACGTTGAAGAACCTTTTTCGATATTTTTAAAATACTTAGACATTTTTGCTAACGTTTTCACATTTGCAAGTTCATATGCTTCTAAGTATTATTATTGTTGTTGCTGTTAACAGTCTTGTGTTCTTCTGCCTACAATTGTTCAAAATATATGCTGCTTTTTAACAGTGTCCAAATAATCTCAAGTGATTTCGATTATTTCATAATTATGCATTCCCGATTTCTTTCTGCTTTAATTTTATTATCGCTTTGAAGACGCTGCCCTGCCAATTTAGGAATACAGCTTCTCATTGAAGTGATGTACCATTTTTTCTCCCTTACCGCAAAAACACGCATTTATACTACATGAAACCTAATGAAAGAGAACTTGTAATGATGTAAAAATTGTAAAATATCGAAATATTTATATTACTAATGTTACGTTATCTGACTGTTGAAAACGTATAATATGTCGTAAAATGCACAGTAGGCTGGGAACCAGGAAAAAAATGGTGAGGAGTAAAGTTTTAATCGTTGCAAAGAATTTAAAAGCGTTCTTTCCTGATACTTTCAAAAAGTATTAAGAATCAAATGTTTCTCGCTACTGACGATTTTCCACAAAATATCATGCCGTATAGTAATCTGGGATAAAAATACAATAGGATTGTTTGCGCTTCACTAATTTCTAATGTTTTTTTCTAAAATTAGCATTGTGTTATTCAACGTATGGAAGCAACGTTCCAGATCCTGTAGGCATACTAGAGTTCTTGACCACACTGCGCAGTATGGAGGGGAGGATTGGAGAAATTTAAACAGTGTCTCTCCTCACGCTAGAACAAGATCTCCTGCGTGTTGTGTAAGCAAGCAGGCGTAGGTAGGAGTATCAGGTGGCTCAAACAAGTCGTGCTTTGCAGTTTTACGTTCACGCATATTAATAGGTGCAATAGAAGTTGCCGCATCACTGCTGTTCAAAGGGACAGTGTAGGTACAAAGCTAAAGTTTATTGAGCAGTGCTGCGGTCCGCAGGTGCTAACGTGGTAGTTTTATACTGATAAGCGTGGCGTGGTCACCTGCGTACAGTTCCACCTAGGTCATTGAGACAAAAAGGTAATAACGAACCAATAATGAGCACACGGATATGGTTACGATCTTTGCGGAGACGCACCAAAATACAACTGATGCTCGAAGGCTGTGTTCTGAACATTTTCAGACGCGACATGCGTCTTCTGTACACATTAAGAACTGATGGATCATTTCAGGCACAACGTGGACCTGTGGAGCCCTTCCATCAATTCGACCACCAAGGCGCGCATGTTTTTGCACACGCTTAATATGATAAATATACTAATAGAAAATAAATTAATTCTAACGCACCTTTAAGGGTAAATAAACATAGTGAAAATAGAATTTTGTTTATTCTCGTTAACTTTGCGGCACCAATTGGTGCTATAGTTGTACTGAATGTAGATTAACTGTCATGGGGCTAAATGACTTAACAATTTGCTAAGATTTGCACCAAGCGATAATCCTGAATTCTTGTTAATGAGCGAATTGCTTATAAAATAACCGATAACACACACCCTCCCCAACGCAGACACACAAAGGTACTCTCGCAACTAAGCTCCAGACGTGGGCATGCCGTAACATGTTTTTGTTTAAAGACAGCTTTCTGGAACTATAATACCTTGTATAGTAGGCAGTTTCTCTACCGAATGAGCTCTGGGACCAGTGATAGCAGTTAAATTGTTCGTTTCCAAACACTAGTCTCCTCTCTGATGATACAGAGAGAGAGAGAGAGAGAGAGAGAGAGAGTGAGAGTGAGTTTGCAGTTCTGCTTGGCCAAACCTTTTGGCACCCGCGCTATCGGGTATAAACTAACCAACTAAGGACGGCTTGTTTGGGCCACCTGTTAGATCGGAAAGGGTACACATTTTGCTAAGACTAACCACAGATCTTCTAAGCGATATATATAAAAGATATCGGACGGAGTACTGAATAGCGCCACCGTTGTCTGTTATCATTGGTATATATGAGGGGATATCCTTAAGGAATCACTTTAACTCTTAAGTGACCATTATACCTCACTAATGTTAATAATGTTATAGCAGACATTTAAGACTCTGATTTTAATTGCTTAACTCTGTATAGTATATTCAAAAACCAAATAAATTGCCTCTATGAATACTTGCTGTGCACTACTACAATTAAGTATCTATTCTGTACAGCAATATGAAGCTTCTCTCTCTTATTGGTCAATATTGGCGAGCCCAATTCATAGCATGTGCAGTTTGAACAATCAATGAAATTTTCTTGATGTAGGATTGCCGCATTGGAAATTGTTGTAGATGAAGTCAGTGATGTCATAAAAGTCAGTGCTATGATATCACAAAGTGATGTAAACAATTAATGTAAATATTATTGTTTAAAACAACTGTAATTTCATGTATTTAATATTGCTTATTGAGCATATCCTTCAGTAAATAATTTAGCAAATACTACTCGTACTATCATCCACAAAGAGAGATTTTCGCCCTCACTGCCCGATCGTGAAATTTTCAAGTAAACCATACTCGTATTATTACCATTGGTAAACTTGCAGAGCGTAGCACCGTTAGCTTCTCTAGCACCTAAATGGAGGAAGTATTAGATTTCACTCAAAATTCGATATCAAAATGTATGTTTTGAGGTCCTCTGAATAAAAAATGAAACTTTTGGAAAAGTCTGCGGGTCTGTTTCGTTAATTTTGAGTTTCTTAAAAACAGCTCTTCCGTAAGATCTATCTCAATAAGAAGCTTTTGCAAGAACAGTTTCCAGAAGCTATATAAAATAACAATGCTGGCTAGGGAAAGCCTGTGAACGGAACACATCAGGTGTTTTTATATTCTTTTCAGATAGTTTCAAGCAGAGCGAAAATAGATTTTGCTGAAATATGAACAAAAGATCAATCATAATTATCAAAGTATTTATATTATTGTAACCGTCTGTATCTTTTATCTTACTCCGTGGTTCAGGGTACCCCGATTCCAAAACAGAATACTATTTGGTTCTAGCCCATTCAACGGATGAGGAATTTTTGCGCCATGTACTTAAAAGCATCAGTCTCACTCTAATGGTGGCAAATTTGAGTAGCAAAGTTAGACTAAAAAACCAGTATTTTTGTTGGTAATCACTCACCTCTTCATGTGCAGGTGGGCGTGAGGCCGGCAGTTTATTTGATTGACCTTAATTCTTCATGGTCCGTCGCGTCACAGATTGAAATCAATTAAGATTTAGTTTTTATACTTGAAATATATTAACCAAATACAGAAAAAAACACCACGTAGTGGAAACAAACGTTATTGGAGATTATAAAACAAATACATTTAAAAACCGGTTCTGTAGCCATATCGGATGCTATAGATTTCTCAGGAGATTGTAAACTGTACCCGAACTATGAGTTACGAGTACCCATATCTGAAATTTGGCCAAAATGTTGAAAAATTCCAAAATCAATTATGTCCAAAGAATATTTTGGAACCTTAGCTTTAATTACATACCATGGCCTTTGCTCTCAGTCCCTTAAAGCTTCAACACGTGACCAATTAAATCCCCAAGGGTACACGGTCTAATGGCATATAGTCATTTTCAAATGCATTTTACTCGACTTTGATTTTTCTTACACTTCTGCGCAATAACAATTTTACACGCCATTTAGTTTGTAACCAATCTGACACAAATGTGCAGTAGAAATTGATGCAGTAATTTGTATCACAAATTACTTTAATGTAAATAATGATTGTAATATGAATATGCATTTTTATGTGACATTGATTTCAGATGTTTATTGATTGTAAATATTGTTGGGAAGTAAGTTTTTAATGCCTTACTGAAACTGTAAATAATAGCGTGCAATAATGCAGAGAGGGGGTGAGCTGTTTATCATTATTGGAAACGAGGAAGTTACGTAATGTTGGCGCGTTTTATTAGCCAATAGTAGTTCAGTTATAATATTTAGGCGTATCTGGATGCAGGAGTATAAATAGGGTAGGTTAGAGGTAGCTTCATGCTCAGTTCATCAAAATTCTTTGTGCACTACACGTCGTCTTCAGTTCGTCAGTTCGTCAAAATATTTGTATGAGATACGTCGGCTATAGATTCACAAGTTACGAAAATCTAAAGTATTATAAAGTTAATTATACAAAAAGTTGAAGTACGTGGATTAAAAGTTATCAGTAAGAAGTTGTTATAACAGTTTCAGTTTGGCGAGTGTTAAGATCAATGTATAAATGTGATAGTTAACGTGTTGGACAATAAATGTGTAAAACAAATTTCTTCATCAGTGTTATATTTGGATAAAAGATTCCTTTCCGTTTACACACTGATCAAGAGACATGTTCGACTGAGACATAATAGCTAGCCGGAGGACAGTAAACAAAACTTAAAATTCTTTCAAACACTAGTACTACCACAAATTGCTAACACTAGATGGAGCTACAAACCGAACAAATGAATGACGTCACAAGATGGCTTCAACGCGTGATGTAAACAAACATTATAAGAAAAACCGCAACAAATTGGCACCCAGAACGTGGGGCATAGTGACCAGGAAAGGAACACGATGACCAGGAAAGGATCAGCATAACCAGGAAGGAGCAGAGTGACCAGGAAAGGAACCAGGACGTGGAACGAATGCAGCAGTGAAATGATCTACAAGACGCAGATTCCAGAAACAACAGGGACGACAGACTACGCGGATGATTGCACATCGTAATTCCGAGATTACAAGGCAACAGGGAAATTCAAACTACAGGACAACAAAACGACGCAGATTCATCGAAGCGACATACAAATCTAGGAGAGAGGGGCAGGAAGCTGGACATCAAAGTAACAGCAACAGACAGCATCACAAAGGTCAGAGTATCGTAATTTTTTTTTGAAAACAAAACTGTAACCTTCAAATGTACTTAAGGAGTGGTAGGATAAAGAAAATAATGGCTACTAATAATATTGAAGAAATAATTATGGAGGGAGATAATGTAACAGTTAGCTGTAATTCAATACAGGTTACAGATAATAGCCCAAACAATGTAGGATTTGAGGGTGAAAATGTTAGTGCAGAAAGTCAGAATAGAATAGCAGGAAATGTTAATTTTGATGCTAGTACGATGATGGAAATGATAAGAAATTTTGGTGAAATACTAAATAAGAGTGTAGAACAAAACAGGGAAGATATGCAAAAGAGTCATAGGGAATTAAGGGAAGATATTGGTAAAACTAATGAGAAATTAGAAGACCTAAGTCAAAATAATAGAGAATTAAGGGAAGAAATTTGTAAGAATAATGAGAAATTAGAAAAGAAAATAGATCAAAACAGGGAAGATATGCAAAAGAATAATAGGGAATTAAGAGAAGATATTGATAGGAGTTTAGAACAAAAACTAGATCAGAATAAGAAAGAATTAAGGGAAGATATTGGTAAGAGCTTAGAACAAAACAGGAAATCAATTGAAAATATTGGTAGGAGTAATGAGATATTAGAGCAAAAAGTAGATCAAAGCAGTGGAGAAATTGAAAAGA
Organism: Deroplatys truncata; assembly: GCA_030765065.1. Lineage (NCBI taxonomy): Eukaryota > Metazoa > Arthropoda > Insecta > Mantodea > Mantidae > Deroplatys > Deroplatys truncata. The sequence goes on along the minus strand of CM060977.1, from coordinate 177,807,023 downwards.
AAGTTATGGAGCTAGATAGTAGTATGCCAAAAATGAGTGATGAAAAGGAAATAATAGCAAGTGAGATAGGAGAAGTTTCAAAGAAAATGTTAGACATGAGCAGGGAAATAGGTAACAAAGAAAGTGAGGTTAATACTAAAAATGAACATGTTGACGTAGAATGTACAGAGTCAGGTAGTAGAATGAGTAATATTTCAAATGAGATAAGAGAGATGAAAGAGGTTATGAATGTAGATGTGAATCAGACGCAGGTTAATTTCAGAGGGGAAATATCAGAAATACAGAAGGAGTCAGTAATGCAGAGAAATAAATTGTACGAAGAAGTTAAAGTTTTGACTGTAAATAATCAAAAGCTAACTTCTGAAGTTAACAAGTACCAAGATGTTCAAAATGAAAACTCCAGTCCAGTACAGTTTAGTACAGATTTGTTAGAGTACTCTCAAAGTAGAGAGATAGTAGAAGAATTGAAAATGACAGTTGGTAAAAGATGTGTTGTTCAGGAAACTTTAGATTGTTTTCAAATGTTATCATGGGACGAAATTTCATATGAATACAAGAGGTTATTCATGAACAAAACGTTGAAGGTTAGAATACAGCTACGAGTAATGTTTAGCCACACACAATTTGATCCAGGAGGGTAAATATCAATGAGATGTAAAGTAAATGCTGGATAGTTAAAGATGACTTGCAGAGAAATGTATTGGAACGTAAGAGGGTTAAATAAATATGTACGTCATGCGAAAGGAGAAATAAATTTTGGACATGACTAAATATTTAAGAAAAAAAATATTTATGTAGCAAACAGAACATGTGAAACAGTGCCTAGATTTAAGAGATGTAAATATATTTATGTAAAGGGTGAATAGTTTTTGGTAAATATGTTTAATAATTACAAAACAATTCTTGAATTGATAAATTTTTTTGTTAACAATATAAGAAAGTAAACCATTTTGAAACAGTCATTAAATAATTCAGGGTACAGTATTTGCTATAAAAAAATGTTGTAATGTCAGATTAATGTCAAAACACATTAAACCAGAGCCAGTAAGTAGTGGCGAGATAAAAAAAAACATATGTCGTGTGTTAAATGCGTGTGAAGTGTTAAGTGAAAGTGATAGCGTGTGTTCTAAGATTTTGGAGACTAAAAACCCAATTATAAAATTTCCAAATAAGTTGTAAATATTTATAATTACGTTTCTAGTGGGGCATATGATGCAGTAATTTGTATCACAAATTACTTTAATGTAAATAATGATTGTAATATGAATATGCATTTTTATGTGACATTGATTTCAGATGTTTATTGATTGTAAATATTGTTGGGAAGTAAGTTTTTAATGCCTTACTGAAACTGTCAATAATAGCGTGCAATAATGCAGAGAGGGGGGTGAGCTGTTTATCATTATTGGAAACGAGGATGTTACGTAATGTTGGCGCGTTTTATTAGCCAATAGTAGTTCAGTTATAATATTTAGGCGTATCTGGATGCAGGAGTATAAATAGGGTAGGTTAGAGGTAGCTTCATGCTCAGTTCATCAAAATTCTTTGTGCACTACACGTCGTCTTCAGTTCGGCAGTTCGTCAAAATATTTGTATGAGATACGTCGGCTATAGATTCACAAGTTACGAAAATCTAAAGTATTATAAAGTTAATTATACAAAAAGTTGAAGTACGTGGATTAAAAGTTATCAGTAAGAAGTTGTTATAACAGTTTCAGTTTGGCGAGTGTTAAGATCAATGTATAAATGTGATAGTTAACGTGTTGGACAATAAATGTGTAAAACAAATTTCTTCATCAGTGTTATATTTGGATAAAAGATTCCTTTCCGTTTACACACTGATCAAGAGACATGTTCGACTGAGACATAATAGCTAGCCGGAGGACAGTAAACAAAACTTAAAATTCTTTCAAACACTAGTACTACCACAAATAGCTAACACTAGATGGGGCTACAAACCGAACAAATGAATGACGTCACAAGATGGCTTCAACGCGTGATGTAAACAAACATTATAAGAAAAACCGCAATAAAATTCAGATATAATGAACTTAAAAAACTAAAATATAGTTTTTGCTACATTGTTAAATTGCTGGAGGTATAATATAATTAATTCGGACCACCCAGGATAAAGTGTTATGAAAATGTATTTAACGATTGAAATTGTTTTTGTGAAACAACCAGAAAATTAAAAAAATCTTCTATGCTAGTTCTGTATATTAACACTTAAGTAATTGTCTATTTTTATTTGTATAAAATTACAATTTTTGCATCATGTGCAACACCTGACCATCAACATAATAAAAGTAAAATAAATATTTTTCTAAAAAACTGTTAAAAGGTATCCGCATGAAATTTCAAATACACCTAAAATTGTGCAAGAGCACCATGTGACAATTTTGGAAACTGCAATATCTGGAAATCTTACCTATGTGAAATTTAGCCATTATCTTCAGAAAAAAGTGGAACCGAGATGTGGTACTACGAAATTAAAGTCCATTAACACAAATATGTTTTTTAAACAGACGAAATTATGAATGTAATAACAATTATAGCAAAAAAGTTTAAATGTTGTAAGAATTTTAATCAGAAAGCATGTGCTATCCATAATGAGCCTGTCTGCTTTTAGAAAGGAAGCAATACACATATAAATAATAGAAATAACTTTACTCATAGCGCGTAGTTATGTACGTAGTATTTTCTGCGAAAGCTTCTTGCACCAGCTAAAAAGGAGAATTGAATTCATTGTAAATTCTATACCCTTTGTGATAAATTTGATATGTTGGTGAAATAGCGTCGCATATAGTTAACCACTCCCCTTCCTCTTTTCCAAGTCTATCCTAAAAGGAATGTTTCCGTACCTGAGCAAGAACTTTCCGTACATAAAGTTATACCAGGAGAGTCAGCTGCCCCTAGGTATTCGTATCTATGTAACCCCCAGTTTATAGTCTAGTGTGAAAACGTTGACCCTTTTAGTAAACAAACTGTTAATGTAGCTCTGCCCTTCTATTCGGTACTATACGTAACTGGCGTTAATGATTAAAGGCCTGAATGAGAACCAAAGAGCTGCGAAAGCCTTAAGAAAATACGGTGTTTTATGCATATAATGCTTGCAAGAAGATAGAGGAAACTTTCCCCGAAGAATGAATTAAACTACGTGGAGTATGACCGAGTGGTTTAGCTGCCGGAATGTGGTGAAGCAAATGCTAGCTTCGTAGGTTCGAATCTGATACAAACATACAGTTGTTTTGGTCCTTTTTTTTTCTCCCTGCTTGTGTTTATTTTCTGTAGTGTTACGTAGATAGCTTTCATTCCCTTGGGCGATGTTGACGATATTAAATATAACTGTTTTTGTTTCATGTTTAAACCTTATGTTTCACTTCTTCTATTGACAAAGGAGTTGTAAATGTGCTAAGTTCACGGGTAAATAGAATAATAAATTGTTAAAGAGCGTGGATTTCATCAAGGAAGTAAATGTTCAAAATGAAGACCCCGTTCATCAATACACATTAGTGTACGTTGCCGGAGAGACCTTCTTGCATGCTGTAACATGCGCGGTGTAATCTACCTGCATACTTCACGTATGAGTGTGCCCGTATATGATTCGGCTTTGCGGTGGAAAACATGACGATTATTCTATTTTGTACACACTTATAATGTTATCAAAATCATAGTATCAAATTATAAGCCCAAAGACATGAAACAAAAGGTAATAAAAAGTTTAAAATTCACCTCAAGAATTTGAACCCGAATTAAAGTGGCACAGTATTACAGCAACCATGCTAATACCACGCGGCCAATGGTACGTGGCGAGTTGAGGTTCCTATATGAATTAGTAATCGCAGAACTAGACCCCACCTCGAATCTTTACACGCTTTTTTGCAGCGTCATACAGTGTTTTGAGCTCGGTTTGGTAGTTTTAATTCAAATAAATAAACTGTATCAGTCATTACTGTGTTATCTGAAATACGATATAGTTTGTGAAATAAAAGAAATTATCGACCTAATACTTAGGATTTTTTGACAAGGCTGTACATTGACTAACGGATTAAATCCAATTTGTCGCACTGCGTAGATCTGCCACTTAGTTTTCATATGGTTTTATCAACCGATGCATGTGATAGGTTGTTCCTTCAGGGGCATTTTCAAAGGGGAGCATGGATGTATGCTAAAGAATAAAACTTTGTAAAATTGGCTAAAATTGATGCTGCAGCTTCCATTATCAGAGTGGGATATTTTTTGTATCGACATACATAGCGGTTGCATTCTGTCCTGTAAACACTTAGGCACTGAGTTATGTATCCCTGTTCTATAACCTATTATGCAAATCAGCCATTAGAAGGCATTCAAGAAAGGCAAAGGCGCATATATCGCTTAGCAGGTTGCATAAATTAAAAAATAAATAGGCGCAGCTGACTCACCTGGTATATTTAAGAAATACAGCAAAGAGATATTGACACGAACCAAAACAGTGGCATTCAAGTAGCTGAAAACGAAGCTTTTAATTAATGTATCGTTTACTTTTGGTGAATCTCCTGTACAATTAAACCCGACTTGACTGTCTAAGCTAGGAGCATAAATCTAAGCAGCTTGAAATCCGTTCTCTAATCCAGCGCCAAAAATAGGAAAAAATATTATGCAATGAATATCTCCAGCGCAATGGTATCCTATCGAAGTGAACAGGTAGGGCTGGACTGCAGCACTTACTGCTGCAGATGGACATGTGTGTCAGACGTCGAAACACTTAATTCAGTCGATATTGATGGCACGGTGTCCTATAAACGTAAATTCAATTGAGACGGCATTAACAACAATGCTATCGGCGCGAGCTTAATAACAACGGATAATGATGAGTGGCAGGTAGACGGAAATGAGGCGATCGTAGTGTCACCTACGTCTGCTACCGCTAACTCTGTGTATTATGTAATGACAGCCTGTCACTTGCCATATTCATGTAAAATGTACCCTTCAAATGGAAGTTTATTAGAACCTCATTACAAATGAAAAGAGTTTAGCGAAATTCAGTCCTTCAGCTTCCTTTACAAAGTGACTATTGCACTTTATTTACATTATAATTATAATGATGGTAAGGATTATAAGTGAAACATGAATATTTACGTTTCGTTCTAATTTAAATTTTTCCATTTCTAGTATCCAAGCTTGTCTGGAGGACTGAAATTTATAAATAGTATAAAACTTATCCAAACGTCTGACTAGTTGGACTACCTGCAGAACTACAGTGCGTTCGTATTATGCCAAAGCGGCGGATCGCACGAATGCCTGCTACACTGCGGGGTTTTTCGTTCCGCATCTCCCGCGTCACTTACTCACGTCTTAGTAACATATATGTAATGAGTACTAACTTGTTATAAGTGTTGTAAAAGTGGTGTCCAAACTGTGGTGAAGATATTCGTGACATCGTCGGAAGAAGTTACCATTCACACGTATACGTTCCTCTTGCATAATGTTCCTAATTTCTGCTTTTATATTGTCCTTAAGTTCGCTGATTGTGTGGGGATTGTTCCTGTAAACTTTATTTTTTAGCGTTGTTCTAAATTTATCGACCAAACATCTCACAGTGTCTCTACCCGGAACTGGATAACCAGGAAGTTGCTGCTGAAAATGTCTGCATACGTATCTAAATAATTCAGTTTTCACGTATGTATCGTACATAAAAATAAGCTGTTCAAGCGTGAATTTGTTGGCAGGCATTTCGTGGACTAATAAGGGAATAATATTCCTAAGGAAATCACACAACACTGGTACTGTCTAACCAGTTCACAATACGAAGACAAAGCAACGGCAATCCAGCAATCGAGAACAGGTCGCCCAGGTTTACCTGGGCGGAATATAATCGCCACAGTACCTAACCGCGTGCGCGGCTTTACCTGTGCGATAAAGGAGGTTAAAAGAATATTCACATGCTTTTGATGTTTGTCAATCTGTCATGGGCGGGGTTTAGCTTTGTGCACTACCATTGGCTGGGTCTCGGTGTTCCCTCATGGGCGGACTAGCGACCATGTGATGACCAAGCCCAATGCTGCTTAACTTGGGCGACCGCTTGTGTGGTCGTCAAGTTAAGCAGGCCGGCATGGCAGCAAAGCAAGATGGGAATGCAGGTAATGGGATGGGGGTACTCAAGTTGGCAGCAGGGCGGGTCGCTGCTAGATGGTCACTCATCCGGGCCCAATGCTGCTTAACTTGGGGAAGTTTGTGAGATGAGGGATTGGCAGACCTCAGCCTCGGGGGCCCAAGCCGTCTTTCGGCAGCCGGTAGCGCTTCCTCCGCCTTGGCGCCTTGTGGTCATAGCGGCCCAAAGAGTTAACCAGCAGGTTGGTGTGGTAGGTGAGTTTCGTGTACATGGTGCGGGTTCTTTCCCGCACCACGTCCACGATGTATGGGAGACCGGAATGGGTGTGTAGGATATGTGATGGGAATCTACGCCCGGTATCATAGATCATCCGAAGCGCCCTGTTCTGAACGGTTTGATATAGGCGTAGTTTTAGGCGTATGGGCATTGTGGAGCGGAATACAGGGTACAGCTGCCTGAGCGCGGAGTGGCCGAGGCCGACCTTTGCCCTGACATGTGGCGCGAAAGTGAGGCTGCGGTCGAGCGTGACTCCGAGGTATTTGGCTGAGGTAACCCAGGGGATTCTCCTCCGCCGCAACCTCAGAGGCCGCTCGGGCCGCCACCGACGGACCTTCGCCAGGAGAAGCGCAGAGCTCTTCCCCGGGCTGATGGCCATCCTCCACTTTTCGCTCCACCTGCCAATGGCTCGGAGTTGTCGCTGTAGTGGAGGGAAACAGAATCGGGCATTCTTGTTCTGTGCCATTATGAGGACATCGTCGGCATATTGGCACGTAACAGTCCTGGGTTTCGTGGGGAAGTCCGACATGTAGGCCGCGAAGAGAAGCGGGGACAGTACACTGCCTTCCGGGACTCCAGCGGCTATGGGACGGACTGAGGAAACCTTCCCCTCCACTCTCACCCTGAATGTGCGATCCCGGAGGAAGCTGCTTATCAGGGCAAGATAGGCGGGAGGGATGTCTGACTCCTTGAGTTTGTACAAAAGGCCTTGGTGCCACGTCGTGGCAAAGGCCTTCTCTACGTCCAGCAGCACTGCTATGATCTTGAAGTTCTCCTGGAAGCCCAGGGAGGCCTTCTCGACCAATCGCAGTAACTGCAGGGTTGTGGAGTGCCCATGGTGAAAACCAAACTGATGGTCCGGGAGGAGCTGCCTTTCCTCAAAGAGAGGTGTAATGCGGGCAAGGAGCAACCGCTCAAAGACTTTTGAGACGGTTGGGAGCAAGCTGATGGAGCGGTAACTGCATGGAAAGACCGGATCCTTGCCGGGTTTTAAAATGCATACCACCCGCGCCTCCTTCCAACTAGTTGGAAAGTGACGGAGGTGGAGGCATGCATTGAAAATCCGCGTCAAATGGATGACGGCCTTCTTAGGAAGGTGCTGGAGCATGAGCGCCGTGACGCCGTTATGTCCAGGGGATTTGTGCGGGTTGAGTTTTCGGATCTCGGAAGCCACCTGTTTAGGGGTGACTATAGGAAGATGAACCTCCTCGTGGCGCGGTTGTGGTTCCTCATAGAGGTAATCCAAGTCGCTTCCACGTGCTCAGTAAAGTCTTCGTCCTGGGGGTCCTCCCGCGGTTCGAATTGGAGTTCTAGATGGTCTGCAAACACTGTGGCCTTTTCGCGGGGCTCGAAAGCGAGTCTCCCGCGAGTGCCGTGCAGAGGATGCTGGTACTGCGTCCTATCCTTCCTCAAGGATTTGATTATCCGCCATGGTTTCTTTTCCTGCAGGTTTACGGTCTCCATTGTTCTTTCCCAGGCCATTTTCCGTGCACACGGAGCAGTCGCCTTGCCAGGTTTTTGAACCGCTGGTATACTGCCCCTATCCTGGGATGGCGGAAGCGCTGCCATAGCTTCCGTACAGTTGCCTTGGCTTTTAGCAGCTGCCGGAGGTTAGGAATGGTTCTCGGGTTGGGGATGTCAGACGGGATGCGGTGGGTGTGTGCACGAAGCAACGGCGGAAACAGGTCACAGCTTATATCCGTACCCTTGACACGTCCAGCACCGACTCTGCGCAGTGGCATAATACTAAGGTAACTGCCATCTCGGCCGATGCGCATAGAAGGCGGTTGTGGCCTTGGCATAAAACGAAGGCACTGTATATAAATATGGTGGATTATCTCTGAAGTTTAGATTAGTACATCTAACGAATAAGTGTTGGCAGAAATATAGAATTCGCACGTGCTAGAAGACGACAGTATGAAAGGCTATTTTTAAAAGTGAAGATCCAAATGAGAGTCAAAATTCTATAATTGCAGGAATAAATACTACAGGGGAGTATATAATAAATGTAGGATTAAGATAAATTTATTTTAATTTAAGATAAATTAAGTTTAAATTTATATACGACGAATTATTAGAACATGGAAAAAACTCATTCATTCGGAATATTTAAGTTGTGAAACGTATTTAAACCCTGTTTTAATAACTGATAATCTAATATCTCTTCTTTTTATGTAACTTTATAATATCCATTCCAATAACTAATGAAAAGGCTTTTTTTGGGAAAGTCTACAGTGAGATAGAAGGTTGCAATAGAAAATGAAATTAAAGACCAAGTATCTCATTTTAAATACCTAGAATGCGTTATGTATAGCATAATGCCTTTCAGAACAAATTGCAGACTTTTGAAACAATATGAGAGACAATATATTGAATCCCGAAAACAATAAAAAGGGGTGACGGGAAGATTAAATTTAATAGAATTATAGAAGCACTAGTGTTTTATATGATTGGGAGAGTTGGTTCCTATCTAATCCAGAATGAAGTAAAAAAGAAGCAACAGAAATGAGATTTTTAAGAAGAGTAAAACGCTGTAGGAGACTGGATGGAATATCAAAATCCATAGATTAGAAAGGAACTAAAAATATATACGTCGAACGCCAAGAAAGGTTGAATAAAATGGAAAGAACATAGCGAAAGAATAGACGGTAATTGAATACCCAAGAAGGCAAGTATAGACCTAGGGGAAGATGATGTCTGGGACGTCCAAGGCGGAACAGCAATACTGCCTATTCTAAAAGAAGAATAAAACCTTCTGAAATATAATGTATACGAAGACATTCAGGACTTGGTCAAAACTTCTTCCTATTTGTCCAGTTTTTGTGTTAGCTTTGTTTTAAGTTTACTGCACTGTAGTATAGTATACCTTGAAATAATTATATTGAATAAATAGTGTTTGAAAAAATATATGCATAAACACTTTGGGTTGCTTTTCAGCCCTTAAGTATTCCTCAGGAATTAAACTCTTTTGTAAGTTATGCATTAGAGTTATATCAACATTCGTATTCATTATTTTCTTTGTTGACAAAATACTTAAGTAGGTACCTTTTTAATTTTTGGATTTTAATTATTAAAATAAAACGCATTAAAATAATCACGCATTAAAAAATTAACGCAGTCTTAAATACTGTGCACAGAACTTTAGAATAAGCACCAATTTACATTAACTAAATCTTTCATCATAATTGTTTAATGTCCAATTCAATAGGCTGAATTTGACTAATGAAGCTTAAACTTTCAGGGAAATGTGTTTAAAGGCATAAATACTTTCCTATTGACTTTACTCGTTTTCGTCATGGCAAAAGCTTACAACGTTTTATTTCTCTTGTCCACACTGATGTCCATTTTAAAATATGTTTAAGGCTTACATAATTATAAAGCTGTTTATAATGATACTATATAAAACAATATTTCAAAAAAGGAATACTTTAACAGCAGTTAGAGCTTCAGGCTTGCTGCAAATGTTTAGAAATGACTTTTAAGCAATATATTTTGGAGTGGAATTTCAAAATACGATAAAGGTGGGTGAATATTTAAATACAAAATAACACCAATCGCAAATACCCATTTTTCTTCTTAATTTTCTTCGTATTTTAGATTGAATTCATCACTAAACGCATTAAAGTAAATACACCATAAATAAGTGCCTCAGTTTATTTATTACCATTCAAATTGTTTTGTATTCAGTAGTTGGCCTATATAAGCTTCTCTGCTTGAAGGTTTATCATGTAAGCATTACTGTATGATTTTTGTGCTCAGAAAGAACATTTTATGGATTGAAAATTATGGTAATATAAAAACTGTTAGGGTAGATGTAATATTGTTAATCTTCATTTATATAAAAAAGTAACTTCCTTACAAAATGAGCAATAGTAAATCCATTCGCGAGTAATCTGAAAACCAACTACATTTTTAATGGAAAACGATATATAAATTCTGTTACTTGGTACTGCATACCATGAAAGTGTAGTCAAATCAGACAGACATGCTTGTATGTCGATAATTTTAGATATTGAAAGAAACTGAAAAATTTAAAGACGCAAGATTTGCAAGTTAGGTTGGCCATACGATCATAATTATTGCTCTGATACTATTAGTGAATTTAAATTAAATTATTCGTAAATATAAAATACAATATCTTTTTTTAAAATACAATACTAAGCCTCGCAGGAAAGTTTAAAAAATTTAAACACGTTGAGCATATTTATTTACAATTCACCCCGTATTACCCTAATGCATGATACTGGACCATCTCAGCTAGGCTATACATCCAGTATCAACCAAATTAAGTTTAATTATGGGTTAATATTTCAATTCACGCCTATAAATACATTGCGGGCGTTTTAAGGTAAGGCAACAGTCCGATTATATGAGTAGCACGCTGTACTGCAGTGACTGGTACTGGCATACTGCCATGTGAACCTTAAAACGCACGCACTGTATTTCAGAATTTCTGTCTATTGGCCAACAACTAAACTACCTATAACCAAAACATTGCGTGCGATAGTCGCAGTGTGGAAGAAAAGCACTGTATGTATTTTAGTTACAAAGAGCAAAGTTACTATGTGTCTTTGTTAGGATTCTGCAGATATATATTAATACCTTCTATACATAAACACCAGCACGGCTAACTGAGGTCGCGAAGATACGGACTTGTGAATGAGAGATCGGTGGTTCATATCTCACTAGAATCGTGCTCTCTGAATGAGGTATTTTCCAGTTTTTTTTCCATATCCTCATCACTGACAAATACCGGAGAGGTACCACAGACTTAATCCTGGAACGTTTCCTTCCGGAATTTCCTTTCCCAATCATCATTGATTTCAATTATCATCAATGTCTACGGTAAGGCTAACGTTTATGAACGGAATAGGAATATTGTTTTAAAGCGCCAAACGCTGGAAACGATTTCAAACATTTTGAACTTGAACTTTTGCTTGAACTTAGAGTTGCTCTAACATTTAGTGTGAGCATAGCTTTTATTAAAAATTTGTATCGTAGTACTAAAGAAATAATTCTTTAATTAAAATGTTAAATACAGTAATTTCAAAAGAAAAAAAACCCTATTAGTCCCTCAACACCGCATAACAGTTGTTTACGCTGCAGTTTTAAGTAGCCAGTGTGCTAGAAGGGTTCAATAGTGAGAGGGCGGCAGATAAACGAAGAGCCGCAAAGGGTATGCTCACTAAATGGAACAGCCAACTAACGCAAGAGTGTGATCCTGTTCTGCGGCCTACGGCAAGCATGATTATTTCACAACAGTCTGGTTTTAGCCACCACAGGGACATTTCACATACAGCAGTCTGCCAGTACAAGGGAACTCCATGTCGACCAGCTGCAGCCGGACGTTCATCGTGACCACAACACTCGTTATTTCTTTAGTAGCCATTCCCGCTGCTAACATATAAGAATGATTATTTGGTCTACGCCGAGAACTTCATGGGTAACAGAGAAAGAATATATCAGGACAATGAAGCGGCCAGAGAAAATTACTTGCAGTGGGAACTTCGTGTCATTGAGTACTAATAGTTTCATTGCAGAAATAGTGTAGTATTAAGCAAGAGAATGGTTGTTAAATGGGGAAATGTTTATATTCCGCAAGAGTCAAGCAGATTACAAACTCAAGCCTTTTAATCAAAAAGTGAATGAATATAATTATTCTATTTTATTGTGCAAAGCTTTAAGGTTAAATATTTCAAGAGTATGCAAAAGTAATTGAACTTTGCTACAATTGTTTGTCAATAGTTTCTTTAACTTATTCAAATTAAAGAAAGCAAGAAATGTTCAATAATAGGCAAACGCATGAGTTATATGTTGAAGGTTGTAAAGTTTAAAAAGCTTTCTTAGTTTGAAGAATTTTAAATCCAAAGGTTAAATTTTAAATAAATATACTGCCAACTAAATTCAGTAAGACGAGTAGTACGATTCATGCAGCAACCCATGTCCTCAGTCCAGCCACGCTTTAAATCAAGGGTAGCAGGAATATAATGAATGAATTTATAGAGGCATTATCAGGAGTTGCAAAAAGATACAAGTAGTAGTTATAGAGCAGGCATGGGGAAGAGAGTGACAGGAACGCAATAAAGCATTTACCCTCTCCACTATATCTATCACCAAATGCAGGCTACCGCTGTTTGTTTACGTATATACGTAGACCTCTTTACAAGGTGAGCTTCAAGGCGTGAAGTGGTGGAACCGAATAGAAACAAAGTAAAAGAACATATAGTAAAAGAAAGAAATGTTGCAGTGCTAGCAGAAGGCATGTAACAACAGTTACCCTTTTATATTTGTCCAACTCTAGAATATTATTAACCTTTTGTATATTATATATTACATTCTCACTTGTGAGGAGGCTATGCTATTTCTCTGGGAGATCCATGAATATTTAGGGTATCTCCATTTTATATTTAACTAAATTTGTCGGTCCTATTGTTATAATAATATGTAGATTTCTCACTGCAGACTAGACTTTTGTTTTTCTTTTTTTTTTTTTTTTTTTTTACCCACAGGATTTGGAAGTTTCCTTTTTTCTCCTTTAGTAAGGGCGGGAAAGTATTACGATCAAAGTGAGGCATCTATGGGGATTTCAACACGTTTGCATTGTAACATGCATTTGCGTGAGTGTAAAGCAATATTGTCACGAATACAGAAGCAGGCTTTGAAAGTAAGAAGGTACATTACGTTATATAAAAGTAATATCAGAATTAAACCTGAATATAACAAGCATATTTGTGGAGCTGTGCACGTTTTCTGTTGTTTAACATTACATAGCAATGTAAGCGTCATGCACTTATCTGGATGACAAGAGTATGCCATACACTCATCGGATAAGTGGATGCTCATCATTCCAAAAGTACTTCACCTAGGTTGTGGCACTTATATCTTATAAGTTACAGCCCACTGCTCTATTTGGATCATTTCTTACTTCCTAGCGCTTGTTCCTCTACCTCTTGTGGTGTCTGTGTTTTGCTTCTGCATCTGTAAGGTAATGGCTGATGTCGAGCACTACCTTTTAGCTTTCGTACTATATATATTTTGCACTATCCCCTCTAGGATCACTATCTACAATGCATTGTTAATACATTTGTACTGTGTTCACTAAAGTTCATACTTGGCGTTTTGTCCCTGAAAGCTGCTCATTCCCCACATTTCCTTTAAAATATAAGCGTTGATTCCCGGCTATATTCGTTTCTAACAATTAGTGTGTCGAACAATTTACATCAACCTCGCAGATTAAGATCTTGACAGTATAAAGATCAAACTTTGTGTTTAAGCTAGCCATCTTTCAAGGACAAAGGAACTGATATGTTCATGCAATTGCTTTCACCAAAATCACTCCTTATTTGGTAAACTTCCATTGCATTTGATGGAATATCTTAAAAATGACTAAAAGGTGTGGATAAAATATCACGAGATATCATGTACTGATAAGGTTAATAGTCTGTATACATTTAATATTGAGTAAAATATCGGTTAGACCTTTGAAATTCCTAATGAGATTTTAGAACTGGCAGTACATAAAACATTATCAAATGCTTGCATATGAAAAACGCATATCCTATTATAACACATAAGTGTCAAATAACTTTTGTAAATAGAGGTTACTAAATAATTGTCTTTGTGTGCAAAATGCCTTCATGTGCGCTATCTGTGTATAGCAAGAGATTTTGAAAACAAGCTATCCTTGTGTTTTATTGTGGTCATAGCTTGCTTCGTATACTTAGACCTTATTTCCTCAGCCTCTCAATTCTCATCGATTACTTTCTTGGTTTATATTTATAAATTAGCTTGAAAGAGTTGCTGATTACTGACAGCGAATATATCGGGTTTTTGTGAATAGAGGGACGGACAAACCAATCACACATAAGGCTGCATTTGCTTAGAAGCGTGACAGTAGGTTTCAAGTATAGAAGCCTCATCAATGTCTGCTCTCGACAGATGTAAAACGACAAAGTTAAACTTATAGGTGAACAGGAGTGCCAGGGTAAAATGGAGAGAAGGTTATTAGACTCAGTCTTATGGACAAGTACTGAACGAGTTGAAAAGAAGCGGGTTGGTACATACACCAAAGGCAAATTATTTAAATATGGATTGCAATAAAGGGATAAAAGAATACAAGAAAACAATTCAACATATGCTAAAAAAAAGATGTGTCTATAGAGAGGAAAAGCTACTTCATATAAATGACAGTTATCATCGCAGTAATTCAGGGAAGTATTTGTCGCACTGTGGATTACGATTGCAGGAGACAGAGTGACGTGGAAAAAATAATCGTTGGCTGAGGATAATTAGGGGAAAGATAATATGTAGTGAACGTTAGGGTGAATGGATAATAATAAAATAATGGATAACAAATACATAGTGACTAGCTCAGCTCCTTCGAGCTGCCATAGCCAATGATATGTAGATCTCGAAATGACATCCTTAATGGTACTACATAGATAGGTAATACCATATCTTCATAAAAGGATTGTAGCTTTCATCCGGATCGTGGAAACAATGGTTTTAATTAATTGCTACTATAAAGACTACAGGAAACACAAATATCTTAGGAAAATAATGACGGGATTTAATTATTGCTTTATCATAAAACGACAATAAATAAATCAGCCACAGTATCCCTATACTTATGTCAGTATTATGAGATTTTATTTCTGTTGTACCATATCCTTCAGTAAGCAGTGTGGAGCAGGTATTTGCATTTGTTTGTTTATACTATTTATTTTGTTTATGTAAGATAAAGGAAATTTTGCATTCTACGAATTATATCTGAATTTAATTAGAAATATCTGTTTATGGTCCTCTGGACTCTAAATTAAGTATTTTAGAACAATTAGAAGAACCAAGGGAAGGATGGTTGGTCACATTCGAAGAAACAGATTATTAGCCTAATGTAAGAAAAGAAGAAGATCAAGAAGAAGCAAAAGAAGAAGGAAAAGCGCGTATGTGTGTATGAAGGTATAACCAATGAAAGACACCCGGCTTAGAATTTTAAACCGGACTTTTAACTTTATAAAGCGAATATTTCATATTCCTAACTCTACTAATAAACTTAAGCAGAATGTGTCACCTGTTTATTTTCTAAAGCATAACTATAATAAATCTGGTTAAATTATCATAGTTTTGGAATATTGACACGGAGAATAAAACATATAGCTTAAATGTTTTGGTAATCAGTTGATTACACACCGCTGAATTTTACAAAATTTAATGCATATGAGAGAAAAAATAGAATTAACCTAGTAAAGAAAAATGTGGCTCTTACTCGTGCGAAAATGTATGCCAAACAATTTTTTCAGAGCATTAAGCCTTTCCAGAACATGTGTTATTGAATGCCACTGTAATGCACTATGTCTGTAAAACATTTACCCTTAAGTTAATTTTTTTATTATTCTCTTCTTTCTTGTTTTCCGCCCATATATCCCTTTCATCCTTGTTTTACCTCTTTCTTTCTTTCTTTCTTTCTTAGCTCGACAGCAAAAAGCCAAAGATCATTCACTAGCTAGAAAGCAGTTCTTAGCAGACATTTGTCATTATTTATGCCAAATCGGGAGAACATTAAATTTTTTTATGTGCAGTTCTTTGTGTGGTTTATTCCTGAATGAGTAACGTGCTGGTAATGCTCCACGTGAGGTTGCTGTAGGTCTGCATTGTTATTGTTAACAGCATGCAAGCGTGGCCCTACTTTGCGAAGATGTACTCAGACTTGTTTCACTAATAATACCCGAAATGTATCGCTGCCTTTTTATTCTTTTTTTGCCTGTGCTATACGTACACTCTATTATTAAAGCGCTTTTCACAAAAAGTGTAATAATTTTTCATCAACAGTAACACTTGTCAGCCAGAACAAAAACAGTTTTCTCTGCTCATCTTTCAAGAAAGATTCTTGTTTTTCTTTCCTTCGCACAGTGTTTATTTATTCAGCTGGGAGAGCTAAAGAGCTGTACACCCCCTCCCATTCTGTGATTCACTGATCCTCTTGTGTAGTGGAAGGTGGAGAGAAGAGAAGAAAACTTGAAGTACTGCTTTCTTTTCTGTTTTTCTTATATTCTTTTTCTCTGCACCAATATTTGCCAACTCTAGCCGATGTTCTCTAAAGCATTAGCTTTTCTTACCAGTGTTATCGAGATTCTATAAGTGAGCTGCCGCGAAAGCTTCAAACACAAACACTGTCGCGCTCGTTTTCTGACTTATCTATTGCTTCAGACCAGACTAAAGGAAAATATAAATAATTACGTTATTAAGAATGTGGCATCAGTCAATTTGCATTACCCCACACACAATGGTTCCTTCAAGGTAACTCGTAAGTAGGGTGTGTGCACCTAATTTTGTTTTGGAAACAGGATTTTAAGGTTTAGAAACCTTACCCTTATCACAGTGAAAAGCTCTCCTTCTAATGATAATTTAATTCTCTTCTTCGTCCATCAGGTTTTTGTCAGAAGCTTAATGCAAGTAAGGTCTGAATATATTAAGAATAATATGAAATGTTAGAAACACTATAAGCTTATAAGCTTACCAATACAGAAGGCTAAACAGAAAATTAAGTTATATGGAACCACAGGAATCTCAAAAAACGAGGGGAGTACCGGAATCATTTATACTTCAGAACTGCGGCCTGGATGATAAAAGCCCTTGAAACACAAGTTAGTGATTATTCCTCTACGCCTTACAATTCAACTACTGTTCCTTATTCTGCACTCAGAGCTTCATCTTGTTCGGCGATATGCATTGGAGCAAAGGTATATTACCGTTAATCCTTCACACAATATATTATGCGTAAAGACGTGCAATGATACAACATCGATAAAGCACAAATATTGTTATTGAAATTGTGTAATAATGAAAGAACATGAAGTTTACGTACGCTATCTCTAGATCATACATTGGTTGTTTTTATGATCTGTGTAATAAAACTATTTACTACTTACCATTTTCTGTTTGGGTTGTGTATAAAACTATTGTCAACGTAAACAATGGGTTTTCGTGCAGTCAAAACAGCGTTAAATCCTTTGTATGTATACATGCTTGATAACAAATAGATCAGCGTATAGGGTTGGTGGTTAATGGGAAACCAATGCTCAAAACGGCAAAGGGGCTCTTGTTTCCTCAACATAAGTAAAACCCCTGAGCTGCATATCCCAAGTGTGTTTCGGGTCCTCTCATTAGGACATAACACCTTATCCGAATATTAAGGGATGAGGTCTATGTATTTAGTGTATGTATTCCATGTTATGTAATGTAGATTTATAACTCAAAAGATTAAGAGAATTGTTGTGAAAGTTAGTGCATAGCATATGCTAAGGCACATATAGGAAATACTTTATTTGATGTTTTAATTATCCCTCAATACAGAGATATAAGGAGGCACAAAATAAAGGAATCTAAACATTTGTATAATTATTAAGTTTTGTAAAGTGTGCTTTATCGCAAAGACTTATGAACCTTAACTTGTATTGTTTATATTGCAATGTATTTCATATTTAAGTATTTTGATTAATTTTTACTCTCGTTTCTCTTCCTTTTCTGTACACATAAAGAGATATGCAGTTGTCATTTCTAGTCACAAACGGCTTTGAATGCAAAACTGGGAGTTTCCTATCATAGTGTATTTCCCCATCTAACGGGTTAATCATTGAAGGTCTGCTAAATTGGCATGTAATTTCGAAAATTTTACAATTTAAGGAGATTGTGTGTGTATGTGTATATACGCGATGGTGGCCAAAATGGTATACCATTTGTTTTGCTAATGACACACATCTATGTGCATTAAAACAACACAGCAATGGTACAGTATTACTCACTGTAGTTTGAAAAAGTGTTCTTACCGAAAGACACGTTCCATATGAACGTCGTCTTACCTCGCAGCCTTCTTCAGACGAACCGTTGCATTTGTCACCCCTTCATGGAAGGAATCTTCACATAGTGCGCGGCAAACTCAATGATGTGGGCGTTGATCTGCAATACATTTTCTGGTCTCCTTTGGAACACTCTCCTTTAAGAATCAGCTCAGATTAATGTCCGGGCTATGAGAAGGCCACATTTTGCAACCATTATACTTCTCAGGAAATCGATGCGACATGCCATGAGGTTCATACGCCTTGTGCAGGAAATCGAGGACGGTGTCTGCAGTGTAAGAGCAGGCTCCGTCCTACATGAACCATTGCGCTTGCATAGGGAGACCTGCTTCCAAGAGTAGAGGGATGAAACTTTTCACAAAACTATGTATCAGTCTTTGTTAACTGTTTCATCGAAGAAAAGTGGGCCGATGAATCGCTTGCCTCAGAAGTCCGTTTTTCCTCGAATGTTTTGGGATACTCTTTTCCCAAAATGGAAAGTAATGGTTAACAACGCCATTCAGGTCAAAGCAGGCCTCTTTATGAACCGTGGTTTGTAATCTTCATCTACTGCCCACAGTGCATATTGTAGCCTCCGCTCTCTCGTAAGTTTACGCATTACGGTAATTTTCATGTTCATATTGAACGAGGGAAAACCTGATTGCTTGAATTCTTTGAACTGTCCGAAGAGAGATTCCCAATTCAGCGGAAGCTATGCTTTTTTATATGCCGGGACTGGGCCTCAAAGCCATCAGAACCTCTCGATGCTCATTTTTTCAGTATGGACACTAGCTGGGCGCGGTACTTTTTGTAGTGAATTTGATTTGCAGACGGTGCTGCGCTATCCCCTTGCAAATTATTCTTTATTTTATTTCTTTTTCTTTGGTATTGGTTACATTATATGTATATATATATATATATATATATATATATATATATATATATATATATATATATTTGGGTCACTAAGTTGAAACCATTACACCTGACTGGAGCACAGCTCAAGAACATGGATCGGGTCCTAGCGGGGAAATGCAAATGCAGTACACAATAAACGTGTTTAACAAAAGTTAATTTCGGTAAATGAACTGTTTAATTTAGCCTTATAAGATACAACATAATCTTTTAAGTCGTTTAGAATACACCTTCATTACGACTGAGATACACATTTTATTTTTGGTTCGTTTAATTAAAGTCCCGTTCTGACGTAATTTACCAAACACTAGATCATACACTGTCTCTCTTGAAAATACTGTGCAACTTTTTACATCGTAGGAACTTTCGCTGCCCTTTCTTTTGACAATATTATCTGTATGCGTCTAGTTGATAATCTTTGGTTATAATTTCGCAGTATCAACACTTTCGTAAAATTTTAATTTAATAAACATACAACTTAGCTGCGTGTACTGATATCCGACCATTAATAAAACCTCACTCGCAATTACAATGTAGACCCGAAAATAAATTAATGAAAATACAGTTTGGCGCACGATAAGTCATCCGATTGAATTTTGATCCTACAAGCATATTATTGGGGCAATAGCTTTCAAATTGTGCGCTTAACTTCAAGAGGTTCATGGAAATTACTCCAGATGTCGTTACGAGTTCATCGCTTCCGTTTTTAGTCCGCATTTCAGTTTGCCGCGATGGCAGACAAAGGACGGTTGACTGTCGCACAAAAGACGAAGATTGTATTACTGCTCGCGGCGACGAACAATGTTACATTAACCCAGATAAGGTTTCGTGCTCATTTCGGCATACGGTGGGCTCCCAGCCCACAGACAATACGCAGATTACATCACACATTTGCAGGTACTGGATCTGTTTTTGAGTGTAAACGCCACATGCAACGTACCGTACGTTCGCCGCAAAACATTGAAGCAGTTCGAGTGGCTTTGATTCGTAGTCCGAGTAAATCAACAAGAAGAGCCAGTGCCCAGTTGGGAATTTCACGCCGATCTGTAGAAAGAATTATTCATTCTGAGCTTAGCTTGTATCCATAAAAGGTGACTGTGACGCACAAGCTTTACGTGCGAGAGATAAGGAGCAGAGACTACAGTTTGCAAGGTGGGCAATCGAGCAAGACCAAGAGGCAGCGCTACACAACACATGGTTTTCTGACGAAGCTTATTTTTACGTGAACGGTGTTGTGAATAAACACAACGTTCGATTCTGGGCACTTGAACCTCCGCGAATAATCCACATGAAAGACACCTATGGGGAGAAAGTGTACGTGTGGGTCGCGATGTCAAGCCATGGAATCATCGGTCCGTTCCTCTTCGATGTTACAGTAACCCATCAACGCTATTTAGACATGCTGCGATACTAGTTCTTTCCTCAACTCATGACCACATGTCTTCCATTGCAGACACAATGATTCATGCAGCATGGAGCACGCCCCCATACTGCCAACGTTGAGTTTGATTTCCTACACGAAAGACTTGGCCTTAGGGTATTGTCAAACAGATTTCCAGAACGTTATGAAGGAGGAGGAATGTGGCCGTACCACAGCCCGAACATTAACCCATGTGACTTCTTCCTTTGGCGGTTCCTTAAAGAGAAAGTGTACCGCAGAAAACCCGAAAATGCCGTGCAACTTAGGGCCGTCATTATGGAGTTATGCTGCGCCATTCCAGAAGATTTGTGTTGGAGAGTCGTCACAAATGCACGTGTGCGATTTGCAGAAGTTGTAAACCAAATTGGCGGTCATATTGAACATGTGATTCATTAGGTTGTATTTCAAAGCTGTATTCTTTACTTCTACATCAATAAATTTCAAATCTTGTCAACAAGAAATGTGTTATTCATGAAACAAATCAGGTGACTTATTGTGCGCCGCCCTGTATCTTACTACATTATTATGAACTTCCCATCCATTTTCAGTAAATCTCTCTTGTTGTCCATGTATGTCTCATGTATATAATTTAATTCTCTAAATAAATGGAATTTTGGATACGTACTCACTGAAACATGATGAAGTTATGGAGAATTCAGCCAAACAGCTAAAATTTAATTTTGACGCGGTGAACAAGCACTTCCTACCAGACCGTTGCCCCAGTGTTTACCAAGCTGTCCTCTCGCCGGTTTTCCTCTGACTAGCCCGTCGCCTCTCATTCCCTCTGGGAGTCCTCTCCTTGCCAGCCAGCCTAAAAAATTCCAAATCTAGAGCTGCCGTCATCTTATTGGTTCTACGTTACCCAATCCCCAGTCCCCATGGCGTTGCCAGTAATGACCTTTGATGCTAATGTCTCTCGGTATACGGAGAATTGGACCTTTCGAGACTAATATTGAGGGGAGGAAGCCAAAATGGAAACTAACAAAGGACCAGTTTAAATGTTTGGGAAAAGACGCTGGAACACCAAACGAAGCACGAAAATGTCTCAGTGACTCCACCACACGCTTTATAATCACGAAAACAATATAAGCTTCACTTTTGTTACTATAGAACCACGACTGTGCCTGTAGTGCTATAGCAACTGCCGACTTTTGAAGCCATCTGAGGAATTTACCACAAACATCAGTATCATTCGCAAAGTTTGGATATAAGTTCTACTCGTATAATATTACCTTTTAATGCAGTAATTAAATAGTATGACATTCCGTGAGTCAACCTGTAAGATAACTTGCTATAAATAACTATGAGTACTTAGGTGAAGTTGTACAAGCTAAAGAAAAAGAGGATGTTGTCCTTTATTCACTCTCACGAAATAGAAACTTAAGCGTTTGTTTTTATGGATAATAAGGTGTATTTTTATTAAACTTTATTTAGTAATTAATTGTCATCAGTTGCTTCTCCCAAAGTATGCAACAGGAAATTCTCACAGTTTATACTCCAATTCTGATTTCTTGCTAAAAGTACGGAAGTCACAATTGCAACCAGGAATCTCTTGGAGTAGGTTTATGTTTTATATAATCAATATGCTCGATACTCACAAGTAAGCATTTAGTAACATCTCACACATCTGTTATGAGATGCATTTAGAACGCCAAAATTAATATCTACTTACATAGCTTGTTTTTCACTCGAGGGCCGCCATTTAGTGGGACAGTAACCGATAACATGTATAGATACGGTCCTGCGGAAAACGAGAGAATATCGTGTTCACATTAGATAAAGTAAGCTATTGTCATTATAGCGACTATGCAGTAACTTTACACTGAAATGTATTCATGCCAGTAATGAAAATTAACAAATAAATGCACGTATATGAAACATAAATTCTGTATGCACCATACACATCTGAATTAGTTATTTTGTTGTTTTTAACGTGCTGCATCACTTAAGTCTTTGAAACAATAATATGTTGTAAGTCACCTTGTCTTGTTACCAATTCAGCTATGACCCAAACATACAGGTATGCATGCCAAAAACCTTTGAGGTAGAAACTGTTGAAATGACAATGATTGAAACTTCATTGCTGCAAAGTCTGCGATGAGCCATCAAAATCAGGATTGTGTGGTACCTACCACACGTGATATGTATTTATACAAGGTAGAAATTTACTCATGACATCTTTGAGCAGCATACTGTTGGTAATGAATAGAACAAATATCTTAGTACAGTTTTACTGTTTTAAAGTAGTTTTTTAAAAAAATGGAAATTGTTTAGTATTAACTCTAATTTAAAGCTACATTTTACTAAACTAAATACTTTTCAAATATTTCTTAGAGGAGTTTGAAAGATAAACATTTTAGGAACATTTGGAATTAAAACAATTGGCATTCTTACTGTTATTATAAGCTTTCGAAATTTGTCTTAGTTGAGTCTACATCGTTAGCCACGACAATACACAACATGACAACACTGTAAGATGGAAATAAACACACTTCAACTGTGTTTATTGCGCTTATGGATTGTTTTCGAATCAGCGGATTATCAGTTACAAATTGGCCCAATTAACCAATACCAAATTGTCTTGAAATTATATTCATTTGCGGTAAAACACGTAATGCGGCAGGTGCCGCAAGAGTTTTTCGGGAAGTATTTCTAAATGGACGAGCACCACATCATAGGACATTTGTTTTCATCTGTCAAAGAGTTGTAGATACAGGAAGCGTATCTCCTCAAGATGAAGGAGTTGGTCAAAGAAATGTTGCACAAGAAGAAGAAAACCTTCACTTGCTGGAAGAAGATCCTGTAAGTAGCTCGCAATATCGACGTATCCCATTGGATGGTTTTGAGAACACTAAAAGAATTGTTACGCCCTTGTTATACTCAGCGCATCCAGAATCTCTCTGAAGCAGATTATGCGCCAAGGGTAGCATTTTACGAATGCTTTCTTCAAAAAGGAGTTCGCTTTCGGAGTGGATTTTTCCCTTTAAAATGCTTGTATTGGATGAAGCAACATGTACGAGAAATTGAATAACTAATTGTTATAATGCACACACCTGGGCGTATAACAATCCAAAAGAAAAAAGTCAAGATAGCATTCAGCACAACTTTTCTGTAAGTGTTTGGGCAAGAACCATAGGAAACACATTAATGAGTCCAGGGATTCTTCCTCGCGTTTTGGAGTTACCCATCTATCTCCAGTTTCTTCAAGAAACGTTACGAGTTCTGCTTTAGGAGGTTGCCTTGATATGACGGCTATTACGTGACGGCGCACCTCCGCACGTACAAAGAACCATGTGTGGCCATTTACGCAACGCCTACGTAGAACGAAGGATAGCTCGGAATAGACCAAAAAGATAGTCAAAAAGATCGCCAGATATAAATCCAACCCATTGTTTTTCCTTTGGGGCTATATGAAAACTCCCTATACATTATAGAACTGCCTCGTGTGGAAACGTTACAGTAAAGAATGCTTCGAGCAGCGGAAGAAGCAAAAACAACCCGGACATGCTTCGTGGAGTGCAACAGAATTGGAGAAAATGCTGTAAAGCATGAGTTTTGTTGAGGGGTGCACTTTTGGAGCAATTTCTCTAAACATTAAACAGAAGTTCTCATTGATTTTCTGTTCTTGTCTTGCTTTAATTATTCAGAGTTTTATAACTCAAAAAGAGAAGAGGCATAATCTTATAACTTGGGTTTCACAAGCCTTTATTTACTTTTATAAATGTGGATTCCTATTAATAATTTG
Organism: Deroplatys truncata; assembly: GCA_030765065.1. Classification (NCBI taxonomy): domain Eukaryota; kingdom Metazoa; phylum Arthropoda; class Insecta; order Mantodea; family Mantidae; genus Deroplatys; species Deroplatys truncata. Next base: position 177,782,742 of record CM060977.1, on the reverse strand, counting down.
GTAATATTGTAAATGCTTCCTCAGTTACATATTCCTAATGGTATTAAGGTTACGTTGTTATCGTGTGTAGTTTTCTGTTTATTTGTACACCGGAAGTGTTTATTTGTTCCATAGCAAACGGTTTATTTGCTCCATAGCAATAACAGCTAAAGAATTAAAAGTTAGCTCGTTGAATATAAAGTCAACCTGTTGAATTTTATGTGTTGCAATATTGTGCAAAATAATATATTAATTATCCCAAGAACGCAAAGCTTTTGTAAAGGAAAAACACTAAAAACAAAGCGATCTTTCATAGTTTAAAGGGATGATCATAGATCACCTTCCACACTGTATGTTCGGAACAAGTACTGATTCAGGTGATGCAGTTTAATATGTTGAGTGTGGAGGTATAATTTGCATGATCAGTTATTCAGGATCAGGATCCGCTTCTTGCGATAGATCTTTTACAAATCCCTTGTTAGTGTACACGCTATATGAGTGTAACAAAAAAATAGGTTACGTGGGCCGAAAAAGGAACGTTTCCTTCAAGAATTAAGTAGATAACCTAATTTACCTTATGATTTAATTAATATTGCAATTTTAGGCTTTGAACATCCTTTGATGAATGAAATGTTCTTTCACACATGTCGTGTGTAGGATAAGGTGCAAAAGGCAGAATAAAACTGAAAACTCAATTCCATAACCGGAATTTGAACCACTTGGAAGAACTGTGGTTCAAATCTCAGCCATGGCATTAAATTTCTCAGTCCGATTCTGCCAATTCAAACTTTTCCTTTACTTTGGCACATCAAGCGGCCTCGTGGAGATTCATAACAAAGTTCGGTTTTCACTTCTTGATATTTTAGTCATAATAATTGTGTAAGGATGTATCTTGAGAATGCACTTTACCATAAACACGAGGCGTTCTTTTAATCTCTAAATAGGCGTTTCTTTACTGAAGAAGGATTCATCAGCATTTTATAATATGTTGTCAACGCTGCATTCTCCTCTGAAACCTGTATTACAGCATATCGTCCGTTGTGGCCTACGGTGCCATGCTCGCCTCTAGTTCCCAAGATCGTGAATTCAAATTCGGCGGAGAGGAATGGATTTTTACGCGGGCAAAAGTCCCTCCGGAAGGGAAGTAAAGCCGGTGGTTCCTTATAGATTAACGACACCTGAAAGACTTTAAGGTTGATAAAGGAGTCTGAACAAAATTTCCGGTCTTTCGCCACCAGTATAAAAGGGGACGCTAAGAACCATAGCCGTTAAAGCGCGTCCGTAAGCAAAACTCTATTTTGGTTTGCCACAAAAGATGGCACCTTCCCACTTGCAATTTTGAAATGTTTCTTGCGGTGCAACCACGAGTGGCTGTCTTAGAAAACACTTCCATCCATTCTTAATTCGTAGGATTTTGTGATTGCAATTTTCTGTAAATCCATAATAATTTATTTCATGATATACATTTCAAGAATGTATTAAAGTGTGGCTGTCTTAGAAAACACTTCCATCCATTCTTAATTCGTAGGATTTTGTGATTGCAATTTTCTGTAAATCCATAATAATTTATTTCATGATATACATTTCAAGAATGTATTAAAGTGTGTGCTTATCATTTCCTTCTTTTGATCTACATTTTCCTCTGCCATTCAACTTGTTCTTTCATTTATGTAACAGTTGTTTGCTTGTGAAACATGTATTGCTATGCTTTACGAAGATATATTCTATGATTAAAAAGTGTTTGTGATATAATTACCAGAAGTAACGAATGATTAACTATTTTGATCTTATTTACATACGGAACTAGCCTTGGTATCCTTCACGGAGATGGCTGATATGGAGATCCCAATTGTGGGGATAAACTGTCCCAAATTTACAATAAATTCTTACAGAAGGCGACACACACTGTTTTTCGTAAATATCGACTTCCGGTTTGTTAGTGGCAATATCAAGAGTGCTATAAACGTTAAGGATGTATATATATATATATAACATATACATATAAGGATATATATTATATATTTCTTTAGTATACATATAGCTTAAGAAATTTTGACATAATCTCACGCACAATAGAACCTGTTATCTAGAATCTATATCTGATACAGCACACGCGTGATCTAGACAGGCTGAATAGCTGGTCAGAGGTTGCCTGCCATCAACGATCACGTAGCGGTCAACCACGTATAATGCATGACAACTTATGATGTTCCAGAATAACTGTGTGTAATAGCTGTGACGTGTACTGTAATTCTCCGCAATTTGTGCATTTCTAGATAATTATACCTTTTACAATGCCACATACACCAGTATCAGAAAATGCACCATTTTCGTCTGCCCCTCCTGAAGTTGCTTTCAGGGGAACAGAACGAGGACTTAAGTTTTTTCCTGTACTTTATATATATTTTTCAAATGTATTCTTAAAAAACAGTCGTTTTGTTCAGAATCACCGCTGAGGATAATTCCTCCAAAGCTCCAGTATGCAAATTGTCCAAATGCTTTGGAAATATTTTCCACAGACCATGAATACTGATAGACAGGCCGTCATTTATATGGGCTAAATTCTTCACGAAACCTGACGTAACAAAACCGTGTGGTGTGAGATGTGGAAGATTGGAGGCCATATAATTAGTTCGACGCCATAACAATTCCTGTTGCTGAACATGTCCAGATAACCAAGAGTGGGTTTTACTTACATAGGTACATCATGCTACCTTTCTGAGAAAGATGTGGAAAATCGTTTAAATTTGCAAACTAAAACACATTTTGCCTGTGGCTAAGTTGTAAATTGTATTTGGTTTATTTTGTTTGGGTGCCCAGCAAATCTTTAGTATTATGTAGCATAAAAGCCAATGCAAAGCTCACATATGTCTTGAAGGTATTTAATAACTATTGAAAATAAATAAAAGTAAATATAGTTGCAAAGTGTGTGCATTTCCAAATGGTAATTCATCCATATTGTAATGCAGCGACTATGATCCAAGCTTCGCGAGATCGGCGCGGGATAGTTGGGGTGGTAAACGGAGATATGTTAGTAGCGAACTCTCCCTGTATAAACCCCAACAGCGCTATCATCTGATTGCCAGAATCTTCTTGAAGTTTCCCTTATTCCCGCTACCAGAACACTCTGGAATGCGGTATGTCAATTTCCAACAGCTATATAAGAGAACGCTCCCGCGAGTGAGTTGGTTAGTGAGTGAACTTAGTTGCTGTGTTTCTGATGCGACTTCAAAGGGGTTCTGCGAGTGCCTTTTGTGACGACGATGTGACTACCGTGAGTTCGTCTACAGTGAGGGATTGGAGACGTCTTGTGTTCGACTCCCCAGCAAGTGAGCCATTCGAAGAAGAAACTAATTCGCACGTATTTCGCTACCTTGCTACGTCGCGAAGAAAAGCGAAGTGACAGGGAAAATTGAAGAAGTTTACGTTGGAGAAGTAAGAGTGAGAAGTCACTATGAATTGTTAACTAGACCACAGTAGTGAAGTGACAAGGAAAACGACAAAGTCACACTATTCTGATATTCCATTAACTGAACACAAAACTGGCGAACGGGGAATGTGAATAAAGAGAATATAACAGAGCACGGTATACAGATTTTATCCTAATAACAAATGAGAATATATTTGTTTTTCTTTATTTCACAATCTAAATACTCTCTTTGGATAAATATATTAGTATATTGTGTTAAGTGCTTCTGACTACTTGCTCCGCCTTGAGCAGGGCATGATTTCGGCTCCAGCTGTTGTGTGGTACGTTGTAAGAGCGAGAGGGAACCTTTTTCGCTTAAACAACTGACAGTATCCTATCCGGACCCGGATAGAAATCTCTAGAATCTTTCTTCATTCTATCTTCGTGTGACACTTCGAGAAGGCAGGTATAAATAGAAACCTAATCCCTGGCGTTGCGTTGTTTAATTCAATTCTAGTTTGTTTTTCCTAGCGAGCCCTTGTGTTAGTTGTCTAGGCGAGGAGAGTAGAGTCCGGAGTTGCGAACGTTAGGGCGTCACTAGAAGAGAGAAAAGAGGCTAATCGATTGCCTGCTAATTGTGTGGCCACATGCAGCACACAAACAAACAAACAAAATGGAATAACGTCTAGAGAAAGGGCAAACTATGCCACACTGCTGTCAGAGAATTTCGAACGCCACGATGGAAGTGAAATCCGGAATGGTGAATATAAGAACGGATGTAGAACTAACTGGACAAAACTAAACTATGGCATTCACAGTTTAAAACCTGAAAACTAGCTAATGTCAAGAACATAATATACAATATCACTAAGAAATTACACTAAATCATACGAAACATTCATGCAGTGCAAAAGCGTCTGGTACAGCAGGGAGAATGGTTAGCCATGCAACCTAAAGAAAACAAGAGAAGACGACGAAGTTGAAGAGATACACTGCGACCAAGAAGCCAAGTTCGGTGCCGAAGTTATGTGAGTTCTACGATTACGAGGATATGCTGAAACCTTGACGTGTCCTAACGCCGATGGCACGTCGAAGTGTTATGCTGATGTTTAGCGTCAGTTTGAGGAGAAGACGATAAGCTTTAGGCTGATCTGGAAGAACAAAAAGTTGAAACTCTTCGCAGTTTTCCCTCCAAAGGCTTTGATGATGACTTAATGAAAGCTTTGTAACCGCAATTTGGAGAACATCGTCTGGACGCCACCTACAGGACACAGAAGGCAAGAGTACAACAGTCCAGGGAGATCTTGGAGGAATGCGCCATGGTGGCGGAGCTCCGAGGTCTGAAGAATTTGTCGCTTGAGTGACGAGTATCGCGACGAAGGGGACAGGAGGAGCAACCACGGTGTCAGAGCTGCGGCGGCTATTGTGACGGAATGCGATGCCAGAATTCTAACCGCAATAAAAGTGGGGACGAATGACCTACATGCTGAAGGAGCGGAATGTTCGGACACCTAGGGGCAGACTGCGAGAGTGTCGTGGATAAAGATCTGGAAGACTATTAAAGCACTGGAGTCAATAGGAGCATACCAGCGCCGTCGTTATCTTCCCTTAGCTTTATGTTGAATTCCGTAGCTGGGAAAGTCAAGGATGATCAGGTAGAGCATGAATGCATTCGGGACCGCCTATATAAGATGTTGATAGCTATCACTAACCATCGGCAGCTCCAATATGGTGCGGGGACTACCCAAAGGGACGTTAGGCGTATAGATGGGAATCCTCGGGTGATAGAGGAAGCTTACCTGAAATTGACCGTTATAGCAAGCTAGAAGTGTGGAGACTTGTAGCCGACATCATCATGGGTCAACGCCCTGAGAGTGGACATCAGGCATTGCCTATTGCACTTGGTCTGGGACGAGATACTACTGAACCATTCTAATAGGAAGTTGCAGCTAGTGAGGCACGTATTGGTATCGAGAAGTGTTTCCAGGGGGAGTGCTGAGACGATAGAGGGGAATACGATATACGATCCTATTTGGAGGAGGACCCCAACAAGATGGGCTGTACGTTGTTAGCATACTATATCTGGCTTGGGATCTCGTCGTGGTTTGGGTTCTTAGTAGCAGCAATTTGAATATGGAGCTATCTAGCGGGCATTCTATGCTATTATGACTGGTCAACTGCAAACTGCCTATAGTCAGATATAGTGAGAGCCGACAAAACGCCAAGGCGCCGGTTAGGCTAGTGAGTATCCCGCGTGTGTTGAAGCAGTGGAGAACTTTTACCAGTCAAGAAAAAGTACATTCCTTAACTGCTGACCGAATTCCAAGACATCTTCAGACTGACAGGAGACAATTACTTACTGATAGAGGACTTACCGATAAAATGAAGTATCGAATCGTTACCGACGATCCTAGCCGACAGGTCAGCCGCCTTTCCATATCCCGCTAGCATAGCGAACATGAAGATCAGAAGCATAATGTGGAAATCTTTAACCCGTTATAGTCAAGACCTTCAACAGCTGAACAACCCAAGGAAGATGTTCGAAAGCCAGAATATATTATGCCTATACTTACTTTCCATCATTTCGAGTAAACATTTTCATTGTTCCGCTAAGCTGCACATAAAGGTTTGGCTTCCCCTATCATTCTTCATGATATCCTTATCCGGAATGGTTGTATAAATTGCTCCTTACACATATATTATTATTGTTATTTTTTTTCTTATCATCATCATCTTCATCATTATCATCACCATCACCCAATGATCTACAAACTGCTGTTCTTGAATTTATTCAGTAATATGGCATGAGTGTTATTATTTCGTTCTTCCTGGAACACTTCCAGACTTTCTGAAGTACTTGCTTGAAATTTGCTTAGGTCCCTAATATCTCCATTCACCTATTTAGCTGGAGAATATGTTTCGCTCTACATCTCGAAAGAAAGACGAAGTTGCTCTGATACTTCCGTTTAAAGCAGTTGATCATTATCGCTTGTACATAAGCGTAGATAAAGCTATTAATGTGTTGTATCAATATACAATAATAAGAACATCATGAGTTATTGAGAATCGCTTGCAGATAAAACCTTTCTGCTCTCATTTACAGATGGTCAGCTTCACAGTTTCAATAGTGTGCATTACATAAGAACAGCAAAAGATGTGCACCTAGAATGCTCTAAAGTATTTGTCGCGGCAAAGTATAGAATATAAAATAACAGTAGACACATCTAATGTAGGTAGAAAATTCACAAACATTGTGAAAATGAGCTTTTTTCAGAGCATTGAATTTTTCACACTGCGTAATAGAAATATATGTGGTTTTATCTGCAGTCACAGCGAAGAAAATGATTTTCAATATTACATAAATCCAAGTTCTGTAAACTTACTTGGGAGGAGGGTATGAAAACCTTATTTTATTACATTTACTCACAAGTTATTGTACAGTGTGATTTATGAAGAAATCACACATTTATTTCTTTAACTATTCTGTTCAAAATTCACTCAATGTCCCAATTTTAGCACCAAATTAAGCAGAATGTTCTGCCTGTCACTGGATGAGCAAATGTTCTTGTTTTATTCGTAATTGTTGGTTTTATTGTCGGCTACTGTTTTTTGAGATTTTGTTCTAGTCAACGTGAAAATGGAGTGCACATTAAACGAAGGCTCTCCCTTGTAAAGCAATACTGGATTACAAATTCAATTACAGCTACTCAAAGGGCATGCCAGAGAGAATCTGGCGTCTAGAATCCTACCCAAAGAAACACAATACTGGGACTGGTAAACAAATTGGAAACAACTGGATCTCTGGGGAGTGAAAAAAGGCAAAACTCGTTCATCTAGGCTTCCCACGGTTGTTGTTGACGTAAGAGCACAACTGGATCAGTCACCCAAAAAATCATTAAGACATTTGTCGCAAGAGACAGAGTACAGCTACCCAATGTGTCAGAAAGCTGTGAAAAGTGCAGGCCTAAAGCCGTATAAGATTACGGTTGTCCATCAGCTACAGGAACTAGATAAGGATAGGACGACTTAATTATTGTCATTGGTTTCAGGCGTTCAGTGTAAAAAATCTTGCCATATTGTCCATCACATGGTTCCATTTATCCGGCTATGTGAACTCAAATAACTCACGCTATTGGGCCAGCGAAAATCCCATGTTATTCATGCACCCAGTTAAAATCGGAGTTTGTTGCGCAAAATCCACCAGAGAATAGTGGGACCATTTTTTTAAAACACTGCAGAGTACCGACGGATTTTCATGGAGTTTGCTGAGCAACTAGATGATGTAGAGCTGAGTAAAGGATTTTCAATAGGACGGCGCTACATGACATACATCAAATGAATCCATGGCATTAATTGCGAGTTTCTTTGATGACCGGATAATTTCCAAGAACCTGTATCCACCGAGGTCTCCGGATTTGACATCGCCGGACTTCTTTCTATCGGGTTACTTAAAAGACAGGGTTTATGCCACACGTCCCCAGACATTGGATGATCTGAAGCACAACATTACGCAGGAGATTCAAGCTTTTGACAACGCAAATCCAATATTAACTTTAAAAACAATTGGACATCAATGATATTGAAGCAGTCCTCCAACGAGTGGCCAGTAACATGGAACGACGTGTTGAGTTGTTCCCTATGCAGGATGGAGGACATTTTCGACATTTGCTATAGAAGAAATAATCTCCCAAAATTCCTCTGCATTTCAGATGTAATAAGTTGTCGCTAGCATAACTCCTTTTGAAACAATTAAAGAAACACCCTGTGTTATATCAGCATGTTCAAACCGTAAACAAATCAGTATTCCAAACTAAAAACTAATATAAATGAGGAATGCTTGTGTGTTCAGTTGATCAGTGTTCTGGCTTCTTATCCTAAGTCTCATGTCTGACTTTCGGCTGGGATTTTTCCTATTATTCCCTACTCAAAAGTCTGTAATTATTAATTTAGGAGTGAGTGCATGAGCGTTTCATAACAAAAGCACATAAAAATAAAAGTCTATAGGTCCAGTTAAAAACAATCAGTTGTTTATCAATTCAAAGACCTGATGTGACCATAGAAATTAATTGGGGCTTTTCAGATGAAACAATGATATATACGAAATAAGGGGCAGATAAACAGGTAAATAAGTTTAGCAATTTTTCACATAAATATTTGATCTTGGTTTTAAATAGAAACTTATAAACCTTCCAAAAATTTGCTAATGGCAATTATGATAGAATAGCATTTTAAATTTTAGAACAACTTTAAATTTTAGTTTTTAATATATCTTCCACGGCTTGTAGGTAGAGGAAGTATTACATTCTATCCAAAAATTGTATACCAATATTTTACTGGAAGTATATCTTTTTAAATCCTCTGAATCCAAACGAAAAACGTGTTTAGAAAATGGTCCGTATGGTTGTGAGTTGGAGGATGTAAGCAACATGCCTTAAAAAGAAAAGTGGAATAATTGGCTATGTAAGTTCAGAATTTTCCAAAGTTGCAACATGAAGCTTTTCACCCCAAACTACTCTTTATATAACAAATTTTCGTAATCTTTGATTTCTTATAAACATGCTTCTAAATGATGTTGAATGAAATACCGCATATTTAAGATATTTACGTCACAAGTATACTGTATATCGTGAATTTTATAGCAATAGCTATAAAGTAACTTTATAAGTATGCATGATAAAGAAAATCCTAAGAGATAGAAAAAATGTACTTAAAAGTGTTAGTTTTCGTTAAAACACGCATTAATTTCAAATCCTTTTTGTGACAGCCGTTTCTGAGATATCCGTTATTATTAGTTTTTCAATGTTTTGTGATTTTAGTGCTGTCGCTATTCAGTTGTTTCTCGCGATGTCATGGAAAGAGCCTGCAATTTCACGGCCAGTATATTGCAACCAGTTTCTAAGCATATAGCAATAGCTTAGTTTTCTGTACCACTCTTGTAAAGGCCTACTATTTTGACTTACATGGGCTATTAAAAAGTTAATTGTATATAGGATTTAACATAAATGTACGGCACAAATTGCAGGGCACATTGCTCATACGTAGACGAAGAAATTAATTATATGAACATGGGTCTGAAAACGCTTTGTTTCCATGTTACACTCATGCTCTTCAACTCATTAATCATAGGAAACACACAAGAACAGAACGTTAGAATCATGGGGAACATGCACTCTTTGTTACGCCTGGTTACGTTTTCATTATCGTAGGTGCACCTGTCCCTGTTGCCACGCGAATTACGTCATTGCTTGTTTACAGGTAACATCAACTGTTCCAGTGAGCAGTACGACCTTGGCAAGCACACGGGTTACTATGTACTGGTAGATTTGATCACAGACTTGGCTCGTGCAATGACCGTGTACACAAATGCAGAGATGGCAGATGCCCATTTAGGGTATGGATTAGCACACGGCAATGGTGCTTGCGCTCAACGTTTGTACCGGGAGAGATTTCTAAGACGAAGGTGCCCCGACAGGTTAGCGTTTGAAGACATTGATCGTCGTCTTAGGAAACATGGGGCATTTCAGCCTCATACTCGCGACCTGAGGAGGCCTAGAAGGACAAGGACGGGAAGCGGCAATTCTTCAGGCAGTTGACGACGACAAGTAGCTGCAGCAATGAATGTTGACCATACGACTGTCTGGCGAGTGTTACACGAGGTCTGGCTGTATCCATACCGTTTACAGCGTGTGCAGGCACTATCAACAGCTATTTTCATGCACGGTACGCTTCTGCGAACGTTTATTCAACAAACTATCAAGCCTAATTTTAGTGCAACGGTGCTGTTGACATATGAGGCGTCGTTTCAAAGAGATCAGATTACAAATTATCACAATCGGCATGTATGGGCTGACGTCAGTTCTCACGCAACTGTTGAAGTAAGCCATCAACAAAGATTTTCGGTCAATGTTTGGGCCGGCATTGTTGGTGTCTGTTTGGTAGGACCATCCAGGCTCAACGGACAAAGATACCACAATTTCGTAGCGAATGATCTACCTAATCAATTAGCAGATGTGATTTAGCAGTGCGACAAAGCATGTACTTCTTGCACGATGGAGCACCTCCTCATTTTAATGTTAATATCCGTCGGTTTCTAAATAACAGATTCGGTGAAAGATGGCCTGTCCTCCACGCTGCCCGAACCTAATCCCACTGGACCTTTATTTGCGGGGGCATTTGAAAGCTCTTGTGTATCGAACCCAGTACCAGATGTTTAGAGTCTCCGTGCCCGTATTATGGAAGCCTGCGAAACCATACGGAATACACCAGGGATTCATCAGCACATCCGGGATTCACTATGACGACGGGTTAGTGCATGTATTATGCTCACGGAGGGCATATTGTCGTATACCTCATATATTTAGTAATTATTTAACTTCAGAGGAGGGCGACTCGCTTATGAGAGGGATCGTTGAACAAACAAAGAACTTTAAACTCGAGGTATCGACAAAGGACGCAGCTAAAGTTAGATTCACAACATAATTACACTAACATAATTCCTGGCTGAAGGGAGAGGCAAGGATTCTATTCTACCATAATTAAAACGGCAAGGAAATGGATAGCTGGTAGATTTATTATAAAATGTTCTCTTACCCCATGTGTCTGCCGGGCGAGGACGCCATGTCGCAGTTATCCGTCTAACTCTCGCGAACACTAGTCACAGAATGCTAAGAAAACCCACGCTAAGCTTAGCGTCACTGACGCCATATCCCCCCCAATACCAGTTTCCCCTCATTCGCCCCTACTCTCAGATAAACTGCCAACCTTCGACTCGGTAACCAGAGGGCGTATTACCATTAATATAATCTGTGCACATGCCACATCTCCCCCTGGCCACCGAAGTCGACGTCCTCGTCGACAGAAAGAAAATAAATACAATAAACATGAAAAACAAAACAAAGACATACCAAAAATGACATACAAATGTGTGATGAAGTAAAATATAACAATAGACATGTGTGTGGTAAGCACCCAGCCGACGAAACAATGGTGCTGGGTGATGCGGAGAGACGAGAGATGTAAGTGCTGTCGACTTGGTATTGTTAATGCACTTATCTTTAGCATCCCGCACACGCACACACCACGCTGCCTTAGTTCACAGGCACACTACACTGCGCAAAATGGTGATGGTCTGTTTGTGGGTGGATTTAGACAGTGCCCACAACGACGATTTGTCCTGGTGTAGAATTAGCACCGCAGGTCTCTGGTGATGACAACAGGGTGGGCAGTCGCTGGCTTGGACTGCCCCCCGACACGGTGGCTCCTTATGCCACGGCAGTGTAGTGGCTGCCCGACAGCTTCCCTGTGGTGTTTCTTAACTTCTGGTGTGCCCTGGGGATGCTGATGCACTTTCTCGCTCTCTGCCACAGCGAAAGACTAAAACAAAACCACCACCCAATAAACAGGATGCTCCCACAAAGAATCACACATAAAAGAAGGGTATGTCATTTACAATTAAAGATTTTAAAGTTTGAAAAATGTACACTAAAAAAAATTCTTATGACATGGGGCAAAGAAAGAGAAAAAAAAATTAGTACAAATTGGCATAAGAAAGAAATTTTACAGAGTTGCCATCCAAAGTGTAATTTACAATGCTTCATAATCCAAATAACTGTAAAACAGACTCAAAATACATGAACATGACAGAAATGAAACATAACCTTGTTTTGGGATCCCAATATTACATCTCAATAACCAGCTGGTATCAATAACAAAAGAAAGTAAGTGCACTTACAAGACAATCACACATGACGATGAAATGAACTCATTCACACTGACCATGGCCCCAAATTACACACAACACTGACTTAACTATCTACTCAAACTAGTGTATGCATCACTACAAGCTACATCCACAATACATTTCTAAACTACGCCACGTGACATGCTTTCAACTACTAGTGTCCTACTCTTGTCAGCAATACAACTTCTCGTCCACATCACTATCTTTCTCATCGCAGTATGAGCATTAACTCAATCATAATCATTATCAACATCATCAGCAGTAATAGTGCAATCTCGATCATTACTTCAAGCATCATCATCTTTCAATTTTCTCTCCAAAACAAAACATCTGCACTTACGTGTCTCATTTAACATGCTGTAAATTCAAAACATCTGACATAGGCATAACCTTCAAGAAATCACATTAACAATTCAGGAACGACACAAATAACATGACACTATAATGTTGCATCTACATCCTCAAAATGAAAATTTAAGCTGGAAAACAGGTGGTATTAACATTTGCTATCTAAGATGGTAATAAACTTGTTGCATAAACAGAGAAAACAAATTATTTTCATAACATTCACTTCCATCCATTTAATCTCTCGTGTGAATTCATCACACACGCTATACTGGGCACGTTACAGCAACACCAATAAGCAAAATCTCTGAAATGATACAACTGTCGGGGTTACACTGTGGCACTTCCACCGAAGCTGACATCATCTCGTCTCTTCTCTCCTCATCTCACATCAACACCATCGGGGTTACGCTTTGGCACTCCCACCGAGGCAAATATCACATATATCACATAATCTCAAATACACACATACATACAAACACTATTCATGCAACAATTTTCTGCAAATAAAGATCACAGCATCATTATGGAACCCAAAGTCAAATCGAGTCAAATCAAATCATATCATATCAAATCAAATCGAATGCAACAAAACAACATCACATCATTACTCAAAACAATATTGCCACATAACATTCCTGAAAATGAAAGCTCAATTAAGCATACAGTACACATGAAACACATTCCTGCTGCATAATACAACAAAACAAATGATTTGCAGTTCCCAAAACATAATTCAAAATTTAAATTACACCCACAATAATAATATACTTGTAATTTAGCAGAGACATTCATATCACATATTCCTGAAAAGTAAGGCTTAATTAAGCATCAGAAACTCAGACTTTACAGCCAATAAGGACCCACAGGATCATAGTAAGGGTAAAGGCGTGACACATGAACACTCTGATGTTTGGTACGGGGAGCATGAGGTCGACCAACAAGGTAGATAACAGGAGTGATCTGTCGGATAATTTCAAAAGGACCAAAATATCTATGTAACAACTTTGTACATTTACCTTTCTTCCTAATAGGAGTGAAAACTTTAACTAATTGACCTACAGTATAAACCACATCTCTATGTTTAGCATCAAATGCTACTTTTTGCTTCACCTGCTGCTTTGTAATGTTAGCAACAGCAACCTCTCGTGCCTTTTGTATCTCTTGCAATGTCTGTCTCACAAAAAGGTCATTAGACGTAGCTTGTAGCTAAACCTGGTTAGGTAAAGAAGGCTCTCGACCATATATCAAGAAAAAGGGTGAAAATTTAGTAGACTCTCGAGTTATATGAAAAGATGACATAGGGCATTATTGAGTCCCAATTCTTCTGATTATTATCCACAAAATGACTGAGCATATTTAAGAGGGTTTGGTTAAATCTTTCAGTAAGTCCGTTGCAAGCTGGATGATAAGCACTGGTGAAATTGGAAGACACTGATAAAGATCTCAACAATTCTTGTGTCACCTCACTTAAGAAAACTGAGCCACGATCAGATAACAAGGCAGCAGGGGCTCCATGCTTACAGATGATGTTATGCAAAATAAATTTAGCAACTTGAGGAATTGTTGCTGAAGAAAGCGACGCAGACTCGACCCAGCGAGAAGCATACTCGGTCGCAACGACAACATACTTGTGTCCAGAATTGGAGCGTGGGAGAGGCCCAAGCAAATCAATACCCCACCGCTCGCCTACAGATGTAACCGGAATTGGTTGTAATAAGCCTGCTGGTTTCTGATTCTTCGGTCCCTTTCTTGTTTGACAGCTGGGACAGGTTCGGACAAAATGTTCAATATCTTTCTTCATACCAACCCAGTAATACCTGGAGTGAATTTTGGCAAATGTTTTCGAGAATCCTAAGTGGCCTGAAAGAGGATCATCATGACATGAAGAAAGAATTTCTGTTTTAGAGCTTCTGGAATAACCAGCAGATGAAGAGGGCCAGTGGAGCCAGCATTTTTACGATAAAGAACACCTGATTTGAGTGTGTAGTTGGAAACTTGTCTCTGAAGCTTAGCAGGGGCCGACGGAGGATCATGGAGAGCATTAATAAGCTCCAGTAACCCAGTATCTTTCTTCTGATGGTCAGCAACTTCAACTGATGACAGCAAACATGTGGGGAGTTCATCAAGCTGTTCAAGATCACTTTCTGTAGGTTGTAACACAGGAAATCTCGATAGAGTATCAGCATCATGATGTTTCTTGCCAGACTTATAAGAAATGGTATAATCAAACTCTTGCAATTTCAAACACCATCGTGCCAAACGCCCAGTCAAATCTTTCAAATTATTTAAATAACAAAGGGAGTGATGATCAGATACAATATGAACCTTGTAGCCATAAACAAAACTGCGGAAGTGGGTAAGTCCAAACAAGATGGCCAACAATTCCAACTCAGGAACACTGTAATTACGTTCACATTTAGATAGTGTCCTCGAAGCATAGCCCACTGGTTTCAACACATTATCAATCTTCTGATACAACACTGAGGCAACCCCTAATCCACTGGCATCAGAGTGTAGTTCGGTATAAGCACCAGGAGTATAGTGCGCTAAGACAGGAGCCGAAACCAATAAGTCTTTCAAATTTTGAAATGCAGTTTGCTGATCAGATCCCCAAATAAAACTTTGATTCTTCCTAGTCAATGAATTAGAGGTTGAGCAATATTAGCATAGCCCTTGATGAATTTCCTGTAAAAATTAAACAATCCCAAAACTTTTCTCAGATCTCGAACATTTTTAGGACGAGGCAAATTTTGAATGGAAACAACTTTGTCAGAATCAGGTGAGATGCCATCTTTAGAAACTTCAAAGCCTAAGAGTTTGATCTTTTGCATGGCGAAGAAACATTTTTCTGGTTTAAGTTTAAACTTGTGGTGATCCAGACGTTGAAAAACAGCCTCAAGATTTTGCAACAACTCCTCAGAGGTTTTAGCAAACACAACAATGTCATCCAGATATGCAATAGCCTTTTTAAAATTCAAATCGCCTAACAACTTGTCTGCGATATAACTGAAAAACCTAGGGGCATTTGCCAACCCAAAACTCAAGCGTGTAAATTGATATTGACCCTGAAAAGTGACAAAAGAGGTGTACTTCTGGCTATCCTCTGCAATAGGTACCTGAAAGTATGCTGACAGTAAATCTAATGAGACAAACCATTTAGCCTCCCCCAAATAACTTAACAAATCATCTATCAATGGTAAAGGGAAAGAGGTGGTCTCTGTAACAGCATTCAATTTTCTATAGTCGACACAAAATCTCATTGAGCCATCTTTCTTTTTGACAAGTACTACAGGAGAAGCCCAGGAGGACTGTGATTCCTTGATAATGCCAGCATCTTGCATCTCTTTAACTTGCTCAGCAATAATTTCTTTTTGTTTATGGGGAACTCTATATGGTCTTTGCTTAATTGGCTTAGGGTTATTTACTTTGATATCAAATTCTGCAACATCCGTAGTACCAAGTTCTTGTAATGTTGTGGCAAAAAGATCACTATATTTCAATAACAAAGCATGTAAGTCAGCCTTTTGGGTTTCCAAGAGTTTACCATTAACATTAAAATTACAATTTGGAGCTGGCAGAGGAGTAACATCGGATGACAAAACAGAATTACTCTGAACAAGTGCAACATCATACGCTTTAGCTAAGACTGTATTTGCAAACAATGTTTGTGGAACTGAAGTATTATTATGCACTGGAATAGTAAGTTCAGAGGTAGAATGACACAATAACGGTGGAATAGAAAGATTCTTCTTTTGCATTATGTTGAGAGCAGGTTCAAACATAACCTCGTTACTAATGGCTGACAAAGGCTTAACGGAGATGTAGCATGTAGACAGAGGTGGAATTTTAACATCATGCATAACTGCCATTTTAACACCAGAATCTGTACAATCATCATCTAGGAGAGGGTTTACTGCCATATCAACAAAAGGTCCTTGTGTGAGAGTTATTGGTATACTGAATGCATCATTCTTAGAAGATTTCAAAGTTATCAGATTATGGGCATAGTCAATTATAACATCATGGGTCTGCAAAAAGTCATTGCCTAAAATCAAATCATGGGACAACTCTTTCACAACTAGTACATCCTCCTGAAAAAGAACATCATTAATATGGAAATCTAACACAGTGTGGTAAGGCGCATCAAGTAACTTGTTTCCTGCAGTGCGGAGCATCATCTCTATAGGTTTTAGTGTAGAATGATCAAGAACATGTGCAGCATTCACAATACTCACTGCGCTTCCTGTATCGAGCAAGATGGAGAGCTCTGTCTGGGCAATACGACCAGGAACTTGCAATATTTGACCTGATAATGCAGACACATCCCGTTGAGGTGTAGCTATGTCCCGTTGAGGTGCAGCCATGCTGGTGGGTGGTGGTGGTGCTGCTACGTCTCGTCGCGCGAGGCTCGGCGCCAGTCGTTTTTTGACTGCGGGAGGCGGCTCCGGCAAAAGCGAGCCAGGTGGCCCTGCCTGTTGCATCTATAGCAGGTGACGGGTGGGTCCCTCCGGTTGAAGTCAGCTGACCGTGGAAGCTGTGAATGCTGGGAAGTTCTCTCCGAAGATGGTAACTGAAACTGGGTAACTCTGTTACATAACTGTTCCACACGATCAATCAGCTGATGCATAGGATCGATAGGTACGCCCACAAGAGAAGAACCCTGAGAAGGCTGAGGAGAAGCTGGTAAAGTAACAGCAGGAACAGATGCAGTATTAAATAGAACAGAGGGTGGCGTAACCACTGCAGCCTGAGATTGAGCAGACACTAGATGTTCACGGTTCTGCATGTAAAACTGTGCTTTGTCCACTCGTCGAATGATTTGTATCACCTCATCAACAGTTTGAGGATTTAATGGCAATAAAGCTTGTACATACAGAGGTCTAAGACCTTTAAGCAAATGTTTAATTTGTTCCAACTGCAACATAGCTGGGTTGACTTGGTCACATAAAGATAGTACGTCATAGATGTAACTAATAACAGGTTCATCATCCAACTGTACCCGCTGTCTGAGTTTCATTTCCAGAATATCACTCTGGTTTGTTATCTGAAATGCATTTAAAAATTGTGTAGACAAGAAAATGCAATCAGGTGAGGGTGCCGATGGCGAAAAGTTTGAAACCATGATGCAGCAGTATCTCGTAAATAGCATGGAAAGCATCTCAATTTCATTTCCTCTGACCAGCCATTAGCAGCAGCGACCATTTCAAAGTTCTGCAGAAATTCATGTGCCGACATCCTACTGGAATTCTCAAAGTACGAGGGGTCAATGACCGGGCGGCAGACAGCTGGTTGCGGGGCATGGGCCACGACAGGCGGATTAGACATCACCGACAACTGCGTAACAACAGGCGTACCAACACTGGACATAGATTCTACCTCACTGTGCTCGCTAACTGGAGCAATTGCTATATCAGATTTCTGTGCAGTACGTCGCTTAGGCATGATTGCAGCACAAAAGATAACGCAACCAATAAACAAACAGTAGGACCAAGCAATACAGATTACACCAAACTAAACACTTATAGCATCACATGAATGTAAGTAGCAAGATCAGAACAGAGCCAAATAAAACAGTTGCAGAAAGAATACAATTAAGGCGCCCGCGGCGAAATATCAGAAAATTATACTAACACACGGCTACACAAGCCACTTGGACACAAAACCAAGATTTTTAATCAGAATGAACACATGGAAGAAAACAAAATGATAGCTTCAGTGAGAAACCTCGAACTGAAAGTTAAAAAAAACTACGTCACACTTACTGTGACCACCGCGAAGATTCTCAAAAGGAGCAGAATACAAAGTTGTAATTTATACTAGCACACAAAACTTCTCTTTTTTTTTCTTAAATCAAATGTATATAATCTGATATGCACACGCAAATAAACGCGCCAAAACACGTGCTGAGGAAGACTGGTTTCACAAGCTAAAATTATTGCTGAAATGCATGACCACGCGGGAATTACACAACACACGTGCGTACATAAAAGTTACACGAAAAATGTCCCAGAAAAGTGCAGTAAATAGCTAGAAATCACAATCACTGGAACATAAAGTTATACATTTCCAAACCACTGCTAATAAGCACAAAAAACAAGATTTGCAAACAGATAGCCAACACGTGACGAGCACATTTTGAAACAACTATCTCGCTCGTTTCACAACTCAAGTTTCACAAAACATTTTTTTGAAAACAACCAGCGCGAAGAACGGAACAGTGATATAATTTAAAGGAAATGAAGCCAAAACAAGGGGAAAATGGAGTAGAAGTTTTAGCGTCACCCGGCAGACAATGGGAAAAAATGCAAAAATGAACTCAAAATTGAAATTTCGAAATCAGACTTTCAGAAATTATGGAAACAAAATTTAGAAGAAGAGAATCACAAATAAAAGTATAAAAATCCTTACCCTTTAGCCAGAAAGAACTTTACATTTTTCACGACCACGTGGAGCACAAACCGTTAAATTTGGAGGGAAAAAAAATTTTGCACTTAAAATCTCAAAACATATCAAACCAATTGCTCGGCGCCTCACACCAATTTGTCGTATACCTCATATATTTAGTAATTATTTAACTTCAGAGGAGGGCGACTCGCTTATGAGAGGGATCGTTGAACAAACAAAGAACTTTAAACTCGAGGTATCGACAAAGGACGCAGCTAAAGTTAGATTCACAACATAATTACACTAACATAATTCCTGGCTGAAGGGAGAGGCAAGGATTCTATTCTACCATAATTAAAACGGCAAGGAAATGGATAGCTGGTAGATTTATTATAAAATGTTCTCTTACCCCATGTGTCTGCCGGGCGAGGACGCCATGTCGCAGTTATCCGTCTAACTCTCGCGAACACTAGTCACAGAATGCTAAGAAAACCCACGCTAAGCTTAGCGTCACTGACGCCATATCCCCCCCAATGACAGTTTCCCCTCATTCGCCCCTACTCTCAGATAAACTGCCAACCTTCGACTCGGTAACCAGAGGGCGTATTACCATTAATATAATCTGTGCACATGCCACAATATTGAACATCTCCTGTGAGAAAGAGTTGCATGTGGTGTGCTGGTATGTTCTATTCTTGTATGTTTCCCATGATTAATCAGTTGGAAGAAATGAGTTGTAACATGGTAACAGGGCGTTTCCATACACATATTCGTTTAACATAATTTCTTCGTCTACGTGTGAGGAATGTGTCCTGTAATTTGTGCCGTACATTTTTGTTACATCCTGTATATATGTGTGTGTGTGTGTGTGTGCACTGATATACGAGTTGACTCAGACGTCCCATTCTTTGTAGTTTTATGTTTCCGGCTTGCATAACTAAGTGCAAAAGAAGTTGCGCGTCACTGATTTTTAAAGGGGCAGTGCGTAAGCTTACCGAGGTAGTGCTGGCTCTCAGCATGTGCTTACTTTGTTGTTTCGTACTGATAAGTGTCGCCTGCTTGCTGTTTGAGACAGGTCATTCAGACAAACGGGTAGAATGTTCAACAACAAATCCACGGTTTTTGTTATGCTGTATGGGAAGACGCATCAAAATGTGCTCAGGCTCAAAGGCTGTATTCAGAATGTCTTCCTTCCGAGGACGTTATTCGACGTAGAGAGATACAGTTAAAAATCGTGGATCATTCTAGGTATTATTACTTCTTAACCAATCATTTTTCTCATTATAATTAGGGCAAACAAAATGTGTATTGGGAGTTCAAAAACTCCAATACAACGGATTTTGAAGGAGCAAAAACAGCATCCCTATGAACTGAATGTACACCAACAGCTTTAAGGGAATGATTTCCAGAATTGCGTACCTGTTTGCAGAAGACCTTAAATAAAAGAAATGATAATTCGGAGTTCATTAGGCAGGTTTTATGGGAAGATAGGTGTTATTTCGTCAGTGATTGCAACAAACATAATCTCCGTTATTAGGCTCCTGAGAATCTTCGCTGATTATGACCATATCACACGCAGGCTATGGGGGTGTTATCATGTGGTACGGCATTCGAGAGATAGCATCACTGGTCCGGATTATTTGCAGGTCCTCCAGACTGAATATTGAGAACCTTCTAGAAGACGCCACACTTAAGCTAGCTCTAAATCATTGATTTGTTCACAGTGATACACCATCTCGTTATTTTAGAGGAGTAATTAAAAGCTCAACAATGTGTAACCCGGACAGTGGAGAGGTCATGGTAGTTGCATATGGTGAGATTTTTCTGATGGGAACATATTAGCCAGGGTTTATGAAACGGAAGAAGACAATAGAAGTTTTAAAAGAAAGGATAAGTCATGTCCGTGCTTCAATATCAGCACAAATGTTAAGACATCCAAGCTGAAGAGTGCTTACATCAATGCTTACACCAAGGCACACATGTATTTGGACATGTTCATTATGAATAATTGACTAATAGAAAACTACTTACTTCTATCGCAGCTTTAAGGATACATGCAAAATAGCGTTTTGTTTAATCTCGTCATCCTTGTAGCACCAATTAGTGTCATGTGGTTGTACTGATTGTGGACTAACTGTGAAATACACTTAAAACGTGTGCTCAGGTTTTTGCTCAGCGGCAATCCTGAATTCTTGTTTATAGGCGAATTCGTTATTGAATGACTGATAAAACACACACACACACACACACACACACACACATATGCATTCAAACACCAGATCCTGAACTTTCGGTAACGCCCTTGATTAAACGAAACTTTTTTGAGCCCGTACGGGAATCGAATTCGGGACCGCTCACACCATAGGCACATTTACCGACTGAGCTACGGAACCAGGTATAGCAGCTAGTGTTTGTTTTCAGGCATTGGTCTTTCATTTGGCAAGGTTTCCTCTCTTTCTCTATGAAGTCTCCTTTACAGTTCTGCTTAGGCAATCCTTTTGACATCGCGCTATCCGGGGTAAATTCGCATCACCGAAGTGGTATGTACAGGTATATATAGTCGCGATTTAGCAGCTATGAAAACAGAAGACGCAAAGAGAGAGAGAGAGAGAGAGAGAGAGAGAGAGAGAGAGAGAGAGAGAAAGAGAGAGGATACTCATGCAATACTAGTGCCAAATTAGTATAACATCCCCCACTTAGGAAAGCTCTGCTTTATTTCATCAGTACCTATGCTGTAATCAGGCTAGTTGAGGCCATGTTCATTAATTGTGTAGAGAGAGAAAATTGTGTCAGGCTAACAGAAATCAGTGAACTGATATTTTATAGGTGACAACTGAGAACATTATTGTTCAGACCATTATGTGTGTTTTCCTAAGACGTCAACTTGGTGGCCTGGGAGTGTGGAATCTTCGTATTCACCAACTCCACTTCTATTTTGGTTTATATGTCAAGGGTTTCTGCATTCTCTAAGTTTTATGATAGTAAATTACTACGAAGTCAAAGAGAAGGTGCAAAGGTTTAACATTTCACCTTACTGTGACTATCTAAAAAGTTACTCAACTATTCAGGTCAATGATTGTTCCACCACCATAGCTGTTTATGTATGGCTATGCAGCATTTCATAACTTAGAAGACTGTCGGAGGGGAGAGTTAAGCAAGTCAGACGTTCCTCCGATGTTTAGCAAACCTTTGCGTGAATATCAGGGGATTCTTAATGGATTATTAGGAACAGATGGGGTTTGTACCAAATTATATTTATGGAGTGTAAAGGATAGGGTTCATACAAATTATTTAGATGATTGTGTAATCGTTTTATAAAGAACGGGGGTAGATAATAAAATTAATTAATTTGTCATTCCTGTTTAAAAAGCTAACCTGCAACGTGGAAGAGCTGCTAGTCTGCATACAAAAATATGTTAAAAAATTAAGTAAATGTTAAAAATATCCTCCTATAATTACTCATTAGTATATAAAAGAAGATCTCCTGTAAACGTTATTTAAATATATCTAACAATAAATCTGAATTCTGGTACCGCGAAGGTCGAAAATTTAATTTCGGAAGGGAAAATGTGAAAAGAAGTTTAATTTTATTGTGAAACTAATAATGTGCACCTAATGAAGCCGGCTAAAGCGTAGTTTGGCATTGTATAATCCTCTGGTTTGATAAAAATCACTTAGAATGAACAATTCTTACTTTCTCTACTACTACGTACAGAAAGTAGGGGAAATATTGCATTCCACTCAAAAATTCAATACCGAGATTTCACCGGAAATACATGTTTTGAGGCCTCCTGAATCCAAAAAAAGTATTTTGGAAACATGTCTGTGTCTGTGTGTGTGTGTGTGTGTGTGTGTCTGTCTGTGAACAGCATAACTCAGAAACGAACAGTTGGATAAACACCAAACTTAGTATTTAGGTTCAGTATCTTCCAGAAATGCCCCCCAGCCCAGATTACTCTTTACAAGGAACATTTTTCGAAAATTTTAGCTTCTCAAAAATTTATCTAACGAGTTTGATAAAAATATCATATATTTAAGATACTTTCATAACAAATAAAATGTATATCTCGAGTTTACTGGGAATGTCCCCAAAGTATTTCTCAGTGTGAACGAATTTTGCATAAGTTGTAAACCATAAGAGATAGACAAAATTTTACTACACAGAAAATGTAGATCGCGTTAAAATACACAATTTATGTCATATACATTTTTGTTGTTGAGTGAATCATTTTCGAGATATTGTTTGTTATTCCCTTAAATTTTCCAACACATACTTTTCCTCAAATGAGAATTCGTTATTCACCTTTTTGTCCTGGTAATGCAAAGAGAATGGAATACTCCACATAGCAACCCGCTCTTAAAATATTTGACTATCACTTAACATGAAGCATATGGAGAATAAGCGTTTGTAAAAATAGTTTTTACAAGAGTAGAGAAAGTCATGTGAGTGTAACATATTAGAATTTTTAGATAAAAAATAAGATTAAATTTTTGGGGCATATTTTTGTTTTCATAGACATGTAACCTTGAATTAGGCACGAACATCATTAGGCTAAGAACTAAGGCTTTTTACTTTTTCTGCTACGTATAATAAGTGGAGGATGTATTGCATTCTACCCAAAAATTTGATACAGAGCTTCACTGGAAGTACATGTTTTGAGGCCCCATGAATAAAAAGACTTTTAGAAAAAGGTCCGTTTGTGTGTTTGTAAAAACACTTTGTACAAGAATAGAGGAAGTCATGATAGTGTAACACATAAGATCTTTTTACTGATTTTAACGCCCGTTCTTACTGCATACAGCACAACAGGCGGTAGACACATATGGATAGCAAGAAATAACTCGAAAAAGTAATTTGGAAAGAAACGTTCCGGACCTAAGTTTAGGCTATCTCCTCGGAGTTGCCAGTTATGAAAATCTGGAAAAATAAACCTGAGACAAGTAAGGCGGTCCTACTGGGATTTGAATAGAGACGTTAACGACCTCGGCTACACGTGTTGGTCTAAGGCTGTCTGCTGACTCAGAATAATCTCTACATGAAAATCTGTGTGTAAAGTGGAGCATAGCTGCAGAGGGACCCTTGTTTGACCAGCAAGCCAATTATCGAGGTCTTTCCTTTTAATGGAGTCCTTAGAACTCGATAAGCACGGACGATATCAATCCACAAGATCCTTAAGAAGCTGCCCAATATGAAGGCAAATCTCCCACTGTAGCTGCGCTATTCTGAAGTAACAAGTGGACTAGAGGCAGAACATTTTTAAGTATTAGCAGTACGTGGAAGCGTGTAGCGTTAAAAGATTCCTGTACGCTATAAATGGGCATATGTTTTCTCCAGCCGTAATTTAAACATTTTTTTCCCAGAAATAATGGTTAATGAATCATTCTTTGCAGAGGATGGGGGAAAACACTAGCTATCAATGCACTGATAAATGACTTGCTTCACGGCCACGAATGAGTTTCAGGTGAGCTTTATTTTTCATGCAGAATGAGGCGTCTCCTCATTTTCTTCTGTAATTCCTTTAAAGAATGTTTTTTAAATGTGACTGTCCGTATTGGTATATTAAAGGTTCCACGACATGTGAATGTAACAAATCCTAGAGATAGAATAGGGGTAGGATTATTCAACGGAGGGGACATAGAAACTCAACCCCAATGGATATTTTGTGCGTACACCCCTAGGAGGACTAGGTGAGGGGAGGGAACCGCAGAGCGGGGCCGGAGCAAGTCGTCGACAGAGACGCCCGGAGTTCTCTAACGTTCCAGGCTTTAGCACCCGGCCACGGGAGGGTCCCTCGGAGACATCCCTCTAGCGCCATTTGCCCGACTTCGGCCGAACTACAGCCTCGGAGTCAACCTGAAACATGAAGTGAAATTAAGAGAGAGGAAATGGGGGAGGGAGAAAATCCGTAGTACAATAGACCACTCGACATTTCCGTATATCAACCAGGGAAAACCACGAAAAACCCATGATCAGAGTGGGCGGCACCGGAAATCAAGCCTGGGCTCTCCCGAATGCGAGCCTGACCCGTTATCTCGGAGCCATCTTGCTTGGTAATCTCAGAGATAAATGATAATGATATTTGGGAAACAACGTTTGAAATAAACGACTAATGCGAGTTACTGTATAGCATATCCTAAAACGTATGTTGTACAACATTTTTGCCAGGTCTTAGAGTTTAAAAGCAAAGAATACTTAAACACTAACGACAATCTAATTAAATGGAGTTGAGTAAATAATACTAGATCGTTTCCAACTAAAATTAGTAATACGACGGATTCATTTGAGTGGAGACGTTCTGAAGTATTCATAGAAACCAGCCATATATATATATATATATATATATATATATATATATAATCATATAATCAGATCTTAAAGCTTCATTAAGTAAGTTGATAACTCAACGTTTTCCTCAAAACTTGTAAAACCAATTTTTAGTTAGTGCCTTCGCACTCTATAATATAAGCAAATGCCACGATCAAGAAAATGGTATAAGGAAATTCAGCGTTTGCTTCTCCATTCCATAAGAATGGACTATTTATATCATAAAGGATTGAAAAGTAATGAAATTCTTCAGGAAATTTCATGTTTAAAGGTACTCCTTTCAAGAAAGCTTGTAAAAGGACCTCAAAACAGTTTATTTTCTAACCTTTCCTTTTCTCAGAAGTAGTATCCATACATATAAATAATCGTTATTCTAGCACATGTGTGTATTTTTAAACATTTTAATTTCCACATTTGATACCCTTAAATCATTTTCAGAATTTTCAGTCACGTAGTTGCAAAATATTAGCTGAGAGTGCGCACACGGGCTATATTATGTACATAGATTTAACATTAAACTTCAAATTGGCAATACTGTTGACATTTACATGGGAAGGGATGAGGGTCAGAACATTATTTATCACCATGCTTTCCCAGAACTATTTGTTTCAAACTAAGCTACAAGTTACACAATAGAAAGAGCGAGGGTACATATCGATTTTAAGTTTGGGTAGACAACCTGCATCTAAACCTTTAAGTAAAGCAGTTTATGTTGATGTGTAAGTCAAAGTTACTCTTTATATTCTCCATCAGATGTTTTCCCCATCTTAATGCTGACTTTTAACACCTTAATTTGACGGCTTCACTTTTCCACAAGCATCTTTCGGCAATGTGTTCACTCATTTAGTGTTTATGTTAATTTGTTGGGTTTTGTATTACGTTTTCCCTTAAGCATTAAATATCTGTCCCTTAAATAAATCAATACTCTAGGGATGACAAAGTATAATTATGGTAAAAAAAATTCAAAACCAAACTTCAGTATTTGCAGGCTAGTGTGCTATCAGACTGGTTAGAGTTCTTTTAACGTCTATTTATACCCCGCCTTTAACTACATTGGTCTTATCGGCGGCCTTTTCTTTGGAACTTATTGGCAATGGTGTTAACTCGTGTAACTCTTTTAGTTGGGTTTCTTGCACTTTTGGTTTTAATCATTAGATCTCACATACACACACACACACACACACACACACACATATTCACACTCTCGTTCATACTTCCAGACTCTGGGGAGAATAGGGACTAATCTTGGATAAAAAGAAAAATTCCCACCCTAAGCCGGGAATCGAACCCAGGACCCATCGCGCAGCAGGCAGGGGCCAGCCTCGTTAGATTTTGTGGAGTCTGTTTTTGTACGTTTCTCTTCGAATTGTTTTGGGTAAGTGGTAAACCTGTAGGCAGAGAAGTAATATTTTGACTTTCTCTACGACTTGCATAGTAAGTAAAGTAGGTACTGCATTCCATCCAAAAAGTCAATAACGACATTTCACCGAAAATACATACTTTGAAGCCCCTTGAATAAAAAAAAAATATTTTTTAGAAACATGTCCGTATATGCGTGTCTGTGAACAACATAACTAGAAAACGAAAAATCTGATAAATATCAAACTTAGTATTTAGGTTCACATCTTCCAAAAATGCGACACGAAGATTTACGCAAAAATTGCCCCATCCAATTATCCTTTACGTGACCATTTTTCGATATTTATTATTTTCTGAAAGGCCCAAAGGATTTTGATTAAAGATATTTGCATGATACGAGTAAATAATGTATTGAATTTTCTGTTATTTGCTTGTGAAGTCATTTTCATTCATAAAGAAATTTACATAATCTTGCATAGCTGTTAAGTGTTACGTAATAGACGAAAGCATACAACACAAAAACTGTAGGTCTTTTTAAAATACACATATTTATTTCACGTAATCTTTCGTATGGCCGTTTCCGGTTATCCGTTATTAATAGTTCCAATTATTCAATACTTAAGCCATTTATTCAAATGCCTGTCAATTTTCAGTTGTTTATCGCGGTTTCTGGGAAAAGTATATAATACTAAGGCCTGCGTATAGCATCCAGTTATAAAACGTTTGACTATCGCTATTCCCTTTGTATCTATAACGAAATGTGTAGTGTATCTATTACCGGAAAGGTTTATCTCGATTAAAATGAGGAAAATAAACTTACGTAAGAATTATTTGTATATACGATAATAGGCAACAAAGGGTAGAAAAAATCATGTAAATGTAACACATCAAATTTTTATCTACTGTTGAAACATTCTATAGTGCATTGCTTATTTACTGCAGAGATATTTTGGTAAAATATTATAATGGCTGTAACTTTAGCTGTAATAGTTGCCCAAGAAGATAAACTGAGTATGCTATAATACTGCATTTAATGTTTGTTAGGCATTTCATTTTGTTACGAATATGCTCCCGTAGAGGTGGGATTCCGAGCCCTTCAGCTGCCGTGGTGCGGGTGCTGCACACCCCTAATACTCGTGGTACTTCTGACATTACTAGAAGTATATCGGGCTGAACATATGAGTTGGACTGGGTTGGTCTCCACGGAACACTGGTTCCCGATTTCCTTGGGAGATTGGGTACGTCTGGGCGGTGATTCCCATGCGGGGTTGCGGGATGCCTCAATGTCTTCCGGTACCAACCTGAGAGCTGGTAGACGGTGCTAGATCGCTATGGGGTTGACGCGCGCAAGTGGCATATCCACTTCTGTCCCTGCGCGAGCGGTGGGGGAGGCTTTTCTAAGCAATCAGGTATTGGCCTAATGGAAACACCTATGGTTGGGAGTGAGTGTCACTCGGATGAGGAGAAGAGGAGCTTCTGCTACGATTTATGACTTAGCATTGTGGGTATAGAGTATTTTTTATTCCCTAAACTTATTGATGCCATTAACAAAGGGTTTAAATTCATATCCATTAAGGGTGCATAATCCGAATATTCGTTTGTATTATGGAGCATATCAGGATGCATTGTATTATTTTCTCTACTTACTCTGCTAGAGGAAATATTTTATTCTACCCAAAAATTGGATGTAGAGATTTCACCTGAAATACATGTTTTGAGGACCCCTGAATAAAAAATCTTTTAGTAAAAGGTGGTTTGGTTGCTTCATTTGTGTCACCGAACAGCATAACTGAAAACCTAAGTTTGATAATCATCATACTTTGTATTTATTTAATTTCAACATCTATCAAGGGTGCCACATAAGAATTACAAGAAAACCTCCTCACCCCAAAATTGGCCTTGTAGGAATTCTTTTTGTCTCAAAACCTCTCTATGGATTTTTTATTTACAATAAAATGTATATACAAATTTTTCTGAAAAGAGTAATTTTGTATACGTTTGTTTAGCAACAAAACTATAACAGACAAAATGTTACTGCAGAAAAAAGTAAGAGCTCATTAAAATATAGACTTCGTATCAAATAAAGTATTCTACGGAAGTCTCTTAAAGACATGGTGCCGTATACACCTCTTGCCCTAGGTGTGTACTAGATGCTAAGACAGCAGAGTGAAATGTAGCACTGTCTTCTGCCATATTACTATTAGTAATGGTTGTTGCTTTCTGTGATGCGATTTTGGACAGGCTGCATAATTTTCCAATTATAATTTACTGAGAGTGAAACCGATTTCACAGGTTATTTAGAATGCATACATTTAATTTTCATTATCAATAATTCAAGTTTATTATGAATTAAATATATTTCCAGGAACGTTTATGAAAAGATATTGCATATTTAAATGGTTGTATTGTTTTTCGGGTGGGGACGTTACGCAAAATATTCTCTATACCTCTTTAAACTATGTCATATGTAATTTTCTCCATCTTTAAACAAGGGTTGAGAAATAATCACATTTCACAAGGATGCCCTATAAGGAAGAAAAAGCATCTCACGGCATTTAATTACTGTCTTAAGAGAATGTTAATAAGCATTTAAAAGCGATTTGAAGGTAAGAACAATATAACAGAATGGAAATTTTGAAACGCATTGCTGATGTATGTGCATAAAATGATATATGATGAAATGTATAAAAGAACCGATATGTTCCTTTCATCCGAGCTGAAAACGACACATGTTTTCCTAGTGTAGGAGGTAAGCCGGAATATGCCTTCAGGTGGAAGGATATTTTTCACTTACTTGCTCGGCAAGAGACCGATATTTCTTGGATGTCAAGACCAAGCGGCAATGTGACTGTTTGAAATAAATGGTGTGCATCGACTGTGTCAGCTGTACCTCTGTGTCGTACAATGTGACATTCCGAGAAACGTTGCAATCCGCCGGCAAACATTGAATCCCTCTTGCTTTGCGCACTCTTGGTCATATACATCGAGAATCTAATGCAAAGAAAACCTATCATTTTGGCTTTCCCACATGAATCATCATGATGTAGAAAACGAACATTTTCGTAGCGAACTTGTTATACCAATTTATTTATTTGTTTATTTATTTAATGTTTACTCAGGGAAAATATCCATTTTATCAAGTCTTCTTCTTCCATTCAAGGTTTAGGCCTTTCGACCCGTTGTCGTCCAACACTTCTTCTACCTGAAGATCTGTAAAATAAAGCTTGCCATGGATACCTTTAAGGGGGCATTCGTAAGACATGTTCCGTCCAACGCTTTTGGTATCTCTGTATTTAATGTTTTCTTTCATTAGCTGTTCTCTTATTACAGTATTCCTAATCATTTCTCTTCCACTAATTTCCAACAATGATCGTAAAAATCCCATTTGGACTGCTTCCAATCTGGTCTTCTCCCTAGTTCTTAGTGTCCAAATTTCACAAGAGTACATCAGTGCTGGTTCAGATATAATATTGTGGAGTCTTTGCTTTGTTTCCTTCCACATATTTTTACTAAAATGTCGTTTTATGCATCCGTTTAATGTATTGTATGTTTCTATATTTTCTTCTACATCTGCCTCAGTGTTCGTAACTGATATTCTTGATAACAGATATCTAGTTCCTGAAACTTGTTCTATAATTTCTCCATCAATAACCGTTTCAGCTCTTGTTTGTTCTTTCCATATCATAGCTATGGATTTAGTTTTCTCAGCCGAGGTCTTCATGTTATATTTCTTTCCTATTTCGTTCAATCTAGTTACTGATCCTTGCAGTTCCATTTCGTTTTCTGCTAATTTTATCTGGTCATCTGCAAAAAGTACTGTTTTTATATTCACATTATTTATGGTTATCCCTTTTGGTTTAAATGTCTCTCTCTCCATTCTTCAATAGCTTTACTTACTCGTATATATCGCAGTCCACATCTCAGTCTCAGTCCTGTATTAACTTCTGTACTTTTATCCTTGACAGTTGTAATAGATTTGGAATATAGAGACTTAATGGCATTAATTAAATTGTATGGTACTTTATACTCTTCCGCCATTATATTCCATAGCTTAGCCCATTTTACTGTATCATACGCCTTAATATAATCTAAAAACAAAAGACAGCTTTCTAAATTATATTCACTTCTCTTCTCTAAAATTTGTTCAAAAGTAAAAATGGCATCAATATATGACCTGCCTTTTCTGAAACCATTCTGTTCTTCCCCTAGTCTGTTCTCCATCATACTGGACAACTTATTCTTTAAAATCGCTGAGTATATGCTATGTTTAGCAGAGAGATTTCTCAATAATTCTCACATTTGATTTTGTTTGCTTTTTAAACAAGTTTTTAATTTTAGCATTGCATACTCATCTGGGATCCTTCCTTCCTTCTATATTAAATTAAAAAGCTGTAGTATTCTATTTTTTAATTTCTTTCCTCTATATTTCCATACTTTCATATTAATATTATCACTTCCTGGGGCTTTTCTATTTGTTGCTGTCCTCAAGGCATCTTCTAACTCTTCTTTTGTTATCTGATTCTGTTGATTCAGCTTTGTGCAGTAGCCCTCTCTTCTGTCTCTTTGTATAATAATTCTGTATAATATTGTATCCATTGATCTTGATGAACAGTCAATTTCATAATTGAAAGGCTTCTGCTTCATATGTCAATGTTATTAATTCGGTGTAATTAATGGGAACAAAACAAAACAAAAAAAAAGAAAGCAAAAGGGTTATGAGCCCGATTTTAGGGAAGAGATTAACTCCAATACAAAATAGGAACGCATATCTTTAGCATTATTTACTTACGGCGAACGCAGCAAATATTCCTGTAGTGTGTAGCGAGTACAGGCTACTTGAATAATAATAATAATAATAATAATAATAATAATAATAATACACGATAACAGCGCCACCAGACCAGCGCCATTGCTGTGTGCCGATTAATTCATATTATCGTTGCACTTGCTATACATAGATTTCAATTAATTTTTACAGTATGCTTAGAATTTTAACAACCCTCGTTTGATAAAATAATTGTACAGTAGTAACACTTTTGGAGTTCACAAATTTAAGTTCTTCAAATTAAGTATGTTTCAGAGCACTAACAGTGCAAGAGGACTTCTTTGCTTCTAAACAATTTGGGTTCTTCACATATAATGGAGTTCGTACAACAGCGAGGATATATGAGTCATTTTTAAATCAATGTAGGTAATTAATGTTTCCTGTTTTTTTCTTTTGTAGTTCCCTATACCTTTACTTCTGGAACGACATTTTAGAATTTCTTATAGCTGAGAAAGAACCCTTTTTAGAAGGAAAGAAAGTATGATTATATAGGAAAATTTATATACGTAATACTAGAATTTTCTCCTTGGAGAAGTTTCAAAATTGTAATGCATATATAGCCTCAAAAAGTTCAGTCGATTGTATGTACTGATATCCTCCCCCCTCCCTTTAACCTAATTGGTCATATCGGACGATAAATGAATGAAGTGATGGTCAAACAGGCCCATGGTCCCTAGAGCTTAGAGTTGCTCAGTTTCCGTCATTTCAGGATAAGAGAAAATCCCAGAAACAAAAACCTTATCCAAATAGCTGACTCTCAATCGAGATTGGAACTCGAGACCTTTTGAATGTTCAGGCAGTCAAGCTACCCGGTCAAATGGGTAATTTTACAGGATATATATATATATGCAATAGAATTCTTAAGATCGTGAATGGCGCCCGGAGTTCAAGCGAATAGCAGAATCCAGCTATTGTTCCAGTTATTGCACTGAGTTGGATAACATGCGACATGTTCAGGTCTTCAGACACAATTTCATGGCACGTGTATTCACTTGTTTATGTTCGTGCTGACAACTAGCTCCTCCCTATGCCATCGTGACCTGCTCTGTTTTCGAGCATAAATCTAGCTCGATTGGCAGGGTACTTTACCTCCCCCAAGAAATGGCCGAACTGCCGAAGGGTAACATTATAACTTAAACCTTGTATTTTCATGCTACCCTATCGTTTTCTTAATATCGGTTTGGTTACTGCCGTTCGATAGAGGCAATAACTTTAATCTTCGTCTTCATATCACTGCTGAAAACTCTTTAATAAATTTCCTTTGTTAAGCAATCGTAGTGAAACTGCTTCTCAGAGATGGTATCAGAACCTCACCTTTATTTCAAATTGGTTATAATATCGTTCATTGGTTCGTTTCACTGTCCTTGACTTGTTTCAGTTCAGCCACATATAGAAACTGATACCGGCTGGGTGGAGTCAAAGGTTGGTGGAGGGATAAACACTATTGCGATTTAGAGGCCACTTTTTATGTACATACGTGTACCATGGCTGATACCTACTGCTGCTATGAGAAGTATAGTGGTTGGTGCGAACCAACAACTCCTTCGATCTTGCGTTCAGTTCGGATCGTTTGCGGTTGACAAGTGCGCTCATCATCCTCATAACTGCCTATCCCGTTGGCTGGAGCGTTGGTTCCAGTTAAACACAACACTGCTGCCCAGGATATCGCCACTGTAAACTTCTTCATCATCTGAAACGTTTTCATTCGGATTTGGCTAGTTTTGGTAGAACTTGATATTTGCTCATGGCTTGAACTGCAACATTCAAATCACATTGGCAACACAGACCGTAGCAAGCACAACTACGGTCTCTTATGAACGTGATTGCCGTACCGCGGCGCCGTCTATCCGCTCTGGTGCACCACAGTGATACTGTGCTACCAGATCACTAACCTAATGACTGGGGTGGTAAGAAAAAACATTTTCTCGTGTCTACAAGACGCAATATTTGAGGAGACATTTTCTCGCTGATTTTTTAAGATGCTTTGAATTAAACGACAGTATGACTGTGTGTCATAATAAATAATTAGACTAATTCATAGTCTTATCAAAGCATCGGCTCACTTTCTTAAAAAACTGTTCTTTATGTCAGAAAAACCTAACAACTGAATAGGAATGTCCAGTATTGGATAACAAGCCTATAATTTTCGATCAGAAATATAACATCAGTATATACAACAGTATAAACATCAGTATATGCAACAGTATACAACGAATAACATCTTTGTGGTATTAATTTTAAAATTAAACTTGAACGGTGTTGTGTAGAATTCTCCGTCACCCATAGAATAATGCCAATATGCTTGTGACTAATTACTAAATGAAAATTGACTCCGCTGTCCAAGCAGGTATCATGTGCATTAACTTAAACTCAAGAAATTCTTTACATAATATGTAAATAATAAGCGTAATTTAAAATTGTTGTATAAACAGTATTAAAAATAGTAACGTATTTATCATAGGAAATATTTATTATTCTTATTATTATTATTATTATTATTATTATTATTATTATTATTATTATTATTATTATTTACAGTACCTCTTAAACTTTGTATTTAGGCTATTAAATTTAGCACTCTGCTTTGCTAGCCATGATTCAGACTTCACACTGGCTCTCAAAGACTTTATTTTCTTAGCAAAGCTGTCATGTTAACTGGTAAAACAATGGCTGACATTCTTGAATAAAGGTGTTTTTAATTAATAATGCTCTAATTGCTAGAGACGTACAAGAAGAGATATATATATATAATATATATAATTAATGTATTATGTTGCGGTAACAGAAGTGCTTCATATATGCACAAAAATAGTATTAAAGGATAAGATTGTGCAGGTGGCATTTATAAATATGCAGTGTATTCCTAGAACGCTCTCCATATGGGAATGCACTAATCAACATCAAACATTCGAGGGCTGTCCCAGAAGTACCCCACCTAACAAAGAAAACACCAAAATTTTGGGAAAAAACTTTTCTCTACATAGTCTCCTTTCAGCTCGATACACTTTTCCCAGCGATGTTCAATCGCTTTGAAGCCTGTTTATAGTGAGAATCGTCAAGTTCTGCAAAATAGCCATCAACTGCAAACTCCACCTCTTCAATGTTGGCAAATCTTTTACCAACAAGCCATTTCTTCAACTTCGGAAACAGAAAATAATCGTAGGGGTCTAAATCTAACGAACAGGGTGCATGAGAAAGCAATTCGAACTTCAACTCATTGATTTTCGCCAATGGCGATAATGGATGTGCGAGCTGGTGCATTGTCTTGATGAAACAGAAGCTTATTTTTCGCTAAATGCGGTCGTTTACTGCTTTATTTCATCATTTAAACGCTGCAATAAGTTTTCAATTCTCGCCATTGATTTCTTTTCCTTTTTGAAGATAATCAATGAAAATTGTCCCATGCCCATCCCAACGCCATGACCTTGCCTGCAGATGGAACTGTCTTCGCGTTTTTTTGGAGCCGATTCTCCCCTTTCAGTCCACTGTTATTCCTGTTCCTTCATCTCAGGTGTGAATGATGGACCCAAGTTTTATCCATGGATATGAATCGATGCAACAACGTGGCTTTATTGAGCGAAACATCGCCAAACACTCGACTGAAACATCCTTATAAAGCTGCTTTTGTTCCATTGTGAGTAAACCGGCAACCATTTTGCGCACAGCTTTCTCATGTCTAAATTTTCAGTTAGTATTCGATGTACAGCAGTTTTTGAAATGCCTACGATGTCTGCTAGCTCGCACACTTTCAGTCGTTGTCCATCCAATACCATTTTGTGGATTTTCTTCAAAATTTCTGGCTGGTCACCTCATTTGGTCGACCACTGCGATGTTCGTCTTGGCAGCTCGTATGGGCTCGCCTAAGCTCTCCCACCCAACATTTTACTGTTGTAAACGAACGAGCAGACTCCTCCAGAGTAGAACCTAGCTCAACTTTAATATTAGTTGGACTAAGACCTTCCAAATGAAAGTATTGTTTGACACGACGATGGCCAGTTTTATCCATGTTTACACATTCACTGAGGGAGTTCACTGTTAATGGTTACCAAACAATTACTAAACAACTAACACCCTCAAACTTCAAACTTAAGCTTTATAACGCTGGTACTTTCTACCATAGCCATTTATTGAACCAACAACCACTATCTATACGCGAGGTCGGTACTTTTGGGACTGCCGTCGTAGCTAAAAAGGTTCAGTTGGTGTTGCTCTATTTTCCATTAATTGATACTTATTGTGGCGACAATTATTTATATGGTTGTTACTTGCCTGCCTCCCAGTAAGTTATCTTGCGATGCTGGTCACCTGAATCTGATAGCGTAAACCTGTTTGCCAAGTGAATCCAGAGAGATAAGTGAATAGTAGGTTGTAAGAAAGGAGGTTTTGGTATACGTATTTGCTCGCTCCTCGCTTCCGTGTGAACTCTTAGGATTCCAAGGAATCTGACAAAGAGCACGTTCTTGTCGCAGTTGAGTGACTGACGGGTTAAACGGGAAAGTCATAGCTTCAATTTGTCGGATATTCTAGATGTTACGTAGCTTAAAGAATTTGAAGGCAGGCGTACTGGTGAAGTCCGTACTTCCCAAAGTGGAGTTTGTTTTGCTACGTGTACAGTTTGTTATAACAGAGTATATGGAGTTTTGTGATTGCGCTAAACCAGACTGTATGATAAATGCGTTATGCATTTTGAGGTTTAATAAAGGATATTAACTCCTGTTTAACTTTGTGCTAAGAGCGCATATGAGATTTGTCATTTGAGGAAGAAAATGAGCCTATGTGTATACCTGATGTGTTAATTACTGGCATTGTTAAATTGCCTTGTGTCTGACAAGTGCGTGTTCTAAAAGTGGCATAATCTATTATAAAGGTCAATCACGGGCGTTCACATACAAGCACACATATTGAAGAAAGAGAAAGCTTGCGTATATTTTAATATTTTTTTGGACGTTCGGTGAAGGATCATTTAGCCATCAGAATGCCATATTTCTTGCTTGCTTTGATGGTTAATTAAGTCATTTAAGCGTGTACCTACGTCAAGCGTGACGAAAACGACTTCTTTCCGCGAGTCACCAAATATGCAACACGCACTGCGTCGCTCAGCAGCACGTAAAAATTAAATGGACGGTTGCAGAGAGGGAACGTGCGCCTGCGAGTCACGTTTTCGCCACCTCTGACCTACGTCATATCCGACCGCGAATGAAAGAAATGGTTGAAACCATATCCAAATGGGCCTGGGTCCCTAGAGTTAACCGACATTAATCTTCCCAGATTGGAGGAAACCCCCGGGAAAAAATCTTATCCAGGTAACTCACCTTAACCGAGTTTCGAAATTGGGACCTCTTGAATTTAAGGCAGACACCTTAACCACACACCACAAAGGTAGGCTATATTTAATTTTTCCTTGTGGCATATACCAATGTACACTTAAGTGACTGGAACTGCCGCGTTTCAAATCTATATTAACATTATAAAGAGAGAAAGTTTGTGTGTTTGTGTATCTCAGAAACCACTCAAGCGATTTATTAATTAATTATTTTTCTATTGAAAAGGTTAATTTTTTCTTACGAATGAGGCTATAAAACGCATTATAATTTATTTCATCATCTTTTCTGTGTTTAAAACTTCCCGTTTGGAGGACTTACACCCCCAGGACTTACAAGCCAATGACTGGAATCCGTCGGGGAGCAGACAGACTATTTGGATCGGATTGAAGAATCGGGTGATCAGCCCGAAGCGTTTTATGAGAGCAAGGAAGGCGATGATATTAAATGACGGTGAAATGGATGAAAGGAAAGTTGATGATGGAGCAGTTGATGGGGAAAATACCGGGGAAACCGGAAAACGAAGAAAAACTAAACAGACGGCCTTCGTCCACCACAAATCCCACATAGTTTTTCTGGGATCGAAATCGGGCCGCCTGGATGAAAGGCGAACGGTCTAACCATTCCGCAACGGCGCCACAAATTTGCTTTCATAAATTACTAAAATACTAAAACTATTTAGAAAGTTATTTTGGAGTTATAAAACAGACACACATACTTGCACAGGAGGGATTTGCTTTTAGTTGGGGATGCCATGGAATTGAAAATAGTTCAATTTGTTTTAAAACGCTACCAATCGCTTACGTTATGAACAAAAAACATTTTAATAACCCTCATGTAAAGCTTTAATTTCGTTTTACTTATGGTGAAATCAATTTCCTTAGAGGGTATGCAAAATAATTGTACACAGAGAGAAAATTGCTAATATTAAAAATAAGTGAACCAATATATTTTAATTAAAAAGACGATTTTTCTCATGGCCACACACTATGTATCTTTTTAAAAAGAAGTTAGCTTGGTAGCCTGGGAATGCAGAATCTACATATTCAGCAGCTTTAATTTTATTTCGTTATATGTGTTAAGGTTTTCTGTACATATTATGTGAAAGCTATGTATGTACCTTTCCTGTTATTAAGTAGCTATGGGACCAAAGTGATGATACAAAGGTTAAAACTTTATCTACTCTAATTATCTAACAAGTTAATTAACAATTCCGGTCGATGTTATTCCACAGACAAAGGGTCTTATAGGTTATGCAGGATTTTCAGAACTTTGAAGACTGTCGGGGGAGGTTAAGGGAGTCAGTCGTTCCGCTAATGCTTCACATCTTTTTGAGTGAATGTTAGGGGCTTTTCATCCCTTATTAGAAGAACCAAGTCTCTGAAAATTACAAGTATAAGGGGTAAAGGAGAGGATTCACCATAAAAATGATACAGATCATTGAGGTAAATGAAATTGATTGGTTATTCAAGTTTAAAAGACTATCCGTGCGACGTCGGACAGCCAGATAGTAAGTACATAAACAATCTTTACAAAACAACTATTGATGTACTTGCTACTTTTAGTTTCAACTCCTAAATGGCTAAAATACTTAAAAGTACTTCAGCGGCTATGGTTGTAAGAGTAAGTACACAATTTACAATATATGAAGACATTGAGAATACTCGTAAAATTAAAATAAAGCCGTCTGTAAGTGTATTATCACTGTCAAATCAGTATATCACGATGTAACAGCTAAACAAAACAGACAACTGTCAAATGCAATATCTATCCTATAATCATATGTACCCCATGGTTGAAATGACATTGTAATCTTTGGAATTTCATTCAAATACTGCAATACATTTAAATATAACAATACCTCTTACTTCGGATGTATATAGTCAACTTACTGAGATGTGAAACATATGTATGTAATGTTCCTCCATTTTCTTGTTTTGGTATTATCGAGTCTATTGCATACTAAATACTTATGGGGAGAAAATGCGTCCACTGCTGAATTGAGATTTTCCACTACAGAGAAGAATGTTGTGTCCTCGCCCAGTTTTCAAATGTCACTCCGTCAGTTCTCACAATTACTGTTCTAAGTTATTTTCTAATTCAAGTTCTCTTGGAGTTCACTATTTTCACTATTATTTCACTAATGTGGACTAGTTCAACTTTCCTGTCACCTCAATTTTCGTGACGTAGCCTCTTGTACAAAGAATTCACTCACTGAGGAGTCGAACACAAGACTTCTTCAATCTCTTCTGCAGCAGTAGCACTCACTTCATGCCTCAACGATCGCCACTACCTCGCTCGGAGAATCGCTCTTGATGTCGCACAGAAACGCACACGCCAAATCGCTCGCTCACTGACTGACTCAACGATCGCCACTACCTCGGTCGGAGAATCGCTCTTGATGTCGCACAGAAACGCACCCGCCAAATCGCTCGCTCACTGACTGACTCAACGATCGCCACTACCTCGCTCGGAGAATCGCTCTTGATGTCGCACAGAAACGCACTCGCTAACTCCCTCACTCACTGACTGACTCAACAGTCTTCAGTACCTCGCTGGGAGAATCGCTCTTGATGTCCCACGTAACGCACTCGCTAACTAGCTCGCTCACTGACTGACTCAACAGTCGTCACTACCTGGCTGGAAGAATCGCTCTTGATGTCCCACCAGTAACGCACTCGCTAACTCGCTCACTCACTGACTGACTCAACAGTCTTCAGTACCTCGCTGGGAGAATCGCTCTTGATGTCCCACGTAACGCACTCGCTAACTAGCTCGCTCACTGACTGACTCAACAGTCTTCAGTACCTCGCTGGGAGAATCGCTCTTGATGTCCCACGTAACGCACTCGCTAACTAGCTCGCTCACTGACTGACTCAACAGTCGTCACTACCTCGGTCGGAGAATCGCTCTTGATGTCCCACCAGTAACGCACTCGCTAACTCGCTCACTCACTGACTGACTCAACAGTCTTCAGTACCTCGCTGGGAGAATCGCTCTTGATGTCGCACCAGTAACGCACTGGCTAACTCGCTCGCACACTGACTGGCTCCACAGTCGTCACTACCTCGGTCGGAGAATCGCTCTTGACGTCCCACCAGTAACGCACTCGCTAACTCGCTCGCGCAACTGGCTCAACAGTCGTCACTACCTCGCTTGGAGAATCGCTCTTGATGTCCCACTAGTAATGCACTCGCTAACTCACTAGCTCACTGACTGACTCAACAGTCGTCACTACCTCGCTCGGAGAATCGCTCTGAAAGTCCCACCAGTAACGCACTCGCTGACTCGATCGCTCACTGACTGACTTAACAGTCGTCACTACCTCGCTCGGAGAATCGCTCTTTATGTCCTACCAGTAACGCACTCGCTGACTCGCTCGCTCAGTGACTGACTCAACAGTCGTCACTACCTCGCTCGGAGAATCGCTCTTTATGTCCCACCAGTAACGCACTCGCTGACTCGCTCGCTCACTGACTGAGTCAACAGTCGTCACTACCTCGCCGGGAGAATCGCTCTTGTTTTTCCACTAGTAACGTACTCGCTAGCTCGCTCGCACACTGACTGACTCAACAGTCGTCACTACCTCGCTCACAGGATCGCTCTTTATGTCCCACCAGTAACGCACTCGCTAACTTGCTCGCTCACTGACTGACCTATCAGTCATCACTACCTCGCTGGGAGAATCGCTCTTGTTGTCCCACCAGTAACGCACTCGCTATCTCGCTCGCACACTGGAGCGACTCAACAGTCGTCACTACCTCGCTCGGGGAATCGCTCTTGATGTCCCACGAGTTACGCACTCGCTAACTCACTCGCACACTGACTGGCTCAAAAGTCGTCACTACCGCGCTGGGAGAATCGCTCTTGATGTCGCACCAGTAACGCACTGGCTAACTCGCTCGCTCACTGACTGACTCAACAGTCGTCACTACCTCGCTCGGAGAATCGCTCTTGATGTCCCACAGTAACGCACTCTCTGACTCGCTCGCTCACTGACTGACTCAACAGTCATCACTACCTCGCTCGGAGAATCGCTCTTGTTGTCCCACCAGTAACGCACTCGCTATCTCGCTCGCACACTGAGCAACTCAACAGTAGTCACTACCTCGCTCGGGGAATCGCTCTTGATGTCCCACGAGTTACGCACTCGCTAACTCGCTCGCACACTGACTGGCTCAAAAGTCGTCACTACCGCGCTCGGAGAATCGCTCTTGATGTCCCACAGTAACGTACTCACTAACTCGCTCGCTCACAGACTGACTTAACAGTCGTCACTACCTCGTTGGGAGAATCGCTCTTGATATCCTACCAGTAACGGACTCGCTAACTCGCTCGCACACTGACTGGCTCAAAAGTCGTCACTACCTCGCTGGGAGAATCGCTCTTGATGTCGCACAGTAACGCACTTACTAACTCGCTCGCTCACAGACTGACCTAACAGTCGTCACTACCTCGTTGGGAGAATCGCTCTTGATATCCCACCAGTAACGCACTCGCTAACTCGCTCGCACACTGACTGGCTCAAAAGTCGTCACTACCTCGCTGGGAGAATCGCTCTTGATGTCGCACATTAACGCACTCACTAACTCGCTCGCTCACAGACTGACCTAACAGTCGTCACTACCTCGTTGGGAGAATCGCTCTTGATATCCCACCAGTAACGCACTCGCTAACTCGCTCGCACACTAACTGATCAACTCAACTAGCTGTTCTCGCGAGGACGCTCGATTATATAGGCAATGGAAATTTACACGGGATCTTCGAACGTTCGAGAAGGCTAGTGATAGCGCTGGGGAGCGCTGTTTGTCGTTGTTTATCTCCGTTTACCCGGCGCCGACCTCCCGATAGCATCTGCGTTACAATATTAATTCTTATCGTTATGTAGTTAAATGCTATATTCGTTTCACAATTTTAAACCTGGGGTATTTCTTCGTATCCGCAAGTTTTTACAATGTTAGGCAGTTCCTGTAACCCTTTTAACTTTGGCATTTTGGAATTTTTATGTTGTATAGTAACTATAGGACTAAAGGGAATATTCGTTTATTACCGTGATATAATAATAACACTTCAACACTATGTGTAATTATACTATGCTGGCTACCTGTAAACTCTTATACATAAGAATAATTTGTAGAAGTTATATACAAATTTGCGATTGTGGGTAGATAAAGTCACGTAAAATTGTAACATCCATAATTGTATGACTGTTATACTTCTGCAAGAGCGCTTTAATTTTACTTCGGAATTTAATCCTGCGTACTTCGTATTAATTGTTTGAAGGCTGTTTTACATTTCGAATTACAAGAACTGCTTAATTCCTTGGTTTTATTTCAATTTTAGCTTAATATTTTCCGCGAATAATGCTAAGTGCTGAAACCATTCCGGATTGTGCCAAATCATTTTGAGAGTTTAGTATGCACATTTAAGAGGCACTGCTAAATCGTTGAATTTTGTTTAAAGAAATCAAAGAGGTTTCCTTTCATTAATTAAGGAAATTCGATAGCGTCTCATTACATTGGAACTGAAAATGGCCGACAAATCTCAAAAGTTTCAACAGTTGTAATGTGTTACGTCGTATAGTAATAATTTAACGGAGTAATGCAACATACAGTATAGTCTGTAGCAAAACTGAGGAGGCACTTTCTCCATAAGGTTATGGTAAGGCTTTAAAAACATCAATTACTGGTTAGAGACAAGCGAATAATAACAGCTATAATAATATCTAGCGCGCTTTTAATTATAATTTTAATGTACCGAAATTCGTTGTAATAGCATAGATGCAGTAATTCAGCTGAAACTGCGCGATTTTAATGGACCTGGCATTTAAAAGCCAAGGATGTGAGAATTAACCAGCGAGTTGCAAAATGGTAAAAGAGGACGAATATATATTTTTTTCTACCAGCCGTTTTTAAGGGTTTAGCTCAAGAACTTCCACTTGCCACTTAGCACTCAAGACGTGGAGTGTGAATAAATTGCATCCTCTTCCCCTTTGCAGAACATCGGTCACCCCGTGAAGTTAATGGCATGCCCCTTTCAATCATTCATAGCCCATTATCACGGCTCCTGAAGTCACATTCCTGGTGGTGTCTCCATCGTGTTTGGGGTTGCAGGTCACGATCCTTCCCCACCTTCCTGTTCCGACGCTTGATATAGTGCCGCCAAGCTTATGTCAGATTGGTGGCTGAGCTAATGCCCTACCGTGGCGAACTGTTGTCCCACATTGCATTCGGCTGGTCGCGTGGATTCTCACCTTCAAAAGTCTTGCTTCACCGACGCAATAAGTTTTAAAAATGATTAATAGGTAATAAGGACCATACAACTTAGAACTAAGTCCCGAAATACCGATTCTCATTTCTGCATATCTTAAGAGTACGTTCGTTAACATAACTGGACTCGATCGTTTAGTTGGAAGTTATCCACACATATCACACACAGTTCTGCATTTGTTTCAGAGAGTATGTTGTCATTAAAGTTATCGCAGTAGCTTCATTTTCAATGTAAGCTAAGGTAGTTCAACAACAGAGGCTTGTTGTTGCTGCTGCAGGCATTGTTAGTGGGCCATTGGCCAATTTGTTGGTCACTGGAAACCGACATCAATACTCTAAGTTTCAGTTCCTGCTCTTGTTTGATGCACAGTAATGTACACTCCCCTTTATCTGCAGCGTTTATATAAAAGCAGAAGGAAAATTTAGAATTGGTATAGCTTTTTGACTTCTATGATGAAAATGAAATAGGGTCGTCATTGGATATGAATGCGTTTACATTGCGTAATGCTAAGGTTTAATTATTTATTATTAAACCAGTAAAAGCTCAGTTTCACTCGCAATTATTGTTCTCCTTTAAATTCTCTTCCCCGTCTCTCCCTTCTGCCTCTCTCCTTTATGTGTCCATCTCTTGCTGTGTATCTCTCCCAATCTCGCACCCACCATTCTATGCCAGTCAGGTTTGATAACATACAGACCTATGCTGATGTAAATTAATAAATAAAAATATGTTTGTAAAACCTCTTAAATATTTTTGTATCCATTTCTTTAAATAAGGGATTTAAGAAAATTAGTGTGTTTTTAGGTAACATTTTATGCAACAAAGAGTTCAGAATGGGGTGTGCATGGGCGAGGACAGGTGTAATGAATCCAAGTGGTCTAACAGGGAGAAGAAGGGCGGGGGAGATATATACTAAATGTAATGTGTTACATGACAATTGGCATTATATTCTGAAGTGCGAGGATACAGATAAAGGAAGACATAATTTAATACCAGAAAAATGCAAAAATTTACAATAGAGCTAAAAATTAAGACGATATAATACAAGATTAAATGAATATGTGGGGAAAGCAGCAAAATATTTAGGAAAAATAAGGTTAAAATGGTTAAAAGAAATATGAAGCAAACTGGAGAAGATACAGAAAAAGGGTAACGAGGTAAAAAAATAAATAGTGGATACATTATACTTTCACATTATATATACAACTGAGTGTTAAATATATGGGGAAGAGAGACACGTAATATGCAACTCCATGCATAGATTGCATGTACAGTTCAAAGCAGACATTAAATCACTGATTTATTCATAGAAAACTCAAGATATTTATATAAGCAAATAAGACTATAACCAACATTTATAACCGAGGATGTATAACTCGATAGAAAGCCTGGGTAAACCCAATTGCTTGTAGTGCGGTTGTTGAAGGAAATCTTGCACTTAGTGATTCAATAATTTTCATGAATGGTATTTCAATTAAATAACCAATATGTTATACAACTGGAAATGACACCATTGTTTGCTATATAATTTGCAATGTCAAATTTTGTCCAGAAGTAACTCGGGATTGTTGCATTACTATGGCGGCCATACCTTATCTCTAAGGGTGCTTTCTGGTGCACCCAGAAATTATATAAAGTACAAGGTTAGAGCAATGGTTAAATGTTTCATTTTCAGATTATGTATGCTGAAGAATTTATCTTAACTGATCGCCTATGATTATTTATTATTAAAGACGCTTCTATTGGAAAGGATATGCGCCAAGTGATGGGGGTGGTCTTCAGATTTGTGAAAATTACTTTAGATTTTGTGCATTCCAAAATGTGACACATGCGTTTTTGTAAAGAAACCAGCCGCAGAGGAATATAAGTTAGGGATGCAGCTTTCTACTAGAATATTCCT
The DNA here is from genome assembly GCA_030765065.1 of Deroplatys truncata. Lineage (NCBI taxonomy): Eukaryota > Metazoa > Arthropoda > Insecta > Mantodea > Mantidae > Deroplatys > Deroplatys truncata. The sequence continues at coordinate 177,737,885 of CM060977.1, read as the reverse complement.
AACATGCTCTACTGTAGAAAGATATGGATGAACCTTATTTCGTTTCCGGACGTTGATTTGGCCATAAGTTCACTTTTGCAATGTGAAGGAAGGATGCGTGAATGTAATAGAGAATCGGGGTAACCAATTTCAGATAATTTGTTCCTGAGGATATTAACCTACCTTCATAGAAAGTCAGAGTTATTGTATAAAAACAATGGTCATGAATAGACAGTGCAAATGGAATGTATACTTTAACATGTTTGGGATGCAGTTGTTAAAGTGAAAATATTGGAGATTGGTGAGTTTTAGTGTGGCGCTGAGGCACTCTCTTGTTAACCACTGAGAAGTCTACATCAAGGAGAGTAGCTGAGAGTGTGATGTTCTTACGTAATGTCACCGAATATTTGGAATTCGTTTTAGAAAAAGGTTGTTAAAGGTCTCTCATTCGTTCATCCAAATAATATAGGTCCCGGGTCTTCGGAATGTAGAATATCTTTTAAGTGAGAAATAAATAAGCTTGCATATGATGGGGCCATTCTTGTGCCCACAACACTGCCTTTAATCTATAAATAACGCTTGTTCTAAAATTTAAACGCATTGCAAGTTAGTACAAATTCGGCCGCTCCACGGTTGGAAGGATTGTGAGGGGTGAAGGGCTGTTAAGAGGATATTTGAGGATGATCATAAGGATGGTCCTTATGAGGATATTTTTATACAATGAAACGACATCAATGGTGGCATGAGGTATTTCATCATGTGAAGAGAGGTCCGCCTGCTTTAGAATTTCTAAAAAGTGATAGGAAGCTCTAACGGAAGAAGATCTAGGTAACAAAAGGCAGAAGGAAAACATATTTTAAGGCTGAAATGCGTCCCAAGAAAGTTTTATTTGTAAATTTTGGGTAAACAACAAGTTGTCGTGGATTGGAGAGGGCGAGTAGTGTTGCCTCTGATGGGATGAAACTTTCTGCTGGGGGCTGGCATTTGATAAGTTGCTATTTTTGCCTTGAATTCTGGGGTGGGATCTGTATTCACTGGTAGATAACAAGTTTTAACATCCAGTTGTTGAGGACCGAAGTTCGATCTTGCATTGCCACTGAAGAACTCTTGTCAGTAGAAAGAATTATGAGACTGGCTTGCCACGGTTTGTTAAGGTATTGCTTCTGAAATGGGTTCAAGTCATGAGAAAGAAGAATTTTCTCCAACATTTTTGAGTTTCTGTCTTTATCAAGAAATCGATCAATACAGTGCCACAGTGGGTGATTTGAAGGCAAAGATAGTGCTTCTTGTTTGGAGGTGGTCGAAACTTGAGCAAACCCCATGTTGCTTGTAGCGGATACATATGCCAATATGCACCGCCTTATTTCACGAAAAAAATTATTTCAGCAATGATCAGCTGGAACTGATTGAACTTAGGAATAGGCACAAAATAAAGACGAGGTTAGAATTTTTGGTTGCTGAGAGAGGTGGAAGATAGTTTCATAAACTCCGGCTTATTTTCTGGACGCATGTGTTCTGTTCGTGATTTAGTGATCGTATCACTGGTAGTACGTGGTTAGATGCAGCTGCCAAGATTGGAAATTTCCGTGGTTATTTGGACGTAACTGAAATAGATATACCGCTCCCAGATACTTCAAGCAGAATTTGGATAGCTTGCGGATATGTTGAAAATTGAGTTGTTATAGTAAGTTATCATGTGTTAGGTGTTTATCCTAAAAATGTGCTGAAATGAAATGACTGAGAGAATCTTGATAAAGGTTAAGAATTTGGTGAGGTGAAACTGTACCATTCGCTGGATATTGGAGCAGACCAGGTTTAAAACTTTCTACGATATGAGATACTTATAAGCTCCAAAGATATTCTGAACACCTGGATGAGGGTTTTTAATGGCATCCTTAATGTAATTCCATTGAGACACGTGCACCAAGACAAATACTTGGTATGACTAGTGTGTTTGGCTATCTGCTGTTTGTGATGCTTTAAAACCTCGTGCTCTCGTTGCATGGTTGCTATTACGCTAGCAGACTAGAGCTGAGCTAATCAGAGTAGTAATAACACGTAAAGTGTAAACTATAATCCAGTAATCTGCAGTTCTCTCGGCGTTTGTTATTTACTATCTCTTCACGGAATTGCAGCCGAATGATATGTGGTTCCATAACCAAACTTTTATAATGCAATTTGGTGACATGGAACAAGCAGTATTGAGCATAATTTCAGCCATTTCGATCTTTCACCTTCGGATATGACCTAGCCAGTTAAAGGATATTAAGATTCAGGCAAAACCAAAACGAAAGGTTACTTGTGTTGCTAATAATTAAATTTATTTAAGGTCATTATATTGAATTGTGTATCGCTATATGCAATATATAGTAATGTCATTATATAAAATATAATAATTCCATCAAATTGAAATACTTTTCATTCAAAAACTTTTATACAAATAGTATGATATGTAAGGATTCAGGAAATAGTAAGTGTAGAGAAAGCCACACGAATGTACCAGTGCTAGTTATGTATTAAAACGCGTGTATTTTATCTTTTTTTCGCAACGTTATCGTGAAAATGTGTTATATTATAAAACGAAAACGTGAAAATTTAAAAGAAGGCCAAATTTTATAAAGAAGGTCAATAAACCCGGCTATCCTGATAATGTAGGCGTATTAATGAGTGGAACTACCTTTCTAGAACGCTATAACTGCTACCCGCCTTGACCGGGAGGAATGGGAACCTTTACGCGCCCAGGGGGCATGCAATTTTATGACATCGGGAGGAACGGTTCCTGCACCATTTTGTGCTATTTTAAAATAATATGGAAATGAAAAAAAAAATTAAGTAAGCAAATGAGGTGGTGTCCTCAATGGTGTTTCTCTTAGCCTGAAGAACAGTTTCGTAGCCCGATATACAGCGTTTGTGTCGTGTCTGCATTTTGTTTAAGCAATGTACATCAGCTGTTAAGTATGATTGTTCTGGGTTTGCATTTGATGCTTCCCAATATTGGGGTTTTATACCAATACACATCAGTTGAGTTATCTGCCCCATACTTTTTGGAGGATGTGCAATGTGTTAAGCCTTAAACTATGAAACGGTCGATATTCATATTCTTGTCTTTTATAACTTCTTACTGCAGACCTACCCTACAAAGCTAGATCAGCTCCATGAACATATGAAGGGGACTTTTCTGAAAGCATACGTCTGGAATTAGACAATTATAGATAGATCTGTTTTACGACGAGGTCAGATACAGCACAATGTTCAATCAAGGTTGATAATATCCATTCCAGGATTAAAAACTATGACGTGAAACAGGAGTTTCTCTACCAATGGTTTTTTCCCGTATTGTCAGTTGTTTGTTTTGCAAACAATGGCGTGTGTTTGTGGACAACTGAGTTTCTTCTTCTTTTTATGTTTTGTTTGTGTGATGTTTGTTGTCAGTTTCTCTGTTTTTTTCTTTCTTTTCAATTCTAATCAAATATTATTAACTTTAAACTACAGTGTGATCAATATAGACTGAAACATATGGTCTACGTGTTATGTAAGCACGTACAGTTTATCTGACCCGTGCGAAGTATGAGTCTGAACGTGTAAAATGTTGAAGATCAATAAATAACCACTCTACCTATAATATATGTATGATGCATGATTCTATCTATGTTAGATTATTCACGATATATGGTTTTGCATAAGAATGCTTTCAAACAGCGCAATACGGATTTTGTTACATAAAGCATCAGAAAACAACGTTCTAATTTTTAATTCTGGTAAGTACCTCTTCCAATGGAAAGAAAGAAGGAGGAAATAATCTGATGTGATACATTCAGATGACATTTTCTCTACCCTCTACCTTTATTATTCATACTAAAGCTTATTTTCCCATCTACTATATAAAATGCAAAGAAACCTTTGTAGAAATGGCTACATTACCCAGTTCGTTATAAATATAAAGTAAACAGCTGTGGTCAAATATTTAAGAACTGAACGCTATACACTGGCCTTAAAATTCTATACTGTTCGCATGCAACCGCGAGAAACAAACGAATGTTGGCAGGACTTTAAAAGAATGGCCACGTATTGAGATTCGAACCATTAATAACGGATATCTCAGAATAGCTGCTGCCACAAAAAAGTTTTTTCAAACAAATTGTGTGTTTTAAAGAGATCTAAATTTTTTCTGCAGTACGTTTACGTTTACCGCTTAGCGTTTACCAGTTATACAAGATTCATTCCGAATAAAGTGGTCTTCACAGGCCATTCTTAGAGAATTCAAGATGTACATTTTATTTGCAGTGTAATTACCTGTAATATATGACATTTTAATTAAAGTCTTTAGAGCCATTTTTTTAAAATAAACATAATCCAAAAATGTTCCATGTAAAGTGTAGTTTGGGGTGGCGAGATTTTCTTGAAAATCGTTGTTTAGCATTTTTGGATGCTATTGAATTTAAATCGCAAGTGCGACTTTTCGTTGCGTTATGCTGTTCACAGACACACACACACACACACACACACACACACACACATACACACACACACCTTCTTCCAAAAATACTTTTTTTTAGGTTTTCAGGAGGCCTCGCAATATGTTTCGGTGAAATTTTGACATTTTGGGTAGAATACATTACTCCCTTTACTTACTATAGTTGAGGAAGTAAAAGTGCCTCTTTTTGGTTTCAGGGGACCTGAAAAATTATATTTCTAGTGAATCTCAATATAAACTTTTGGATAAAATGCAGTACCTTCTCCAGCTGCTAGGTGCGTGGTAGAGAATGTAATTAAAATTAACGGAAACTTTTAAGTATGACATTTATACGCACTCGCGTTTAGTAAGCGATAAAAGTGCTATATACAATGTATTTTATAAAACTGATAGCGATACAATAAACGATTAAACTAACTGCGCGTATCAATGAGCACTGTATCTTTCCTGTAGTATGTTTTTGTCTATCTGATATGGTAAAATATGCAAAATTCAACCACATAAAGGGTACTTGACAAGCTGTACACCGAAAAGGCACACTTACCTACATTTCATTACTCATGTTAGGATGTCAAGCATATTACATTAGAATCAAAATCGTTAATGCTGTTTTTGAGAAAATAATAAATAACAATTATACTTATGTTTGTGTCGCATCTTTAGAAGATATCGAAACTGAATACAAAGTTTGGTACTCGTTTTACATTTACAGACTCAATCTGTATACAATAAGAGGGTATGTGAAAGGAGGTGATGTGCGAGAGTTGGGCCGCGCAGGAAATTTAGCAATGTTGCTGGATTCGATGCTAGCTCAGATTCTTGTATGGATCTTGAATTAGGGTGTGGTACAACACTACTGGTTCGTTTTTCTGCCGTTTATTTTTCGTCACCTGACACCTGATAGAACCTCGCCATACACACGCATTGCTTGACCTACTGCAGTATTGCCCCTATTACCGCGCCTACGCATGCTTTCGTTTTCACCTGCGAACACTTTTATATAAGATTTGAGATCTCTTTGCACTGTACCCCCATTTCACTTGATGACTGATTTTCTCCGCTTGGGTTCTACAGGCAAGATTCGTGACTAATTCCACAACCAAAAGAACACCAAAAACAAATCATTCTCAAAACTCTCCTGTTTGTTTAATTTAAACTTTTCTATCCCCTCATTTCCACCATCTTTCTTATTGGTTATCTGCTTTTAAGCTTTTACACGAACTCATTACCTACGTCATCAGAGAACTGACCTTCATATCTACGCACCTGTTTTCCAGCGACTTAACGGCATATAAACAAAAGCGTCTGTCCTTGCTCGGCTGCAATGGGGAAAACCTACCCATTTCCTGCCTGCTGTTTTCGTTGTCTTTCCAACCCTCATTCATATTTACAAGCAATATTCGTCTTCCAGTTATTTAATAATATTATTCCTACTGTTACTAATATTTTCTTTCATGTTATCATGGGTATCGTTTTATATTTTAGCTGAGCAAGTTGTACTGTCTGACCATACACGAAAATGTCTCTAACATTACCTTTTTGTTCAGGGAACCTAAAATACGCATTTATGGCGAAGTCTCGATATCGAATTTTTCAGTGTAATGCTATATTTCCCGTACCTCTAGGCAGGTGGAGAATAAAGTAAAAAAATCTGATGTGTTACACTCACATGACTTTCTCTACTCTTGTACAAACTATTTTTACAAACGCTTATTCTCCATATGCTTCATGTTAATCGAGATATCGAGATGTTAACCTTATTGCTAATTTTCTTGTAAGTGCAAGGGGAATTGGTAGGCTTTTAGAGATATTTAAATATTTTAAGAGCTAGTTCCTATGTGGAGTATTCTATTCTCTTTGCATTACCAGGACAAAAAAAATGAATAATGAATTCCCATTTGAGAAAAAGAATAAGTATTGGAAAATTTAAGGGAACAACAACCAATATCTCGAAAATGGTTCACTCAACAACAAAAATGTATATGGCATAGATTGTGTATTTTAATGCGATCTACATTTGTGTAGTAAAATTTCGTCTATCTCTTATGGTTTAGCAGTTATGCAAAAGTTGTACACAATGAAGAATACTTTTGGAGACATTCCCAGAAAATTCGAGATATACATTTCATTTTTCATGAAAATATCTTAAACATATTATATTTTAATCAAAATCGTTAAAGCCATTTTTGAGAATCAAAATTTTCGAAAAATATTCCATATAAAGGATAGTTGGGTTGGGGATATTGCAGGCTCAGTTTATGGATAAGAATTTTGGGTGGAAATGCAATACTTGCTCTATATCTACCGTGTATGTGGTAGAGAAAGTAATATTTCTGCAATTGATGAAATGTTGGTTCACGCGCCAAGTAAATTTTTTCTTGTTCCTGTTATACTAAATTGTATACATTGCTATACTAAATACACTTCCAAGCGTTCCTGGGATTGTAATTATGCCAGTGATTTAGTTATTTTGAGTATTGTACCAACGCCTAATACATACTTCCTTTTATTGTTTAAAGAAACTCCTTGTTTTAATGGGTAATTATTTTAGCAATTCTAGGCAGTATTAACAAAATGATTTTCGAAAGCATCTGTTACCTCAGTAAAGACTTAAATTCTGTTTAAATCACCCCTTTATGTCGCTGACTGGTATTACATCCTAAAATAGTATTTTGAATGTCGACTCCCTGCACTCCTCAAGTGAACCAATCTTTCATTATGCAATTTCAAAGACGAATACGTTCAATTATGCTCCTTTCCTATTGAAAGTGTATGCACAGTTAGATCATACTCTATACTAGGAAAGATATCAAGATAAATGATCACCAACGGCTAATACTTTCCGGACACTTCAAAGGCGTCTGCGTACAACCACGTCGCGAGCAGGGGAATTTCCTGTTAGAGACGCCCAGGCGCCACCTGGTATCATTGAGGAGGTTGTTTTTATTACTATTCTGAATTAATTCTCCTGCAACGGTGTCACGAGCAAGGGCATCTGCTATTAGAGATGCACCAGAGCCATCTGGTGTCAATGAGGAGGCCGTTTCGATTGCTATCCTGAATTAATTCTCTTACAAGTCATGGGCAGTATCACAGAGGTAAACATTAGCCGGGTTTCTGTGTTGCAAATTCTGCTAGAAAATCTCATTCCTAGCATTTACACTACATCAAGAATTCCGCGGAAGATATTTAGAAGCTCTAGTGAACTGTGAATGAATGGAAGACCACGCAAAATATATTGGATTTGTATCTAGAATCCTGCTTTTAGGTGAATCAAGATTCCATATCAGTAGGATCACTTATCGCTGTAATATGCGTTACTGGAATGTGATAGATAAAGGAGATAGCATTTCAATTGCATTTGGGAAAGAACATATGTTGTGAAATCCTGGATGAACACCTTATTTATTCATGGGACATCAAACTGCTACCGGAATTTTCAAAACAAGGAGCTCTCGTTGCTGCTAGAGCATATACCATGTCAATGGACCATACTTCATCACAGTGGTCGACGATGGTCTGCAACCATCCATATCCGGCACATTCTACTTATTCGATAGGAAGACATGGACAAGACTCATGTTCACCAGATTATATGATCCAATGACTCAGGGGAATACTGAAAATAAAAATATATGCAGAAAATTCAGAAGTTCCAGAGAAACACGGTGGTCTATAGATCCGTTTCACCTGTCATACTCAACATAGTAAGTGTGTACTATCGAAGCGGATAACCAGTTCGATCACTTCTTTCGTTTGAAGAGCGATGCTCAGCCATTTTTATTCCCAGTCATTGTAATGTTGATCACATCGTGTTCTGTTAAACGAACGAGGCTCTTCGGAGTCACAGTATCATCAAAACACTATAAATAAATAAGTAAATAAATAGAATGATGATAATAACAATAATAATAATAATAATAATAATAATAACTACCTAATATATTTCCTTCTCTGCGTATAATAGGTAAGTAAATAGGTGTTAATTCTTTAAAACACCGTGCTGAAATCTGGTTCCTAATTTCTTTACTGCCTTCGAACAGACTACGTGTAGTCCTTATTCCCTCTTTAGCAAGTGTACTTATGTTGCTTTAAAATTTTACTCACTTGTATTTTACGAATAATATAAATAAAAGTTCAACAATAAATGCAAATAAAACGGAAAATAATTCAAAGCCAAAATAATATTCACAGGATTCAATATAATAATGTTTTAATTCATGAACATTTGTGCTTGTTAAAATATATTAAAAACAATGCTCTAAAAGTCAATGGGAACGGCAGATTATTGTTTAACGAAGCACATGCTTGTTCCAGCTGATCTATAAACAAAAAGGAAAAAGATAGGGTCGAAATTTAACTAACCGTACATATTAAGAACATTTGCTTGTCGCGGCATACACTTTCTGTTATGCAAACGCTTCGTGGGTCAACTGGCATTTTACGAGCGCATTAAAGTACGGTACTATAATATCTCTCATAGTGTTAGTCTTTTCACTAAGTGCGCAACGCACGGTATTTACGTATAATAGGCATTGATGCTTCACATTAAAGTATAAATTGCGGCTTGCATGAAACTACATAACAGATATATAAGTATGTATCTATACACAGACAAACACACACAACCCACACTTTACGTGAAATATGTTAAAATCGCAAACTTTTAAGGAGGATTTATTTTATAGAGAAAATATCTCAGCTGCCGAAAAAATCCTAAATTCGTGCACAAGAAACTAACACAGTAGGATAAAGATGTCCATTCAAGGACAAAGAGATGCCGACAACTGTTAATATGTAATAAGATATCCCTTTCTTTCAAGCCGCCGCCCACACCCCCTTCATTTGTGGTCTGCACCGAACGCCGTCCAGCAGATAAGTAGGGCAATGCGCAATTGTCGTCGTACGAGGACAATGGACTATTGTTCCCTACACTGGTCACACCCTTTTGTGGCCTGGTTTGAATGCCGCCCGACACAGAAGTGGGACAATGGGGGTATTTTCTTTGCACAAGGACAATGGGGTATTGTTCTCATCGGTAATGGAAGTGCTTTGTGTACTACTGATACCGGCAGCCGGAGACCACCGAACAATGGGCTATTGTTCAAAAGGCGAGGTGTGAAAACACTTAACACTCCAGGCCGCAAATACATGCCGCAGGTCTGAGAGGTGGGACACTGGGATACTGTGCTCGTCGCATGCCGTCACCACCATCCCCGCAAATCGATGGAGGAGATAAGTTCCAAATATGTATCAATCAATCAGGTAATGTTCGTCCATGCATAACACATCTAACGTTATTGAAAAAATCAGGGTTTTATACTGCTAACAAAGGCTATATTGTGTTTTAGTGTCCCGGTATCGCACCTCTAAAGGATTAGACGCTGGTCATCGATCGGTAAAGACAATTATTCAATTTAAATATTTCTTTGTTACAGTTTAATAGGGTACCCGCTCACCCGCAAATCTTTTTTCTAAAGCTTAACTAGGTGATTATTACGCTCGTATAATTATTATGACTAATAACAACTGTTTAATTCTGCATTGAAGGAAAAGCTTTTGGGGCTTATAAGAATATTACATCACTTAGGTGAATTAAAAAAATCCATGACTAAAATACAGAGTTAGCGTAAAAAGCTAACGCGAGACGCTAACGAGTGATTCCTTCCCGGAAAACCCGAGCGCACGCTCTCGCTCCCGCTCTAGCCTGCGCTCTTGCGTAAATAAAGTGTATCCTGACTCTGGCTCTCTCCTGGACCTGACATCCCCTCCACGCGACAGCCACTTCCTCACCACACTCTGGCAGGCAGTGGGAGAAGGTTCATTTTACTAGTCTGTTTCCGGCCGGCTAATGTAAAAGGTGGAAACCCGCCATTTTGGGTGTTTTAACATGCGAAGTCGCCTATGATAGTTCTTTATTATTCCAAGAAAATAACTAACATAAATCATTTGAAAGGGTGATAAGGAACTTAGCACTTCAAGAATTTTTTCTAAGGCTTGTTTTCACGTAGGATTGGCTTTGAAAAATAAATAAATAATGAAATACGGATTAACATTATAGTTAAACAATACATGCAATGCGTTACTTATAAATAAATAAACAATGAAATATGTAGAGTACCCTAAACAGTCACGACAACAAAACATTCCCTATGTTGTTCTTTTAATTAACGCCAGTTAAAGAGCAATCATAAATAAAACGCAATTTTTTTATTTGCGCAACAAAATAAAAAGACGCCTGTAACACACACGTGATTGCTTAGACACGCTGTGTCTAAAGCCTCCTTCAAGATTTTTTCTAAGGTTTGTTCACACATAGGGTTAACTCTGAAAAATAAATAATGAAATGCGGATTAACATTGTAGTTAAATAACACATGCAATGCGTTATTTATAAATACATAATTAAATGTAGAGAGTACCCTAAACAGTCAGGACAGCAAAACATTACCTTTGTTGTTTTTAATTAACACCGGTTAAAGAACGATCGTAAATAAAAACTCCTTTTTTTTATTCCCGTAAAAAATGAAAAGTGTCCTGTAACAGATCCGTAATTGTTTAGACATGCCATGTCAAAAGTGCTATTGAGTACCAGTTGGAAAATTGAACTCTGAACTCAAGCTAAAACATACATGGGTGTTCAAAACATGCATTTCTCTCTTAGTAAATATATAAGTATCGCGAAAATGTGTAAATAACATAGAGCGGTGTCTTCAAAATATATCCCATCGATATTTTGATTACTCTGCAGAGAGATCGAGCCATTGGAAAGACTTCAAATATAAAGAAATTTGACAATGAGTTATTCAGTTGTACAGGTCTGGTAAAATAAGTTGTTTATTCCAGAAGAGGAGTAAACCAGGGTCCACTCGAAAATTTCCAGTATTGAGACCATCCACACGTCTTTACAGCTTAATGAATACGTTCCTAACGGCATTGTTGAGTAGAGATGACATCCACCATATGCAAGTGAATGCATTAAATATAACCCTTTGAACGTATTTATAGCAATACACTGATTCAAAGAATAGGCCAGACTGATACAGGCAGGAGGATTTTCCCCACAGACACTGAATTCCTAAGGTATACAAATTATATCAAGAAATGCAATACTTTTTCGTTATTTTCAGTCTACAATTATAGTTAAATAATACATCGAATACGTTATTTATAAATAAATAATTAAATATGGAGAGCATCCTAAATAAACTGGACAACAAAGCATTCCCTTAGTTTTTCCTTTAATTAACGCTAGTTAAAGAGCGATCATAAATAAAACTCAATAGAAAAATGTATAAATACACTCGAGTAAAATACAGATGGCCTTCATGCATACAGTCTTCGAGAAGTAAATTAACACGGGCAGGGACTTTAAAACAGATGTTATAAAATAAAGACTGGTCTTCGATAGAGTACACCTATGCGCTGGCACATCGCTACAGTAATATAATTACCGATTCATTGACACGTTATGCCGGAGACGCCAACGATTTATATAGTGGTTTACACATCCCTTGCAAAATATGTTGTATACTCCTAAGAGGGGAAAACCATGTTTCGGGAAATTCCACTTTAACAGAAAATTCTCTCCCGAAGAGATAAAATTTCCCATATACAAGTGAATAATTTAGAACTTGAATGGGTTTTTAGCAATACATGCATTCAAACAACAGTCTGTGCGTTATATAGGTAAGAGGATTTTCCCTACTGACATATTAGATTCATGACTCTGGGAATTCCGCATATCTAAAAATTACAGGTTCCCTACGTCCATGCAGGAAATTTATATCAAGAGAAACAATACTTTCTTTTTCGTTATTTACACGCTAAGACATAGCTCAATAATACATGAAATACGTTATTTATAAATATATAAATAATTAAATATGAGCCTTCCTAAACTGACAGGTGTAACAAACCAACCATTTAAAAGGTGATATATTTTTGTCGATAATACCTGATGGAACAGGCGTATATAGGTTTATGCAAGAACATTCGACAAACAAGGGCTTTCTTCATGTGTAACAATTATAGGATCCACACTTCGCCCCAATGTGATAATAACTAAAGCAAGCTTCTTGAGAGTTGGCGTGTCTACTTCGCATTTGAGCGGTCACGAGTTCGAACCTCAGTTAGGTGAGTTACCGAATAAGGGTAATCCCTCACATTAAGCCTCTTTATAAGTGCAGGTGTAATATATTTCCTATGTGGCTATGGTGTATTGATTCTGTTTAATACTGTACTTAAACATCGGTAAACGGAATCTCATTTGAATGTATCACAAAGGTATTTTCTTTAGGTGTTATGGATATGTGTAGAGATATTTAATTAATGCTTTATAAGAATTTAACTATCACAATTATTTTTAAGCATTATTTCCTTCTTCAGTGCAGCAATCAACTTTATTATTATTGTTATTATTATCATTATTATTAATATTATTATTATCGTCAGGAACGCTTAATTGTTTATTTTATGTAGACACACTGATGCTTCAGTCCCCAATGTCTAAAAAAATATAAGATCCCTACATTGCTCCAAGGAAAAGGGGAGACTCAGAGCCTAATGTGGAGATGTCGTTGTGTCGGAACAGGCTACATTGTTTGATCTTGAAGAAAGAAGATGCGTAAGCACGGTCGTATGTAATTAAGATAGTCCTGTAAGATGACTACGCAACTAAGGTCATTTGCGTGTAACAGACTAACTAATCGACCGAAATATTTCAGACGATAACGTCTATGGACCGCATTCGCAGGTTGTGAGATTAATTCCCAGCAGCTGGCATTCCTGACCCTTGACACTAGACGAATACTGCGAAGGTTCATTACAACCGTGAATTTTTCCTCCATTCCGTTCACCTACATTTTCATTTTACTCCAAACCTCATCTCCTTGGTTCTGACCGGTAATATTTAATACTGAACACTGGAACTCAAGCTATACATATGCTTTAAGTACAAAAAAGCGTAGATGTATATTGCAAAACATGCAACTTTCCTAGAAGATAAAATGTATATATCCTATACATGGCGCGCTATATTTAAATATCCGTAGATTGAAGGGAAAGGCATTCGAGTGTATCACATCACATATTTTTCTTTGTGTTCTTGAGGCAGACCTGTTTTTACGGTATGAGACATGACTGTCAAAGGGCGAGGTCCCTACCCTTTAAAGATTTCAAATTGGAGGCTGTTCCATTCAAGCTGAAGTCTACTGAATCTGAGCAATGCTTGTACGGATTAAGAATATTTGTAGAGAGCATCCTATTCCTCTGCTCGCAGCCTCCATCTTCTGGTTGCATGACAGCGTACGGTAATGTTAGGTGGTTAGGACGGTCCAGGAGGTATGACAGACAAAGGGCTGTGCTAATTTTTAAAGATTTGAACCTGGAGTCTGTTCCAACCAACCCCACTTCTATGGTTCCAGAGACGGATCTGTATGGATGATGAAAGTTTCCAGAGAGCATCCATTTTTTCCCTTCTATGGATATGTCTAGGCTCCCCTCCATCACCCTCATTCGAGATCTACATAGTTGCGTGTTATGAATTCAATCATTCGCTTTTAATTCCTTCAAGCGTTAGCAATCACGTATTCATTTAATTTATTTTAGAGTTTCAGCATTATCTATTATGAGATAAAATCGATGCAATGAACTTATGAGAAACTCAATATTTTACCCCTTACACTCAGAAGAAGACGAGTCGTTAAATGCTGTATATGCGGACGGGTTTTAAAGAATCATTCGTTGTCAAGACTTTAGGTGCATAGAGAGAAATGTATACTAAATCGCCTCTCAGTCCTACACTTGAGTCTCCTGGGAGCTAGGAATCAGAAAACAGCGGAAGTCGCGTGCTTACTAGTTTTTTACGTTTCCATTTGGCGGGAATTACGGAATATCTACGCTCGATCTCTGACCTACACTTGAGGCTCCTGCATGCGAGGAATCGGAATATAGTGGAAGTCGAGGGTTTACTAATTTGGCGTTTCCCTATGGTGATAATTCAGTGCTTTCGACGCTGGATAATACGAATAGACTGGAAAATTATAAGTGAGCTGAAAACATCTAAAGTTATAGGATGACAGCCACGATAATGGCATTAATGAACTTCGACGATAGTTAACAAGAACCTCTACTATATAAAATACATTTTTCACACATTGCTGGGGTGTTTAATTTCAAGGGTGAGAGGGGCGAGGTGAGTGGAGACACGGACATCTACAGGGTAGAGGGCAGGGCCCCTAGTTTTCAAGGATTAAAAAATTTCCTTGTAGTAGTTGGCGCAATGTGTGGTTCCTCTCGAAGACTGCAAGCTTACACATCTCCTGAGAGGTCCAGGATTCGAAGACCCCCCATTCCGTGGATGAAAGTTACAGAGATAATCCTTTTCCCCTGCTGTGCATATGCCGATACTTCCCCCTCCGACACTTTCAACCCTGAAACAACCAAGCAGATGAAAGATGAAGTAAAATGGGATGTAGGTGAAACGGCGAGAGGAAAAATTCAGAGATGGAACGAACCTTCATGGCATTCGCCTAGCGACCGGGATAACCCCGCAAAAACCTCATGGGTCAGGGGTGTATGTTTCTGGGATTGAACTCTCGAACCCGAATGCAGACCACAGACGCTACCCGCTGAGCCATTCCACTTGATTAGGTAGTGTGTTACACACAAATGATCTTAGTAATCGTCTTATAGCACTATCTTGATTACACATGGTCCTAGTTATGAATCTTCTTTCTTCAAGATTAAACTATGAAGCCCATTCCGACAAAAAGACGTCTCCACATCAGGTTCTGGGTCACTTTATTGAATATATAAGCTGGTATTTATCAAGCGCCTGAGTAAAACCGTGAACAAAATAGCTGATTGTAGCATACGTGTAAGTGAAGTTGCGAACTCGACATTTTAAGCATAAATAAGAAGCATAATCCGGTAAATATTGCCTGTCATGCATTCCTTTAAGAGAATTCTCGATAAAATTATTTTAATTTTTTGAGTACCCTCAATTGCCTTCAATTGTTTTCCAATATGTAAGTTTAGTACCTAAATTGTGCCTAAACAAGTGAATATATTACATACCGTGCCATAAGATACGTTCCTGTGTAAGACACTGTTTAGCTGTGATGTGTTCCTGTTATGGTTGTAAATAAATATCTGCATTAAAGCCTGTCATTCCAATCTGATTACTGGTTCTGGTAAGGGCACGTCCGTAGATCTTCGTGCATGTTCGAGTATTTAGAGACGCTCAGAGATGTTTATGTGTGATTGCACGTATTCATAGACCTTCGTATACCTTCGTATGTTTGAACAAAGTTTTAGAATGTGTGAGCATGTATATAAACGAGTTCGGATGTCTTCGTGCAGGTTCGTATGCTTATAGTGAGTGAAGTATTGTGAGGATGTATTATTCGGGCATGATTGTACGTCTTTGCAGGTTCGGGTGCTTGGTGGAAGTGAACGCTTGCATCTATGTATTCTTAGACCTTCGTGTAGGTTCGGATGCTTAGAGTGAGTGAGCGAAGTATTGCGAGGATGTATCCATTGCTCAGTGATAATCGTATGTCTTCGTACAAGTTCGGGTACTTGGTGGAAGTGTGCGCGTGTATCTATATATTTGTAGACCTTCGTATATGTTCGG
Source organism: Deroplatys truncata (assembly GCA_030765065.1). NCBI lineage: Eukaryota > Metazoa > Arthropoda > Insecta > Mantodea > Mantidae > Deroplatys > Deroplatys truncata. The sequence continues at coordinate 177,721,795 of CM060977.1, read as the reverse complement.
GGGTTTAGAGTGAGCGTTTGATGTACGGCGAGGATGTATGTATTGTTCGGTGATGATCGTACGTCTTCGTGCTGGTTCGAGTGCTTGGTGGAAGTGAAACCTTGTATCTATGTATTCGTAGACCTTTATGCAGATCCAAATGTCAGACAGGTTGGTCACCGGGAATCGAACAGTTGACCTCTCGATTGCAAGCCTCACACGTTACGGCGCAGTTCGTTTTGTCAAAACATGGTTTAAGCACCTTTTACCCAAGTTAAATAAGGCTGTCATTCACCAAGTATTTCATTCATCTATAAACCAAGCCGCAAAAACGGTTTGCCTCAAAGACACATAAAGAAAAATAGCTGATATGATACACTAGAATGGTTTTCGCTTCCTTCTACGGATGTTTAAGTATAGCGCTCTATATGCAGCACCTATACATCTTATCTTCTAGAAAAATACATATCTTGAGGGTCTTACCTGTGTTTTACCTTGAATGTGTGAAAATACATGTTTTAATCACCAGCCATTCCTATTCTTTTAGCCACCTGCAATATACATCTACGCTTTTCTTATTCATAACCATTTGTATTGCTTGAGTTTCGGTGTTCAGTATTAAATATTACCGGTCAGAACCGAGTAGACGAAGGCTGGAGTAAAACGAGAATTAGGTGAAACGGAACGGAGGAAAAATTCGCGGTTACATTGCAGTATTCGCCTAGCGTCCAGGGAAGACTCCGAAAACCCCGGGGTCAGGAGTGCCAGCTGCTTGGAATTAGACTCACAACCTACGAATGCGGTCCATAGACGTTACCGCCTGAACAATTCCGGTCGATTAGTTAGCGTCTTACATGCAAATGACCTTAGTTGCGTAGTCATCTTAGAGAATTATCTTGATTACATACGGCCCTAATTACGGATCTTCTTTCTTCAAAATCAATCTATAAAGTTATCCCCACAACTGGTTCTGGGTTGCCCCTCTTTCCTGGAACAATGTAGGATCTTATAATTTTTAGACATTGGGGACTGAAGCATCATTCTGTCTAAATGGAATAAACAAATAAGGTTTCTTGACGATAATAATAATAATAATAATAATAATAATAATAATAATAATAATAATAATAATAATAATAATAATAAAGTTGATAGCTGCACTGAAGAATGAAATAATATTTAGAAATAATTGGGATAGTTAATTTCTTATAATGTATTACTTAAAAATCTCTACATATATCCATAACACCTAAAGAAAATGCCTGATTGGATACCTTCGAATGAGATTCCATTTACGGATGTTTAAGTACAGTGTTAAACAGGATGTATACACCATTAGCCATAGGAAATATATTACACCTGCGGTTATAAAGACGCTTGATGTGAAGGTTTGCCCTTATCTGTAACTCACCTAACCGAGATTCAAACGCGACCGCTCGAATGTGAAGTAGACACGCTACCTATTTAGTTATTATCACCTTGGGGCGATGTGTGGATCCTATAATTTTTAGACATGAGGAAAGCCCTTGTATGTCGAATGTTCTTGCATAAAACTGTATACACCTGTTCCATCAGATATTATCGACAAAAACACATCACCTTTTAAATGGCTGGTTTGTTACACCTATCCGTTTAGGAGGACTAATATTTCATTATTTATACATTTGTAAATAACGTATTGCATGCATTATTGAAATATAATTTTAGCGTACAAATAACGAAAAAGAAAGTATTGTTTCTCTTGATATAATTTTCCTGGAGTGAAGAAAGGATCCTATAATTTTTATACATGCGGAATTCCCAGAGTCATGAATTTAATATGTCTGTAGGGAAAATCTTCTTACCTATATAACGCACAGACTGTTGTTTGAATGCTCGTATTGCTAAAACCCCATTCGAGTTTTAAATTATTCACTTGTATATGGAAGGTGCTATCTTCTAGGGAGAGAATCTTCTTTTAAAGTGGAATTTCCCGAGACCTGGTATTCCCCTCTTAGGAGTATATACATATATTTGCACAGAATGTGTAAACCACTATATAAATCGTTAGCGTCTCCGGCTTAACGTATCAATGAATCGGTAATTATATTACTGCAGCAATGTGCTAGCGCAAAGGAGAGAGAAAGAAAGAGAGAGAGAGGGCGAGCATGCTTGCGGGTACTTTATTGAGATCGAGTTTTTATACTACATCATCATCTGTTTTAAAGTATCTGTCCACGTTATTTTACTTCTCGAAGACTGTATGCATGAAAACCCTCTGTATTTTACCTCGAATGTCTTTATATGTTGTTCTATTGAGTTTTATTTTTGATCGCACTTTAACTACGTTAATTAAAAGAAAAACAAAGGGAATGCTTTGTTCTCCTGTCTGTTTAAGTTGCTCTCCGTATTTCATTATTTATTTATAAATAACGTATTGCATGTATTATTTAACCATAATTGTAGAGTGATAATAACGAAAAAAGTCTTTCTCTCTTGACATAATTTTTCTGGAGCGATGTACGGATCCTCTAATTTGTAGACCTTAGGAATTCCCACTGTGTGTAGGGAAAATCCTGCTGAGGGAATACGTTTGGCCTATTCATTTCAATAAGAGTATCGCTAAAACCCACACAAAGGGTTATATTTGAAACATCCACTTGTATATGGTAGATGCTATCTCTACTCAAGACTGCTGTTAGGAACCCATCCATTAAGCTTTAAAGACGTGTAGCAGTTCTCAAAACTAGCAATTCTCAAGCGAACCCTGGTTTAACCCTCTTATGGGATATACAACGTATTTGGCAAAGGGTGTACTACTGAATAACTGATTGTCTAATTTCCCGAAGACCGCTGGTGTGCGTATTTCGAAAATGATTTTAAAACGAACATCAAATTCATATTTGAAGTATTCCTAATGGTTCGATCTCTCTGCTAAAGTACTCAACATATCTTACGATGGGGAATGTTTTGAAGTCCGCTCCCTATGTCATTTACACCTTTTCGCGATACTTATATATTTACTAAGAGAGGAAAGCATGTTTTGAAGGCCCGTGTATTTTTAGCTTGAGTTCAGAGTTCGATTTTCCCGCTGGTATTCAATACCGCTTTAGGCATTGCATGTCTAAACAATCACGGGTCTGTTACAAGGGACTGTTCATTTTTGTTACGAGAAAAAATGTGGTTTTTTATTTATGATCGCTCTTTAACGGGGAATTTTTAGTTGTCCTGCTGTTTGGGGTACTTTGCATATTTCATTTTTATTTATTTATAAATAAGGCATTGCATTTATTATTTATGTATAATGTTAGCCTGCTCTTCATTATTTATTTTTCAGAGTTATCCCTATGTGTAAACAAAGCTTAGAAAAAATCATGAAACAAGGTTTTGACATTGCATGTCTGAACAATCACGGATCTGTTACAGGCGTCATTTCATTATGTTGTGGGATTAAAAAAATAAGTTTTATTTATGATCACTCTTCAACCTGCGTTAATTAAAAGAACAACAAAGGAAAGGATTTGTTGTCCTGACTGTTTAGGTTATTCTCCATACTGCATTATTTATTTATAAATAACGCATTGCATGTATTCTTTAACTATAATTTTAATCCGTATTTCATTATTTATTTTTTTCAGAGCCAACCCTACGTGTAAACAAACCTTACAAAAGAAATATTGAAGTGCGAAGTTCCTTGTCACGCTTTCTAATAATATGCTAGTTATTTTATTGGAATAATAAAGAGCTATCATGGGCGCCTTCGCGTGTTGAAAAATCCAAGATGGCCGGTTTCCGCCGTTTACATTAGCAGGTCGGAAGCAGAGTAATAGAGTGCACCTTCCCCCGCTGCCCGCCAGAGTACGGTGAGGAAGTGGCTATCACTTGGAGGGGATGTCAGGTCTAGCAGAGAGGCAGAGTCAGGATACACTTCATTCGCGCAAGAGCACCGGCTAGAGAGGGAGCGTGCGCTCAGGATTTCCGGGTAGGAATCACTCGTTAGCGTCTCGCGTTAGCTATTTACGCTAACTTTGTCTTTTAGTCCTGGATTTTTTTAATTGACCTCAGTGATGTAATATTCTTTTAAGCCCCAAAAGAATTTTCCCTCAAAGCAGAAATAAACATGTGTTATTGGTCGTAATAACTATACGAGCGTTATAATCACCTAGTTAAGTTTTAGAAAAAGATTTACGGGGGAGTGGGTACTCTTCATAGTGTAACAATAAAGAAATAGTTAATTGGAATAACTGTATTCACCGAGCGACGACCAGCGACCCCGGAGACATTAAAACGCAATATAGCCTTTGTTAGCAGTATAAACCATTGATTTTTCTCAATAACGTTAGATGTGTTATGCATGGACATGATTGATTCACACAGATTCTCGAACTTATCTCCTCCATCGATTTGCGGGGGCGGTAGTGACGGCACGCGATGAGCACAATACCCTGTTGTCCCAGGTCTCGGACCTGCGGCATCTATTTTAGGCCTGGAGTGTTAAGTGTTTTCACACCTAACCTTTTGAACAATAGCTCATTGTGCGGCCGTCTCCGGCTGCCGGTATCAGTAGCGCACAACGCTCCCCCATTAGCGATGAGAACAATACCCCATTGTCCCGCCTCTCTGCCGGGCGGCATTCAGACCAGGTCACATAGAGGGGGCGTGGCCAGGTACGGGAAAAATGTCCATTGATCGCGTAAGGGGACAATAGCTCATTGTCGCACTTCTCTGCTGGGCGGCGTTCGGGGTAGGCCACAAAAGAAGGGGATGTGGCCGACGTACGCGAACAATACCCCATTTTCCTCATATGAGGACAATAGACCATTGTCCTACTTCTCTGCCGGTCGGCGTTCGGAGTAGGCCACAAAGGAGTGGGCGTGGTCGGTGGCGTGGAACAAAGGGACATCACATAACATCTTATCGGTTGTCGGCATCTCTTTGTCCCTGAATGAACATATTTATCCTATTTAACATATTTACGGCTACGTCACCACATTGCAAAAAGTGGCAATTGTAAACGAAGTGGCATTGTAACACGTTGTTACTAAATACTGTCAGATCTTCAGACGTGAAGAAATTAGGATATTATAGTGTTTGAATATATTGATAGCCTATAACTATAATATTCTGCTTTCTTGTGATTATCTCTGTGGTTAGTATTTTCAACCGGTGTCTTAATATGGCATACGAATTTAATTAATATTTTACATTTTGAAATGAGAGAAACATAACATCAATTATAAACGCTAATTTGTAGCGTGAAATTATGGTTCAAAGCGAAGATGCTTTCGTGAAATTCAGTGTATTTGCCTTGAAGCGAATTTTTTAAAATTTATTTATAGACCATCTTTAAGCGCTATGGTCCTTAGTGCTATTGTCCCATTCTATACTGGGCCTGAAAGAGCGGAAATTTACCTTTTTATCAGGCTTGAGTTTTTTTTTTACGTAAATCTACCACACGAGACCACCGGTTTACTTCCCTTTTGAAGGAAGGCATGCTAAGAATTTTTACACCAGAAAAATTCAATTGCCCTCCACCGGTTTGAATCCACGACCTTGGGAACTAGAGCATGGTAACCACTGCACCACAGAGGACGACCAAAGCGCATGTAACTGTATAATATCTGTTCGGTAAGAAAATGTCCATATTTAATAATATGTAGAGCATCTATTGCGTAATATATGGAACATTTCGGGTACATAGTTAAACTAGTCAAAAGCTTAAAGATTTTAAGACCAAATCTAAAAGAGTTATCTAAGACATTAATTTCCAAATAAAATACCACCTGCACAATAGCGGGCAGAAGAACATACTAAAGAGGTGCTAAACTTTTCAAATGGGAAGCTTTAGCCATTAATAATTGATTGTTGGTGTTAACGGGGCAAATGTGCATTCGGAACAAAGAAACTCTATCAAATTCGGCGATGAAGATAAGAACAAACCAAATTGTTAAGCAATATTTCAGTTTATAGAAGAAAAAATACGTCAAACGTAGGTATGTTAACTGGCGAGAGAATATAAAGCACAGAATCTTGTTTCAACGTGCAGTCGAATTCCAGGGAATTGTTTGCCCTACACTGCGCTGTTTATAATCGGCTCTGTTCTCCATTCTCTCGGTGTGCCCATAAATCAGTTGACGGGAAGTATGAGGTTGACACGTTGTGTGAGCACGTGTTTACTATTGTGGTGTGGAAGTGCCTTTATAATGCCAAAACGTCCATATAGTTTACCGCACGGAATCCCCATGCATGATTTCTATGGCACACTTAACTCTTGAAGGGAAGTGTAACTGTGACACATTCCCTGTTGTACATGCGTTTCACAGAGAGATGATTGGTGATCTAATGAATGGATTTAGTGAAATGGGATCTGTTCTTGATAACACACCTAAAATAAATTGCAATGTTCTGACAAAGGGAAAAACTTGATGGCTTTAGAGCAAAGCTAGAACGAAGTGCCAAGAAATGTCTTAGGAATGCTCTTGCACAACATTCAATAATTTTTTAAACTTCGGTTTGGAATGCCACCAAATTTTTAAAGCTAAAACTCTATAAGATAACTGCAGTTCAGGAATTGGAGCCGCCCGATAATATGAGTAGAGTTAACTTTTGCATTTGGGTGTTGGATTATGCTAATGGTTACTTTATTGACCCGCATTTTTATTTTATTTTATCTTTGTAGCAGACAAAGCTCTACTTTTGAAGCTTATCGTTAGCAGAGTCGTTATGACTTCATATCAAGATTTATTATAAAATTCGGTCCATAACTATAGTTACGGCACGTAGCCTCTAGCTAACCGTAACGATAAGCTTAGAAAATATACCCGATACCATGGTTTCGTTTACATGGTCACGAAGAATTAATGGGTTAATTAACTCAAGATTTTAAAAAACTGAGAGTTATTTGGCGGTACAAAGGCATCATTTCCAGCATCTTCTCTGACGGAGGATGTAGCTACTGAAGTTATCTTTTGCATGAAAAATCTATGAATATCTAACTCTGCCGGCAAACAATGTGCTTCCCGGTGCCCAAAAAATTCCAGTTAGGCCGGCCAAACGTCCAAACGAAGTTCTATAATGGCACGGATGCGTGTGGCTCACGCTTGAGGATTTAACACAGGATGACAAAGCTCAGGTAAAGTTTCAATGAAAACGGTTGGTTAAAAGTGATGCATGAATTGATTCACTCAATATCAAATTGTACACTGAGAACGAGAGTCATTCTCAACCTATCAACATCTTCAGCCAGCGCAGAAGAAAAATGAGAGGGGAAAAACTTCAAGTCTCTTCTACCACAGACCTAAATCTTTAAAATTATTAATATTAATCTAAAAAGGTGCATAATGATAACTTAGGTTTCTCCGTTGTATCTCCCAGGTTTATTACGGCTTCAAAATATTTTTCTAATGTCCAGTTTTATTGTCAGTTTATAAGTTCGAGGGTGCCGTTTTGGTTTCCACTAGAAGGAAAAGGCATTTTGCACTCTGCGAAGTATGAAAATCTGAACAGTGCTTACATGCAAAAAACCCACATACAAAATATCAGTTTTTGTACCTAGAAAAAAGTTATACATTAATAATAGTAATAACAATACACCGCGTTCGTCATGAATCGAATATCTAAATATTTTAGGTAGCTTCCTAGACCTACAAACCCGCAGCTGTACGAGTGGCTGGGACAACGGATTTCAAACAAGGAGTTCCCAGTTTGAGTCCCGCTCCAGTCTGCAGAGTCTGCGATACATACTGTACTTTCTTTCCGTAATTTTCGTATACATTTATTTATGACGCAAAAGAATAAAAGAACTGGAAAACAAAGTTACGTATAAAACATATCTACGTGTTACATTCCTATTTATAGGCGTTTCAAAAAAGATTGCCTTATTAATTTAAAATAATATGTTTTCAGAATATTCCTTTCGGGAATAGTTGTTTTTCCTTTCTGCTGGTTCTCCCTTACCAACATTAAGCAAATTAAGACACTCTGACGAAGAATACGTAGCAATGGTGCAAATAATTGGTGAGGCTAAAGGAAACTTCCGACTGCACGTACACTGCATCAACAACGGTTTACACGACGCCGTTTGCCTTCGCATCATGTCTCCGGTCCTACTGTTGTAAGCCTGGAGACTCACAGAATCCTACGACCGGACCATATACCAAGGTTCAGGCAGGTTGTTTAATGGGTTTCAGCAAGGTATTTTGGCTTTATTTTATGAGGACCCCTACATGAGCATCAGATAAGTTGCTGTGGACCAGTTTTCCTGGAAGGCGATATTGATGTAGAGACTTTGGAGTATTTTCCACGGACTAATCTAATAGACGGCGTTAATTTAGATGGAGCTCTGACACCGCCGGCAACACATACCTGGCTACAGCTTGATGGCGCACCGGAACATTGTGAACTTCATAGTGTAGGTTTTCCTCTATCTTGACTCTCCAGGTGGCCGCAGTGGGTCTACATCCTGTCGTCCTCGTTTGCAGGAATTAACTCATAGATTCTGCTTCTATAGGAACGTCTGAAAGCACAGGTGTGTAGCAAACAGCCCAAGAAACTTTGAGATTCCATGCAGCGAATTATGACTGCTTGTTGAAATGTGACACTGGCCATTCTTTAGCGAGTACACCAGGATTACAAACGGCGTCTTCACCGCTACATACGCATGGTGAATTATGAAACGAAACCAAGGGATATACGGACGAAAGATAGTATCGTGGTCTATGTTACATGTACCATTGTTTGCTAACATAAATTTGAAATGAAAACAGAGCGAGAAATACAAAGTACAAAAGTTGCATGACTTGAATAGTTATACCGTATTGCAATGTTAATCTTGTACACAATTTTTAGATCGTGTTTTCTAGTTCCTTTTTAAGTATACTATTAATTATGTATCAGCAATAGTATACTACGAACAAAAGAAAATAATATTTCAGTTTTGTGAAAACATTAAAGTTGTTTCAGTTTATGTACACATCATGTTAAACCTTTATTACATAACAAATGATTTGCATTGCGTATACCGCATTCAATGAATTCGGAAAGAGTATTTACATTAGTACTATAATGATAGCCATAATCTATGTTGATGAACGGACAGAATGACACCTAATGAGTTGCCGGCCCTCGTAGCTGTAGTCTCTGGAGTGTATACCTCCAGCGCTCCGCCAAGCAAAGGGTCGCGGGTTCGAGTCCCGCCATAGGCATGGGTGTTTATGTATTTGCGGAAATAAGCGGTAACGAAAACTGTAAAAACAAAGTAAATACAAACCGAGTAAAACGGGAAAAAATGCCATGACTTTAAAAACAGAAAATAAGACTAAAAAAATTGCAGATTTCGTTGAAGGTTTAACGATACATCAGACTAAGCGACAGAAAAAAGGAGCCACAACTCGTTCTATCTCTGCAACATTTTGAAGCCGAAATTATGAAGTCAATAATTATCATAATAATCTGAGAAGGATAGTGATATAAAATAAATAATAAAATATTTAATTTCAGTGAATGGATAAAAAGGAGAAGCATTGTGAAAATTGTTGACTGTAAAAGCGACAGAAAGACCAGACAGGCACAGTTTAGCTAATTAGGGACAAGCCCCAGGTATAAAGGGTAAAATGGCTGAAGCCAGTTACTCTTGGAATTCATGGGTTGTACTTAGCCTGGTGAAGGTCACTCTAGAGGCTTCAGGAATCCGTGTTGTGACGGGCGTTTGAGGGGAGAGTAGGGGAAGTTTAGGCGTTGGTTTTCCTTGTAGTAGCGTGGGTAGATCAGTCTGTCCTGAGTGCTTGATGAGAGTGGGATGACATTCTCGTCGTGTGGAGAAGAATGGTGGCGAACATGCTAGAGGGTAGAATGCTTAGCTATAGTTAATATTCTTCGGTCTTAGTAAAGACAAAGTATCATCGTATGCATTTAATAGTGATCGGTAAACCTAAAGTATTATTTTAAATGGTGAAAATAAAAGTGTTCCAAGAAAGCGTTCGTGTTTCTCTGTACATACCTCACGCATACCCAGTGTATAAGATCTCATGCTGGAGCAGCCGTGGCAAAAGAAGAACCAACTGGGAGAAGACAAGCAGCAACCGTGAGGCAAAGGTAGTGCTTCATTGTTGGAGAACGTAGCGTGGCTGAGTCATATGGCGTCGTAAGCGTGGGGTCCAAACAACGGAGAAGGTAAACGACGGAGACATCAAGGAGACCCGAACAACGGAGAAGCTGAACGGCGGAGACATCAAGGAGATCGGGACAACGCGGAGGACAACAGAAGCAGCATTGAAGCAGCAGTTGCAAGCAGCAGATATAGAGGTACTGAGCGTAAATTTATTTACGTGTTCCAGTGGTAAATGCAGTTAAGGAACGGTAAAATGTTTGAGCAATTTGATGCAAACATGGAAATTCAGGACGGTCATAGTGGAACTGTGCAGGAGGGGAATAGTAGTGTAAATAAGGTAGTAGAAACAGTAGACGATAGAAATGTACAAAAACAGGTAGAACAGCCTGGGGGAAGTACGGAAACTAATGAGATGTTAAAGTTAATTATGCCAATGATACAGTAATCAAAGCTTGAGAGAAGATTTACAGGAAATATGATACAGGGTCAGAAAGAATTAACAGGAAAAACAGAACAGGGCCAGAAAGATTTAAGGGATGAGATGAAAGCTAACCGGGATGTAACAGAACAGGGTCAGAAAGAACTACGGGATGAGATGAAAGCTAACCGAGGTGTAACAGAAAACTTGAGAGAAGAATTAACAGGAAAAATAGAACAGGGTCAGAGAGAATTAAGGGATCAGATAAAAGCTAATAATCAAAGTTTAAGGGAGGAGTTAAGAACAACTTAACTGGAATTGGTAATAAACTTGAGAACCAGCAGAAAGTGTTAGAAAATTTCAAGAGGAGGCTAGAAATGAAATATAAAATGTGTGAATTGAGGTTATGGAAAATCAAGAACAGATTAGAGAAGAATTCAAAATTGTAAGACAAGAGATTAGTGAAAGAGTAGAAAAAGAAAGCAGAAAATTGAGGGAAGAATTAAGTCAAAAATTAGTTAGAGAAAGTGAAGCTACTAGCAAAGAACTAGAAATATACAGAAACAGGTTAGAACAGTCTGAAAGTGAAAGTAGGAGACTTGCTGTAGGAATAGATGATGTAAATGATAAACTTAAGGAAGGGTTAGAAAAAGTGTGCATATCAGACAATATTGGTAGCTCAGCATGTAATAATGTAAGCAGTGCAACGGTAAGGAACGATGCAGCGCAGAATGCGTCAGCTGACCTTCCAATGCTGAATTTAGGTCCAAGTACCTCAAATAACAGTGATAGTACAAATGAAAATATAAATGGCGGTCCACCTTTTCAATGGTCTAACCATGTTCTCAGTGAAATTTCACCACCGATTTTTGAAGAGAAGAATCAGATAATCCGAAAGCATTCATAAATATCATACAGGAATATTTTAATGTTAAGAGTATACCACAGGAATACAAGATGACTGTAGTACGAAAATGTTTTAAAGGTAATGCTTTCATTTGGCTAGAATTATCTGTAGGTCTAGATAACAATAGCGGGGCCTTTAAACAGCTATTTCTGAACAGATATTGGGGTGCAAGCAGGAAAGTGAATATAAGATTAGAGCTCAGCAATGGCAAGTACGATTCCCGTAACGACCAATCTATGGTGAATTATTTCATGGTAGTGGCTAGGAAATCTCAGATGCTAGATCCACCTATGGGAGAAAATGAATTAATAAATCTAGTAACCGCGCACTTTCCGGAAACAATACAAAATTATATAATTATTGCAAAACCGGTTACAATAGCAGCCATGATAGATTTGTTGATCGCTTTGGAGAGGAAGAGAAATCAAGATGGCGTCATTAAGGATAGGAATTTCTCGCAGAAAGAAAGAAGTCCTACAAAATTTTTCGGGCAGGGGGCATATCCAGGAAAATATAGAAATTTTGATGTGAGAGATAGATACCATGGGCCTGTACCGAAAAATAATTACAATGATAACAGGAGGAGAAATAACTTTGAAAATAATTATAGGGGAAGAGGGGAAATTATGTACACACTCACAGATGTAATTATGATAAAATGGAATGGTATCCTAGAAACAGACGCTATTCTGGAGATGATTGTAGCAATAACTATGACCATAGCTATAGACCAAGTTCACCAAGACAGGATGCAAGAAGTAGAAGTGCTGGGAATTCACCACTTCAAGAAGGTAGGATTGACGCAATAAACTCTACAAGACAAATAATGGGAAATAATTACCGTCATGAAACGAAAACAGGGCATTCGCATAACGATATTGGGACAGAAGCAATTAGTAAAGTGTCGGAAAACTCTAAACCCAATCAACTTCGCCTTCAGTGAGTATTGGGAACCATTCCTATAATTAGCGGTAAACGAAAAGTGGGAATAATGGAAGGCAACTAACGATAGAGAAACATCAGCAAGGGAGAGATAGGCCAGAAGAAAGCGAAGTCTTAACTGATCCACCAAAGATAAATATTGGCATTAATGGCAAACAATTACGTGCAATAAAAGACATTGGCGCCAACACTACAGTTTGTTCAGAAAACGTTTATGAAGAATTAATAAACGGTAGTTTATAATTAATGTATTTACCAGTACTTGGGACATATTGCTCAGTAGCAGTGGGCAAAAGAAAAGAAAGAGTAAGATTTCAGGCTATGATGAATATTGAAATCGGAAAGCAAATTATTGAGATGTTATTTTTAATAGTACCTAGGCTTGTAACAGACATAATAATAGGTTGTGATAGTCTATACGCATGGAATTCCATTATAGATTTTGAAAACAAAATTTTGAAGCTTGAAACAGAAGAAGACACAATAATTGTATCATTGTTGGACGACAGTAGTTCAGGAATAATTGCCCGGGATCAGGTAGAGGAAGAAATAAAAGGGGAAGCATTCTTTGTGGAAGTTATAAACATTGGAGCTATGAAATTAGCGGAAGTAAGATTAGAGCCAAAATGGAAGGTTATTGTGCCGAAGTCCTTACAGAACACGCTAATTATGGCATACCATAAATCATTAGTACATACGGGGAGTGACAGATTAATATTGGCAATAAGCGAGAATTTATACATTAAGAGACTGGCAAGGAAAGTAAGGCAGGTATGCTCAACATGTGAACTCTGCCAAAAAGCTAAACCATTTAATGTAAAATACAATACAGAACCGCAAGCCATTATCAGGGAAAGAAAGAATGCCTTAGTTACTGCAGATGCACACGGAGAAATGCCTCAAGGACAATATGGATGCAGATACATTTTTGTTTTGTACGATGTATTTTTCAAGTTTGTAAAAATATACCCAGTAAGAAATATCACAAGCAAAACTTGCATGGGCAAAATTGTTAATGATTATGTTCCAAAATATGGAAACATAGAATCGGTGTTGACTGTTAATGCTACTACACATCGCAGTAAGATCCTCAGGGAAACTTTAAGGAATCAGAATTTAAAACTCTATCATCGTTACTCTTATTTTCCATCTGGGAATCCCGCAGAACGCATATTGAAGGACATTGGAATCTATTTTCGTGTACTGACTCATAGTAATCACAAAAAATTGGGTGAGGTATTGTAATGGGATAGAAAAGATAATAAATAACACCATCAATACGACAACAGGATTTGCACCAATACAGCTAATGCAAGTAATTGAACCTGAACCTATTTTTAAAGGGATGCCCAAAACGATTGAAGGAAACCAACCACCATTATCCGAAGAACAATGGGCTAAAATTGTTGACAGGTTGATACAAAACCAGAAAAAAGGAAATATAAAGTAAAGAAGCAAAAGCATAAATGGGAACCGAAAATAGGAGACCTTGTGCTTGCCAGAGATCACAAATTATCTAGCGCATTAAAAGCAAGAAATCATAGGTTAGAGCTCTTATACAAAGGCCCGGTAATTATTACTGTTAAATTTGGGTAACATACTTTTGGGTTAGTAGATATAAAATCTAATACATCTGTTGGTAAATGGCACAAACTACTTTTGAGACCTTATAGAAAATCATTGAGTGTTCCTGATAAAATACAACCGGTGTGAAGTTTCTGAGAAACATTAACATGAATGTAGAAATGTCAATAGGTTATGAGAATTGTAAAATAAGTATAAGAGAAACAGTGAAGTGAAAGTGATCAGTGCACAATGTGAAAGTGAAGTGAGAAAGAGAATAATATTCTCAAAGAAACAAAAACAAAACAAAAACAGATACTCCAATCAGAATAACAGAAAACAAAATATAATAATTGTTTAAATTAGAATACTGTAAGTTATTGAGTGTAAATTTTGTATAATAATGTTTAATTTAAATGATGATGTTAGTGAATGTAAATTTTGTATAATAATGGTTAAGGTGAATCATGTGAAGGGTAAGTCATAGATATGACCAACATAATTGTAGAAGGAACATAATTGTAAGCAGTGTAAAGAAATTTATATGTTGAATTGTAAAAGAATCATGTAACCAATTCAAGATTTGCCGATCGATCACGAAATTACTGAGAGGAAATTGTTTCGGGCAAGACATACAGATTGTAATATTATTGTATAATATGAAATGTATATGGGGGGCATTTGAAGCCGAAATTATGAAGTCAATAATTATCATAATAATCTGAGAAGGATAGTGATATAAAATAAATAATAAAATATTTAATTTCAGTGTATGGATAAAAAGGAGAAGCATTGTGAAAATTGTTGACTGTAAAAGCGACAGAAAGACCAGACAGGCACAGTTTAGCTAATTAGGGACCAGCCCCAGGTATAAAAGGTAAAATAGCTGAAGCCAGTTTCTCTTAGAATTCATGGGTGCAGCTGCATTTAGCCTGGTGATGGTCACTCTAGAGGCTTCAGGACGCCCTGTTGTGACGAACGTTTGAGGGGAGAGTAGTAGAAGTTTAGGCGTTGGTTTTCCTTGTAGTAGCGTGGGTAGATCAGTCTGTCCGAGTGCTTGATGAGAGCGGGACGACATTCTCGTCGTGTGGAGAAGAATGATGGCGAACATGCCAGAGGGTAGAACGCTTAGCTGTAGTTAATATTCTTCGGTCTTGGTAAAAGACAAAGTATCATCGTATGCATTTATAGTGATCGGTAAACCTAAAGTATTATTTTAAATGGTGAAAATAAAAGTGTTCCAAGAAAGCGTTCGTGTTTCTCTGTACAAACACTCACGCATACCCAGTGTATAAGATCTCATGCTGGAGCAGCCGTGGCAAAAGAAGAACCAACTGGGAGAAGACAAGCAGCAACCGTGAGGCAAAGGTAGTGCTTCATTGTTGGAGGACGTAGCGTGGCTGCGTCAATATAATCAACACTACTGGCGTGCATACGAAGATACAACTTCAAGAATTGGACGGGGATTAGGGAACACTGTCTATAAGTAGATGGGAATAAACTTTCAGAGTACTTTTGTATTATAAGCTTGGATAAGATATTTCATAGCCTGGATATTTTTATGATTATATGCGCAGATAAAGCAATAGCTGAACTCCAAGCTCAGGGTATTTAACCTCTGACCTATGTATTTGGGTAGAGTAGGCACTGTTGGTACCAACTGTTGCCTAGGTTGGCACACGGAACGTGTGGCTCGTATATTACAACTCTGTAGTTTCATTAATCTTGATTCACACCCCTCCCCACCAGGAAGTTGGGGAAATAAATCCTTTCATTTAAAATGTAGAAATCCCTAAAACGTAATTAAACCCTAGAAGCGTGAATATAAAATGTGGCTCGTTAATAACGGATTTCGCAGGATAGCGTAATTAATGGATAACTGTTACTAAAACCATTAGATCCGAACGCGGTTCCACTAATTGGAGTCGCTTTTTAACAATACACACTGTTTAATGGAAGGCTGTGTTAATATTAGATTGCATTCTCAACGAAGACATTTATTAAGGAACGCAGCAGATAGACCGCATGTATGAATATTTAGAATAATCGTCAGCCTTAATGAACGTGATAGAGAACATGACTCCAAGCTATTTTTCTTTAACATTTTATGACTGGTAGCGGCGGCAGCAATGAAGAAAGTAACAGTCGAAAACTTGGGTTAACATGTGTGTGTGTTTGTGGTGTGTGTGTCTGTCTGTGTACACGTGCACGTATGCTTCCCTGTAAACACCATAACTCAAAAACGAAATGTCATAATAGAAATACCAAAACTTGGTATTTAAATTCAGCATTTTCCAAAGATGTATGCACAAACATACACACACACACACACACACACACACACACACAACCTTAACATGGAAAATGTTTCGAAATGAGATATTTACTTTGCAAATAAAATGGACATGGCGAATTTTCAGGTAATAGTGTTTGAAGTCCGCTTTATTGAGAAGGAAATTTGTATACTCTGTTATATTTGGTAAACAATAAGAAAGACAAAAACCTAATACACAAAAATCTGATGTGTTACATTCATATGACTTCCTGTGGGTACAGAAAATGATATGAGTATACAATTTGAACACACAAATATTCTTGTAACAGCTGTCAAAGCTGGTTAGGTAAACTGGCCTTGAAAGTCGGTGCGCTTTACACGACATCGCGATAAAGAACTTAATGTGGAGGTACAAAAATTATAAAAATTAAAAATAAAAAAATTCCGATACGATAAATTCACATGGCGTTCTTTACTCACTATTGCATTATTTTCTTTTACATAGCTTCTACAAACCATTGTTATAAACGCTTATCCATAACAATTGAGCTAAACCTTTGCAGAAGCCATTTGAATTTCGCATATGATTGCAGATACAGGAAACTGAACCGATAATTTTTAAAAGTGGTATATGCTGGCTTTAAAACTCCGTACCGTTTTCATGATATCGCGAGAAAAACATACCTACAGCATCCATTTCAGAGATATCCGTTGTTATTGATTTGAATATTTCAATACTTCTGTCATTTTATTTATAATTTCTCTACCATGTACCTAGCGAGTGGAGAAATTACTGCATTCCACCCAAGAACCCCATATCGGTATTTCACAGGAAATGCATGTTTTAAAATCCAATAAATCCAGAAAAAACATTTTAGAACAAGGTTCTGTACATCGTGTGGATGGAGAAGATTTTGTCACTTTTTATTTTCTAAAAAGTCTCTTAATGATTTTGATTAAAATACAAAATTATATTAAATATATTTATATGAAAAATAGAATGTGAAATCTGGATTTTCTAGAAATGGCTTATAACGTCTTCTTAATTCTGGAGAAATTGTGTATAATTGTTAAACCACAAGAGATATATCGAAAGCTACTACATAAAAATGTCTCTCTCTTAAAATAATTACTTTTTTTAAACTTTTTCTGGCATCAGAGATGACTTTCCATAATATTTCGAAAAATAAATGCCTGATGACAGTACTTAAAAATATATGGAGCATTGAAAAATTAGAAACAATAACAACAAATATGTCGGAACTGGCTAAGAAACAAAACGTTATTCCAAATAAATTGTTTATATCAAAAGGATATCCATTTTTGGAGTAGTAAAGTTGTGTAGATATTTTATGGTTTTCTATTTCTACAGCATTATGCAAACCCATTTCGAAATGAAGAGAACTTCACAGAATATTCGTAGAAAATTAAAGGTTAGCATTTCATTATTTATATACATACGTAAACTGTGGCATTTTAATCAAAGCTGTTAAAGCCGTTTTCAGAAATTCGAAAATAACGAAGAGCTTTCCATGAAACAGTTTTCTTGAAGGAGGGGGGTATTCTTGAAAATTTTCATTTCGCATCCTTGAAGAAGTTGAACAATTCCATTCAGTTATACCGCTCACAAATACACAGAAGCTTTTCCTTTTGGGATTCAAGAAACCTCAAAGCATCCATTTTAAGCAAAACTTCGATATTAAGTTTTTGGCTGGAATGCAATAGGTACTTCCCCTTATAGCCAAGGAAAAAGGAAATAATATGTTTGCATAAAAGTAACATAGGAGGTTCACTGCAAACAGAACTGCATTCTTGAAACGATATTCACTCAGACAGAAGCTATCTATTTCTAGAGATCCTGTATATAAATCTAGGGTTTCTAATAATTGCGAAAAAATTCAATGGTCGGTAGAATATACTGCCTCTTTATAATGAGACAGTACGTTCTGCATAGCTAAATATAAAATGTTAACCATAGGGAAAATAAATATTAATAACAGTAGGAATTGTATTATTAAATAAGACTGAGAAGAGAGTGTTACTGTGAAGGTGAATATGGTTGAAAAGGCAGTGCCAGCAGCAGGCAGGAAACGGTTTGGTCATAGTCAATTGAGAACAGAATACGGTTTGTTGGTGTACCTTTAGGTCGCCTGAAAAACAGGTGCATAGGAAGGGAAGGTCAGTGCTCTAATAGCTGCACGTATTCGAGTTCAGGGGGAAACTTGAGGTAAGCAACCAATAAGAAAGGAGGTAGAAATCATGTGATAACGAAATGGGGGAGGGTGGGAAAATTTCGAATTAAAGAAAGAGTTTAGAAAACACTTGTTCCTGGTATTTCCTTGGAGGTTGTTCTGAAAACAAATGTGAGTGTTGGCGGATAGGCACAATTGTATGACATGCTAGTCTCTATTTCCCAAGGTCGCGAATTCAAACTCGGCGGAGAGGGATGGATTTTTTTCGGGCGTAAAAATTCTTAGCATGGCTTCCTTCGAAAGGGATGTAAAGCCGGTGGTCCCGTGTTGTATAAGTTTGGCAAGTAAAAGAGCCTCAAGCCTGATAAAGAGGTCTCCGTGCAAAATTACCGGCTTTCACGCCCGATATAGAATGGGACGCTAAGGACCACAGCAGTTAAAGAGCGTCCATAAGTAAAACTCAATTTAATTGAATTTGACGATTGTATGAAGCACCGAAGTAAAAAAGTGTGTGTGTGACAATGTAATATCAGAAGTCAGATTTAAAAAAAAAAAGGTGACGGGAAATAAACGGGCAGGAAAATCAACCAGTTGTATTAACCACCAACCCTAGATTCAAGATGCATACGATTCCCTGAGCTAGCATCGCTCCGGGTTACATTCCTGCAAATTCCGTGCCGTCAAATTGGCGCACAGCACCTCCCAAGCCGTACCGCCAGGTAATGCAGTACCTTTTATACAGAATACTACCACTAACATAGAAGGCTTACCAGATTACATTCTGTGGTTTACGGAGAACGCATATGCATTTATTAATATATATGCTTCCAATACATGAGTTTGTTTACAAATGAATTTAGTTAATTTTTCTCTATTTATGTACCTAAAGAATTAATAAATTCAACATCAGTTTGTTGGAAAGATCAAGTATTATGTAAGTATATTTTCTTCCCGCACGCTTTTAATTAAGTGTAAGCGCAACAAGGTATAGTTTAACAGGATTTATAAATGGATGTTATTAGTTAAGGCATATTAGCTAATTCAAATTCATACTTGAATTACATTTTTGTTGCTTCTCCTGTAACATTTAAATTTTTAGCACAAGGGCATTTTTTTTACCAAGGATGAAACTATATTTCTATAAAGTGCAATGAAAGTATTATGACACTTTTGTGTATGTTCTATGCATTTATCCGGGATATTAGCTGTGATTAACTGAATCTTTTACTTTCTCTGGCATTTACCAACAGGTAATAGGAAGCAATGTATTCCACCATGTCAATATTTCACCGGAAATGCCAACATGCTCTGAATCCAAAAAAGCACATTTAGAAAAGGACCCGTGTGTGCATTTGTGTGGTATCTGTGAACAGCATAACTCAAAAACATATCAGTCTTGATGTTTAAGTGCCCTATCTTCCAAAGATACGACACGAGGATTTTTCAGAAAATACCTCTACCTTGAACTGCCCTTTATATGGAAAACGTTTCAAAGTATTTAATTTTCCAAAAATGGTTCTAATGCATTTCATTAAAACGCGATACATTTAAGATAATGGATAAAATACATATGTTAAATTGGCTGAGAATAGCCTGTAAAGTCTTCTTTATTCAGAAGGAATTTTGTATACCTGGTAAACTTTATATGAGATATCGCACTAGACAACAACACACAATTTATTTAAAATAACTTTTTTGTGACATCAGCCCTTTCAGGGCTATCCGTTATTAAAGGTTAGGGGTGTTCAATATTTTGTCAGACTGCTCAAGTCCTTTCAATATTCAGTTATTTTTCGAATTGCACGCAAAGAGCATGGAATTTTAAGCTTCTACATAGCGTCCAATTCTTAAACATTTGACTCTCACTATTCTATTTGTATGTAATGTAGCTTTCCGGAAAGTTTTATCTCGATTAAAATGCAGAAGACAGGAAAATAAACTTTCGTAAGAATAATTTGTATACCCAGTAATAAGCGCTAGGGGGTAGAGAAAGTCATGTGAATGAAATACATCAGATTTGTTTTAAAGTTATGTCCCTATTTAGTGGTTTCTCGCGATGTCATGCAACCAGTATGGAATTTTAAGGCCAGCATATAGCGCCCAATTTTGAACATCCATCTATCGATTCCGTTTCCTGGATGCCGCTTGTACGTATTGAGAAAAGTGTGGTGAAACTGTTTCTGCAAGGTTTAAGAAAAAAAATCTGATATGATACATTCACGCGGTTTTCTCCGCCCTCTATTTTTTTATTAATGGGTATACAAAGTATTTTTACTTATACTTTAGCTTATTTTTCTATCTACTACATTTTAATCCAAATAAACCTTTGCAAAAATAGCTACATTACGGATTTCGTAATAGATACAAAGAGGTAAAGAGAACAGGGATAATGAAATTTTTAAGAACCAAATGCTATATGCTGTCCTTAAAATGCCATACTCTTAATATGCAATCGCCATAAACAACTCATTTTTTAAGGATTTTTTAAGGACTTTGAGAATGTGCATTGTGTTTACGTTGTTTGCACCACGCTTTGGGTGCCAATTTGCAGTAAGTTGTTGCTTCACGTATGGAAAACCAATTTGAGAAGGTGGTTTATTTTAGGAGGAGTTGTATTTCGACTGTTGGGGAGCCGAACTTGAAGTAGTTGCAACCGCACGTATGGTACCCGGTAGCCTTCGCCCCAAGTTTAAAAATATTAACTTTGTATTTTTACTGTTTCTTTAAACATTATATATTCTGTTTGCCTCGGCTGCGTCAGTATTACTTTGTAGAGACATGAATATCTTAACAAGGCGTGGTGCGGCTGAAGAATGTAGGCTTACACAGATTATAGTTTTTACTTCACTCCATTTATTAATCCTTGACACGATTTAAATAACACTTCATTGATAAACAGAGCTGTGAGATTATTTATTAATTACTTGCACCTTTTAACACGTAAACTATTTTAGTCTCACACTGAATACGTATTAAACTTCTCGAGGACGCGTCTCGCGTCCGGTTAGGAACGCTGTCTGCTAGCAACTGAACTGATTTCTACCACCTAAATTTGTAAATTTCTATATTTCAAGTCTCTGATTGGCTATTCCTAATCCAATAGAATACTTTTAGAAATGAACAATTCGAACCATTAATAACGGATATGTCGGAAATGGCATATTCCGCTAAAAAAAACCTATTTTAAATAGATCGTGTGTTTTAAAGATATCTGCATTTTTGTCCAGTACGATTTCTCTATTTCCTAACGTTTACCAGGTATATAAGATTTTGCAAAATTTATTCCAAATGACGTGGCTTCACAGGCTATTCCCAGAAAATTCAAGATATACATTTTATTTGTAACATTAATATATTGTAGCGTTATTGCTTTAATAAGCCTGTAGGTATGCGTAAATGTAATGCTACTTGGCGAGAATGGGGGTAAGGGGCGTAACTTCCTCTATTTATGTACCTATGTCAACTCTTTGGACATCTGGATACCAACTCAGAAACTAGCGAATCCTGTAAATGCCTACGTCTACTTTTCACTTAGCCATAAAACTATAGCACTTAGCTCAATAACATAATCTCGCTTGGCAGGAGAGGGAAACTAGTGCGGACCTAAAGTTGCCTATAAAGAAAAAGTGAACATAACACTAGCATAAACTCCAAAACACACAACATTTGTTTTTCAACTTATATACACTATGTGTTCAAAAGTATCCCGACACCCCCACAAGCATACGTTTTTCATCTTAGGTTCATTGTGCTGCCACCTACTGCCTGGTACTCATTATCAGCGACCTCAGTGGTCATTAGACATCCTGAAACAGCAGAATGGGACTCTCCGTGGAACTCACGGACTTCGAACGTGGTCAGGTGATTGGGTTTCACTTGTGTCAGAAGTCTGTACGCGAGATTTCCACAATCCTAAACACCCCTAGGTCCACTGTTTCTGATATGATAGTGAAGTGGAAACGTGAAGGGACATGTACAGCACAAAAGCGTACAGGCCGACCTCGTCTGTTGACTGACAGAGACCGCCGACATTTGAGGAGGGTCGTAAAGAGTAAGATGAAGACATCTATCCAGACCATCACACAGGAATTCCAAACTGCATCAGGATCCACTCCAAGTACTATGACAGTTGGGCGTGAGGTGAGAAACCTTGGATTCCATGGTCGGGCGGCTAGTCATAAGCCACACATCACGTAAGAAAATGCAAAAAGGCGCCTCGCTTGGTGTAAGAAGCGTCAACATTACACGATTAAATAGTGGCAAAACATTGTGTAGAGTGACGAATCACGGTATACAATGTGGCGATCCGATGGTAGGGTGTAGGTATGGCGAATGCCCGGTGAACGTAATCTGCCGGCTTGTGTAGTGCCAACAGTGAAATTTGGAGGTGGTGGTGTTATGTTGTGGTCGTGTTTTTCCTGGAGGGAGCTTGCACCCCTTGTTATTTTGCGTGGCACGATCACAGCGCAGACCTACATTGATATTTTAAACACATTCTTGCTTCCCACGTTGAAGAGGAATTCGGGGAGGGCGATTGCATCTTTCAACACGATCGAGCACCTGTTCATAATGCACGGACTGTGGCGGAGTGGTTACACGACAATAACATCCCTGTAATGAACTGGCCTGCACAGAGTCCTGATTTGAACCCTATATAACACTTTTGGGATGTTTTGGAACGCCGACTTCGTGCCAGGTCTCACCGACCTACATCGATACTTCTCCTCAGTTCCGCACTCCGTGAAGAATGGACTGCCATTCCCCAAGAAACCTTGCAGCACCTGATTGAAAGTATGCTTGCGAGAGTGAACGCTGTCATCAAGCTAAGGGTGGGCCAACACCATATTGACTTCCAGCCAGGTGTTCGGATACTTTTGATCACGTAGTGCATTTCACACAGGGCTCCTCTGGTTGACGACGCGTCCGAGGGCGCGTCACCTTCTGCACCTACTCTCTTACTTTTTCACCGTTTTGTAGCGGGTTCACAACTCAGCTGCTAGACACGTCACTACTACTAAAAGTCTACTTGGGGCGAATTTCCCTGTATCGCAATAATGTCTTCAAACAATAGCTTCTAACAATTACTACAATGCTAAATAAACACAAGTGCTAGAACATGTTATTTTAATCAAAATCGTTAGAGCCATTTTTAGATAATCAAAAGAGTTCTAAGAATTTTTCATGTAAAAGGTAGTCTGGGGTGGGGAAGCTTTCTTGAAAATGTTCTTGTCGCATCTTTAGAAGGTATTGAACCTAAGTACAATGTCTGGTATTTATCCGACGTTTTGTTCTTTAGTCATACTGTTCACAAGCACACAGACACAAAGACAGACACACACACACGGATATTTTGTCTAAGAATACTTTATCTGGTTTCAGGAGGCCTCAAAGCATGTAGTTTTGAGGAAGTTTTGGGTGGAATACAACACTTTCCCTACTTACTATACACACGAATTAGAGAAAGTAATAAGCTTTCTCGAATAGTGTGTAGAAGTTATATGATAGTGTGCAGAGAAAGTCATAGGAATATATGTTGTAGCCTAAAGGTTCTCAGATAATCCAGAAAATATTTTTCCCTTCATGAAACCTCATTGAAAATTGCTGCATACAATACTAGTTGAAATGGTAGGTCACAAATAATGCAGCATCCGAAGAACCAATCCAAGCAGTGTCCTTAGCTGGTGGCTCGCATCATTCTTTCTAGATTTCACAGTTTGTAGATTAGTCATAGAAGCTTAATGAGCTTGGATTTTAAGAAAGAATGTTTGATATGAAAACTTACTTATAGAATAACAGTGAATGTGTTTGTTTGGACAGTTCTGGTCAGCGTATGTGCCGTGTGACGCCCAGTACCTGGACGCTGTGCAGCTCACGCTAGAACAAATAGACCTCATCAAGCGCTTAGCCGAGCTCAACCCCGAGCATCTCACCCTTGTCACTTCCGTCAAAGGTAATGTAACGTGTCACTGTACTTTATTTATTCATTTTATATGCCGACCGTAGCATATAAGATCAAATTGAAGACTTTGATTTTTGGAGATATTTGTCGTCAGTAGCTTGTTAATTGATTTCAGATTCAGTTCTACTCATTGGAGTAGACCGAAAATACATTCACACATTCAGGCTAGTAAGGATAGGAAGTAATCTCAATTAGAAAAATACTTACCTCCAGACGAAAATTGAACCCAAGAACTCTGTATTTAGAAGTTAGCACACTAACCATTAGACCTGACAACGGAAGTTTTGTCCGATCGAGCTCAGCTCTTGCTTGCCGTTGACATAGTGCCTCTTGGGTTGCCCCAGTGGCGTGCTTTATCTGTAGCGGAACACTAAGCAGGTCAAGTTATCTAACGTGAAAGTCTAATAACATTTTGCATTTATAACATCACAAAGCACATGCATAGAATTAAAGCATGTTCGTTATATAAAATCTAAAGCTCTCCTGGCGACAAACATACTCTAGAAGTTCTTGGGCTTCAAGATCTAGAACGTCTAGAGTATTTTGTTAATACTTGTCAGAATATTTATCACATCTACTTCTACGTTACAGTTACAGTAGAACATTTTTTCTCCGTTTACCTATTTGATTGCTACAATTATTTTGTACATATATGTATAGTAACTTAAACAGAAGGAATGAATCAGAAGCGATGGTGCCAGTTTAACTGATCAACAGTGTAACAGGAACATTATATTTCATAATACAAAACCTAAGATGGATAATACAAACAGAGCAATTTAAGATATAATTGGTGAGAAGTAATTTATAAGTAACTTATAACAATCATTGAATAGAACAAACTGAAACTTAGGAAACTTGAAATAAATGTTTTGTTTTTGTTGCTAAGTTTTCCTGGACCAGCGTGTGAATATTTGGGATGATATTTTGTACTGTCTTGGTTCTGAGAAGTGATTTCACATATTCATCAAACAGGCTACCTTGCTGTAATTTTTTTCTTAATTTTAAGCCGGAGAAGAGCTGCTCACACGTCGTGTAGGTGGTACCGAACATTCAAAAAGGTTTTAACACATTTTAGGCAAGGAAATCGTAAACCAAGCTCACCTTGTTATTAAACTGGTCTTTCAGTTCTCTGTCACATTGTAAATCAGTAACTTCTAAACTGTAAGTTTGCAGCAACTAAATCAACATTTATTGAGAATGCGCTAAGATAAATCAAATTGTGTTTCTAGACTTTTCAAGTCCTGGAATTGTATTTCAAATTGTAACTGTAATGAAATAACAATTTCTGCATACTCTTTAAAGTCATTCTGTAAACATCAACCTCAAGAAGTCAACCAAGCTTTGGAAAGTGGTAAGTATTTTTACTGGAAGTTGACGTTCTCACAATTGTTGATTCATTTTGATGGCCCTTGTTTTATCCTGCATTTGCAGAGCTACGTTAAGTGGATTAAAATGCGAAGTCAGATCGTCAAGAAACGCAAGATCACATGTCCACTTTGAATCCTTGATATCCCACTGCACTGGTGGCCTATCGCTGCTCGGCGGATGGACTCTGCCTACTGCCCTGTGCTCAAAAGTAGTGTACCTGCTGGTGTCTGCACTAGACCGTGCAGCCGTGACTTTTATTGGATATGGTGCCGCCTGTTGTCAAGTCAAGATCCCGGTTTTATTCAATTTGGAAACAATTGGGTTATTGCTAAGAAAATTTAATTAATTGATTATTAAAAGTAGAAAAAACAACCGCTATTCAAAGCTCCCTTATTTAAATGTGCTAATAAAAAGAAAATGACAATTTATCATTTAATAATGCTAAAACTGGGGCTGTCCCTTGTAGAAATTAAGCTTTCGGAAACATACCGTTCTCATGGTAATCACAAATGCAGTATAAAGCATTTTGAAATATAAGAGTATCGAACATTAACTGTTTAGCAGCAAGGGTGAAATTTATAAATCAAACAACATTCTGTAAATATCGAGGGTCGTCCGAAAAATTATAATTATAAATATTTATCGTGTAACAGTGTGAGAAATAAAAGACATATGCAGAATGACTTTCCACCCTTATAAACTTTCTTTTTCTCGATATTCAATTGTTATTTCTTTTAACAAACACTTGGTTGTTACGTGATCAACATGAGGGTACCACAGTTATTATCTAAGCGGGACCTAATCCAAATTTCCCTGTGATCAGATCACCCTTTCTTAAGTGAAAAGATAACAACAAGTTGCTCACATACACGCATATAAAAACTAGCGATACTCGTAGTTATGATTGCGTTAGCTGCCCCTTCTGTCGAGTTTCTGTCTCCCTCACTGTTTTACTCTCTCCAGCTCTCCTTCGCTTTCAGTCTCTGTATACACCTTCATCCTTGTCTCTCCCTCTCCTTCTGCTTTCTATTCCATTTTCTCCCTATTTCGTTTTTACTCTCTCTTCAACTCTCTCATACTCTTGTCACCTATCGCCCTTGACCTTTCTCTCACTCTTGACAAGCCACATACCATGTGGTAATAAAACCACCTTATTTGGCTTATTCATAAACATTAACGTACAAAGCGCACCTCTATTGTGAAGAAAGCGTGTCTGCCTCATATTCAAGCGGTCTCAAGCTCTAATCTCGGTTAGGGTCAGTTACCTGGATAAGGTTTATTTCGGGGTTTTCTCTACCCTGAGAAAACTAATTTCGGGTAACTATAAGCTCAGGAGACCCAGGGCCCATTTGAACATCACTTCAAACATTTCATTCATCGTCCGATATGACCTAATCGGTTAAAGGACGTTAAACTATATAAAAAATGAAATAAAATATAAGCGAATATAAAGGAGTTAAGTTTAGTATTTCACTGAACTGACCTTTTGCGTTTTTTCTTTTTTTTAGCCAGTTCACATACACACACACCACACATACTACCACACAAACACGCATTTTTAAACTTTCTTTTTAATTCAGGGAGACTGAAAATGTGGACTTCGTGTGAAATCTCGATAAGGAATTTTTTGGTGGACTGCAACACTTGCTCTACGTACCATAAGTAAGCAGTAAAGAAAGTAAACATTAAAGTGCTTGAGAACCCAAAGCAATAATAAGAATATCTCTGCAACTGTTAATGCCACGAACAATTTTATTCGACATACCTTGTGTGTTTTAACGACGTCTACATTGTTGGTGAAGTAAATATATGCTTATCGCTTATAATACATTTTTTCAGATTGAAGAGGACTTCACAGACTATTTGCAGAAATTCAGGATATACATTTCATTTGTCCTGAAACCATCTTAAACATATAATGTTTTAATCAAAATCCATAGAGCTATTTTTGATAAAATTGAAAATATCAAACATATTTCCATATAAACGTTAGTTTGAGATGAAGGATTTTCCTTGAAATATTGTGTCGCATCCTGGAAAGTACTTAATGGATATATTATAGTATGTTAGTTTCTGTTATTCACCCAAAATCGAAAATTGCCCGAACGATTGTAGTTACACCTTAATGTGTGTGTACATTGGATTCAGATTACTCATTATACAGGCTAATATTAATTGTTTATACAAAGCCTATAATTATAATAATCATGCTTTAGGTTACAGTTTTTATAATTTATTACCACTCAACAATGCGATCTTCGCAGATCGTTACTCATAGCTCTTTGACACAGCGCATTTATGTACATATTCCACGGTATCATATAAGGTGCATGTGACAGACCAGGAGATGGGCAGTGATATCATTGCCAGCGTGTAGCCGCCATATGGTAGGAACAGGTTGATAAGGAATTGTTTATTACAGACCTTCATGAGAAGCAGTTACGCATTAATTCTCTTCAGCGTCTTGTGGAAGTAATGTTGTAACTGATATGAGGTGCGGATTACTGAAACTAACTCTAGACATATAAAATTATTTAACACCAAGTATTCCCAATAATTCATTGAACCGTTTAGCGCTCATTCCATCTCAAAGCTTGATTTCATCGTTTTGTGTACCATCATAAATGGTTTGAAGACTCCTTTTGTCTTTCTTTGTACGTTCAGAGGTTCAACACTGAACCCTCTTTTCCAGTTTTCTTTTCTTCTCATCTTTCCATAAGCGTATTCAATAGTGACTATTTTAGCTGCTAACGCTGCCATGCACAAGTGCAAAAGATACTTTATTATAAAATGGGCTCTTTTGAAGTAAGGTACGACTCCACATGACTTCAAATATGTGCCATGGTAATCGTATAGGACATATCACGTAGGGGCAGAGCACTTAAAGTAGATTTTGCTTCTAACGTGAGGGAGGGATGAATGACGGGAAAGACCTGAAGGGAGAACAGGTGACAACGGGCGCAGGCATGGACGGGGTCCCTAACTATTCCAGATAGAATGTATTAGAAGCTCGCTCACGAGCCCCTAACCCCGGTGTGGACCACTTCGGAGGCGTGTCCCGAGTGAGTAGTGCCGACGTCAAGGGAGAAACCTCTACAAACCGCACATTCACCGCCCAGCCACAACCCGCCTAACGCCGTCTCCTGATACTACAACCCTGAAACAGATGACAATGAACGAAATGATGGGTACAGGAAATGAGGGACAGGAAATTCGTGATAGAAGAGGAACTACTCCAGAATTTGCTGTCGACCCGGGGAAACCACGAAAAACCCATAGGTGACAGGGGCGGCCGCCGGGGTCTCCAGATGTGAGCCGCACATGGCGTCACTTCGCGTCATTGCATGTGTCATGTTGTACTTAATTAGAAAAGGAGCCATTGAAGAAAACAAATGCTGAGTATCTTGATAACATTAGGGTTGCTTGAAAAACGCAGATAGCTCAGCCTAAGCGGTTTTTGTTGTAACTAATCATAGTGTCAACATGAAGACAACCGATTAAGGAAGCTTAGCTTCCAGGTATCTATAAGCGCCCTGGAGACAGACCTTACTGTTGACAGTAATGGCTAGAAAAGTAATAATTCATTTACAAAATAGCAGAAGCTAACTTTCAGTTGTAATGAATTTTTGTAGAGTTGTTACGTGATGTTCGTCTGTAAAACAATCATCTTCTATAAAAGGGCATCCGAAAGTTATTACACTATGTCGTAATTGGTAGACTTTATAAAGTGTGGGTGTTGTAATAATATTAAACATTATTTATGCGTTTCTATGCCACACACAAGATAGGTGAGTTCACTTTCTACTCCCACTATCGTCTATATATACAGGGTGGACCATTTAAGTTTAGAGTGCACAATGTCTCCAAAACTGAGCGTTGTAGAAACAAATGTCTTGAATAAAAGTTGCTTGATATTATGGGGGGAAAGAATGCCATTTAGTGGTGTTATATTGGGAGTATGTTGTGATGGTCATTTTAGGGTCCATTTAATTTTTTAAATAGCAGCCTACATTTTCTATGTTGTTTTCTCACCCATAAAAAACTAAACAACATTTGTATAATCACTTTGCAATTGTTCTTACACCAACATCAATAACAATGAACATTCTAAATGACTTTGTACGAAGAGAGCAATGAATTGTTGGGCCATTCATGGATGGTCATTTGAGGGTCGTTACGTTTCGTAATTGGGAACCAACATCACAAAACAAACAACGTTTTATAAACCATTTTATAATTAGGAAACATGCAAAATGTGGGTTCCCATTTAAAAAAAAATTCAATTGACCCTAAAATGACCATAACGCCCTCCAAACAAAACACGACTAATGGCATCCACTTTACCGCATAAATCAAGCAACTTTTATTAAAGACATTTCTTTCTACGACGCTTAGTGTTGAATATATTGTACAGTCTTAACCTAAAAGGTCACCCTGTATATATGAATCGGCGTAGATCACCCCGACTGCAGACGACCTGAGTTGAAGTTGTTAATTTTGTTGTTTGTTAATTTTGCCCCACGCTTTGTGAGCCTATTTGAAGTTGATTTGTTGCTTCAAGTATGGAAAGCCAATTTAAAGTAGGAATTGTATTGTAGTTCAACTGTTGGGGAGCCGAACTTGAAGTAGTTCCAACCGCACGTATGGTAAAAAAGTTTCCGGTAGTTCGCCCCAAATGTAATTTCCAGTTGTCTTTGCCCCAAAAATGATTAAAAAATATTAACTTTGTAATTTTTTACTGTTTCTTTAAATATTATATATTTATGTTTGCCTCGGCTGCGTCAGTATTATTGTTAGAGACATGGATTTCTTTGCAGGGAGTAGTGCGGCTAAGAATGTAGGCTTACACAGATTATAATTTTTACTTCACTACATTTATAAATCCTTGACACAATTTAAATAACACTTCACCGATATAGAGAGCTGTGAGATTCTTTTAGTAATTACTTCCACTTTTTAACACGTAAACTATTTTCATCTCACACGAATATGTATTAAATTTCTCGAGGACGCATCTCACGTCCAGTTAGGAACACTGTCTACAACCAACACGACCAGTTATGAGTGCTGTCTGCAAGCAACTGAATTGATTTCTACCGCCTAAATTTGTAAATTTCTGCATTTCAAGTCTCTGATTGGCTAATCCTACTCCAATAGAATACCTTCATTTAACTAAAGGTTTTTCTGGTTGTTGATTGGCTATTTATTAAAATGTCTCAGAATTTACATTATTGTTGCTCCAGTAATGACTACTAGCATTTAAACTTTCAAATTCATTATTGCCTCAAGGTTACCTCATTGTTTCCTTATTGTTAGCAACTTTTAACCTATTATTCTCACAGCTCCTACATTATTAAATTACGTAATACATTCCCATAACATTATTAAACATGTATACAATAATATATACATTTACAATGACTGTAATATACACTTTTTATATATAGTTACATATACATATTACTTTAAGGCGGGCTGTTATTGAATTATATATTATATAATTAGACTGAACTCATTTAAGTGTTAAAAATACTGCCTCAGAGTTTAGTGATAATGTGACTGTAAGGTGGGATGAAGTACAAAATTATGATTTCTACTGCAAGGCAGAAATCAAAGCCAGAATCCGGAGACATTAAAGCAGTTTTCGCTGCTAGCAGTTGAAATGAGAAACTTCAATCCGCCGGTTACAATTGTCCTGTTCTATAATTTGTCCTAAAACTACTTCCTTATAGTTTAATGGGGAAATTCCGCGCTATGTTTCAAAAGCTTAAGTTTACATATGGCATTTAAGGTTTTTCTTTAGGCATTTTATGACACATCAGTTTTGTAATCGAAACTACAAGTAGATTTGAAGAGGAAATGTTTGATACTACCCTTATGAGAAACATTCCAGGTAATGCAGCTTCCATTAGTTATACGACATAGTTTTAAGTAGGGGCTTTAACTAAGTTTGAAAACTACGTTTATTGAATGAACGCACTCATATGTGTAGTTAGATTGAGCTCTTAAGCAAGAGGAATAGAAATATACTACAGAGTGAACTTGTGTGTTACATTTCTTGTTCCTTCCAAACAGACATATTAAAGCGTTTGTATCATTGTTCACCACGTATAAAAATCGTAATGTAATATTGTAACGTTGTAATTTGTTACATATTATAATTTTATAATGTGCTGTTTTTTAAATCAACCACTTGTGAAAGAAAGTAAAATTACACTGTAGTAATATAGTAGCAACTACCATTTGTTTAAGATTACAATTAAATTAAGTGCTGGGCTCATTTAGCTTTAAGTATTGCAAAAAGAAAACATACCACCAGAGGTAGTGAAACCACTGCAACTTTGCCTTAGTAAAGGAAAGGAATTGAACATGAGGCTTCATGAAACATGACCCTCAAAAGATTAAACATTAAATATCTTGCAGCAATATGAATACAGTATTATTTTCTTTAACTGTAACGATTTCAGATAAACTTTACAACCCGCATGTTTGGCTGACTATACTCGGTATAAATATTTTAAGTCTTTGTTCCTCTTGCACAATCTAAACACGTGAATTTAAATTTACATTGTTCTTTAGTATAACTGAAACTCGCTCTATTCCGGTATATCCTGAACTGCGCCACAAGTACTGCAGAGTTAAAGTTTACTTACTGAAAAAAGAAGTAAGGTGTACAATTTTGACTAGACCGAAATGACGTGTGGGCGGAGCCGCTTCCCTCAAGACCGAGTTAAGAGTTCCTTCCTCAAGGCTCGCCGAAAAAACAAAAAAAATTTCTCTTCCCGTGCTCACTAGTCGCCTGGTGTCGACCTGGCAGTAATATCACGTGAGCTGACGTCACTCCTCAGCCTAGAGTGCTGTATTGTACAAGCAGATCTATCCGCCATTTTGATTCCCATAGTCAAGGCGCCAGTTTAAATAGGGGAGATTCTCGTCCAGGAAAATATCTGTGTGTGCAGCGAGACATACACTTTTATTTCACTTATACAAAGTATCTTTCATATACAAAAGAATTATAAGGCTTACTTTTTTTAATGTTGTACAAAACAGAAACTGTAAAGTTAAAAAGATAACACTGAAACCATGGCGCCGATGCGACGTCCTTGTTTTGGTTAATTTGACGTAAGTCGAAAACTACAGGAAATATTTCAAATCCGATTACAGCATCTGAAATCTAGTTAAAATCTACACATTTCTTATAGTGCATATCTAGATCTATCTATCATAGATTAGGAGTAACAGCTGTGTTAATCTGACATTAATTGATGCCCACGTCAATTTTTAGGGTTACAATAAAAGCAAAAAGGAGATTACTTCGGATTCTCTAACGTCTTTAATTATTGATAATTTTAATAATAATAATAATAATAATAATTTAATAATACTTCTGCATGTGCTGCATCAAATCCGTATCTAAGTATTTTTGTATCAAATAAGGATTCCTAACAACCAAATTTTCAAATTATTCTTGAAAGCGCTGTTAATATTTAACATTCTTATACTATCATATAATTTATGATAAAATTTAATTATCACATATACACGGCTATCCATATTTCTTTGTGATCTAAATTTTGGAGCAGCAAGTTTATTACAGTTTCTAGTTTCATAAGAGTGTGTATTTGCAAAAAAAATCTGATATGTTACATACACATGACTTTTTCTATCACTTATTACTGAGTATACAAATTATTCTTCCGCAAGTTTATTTTAATTAAGGTAAACCTATTCTGAAATAGCTACATTATACATTTCGTTAAAGATACAAAGGGAATTGCAATAGTCAAAGGTTTGAGAACTGGACGCTATACACTGGCCTTAAAATTCCACATTCTTTCCATGACATCGCTAGAAATAAGTGAAAATGGGCAGGACTTATAGGAATGGCTAAGCATTGAACAATTACAATAACTCGGAATAGCTGATGCTGTAATAAATTGTGTGTTTTAAAGAGATCTGTGTAGTGCGGTTTTGTCTATCACTTAACATTTGCCAGTTACACAAGATTATACAAAATTCCTTCGTAGTGAAGACTACTTCACAGGCCATTCCCAAAATTTTCCAGATATATAATTTATTTGCCATTAAAATATGGCATTTTAATCAAAATCGTTACAACCATGTTTTATAAAATAATTTTTTTTTAAAAGTATTGCACGTGAAGGGAAGTTTTGGGTGGGGCATTTTCTTGAAAATCTTCTTGCCGCATCTTTGGAAGGTGCTGGACCTAAATATAAAGTGTGAAATCTCTACATCAAAATTTTGGGTGGAATACAACACTTGCCCTATTTATCTACTATACGTGGTACAGAAAGTAATAACATGAAAGATATAGATACTAACACAAAGATGGGTGCGTGAGTAGCACCAATTGTAAAAAATTGGTTCAGTATTGATTTGAATCATAATCCTTTAATAAAACTATAGGTTTTTCTGCATATAAAAAACTTCTGGGACCGACACCCCATAATAAAATAATGCAGACATTGGAGAAAATATCTATAGAAGAGTTTAATCAAACATCCAGTGATGAATAATTTTTAAATCATCTTAATAGAAACTTGTAATGGCATAACCCCTGCTGTTTTGACTTACTACGTGTTAAAGATCACCCCAAGATTTTCCTAATGACTCGTAAAATAGACACGAAAAAAATCAAAATAAATTAAATGTTTCTGATACACACAGATATACATATAGGACATGAAGTATAGGTCTCTTGTATATATTTAAGACATTTCACTTATAAGAAAAATAAATTTGTATCAATTAAATATGGATATTAATAATTAATGAACTAGGAACAGCATTTGTTTGCAAATATACACATAATCACTTTTAAGATTTGTTTATTCTTTAATTATGTCTTGAGGAATCAGAATTATAGTACATCAATTCCATAATCTTAAGCTATCGATGTGCATACTGGCAAAAACAAACCTGTAATGCTTAAATAATAAGTTGTAATAATATTAAGAGTGAATAGTATCCTACCTTAAGTGTTTACTTCCAAAATGCAGAAGCCCCAAGTTCACACATATACCTGCAAAACAGGTTTTATGCACTCTCTTCGCTTTAACTATGAACCCTCTAATTAATTATCCTTCTGACATACCTTTACCTATGTTTGGCATTAAATGTAAATGTAAAAGAAGAACATTAAATAATGGAATGAAATCAATATTTGGAAAATTAATGCAGTGGTTATATGGCAAAAGGGGATATGTTTTGCCTTCTGTCAATGCTTTTTGTACCTTACAAGCTATACTTGCCTGCAGACAGCAGCAATGGTGCACATGCTTACAGCAATAATTATTATATATACAATAAAATACAAATTTTTTGAACATAAACAATCACATATTATAAATGTGTAAATTGATACTTATATTGAAAATGTTGGTATGGCATTAGGCTTGAGTTTCCTTTTTCCATCAGCACGGTTTTGCTCAAATTGGTTTTCTTGGAAATGCACCTGTGAAAATATTTGTTTAAATAAAATTTTTATGCTAGACTTAACATTAATAATAATGTCTATAAAAGTTTAACGGTAAATTACAAAGTAAATGCTAGGCGATTTCATATTAGAAAGTAAAAGTAAAATAAAAATAAAACTGTTGAGATTCGATCTCTCAACTTATCATTCCTTAGACGAACTATTTACCAACTGAGCTAATCTATCGATTGCGTAATTGGCTCTTCAACATCTACTTAAGCAACTCCGCCGTCATTGGCTTTGACTTTTAAATGCAAATGATAATTAGTTAGGTCGTAATAATGGCTTCTGAATGAGAGCAATAGAAACTTTTTTCTTTCTCCAAAACATTAATTATTCATTTGTGCTTCCATTACAAAGGTAATTATTTGACGTAGTTGTCCAATCCTTGCGCCTGTAGTTTACAAGCAATTTATTTCTTCTTTCGTTAGCAGCAGAAAAACGATAGAACTTATATAACCCATGCCTACTGTTATTTGTGCAATTTGGAGCCGCACAACCAACCATTGCTTAAATTAAGGTGCTAAAAATTAAAGAATATCCACAGGAGAGATCTTCTACACAGTAAGAACAATAGAGCTTGGGATTCGCAATGGCGGACTGGTCTGCTCGTATGATAGTGCTTTACCTCAACCCACAGCGCCACCAATGTATCTCCATAGCACGCAATCTGTAGACCGGAAGTGGGTCGTTGCTCTGGCCGGTAAAGCAGGTAATGTGTGACTAGTTGTATCGTCCTTCGGCCAGGCGAAAACTTAACAGTGCCTTGGTCGACAATGCAGATGCTATACGTAGGCGTTCCATACATCGGCCAGGCAGGAGGACTGTTACAGAGGGTTGGGGGGGGCTACCCACGGCTCAAAATACAAAGTTTCACAAAACTTTTGAGATATTGGTGTATCCTTATGTTTTAGCACCAGCTGAATTCATTGTCGAGGTCGAAATTTAGCTAAACTTAACATCTGCTGAGATAAAAGGTGGATGAAGTGACGGAGTTTTCACAAAGCATAACATAAACTGGGAACGTATTTTTGCAAAAGTGAACACTTACCAATAATTGAGACTCAAACTTGATACTCCTTACTTACATTTGTGTTTTTTACAGCTCAGAATGGCGAGTTTGTTGTTTCAAGTTGGTAACAACTGTATGTTAGTCTCTTTTCACAATAATGCAGAAAAGCATCAGAAGCTGAATAAAATTGTTGTGGTTGTACATCAGTTTCTGGCTGTGCATCACATGTTGAACTCTTGCTGTGTGTGAAGTAAAATGTCTATTACATTTCTCCTGTGCAAGAAGTTGAAAGAGATGCAGGAAAACGTCTGTTGGGAGGAAACGATTGAAGTAATTATGATGATTCAGGTACAGAAACTAATATAGCTTGTTCTAGCGGATTAAATGTGCATGCTGAAGGTGGAAAGAAACGTAGCTCTGCAGCTGATTTGTACCTCCGTGGTTTACTTAATTTCAGACAGAAATTTTATCAAAATATACTAAGATGAAACAGCATACACTTTGGTCTAAATATATGACAGCAGCACAACCTAAAAGAAAGACATTAGAGCATGGTGAAGTAAATAATAAAGGATGAGTGTGTGTAGTATATCAGGTGAAAAGCAAAATGGCGACGTTCCTATAGTAGTATGTGTAGTCACATTTGCTAGCGTGCCAAAAGGCAGGTTATTGTATTAGCTAAAACACATTTTGAGGCCGGAGAGATTCCTATAGAAAATGGTGGAGGTAGAAGACTAAAGGAAAAGATGAAGAGCAAATCCAACTTATTAAGAGGAATATATTAAAATGCAAATGTCGAGAAGTCCATTATTCTAATAGGGAACCTTTTCGCTCTCACCTGCCACCTGAGCTATATTAAGTTGATATGGAGAAGATATTGTGACGAAAGTGTTCGCATTGGTAATTTATCACGCACCCTCATAAAATACAAATCCGTTTTCTACAGTGGAAAATAAAATGAAAGTGGAACCATTATTAATTTTCTTGTTTCCAATCGAGATCACAGTTTTTTTTCTCAATATGAACTCTCAAAAGGAATTATGCTGTTATCCCTAAGGTAGTTTAATCTTCCCATAATTAATTATTGATCATATTACTATATCATAATCCTCGCTCAGACATATGTTTGGCATGTAGTGAGTTCTTATTAAAAGTTCTGAAAATAAAATCTACGACTAATTTAGAAGAAAGGAAGAAATGTTAGTCTAAATGCGGGCTCCATATGCTAAAGTCAAGAGTGTTCTTTCAAATAATGAAGGAAACAAAAGAATATGATCTAAACCTCGGCTGCCAACAAAATAAACCAGCCCCCAAATTACCCACAGGGGAAATTTTCTCTTAGTAGACAAGTATGGCTGTACAACTTATCGATATTGCAGGTGAAAAATGACAAGACTACAAATACTTCACACCACACTTGTGTCTCCGAGGGTCGAAAACGAAATCACATTTGCACTTAATCACTACATAACTGAGCTGGAAAATAATTTGAAGAACGTAAACAAAAGAAGTCCTGTTCTACAGCTCTTCTCTGATTCATGTGCCTCACAGAATAAAAATTCTAGTCAGGTCAATCCTCAGAAAATATACATACGTCTACTGTTTTCAAGAAGATCATACATCATTTTCCGATATGCGGTTCGCAATTATCTTCTTCCAGGCCGCAGATTCGGAAACATTGAGAAAGAGTGCCGAAGAGTAGATACGATCACTTGGCTTCCAGAATACCATGCGATATTTTGGAAACATGGTAGGTGCCTTATTCTTGGTAAACACTAGCAAATATTTGATTTTAAATCTAAATCTCAGGCAATTTTGAAGAAGAAACTACCATTTAATATGACCGACGTCCGTCTGCTATAATATAAGAAGGGACAGGTACTCGTGAAAACAACACACACGGAGTTGAAGTCCTTAAGCCGAGAATAAGTAATGCAAAGACTCTGACACAGCTATGAAGCTTCCATTCATAAATCACCTTAGCCAAAAGAAAAGTGTGCTCACATAAAAACGTCATTGAAGTACTTCAGTGTGTCTTAGAAAAAGCTTCAACATTTTATGAAGACGTGTGCCGAGATTGTCAAAAGAAGGGTGAATATAACGATGCGACCGTGAATATTGGCAAAGAAGCTCCATTTTAGATGATGATATTGTGTTTATCAGTGAAGTGCCTTGTTCTTATTATTGCTTCATTATTGATGCTATTGTTCCACAGAATTATTCAATAATACAATAAAATACAGGCATATAAATGCGTAATATTTATTAGTCTACCTTTATCTTGAGAACATATTTATATGTCAAAGGGTAGTAAGTTTTGTCTTGAAGATCTTGGTTAAGAAGTTTAGGAAATGAAGATAAAAGTGTGTAGATGTTGCTTTTTGTGAAAATTGTTTATTTTCAGAATACATTTTGAGAGACTATTTAGTTATAAAATTGTAAAATGTCCACAAATTATTTAAAATATATCATTTTCTCTAAAGTGATATTTGTTGCCAAAATGCTGTATTTCATTTGTTAAATAATTTTAAAAATGTCTCTTCTAAAAATCCATATATTCGTAGACATAAAATATTGCTATACTTAAATGAAACTTAAAGCCATAAACTTCCAGCTCCGAAAAACAAATTCTGTGATTTTTATGACTCGGAATTCTTTCGAGAGCGCCGTTTTCGTGTTTTTTAGGGTCCACACGGGATGGTCGTGAGTTTTTTGCTGGTCAGAAGCTCAATAAGTGTCAGTGCTTCACCGTCAGTATCT
Source organism: Deroplatys truncata (assembly GCA_030765065.1). NCBI lineage: Eukaryota > Metazoa > Arthropoda > Insecta > Mantodea > Mantidae > Deroplatys > Deroplatys truncata. Next base: position 177,682,834 of record CM060977.1, on the reverse strand, counting down.
TGAGTAACGGGTCTCAAGTTCAGGGTGGTCTAAATATCAACTAGAATTTCATTCAAGCCCCCCGTCTACCTAGGAGCATCCTAGAACCTTCCTTAAACAGCGATGGAGTCAATTATTCTCTCCTACCAGCCTCTACATCAAGCCACCCGTGGTGCAATACATTTCCGAATATTATTATTTTATGCAAAATAATTGTGTAACTTGAGGTCTTGCAGTATTGGAGTTCAGTAACTTCTGTATTGGCTGCAAGAAATGTATTCGTATTGTTAGAATATACCTATGTGGTAGACCTCGGTGGTTTACAAACCTTTGCAAGGTCATCAGAAAACGATCAGTTGACATTTCAGTCGCTAATTCAAGGTGTATGACAGGAATTGCAGCGCAGGTTGAAACAAAATTTATGAGTTGTTGATATTGCGTCCAATTTTGAAGTATAGAGGGCCGGAGGAGTCGATTCCTATCGCCGAAAATGCCCTTGTAAAGTGGACTCGGTCTCGAGGTAGTGAAACCTCTTTTTAAAGTTTCGGCTGTGAGCTAGTTTACACGGTAAGCAGCGGTGAAGGCTTCCTTGACAATTTGATGTGCAAGAAGTATCCAGTAGTCACTACGAAGTATAATGCGGTTGGTAGACGATGGAGTATATGCAACTATTAATTAAATGAAATGATGGGATCTATCCAGTAGTATGGGATACATCTTGGACATAGGTAAATCAACAAAATTTATTCTATCTCCAATGCGTATAATTCTGTCCTGAAAGAAAAAAGATTGAAACTTGAAACTGCTAATCCTCTAGGTAAAGGGTTTCCTTTCTGCAACTCACTGAGTACCATGCTGAAGCACTGTTCTTGGACCTTGCAGATTTAGTAGTCTTTCGCAGTTTGAAGTTCTCTTGCTGCTAGTCCCCTGAAAACCTCCTAATCTGCTTCCAAGTCTCTATGAACCGAAATAGTCGTGTAGAGTAGCTTTCAATAAGAACTGAAACATATTATGTCCAGTAGATATATGAGTGTGGTAATCAGCATAATATGTTGCGGTGTTCCCTTCAGGTAGTGAAACAGATGGCCAAAGGCGCTCTTTCCTAGAGCCAGCTTGGTCCATTCCACCATAAGTGGTCCATAAGTCCTCTGTTTAGACGTCACAAGATAGTAGGTGTGTTGGATTCTGGAAAGTGTCTTCATTGGCTAGGCGTCGTGTATTTTAGTATTTCCGTACCCCTGTTGCATACAAAGGTCTTCCAATTATTGGGATCGTTACTTATCCAGCCGAGTGTAATTGTGGAATTGCTCCGCATAGTTGCCTTAGTGCTGTCAAAATTGGTCGATTTGCAGAAATATAGAAGAAGAGGAGAGCCAAGTAAATAAGGTAATGGCAAGATTGTCATCGTCTACGCTAGCTGTAAAATAATCCAAGAACATTGAGTGGTTGAGAGCTGGCACTGCGTTTGGATGCAAGTGAGGCCAAATGGAAGACGTGTAAAGCAATAGGGTATGATGTCGTTTTTGGCCTCAAGGTTGCTTCCCCCATACTTTTCAACTGCATACTAAAGAAATCGTGTCAGACTTCTGTCATCTTTATGCAACACCATCTGCAGAAATACTTGTGTGCCATAGCTGACAATGGCGTTGAAGGCATTCGAAAACGCAAAATGGTGCTAGTATTTATGGAAGCAGATTCGGCCACATTTCTAGCTTATCATTCAGTATTGGATACTCTTGATCATGGGAACCTATAATTTGTACCATTATTTATCTGCTTCCTCACTGCGCGACGTGGAAAATAGAGTAGGACATCGCTGTTGAAACAACAAGTAACAACTTCCATTTAATCTTTTAATTGGTTTTTCTGCCGTGAGAAGATTATTTGAAAGACTCACACCCTTCCTTTAAGAGAATGACATAACTCTGCTTCGTTTTCCGATCTGGTATGAAGTATGGAATTCCTGAAAAATGCCTTCATCTTTGGCAGTCATCGCTAGATCTTGTTCGTGTATACCAATAAATTCCAAGTTCCAGAACTGACCAATCATGTTATAGTTAATTGTTCTTTCACACAAGCAAAGGTAGAATCAGATGACTGAAAAATTCAATGCCATAGCCGGGATTTGAACCACGGATCTCCCGGTCTCCGTCCGGTTGCTCTAACCACTGAGCTACCATGGCAAAATGCCGGCACGCCATTAAATTCTCCAGCTGACTCGAATTTTTCCCGGTAAACCACAAGAAGATCTCAAATGTATTGAGATGTCATACCCCAATGGCGACTTACATTCTTTGCAAGTACTTAAGTCTCGGGCTTTTAGCTTCAACCACTATTAGGTCAATTAATTAAATTAATTGTTCTTTCACACAAGCCGTGTGTTGGATAGGGTTGGAAAGGTAGAATCAGATGACTGAACAATTCAATGCCATAGCCGGGATTTGAACCACGGATCTCCCGGTCTCCGTCCGGTTCCTCTAACCACTTAGCTACCATGGCAACATGCCTTTAGTGCTTGGATTCGTTTGTAACACTGAATAAAATTAAATTAAATTAAGTCTTATTTATGGACGCTCTTTAAGTGTTGCGGTCCTTAGCGTTCCATTCTATATTGGGCGTGAATTACCGGTAATTTTGCTCAGAGGCATCTTTATCAGACTTGAGATTCTTTTACGTGCCGTAAATCTACGACACGGGACCACCGGCTTTACTTCCCTTCCGAAGGAAACCATGCTAAGGATTTTTACGCCCAAAAAAAATTAAACGTTCTCCGCCGGGTTTGAACCCGCGTCCTCGGGAACTAGAGGCTAATATGGTAACCGCTACACCTCGGAGTACGACGTGGCACTGGAAGTGCATCGTGTTCAAGGTCTCTGGAGTGTCTCTGAGTGCAAGCATCAGATTCTTTATGTAACTGAGATGGGCTTGGATGATCCTAGTTTTGTCCCCATAACGTCATTTTAAGACCGCCTTCGTTTGTTAGTATGTTTCGACAGGCAGCAATATTCCAATCGCCAGATATATTTGCTCTCCAACAAGGCAACTACGAAGAAAGACGTGTGTGATTTGGGCACCGTTGGGGTTTTGTCCACTGACTACCCAAATTGTTCTAAAAATTTTGACCCGGACTTAGTAGCTCCATTGAATGTTTCTAACTTGATTGTTGTTACGTTGGACGAAGTCAGTGCGATATTAGCTGGTGCTTGTATCTGGGAGTATGTGTCACTTGAAATTGTACCCTTTCGAGATGCAATACTTTCATTCGCCTTGCGGATTCATCGTTTAGCGATATCGATGTAACCTTCACATATGCCCACATCTGCTTCGTACTCCTAATCATCGAGGAACTCGTGAATCTCATTATTTAAGGTACATAAATTCTGGAAACATCCCTGTAAGTGATCTAGGTATTATTCTACTTCATGTTAAGGCCGTTGTATCGTCAAATGCATTCACTTTAGCTCAAACGCATTACATTAGAACGTTGGGCGGAGAGTTTACGCTTTAGTTTGTCAAGCTAAGGTTGGACCATCTTGTAACTAGTTTCACAGTACTCTTGCATCTCGCTATTGTAAGTAGTTTCAAGGTTTCAAATAACTTTATTGTGGCATCAGCCATTTCTGAGAAATCCGTTATTAATTGTTCGAATCGTTGAATACTTAGTCATTCTTTTAAAGTTCCGTCCATTTTCAATGCTTCTCGCGATGTCATGTTAACCGTATAGAATTTTCAGGTCAGCGTGTTCAGTTCTAAAACATTTAACTATCGTGTTTCCTTTGTATCTGTAGCGAAATATGTAATGTAGCTATTTATATTATCCAGATTAAAATGAAGTAAATAGGAAAATAAACTTTCGTCTGAATAATTTTATAACCTCCAATAAACGATACAGGGTAGGTGAAGTCATATGAGAAAAACACACCAAATTTTGTTCAGACGCAAGCCGATTATTAGTAAATTCCAGGAGACAGAAACAGCGCCTGTCTACATTTGATCCATACTTTCTGTCGTAGTGATACTTATAATAATAATATTAAAACAATAAATCCTGTGGCTCTACAGCCCACGAATGGCCTGGACGTGTCAAACCGACTGCCCGCCTCACGCCCACTTACTCACGGCAGAGTTGGGCGATCCTCCAATCGATAAGAGGAGGTAATGCGGCTACTATCACGCATCCCTCATCCGGAAAGTTGGCTCACGAGACCAAATGGTAGTATTGCGTTCCCTAATATGATGATGCGTAGGCAGAAAGTCGTCAGAATGTATTAGCATTAAATTTTTAAAAATAAAAGCACTACTTCAAATAAATTAAATTAGAATTATGTAAAGTCCAGAAATGATCCTGAAAAGACTTTTCGCTTCAAACTAATTTTAGTTTTATGTCAGTTACAACTTTTTTTTGTATTCAATATCCATATTTAATCCGTTATGATTCTATGTTATGATTGACGGTAACGACTATTTTCAATATACATTCGACATCATATGTTGCGTCGCCAACTTACTTTCGTCTTCCTTCCTTCACCTTACTTTTTCTGACTATTTCATCCTTTTTAATGTAACAGCCATAATAAGGAGAATAGCCTTTTATCAATTTGAATTGTGCCCACTGCAAAAATCGCCCGATTTACGTAAGGCATTTTAGCACCTGAGCAGCTTACCGGCCAAACTACAGCCGTAGTGGGAATAACCACGTTCCATACGACGTTAGCAGCAGGCGACTGCAGCTCCAGAAAACGCATGCGAGAATGGAAAATTAGGAGCCCTTCCTCTATTAAAATGTTAACAATCAATTGCCGAGTGGCTTACATCGTTTCTTGCTGAGTTCCCACTCTAAACTCGAGTCACTCTCGACTCAAGTCGAGCCGCTAACATGCCACCACAGTATATATTTTTCAGTATAAGTTGAAAGGAGAAGTAAACAAAAGCTAAATGTATCACTCCGCCGAGCACATGGCGGCACCACGTGGAGGATCATGGAAACTAAGTATCCGTGAGAGGAAATTGCTTCAGACAGAATGCGAATACATATATTGCGCAGATTGGGAATTATTAGCCTTTAAACATTGTATGTTTATTCCTATATTTTGCCTTACATCGTAAACTTCTAACTGTAATACTAAGAGTAGGCAAATAAAGGTTGTACCTGAGCAGTTCGCATCTCTGATTAAAGGTACTGGATTAAACTGTTCTTAACTTCAGACTTTAGGAATCATTCATTTAATAACTAATATTAATATACCACTTTTGCTTTAAACTTTTGTGAGTCAAAAAGTTAAGAAAGTGATAGCACTATAGGTTAGAAAACCACAAACGCGACCCAAGCAAGCCGAGCAATAATTCTGCATCACTGACAAAGAAATCCAATTATTGTTAATTAATGGACAACCATATACATTGTCGATTAAAGGTGGTTACTTTTCACAGAATTTGTTAAACGCATTTAACATAATTGTCTTTTTCCATTTTCCGCGTTTTTGTTTTCCACAGTGATAGAGGATTCTCAGCTATGACAATCTCTGAGTCTAAAGTAATATTTTATCCAGAAGCCGGAAACTAACTGCAGCGCCTGCGCATAGTCTCTTAAACCTCTGCTATAACGGTTCATTTAGTTATACGTGAATCTCAACAAACGCATTTTATTTCATAAATTGAACTGTTACAGTAATGGGTTTTTTAAATTTCACTGCAAGAGAATAACCATAAAATGTTACGATTGAACCGAACTGTTTTATGTAGAGGAAGAGACAACATGCTAAGCAGGAAAAAGTGTAGTTTGCCCACCAGCAAATGAGGTGCTGTCTTGTCACGTGGTTTTGTTTACAACTCCTTTAAACTTAAAGTGAAACCACTTTAATACCTCGCACGCTCAGTGTATTACAGTGCATTCCAAGGAACGGTCGAGAGCTGTCAGCGGTCACTTCTTAATGTTTACCACACACGTTTACCCCCAAGATTATCCTTTACCTCAACGTTACTGCTCTCTTCTCCAGGAAAGGTCAATGTCTCAATTTACAGAAGAAAAAGAAGCAAAGAACAAAACCTAACATAAAAGATAAAATAATGAAGGGAGATCACCGAATCTAAATACAGAACCATTTGCTACAACACATTGTTATATCATTTAGGTGTATTTACACATTCTTCTTTCTCCCTCGAGGCCCTTGCACGCACTATGTGTTGCTGCGCATTCGAAGGAACATTCAAGTGTCACTTCTTTACGTTCACCATATAATAATGAACACGACTATTAACTTTAAATTTTCTTTTGAATAGCAAGATCCAATCTTTGGAACATATATAAGCCTAGGCAGAATATTCAATTCTCTTTCATTCAAAAGGCCAGTAAATATATTGGAATCTAACGATTTTGTTGTAAAGATGCGACGCTCACGTAATGAAACTACCCGCTCATTGGCTAACTTTTATCCTCGTCCTATATCACGGCCTTGTCTACGAAACCAGCAATCCCAAAGTTTGCGCATAGCACTAACTTTCCTGCATCTTTCATATACTGTGACATGCGGCTTGCATGGTATACCGCAAGAAGTTTGCATGTAGATTTCTGGAGAAACTAGAGCGCAAGTTCTCCATAAAACAAGTGCTGCATAAAATATCTCTTATATCACGTAGAAAGGTTGCCCTAATACTTGCAGTAAGCAGGAGTAAGTCTGTAATTACTTTTTTATTACAGTCTGAGGCACTGGGCGTTAAACTCTTGCACTCTGCTGCCACTTTGCACTGAGCGTTTTTTGTGTTGTACTGTATTGCCGTTACACTTGTAGTACTATCGTTTACCACACTCAGAGAGGAAATTTTCCGTGAAAAGGGGACAATTTCTTAGGAGCTAGCAAGTAGCTAATTTCACCAACACATGGAATAACAATTTATTTTAAAGTGATATATCGGTTTACAATGATTAGATCAGCTTGCTTTAACACTTGTTTAACAAATTAATATGCTCAAATATAATGTGATGTGTTCTTGCTTTCTACGCTTAAAGATGCCATGTGCATATAAAGAATGTATGACAAAGTAACGAATACCATAAAGTTATGTGAAATGCAATGTCAATACTTCTCCCGCACAAGAATTTGGAAAATCACCAAGAGTTAAAGATTGAATTTTGAAAAGCTTACCAAACAATGTTTTAAAGATAATTAAGAAAAGGCCGAAATAACCCTTGGTGAATTATGCCGAACCTCGCTGTCACGATGGTTAGTTGGACCACCTCGGTCCCTGGCGAAAAAAACGACTCCTATTCTCTGCCTGCCCAGGAGTTTGTGGCGCCGTCGGAAGAGATGATGGCGCTGGCATCAATGGCGTGTCGCAACCCAGCCAATGACAATCGTGCCTGAGTATTACGTGATCAGGGATGTCTTACGTCACTCCTGACAGTATGTTGTTCAAGGTTTTGAATGTTGCCTTTCTCTGGATACGAATGACGTCATCACCCTGGCATTGTGACATGCTGGTTGCATGAGCCGCGACCATGGGGGAGGCGAAAACGGCAAAAGACATGACAATTGAGTTGACTGGTTCTAAATTCTCAAATGATGGTGTAATTTATTATAAGATGTAAAACTTAACTTCAAGTTATTCATATTTATATACTTATAAATAGTGTTTTTATAGTACTGAAGCGTTTGTTAAGGAAATTCGAGATTGAAGTTAAATATTAGTGAATGAATGAATTAATTAATTACGGTTGTGATTAAGTAATAATAATAAATTACAAACAAAACCTTTATAAAGGTTTATAAAATGGTGTTTCACTCAGAATTTCTTGCTAGCTTTTAGAACCAGATTTTTATTTGTACTTCACCCTCACATAGGATAGAGGAATAAAGTGCTGAATTCAGTTATAGCTTTGATGTTGAAATTTAACAACGAATCGGTTCAAATAAATAGAAGAATGAAGTGTTATTTTTAAACAACCGTGTGCGTTATTTGTTTTATTCTTGAGAGAAAGTCAGTACACGTTATCATGATAAAGATAAGAATATTTCAAATATTTGTCATAATGTTCCAAATTCCAATATCTTTAAGTAAATTGCTTTTCATGAACAGAAGAATTCACTCCCTCTAATACCCAGAAAATGTTGAGAATATTTAGCTAGACGCTGCGAAATCCCGGATATCTGGCAGAAAGACATCTAGAATAACTGCGGTAATCTTGTAAGAGTACAATGTGGAAGCTGATCCACGATGAGAACTTTAGTGGTAGCAAATTCTTCTTTTTCTACCCTCAGACAACACAGTAATGCAATGTATATGAGAGGGCAGAGGACTTAAATAGTGAGAACTACTTTGCCAATGAAGTGCAGATACAAACACTGAAGTTAATTGCCATAGCTAGTTGTTTCGACAGTCAGTCGTATTCACATGTTCTCATAGTGACACGAGGTAAGAAGGAAGTTGATGAATGACACAGTTTAGTTATTCCTATATCTTCGTAATCATAAACTAGCAGCTTTAGTTCTCTGGAGATGTAAAATAATTTTATGTTTTATGGTTGTCTCTAGTTTTGCACATAAGTACAATTTAAACGGGCTCATTGTTAGAGATATTCTATTAAATTATGAAATATTAAAGAACATACAGTATCCAGTTATTCTATAATTAAACTTTTGCTTTAGTACTTACATTGTCCTATGATGTTCTGTGTTTTTATTATACACCAAAAATGTTCTGGCAGCCTATGATCTCGGTAGGCTTGCCGCTTTCTTTGTGTACCATCATTTGGTTTCACAGTAAGATTATATTCTGAGATGAGATTTTTAACGAGATAGAATAAAAGATGAAGCAATAAGACAAGAATTAGGCATATATAATATAAGCAAAACAATAAGTAACTTTAGAAATAAATGGCTATAACAAGTAAGTAAACTGTCAAGCGAGTACGGGCCGATATGTATGGGAGGAGATGGAGCACTTTAAGGTGGCTATGTTACAAAGTCGACTTGCAAGCAAAGGTTTTGATGGAGTAATACGCCTAAAAGTGGTTTAGGTCCATTGGTTTCACTGGAAGGTCACGAACTACGTCTATATAAGGGCAGACCACATTGGAAAAATACTTAAAAAGTTCAAAATCAATACAATATATTACCAACAACGAAAGTTTAAAAAACTTCTAAAGCTAATAGAAATCCCCTACGTGTTGCAGGTGTATATAGAATACCATGCTCTTGCGGTTCTGTTTATATCTTCTATCTCTTTACCCTCCCTGTCTTTAGGCCTTACACACCCCAGGGCTTAGAAGCCGGTGCCTGCGGTCAGACGCCTTTCGGGGAGCACCGACTATGGATCAGAGAAACAGCCAGGATGGGTGATCAGCCCGAAGCCTGGTATGAGGGCGAGGAAGGAGATGATATGAAATATCGGTTAGATGAATGAAAGGAAAGATGATGATGGAGCTATTGGTGAAATGAATGACGGGAAAACCGGAAAACCCGGGAAAATCCGCCCAGACGCCGCTTTGTCCACCGCATGCGGTTCCCTGGGATAGAACCCGGACCGCCTTGGTGAGAAGCGAGCGGTCTAACCCTCGCCATAGGGACAACTAAACGCAGCATCAACACTCGAATAACAGACATAAGCGACATTGACGTCTTGCACAAACACATAAGTCTGCAGTCGCCGAACATTTTGCTAACATGGTCATCGCATCCGCTTTTAAGACACGAAAGTATCAGTAACAACAAAATATTAGAGAATAGAGAAGTCATTAGGATACATTAGCATTACACTGCGTCGTCCTTTCCCTTTGCTTATATTTACCTGTTGAATGCAGTCCGTCTGTCACCTCCTGATGACCTGTTACTCATCGCCGCGGCTGCTCATTGAATATCCAGTTGTCTGAGTTCAAATACCTGTTTTAATTATTTTTGTGGTAGAAACATGTTTACATTGATCTTCAGAGTGTGATACTTAAAGGCTCAATTGGCTAATGATTGTAAACGACGCAGCATATAAAATTCTACGCACATTTTCTTTTTAATATTCTAACCTGTAACAGGAAACCTACAACCAACCTTTCAAGCTATGTATTAAACAAAAGTACATGGTTACATTTCAATTTCTACCAGCTATTAATCATTTGTCGAACAGCGTATAAAAACACTTCTGCATGTTTAATTATTTATCAGCAAATTCCTTGTCTTTTAACATATGTTACTCGCCCGGCTTTGTTAAACTGAGTTACATTATTAAAGTAATTCCGGCGGGAAAATTTTGTTGCGAGGAGCACAGACTATGGATCCTTCCTCCTGCTTTTGAAGTCCAAAAATGCCTGAAATTTTTACAAGCGCCTCAAATATATACATTTATGAGAGGCGCGAATGTGAAGCTTACAAACTAATTCTATTCGTCCTTGAGCTGGTGTCAATTTATTTTACGTTTAAGCACTAACAAATTTCTGTTAACCTGATTTGCCGATTCGGGATTACATTGTAGAATACAGTGAATAGATCCCCTGTTTGTGAACTATTTCGGACTTTCGCTAGTGTCAGTTACTTGTGTCCTATTTGCACGCAAACTAACAACTTTTACAAATATGTAATGCACAGTGCAATAACCTTTACTCTTGTTCTTTCCAACGTTTGTCACATTTCTGCTGCTGCGATTCTAAAGTTACTAAACATAAAATATAGGTACAAACATATTTCTTTACATTTCAACTCTGCTTTATAATAAATGATAGCACAAATGAGGCAATAAATATACAAACGCTTTTAAATCGTAGGAGAGGTGTAAACACTGTCTCAACACACAAATAAAAATGAGAACAAACTTAAGCTCAACCGCTCATGGATACCAGCAATGGCAGGGCACTGCAGACCAATCAACCATGAGCCACTTCTGACCTTGGCGTGCGCTGTAAATTGTAAAGAATTTACCACCTTGTTGGCAGTCATTAAGTGCTCACAATGTTGCCCTTTGAAGATGGCAATCAAAAGTGGACCGAAACGTCGGATGTAAACTGTCCTACCCATATACCACAGCTTTCCAGCCTTTTATCATTAGGTAAACTTATGGTTTCTCATTTCTTGGAACTATTAAACATTTAAAGAATCTTCGTAACCAACTTATATGTGCAAGTCGGAATAGATATTTCAATTAAGGGGTTGTCAATGAGTTATGTATCGTATCTTAGTCAAAGAAATAAAAAAATCGCGTAGCACAATCATAAGTGCAACTTAATCCCAATATGAACCTGTGTCCTGGTCATATCCTGAATGAAGTTTAATTTAGAATAAAGAGTTTTTATTCTTGCTACTTTGTTCTCCAGAGTTAGAAGTTTTCGGAATTCAAGTAAATGTTAGTCCAATGCCAGTATTAGCACACTTATTATTAGGTCAAAATCATCTTAAAATGTCTGATGTAAACCGGGGCCTTTTTCAGCAGAGAAAGCAAAAGACTACTTTGTGGACATAACAAATTAGACTGATTCAGCATCTCACTACATTTGCGTACCATTTAAGGAACTAATTCCAGCACAATAAGCTTCATTTTTAAAACGTTAATTATAGCGCAATTTAATGTGATGAATGAATGCACATTACTTGTATTTGGAGCAGTCTCTGCCTGTCTTATCTGTGTGCAATGTCGCGGCTATGTAATTAAAGTGAAGGACTGTACGAGGAGCCACCAATTAGATGCCAAGTGAAGTCGAGCGTGTAGTGGCTCCTCCACATGGGTGGTTTTATTCTTTTTCTCCCTTTGCCATCCCAACAGATACGCTCTGAAAACTACCACTGCCATTCTTAGAGTGGAAATAATGGAATAAATGTATTAAAAGCTTTAAATGCTTGTTTGTACTGCATTGGCTATAAACGATGCGATTTATCTCCGTACAGCTGTTAGTGAGCGCCTTATTTCAGTGTGTACCAATGCTAACCACATAGGCACCTTGAATGGAACGTGACACGCGGTTCTTGATATTTTTTGGAACATCTACGGACGTACGTCTGCGATCTTGGAAATCCCAGAAGAAAGTGCGGGGAAACAGAACAAAGGAAAACTCAAAATTAATTGTTGTTCTGTTCGATACATTAATATTTCCATAAATATCGATTCTAGTGTTTTATTCATTTCCTATAACAAGACACAAAGTCGTACGAGTTGTAAGCAGTAAATGATAAGCAAAAATAGGACTATTTGCTTTTTCTACTATATAGCTACAGTAAGCAGACGTATTGGATTCTTCCAAAAAGTTCTAAATGAATATTTCTCTGGATATGCACGCGCCCCCATTGTGTGTGTGTGTGTGTGAGAGAGAGAGAGAGAGAGAGAGGGAGTACGAGAGATAGAGTGAAAGTGGGAGTGAATGTGTGTATGTGTTTATGTTTCTGTGAAAGTGTGAATTGCACAACCCAGAAGGGAAACCGAATAAGCATTAAATGTCCTTTTTAAGCCCAGCATCTTTCAAGAATATAACACTAAGACTTTCGTGAAACCCTTTCTCTCCTTAAATTATCTTTGACATGAAAACCTTTCTTTGTCTTCCTTTATTTAATTTACTCAAAATATGTTACAATGATTTTTGGTTAAAGTATCATATGTTTGACATACTCCGAAATTGCCATCGTCTCCTCGAAGCCATAAAATCTGCATCCAGGCGCTGCTGAGTTCATCCATTCAGAATACTGACTCACGTATCTCTTGCATGAAATGAGAAAATGATAATTAGAACAATTTATATCCTCAATGAAACTGAAACCAGCCCAAACTGATAAATTAGTGGTTTGTTGTGTTTATAACCTTTCATCTGCTGTTCTAGGATTTGTCCCGTTGTGAAGGCATTGACTTAGCCTCTTTTTATAATCTTTATTTAGTGTATTGTGCTATATCCTTTGTTTGTTTAGGAATTCTGCATTCCACCATAAAGAAAACATTTCCTTTTTAGGTTTCTTAGTTTAAGATGGTCTTTCTTTTAATGGCTCAGTTGCCACAACGAGTTTAAGAATAAAGCTCTTTATGGCTGACAGCCAGGATTGAATAAGACCAATGGCGCGTAGTAACTATAACCTCAACAACATAACCACCAAACTGCAAGGTTAGTTATGATAATATTAGGAACACCCTCTTCTCATCCGTAAGAAGTAGTCACCTCAACTATCCCGATAATCAAATGGTAGAGATTTCTTTATGTCATAAGTAATTTCTACACGAACAGAATGCTAAGAGATTATTCTGATTTGCTAATAGTACAGAGTTCAGGTTACTGATGATGCTGCGCATTCCGAATTGGATTCGCTTCTAAATCAACCGATAGAGAATTGTGATAATGGCTATGTATCAACTACCAAAGTCAAACTTAGTTCTGAAAGCTTAATATGTATAAAACGCGATCGCGCTCTTTGATTCGCTTTTATCGATGTAGTCTGGTTGGAGAATATTCCTGATGAGTACTCGTTCAACTTCGCACCGCTCACCACTTTCTATGAGAATAGCCCTAACCTATACCTGAGGTAGACCAACCTAACCTTCAAGGTCTTGGAAATACCTTGCAGGGAAACAGTTAAACAGTTTAAAGAATAGAATAACGTGCGTCCAGAAAAAGCTGCTGGTAGCTGTAAACTAACTAAATGATGTTAAATCTAATTAGTCTGAAATAACATTGTCATCCTGATATATCTTAGAATGTTTCTACATTCCAGTTGAATTTAAAAGGGTTTGTGATATCAATTGGAACACCTCCAACATATTATGTGTGAAACAAGCTCCAGCATAATCTGTTTACAAGAGACTTATATTAAAATATCTACATTGCTCTTCTATGAACCTATACAGGTTACAACTGTAATAGAAAGGAACTTCTCCATGCGAGTGGGTTGTTACGTTTGTGAAAGACAACCTACCCAAGAAGGAAGTTGCTCTGAATACACAACTTGAAACTGTGTTGGTCTACGTGTTTTTGAAGAAAGATATTTGTATAATGTTCATTTTGCAAACATTACTAACATTCATATGACATGTTTATCCAAATTGACTAACCCTTTACCATTTCAAATACTTTACGATTTTAAGAGCCATAATCACATATACGAAAGCAGTGACACACACAGCAGATAAAAAGTTGTTTAAGCTTTGATTCAGTCATTAACTTTGGACCTCTTCAAGTCACCACATCACACCCATATGACGTCCTCAGAAATTCTAGAGTAGATTCACCCCGAAGCTATGCTGCTCTAATATTATCCCTAAATTCTCTGGGTGGTCGGGATCGATCATGCTATCTTTTTAAGTACGTTTCTTACTCTCATATACTGCAGAAAACATCCTATATGGGATACACTCCAAGGAAACTGGCCTAAGCTTAGAACACTTCTTGATGTAATGCTTGAGAAATTACTCAAATTTGACGGTTTTACGCACACTGATGTAAACAATGTCATAGGTAGGTGATTTTTCTTCTGCAACCTTTGAATACGCCGAGCGAAGCACTCCACCTGCTCAAAGGTTTCAACCACCGATCTGTTCCATAGCAATGAGAGATGTATCATAAACATCAAACAAAATAGTACAACATATTATACATACAAGAGACATCTAAATATTAGTTAAAAATAACTAGAATATAAGGGTTTACGAGAACCTGCTCATAAAGCAATTAAACGCTAAGAGATAATCTTGGCGGATATGTGGCTCAAATTCCCTGAATGTGTGGTAGTAATCGGCATCATATAATTTCCCTCCTAACTCGTAGAAACGTTAATTTGTGTATTGCCATGAAAAATTCTTATTTATTAATGACGCCTTTACTGAAGCCTCTAATATACTAAATCTTGATCAAGAGTTCGTTAAAAATAAACAAACCTCTCCTATAACTGATATACACGGGACTTCAATATTTATATAACCTTAGAAGAAATGCAGATAGTACTTCGCATTTGTAATATCAGAAACTGATAAAACTACTTACTATATTTTCAAGCTAATACCACAGAGAAACTTATAACGGTTTCCGAAAAAGTTCAATCTATTGGATTAATAAATGCCTACCCAATAATTGACGCAGTTCAATAATTCTACCAATTTCAAAACTAAGAAAAATTCCAACCTTTCGAGGTTTATGCCTCATCTTTCTGATACATGTATAATGTACGATATTCTAGAACATAATCAATAGACGATTACGACAGTATTTTTAGATCTTTCTAATTCAGAATATCGTTTTACGTTGATATTATTCTGCTATTGATTTTCTGATCACTTGACACAGAAATACTGGATGCCTTCTTCATTTATCAAAAGCTGCTTGTTATTAGTAGGTGCTGGTGAACGTGTAGTCAAAGGTAACATGAGTAACCTTTATTTTCTAATTATTTTAACTGTTTTAGAGCCGTCGAAAATGTGACAAGATAAATGGCTCTTTATCACACTTTGCAAATGTATCTCATACACATCATCTCACAGTGACTTTGTTTCCAGCGGTTATTAGTATTGTCATCTTATGCAGTCAAAGCATAGCAGGACCTCTCACATATTTTGCAAAAGAAACAACACTATCACATTTGAACAACGACTGCAAACTAACCTCAAACACTATCAGAAGTGTAGTTGAGGTGCAGAACAGGCTTTAAATTCTCACAATTTAAGAACCAAATAAGTATTCTCGAGGGCGAGAAAGATGTCTCCAGTTCTCAAATTCACAATGAACAGTTACCGATTCCCGATAAAGATTATAAAAGTCGGATTCTCGGAATGCACTTCCACAACATGTCAAATTGGATTCGCTGGCTTAAAGATACTGGAGCTCACTGTATACATCGTCTTAATCTTTAAAACATGTTATTCACAAAATCTTGGAGAGCTGATGTTTACGTTCTGCTTCACACTTTAAACTGGATTATTAATGTATATATCACCCATTAAGCTACGCAGCTTTTAAAATGTTAGACACCATCCAATCCGCAGCACTAAATAACTTAAAAGTGCTTTTCTAACAAGTCTAGTAGAGAGACTGCAAATTGGAGACCATCTTTCACAGTTAGGGGAACGGCTCTGATCTCGTATACACTATAAAAGTTACAAAAAGTCCCGGATACATAGTTTCTTCCATCATTTTACCCAAAACGCCAATACTAAGAAGACGTTCACTTCCTTATCTCATATGATTTTAGTTACTTAGAAGAGCTCACTTTGACTCTTTCTCCTCTGATTGTATGGGCCTTCAATTTTAATACTTCTCTTGTAAGCTACAGCTCTTAGTATTGACACCTGTCTGGCTAAACATAACAAACCTTGCAATAATTAACATATCAGTACCAGCATTTTCACAGAAATCCGCAGAATGCACAAGGACTTAGAACCCATTCACACGAAGGGCTCCAAAACGAATGTCAGCTGGGGTTGTGCAGTATTATTCCGTGGCTATTTAACGCTTTAAAAGTTTACCAAAGCAACTTACTGTCGTCTTCTACAAACTCTTCGCCACTAGGTTTGCTCTGGACTATGTCCTTAATGACAAGAATTACCACTCACATGCTATAATTAACGATTCTATGAGTGCCCTACTAGCTGTTCAACAACCGATATCCATTAATATGTTATTTCAGAATATCAAAATCCTTTATCGTAATATAACTTCTAGAATTTGTGTCTTCTTGCTTGGATCCCTCCCCGCATGAGAGTATCAAAGAATAAACTACAGTCAGTATACAGGTTCTCATGACGCTTGGACTATCTCAAGCGAGAATAACCCACCAATGGAGTGGAACATCAATCAGATTTTACATGACATCTCTCCCGCTTCCGACATCAACGATTCTAGATAATCCATTGTCAGGACAGATCAGACATAACTTCTCGTGTATAAATATGAATATCCTACTACTCATAGTCATCTGTTAACTCTGGGTCCCCGCATTTGGCATGATTGTATTTCTGTACTAGCATTTCATCATTTCGTTACTGTAGCCTGAATGCTGCAATAAGCTGTTTCAAGAATAAATAGGTTATGTGCACACATCAATACTCACAAAACGTATAACGTAATGTTGTAGCAAATTTTTAAAGAACGTAACATGTTAACAAAAGTTGTGTATGCAGTTTCAATACAATTTTAAAACATAAATAAAAATAATATAAAAGCTAAGGTAAGTGTGTTGTTTGGAAATATGTCACCACAGGAATTAAACTTTGGAACTTTTAACCTTCACACATTTCTTACGTGCCTACGATTAGTAATGCATTAAATGGAGGGACACAACATCTCGCATCTCCTTTTAGTTTTCATTGTGATTGGTCGTTTAATAATCATTACGTGTTTTACAGTTTTCGGCTACTTCTAGCAACACAACAAGGTAACGTCTTCAATAAAATCTAAATTTTGTAGGTTTATTGTCCAATTCTATTTACTAGCTTCTCTTCCATCCTTTATTTTCCCATGAATGTTACAAATTTCTTTTGCCGAAATGGTTACATTACGCACTTCGTTATAGATACAAACGGGTCAGCGATAGACAGATGTTTAAGAACTGGAGCCATATGCTGGACACACACACACACACACACACACACACACACACACACACACGGACCGTTATCTAAAACTTTTTTGAGATTCAGGGGCCTCAAAACATGTATTTCCTTTGAAATCCCGATATCGAATTTTTGGGTGGAGTGCTATACCTTTTCTACCTTCTAGGTACGGTTAGGGAAAGTAAAAATAAGTATTACTGAAATGTCTGCGAGAAAGAAGGCGAATGACCCTATACTGAGCGTGTGACTTACTAACAGTTGTTTCGTTTCATTATGAGGACAAGAAATCTAGAAAATGAACACTTAACAAGCACTGATGTTTCACCAGAAGGTATTGCTGTATCGATGATCATAGCAGGGCGTTAGAAAACCACAAGAAGAAGATACAGAAGTTATATCTAACGCATTTACTTACATAGGGAATTCTGTGGGTAAATCATAGTTTTGTCACAAAAAAGAGATTTAAGGCCAATCATTCAAAATTACAGATCAGTTTTGCCCAGGGTTGTATGATTACGGTTAATGTGAGGTAATGTGCACTTCATAGATTTACTAGATAATTCTCTCCGGTTTGATATTACGGAGACGAACCATTAATGCTGAGCTTTACACTCGACAGGTATAAGTGATTAATATGGCTTCAACACAAATGTCCTCATAGATAATTAGTATAACACACATTACTCCTCTTCCCATGATAGTGCCACCACTTCTCTTTCTCAGACCATCAGAGTACGCTTTGGAGTGCAGTCTTGTCACATATTATGTTCACAATGTCCCTCTATATAATACTAGCTGACCTACAGGACGTAGAATGTGCATCTTTTTAAATCTCGAGTAACAATTTAATTACTTTCATTTACTTTTATTTCTTATCTTATTTAAGACATTATTTATGATGATCTAGATAACCTTTATACTGAATTATTCCGTTTAGCTCAAACAGGAATTATGTAAACCTCAAATATTCGTAATAATTAACCAAAAATCTTCTAGTATTAAACAAAACACGAATACTCGTACCTTCCTTATAGGCTTCAACACCGCTGCACCGATTTCGACCAAACTGGGCACAAGGCAAAAATTACTGTCTAGCTTAGAATTCGAACTTTCGCCGCATTTCACACGGTTAATTAATGTTGTGTAATGTTTACAAAAGCTCATAGGCCTAACTATATGTTTCTCAACGATAATTGTAATAGATTCAACATTGCCAACATAAGAATAATAATTACTAAGGCTTTCCAGCCTCAAAAAATTACAAAGGAATAACGTGTTAACATATTATTGACTGATCTCCTCTCTGACGTGCTCATAGAATAATAACACAGTGAAATAAACAATTACAACAGCTAAGCCAGCTGTGGCTACTCTTGCGCAAATGTAAAGGCGCTACGAGGCGTATCCAAAAAGTAAATTTCCCGATTTTGTTTCCTTTAAAGTAAACATATTTAGCCGAGAAGCTTGCGCATGCGTAACAGATCTATGACGTATCAATCATATGCCGGCCGGACAGGTCCCGCCTGGTGACAGTAGCGCGGCAGCAGTTTTCCGAAGGTCGTCAGTGTCCATGATAAAGAGCGCAGTGGGCGCCCGTCCCTCATCAATGATGACCTTGTTGAGCGGGTGCCCAGCGCATCGTGGAGAACCGTCGCTTCACGTTACGGAGCTCAGCAGCCATTTCCCGCAGATATCGCGATCATTGTTGCATGAAATTGTCACTAAGCACGTGCTGTTAAGGAAATTGTGTACCAGGTGGGTGCACAAAACGAAACACTTAGGAGGCGCACTGACATTTCTGCAGCGGAATCATGATAGCGGAGATGAGTTCCTCGACAAGATCATCACGGGCGATGAGACGTGGATTTCGCACTTTACTTTGGAAACCAGGCAGCAGTAAATGCATCGGCGTCACATTAGGTCTCCGGTCAAGACGAAATTCAAACAGACTGTGTCGGTGCAGAAAGCGATGTGCACGGTGTTCTGGGACAGGAAGGGCATTCTGCTCCTTGACTTCCTGCCCAGAGGTGAAACAGTGAACGCTGACCGCTACTGTAAAATACTGCGGAAATTGCTACGTGCTATTTAAAACAGAGGTTAGGAATGCTTGGTGCAGGCGTTGTGCTCCTCGTCCACATAGGGCTCGGCGCACAGCAACTGTTCTGCAGGATTTCGGCTGGGAGCTGTTTGATTATCCACCATACAGTCCTGATCTTGCTCCCAGAGATTTCCATCTTTTCTTGCACCTCAAGATATTCCTGCCCTCCAGGAATTTCTAGACCTATCTTACTTTCCCTCACGTTTCCTACACAAATCTATTTCTTTCCCTACAAACCATTTTCTCTCCCCGACGTTTCGACACAGAGTCTTCTTCTCTCCCCGACGTTTCGACACAGAGTCTTCTTCTCTCCCCGACGTTTCGACACAGAGTCTTCTTCTCTCCCCCACGTTTCGACACAGAGTGAGGTATCTTACGCACGTCTGAACGTCGCTCTGCCTCATAGATAATTTTCTATTTCGCGCCTATTTTCTAGTTTCTCTCTCATTTTTTGCTATTCACGTGACTTTTCTTCGTTATGATTGGTTATATTTCTGAATTTTTCCTCCGTCTACCATTGGTTCTCAATAACATCGTCCGAGCGTCGCTCGCGTCTAACATTAACAAATTATGTTCGCTTTACTGCATTTTCTGTGCGCTTGATTAACTTCGGTTTCCTGCCGGTTGTCTTGGCTTCCTGTGTGCACAACTCGGTTCCTATTGTCACTAAGTGATCTCTAATGTTATTTTTCCTGTCCTTTCCTACGTCTGCTATCTTTATGTGATTCTCGCCTAGTTTGTTCGTTCTCAACTACACGTTTTATTTCATGTTCTTATTATTAATTAATATCTACCTTCTACGTTTTTTCTCTCTCCATGATTTCATTCCCCCCTTTCTCTAATTCTTAATGCTCTCTTTTATTCTTCCCTCATACTGGTATTCCTTCTTATTATTTTGATGATATGCTTATTAATTATTCTTGTTATTCGTTATTATTTATTATTTATTATTCGGGCGGATATTATTACTTCAAAATCCAAGACAAAAAATGAATAACGAATTCCCATGTGAGAAAATAAGTATTGAAAAATTTAAGGGAATGAGAAGCAATATCTCGAAAATGGTTTACTCAATAAAAAAGTATATGACATAAATTGTCCATTTTAAGGCGATCTACATTGTTTGTGTAGTAAAATTTTGTCTATCTCTTATGGTTTACCAGTTAAGCAAAAGTCGTTCATAGTGTTGAATACTGTTGGAGTGATTTCCAGAAAATTCGAGATATACAATTTATATGCCATAAAAATGTCTTAAACTTATGGTATATTATTCAAAACCGTTAGAGCCATTTTTGAGAAAATTAAAATTTTCGAAAAATGTTCCATGTAAAGGGTAATCTGGGGTGGGGGAGATTTTCTTGAAAACCTTCGTGTCGCATCTCTGGAAGATACTGAACTAAATACCAAGTTTGGTGTTTATCCGACTGCTCGTGAATTATGCTGTTCACAGACGCACACAGACATGTTTCCAAAAATATCTTTTTGGATTCAGGAGGTCTCAAAACATGTATTTCCGGTGAAATCTCGGTATCGAATTTTTGGGTGGAATGCAATACTTCCCCTACTTACTATACGTAGTAGAGAAAGTAATAGGGAAGCTTACTTTCTGGATACGCCTTGTACAATCGCTTGGTTGAAAAATTAAGAAAATTTCGAACACCATAAAAACAGACATTTCTTCCTTATCTTCATATTATTGTTTATTGTATATTGATATAAAATAACACAAAAGCATCCATCACAATCGCATTGACTGCAAAAGACTCTGTGAATCGGTTATTCACTTTTTATAATTTGTAGTTTCTCATGTTTTCTTCTTCTACTTTTGAATGTGAATTTTAGCCTTTCTTTAGCTTTGTCTTTCTCCCGTTTTCTTAATAGTTTCAGGTATGATGGTTGCTGAGAATAAATAAGGTCATATTGACGTTACTTGAACTGCTATTATTTCTTCCCAACTGAGATGTTCTCAATAAACAAGCAGCCCAACAATGTAGAAATCACTAAGCTGCATTCATGAAAAATGATCAGTACAAACTGTGATATTTGTGATTTCAACGGTGATTTTGCATAGTTTTTCTCGGTATTTTTATTTTGTTCTTGTAGTGTCCTGATAATTTCAATTAATTTTTTGTTTAAATGTCTTATAGTTTCATAAAGAACTGGGGGAGCTAAATTAAATTAATTATGTCGTCCTTCGAGTTTAGAAAGCTACCAGTGCAATGTCGGGTAAACCAGCTAGTTATAAATAAAATTTGAGTAATTGCTGATGGTAGACATAATTACCTTGATTTATTTATTATATATAAATATTCGTAATCAAATTCTTTACAGCCTTACAGGAAATTCAGCAAAACTTTGTTTCCAGGAATTTGACTAGATGCTTCTGTAAATTTTGAATGAAGGTTACTCATGTGTTTTGATGCTGTTTCATTACACACATCTGCGGCATTGCATGAAAATGCCAATTAAAGAAACAGTTATCACATGCATATCTTATTATAAGCCAACCATGGTTATGGTTTCTTTCGCTCTGTATTCTGAGTTGACTTAGCATTCCTCCATGATTTCCTCATAGATATGATATTCATGCACACATTATGTTTGGAATGAAGTATAATTGACTTTTGTTTTACCACCATTTTCTGTGGCCTAACCACTTGAAAAAAAATCCTATGTGCTGCATTCACATGACTTTCTCTATCCTCCATCGCTTACTGGTGGGTATACTAGTTGTCTTACCAAAGCTTATTTTCCCATCTACTTTATTTTAATCGACATAAATCCTTCGGAAATAGCTGCTTTACACATATCGTTATAGATGCAAAGTCTATAGCGATAATCAAATGTTCCAGACCTGAACACTTTAAAATATGATATCATGAACAATTTAAAATTGACAGGACTGTAAAAGAGTGGCTTAGTATTGAACAATTCGAACCCTTAAAATGAATATCTTGGAAACGGCTGATGTCACAAAAATTATTTAAAATAAAGTGTGTGTTTTAAAGAGGACCTATGTTTTCTGTTAAATATAATTTCGTCTATGGTTTGACATTTACCAGTTATACAAGGTTAAAGCAAATTCCTTCCGAATGAAGATAACTTTAAAGGATATTCGCAGAAGATTCAAGATATACATTTTATTTGTCATGTACGAGGTTAGATCCAGGAGTACCGGACCTGACATATAGCTAGGGGTTGTTGTTTCAAACAAATGACTGTGGTAGAAATTACCAACCTTATAAAGCTTAAGTTTGAAGTTTGACGATGCTACATTGTTTAGTAATTGTTTGGCAGCCATTAATAATGAGCACTCTCAGCGAATTTGTAAATATGGATAAAATTGATCATTTTTATGTGATACCATACTTTCAATGAAAGCTCTTAGTCCAACTAATATTAAAGTTGAGCTAGATTCTACTCTGGGGGAGTCTGCTCCTTCGTTTACAACAGTAAAATATTGGGTGGCAGAGTTTAAGCGAGGCCGTACGAGCTGCCAAGACGAACATAGTGAAATGAAGTGACCACGCCAGAAATTGTGAAAATATCCACAAAATGGTATTGGATGACCGTTGTGTTATCTTTGTTAGGTGGGGTACTTCTGGAACAGTCCTCGTATCTTTAATATATGGTACTTTAATGAAATCGTTAGGGCCATTTTTTAGAAAATAAAAAATTTCGAAAAGTGTCCATGTAAAGCGTAGTTTGGGGAAGGATAATTTTCTCGAAAATCTTCCTGCATGTTTGAAATGTTTTAAACTTAAATATCAAGTTTGGTATATATTTAACCTTTCGTTTTTGAGTTATATTGTTCACAGTCACACACAATCACGAACCTTTTTCTAAAAATCTGATGTGTTACACTCAAATGACTTTCTCCACTATTGTAAAACTATTTTTACAAACGCTCATTCTTCAGCTGCTTTATGTTAATCGAGATAAACATTTGCAGAAACTATCTCATTGTTAAGTTTTTTGAACTTATAAGAAGAATATGGTAGGCTTTAAGTAACAGTAAAATCTTTTAAAAGCTGGTTGCTATGTGGAGCATTTCATTCTCTTTGCATACCCAGGACATAAAAAACGTATAAGGAATTCCCATTTGAGAAAAAGTATAATTATTGTAAAATTCAAACAAATAACAAGGAATATCTCGGAAATAGTTCACTCCATGAATAAATGTGTATGACATAAATTGTGCCTTTTAACGAGCTCTACATTTTATTGTATAGAAAAATTTTGTCTGTCTCTCACGGTTTAGCAGTTATGCAAAAGTCATTCAGAAAGAAGAAGACTTGGGGACATTCCCAGAAAATTCAAGATACATATTTTATTTGTCATGAAAATACCTCAAATATATGATATTTGAATCAAAATCGTTACAGCCATTTTTTGGGAAAACAACATTTTCAAAAAATGTTCCATGTAATAGGTAGCCTAGGGTGGGGATATTTTCTTAAAAATGTTCGTGTAGTATCTTTGAAAGATATGGAACCTAAATACCAATTTTGATGTTTATACGACTTTTCGTTTTTGAATTATGCTGTTCAGAGTCACATACACGGAACTTTTTCTAAAAGCGATTTTTTATTAAGGGGACCTCAAAACATGTATTTCCAGTGAAATCTCGGTATCGAAATTTTGGGCGGAATGAAATACATTCTCTACTTACTATGTACGTAGTAGGGAAAGTAAAATCAAAGCCTTCGTAATAAATATCTTTTATTATGAGTCCAACAGTGATAATAGAAGCCATTATGCAACCATTTCTAATACCTAAGACCTTCTGAATACTTTTGTTAGTATTTTGTCATTTGGAAGTTGAAATTAAAAGGTATAGTATAGTCGATGTCCGTCAGCAGGATAAGGTATTTTAATTGGTCGAGGAATTATGAAAATCATTTGAGTATTTGAGTGATTTCCGAGATTACCCTTAACACACACATGCACACATTTTCTCTCTTTATAACATTGTTATAAATATATACATATATTGGAGAACTATGGAAGTTGGTATACGAAGGATGTTAATGAACTACATCGAATTATTTCAAAGAGCGTAGAGGTGTCTTAGAAAGTAATTTGAAATAGAAAACATACAGCCTGTCGGTTCAAATGTCGAGGATATGGCTATAAATTTCTAAAGCGCCGATACGCCACTCGCAATGGAAATATTTGAAGTCATAATACACGATAACGAACGAAGACGTCAAAGCATGTCCCTCAGGTACAGCCAAGGTTATGACGTTAGCTTTAAAATAATAGGTGGTAGTTGTTTTCGAATTCAGTCTTGTTTATCACTTTTTATTCAGAGTAGGGCATAATAATGCAACTTTTAACCCATTTCCTAAGTTTATGTTTCTAATTTACACAACTAAGTATTACAATCCTTGCTTACAAAAGGCTAAATGACGCTTAATGCAATATAATGCAAATGCTCTACTTAAAAAACTAGAAATAGTTTAAAAGTATCAATAAATAGAGACAGAAAATAAAACAGCCAAAGCTTTACAGCAGGTTTCAAAGAAACTGCTCGAATGGCAACCACAGCAATATTAGCATCGATGCAGGAATGATTGCCATACTGGTTGTGCCGTATGTCGAATAACACAGGCTGCAACTGTTCGAGCAATTAACCTCTTCTGAGTTGTATTTTATACACCATAGCCTTGAGGTTGCCCCGGAAAAAGAAATCGATAGAATTGAGGTTCGGAGGGCGTTGTGACCATGCTACAGTTGAACTCCACATTCCGGTCAATCGGAAGATCTTGGTACGGATGCTATCGCACAACCAGGGAAAAGTGGTGAGGTTTGCCAAGCCGTAGCCATATTCCACGTCAAATATGCAAAGGCACATCTTATAGAAATACGTACAACTAAACATCCTACAAGAAATGAAGATATACATGTCCATTTAATTGAGGAGGAAGCAGTTTGGGACAGCGATATAGTCTGAAATAAATCGAATCCATATGTTTACACTAAGCATCTGCTTGGTACCTCTTCTTCACAACAGCATATGGATTGAATAGTTCCACATATGGCTGTTTCTTGAGTTTGCAATATACTCGTGTTTGTGGGAGAATAACTCGCAGTATGTCTGATATATTAATATATTAATTAATATATTAACTAGTGTGAATATCATTTTTATGATGTTATTATACTCCTTGCCACGGCTGCTGTTGTTTGGGTTTTTGGGTAGAGCAAGTTTAACTTTTCAGGTTCTGGTACGGGAAGGAAGGTAAGTAGTAACAAGACTAACATAAGATTAAGTTAATGAAGAACACAGTGCTTTAATGGCACACGCATTTTCTGCTTTAGTACGAAGCTACACAGTTACTTTAGTTAGTTGGAGCTGTAGAACGGTCGCTGAGCAATTGAGTGTTTTATAAGTGCTCTAGAAATAATGGTAGTATTTATCACACATTCCTAAACTATAGTTTGTTTCCCTTCTCATTTCTTTAACTTTTAAATTGATAACATTTCACCGTTCCCACTACATTATGAGAAGTACTTAATAACGCCTGTTTCGGAGAGCTTACACGTATGTTCTTCACATCGCCGCACTTTATACGCAACCGCCTTTGGTGATGGGGACGCTAAAACCAACTTCCCTAAACTTAAACATTTTAAACATATTCATTCTTAAAATCTCATTGGCTGTCTTCGTTCAGCTTGGAACATTCTAGAAGACTTACCAGGCTATTGTTCGCTGTTTCCAAAAATGTGACCTCTCTACAAAAATATGTTGTGTTAGCTTGTCGCATTTTCTCTTGCACAAAGGCCCAAGACCTTGCTTTGGTGACTTCCCCTTACAAGTCCTTTTTGCCTGGGCCCATATTGTAAAAAAAAAACATGTTTGTTGGCTTTTAACAAGGGTTCCACAGCTCCAGCTAAACACTTACACATACACAAAACTTATGCTTATTAATATTATTTTACATTATAATTTACACTATATATGGTATATATAACAATAGTTATGTCTCAAGTTTATAGCTAGTTCATCCCTGGAGAACCCGTCTCATCAGCGAACTATACCGAAGAAAGAAATTCTGGCTGCTGCAGGCAAGGTCAGCTACAGAACTGTATACGGGAGACAAGGTCTGTCGGAATTAGTGCTAGCACCTTTGGACTGCAAAAGGGATGCAGTTGTTCGTCGAGTATGGCTTGCCACGCACTAACCGGCTTCACAATCGCACCATTCGCCTACCGACCAGGAAAAACCAAGTAAAGTCCAAGGTGAGAGTGAGCGGTCGACGGAATTAAACTCTGAACCTTCCGAATGCGAGCCTCACACGTTGCCGTGTAACCAACTCGCTCGGTCTTTACTGCATAAAACAGGAAAGTTTTCGCCCATTTGGCAAGCGCTGGCGAAGTTAGACACATTAAATTATATTCTGAAAATTTACAACTCAATATTGCCACAAGCTCTACACGTAAATTTTGCTATGATCTCCTGGAGATCAGCCACGTTACCACTTCCCCCTTCACAGCCTTTTGAGTAACCTCAACATGAATGTGCCTTGAAGACACTACGTATACTTTTCATCTTTCTTGAATGGGGAGCTAATGGATGCTCTAGGGAGTTGGGGGAAGCAGGAGAGCTTGGGGAAGACAAGTTTTCTGACTACATGAACCCTGCTCGTCATTAATCCTTCCTTCCGTCCTTCTTCCGCCGGGGACAGGAAGTGATGAAAACGCTGAACGTGACGGCAATCGATGTTCTACAAACGTTTTGGGATCTACCTGCAAAATATGCTGGATGATTATTATTATTATTATTATTATTATTATTACTTGTGTTTCAACTTTCTGTATCAAGAAAAAGTATCACATTCGTGCACATTAATTCCAGATTATTGTTTAGAAGCGTTTACATCCTACATAATGTAGTTTTAAGTCGCGGTGTAACGACTATGTGTAACGCTGCTGAAGATACTACTTCAAGTGGCTTGTCGTAGCATAATGGGTGGAAAGATGAGTGCTCAATATATTGTATACTTTGTTTTGTTTTCCTTTCTTTTATTACTTTTTCTACTACCTGCAAAGAGTACCTAGAGAAAGTACTGCATTCCACCCAACATTTCGATATCAGATGTCTATATCCAGTTTTACGTGAATAACCTGTGAAGTATTTCTCACACTGATTGAACTTCATACAATCATAGGAGACAGACTCAAACTATACTGCAGGAAAAATGTATACCTTGTTAGTAACACCATTCGTGATAAAAAACTTATTTAGTGGCTTTAGTCGCTTTCGAAATATTGTATGTTTCATGTTTACATTTTCCCAAGTTCGTCAGCTGGCGAACAACGCTCATAAGAGCTGCTTACATGGTAAAAAGTTTTAAGAACGTTTAAAATTCTTTAAATTAAACATACATTGTTTATTTTTAAATAATTTAGATGTAAACGTATATCGTGAATAACATGATGTGAATACAAGTATACTTTTTATTTGAACGCTATAATATCGATGTTTATATGAGAATACGTCTTGGGCAGATACAGCTCTGTTGTTGTTCACATCAGATTTCTTTCTTTCTTTCCTCCTCTTTTCTGTTTTGTTTCTTCTATCACACCAAAAGTAGGTAAAGAAAGTATGTATTGTATTCTATAAAAAACTAGACATAATATTTTCATCGGAAATACATGTTTGGAAGTCCCCCTTAAACAAAAAAGTAATTTTTGAAAACTTTCGCGCGCTCACACCTGTGTGTGTGTGTGTGTGTGTGTGTGTGTGTGTGTGTGTGTGTGTGTGTGTATGCGTGAACACCACAATTCCAAAAAACAAAATCTGGCAAAAACACCAACTTGGTGTTTAAGTTCAGCATTTACTTAGGAGGCTACATAAGGATTTTCAAGAGACTTTTTTACTTACTGTATGAAAAATTTAGATATCTATATTATTCAGAATTTATATACTGTGGACTTTGTTTTGTTATTCCTAACCATTTCGGAGATATCCTTTGTTCTTGTTTTGAATATTTCAACATATTTTTTGAATACTTAGTCTCCATTTCTGTGTTTCCCATGATCTGATGCACAGAGAAAGGGATTTCAAAGCCAGCATTAGGGATGCCCTTTTCAAGGATTTGATTATCGCTTCAGTCTCATCTATCCCCTTGAAAATACATTGAAATGTGCAGTGAAAGCATTTCTCAAAACGCTTGTCTCGATTAACGTAAAATAGACAAAAAATAAAGTGTTTGTGAGAATGGTTTGTAGAAGGATTACAAAAATTAATGATAGCGGGTCATGTAGTTTGTTTTCTTTTTATCGTGCTTCCTTTGGTGTTCAGTTCATCCATTTTGTGACGTTCCGCATTTTTATTTTGTTTATTTCATTGCATACAGTTTGTTTGCGATTTCATTTGGGAAACATTTCTACCCTTAAAATAAAATATTACTCGTAATGCTTGTGACGCAGATACTTATTTTTCTCTAACTTGCATATCAATGTTTATTGCATAAAATACATAAAACTAAATCAAGTACACATAACCATTCTTATTAAAACTAGACTAAAACCAGCAATGATAAATAATATTGACTGAAAGGTTACTGATTCCAAGATATTAGAAATAGGATTTTCATTTATGTTATGAATTGTCGCGAATTAAAAATTCATAAGTACTGCCTCGCCAGGAAAACATACTGTGCCTAAATCTAATATTTGTTCTATTATTGGAAAGGGTTATTCTAGAAATGAATTAAGACAGGAATTGTGAACGGGAGGTCCGCGGTTCAAATCCCGCCAGGACTATTGTCCATCATTTAGGTCGTTGTTTGAATCTCAACGGGATTCACACACTTGCTTGTGAGTGTTATGGTTTCAGTGATCATATCAAAAAGAACATTATTTGAATGGTGAGCTCATGGGGAACATGAGGTGCTGCAGGTGTATCCTTCACATAAACTTAACTCTAGCGTGGAATTAAAATTGCATGGATTGACCTCGTAGCTCAGTCGGTAAAGCACCTTCCTGCTGTGCGAGGAGTCCCGGGTTGGATTCCCGCCTGGGGAGGTGGGAATTTTTCAGTAACCAAGATTATTCCCTATCCTGCCCAGAGACTAGGAGTATGTATGTAAGTGTGGCTGTGTGTGTGATCTAATGAACAAAACCAAAATTACCGAAAACTAACGACAAGGGAATGCGGGTTAACACATTGCCGATAGGAAAGGCCGCCGATAGGACCAACGTACTAAAAATTTAAAAAAAAATGCATGCAAAACAATCTATGCTTATGTTATGAAGTGAAAATCTGAAGTTACTATGTTGGACATAGACCGCAGTATTATTTAAAAAAGTTTCCCTTGCTTGTACATTGAATGCCTTATAAAAT
This sequence comes from Deroplatys truncata, assembly GCA_030765065.1. Classification (NCBI taxonomy): domain Eukaryota; kingdom Metazoa; phylum Arthropoda; class Insecta; order Mantodea; family Mantidae; genus Deroplatys; species Deroplatys truncata. The sequence continues at coordinate 177,652,913 of CM060977.1, read as the reverse complement.
TCCTTGCCCGTTAAATTGGCAAAACATAGAAAATTAGTTATAGGCTGGCCTACAGCCAGCTACAGACAAATGATACTCTTTACCTATAATTTCAACCCCCTACATACAAATCTGCTAAGTATTAGCCATATGGACAGAACTTTCAACACTTAAACTCCTAAACATGATAGACTGACTCGTAACTTTCAAAACCGTTCTAACTTTCAGCCATTAAATACAAATGTTCAACGTTTAACCAATCTGGACATAACTACTATCATTTGCTCTTTAGGAGAGTACAAAAGTTGTATACTCCTTATAAATATTTCAGATTGTTTTAACCCCTGAAATACAAATCTGTATCGTTAAACCTAAAACTTCGACCTTATTCGCGTTGAAAACCAGAAAAAAATTTGGCTTGAGATGCAGCATCTACAAACTGCTTCTACATTAACAAACTTTAGATATAACATTACATCATATGATAAATAGGGACAGACTTCTGTCCATCTGCTTTAGAGCGTAACATAAACAATACGTTTTATAGGCTTCTTAAAAATGTACATTTTATTTTCAAACCCTTACTTATAGCTCTACACTGTTTGACTGAACCTGCATTGTTAATCTGGTTAAAATATGCGGCTTACGATATAAGAATCGAGAAATCCATAAGCTAACACAGAATTCTCAAAGCTAACTAATAGTAGATTATGGTGCAAGAGGTAAAAGTAGGGTATTATTCTGCGAGTAGGAATATTTGCCTTCGTTTCGCAATCCTACGAGGAAAATAAAATCACTTTTAACACGTGTGTCATGTACTGTTTTTTAGACAGCGCTGAATTTGTAAAATATTAATAATAGTATATGGATTCCTGAAACTAACAGAGATTAAGTTTAGAACGGTCCCTGAAACAGGAGAACTGACGTTAAAAAGTGAAATATCAAATGTTTTGATGTTTTGTTGATTCACTAGCAGTCATTTTCAGTGAAATTATTTTCACCATTCTATGCCTTACAAGAAATGAAGAAATTAAATGCTATATCATATTGCTTTCTGAATTTTTAGATAAGGACTTCTAGTGTTCATACTACTGCTTCTGTAATTTTGCTTCCTTCTGAATTCATAATTTCCAAAATTAATCTTTAAGTAGGTTAGATAAAATAGTAGTGCTTTAGATCAAAGAAAGCTTGCCAATATAACCTACAGGTTAACTCTGCGACGAACTGCGATAAATTGAAGTATGGAGATTTGTATTGTGAACAGGTAATGCGAGCGCCATGAGAAACGACATGAAAAGTAAAATATAATCAAACCAAGTGGAGTTATTAAACATGTACAAATACAAAGGGTATTTGTCATGTGATTGGACTCAAACCATATTTGGTCACAAACTATGCGCTGTGTTAGAAGCTCTACTTTGAGGCCTTGCTGTCTACTAACCATTTGCAACTTCGACATACATATCCAAACCTTTTATTAAATTGTTCAAAACTTCGGAAAGTATGTTGCGTATGCGTTGATTTCGAATCTTATAAGGCTAATTATATATAATTCGTTACAATATTCATTAACGCATTTCAATGCGGCATCCCTACAAGGGTAATAAAAGTACAATGATATTATCTTGGTAATCCAGTTTAAGTCAGAATTTTATAACATTTTGATTTCTTATTTCACATTATTGTCACTAAAATTCGTTTATATATCTATAACTGCTGAAACTTGAATGAGTTGGACTTATCTCCTGAGTAAGGTATGTTAATGTGTATAACCACGTCATGATTTCTCTAACTCAAACTTTCATTAAGGTAATTTATTGTTGTCGCTGTTTCATATTATTTATTGCAATATAAATAATTCAAACCGAAATGAAAACAACTTACTTGAGTCTCAGCTGAGGATGAGAGAAACAAATCTCTCGAAAGCGCTCCTACGGTAACAACTAGCGCCTTTAAGTGATGTGAATTAACATATACCAACTCAAATTTTAAGTATCATATAACGTCACAATAAGAAATACTTCTGGTTTATTATAAAACAACTTAGTTTATTTATAAAATATCTGCATAATTACAATAGCTTCAGTATTTAAAATTTGTAATGTAAAAGAAAACACAAAATTTAGTGCAGAGCATAAGTGGATAAACCAGCATGCAAGTGGTTTGAAAACAATCTGAATACCAAACTCACGAAGTGAAACTGAAAGCATCGACCCAGCTAACCTGTATGTACATGTGTATGTGTCTTATAGACTCCACAGGATTTTGACCACATTTTGGCAAACGTATTATTTAGGACAGGAGTAGAAATACTATGGGGTGCTATCTCAGAAAACCACCCAACGGAGGAGGCATTTGCAAATGTTCGCGGGAGGCAATTATGAGGACTCTCAGCGAGAATGGGCTTGTTTTCTCAATGATTTTGCTAAATAAAAGCATAAAAACTGCCTCTTCATTCAATTAAGGCCGGTGTTGCAAAAAGCCATCCCTAATGGGAAGTGGGGTTGAAAATCGTTTGATGGCAGGCAGTTTGGAGATTCTCAGTACGATTTTCAGTACAAATGGCACAATGAAAGTAAGGTGATAAAATTAAAAAGAATAATGCCAGCAATATAGTAAATTACAAATAAACAAATATTTGGAGAATAAAAGTTTTACCAAAACCATTCTTCTAGTGGTTGTGCAAAGGCCATGGAGTTTCAAAACAATTATATTGCAATCCGCTTTTTAAAAATCTCACCATTGCTTTAGCGTACTGTATGCTCCTTATACTTAAAACAAAGACATAAATGTTTAATGAAAGTTTATTTGGAATAAGAAAGAGTAGATAGAGGAATTAGCTTTTGTAAGAATATTCCTTAGATATTTATATACAAATAACCTATAATTGATTGAGAAAATACTGTGAAGGTAACACACCAAATCGTTTATCTAATTATTTTATTAAATGGAATATTACAGAAATTCTCGGAAACACATTTTTTTAAATAAACACAATATTGCTCAATCCATTGAAAGGGTATATATCATACATATTATACATTGTACATTTGAAAGGGGAACCATACACATAAGAATTGTACAGCAATAATATAATTCACTGGATGTTAAAACATTCAACATGTAACTTTGTACAGAGCTATTTATAAGCAACGGGCGCGCTAGCTACTGGAATTGGAATTCCTGGAACTCATAACGACCGTGCCTGGCACAGAGTGGTACGACGCTACATGATGGCGCTGAAGCGCAAGGTTCTGAAACCTCATATTTTCATACATGCTTGGGTAACGCGGCCTGAGGGCCAATGGGAAGCATCGTTACATGTTCAAACGTAGAGGACAGCGTGGGTAAGTCGCCCTATATAAGACCAGATTTTGCCGAGGGGGCACTCTTACTTATTACCAGTTCAGCGCAACAAGAAGTCACGCCGACGCAAGGTGCTACAGATGCACGTGGATGCATATAAGGGTGGGGATGCGTCTGAAGATAGGTAGGCTCCTGATAAATATTCAAGTGGTGGGATAAAGTAAATGGGGAAAGCTAGCCGTCCATATCTATTTGAACGAGGAAATAAACATCAGTTATAAAGGGAAAACTTGCAGTGTATTTTTTAACTTGGCTCACCCACTAGAACCTGAGATTAACGAAACTTAGCAATTAGGCAGGAATGGAGTACTCATCTACCGACGAGCATCACTAGCCGAGGAAGAGGAACTCTACAACAGCACGCTGCAAGAGTGGACCAACCATTTCCCGCTACACCATGAAAGTAAATAAAGTAAAAATTATTTTCCAATGAACAAGAGATTTTGGCTGATTCCCCACTCTACGCGCTAACATTCACTTTAAGAATATATCTGACATTGCTGTCAATCAGGACTAAATTGTGAGGGATGAAGCTGAGAAAACACCCTAGAAGGGAGGCAGAGAAGTCACAGATGTATATACATCTCATTTCTTCTACTTGTGATACGGTACATTAAGCACAACCTTCTCCTTGCGCCTTCTTCTCAGGCCCTCGTTCTCAACAAAATTCTTGCCTATACAGTCACATTCCCTTCGCATTCTCAGCACACAGTTGCTCGGAATTTCAAAGTAGGTTTTAATTAAATAAGTAGATGTATTATACCATTACACAAAATGACTACGTTATTTGAGTACATATTATTATTTATTGGCGAAATACACTTTAAGTTGGAACTACACCTCTTCTTCTGCGTCACATTGTTATTATTATTATTATTATTATTATTATTATTATACAACTTGAGTTATGCATTTTCAAATGGAGGCGGCCAACACCATGTATAAATGAGAAAACGTAAAAGTGAATTTTGTTATACAACTAAATTGATTTATTAGATTATTACTGAAACCAATTTGTATTATTTCATATGCGAAAGCAATGAATTAAACAAAGAGATAAATCAAGAACACAATACACTATTTCACATGCATACTATACTAGTACTGTTATTCATCATTCAAACAAAAAAGTCACACTGACTTAAACAAGTCGTCAATTTTTCTTTATTTTGATTTTTCCAGTCATTCCTCTATCAATTATATGCAATAATGATCACACACTATGTATTCATTTAGTCTTTGGGATGGCAGAAATTGTTGTGTAATTTCTAGAGCTTGAATTGCCTCATGCACACTGGGAACACTCATTCTTTAGGCCTACTTCTTCATCACTGTCAGTCAGATACAACCTGGTGAAGAATGACCTTACCCGATCGTATTGTTAACACATGAGTAGTAATAATGCGTTCCGAAAATATTGATGCCAAAATGTGCTTTACACTGCGACAGCAAGGATAGATACATATACAGAAGCCATATATAATATTATAGCTGAACATAGCATAAACATAACGTAAAATGAGTACATAAAGTAATATATTTCGTACACTGGGGACCGCAAAAGTGTGAGGTGTTAGTGAGAAAACGTATAACCAGAAAACGTATAATTGAGCGAAATATTAATGGGCAAAGTTCCAGGCATAAAAAGTTTAGCCCATATCTGTGGAAAATATAGAAGTGAACAACGCGTAAATGCGCTTCAGCTTTATTATTATTATTATTATTATTATTATTATAATCTTTGTTAGAGACGAATATTTTCGAAACATATTTAAAGTATAGGTTTTCGTGGTTCAAAGCTATTCGTATAAAATTTAAAGATAATGATCAATGAGGTTTGAATAAATCGACACATGACCAGTCTGTAGAATGTTTATCGTTTACCTGAGTATTTCTTCTGGTGCAACTGGTCATGAAAATTGATATCCCTATTAAAGAAGTTTGCTACACAATTTACAGAACTTCGAGCACTTTTTAGACTAGCATGGATACCTTGCACTATTCGCAGAGCCTGAGGAACGGCCATTTGTTTGGAGTAAAGGTCTCCTCTATGGGGGCTACGCAGTGCGAATCTGTGTGGCTCTGGATTTCAGATTTGGATCTCTTATCACTGTGCTCTCTTGTAGGTGATATACAACTTCATCTATATTCCATTCCAAACATGTTGCTTTCTACATTCCTGCTTATCCTTAACGGTTTATAAAGATTATAACATACCAACTGGTTTTCTCACGATGGTTCAACAAGCTCCTATTGTTGTGTTTTGAGGTTCAGAGGTTAATGAAATCATCAGGGATCCATTCAAAGTATGTACATTTTGCATTACTTTAGTAATCTTTGGCACAACTAGTTAAATTACTACTGACAATTAAATTACATACAATTTATTCATCCCTTGTGCTCATTTGCATATTAAAACAAGCATGTGATTTAACTATCCTGCGAGGCAATTATAATTAGAGTATTATTGCATAGACATCTGTTTGGTACATGTAGAATGTTCAACCTTTTCACTGTGATTGTAATAAATACTATTATTCATCTGTGCTCAATTTGATCCAGGTATAGAGAATGTTATACCAAGTGTTAATGATTAAAGGATTTAAAGTATAATAAATTAAGTAGCTAATGATACCATGCTGCCTTATTAGAATACAAGGATCTTCTTTTTCGCACTTTACTGCATTTTAAAGCTGTACAAACGTATATGCACACTTTATATTTCCATATAGCTTAGAGAGCACAATCAAAGACAGAATGAGATATCGATCACACCACATGGTGATGACAGCTCTATCGTCGAGCATTTCATATACTTCCAGCAGAGAAATGTTAACTGTAGGTGTCATCAAAGATTCCGTTAAAAGGGCAACGATATTTTTCCTTCTTAATCAAAACATACAAAAGAAAAATCAATGCAAACTAATTCGTACGTTACTAATCATAAAATATCGTTGATGGTATTGTTTACGACTTTTCTGAAGTATAACGTAAATTCAGCTTATTCTGACACAACGTGTATTTTTGCGTTTTAGGTTTCACTTTACTGTGGGATGCCTACAGACACAACTACTTATTTTAACTAATTTATCTGTTATTTAAACAAATTACTACTTTCTATTGACAGCATGAATTTAGTTACTGGAATTATGATTAAACTTAAAGCAATTTATAAAGGTTTCGTCTGAGCTCTTCAGAAGATGTAAGGAATACATTCATTATATAAGACATGTAACATAATGGTAGTGCTATTCGTTGAAAAATGGTTCTACTTTCATAACATTTTGTAAGCGTATATTAGTATAGTAAATAGAATGAAATACAGCTTTCTTCCAGGACAAATATTACCCAGAAACGCACTGATTCAGAAGGTTGAATGAATTTGCGTTACTACATCATTCCATTGATTATATAGGAATACTTATGTTTATGTCACTTCCAAAATTTATTGATCCTGTCTTTGAACTTCATACACATGAACTCCATTTTCATGCACAGTAATAATCTCCCAGCTGCCAGTGCGCAATCACTTGGCTTCCCTTGGAAAGCAGTGTTAGCTAATATTTTTTGATGAAGTAATAATGAAATTATCGAAGTTTTAACAATCTATAGAAGTGCTTCATTGGCTAATGATACACGGCTTTTAAATAATATTAAGGTGTAAGCATTTCAGCACTTCATCAACTTTAATCAATATTAATAATGCGATTTATAACTATGCGGTAGAATTTTTCTTGTATCCTGTTTAGTTTAAAATAATCTCAAATATTCTTCTTGATGACACAAAGTAATTTAATCACCATCAATGGTTATAATGAAATTTACGCTTTAATAATACCTTCCCTGAGTTTACACCTTATCAAAGTATTTTTCAAGAATCAATGCCTTTTATGAGAGTTTTAAAATAACAGCTTTATCTAAGTGTTAACCTCATAATTACAAGCATTAGCCAGAAGGTAACAGTGCTGTTTTCTGGCAGGATATATGTATTTCTTTTTAACAGTTTCGTACAAATAAGCCAAGGATATTTTTCCACTTGTGGGTCAATCAGAGATTATTTACATAGCTCTGTTACCTTATTACGCTGTATTAATGTATCTTACCATTCCTTAAAGGAACAAGAAGCAATTCAAGAATTTACGGGTCCGAAACCTCAAATACTATCGTAAAATGAATCAATATTTTTTTTCATCATATGCAATAACAATTTCTTTTCTCATTCCAATCATATGATATTTTAGTGAAAATATTTACGAGGAATTTTCATTAAAACCAGAATGCTAAAAATGTTTCTTTGCAAAGCTTTTTTGAAGCAGTGTAATGGCATTTTAAACGTAAAGACCTCCGTCTTGCATCCTTAATGGAGGCAGATCTAAGTATGAAAATTGGTACTTATCCATTATTTCGTTTTTAAACATGGTTCTCTTTTAAATATCTCCTAAGAGATTTAGAGGATATTAAAAAATGTGCTTCGGTGTACAGATATTTGAGCTGGATTATTTTGTATGTTTAATAGGTAAATCAAAGATTCCATTTAAATACCACACAGACAATACCTCTTAATTTAAAAAATCTGGTGTGTTATACCAGATTTTCTCCATTGACTGCCGTTTATTTCTATATAAATTCTATATACTATACTTAAAATAGCTCATTTTTCTATCAACCTGATATTAATCGAGATAAATGTTTACAGTTTCGTTACATATTTTGTTATAGGTATAAGGTGGATACAGAAACCGAAGCGATAGTGAATGTTTAAAAGCGGGTGCTATTCGCTGCTAGGTAGAAACAACTGAAGAACGACAACACTTTAAAAGAATGCTAAATTGTTGATAAATTTAAATCAACGACAGTGGATTACTGGAAAATGGTGATGCCACAAAAAGGTTTTCTTTAAATAAATCGCGTGTTTGAATAAGATAAGATGTACATTCATTTTTGTGCATCTTTAATAATTTAGCACTTAAAAAAATTCTTTGTTAATTTTCACTAGCTATTCCCAGAAGTTTCGAGAAATTTTAACTCGCATTAGTCACGTAAACCTTAAGTATGTGTAATTTTAAACAAAATCGTTAAAGAAATTTTTGAGAAAAGCAATTACATCGAAAATTTGTACATGTAAAGGGTGGTTAGGGGTTGGGGGATTTTGTTGAAAATCTTTGTGTCAGACTTTTGTAAGGTATCAAACTTAAATACCACGTTTGGTACTTATCCGCAATTTCGGTTTTGGTTATGCTTTTTACACACACATGCACACAAACAGACACACATTCACGAACCTTGCTTTTACTGGATTAAAGTGCCTCAATTTACGAGAAATCTCGTCGTATAACTTTTAGCTGGAATACAGCACTTCCTCAGCACGTTCCCAAAGTCGCGGGTTCAAACCCAGCGGAGGGCGATGAATTTTTTTTCGTAAAAATCCTTAGTATGGCTTCCTTCGGAAGGGAAGTAAAGCCGGTGATCCCGTGTCGTAGATTTACGGCACGTAAAAGAACCTCAAGCCTGATAAAGGGGCCTCTGAGCAAAGTTGACGGTCTTTCACGCCCAATATGGAATGGGATGCTAAGAACCATAGTAGTTAAAGAGCGTCCATAAATAAAACTGAATTTAAATTTTTCCTCAGCATGTGGCAGAAAAAGTAAACACTGATCGCTATATACTGGCCCTGGAATTTGAAATCTTAATTATTGAAGGGAAAATATAAATAATTACATAAAGAAATAATACTAAGGTATAGAAATAATTGCAATACATAATTACCATATATTAAATCATTGAATAATGTAATAAGCTTGAGTTGAAAAATTTGTCTGGAGAAAGACGTTATTACCGAGTATACGTTAATGAAAGTCGTTAGTAACAGGCGAGTAGCGAACGCGTTTGCATAAAAGATCCTGGAATGCAGTTAGGTTTGAGTTCAGCACGTTTGCAAATTCATGTAGACAGGAATTCTGTAAATTAGAAAGGGAAATGAAATTCTGAGATACAAGGTGGTATCACTCAGTAATAGTGCAAGATACGAATGCTTAGAGTTTTAAGACTGGACGCAAGAGAATGACGTTGGTAGGGGTAGCGATAAGTAGGCGAAGTTTAAGTTAAGAAAACGGCGTACATTCTAATTAGAGATACATACGTGCACATATTTGTAACTCTACTGAAATTCTTGACCCTCGCGTGTATTTTGAAGTTGTGTAGCACACATGAACACTCCGGTGTTATTAAGATTTAGGGGCTATTGAGAAGCATCTTTCTGAGAAACATTTCCGCGAATTACGACAACTGACGCTTCGCTTAACTGTCGTTATAGAAGTAATTAACTCGTAAATTCAACAGTCGGCGACTCTTCTTAAACTAAACAGTTTAGTCAACAGTAAAACTGTTCACTTAACTAAACTGGTGTTATCCTTTCACAATACACTCACACATACCCAGAGAAACTAACATTATATTTGAAACAGGGAGCAACATAAAAGTGTCGAACCACGAACGGCTTCCAAATCCATGCTCTTTCTATCACTCCGCAATATGTATCTGAAGGTTATCTGTTCCAGTCTGCTTCAAAAATTTGGTGTGTTACATACGTAAATATAACTTTCCCTACCAACCATTTTTATTTGTATATAGCTTCTACAAACTATTCTTGCAAAATATTATTTTTCTATCTACTTTATTAATCCAAAAATCCTTTGCAGAAACTGTTTCATTACACATTTCATTATAGGTACAAAGGAAATAGCGACAGTAAAAATGTTGAAAAAACTGGTTATGTCATACATGCCTTGAAAGTTCGTGCTCTTTCCTTTTCATGAGAAACAACTGAAGTATAGCAATACTTCAAAAAATAGCAATACTTCAAACCAATAACAACGGATATCTCAGAAATGATTGATGCCATAAAAATGTAATTTGAAATAAATTGTAAATTTCAAGGAGATTTGAATTCTTTAGGGTAAGTAATACTTAAAACAGTTATATATTATTTTTAGAAACTCCTTCCGAATTAAGGGAGTTTCAAAGGTTATTGCCAGAAAGTTCAAAATATGCATCCTATTTCCACATAACGGTCTTACATATGTGGTATTTTTATCGAGCTCCTAAGAGCCAGCTTTGAAAAACATTTTTGAAACCTATGTGTTATACATGAATGCCACATTACACAATATTTTTAAAAATTCTGTATGTTCCATTTAAATGTCTTTCCCTACCCACTATCCTCTTCTACAAAATATTCTTATGCAAGTTTATTACTTTCTCTACTACGTTCAGTAAGTAGGGGAAGAAGTATTGCACTCCACACAAAAATTCCATATCAAGATTTCACCAGAAATACATGTGGCCCTCTGAGTCCAAAAAAAACATTTTTAGAAAAAGACCAGCGCGCGGGTATGTGTGTGTGTGTGTGTGTGTGTGTGTGTGTGTGTGTGTGTGTGTGTCTGTCTGTCTGCATAACTCAAAACCGAAAAGTCGGAAATACCAATCTTGGTATTTAAATTCAGTATCTTTCAAAGATGCGACGCAAAGACTTACACGAAAATTGTCCTACCCAGATTACCCTTTACTGGAACATTTTTCAAAAATTTTGGTTTTCTCAAAAAAGACTCTAATGATTTTGATTAAAGTGTCATATGTTTAAGAGATTTTTGCGGCAAATGAAATGTATATCTTGAATTTTCTGGAAATGTCCCCAAAAATCATCTTCATTCGGAACGAATTTTGCATAACTGGTAAACCGAAAGAGATAGAAAAACTATTACGACACAACAGATGTGGATCTCGTTAAAAAACACACTTCACGTCATATACAGTTTTTGTGGAATGAACCGCTTCCGAAATATTCCTCATTATTTATTTGAATTTCCAATACTTATACTTTTTCTGGAATGAGAATTCCGTTTTTTACTTTCTCTACTACGTATAGTAAGTAGGGGAAGTATTGCATTCCACCCAAAAATTCGATACCGAGATTTCACCGGAAATACAAGTTATGAGACACCCTGAATCCAAGAAAAGCATTTTTGGAAACATGTCCGTGTGTGTGTCTGTCTGTGTCTGTCTGTGTGTCTGTGAACAGCATAACTCAGAAACGAACAGTCGGATAAACACCAAATTTGTATTTAGGTTCAGTATCTTTCAGAGATGCGACACGAAGGTTTTCAAGAAAATCCCCCCACCCCAGACTACTCTTTACATGGAACATTTTTCGAAAAATTTAATTTCCTCAATAATGGCTCTAACGATTTTGATTAAAGTATCATATGTTTAAGATATTTTTATGACAAATGAAATGTATATCTCGAATTTTCTGGGAATGTCTCCAAAAGTGTTCTTCAATGTGAACGACTTTTGCATAACTGGTAAACCATAAGAGATAGACACAATTTTACTACACAAAAAATGTAGATTGCGTTAAAATACACAAATTATGTCATGTACATTTCTTTTGTTGAGTGGACCGTTTTCGAGATATTGCTTGTTTTTCCCTTAAATTTTCCAATACTTATACTTTTTCTCAAATTCGTTATTCATTTTTACTTTCTCTACTACGTATAGTAAGTAGGGGAAGTATTGCATTCCACCCAAAAATTCGATACCGAGATTTCACCGGAAATACATGTTTTGAGACCTCCTGAATCCAAAAAAAGCATTTTTGGAAACATGTCCGTGTGTGTGTCTGTGTGTCTGTGTGTGTGTCTGTGTGTGTGTGAACAGCATAACTCAAAAACGAACAGTCGGATAAACACCAAACTTGGTATTTAGGTTCAGTATCTTCCAGAGATGCGACACGAAGGTTTTCAAGAAAATCCCCCCACCCCAGACTACCCTTTACATGGAACATTTTTCGAAAATTTTAATTTTCTCAAAAATGGCTCTAACGATTTTGTTTAAAATATCATATGTTTAAGATAATGCCATGAGAAATGAAATGTATATCTCGAATTTTCTGGGAATGTCTCCAAAAGTATTCTTCATTGTGAACGACTTTTGCATAACTGGTAAACCATAAGAGATAGACAAAATTTTACTACACAAAAAATGTTGATCTCGTTAAAATACACAACTTATGTTATATACATTTCTTTTGTTGAGTGAAGCGTTTTCGAGATATTGCTTGTTATTCCCTTAAATTTTCCAATACTTATACTTTTTCTCAAATTCGTTATTCATTTTTTTATGTCCTGGACTTGCAAAGAGAATGGAATTCGACACATAGCAACCAGCGTTAAAATATTTGACCATCGCTTAAAAGCTACCATATTCCCCTTGCATCTACAAGAAAATTAGCAATAAGATTGACATCTCGATATCTCGATTAACATAAAGCATATGGAGAATAGGCGTTTGTAAAAATAGATTGTACAAGAGTAGAGAAAGTCATGTGAGTGTAACACATCAGATTTTTTTTTATGTCCTGGACATGCAAAGAGAATGGAATGCGCCACATAGCAACCAGCGTTAAAATATTTGACTATCGCTTAAAACCTACCATATTCCCCTTGCATCTACATGAAAATTAGCAATAAGATTAACATCTCGATTAACATGAAGCATATGGAGAATAAGCGTTTGTAAAAATAGTTTGTACAAGAGTTTAGAAAGTCATGTGAGTGTAACACATCAGATTTTTTATAATTATTATTTATTTTTTTTTTGTCCTGGACATGCAAAGAGAATCAAATGCTTCACATAGCAACCAAAATATTTGACTATCGCTTAAAGCCTGCCACATTCCCCTTGCACCTACAAGAAAATTAGTAATAAGATTTTTCTAGCAAATATTTATCTGGACTAACATGAAGTAAATGGAGAATAAGCGTTTGTAAAAATAGTTTTGTACAAGAATAGAGAAAATATGTGAATGTAGCACATCAGATATTTTTCTATCTGCCTCATGTTTTTTGAGATAAACGTTTATAGATATAGTTTCATAACACATTTCCTTGCAGGCACAAGGGGGACAGAGAGGAAACCGAATCGATGGTCAGGTGTTTAACCCCGGCTGGCAGTGACTTTAAAATTCCATACCCTTTACATAACATCACGAGAAACAAGTGAATATTAAAAAACGAAACCAATATTTTGGTATAATTCGTGCCACGTGCAACATAGAAGTTATTGTGTTTTAAAGACATCTACATTTGTTGTGTTCTACGTTTTTGTCTATCTCTTATTACCACTCATGCAAAATTATACAAAATTCCTTCCGAATGAAGATGCAAGGCTATTCACAGAAAATTCAGGATATATGCATTTTATTTGTCATGTAAATATCTTAAGCATGTATTTTAATAAAAGTTTGAGAGAATTGAATATTTCGAAAAATGTTTTATGTAAAGGGTAGTTTGTTGCTGGAGGATTTTGCTGTAAATCTTCTTATAGCATCCTCGGAAGATTTTGAACTTAAGCACCAAGTTTGCTGTTTTTTCGACTTTTCCTTTTAAGTTTTACCGTTTACAGAAACAAACACACACGCGCGGACATTTTTATAAAGTTTGTAATTATAGGACTCTTAAGATATTTTGAATTAACATGCCTCAAACTTGTATTTCCAGTTAAATCTCGACATGGAATTTTTGGGGGCAGCACTGTAAATAAGTGAAAGCAAAAATACTTCCTTGTTTCTTTTTTTTCAAACAATAGCTAATTAACTAGATCTTAGGAATTACTTGTCATAGATAAGCATGGTCATTTTCCTATACAAGGAAACAGCAAATGAGGAACATGTTAAGTTAAAAAGCACAGCGAATACTACTGCTAAATTACGTCAGGTAGCGCAAGTCATTATGTGTTTGGAAGGGTTGTTTTAGGTTTCTTTACGTCTCACCAATTTCCTAACACACTGAGAATAATTCTCCCCTTTCTTGCTGCACAATACCCGCACATATTTAAACTGGATTTTACTCTCGTTTTCCTTTTGAGATATACAGGTTCAGAACAAATAAAAATCAAACATTAATATAAAGTCTTGAATGCTATATCTCCATTGTGCGTTACAAAGTCCATATTGCTTGTCCTAAAAGTATTGCTAGAAATTTGCTGTGATTAATATAATTTAAAATGAATTACTGACGATGGTTACAGAAAGTAGAGCGAATGCTACAAAGCCTCTCTCTCCTCTACCTCTTTCTGTACACTTCTCATTCATAAAGTAATATCGATCCTGCCTTTATATCTCGTATTTGCGGTGTAGGTAATTCTACGCTTTTCTTTTTCATTTTCCTTTGTCCCTTCTCGGTGTAAGGCGTGGTAGAGAAATCTAATTTTTACTTTTAATTTTTTGCTGCAAGACTTTTGTGCTTTCATGTAAGATATTTTATCCAAAACAATGTTAATAATATTAATATAGCAGTAATTTAATAACCAATTGAAAGCAAAATAGAATCTGCTGGAATGGAGCAAGGCATCTCTAGAAAAGTTATTACAATTCAAGGAATATACCTATGCTCTTTATCTGTAACACCTTATTTGCTGAGTAGTTAAATCATCAACAATTTGTTTCTGTGAAGTGATGTCAAATGTGCGAGCATTACAATATTAGTGGGGACACAACATTTATCATCAAAGAAGTACAACAAATAAAAAACTAAAAAGATGTCACTTTAAGAAAAGGTTTTAAAATATAAACAGTGAAGCTTACAGCAAAGTTTAAAAATACCGCCACCTCCCATTCAAAACTATTGTATCTTTTAGACTAACACAAAAACATATCCTTGTGATATTTAAGAATTTATTTAAAAACAATTACACAATAGGTAACACGGACTTCAAAATATCTTAAACCACACAGTGCCATTCTTAATTTCCTCGTAATCTTCAAAATTGTTTAAGCGTTTAGCATTCACGCTGCTGTAGATTGTGGCGGTCACTGCAACCTGTTACCTGCTTCTCAGCGGCGTACGTATCTGGTGGGTCTCGAAGTCGGGGCTTCTCCTCGGATCTCCGCCCGGAACTGGTCTGCCGCCTTCTTTCTTCTCCTTCGGCTGCTTGCATCTTTCGTGTGTGGCTTTAAACTGCATCAGAATTTAAACCATCTCAGGGTGTAGATATAAAAATATGACAATAGGCGAAAACACTCTTATTCACTCTACCTTCTTTTACATGCAACAATATTTCCTAAGATCGATCCTGGCTCGTTCTGAAATTCACTCTGTTCATTTAGAAAGCTTTCCGCGCTTATCAATAAACTCTTTTTCCGGCAATTTCGCGCCGTAAGAAATCAAACACTATCTTCTGTGCTCTTTATTGTGCGCGTCTAGCTACCCAGTCCGTTGAGCACATGCGGTTGTTTTCGCCGCTGTGTTTATTGTTTTTATGCTCCATCGTCACACAGTTACGTTCTTTTTGCACCTATTTTCACATACACGGGTATTACTCACAAGGATCAGATCTGAGATGACGGATGCCGAAATGACGCTGGGGTTGTCTGGACTTTCATACTTACACTCTTCTTAAATCATCGCTAACGTCTCAAATTTAACTCTTCTCCCTCGCTTGACCTTGACTCACTACATATCTCAAAACACACAATAGACCCCCTAACGTGCACTAAACCAACACTGTTTCACTCCTCTGAAAGTTGCTTGCGAGGAAACAAGATTTTCTGGCGTAGCTTTAACTAAGAACCTCCAATAATGTTATAAGATAAGTTATACATACACAAATCTTACAACATGAAAATATTTCACAATTGCATGTGAAAAAAAGTACTATGTTAAAACTTGAAACCTAATATTCAATAACAAATATAACCTAATGGTTGTTTCAGTGGTTACAACCATTAATTGACCTAATAGTGGTTGAAACTATGAAGCCTGGAACTTAAAATACTTACAACATTGTAAGTCACCATTTGGGTATGTCATCTCAATACAATTTGAGATTTCCTCGTGGTTTACCGAAAAATGCTAATCAGTTTGGAAATTTAATGGCGTGCCGGCATGTTGCCATGGTAGCTCAGTGGTTAGAGAACCGGACGGAGACTGGGAAATCCATGGTTCAAATCTCGGTTATGTCATTGAACTTTTCAGTCGTCTGATACTATATGACCTAATGTTCAATTATGTATCCCCATTCAGGCCTGTAACGTGATAATGACATATGCACAGTCATCGCCACATGGTATCACAGAGCCAAGACGTTCTGCGATTGATGTCAGTATCTGGTCACAGCACAGTTTTCCCATATACTTTTTAGATTTTAAGATAAATGTTTCATGCTCTAATAATATATGCATTATAAACACTTAGAAATAGCAAAGCCATATGCTGTTATCAAAATTATATCCGATGTCATTCTTGCTTCCTTCTCATATCAAACTTTCAAAGCCCTTAATCACTACTTGGTAAGATAAGTGCATGTTAATATATTTATTCTGAACCATTTAATTATTTTATTCTCTTTTTTACATCCTTTAACGTCCTGGGAGGTCATATCGTGGACATGAATGAAATGGATGAAATTATGCTCAAATGAGCCCGGTGTCTATGGAGCCTAGTTATCCGACATTTGTCTTTTCAGAATAAGGAATACCCCGGAATAAACCTTATCAGGCCAACTCCCGAATCGTGATTCGAACTCGGAATCTCTTGAATGTTAGACGACGACACACCACAGAGAGGCGGGCATCTACTGATATGTACGAGATATGCAACACATATTTGAGCTTCGTTATCAGTATCATATTATAAATTGAACTCCCCTTTGTTGAGGCAAAATATGTATATGAAATAATTAAGAAAATGCATAGCTCACATTTTAGGACGCTGTGCCAGATCATGGACATGCCGGATTGTTAAACGCTGCGTAAAAATAGATTAAATTATTTTTTCAAATCCGCTTCACTACAAAAGGCTTTACAATAAATAAAGTTAGGTAGGCTGATCCCTGTAAATACATAATTCTGTAAGTTATAATCTAATTTAAGTGTAATTTAAATTATCCCGGGTGCTAGATACTTTAGTTCATGAATATTTGCTTTCTTACTCGTTTATATCTTTCCCTTCTTTTTTTCACCTTAAGGATAAGGTAAGAATGCCTATTGCAGCTTCAGAGTGCGTGGGAGGACATTCCGATATGCTGCCCTCATCTCTATAATTTGTAATGATTTTGTTATAAAGAAACCATTCCGAAATTTTCTATAAACTCATCATTTGAGAGTTTATCATCTAGAAATCGTATTTTGAAGCAAATATCTATATAGGTAAATAGCATAGGTTGCTGGGTGTGCGTTTAAGATGGGATCACGCCTAAACATATGGCACAAAACATACCAATCTCGGTACGTAGGTACATTTACCTGTCTTGTTGGGCATTTTCTTAAGCATACACGTTGGTCCATTTCATAGAACCTGAATTAAACGAAAGTAGGGTATAACATATCATGGGTCACCATGAGAACGTGCTGGTTCTGAACGCGGAATAAGAAACGAATATGAAGGGAACATATTAATATCCGGAAACAAACCCCCTACTATTTTATGTTTATAATCGCATTATGCTTAAATTAGGGAACAAAAACAGAATAAACTTCCGTATAATGGCAAAAAGCGTGTCTCCTTAGTGTATAAAACACTTGAAACTACCTTACCGCCCATATTTTCGTAAAGTTGAAAAATAAATTCATTAAACTTTACATTATTTATTGTTTTTATTTTTTAAATATATTATTTTTATTAAATATCGTACATCGGAATAAAGGTCTAAAGCGTTACATTTTGGGAGGTGTATATGCTGAAGATTTTTGCTTGACAAACTTGTAACCAAATATTTGAGCTATTACCGTAATTATTGACGGGAATATATAAATAATTAAATAAATATCAGTCATAGCTATTCCTTGTTTTGGGTCACATTTACCCATATTTTTATATTGGCTTTATTCTGTCTCCCTGGGCCCCAGAACCTTCCAATAAATGGATTTCTGAACGTGCTGTGAACGTGTAAAGCTGAAGAACCATTCTAATGCATTCGTTTTAAACATTTCTTAAGTATCATTATGTTAGGTTTAATGGGTATTCTATTAACTAAAATAATCCTCCAGCTCTTTTAAAAACACTTTGGGTTGTCCCCAGCAACCTTATTTTTAGTGTTAAGGTTGAAACATTTGTTATTATAATTATAGAGGTAGAGATGATTCAACGGAGGGCGGCACCTCACGCGCTGTGACCTACACAGATCTATTGCGGTTACCAACCCCTAGGAGGAAGGGATAAGGTGAAGGAACCACAGGGGGCTACTGGACGTAGCCAGTCATGCCACACAGACACGCGAAAGTCCCTACATTTCCAAGCTTGCAGACCATCTCACCACTAGAACCGCCGAGGGGGGGGCGATAAACGACCCGCCAAACAAGCAGCCCCCACGAAATCTAGAAGCACACCTGAAAGATGAGAAGGAAACGGACGAAAGGGAAATGATGGAAAGGAAACCCAGTAGAGAAGTAACCACTCCAGCATTTGCCTGCCGACCCCGGGGAAACTACGAAATACCTATTGGTCAGAGAGGGCGGTCACCGCGGATCGAACCCCGAACCTCCCGAATGCGAGTCGCACACGTTACAGCGATGCCACTTTGCTCGGTAAACTTATGGACAACACACATTTCTTTAGCAAACAGATTAATGCTGTCTCAGCCTTCTGTGGTTAAAAATTTCTTGGATTTACCTCAAGTACAAGGCTTATATAAACTTTTTATACAAATATTCCTTAGAATTATTTTTAAGAAGTAATCAGAAAAGCAAGTTGTCCCATTGTTATAATGCATTTGTATATTATGTCATTTCAGAATAAGGTTAGAGTAGTCTTTATTGATGATATTCATTATAATTATCTTTTGGGAAGCACTGCCAATCCATAGCTATAAATAAGATATGCATTGAGGCAGTAAATGATGCTACAATTTGCTTTCTATAATACATACCAAGTAGAAGAGGAGGTATTATGTTCCACTCAAAGTTCAATCCTGAGATTTCATAGGAAATATATGTTTTGAGGTCGGCCTGAATCCAAAAACGTATATTTGGAAAAAGATCCCTGTGTATGTATTCATGTGTGTGCGTGTGTGTGTGTCTGTCTGTAAACAGCGTAACTCAAAAACGAAATCTTCCATAAATAACAAATTTGGTATTTTAGTTCAATATCTTCCAAGAATGCGACGCGAAGATTTTCCAGAAAATGCCCCCAACCCAAACTATTCTTTACATGGCAAATGATTCGATTATTTTGATTTTTCAAAAAATTACTAAGAATGTTTTTAAAAAAACGTATACTTAAGTTGATTATATTACAAATAAGATATATATATATATCGAATTTTGGGAGAATATTGAGTTGGATTGAATTTTTCAATTCCTTGACATTTTCGCCCTCACTTTTCAGCTTTTTCTCGCGAAGACTTAAAAACAGCATGGAATTTCAAGGCCAGTATATAACGAACATATTTTAAACATTTGACTACACTGCTCCCTTTGTCAAGTGAAACAATTTACATTTATCTCAATTAAGTTGAAGTACATGGAAGAATAAGCTTTTGCAACAATACTTTGTATATGCTATATACAAATAAACGATAGTGATGTAGAGAAAGTCATGTGAATGTAACGTACATTTTTGTTAAATGTTTTGCCATATCTGGGTTTGACATTTTTCAAACGTGACACGTGACGAGGTCTTATTTCACTGCCTGTGTGGTCGTGTGATCAGCATTCAGACTTCTCAACTCAGAGGTCTTGGGTTTGGTTCCAAGAAATATTCTGTATCCTCAACATAGTCTGAAGTGTGAATATGGGAGTAAATGCGTGTTTAATGATGAAGATAAATAAAACACACAGTTCTGTGAAGAATAGCAGCATTAGTTGTTTCACAAGGCAAAGCTCCCGATATGTTATTAAGATTTAAAGGGAACTTTAAAAGTGGAGCGATAAAAGCGTAGTTTAGTATTGTGTATAGAACGTAGTATGAAATGTGAAGTTTTTAACCAAGAAACCTTATGTTATTGCTTATTAAATTTTGAATTTGTCCCACATTTTTACTAACACTATGTCCGAAGTTTGTTGCAAATTATGTCTTGATTATCTGTCTGGATAGATGCAGTTTTAAACCCGAAATTAATATTAGAGCCATAGTTAAATGAACAGTGTAGTATATGTGTGGTGTGAACCATAATGGAGCAGTATTAGTCATTATTTTTTAACGTAAAGTATTAGGGTTACTTTTGTGTAATAAATGTAGAATACAGTGCGTATTTCACATATTCTAGAAGGTTTCCACGCCAGTAAAGTGAAACCGGATAAAGCTGGAGCACTGTGGTATTGATTAAATATCATATACATTATATTTCACTGTTGTGTTTATCAACCAACTAAAGGCTTTCAACTAAATAAACACGACCTTTTTGTGGTTACCACAATAGGGGAAACCGGTGGTTCATTGTACGGCCTAGAATGTGTACGTATGTGTGGGGCCTTTATGTTGGTCTGATTACCAGAACGAATTCCAATTCCGTGTACTCATACAAATGGCAGAATAACTGCAAGCGGTATTGAGAGGGCAAAACACTTAGAAGAGAATTTGGGAATGGTTTGAGGTTAACTGCAATGAGCTGCAAGTACATAGTTATAGTTGAATCTAACAGGTTGACATGAGAGAAGTATAGTCAATTCACTTTAGTGTGTGTGCGACTTGAAATATGCAATTTAATTGGCATAAAATTTATGAATCATAATAAACAAAATTAAAAGCAATCACTGTTGAATTTGAAGTAGTAAGCAAACGACAATATGTAATTTTAAATAAGCGGCATGTATACTGAAATGATTACAGTTGTAGGTATAAAACAATAAATATAATTATGGGTCCCAACTTGTTGATTGAGGTGTAGTGATTCTTCCTTTAGTTTGGAGATCCCGAGTTTGAAATTATTTTTATGGTTTTTCCGTAAGTATAGCAAGAAGACGAAGGTTATATAACTCTCAGACCACTGGACACTGGACATTCATCGTCTTTGCAGAGGCAATTTGCTAAAAGGAATATTAACGGATAAATACTGAAAGAAGAAACATGTGCATTCCTACTTTATTTGGATGTACAAGATTTAGGACCTAACCAAATCTATACTTGGCTGGAAGCCCGAGAAAATCTTGAGTTTTTGGACCAAATATCTCCGATTTCGCTGCATTTAACCTGACTGAAAACTATGCCTAAAGTTGAGATATACGCAAAAAAAATTAACGTGTTCAAGAACCTTATGGTAACATAAGCTACCATTTTAACATCTGCACGTGAGAAACTCGGATCTTAAACAAGGCACATGGAATACCACTATCAGGAGAATAAGGAGGCAATCCGTTTCATCACCTCATAACTGAAAGGCGGGAAATAACTATCTGTAACTTGTGTTATTTGTATTTTTAAGTCCCTTATGTTATTATTGTTTCAAATCTGTTTTTATTTATATGAAGTAAACTTTTCTTCTATTATATGTTAAAACATCTAACTCTTTTACACGTCTTTAAATTAGCACGGTATCTTGGAGGGCATCTCAACGCTGCTAAAGTGACTTTGAACGAAGCAGAAGCATCATAAATGATCGCTTTGAGTTTGGGGCAAAGGGCTCTCAAGAGTTACCTTCTGCATGCCAACTTAAAGAATATAAGTTAAAATAAAAATTACAATTTAAGGTAGATTTGTTTCAATTGGTTCAATTTCATTTTGCTTCAGATGTACCAATTTAAAAAAAATGAAATAAAACATATCTGCATTATAGCATCTTAGCATCTGATTGTCTAAGCAAGGATGTATATTCTAAATTTTGTATTTATTATGCCCTTCTGATTAGATAGTTATTTTCCTTACTATTGTACACATAATTAACTAATTATAAATAATCTTGCAACTAGTACTAAGTACTGATGTAACAGGAATGAAACAAAATGAATCAAACTATGTATGAAATAACCAAAGCAAAATTAATATAAAATCTGATGTGTTGCACTCACATGACTTTCTCTGCTCTTGTACAAACTATTTTTACAAACGCTTATTCTCCATCTACTTCATTTTAATCGAGACAAACATTTGCAGACTCTATCTTATTGCTAATTTTCTTGTAGATTTAAGGAGAATATATATTTACAAAGGCAATATAGAAATACAGTAGCCTTTAAGCATATACATATCTCGTAATAGCTGGTTGCTAGGTGCAGCAACATTCCCTTTGCCACAGATTAATACTCTTTGCATATCCAAGACAAAAAATGAATAAAAAGTTCCCATTTGAGAAAATAAGTATTGAAAAATTTAAGAGAATAACAAGCAATATCTCGAAAATGGTTCACTCAACAAAAAAAATGTATATGATATAAATTGTGTATTTTACCGCGATTTACATCTTTTGTGTAGTAAAATTTTGTCTATCTCTTATGGTTTACCAGTTATGCAAAAGTCGTACACAATGAAGAATACTTTTGGAGACATTCCCAGAAAATTCAAGATATACATTTTATTTGTCATAAAAACATTTTAAACATATGACATTTTAATCAAAATCGTTAGAGCCATTTTTGAGAAACTTAAAATTTTCGAATAATCTTCCATGTAAAGGCTAATCTGCGTTGGGGGGATTTTCTTGAAAACCTTCGTGTCGCATCCTTGGAAGATATTAAACCTAAATACCAAGTTTGGTATTTATCCGACTGTTCGTTTCTGAGTTATGCTGTTCACAGACAGACACACAGACAGACACACATGTTTCCAAAAATGCTTTTTTTGGATTCAGGGGGTCTGAAAACATGTATTTCCGGTGAAATCTCGGTATCGAATTTTTGGGTGGAATACAATACTTCCCCTACTTACTATACGTAGTAGAGAAACTAAAAATGAACTAATACCCCCTATCTACTCCTACTGTTACTGGAAGCCAGTAGCTAAGTAACCTGGTTAACTGTACCATTTGAAACAAGAATTATAGACATTAATCATGCAGCATGTAAATAGCGTTGTCATCTACTAATCGGCCATGATATGGATGTGGAGAGCGTCACTGTGTTTCCTTGACGATCAAGGCAGTGGATCAGAGGGGAATGAGGGGAAGACAATATGGAATGTACAGTCGCACAATGAAAACAGCACCTCCTGCATGTGCACGCTTAAGCCTCGCTAGTAAATGATACTCGGAAGTGCGGGTGTTTTCGTTACTGACTATTCCCTCCGATGCCCTGCCCACTTATTTCGTTGCCACTTAGTTTCTCTTTAGACCACACGCATTCACATCGTGGCCAACTAGTAAACAAACAGCTGCCTCGCCAAGCACACAAAACAGATTCCTGGTACGGGTTTAATGTTTGCATGAAAGAAAACAAAGAAACTAGACTATTATTTAAATCGACAGCGAACCACCAGTCGCTTCCAATTAAATTATCCTTTAACACATAGGAATGGGTACTTGAATAAGCTAATAATGTTGGTTAACTATTTGGTCACAGTGCGTGCACTAATTAAAATACCATTGTTAGATAGCACTTTCTTTTCTTAAGATCCTTTGTTACAGAAATATGGAACGATTTAAAAAAATCGAATATGCTACATTCACATGACCTTCACCCCTTATAGCTTATTAATGGTCCTACAAATTGTTCTTACGAAAGTTTATTTTCTTATCTACATCATTTAATCCAGATAAACCTTTACGGAAATAGCTACATTACATATTTCTTTGTAGACACAAAGGGAACCGCAATAGTCATATGTTAAAGAACTGGACGCTATACGCTGGCCTTAGAATTCCATACTCTTTGCGTGACATCGCGAGAAACAACTTGAAATCTTCGGTACTTGAAAAGAATGACGAGTATTGAACAATTTGAGCCATTAATAATGGATATCTCGGAAATAGCTCATACAACAACAAAAAATGCTTTTAAATAAGCTGCGTGTTTTAAAGATATACTTTTTTCAGTATGTTTTCATCTTTCGCTTAACGTTTGCCAGTTGTAGAAGCTTAGACGAAATTCCTTCAGAATGAAGAGGACTTTACAGGCTATTTCCAAAAAATTCAACATATACATTTCATTTGTCAACTGAATATCTTTAATATTATATATTTTGATCAAAATCGTTGCAGCCATTTTTAGAAAATCCAAAATTTCGAAAAGTTTTCTATGTAAAGGGTAGTTTGTGGTCGAGGGATTTTATTGAAAGTCATCGTGTCGCATCTTTTGAAGATATCCATCTTAAATACCAGGTTTGGTGTTTATCCCACTTTTCGTTTCTGAGTTCTGCTGTTCACAGGCACACAGACACACAAACACACCCGCTTATGAATTTTTTCCTATAAATGCTTTTCTTTTTATTCAAGGAGCCTCAAAACATATATTTCCGATGAAATCTCGGTATCGACTTTTTGGTTGCAATGCAATACCTTTCCCATATGCTCTGTAAGTACATGGTAGAGAAAGTAAAAAGGTCTTACAAAGCATACCTTTATTAGTTTGTCATTTTTGGATGGCCTAAGGATATAAATGCAGTTAAGTAATTTCCCGTTTCTACTTGCTCCATGCGGTATTGGAGCATCTTTCGATACCCTCCAGACAGAAAGAACATTCGCAAACACAACATTCATTCTGTTCTGACATATTTCTTATTTATGTTGAAGCAGCAGTTCTGGCGGACTTATGTGTCTGGTGGGCGAAACCAGACGCGATGCTATCGGTACATACAGCTTCTTTAACTAATCCTAGCAATTTCAAGAGGTGATTTATGTAGTACATTAACCTTCTTCGGTGGTGTATTACGTGTCAATGCGCATTAAACTATTTTGAAATTGTGTTAGCACGCAATAGAGAGCCGCGTACCAGGTCTCCTGATCGCTTGACTTGCTTGCGGGATATAATCAGGCAAACTGAGCAGCTTGCTTTGGCAAGTTAAGCCGGCTTGTTTATGAGCGTATTCTCGGCTTGCGCAGAATCTAATCGTACGCAAGACGGTAGAAACACTACCCATCTACAGGTTGTCTAAAAATACCTCTGCATGCACTTGCTTAACCTTCATGTTTATCATATACTTGCGTTTATTCATGCATATACATAAGTGCACAAATTTATTACTTAACTTTAAGTGTACAGAACATGGAGGTAAAGCTGTATTATTACAGCTATTATTATGGTCATATGGTGTGATAAAATTCTTAACAAGATTTGCTGATTGCAATTTTGAGACGACTAAATAGAAATAATTCTATATTCCTTATCACATATTTTGAAATATTTGATTGTAATACCAAAACCATAACCATATTTTTCAACAATTATTATTACAACGAAGATACAAGAAGAATATGATGCCAAAAAATCAATCAGTGAGTCGTCCTTGAATCTCTAATTTCTTTCTTGCAGTGTTTTTTCGATATTAACCATGACAAATTTCCTGCAATTTTAAAATAAAGGCGTCTTTATCATAAAACCTATGTGTGCCTGTTGTCAAAGGAGTTCACCAGATTAAAGGACATTTCTGTTTGATTCACTTCATCGTTAGCTTTTCATTCTATCCCTTAATCTAGTCTATTTCTTCAACTTCCCAATTATTTATCTATTTTTCTTTAACAAATTAATACAGTTATAGTGAAAATTAGCTCATTGCTAAGACCGCTACATTTCCCTTCATTCTCTTTTATTTAGTAATAAATGAATACGAAGACATTGAATGTGAGGTTTTTATACTGTTATTTTCAGAGCAATGCACCGTCATGCTATGATGTGTGCTCCTAAATACCACCAAGTAAATAAACCCTACCAGTGCTGTAAGTACTATAAACTACTATACAGTTTTAAGCCAAAAAGTGTGTGACCATCAAAGAAAAGAAAACAGCTTGAAGGCAAGCAAGCCGCATAGCCATTAGATTCATGCGAATAATCCACCGCCAAGCAGGTCAAAAGTACACCCAATCCAGCCTGTAAAAGCGAACAATTTTATTAGCAGAAGTGGGGAGCAGGTTTGCCAACAGCGCAAGAACAGAAAACACAACACATCCAAACAAAAGCTTCGCCTCCGAGCGATAAAACTGAAATTCGCAGAAAACACTTCTCTCCCCCAGACTCAATTTGCTTTATTAAGATAACAAAATCATTTGTAGTATTATAAAACTTCTCGCTATGAAAATTTTCTGCAGTAAAGAGTTTTTCTAAAACAGGTCCAAAGCTTGTGGTATAATTCACTAGAAGCGTCTGTGACAAACTGCATGTCAGCATATCGGACACAATTCTGCAGGGTTAGGGATATCAAGGGATATATGGATAACGTCACTGTATTAATGGGCCAGGCACTGTAAGATTATAGTTTGGTAGTAGATGCTTGACTCTATTGTTTATCAGGGCCATAACCATATAGTGCCTATTGTACATCAGATAATACGTTTGATGCTATGTTATTACCAGAATGCAACTCGATCACATCAAAATGCCACTACGTTTAATCTGATTTCAGAGGCAAAAGTTATATTTATGCAAGAATAATACTTTATTGTTGTTTTTGTTAATGCAATAATACTGTTCTATTATACCGTACTACTGCCAATGCCTAGAAAAGCTTAAAAACAAACAAGAAGAAGAATATTACAGGCAAAAGGTACAATAAATATGTCAAATACATATTTTAAATAAGATACATTTAAGGATACAAGCCGAAGGAATAATCGTCGCTTCCACCCCATAAAGGCCTTTACCGGTTAATCTCTTCGCAATGCTTTTATTTTCCCCAAAACACTTTAATTATTTTGATTAAAATAGCATACTCTTGAGATATTCAATTGACGAATAAAAACAAACCTTGAATTTTCTGCCGGTGACGTTGGTGACGTGCTCATCATCATTGCTATTATTATTATTTATTCTTCAACACTGTTTCAACCCTAGTGCACCAAATGCATACTAGGGTTATAAATACATATACAAAATTAACCTACTACAAATAATTAAATGGATGAATAAATACCAGAAATAAAGCTTATAAAGGTAGAGGTATAACATGATTTAGTGAATAATTTGTCAGTGGTCCTCTTCTTGAACTGTCTTTTGTGTTACTAGGATATCATAACAAATAAACCATGCATTACAGAAAAAGTGGACCTTTGTTAAAAATGCTGTATGTATCACATAACATTTTTCATGCCATTAGCATAATATAGAACACTCGCAAAATTAAATTTTTGAGATCTTAGGTTCAGAATATTTTGAAATGTGTGGCGTGTTGTTATTTTGTTTATCTGTAGCTAACAGTTGGGTTTTAACCATTTACTTGGCCTCCTGCATACTAGGGTTTGTATTTTATATTTGTAATGCATAAAACACACCATTTGTAAAGGAATAGTGAATAGAAAGATAAGACTTTGTAACATTTAAGCCATTGTGAAATGACAATAGATAGGAATTCAATTTCACTAAAAATTAATATTTAAGAAATATTTTTGTCTAACAAAATTCAATTGTTTAATTTATGGCGGTTTAATAACATTAAATATTTGAGGATTTTATATAACTTTTGTTTTAGTAATTGCTCAAATTGTAAGCTGAAGTATTAATAGTTATGATCTTAAAACCTAAAGAATTTGACGTGGCACATCAATTTTTGTTTATTTAATGAGAATCAAGCAGCCGCCTTTTTTCTTTTCCTAAGTAGAACTTTCGACGTTAACAATTTAGTATGCCAATAAACACACACATGTTGCCGTAGTTAGTGCTTCCCAGCTCATTAATGTATCGATATTTTTACTGTGCACAGAGAAAAACCTGTTTATAACGACAAGATAAATAGTTCAATCTCCAATATGAAGTATATTAAAACACTCAAAATCTCTAAATAAGTTATTGTAAAGGCAATAGATTAAAATGGGTATCGCTCATTTTAGAGCTTTTCATTCAAGTGCTGAAAGTGCGTAATCATTCCACACGCTCGTCTTTAAATT
Organism: Deroplatys truncata; assembly: GCA_030765065.1. Taxonomy (NCBI): domain Eukaryota; kingdom Metazoa; phylum Arthropoda; class Insecta; order Mantodea; family Mantidae; genus Deroplatys; species Deroplatys truncata. The sequence goes on along the minus strand of CM060977.1, from coordinate 177,624,614 downwards.
CTATATATTTATTAGCTTTTGAAAGGGCTTCAATAGCAAACATTACCATATGTAGAAATGAGTAACTATTACTGCTAAAAGTAAACAAATCTCAAAAATACTTTCTAAATTGTACATATGACGTAATGGTCATATATTTTATTATCCTAATATAGACATTGCATCTGAATAACTATGGCAGCTCAAGCTAGAGCTCAGATTGAAAATTCCACAGACTATCTTCACATGAAACATTCTTATTCTGGCAGTATTGATTTTCTAGATGTGTATGGCGCGGTATTTGGTATAATGGTATATGTAATGACTCTTTATAAATGCCCTTGTGCCACTGGGTGTTGATATATTTGATTTTAACTTATATGTGCATCTTTGTTTAATAATATGTTTCGCGTAATCCTATTTTTCGTCTAATTAAGTGAAGTCTACTAAAAAGTTGAACCAGTTACTCTTCACCCTTACTCTCTGAATATAATTTCTTAAACACTTAGTCGACGATGACTTCAGCGTACTAAGCCCCGAGATAACAGGATCAAATTATCTCAAGGATGGAGTGATTAATTCATACACAATTTTATCACTTACTAAATAATTACTAATTCAATCTTCTCTCCACTTGTTTCTGTGACTTAGGATATGCCATGTTATGCTGAAATTACGTTGAGCAAAGAATTTCATAATAGTGCTTTTAATAAACTTTAACAAAAAGATACGTGCAAAACATATTTTGTTTTTTTTAAAATGATGAATCTAACTATTACCTACTCATGTTCGCTTCCATAACTGCGACTGCGCGATAAGATTTTCATGATTATGATTCTATTTTAAATGTTCACTCATTATATACACGTGACGTGCTTGAAGTGTTCTTTTTATAACTGCAAGTCTTTATGCCAGTGCGTGACAAATTACTATTTTTATAACATAAAACTTTGGTTCTTTTCTTCCCCGAAATTTAAATATTCAAAATTTTCCTAAACTGCATCATTTCCATTTAATAACTCAGTATTAACTGACATAGTAAACTTCAAATGATTCACAATACTCACATTTAAAACAGCCCTCATACTTGTTTAGTTTTCAGTGTCAGTCAGTAATACCCATTAAATTAGCTGGCAAGGACAGGGACACTAGAAGCCAATGTTTACTTTCTTATCTGACGTTCCGCCGTGGTTCTAGTACAGCTCAGCCTGAACGTAGTATTACAACTCCAAATCCATTCACCTTCCTCGTCTAAATTTCGGGTCTCATAGCATGGAAGTGGTTTTTTGAACTAGAAGTTTACTTGAAGTAGTCGCTCTGCCCAATAAAGGTTCTGATTCAACTTTCTACTGTTGATGGCTCGATGTTTGTGTACCACGTTCAGAATTACTAACAGCTGGTGTTTAAATCTGGTAGCACAACTCGCTACGTGTAGAAGTATCGTTACTAGCGGAATCATACTAAAGCTGCTCAACAACTTTATCTTGGATGCCTTAGTGCAGTTTGAAGCCGAAATTATAAAGTCAATAATTATGATAATAATCTGGGAAGGATAGCGAAATAAAATAAATAATAAAATATTTAAAATCAGTGCATGTATTAAAAGGAGAAGCATTGGGAAAATTGCTCACTGTCAAAAGCGACAGAAAGGCCAGACAGGCACAGCTTAGCTAATTAGGGACCAGACCCAGGTATAAAGGGTAAAACCGCTGAAGCCAGTTTCTCCTGGAATTAATGGGTGCAGTTGCACTGGCCAGGAAGTGAAGGTCACTACAAGCTTCATGACGCTCAGTTTTGGGGCGAAATTTTTAAGTGGAGAGAGGGGAAGTTAGGAGGTTTATCTTTGTATCGCGCGTGTGGTGAGAACATTCTCGCTGGGACGATCGTGTGGTGAAGACACATTCTCGCTGCGGCACTCTTGGATTGCGGAACAACGGTCTCGTCGAGGTCCAATGACTGGGTGCGAACTTGCAAGAGGGTCGGACTATCAGATGTAATTGATAATCTTCGGTCTTGGAAAAGACACAGTAACGTCGCAAGAATTTAAAAGTGATCGGCAAATCTAAGTCTTAGTTTAATGGTGAATAAAAGGGTTCCAAGAAAGCGTTCGTGTTTCTATGTACATATACTCACGCATACCCAGTGATTAGAATTTCATGCTCGAATAGCCGTGGCAAAGTATAAAAAAACAACTGAGAGGAGAACAGCAGCAATCGTGAGGCAAAGGTATTGCTTCATTGTTGGAGGACGTAGCGTGGCTGCGTCACGTTGTAGCGACTCTTCGCTGTAGTTAACATGCTGCTTTAATTAACGTTTTACTTAGACTCCTGGCTGGTACATGTGACTAGCCATGGTGCTTACTAGGTCAGTACTGCCACTGCCACGACTGAGATTGCTCACACAAGCTCTCGTCTTTCTTCTCTCATACAAGTCAGCTGAATGGACGGGTCAATGTCAATCACGCTGCAGTCGTGTCAACTTAATTTCTCTCCGGCCATTGGAATTTCCAGGTGATTTTAAAACATTACTATGTAAAAGTTGCTGGAATCATGAAAATACATTAACATCTATTAAAGAGAAAACAATGTACTAAATTATAAAGTAGAATAAATAAGCAAGGAGGAAACGGTGAACTGGAACATATGTTAAATAACTCTTATATGGAAGAATAAGAAAAATAAATGCTGAAGAAGAATAAATATTTTCACAATTGTAACATTTTACATTAACTAAATTAGCTGTGGAACAAACATAAATAACCCCGAAATTGCATGATGAAGCAATACTACTATACTACGCATAGTAAGTAGGGGAAGTATTGTATTCCTCCCAAAAATTTGATACCGAGATTTCACCGGAAATATATGTCTTGAGACCCCCTGAATCCAACAAAAGCATTTTTGGAAACATGTGCGCGTGTGTGTGTCTGTGAGTGTGTCTGTCTGTGTGTCCATCTGTGTGTCTGTCCGTCTGTGAAGAGAAACGAAACGAACAGTCGGATAAACACCAAACTTGGTATTTAGGTTCAGTATCTTCCAAAGATGCGACAAGAAGGTTTTCAAGAAAATCCCTCCACCCCATAGTACCCTTTACATGGAATATTTTTCAAAACTTTTTAATTTTCTCAGAAATGGCTTTAACGATTTTGATTAAAATATCATATATTTTAAGATACTTTCATGACAAATAAAATGTATTTATTGAATTTTCTGGTAATGTCTCCAAAAATATTCTTCATTGTGAACGACTTTTGCATAACTGGTAAACTATAAGAGATAGACAAAATTTTACTCACAAAAAAATGTAGATCGCGTTAAAATACACAATTTATGTCGCATACATTGTTTTTAATGAATGAACCATTTTTGAGGCATTGCTTGTTATTCCCTTAAATTTTCCAATACTTATACTTTTCCTCAAATGGTATTTCGCTATTCATTTTTTTTCATATGTCCTGGACATGCAAAGAGAATGGAATGCGCCACATAGCAACCCTCTCTTAATACATTTGACTATCGCTTAAAGTCTACCATATTCCCCTTACACCTACAAGAAAATTAGCAATAATATTAACATCTCGATTAACATAAGCCTATGGAGAATAAGCGTTTGTAAAAATAGTTTGTACAAGAGAAAGAAATTCATGTGAGTTTAACACATCAGATTGTTTTAATATGCTTCCTAGCAATGCTTTAAAGCCCAAAATGACCGAATGACTGATCGAGGGAATTGTTGTATACGGCCATACTTTACTTTGGAAGCGCCACGCTTCTCTAATTCCAATGGATTGTAAAGTTTTACTGTGCTATCTATAGGGGACTACTGACAGATGAAGATGAACATACTACATGTGAAACCTATTACAACTAAATCTAATGACTGGAAGGCTGTCTGTAAGGCTTGTAGTAGGGCATGGTCAAATTCCGTATTTATATAGCCAAGTCCTCTTTAAAAGTTGGTCAGTACGATAGGAAAATTCCGCTACAACAAAAGCACCAACAAAAAACAACAACAATAGCACCAACAAAAAACAACAACAATTTCAGTGTCAATACCCATAGACAAGCTCCGTTAAGAGTTGACCTGCAATGTGACAGGAGTGAGATTTTTCTTCCCATTTTTTCCAGACTTAGAGCCCTTAAAGAAACCGTTTTCAAATCCATACAATTTACTTACTGCGTCCCCCACAGCTTCTTGTCAATGTAAGCTGTTTCTTTTCGTATTTCGTTGCGTATATTCCTTCGTCCACGAGCGGAGTCAATAACATTCAATTTATCTAAACCGGTACCACTTTATTCAATCGCTGCGTGAATTATTTTCGATAGATATTCCGATATATTTTCTCCTGCCTTTCTTTTTACACTGACGACTTTGCTCTGCGTGATTTTATCCTCACATTCATTGCAGCGCCGTGTATCGCTATTCGAAATAACGTTACTCTTCGTATTATACCAGGTGAGTTAGCTGCCCCTAGGTATTCGTATCTATGCAACCCGCAGTTTATAGACTAATGTGAAAACACTAACACTTTTAGCACACAAACTGTTATTGTAGCTCTGCCCTTCTATTTGGTACTATACGCAACTAACATTAATGATTAAAGGCAAAAATGAGAACCAAAGAGCTGCGAAAGCCTTAAAAAAGACGGTGTTTCATGGATATAATACTTGCAAGGAGATAGAGGAACGCTTTTCCCAAGAGCGGGATAAACTACGTGGGTTTTGGCCAAATGGTTTAGCTGCCGGTATATAGTGAAGCACAAGGTTAGTACAAGTTGTTTGGGTTCTTTTTTTCCCTCCTTGTATTTATTTTCTGTATTTTAGTGTACGAATTTATTCATTTTTGTTACTGGCTCTCCTGTGAGCCAAAGACATAAGAATTACAATCAGATTATTGTGTATCATGTTTACCCTAATAATCTGTACCGTATCTGGTGTTGTGAACCGTGTTACGTAGTTCTCTTGGGCGCATAGCGACGATATTAAATATAATTTTTTTCATGTTTAAAACTCATGTTTCACTTCTTCTATTGACAAAGGAGCTGTAAATGCGCTAAGTTCACGGGTAAACAGATTAATAAATTGTTAAAGAGCGTAGATTTCATCAAGGAAGTAAAAGTTCAAAATGACGACCCCCTTCATCAACACACATTTGTGTACGTTGCCGGAGAGACCTTCTTCCATAACATGCCTGGTGTAATCTGCCTGCATTCTTCACATATGAGTGTGCCCTTATATGATTTGGGCTTTGCAGTGGAAAACATGACTATTATTCTGTTTTGTACACACTTATAATGTTACCAAAATGTTATTTATATGATAATATCAAACTATAAGCCCAAAAACATAAAACAAAAGGAAATAAAAACTTTCAAATTCACCAAAAGGATTTGAACCCGAATTAAAGTGGCACAGTGTTACAGCAACCACGATAATACCATTAGGCCACTGCTACATGGCGAGATGAATTCCTATACGAATTAGTAATCGCAGAACTAGACCCCACCTTGAATATTTACACGCTTTTTGCAGCGTCATACAGTGTTTTGAGCTCCTTTTGATAGTTTTAATTCAAACAAATAAACAGCATCAGTCATTACAATTATTGTATGATCTGAAATACACCATAGTTTGTGAAATAAGAGAAATTATCTACCTAATCCTTAGCATTTTTTGACAACGCTGTACCTTGACTAACGGCTTAAATCCAATTACTCGCACTGCGTAGATCTGCCATTTTGTTTTCAAATGGTTTTGTCAACCGATGCATGTGATAGGTTGTTCCTTTAGGAGCATTTTCAAAGGGGTGCATGGTTGTATTCTAAACAATAAAGTTTTGTAAAATTGGCTAAAATTGCTACTGCAGCCTTAAGTGTCAGGTTGGGATGCTTTTTGCATCGATTTACATAGCGATTGCATTCTGTCCCGTAAAACACTTACACACAAAGTTATCTATCCCTCCTCTATAAAGCGTTATGCAAATAAGCCATTAGAAGGCTTCAAGAAAAGTGCAAGTCACATATGTCGCTTAGCACGTTGCGTAATTTTAAAAATAAATAGGCGCAGCTCACTCACCTAGTATATATAAAGTTGCTCTAACTGCATACTTTTGCACCACTGCATGATTTTACTGTACTGCATCTGCACTTTTTAAAGTATTCTTCCTAAACTAATTACAACCTTCGATGATTAGCAGGTCGTTTCCCTTTTCACACACACAATATTTCCCTTCCATGACGACAAGACGGACGTAGGACACGAGGAATAACCAAATTAAACAAGAGACTGAGTACCAACCCGCGATGGTCAAATTACCCGTGGCGCAAGTGTTACTGATAACCTCTTGTGCGGCACTTGGTACGGACATAGTTTAATCTGATACGATAATTAACTCAGAACTGAAGTAATTATTGATAAACAAGCATATGAACACCTACCAAGTACAAATGAAGACAAAAATCTAATGATACAACGAAACCAGATGTACAAACTGAATAAACATATCCTTAAAACGCAATAAATCAATTCTAGCAAATAATGAAATGCACTGAAACTTCATCTATCAAAACAATCATATAAAAATATAAAACAACAGAAGTTTAATGCATGATCTCCGTCACTAGAAACCTAGGTACTGGTGTGCATTACGCTTCTAGTAAAAAGGGTTTAGAGGCCTAAATAACAGTTAATTGTTAAACTAAATTAATAAGTTTTGACAAAAGGTGGTCAAATGGACCGCAGAATTATGCAGTTAATATTTCTGTTCAAAGGCTGATATATCTGCTATACAAATGGAAAGCTGTGTTAATGCAGAGAAAGACAAATAAATAAGCAAAGTGAAAAAAATTGAATTTGAGTTTTATTTATGGACGCTCTTTATCTACTATGGTTCTTAGCGTCCCATTCTATATTGGGCGTGAAAGACCGGTAATTTTGCTCTCAGGGCTCTTTATCAAGCTTGAGGTTCTTTTACGTGCCGTAAATCTACGACACGGAACCACCGGCTTTTCTTCCCTTCCGAAGGAAGCCGTGCTAAGGATTTTTACGCCCGAAAAAATATCCATCGCCCTCCGCCGGGTTTGAACCCGCGACCTTGGGAACTGGAGGCTAGCACGGTACCACTAGTCCACAGAGGACGACTGCAAAGTGAAAGCTCCATAAAGTATGATAGCACGCATTTCATGACAAACAACCCTGAAGTTGGAATTAATTGACCTAATAGTGATTGAAACTATGAAGCCAGGGACTTAAAGTACTTACAAAATTGTAAGCCGACATTGGGGTATGTCAACTCAATACAATTTGAGATCTCCTTGTGGTTTACCGGGAAAAATACGAATCATCTGGAGAATTTAGTGTCGGGTCGGCATGTTGCCATGGTAGCTCAGTGGTTAGAGCAACCAGACGCAGTCTGGGAGATCCGTGGTTCAAATCCCGGTTATGGCACTGAATTTTTCAGTCACTTGATTTTACCTTTCCAACCCTGAAGTTATTAATATCGCATAATTATTACTACAAGCATGCCTATAATAAAGTGCATAAATATAAAATAATGACTGCCCAAACATGCACTTTATTTTAAGCTAGCTGGAATTCCTGTAAAGATTACCTGAACTTTCATATTAAACCTCAAAGAACAAAATCTTATAAGCGGCATAATTAGTAAACCAATAATGAACAGCTTAAATGAAAAAAAAAAACCTAAGTCGTGTATGTGTATATATAGTGTGTTTGTATCATAGAAAATATCCTGAAAAGGACACAATGTTTCGGTAAAAGTCAATGTGTCACGCATTAAGGTAACCAGGACAGTTGCGAAAGAAGGTAATTTTAAATACTAAGTAACCACAAATTTTTAACTATCAAATATAATTACGGAATTAGTACTCTGGTATTCTAAAGATTTCACTTTTAGATTTCAGTTAACTCAGTGCTCCTTAAAACCGCCCTCCTAAAAGATATGCATGCAAAGTCACCAAAGTAAATGTGGTTTTATCTGTCCAATATAATTTCAAACTCAACCAAAACAAGCTTTAGATAACGGCTACGAAAAGCATGAAAGTAAAATAGAAGACATAAAATTGATTCCCCTAACGCATATAGATGAAATATAAAGTGCCACGAATTATGGCAAACCCCGACTCATATAATATATGAATACATTTATTGGCGCGAAAATCTAAAACTATAGCTTCTTGATAAATAAATATGTGTATATTTTGACTGCTGGCTACTTCACATTTTTGTAGAAATGAAAGAGTGCACTATGGATAATCATTGACATTAGGTTGCTCGGAGCAGCAGAAATTACCGCGTTCACGATTTGGCCTACATTCTGTTTCTACTTTAACCACTAGCAGTAACTTGGCTAAATGAGCTAAGAAAAACAAGCGTATTAGAATTTAAGCAAGAGCAGTAGTAACAAATCCTTACCCTTGCGAATAAAAGCCAATTTTGCACTCAGTAAAACAATCAATCAGCAAATTATAGCACTGGTACTACAAATTTAAAATAAATAGAAAAACACAGGGTCCATTATCTTTTTACAAATCAGGACGGCAGCATGAAAAATGCCAACACACAGCATCTGAAAATGGCTAAGGGACCAACCTGAATATTCATGGCAGCCTCTGATTACTGCTTCCGTACACCAGAAAGAAAAATAATCCGAGACCCCATTAAGGAAGGAACTACCAAGGCCTGCCTTCCAACACACACACAGCCCGTTACTCCCACAACAGGTCGCTAGGCCAGCAAGAGGTGAAGAAGCGAATTACGCGCTGCCTGATGGGAAAATCACAAGCAAGTATGAAGCAACCGATCCAGCATACACGACGCGGGAATTAACATCGCGAACTTTCCGGCGAGAATTAGAGCCCACGAAGTAGATAGTATCCTATATACAAACGACATAGACAAATTTTTGTGCACAATTTGGCTTGACAGTCGTGATGAGCCTTAGGTATCAGGTTAATGTACCTGAAATGCTATGGTTTGTTGTAAAGTGATTATTTTAGGTCTTCGGGTGTGGAGTGCTAAGGAAGTAGCGCTGTTTTTATAGGTACCTCAATGGATTGTTTTTATGGGCACCTTCCTCTGCCGCTTCTGTACTATTTGAATCCAACAGGTGCTAGGTTGAAATGTTTAGTTTTGTTAAACTCTCATGGGGTGGGGGACGAGGGGGCTCAAGAAGTTGTTGGCTATAGAGTACCGATGTAATGTTTCAAGTGAATCATTGCGTATTAATTCACATCACAATGGCGCTTGGTATTAACTGAGAAGCGCTTTCGAAACGTGTTTCTCTCATCATCAGCTCTGGCTGACTGAAGTCTCCCTCGCTCCCGTGACCCCCAAGAAGTATTTCAGCAGATGATACTTCTGCCCTCTGCTGGGAAACGTTTGGAACTTGTGGTGTTGGATTTGGTTTGGGAACTCATCTGTCTTCTTTCTTCTCTCTTGTAATTTGATTGGACCAGCTGCATTAGGTAGTCTGTAGGTGTTATTTCAAAGTTCAAAACATTCTTGATATTGAGATGGATGAAAATCTTCTCCAAAATTTCCAGGAATCTGTATAGGTTTGAATAATTTTATCTCTTGTCCTATTTCATGGTTACTGTTTCAAAAATGGTTGGCAACTGCTGATTTATATATTTGTTTCAGTTTTATATTTCTCTGGTGTTTACTTAGTCTTATTTTTAAGTTCCTTTTTGTTCTACCTATATATAAGCCTTGGCAATCTTGACATGAGATCTGATAAATGCCTGACAGTTTTAAATAATCAGTTCTGTTAGTCAAAGGTGTTAAGCATGTACTGATGTAATGCTTAAGAATTTATGTATCGCATGCATGTAAATGTTTCCATTAGAACTACACAGATAGCAACCTAAATGTCATAAAGAAGAGATAAGAAGTCAATTTAGAAACGCAGGGGGCGTTGATTGACTTTGCTAAAGCTTTCTGTTCTATGTATAGAAGTAAATTATTGAATATAATGGATAAAGGGGATATCCGTTGCACTTAGTTAGCATTATGAAGAGTTCATATAAAAGATACAGAACAGTAATACATTTAAATGTAATAAAAATCAGAAGAAATTAAGACGAATCAAGGAGTTACACAAGGATACAGCTTGCATAAATTTATATATAACGATCTATTAAGAAATAGAAGCAAGAAATTATGACAGGCATAAAATAGGGAAAAACAAATTCATAAATATCATACTCTGTACAGATAATATCAGGATTATACAGAGTAGTAAAGAAAATATACAAAGGGCGGTGTTTAAATTGCATACAATAACTGAAGAATATAACTGGAAAACTTCACAAGAGAAACCTAAACCCAGTTCGCTCAAAGATATGCATAGAAGGAAAAACACTGGAACAGGTTTCCCATTTTAAGTACCTTGGATGCGACATAAGTGTAGACTGTGATAAAGATATAGAGCATACAATTAATAAATTTCAACGAATTTGTGGAAAAATAAATAGAACTTTGAAGAATAAGACATGAAAATAAACAAACGTGAAATTTTACAAAATAATGGCGGCACCAGTTCTATCATATGGAAGCGAATAATGGATGTTAAAACAGAGGGATACAGATAAGTTACAGAGGGCCGAACTGAAATTTATGCGAGGGATGAATGGTTGTAAAAGAAGGGACCTAGTAAGAAATGTAGATATACGTGAAAAATTAAAGGTATATGACTTAAATGAGAAGATTGAGGAAAATAAGAATAGGTGGAAGAAACTAATGAAGAGAATGAAAGAAGATACGCTACCCAGGTACATACATAGTTATACACCTGAAAATAGAGGACATGTTGGTCTTACAAGGAAGAGATGGGAATTATGGAATGAGGACGAAGCAGCTATAGGTCTGACCACTGGAATGTATAAGAAGAAGATAAATTTCTTGGATACCTATTCTGGAAGAATGTTACAAAACATCGGAAACACATAATTATAAAGCTTCTTATAGAACAAGTTTTCAAGTATTTCAATAATACGCAGGATATGCCAATATTCATTAAAAATAAAAGTTACTGAAAAAAACTGATTTGCAACTGAAATAATTTTCCCCATCCATTTCAGATTCTCATACATTCCTTACGCCTTATATAAAAACAATTATTTTATTCACATTATGCCCTTCACAGTAAATGTTTACTTCGAAATAATCTCAAATAAAGAAATGGGAACTTATTACATAAAACATGTAGAAATGAATTCAAATATTTATTTTCTAATCGCAGAAAAGTAATTAAAACTTTCAAACATGTTCCGTCAGGCGACGTACTTATACTTGGGAAAATGTAAATTGCATTTCCAAAATAGCTAAAGGGAATTGGCTATTTTAATTATCCTTATATTTTTCGTGTATTAAGCAATTATCGTTTTGTTGTGTGATTTCCAGTCTTATGAAATTACACAAAATTAAGTCAGAACGAAGTTGACTTCCTTAGCTGCTTAGCAAAAATTAAATATATGCATGTTATTCTTCATCTGAATATCTTAAATGTATAATATTTTAATTAACTTGTGGATTATTTCTAGACAAAATGACAGATTTCGCATGTAAAGGGTAGTTGGTAATAGGGGGGATTTCGTAAATATCTTTGTGTTGCATCCTTGAAAGAAGTGGAGTTAACTCCGAGTTTTCGTTTTATAAATATGCCATTCACACACACGGACCTTCTCTAAAAATTCCATTCGTATTTGTGTTCCAAAACGTGTCTTCCAGTGAACTGTTCACAGGGAATTTTTGTACACAATACACTGCTTCCTCTGCATATCATAAGTAAGGGAAGAAGAAGTAAAAATAGGCTACGTTTTACTGTATGCATAAATTATGTAGTCTATACCGAGCGGGATTGCGCAGGCGGTAACGTCTGTGGCCTGCATTCGGGAGGTCGCGGGTTCGATTCATGCGACTGACCTTCCATGGATTTTTGGGGGGTTTCCCCGGGTCGCTAGCAAATGCTCTCCCTCATTACCTATCATTCATCTTCCTCTTTTACGTTGCAGATTGATTTCGATGCTGCATAACGATCGACTGCGGACAGATGGTGGCCGTTCGCTCTTCCGCTGTTGTCGATCTTTCCCCGGTCTCCGCTGGAGAGGAGTCTATGAGCCTCTCTCGGTGTCTTGGAAGGGCTGCCATTCAGCGCTCTCCGGCCGGGTGGTCAAGGAGTGTAACTCTTAGGGAACCTTGCACGTTTCTGTCGTCCGCGTCGGCCGGTCTTCCAGCACCATACGTCTCCTGGGGTTCCTTCATTACATCTGTTCCTCCGTCACCTAATTCTAATCCTAATCCTAGTACTATAAGGTAAGTTAAACCGCCAGTATAATAACGAGAACATCAGTAAAAGACGAATTTAGCTTTGCCATGGCCTTATCAGAATCCGAAGAAGAATATTATGAGCTCACTTTCGCTGTGGGGGTAGAGTTTCTCCTTCATATTTAAAGGTCTCCAGTTCGAATCTCGATTACTTATTTTGGTGAGTATTCTTCCAGCGTTACCTTTATCCCCAGAAGGAGAATGTCGGCTAAATAATATTTTCTATGGAACGTAGGCTCATTCGAGCAGAATTCATTCATTTTATTGGTCCGGTTCATATAGCTTATTGGTTTCAGGAGTATTTGAATGTGTGTGTCCATTGCTTGCACTTTGTGGGTTAGAGTTTAATGCACATTCTTGTTTCGTTTCTTGTCTTTCTTCTACATTCTTGTTTTTTACCTTTTGTGTTTTATTGTTGTGACATATGTTAATGATAACTATCTCAAAATTTGTTGATGAGTAGAAGTGGTTCTCATATTGGTTGGTATGAATAAAAGGGAAAACTATAATTGTGATAATTAATTCGACACATGCTTACAATTTCTCTTAGCCTTGCGTTTTCCAGAACAAGTTTTATTGAGGATTATGGGTTCCAATAATCTTAGCAACAAAAGTACTGCATCCGACGCCACCCAACCCCACTCACAAGCCCCTAACTCGAAGAGGCCACATAGGAGGCGGGTCCTGATGTAGCAGTCCAAAAGCGCACCTCCACCGCCCAGCGTGACACGTTACCGCGGAGCCACCTCCTCGGTAAAAGAAGCTGGACTGTACGTTCTAAATTACAAGGCGACATTTTTCCTACCAGCATCGCGTACTCATGATGCGCATAGGCCACTGCCCAGTGATACTTGTGAGAGGTTATCGGAAACTAAGACTCCCTGTATCTCTGAACCCCTAGATATATAGTGAGGATAATTAATTATAATTACACACGGTTCATCACTTTCTTATAAGCGAGGCCTTGATCATGTATTGTGATAGAAAAACGATGATAAAAAGCCTATGCCCAGTAATATGGATAGGCGAATGTTGCTATTACGGGCACAAGAGCAACCAAACAGTTCTTTTCGGAAAAAAGAGACTAACCCTCCAACACCAGGACGTGCAGCTACAGCTATTTGACCAGCAGGGGCCTACTCGCTTGAGAGCCCCCGAACTCTTATTCTTATCGACCATAACTTGGGGCGAGCGACATCTACTCTTTTTCCTGCTCTGAAGGCAAGAACACCAGGACATTTCGCTGTCAATATGCGTTTATGTTGGTCCATGTATAGAACAGCCAATTTACGTGCTGCGCCTGATTCGAGCCTGCGTTCTGGAGGGATGGATGCATAATTTTCTATACTGACATAGAAATGTAAAGGAATTACTGTTGTTTTTGCCTACATAACTTGTAATCTCTTGAACAGAGTTTCTTGCGGATATCCGGGGATCCATTTTAATTTCCACGAGGATGTATCCTTGTGGAGAAAAATTTTCCGTATGCAAATAAATAATATAAAACATTGGGATGAACTATGAAATCTACTGTGATTTACGCAAAACTTAGTTTGTTACTGCACCATGGTGTAACACTATTTAGCACTACTTAGCCACTGTTATCACAACCAGACAACGATTGGCTGTCAATACTTTTTCAAACACCAACATTTATTTTCTCTACAAGTCCAGAGAGCGTAAATTTAACTGCCTTTCGTGGCTAATGCTAAACTTACGATTCAAATTTGCGCTAAGTTTTAACTACTTATCCGCACAATAAGAAAATAATTTATCTTAAAGTAAACCCAGCTTGGTAGAGGAAACTTCAAGCAGAAGTATATAATAGAATAACTGCCTTATGTAATCCAATCAACTTTCGTTTACTCTCTTAAATATGATATATATTCACCTTTTTACAAACTACATTTTGAATTAAAAATAAAGCTACTTTAACTACTGAAATTGATCCCTCTATAGCGTCTGTATTCTAAATAGCTTTGGCAATATGTAAAAGACAAATTCTGCATTGCCTAAAATCAACAAAAGTTGATTGGAAGCTTGCTAAATAAATAAACTAATTAATTCAGACAAGTATGTTTGAATATAGATACATTCTACATATGCAAAATCAACAAAAAGTGAAATAAAAGCTGGTTATACCCACTCCTGAACACCAAGAATAAATGCTATTTTCGTTCCGCAGAACGCAGGAAAACGAAACCTCTCTAGGCTGTAAAGTTGTATTTATTTCACGCCACTTCTCTCCGCTGTGAGATTAGAAATCGCAGGGGAACAGGGACTTTAATTATTTTTGTTTCCGTTGGCTTGGGAGAAAAAGGCATTCTAAACGTTATTAAGGACTTGTTGGTTAAAACTTAAATATTTCACAAACGGTTTCTTCATTTCAGTAAGCGTTGGCTAAAAGTATTTTGGATCGATTTTTAGCTGCACTGAATTAATAAAACGGGGGAAATTACAAATGCCCTGAAGAGGATTAACTGTTTCATATAGGACAAACCCAAATCGTATGTATCAAATGGGCGGTATATGCCCCATTTTATTTTAAACGTCGCTTGATATTGTAACCACTTTTAAGATAATTGTAATTATTTTAGTTATTTGCAGATAATTATTCAAAATTGTATTTAGTTTAATCTTTAGTGCTTAGAATTCTGACAATTGCAAGCAATAAATAATCCATAGATTTCAGTGTTTGCACGGGTCAAAATCAAAATTACATGTTTTACTAAATAATGTGACCATAGTGTGGGAAATAGCTAATATATATTGTGTTACAGAGTAATAAATTTGCCATATATTTATTTTCACCCAAAAACCTTTTACTTCTGGCAAAAGACATTGTTTTGTCTTTTTTATTTCCTTGTCCTTCTACACGTTATACGTTGATTTCACGCATTCCAATGGTTAATGGAATTCTTAATTTTTTCTGCGTGTAAGTTTACTAGTCCTTCGTAACTCGTTTGCAAATTCATTTAAAACTTTCGTTCATTTTCCGGTATGATTTGTGCATTTAAAGAATTTGAAACTTCAAAAGGGAAAATTAAAACTAAGCCCGGCCAAAATTAAATAACACACTTGGTATGAATGTTGAAAGCTAATACGACCATTTTATGTTATTTTCATTGTTTGGGACAGAAATTGGAGATCTTAAGTAACGCTGGGAAATAAATCTTTATGAGTGTGTCTCATTCAATATGCTTACTTGAACAGCCACTATTATTTAACCTCAAAATAAATTTTTAACAATACATGATTCTTTGCTATTCTTGTCTCTATTGTTTGACCTCCAATCACATTTTGCTAACAATGTATGGCTCCTTGTTACCATTTTTAATTTAGAATTCATGAGTGCAAAATAGGCTCTTTTCTCGTTAAGAAATGACCAGATGGACAACAAAATTTTGGAATTAACATCAGGAAAGAAAACTACTTTTATTGATTATTCTTTGTTGGTCTTAGCACAAGAGATATAGCCCGAAGGTAAGGTTTTTATCAGTCTACCATTTCAAGATTAATGGAAAACTACAGAGAGAAGCACAGATAGAGAGAGAGAGAGAGAGAGGAAATTTTGATTGATTAATAGGCTCCTACTACAAAACAGAACAGAATACTTATAGATTGTGTCTTAGTGATCGTCGCCCATAATCCTCAGAACTGAAGCGACAATGGGGAGCGACAATATGTGATGTCTCAGTAACCACAGAACTATCAGAGGTATACTTCTTAAAGCAGGACTTTATACTCTTCGACCGATAAATAAGCCTATTGAATAAACCAACAAAACAAAAGCGACTGAAGTGGGTAAAAGTGCATGAGGTACGGACAGTCGAGATGTTGAATAATATTATTTGTTCAGACGAGTCTAATTTTAACCTCCATAGTTCTGATGGGAAATTATTTGTGCGTTGCAGATGTGGTGAAAACGTGTTGCCTTCATGCAGAACACGAACCGTGAACAGTAGGGATGTTTCACCGTCTTTTGCTCAATTTATATATTAAAGGGACCGCCAATTGATTAATTAGATAACATATTACCCCACGATACTCCCACGAGTGCCTATGAAGTAACGACGCACTTTCCCGCAGCTATAGTATTAAACTCCCGGGCTAGGTTTCTTCTCTGCCTCTCTGAGTGTTTTAAGATATCGAGGCTATATATAATATGAGTTAATGGGGGGTCTGTGTCCCCAACGTTGGGGGACAAATTCAGGTTGATATATACGAATTGCGCAATTAGACTGGCCCACGAAACATTTTGATAACATTTGATAATCTATGTAAGAATCATATTCGCTAAAAATAATGCCAAAGAATCGAGTTTTTGTGATATTTCAATCGGATTTTCCCGGTGAATGCGTTTATGCCATCGGATTGGTGTTATATGTGCCGCGAATGATTTTTATCAAAAGGGTTTATTAGCCGCTAATCAAATGGAAAATTTAATGCTCCAGTGATGTTCCTGGTTTCATAATGAACTAAGATTTTCCGGTGAATCCGATGGTGTCATTATACTTCTTGTATTGCTAACCTCGTAACCCAATTCTGTAATGTAATGATAGTATTGTCTCTGAAGCACTTTGCGCGTAACCAACATATAAACTTGCATACCATTGATTCGACTAACATAATTAAGGATACTAGGCAGTTGTTTGGGTAAAAAAATCAATTTTTTGTTTTTAAGCTTAAGAAATCCAATGTGTTTCACTCCATGACTTGTAGAAACTATTTGTACAAACTATTGCAAAATAAAATTAAGATCATAGGGAGAATAAATATCAGTAACAGTAAGGATAGTGTTACATAAAACTGGCAAGCGAATGTTACTGTAAGTTGAAATAAGGCTTGAGTTGAGACAAGGCCATCGGGGCCGGAAACGAGTGGTTTTTCCCTCTATTGTTAATCGTCCCGTTAGGTTGCTGGGAACGCAGGTCAATGTTCGCCAAACGCCAGATAGCCTTAAGCCTCCAATAAAAGAAGCTAGGAATCAGGTGATAGTGGAATGAGGAGATATAGAACGTTTGAAACAGAGAAACGGAAGATTTGAGAATGAAAACTTGGTCGTGAGATTTGAGAATGAACACTTGGTCGTGAGATTTGAGAATGAACACTTCGTCGCGAGATTTTGGATGACACACTTGGTTGTAGTAAGTCTGGGGAGATGCTTGTCAGAAAAGTTTAGAAGGCACCGGATAGGCGCGATGATATGAAACATTTAACAAATAGGAAATGCGTGTGTGTGTCGAAGAAATAGCAGGGATCAAATGTTAAAACGGTGACGGTAAATAAACGAGCAGAAAAAGCAACAGTCGTGTTTACCAATAACCCGAGATCCAAGATCCATGCAAAGAACCCTGAGCTAGTACCGAACCCGGGACCATTCCTAAAAATCCTGTGCCGTAAAACAACCAGAAGTACCACCGCAAATTGGCTGCCAAATGTGGAGCCTCAATCAGCGACAAGAAATCCCACCGCAACCTACTTCATGCAAATCCAAATATCGAGATGTTAAAAGTATTACTAATCTTGTTGCAGGTGCAATATGGTAGTAAGTATTAAAACATTCAAGGAAATAACAAGGAATGCCTTGGAAATTTCACTGCATGAAAAATGTATACGACATAAAGTGTATGTTTTAACGAGATGTACGTATTTTGTATGGTAAACCTTTGTCTCTCTCTTACGCTTTACCACTTATGCGAAAGTGATTCAGAATGAAGAGGACTTTTGGAGATATCACTATAATTACCACATAAAGGGTAGTCTGGAGCGGGGAAGTTTTCTGAAAATCTTCGTATCGCATTCTAGGAAAACAGATAACTTAAGTACCAGTTTTAATATTTATCCCACTTATTGTTTTTGAGTTATGTTATGCTATGCAGACAACACAGACACACATACCGTCATGTTTCAAAAACTTTTATTTATTTTCAGAGCACCTCAAACATGTATCTCCGGTGCAATCCTTATATAGATTTTTTGGGTGGATTGCAATATTTCCCCTAGTTTAATATACGTAGTAGGGAAAGTAAAAAACTACAAACTCTCAGCATTCAAAACATATGCCTTGCTGGGTTTCCTATTCATAAGGGACTATAATTTGGACATTTAAATATTTCGGCTCATGGACCACGCCCCTTCACAACAAACCTACAAGGCTACCACGCATATTCGCTTACTTCTTTTTAAATGTTGGTGTTATAAGGTGGTAAATTTTGTTTCATTAAGTTTGACTTTGGCCTTGGGTTGTATTGTTTGTTTATACTATCAGAAAGACATTATTTCGTTCCGCTATGACTTATTGATGAAAAGTTAGAGGTAAAGTGCTTTGTTTATTTTCAGTGTTTTGAGTGTTGTTTTTCGCATGTTAAACAAACTAACATTGTGAAACAGAATGGGAAGTGTGAATAAATTTATAAAAAGTAAATTCCATGCTAATCAGCATTTTAAAATGCCAGTAAACTCACATGAAACAAAAAGTAATCCTAACGTACACCTGGACACAGTACAATTTCCAAGAAAATTCAGGTTAGCGGCAATAACTGCAATCCAAAACAGTTTATTTATTACAAACATCACAAATATTACAGTGGACTTATATGTACTCACTTCCTTAATAATGAAAGCCTGCAAATGTACATGTTGTAATGAACTCGCAGGGTAACACTTGCAAAAGACGAACCAGGTAGAAGGGACCTAGCTTCTAAATTAAAAATTGTGTGCAATACATGTAGGTCTATCACACCAGCTTGACGTCTATGAAGCATGGCGGTTGCTTTGATATTAATATTAAATTCCTGTATAACTTGAGGTGCATTGGAAGAGGTCAGAATTCTGCAAAATGTTTTTTGTGCTCTAACGGATCTGCCACCTCCACCAATAAAATGAATGCCATAATTCCCCCAACTGTGTTGCAACAGAAACATCCTTGAGTAATGAAAGGTAATTGATGTGTATCCTAAAGAACAACAAAAACTGTTCTTTATGCAACGGAATGAGTAACTTGGAACACAATTGCAGTATTAGTTGCAAAGGGCACAGTGGAGGAATAGAAGCAGCAGGGCATTGGAAATGTCGCTCTGTATCCACACGTAAAGTTAGGTAAACCCATTATCTAGGAGATGGAGCTATCACTATGACAATCCATTTCTAGTTTATGGAAGCATTGGAAATGTCGCTGTGTATCCACACGAAAAGTTAGGTAAACCCATTATCTAGGAGATGGAGCTATCACTATGACAATCCATTTCTAGTTTATGGAAGCAGCAGGGCATTGGAAATGTCGCTCTGTATCCACACGTAAAGTTAGTTAAACCCATTATCTAGGAGATGGAGCTATCACCATGACAATCCATTTCTAGTTTATAGAAGCAGCAGGGCATTGGAAATGTCGCTCTGTATCCACACGCAAAGTTAGGTAAACCCATTATCTAGGAGATGGAGCTATCACTATGACAATCCATTTCTAGTTTATGGAAGCAGCAGGGCATTGGAAATGTCGCTCTGTATCCACACGTAAAGTTAGGTAAACCCATTATCTAGGAGATGGAGCTATCACTATGACAATCCATTTCAAGTTTATGGAAGCAGCAGGGCATTGGAAATGTCGCTCTGTATCCACACGTAAAGTTAGTTAAACCCATTATCTAGGAGATGGAGCTATCACATGACATTTGAAGGGATAAGATCCGCGAGTACAATAATAATCATAGCCAGAATAAAAGTTTAAGACTAATCCGCTAATAAAACAAAATAAGAAGGAGATAAAAGAGAATATTAAAGATTAAGAAAAGGCGGGAATAAACATTATTACGAATGAATTAAAGTAAAGTAGAGACACGAATAAATAACTCAGAATGTGAAAGGAAACGCAGGAAACAGACAAGGAAATATGCCAGAGGGCAAAAACCCTTTTTTAAAATGCAGGAAAGGCTAGCAGGAGAAACAGTTAAGTTCTATTGAAATCGACGGCGACTCGCCGGAAAGCGGAACAATGAAACGGATGCGCTAGGCATTCATGCGGATAGAAAATCAAATCAGCCGTTAATAACGTGAAACAGTAGAGACGCTCGCAGTGCATAAGGTTGTTGAAATTGAACCAATGGGAGAAAAAGCGCAAAGGAGCTAAAGAACCAATAAGGAATAACAAAAGTCACGTGAATAGTAACGCCAGGGAACTAAACTAAAAAAGAGGCGTGAAATAGATTTTTGTCTAGGAGCAGGAGCGAGTTTTCGACCCGCGAAACATGGAACACTTTGTGTCGTGACGAGATAGGAAGAGGACGAAAAATTTTGTGTCGTGAAGAGATAGGAATAGGATGTTAGGACTTTGTGTCGGGAAGAGCTAGGATGAGGACGTAAAACTTCGTGAAGGGTCAGGGAGAACAAGATGAAATACTTGGTGTAGTAAAAGATAGGGTAGCTAGGGATGACAAAAGTCATATTGTGAATAACTAAGAAATAGAATAAAATCAAGGGTAGAAGCACGGAAACTGTAACGGGGAAAAACAGATAGGAACGCGTCTTGTGTAAAGGATCTTCAGTACGCCAACAAGTGTGGATCTTCATAATAAATGGGCCATTGAGAGGAGTTGTGAGTATAATTCACCTCCCATCCACACAATCCCTGAGATTAGAGTCTCACAACCATACATCCTCTACCTGAGTAGCCGGCAATAATCTTTCGTATCCGAAACGCTTACCAAGTTCATACCCACCAGAGAACGTTCCCTTTATTTTCCAAACCCCCGCTACACAATCCATATCAAGTTTATGGAAGCAGCAGGGCATTGGAAATGTCGCTCTGTATCCACACGTAAAGTTAGGTAAACCCATTATCTAGGAGATGGAGCTATCACTATGACAATCCATTTCAAGTTTATGGAAGCAGAAGGGCATTGGAAATGTCGCTCTGTATCCACACGTAAAGTTAGGTAAACCCATTATCTAGGAGATGGAGCTATCACTATGACAATCCATTTCTAGTTTATGGAAGCAGCAGGGCATTAGAAATGTCGCTTTGTATCCACACGTAAAGTAAGGTAAACCCATTATCTAGGAGATGGAGCTATCACTATGACAATCCATTTCTAGTTTATGGAAGCAGCAGGGCATTGGAAATGTCGCTCTGTATCCACACGTAAAGTAAGGTAAACCCATTATCTAGGAGATGGAGCTATCACTATGACGATCCATTTCAAGTTTATGGAAGCAGCAGGGCATTGGAAATGTCGCTCTGTATCCACACGTAAAGCAAGGTAAACCCATTATCTAGGAGATGGAGCTATCACTATGACAATCCATTTCTAGTTTATGGAAGCAGCAGGGCATTGGAAATGTCGCTCTGTATCCACACGTAAAGTTAGGTAAACCCATTATCTAGGAGATGGAGCTATCACTATGACAATCCATTTCTAGTTTATGGAAGCAGCAGGGCATTGGAAATGTCGCTCTCTATCCACACGTAAAGTTAGGTAAACCCATTATCTAGGAGATGGAGCTATCACTATGACGATCCATTTCTAGTTTATGGAAGCAGCAGGGCATTGGAAATGTCGCTTTGTATCCACACGTAAAGTTAGGTAAACCCATTATCTAGGAGATGGCGCTATCACTATGCCGATCCATTTCAAGTTTATGGAAGCAGCAGGGCATTGGAAATGTCGCTCTGTATCCACACGTAAAGTTAGGTAAACCCATTATATAGGAGATGGAGCTATCACTATGACAATCCATTTCAAGTTTATGGAGATGACATTCAGATTAGAAAATTAGAATGTATAGTGCATATACAGAAGAATGAGGGATCTAGATTAAGAACATTGAAGAAGGACTTTAAAATGCAAAATTATTATATGACAGAGGGTGCTTATCAAATGCTGATATTGATATGTTGCAAAGGTATTGTGGCTTAGATATTGGGAGTAATGTTGAAACTTCTGTCAGGAACTTCATCATCCACAGATGATTCTTCTAATCATGGTCTGTGCCCCAAAGTTGCAGAATCATGGTGTGGTTTCTAAAAAAGTATAGAGCATAAGTATTTTCTACCAGAGGCTCTGCTGCTTGGAATAAAACAAGTTTTCGTGGATCTTACCAAGGAGGAGCTGTTAGAAAAATGTCTTTATGGCTGCATACAAAATTCCAATGAAAGTAATCTGGGTGCTTTGGATGCAGTAATATGTTTTAATGATGGTTGCAGCAGCAGAATTAAAATGTATGAACAACTTTGGATACCAGTGGAAGAAAACATGGAAATAACACAAAGGAAATAGGTGACAGTCATCGAAGCAGAAAAATATATAGAAAGCGTGTTTAAATAGACCAGAGTTGTGAAGAGACAAGAGAAAAACAGGAAAAAAGTGAGGAAAGGGAAAAGCTTATGGATCATGGATCAGGGAAGTTATAACTCTGTGAGCCACTGCTGTTAAGTACACAATTATCCTTAAATGGAGATTACGGTAACTTGTATTTTTCATATTTCTGGTGCACCTTTCTCAGCAACCCATTAAGCTACATAGACGAACATTTTACTGCTTCTTTCTCAGTCCAAAATTGCACCTAAAATTATTTAACAGATTGCTAATCATAATATATTTAAAATATATATACGTAGGTAAATATTAGTATGAAGTTTATGGGGGAGATTTCTTCATATTTAAGAAATAAATTTACGTGGAAATTGTCAATTAGCGCATTTTTAAAATGTAGAGATATTTAAACGAAATATAGTATATACTTTTAGAGAAACATGCACCCGAATATCCCATACCAGTGATAATTTCAAAACGCTTAAATTATTTATGATGTGTGTGTAGCCTTAATGTTTAACTTGTGTAATTTATCATGAATTATGTTTGGAAAACATTGCTGTATTCAGGGCCAAGGTTTTATTGAATTATGTTAAATAGTTGTTGAGGAACTTAAAATCAAAGTTGGCTCTCAAACAACACTCAGAAACTGTGACACTCGAAGGTGTTATAGAAATCCTGTTGCTCTTCAAGAGTCGGTACCATCGGCTAAAGTTTGATTACACATCGATGAAATCATCAGCAATTTATTTAATTCTTTGAGGAAATCGTCGATAGCATTAGGACCCCCGAAAAGTAAGAATTTTGATAATGAGTTATGTAAACACACTGCCTTTAAATCTATTGACGTTGCCTCATGCTCTTGAATAGCTCGGATCCAACTCGATTTGCTGGAGGGCTTGCAAGAGTAAACCTTTGCTAGAACAAATTCAATGTCGGCCTAAGCAACAAAAGGTACTGGAGCGCTTTTAGAACATGATTTCAATTCAATCTCCATATTGGGGGATTTACAAATGATTTGAATTCGTGTTGTGGCATTTTAGGTAGCTGGCATTTGTTACCCCTCAACTTGTGAACTTCAAGAGCCTTCCTTTTAGAGCACCTTTTCATACATGCCTCGCATGCCCACTTCTATGGTTGTCCTTAGTTACCTTTGCTATTACCAATCTGGACAAGTCCCATATGAGGCAGTTGTGTGACTTTGCCCCATTGTCAATATATAGGAGATTAACATAATGGTGCCTTTTTACCGGCGTAGGTAAGGAGGAGCGATGTTTTCGTTTTCCTCTATGCCAAACACGGAAACTGATACTGTTTTCTTCTGTCTTTCAAAGCAATCAAATTGGTGAAGAATCCCCGGAAATTCAATACCCTCATGGCTCAAATGGATATGAGCCTGCTTTCTCTGCATTCTAATTAACTTCATACATTGCAGCTAGCAGGCACCATACCAAGCATCATTCGTCGTAATTGTTTATATTAGCCACAGCATGTTTATTTCGACTTTTCTTGGGTCGTTCTGTATGTGCTGCTGCATGTATCATAAAACGAAGAGGTAATCACCAGAGCATGCACGGCAAACAGGTATTTCGTTGAAACTTCCCCCTAGAATTTTGAAATTATTTATTTATAATTTTTCTAATATTTTCAAAATGTTTCTAATAATTTTAATATCTCGGGTTATTGTAGTGAAGATCTGTTAAAGATTGCTTGATGCAAAGAACCCGATTAGTCTTGGAATTTAAGAAATATGACCTTTTCATCTCATCAAGCTTATGGATTAGATATGAAAGCTTTAGGGAGCAGTTAGTTTTAACCCAGACCTGTTTCTTTTCAAGAGTCTTTCATCTCCTTGATAACAAGATCCTTACACTCGTTCAAAAGCGCTCTGGGGTAAAGTATTTCTAATGTATTAGCTATTGTTCTATTAAAAATACAATACTTGAAGGCAGATTCGATGACCTTGCGTTGCAGACCCTAACATTTATTAGCACTAACCTCCAGCTTTTTGATAATGAAAGAATCGTCTTGTGATGCGCTTCTGATATTGGCGGGCTATGCTGCCGGATGTGGATGCTGTCGCTGCAGCCACCATGTCGTTCGGCTCTGACCTCAGACCTCCACAGAAGTGAATGACCGATGGTCGGCACACTGTTGACCGGCTGTTGCTTGAGGTGGCGGATGAGGTTTCAGCGGCCAAGCCGCAGGACTCCGGTCTCATGTCTCCGCCGAAATGAATGACTGGGGAACGGTGAAAATTCGATTATATTCCTGCTGGAATAATAAAAGTAATAATATTAATGCTAATATTTTGATGAGGGTCGTTGCGGTGATAAATACTAATAATGCAATAGGTTATTTTGTTTAATAGAACACTCTGCAAATAATGTAAGCGAATTCTTACCGTTCGGAAATGTGTCCATTTTCTCGTATGTTGACGTTCTGATGCTGAAGGGGGAGATCGTTGCTGCAACGAACATGTCGCAGGACTGTGGTCTCAGCCCTCCCCCGAAATGAGCAAATGGTGATCGGCACGCGTCGAAGATGTCCATCCTGAAATAATATCAATTATGATAATGCAAAGAGGTCACATTGTATAATAGGAGATTCTGCAAACATTGTAAGCAAATTCCTACCATACACAGACAGCTACCTACATCCAGTCTGGGTGAGGAATACAGCTAGCTGCGAGAGCTTCCGTCTAGGCTAGCTCGCTACCTCGCTAGCTAGGTGGGAATGACAAATCTGGAATTATAATAATGGCAATAAAAATGAAATTAATAAGAACAATAAGGATGATTATAATAACTGTAATACGAAGAAGAAGAAAAGAGGCAATTAAATACTTCTGTATATTAGAATATGATGTGAATACCGTATAGAAATACTTACCATTCGGGATATATTTTTGGCATCCATCTCAATTGCATTTAGGCTATATGAGACTACTACAGGGGTGAACGATTCGCCGCAAGCAATGAATTTGCAGGTCTGGTACAAGAATATTAGTTTATATTATAGCACTTGAGTTAATATTTTATTCAGTATAGATACTATAAGGAGCAGAATGCTCCCTCTATTCAAGCGTGTCAGATGTGTATGCTGAGGTCGTTTTGGAAAATGCGGTTTGAATCTTAAAACCTCATGTTCCATACCCCGGCTCCTGAAGACGTTCGACGATCAAACCGTGTATCCGAATCTGACAGGAATCTGTCAGAGGTTGAAAGGTATCTTATTGTAGGTAGAACAATTAATTTGTCTATTATATTTTTTGTTTAAATGCATATTGAGTTTTGTTTATATTAGTAGTAGATAAATTGTTTTAGATGAAATTCAAACATTTGCTTTATTAGGGAGATAGATTAATACATCATATATTACATGTCAGGCTATTAAAGAGAAAGGAAATGTTTATGTAGAGGTTTCTGGAAATAGACGATAATCGACAGACGAGACTGTACTAAATAGAAAATGCGGATCTCCTTAAAAAGCATAATTTACTTCAAATAAGTTTTTTTTCGTGTATGTCACTTCTTAGATATCCCATATTAATGATTCCAATTCCTCGTTTGTTTTTTTTTCTCTTAAACACCTGTCAACATTCAACTATTTCTCACTTTTGTATGGAAACAGTATTGAATTTTTAGGTTTTCATATAGCTTTCAGTTCTAAACATTTAACTACCGCTTTTCTCTTTGTGTCCATAACGAAATGTAAAATGTAACTATTTCTGCAACGCTTTGCTTGGATTAGTACGTAGTAGATAGAAGAGAGGCTTAGTAAGATATATTGTATACCCACTAATATACGATAGAAACTGGAGAAAGCCGTATGAACGTATCACATCAGAATTTTTTAATGCGATCACATATTATAACAATTGTCGGTTTGCTAATAAATTTAAATTGGAAAAGGTAAAAAACCCAACACCTATCTGACTTTATACACATAAGGGTAACGTTTAAGTCTCGTGGAAAGCAAACCCAGTACGCAATTGAAACAAATGTTAATCAAGGTAAATTTTAGAAGTGTATAATATTATTACAAATGTATTCCCGCTAAAAATATACGACCTGAAAAAACAGAAAGAAAGAGATCCTTAAATATACACATTTCTTGCGGAAAGTTTATATAACTGGAATATTTACAAACGTCCTTCTCATGCATTGGGTAAGAGATGTTTTCTAAATAGAGTGTGAATATATTTTATAAACTTATCAGACGTTTAGATGCGCTGTCCTGATGAATTTCACAAGGTCGAAATGTAGTTTGATGTTTGAGAGCACTACCACCCACACAGCTTCCCACGATATAATGAAGATTGGTATTGCTGGTAGGTAAGGCCTTTTATACAGAAATCCCATCGTCAGAACGACGTCTTCAGAATTTCCTTCTTTATATGGAATTGTTTTCAGTAGGAGCTATCCCTCGCAAGAGGAGGCCTTAGCCCTTCAGGGACAAATCGTCTGTTCATTCATTCATTTTTTGTGGGGGCGCGTTTCCCTCTTCCGGGTTTTGTTGGTCCCATCATGTCGCTTAGTCCCCTTGCGTGCTTAAGAGTTGGAGGTATTTATTTTGTAAAGGATTAGCAAGGTTCTGAGTTTCAAATAAACGGCTGTATTATACACTCCAAGTTTTGAAATATCCTTTTCGATTGCTCGATCTAACACGTATATTAGGTAGAGAAGATACTGCGTTCGTGATTTCACGAAGTTTGAATTCTCTTTATTTATGGACGCTCTTTAACTGCTGCGGTCCTTAGCTTCCTGTTCTATACTGGGGGTGAAAGACCGGTGATTTTGCTCAGAGGCCTCTTCATCAGGCTTGAGGTTCTTTTACATGCCGTAAATCTACGACACGGGACCACCTGCTTTACTTGGCTTCTGAAGGAAGCCATTTTAAGGATTTTACGCCTGAAAAATCCATCGGCCCCGGGAACCAGAGGCTAGCATGGTAATCACTACAGCACGAAGGACGACGATTTCACCGGAGATACATGTTTTGAGCTCCTCATACAATCTAGAAAAGCAGTTTTAGAAAAGTGGCGATGTGAGCATATGTCTGGGGTGTTTGTCTGCGTGCCTGTGAACATCATAACTCAAAAATGAACATCTGGGTGAATACCTAACTTGGTGTTTAAGTTCAGCATCTTCCAAAGATGTGACATGAGGATTTTCAAGAATATTCACGTCTCCCGGCTATTATTTTATGTTGAACATTTTTCGAGAATGCTTGATTTTTGTAAAAAGGATTTTAGGATTCTGACTAAACAAATGCCAAAATGCCATTATTAAAGCTATTTACATGGAATATGAAACATATATCTTGAAGCCATCTTCATTCCAGAGCAGTTTTATACAATCTTGTATAACAGGTAAACGTTAGGAGAACTAGAACACAAAATTTCTGAGATACCTATTTATTATTAAGTGTTCGGATTGTTAATTACAGGCATTCTCTTAGTCATTTCAACATTCAGCTGTTTGTCACGTATGCTTGGAATCCGTATGGAATTTTAATGCTAGCATACAGCATCAAGTTCTTAATTACTCGGCTATCGGTGTTCCCGTTGTGTCTATAACGAAGGTGTAATGAACGTATTTTGTGTGTTATTGTTTTGAATTTTCAGATGACTAGGGTTACGCTGTGTCGTCTCGTTGTGCTTTGAGCTTCCCATAAGCTCCCTATTAAGGCTAGGAAGTATCGCTCTATTGGGCAACTAAGCGATCAGAGGTAGTAAGAATGTGTTAATGGTATTCTTAGCAAGTTTTGTTTGGAAGGGCAATCATTAATTTGAATTTTAAAAAGCAGTAGCTTTTATCCTCACTATATCCTTCTTAAGAAAACCATATAAAGGCCTTTCAAGGCTGTTTTGTTTTCGAATGTTGAGTGAATTTAGGTTTTTTATACGTGAAGGAAGTTATTAGACATATTCACATCTTATTTCTTAAACATTCACCAACACACATGCTCTATCCAACCCCACATTGACCGCAAGCATTAGAAAATAGGAAAATAAATTTAGTTTCATATAGGCAACATTTCTCTTCTCTAGTATGTACTATTGTAGCATTTGATTAGTATACCAATATTAAGGGGAGATTAAAAGCCCTATCCCGCCAATTAAAAAATTACTGACTTAAGGTACACTTTTCTCAAGAACTACTACAGATATCAAATGTGAAATTTTTTGAGCTGTTTCAGGTACTTTTTTTAAATGTGTGAATCTTGTTTTTTAATATAATCTCCATTTATATAAATATTAGAATTTTTTCTACAACAAAAGATTTTTTGTTTAATTTACTGTAAAAATCTATTTTTAAAGATTTTTCACTGATCAGAACAAAACTAGATCCACAACTCTGTTATAGTATGCTTGATATGTGTTGAAAATTTGAGATTTTTATCTTTCATAGTTTCTGAGAAAATATACCTTTATAACACAAAATGTATTTTACGGAAACACCAAACAAGTACAAAAAATGAAAGAAAATATCGCTTTTACAGGTACAAAGCAGCTATAATCCTCCTGGGGACTAATAATAATCCTTTTCCACATCACCAGCTAGAAGTCTTGCTCTCCTCCTGTTGGATCTAGCTTCTTTATTCACAATTCTGAACGCTATTTCAGCTTTTGTGATTGGTGTCTGAACCAGTCCCTCTGGGATAGTTGCTATATATTTTCCAGTATTCATGCCAAGATCTTCCAACACGTTAACCCTTCTTATGTTACCATCGTTAAAAGCTAAAAGTGAATCATAGACACTCAATTACAGTTTTTTTCTACAAAGCAATTTATTTGGTACTGGTGTTACAGTACTAAATAACTCGTTCACGTTTGGAGTTTTTCCATACCGGCACTTTTTTAGTTACTGTGTGTTTGATGAATCTTCATAGATAGGTTTTATAGCTAACAGGACAGCCTTTGGAATAGGTGTTTTTATGAATATAGCCAGCTGTACGAGCCTCTTTAGCTTGCAGGTACTTACACCATTCTATGGAGCACATGTTATGTAAAGGTTTTACATCAGTGGACCCCTTGTGGAAAAATGAAGCCCAAACTGCTTTTGCCATTTTTCCAGGTCCTCAGAATTGTCTCTTACAGCTTTACCGTAGTAAATTTGGAGTTCTTTTATAAGTGCATCTGAAAGATGACCCATTATAGATTTTCAATCGGAAAGCAACGTTTTACAAAACGACTGTTTTAATTTTCACAGTCGCCCTCCCATTCTATTTTGCACATGTCCAACACACTCTAATTTAGCAACCTGAATTTTTCCATTACGCTTACTCTCACAAAGAGCCCTATAGGCTTTGGAGTCATTATCTCCAAGAAATGTTAAGTTTCGTACTTCTCGCTGCTCCTCAGAACGATTAAAAATAGATACTGCTGCAGAGACTTCCATCCCACCATTATTCTCACAGTAATTTTTATTATATTCATCTTTCCCTGCTAAAGTGCAACCCTGAAAATAACTTGTTAAGACTTCTACATCACGTACCTTTCCTGTATCAATACTTGTTACAGAAGCACACCCGTTGTTCGATTTAAAACTCTTCTTTTGCCAGATTCCATCGAATGCAACAGCTGTACCACTGTGGTTTTAATTTGTATTCACAGCTTCTATGGCAGCTTTTTTTATTGATTTCAAAGCTGCAGATTTTACACTTTTTCCAAAAACTGTTGTCTACTTAGAAATATTTTTCGGCAAGTTGCAGTATTTAAAATCCCCGACATCCCTTTCCCAGCAGCAAACCCTTTAACAATACATCTTAGTCCAAAATAATATCTTATATTTACATCATACAAATTATTACTTTCACGGTTTACAGATGTCCAGAAAGCTTTTGTTGGTTTGCATTGAAGACATTCAGTTTTCAAATTGGAGGCTAAACCATTTCTCTGAGTAAACTGCAATATACAAATTCAGATAAAGCTGTAGTTAAAGTATTAAATCAATGATTAAATTAAAATTTGTGTCACACACACCATCTACACATGCATATTCATCTTGAAACTCTGCCATTTTCATCTTAGAATTACTTGAAGGGGTTGATGTTGATAATAAATTGTTACCAACAGGTTCTGAACTTGGTTTTTAACAGGATATGCTCTATAAGATCTATTAACTTTGTTTTTATGCTTTTTAAGCACTGGTTTCGCCCTAGCCATGTCTAATAATCACTATAAAAAGTTAAAATGTATTACAGTAATCAAACTCTCTGGCACAAGAAAATACCGTGATATCATATCTTTTGAAAATAAATTCCAATCTTTACTATTTTTTCCTTCATACAGGTAACGGCCATTTTAGCAGTAGTAGTGCTAATCGCTGCAGCGTAAATTTAACTATAAAATGAGCTGAATGAAATATTTTTAGCATAACTGTCTCAAAAAAATATATACATATATATATTTTGAAACGATGCAAATGAGGGTCAGGTGTAGCACAATTTTCAAACATGTATTACGAATATTTATAATGTGTCTCTAACACTAAACTATATATCAAAAGTTCAAAAAATATCAAATAATAATATGACCCTAAAAACAAAAAATGTTATTTTTTAATCTAATTGACTTGTTAATCTCTCCATAAGATTATAACAGTTTTGTCAGCACTAAAACTGGTCTGCTGTATGTGCGTACAGCTCTCCTGCCTAATATGCACAGCGAATTTAGCAATTACCTGGTGAGAGGCTAAGTGTTCATGCACTTCCTTTTCAAAATCAAAAAGGAATCTTTGTCCTGCTGTACGCTGCTTTCATTTGGTTACATCGGCAATTGAATGTTCGAGGTTGTTTGCTACGGCGACATAATTTGTTAGGTAGTTGTACGATATAATTCACAATAGTGACTCAAGTGCTATTTTTTTTGGCGTTATACCCACCTAATAGTTCACATTGGCTATTGTATTGTTAACTGTTTTATGTTTAATTCAGACTTCAACGGAAACTTTTAGTTTTATAGTAAAATCAGAGGGAGAGAGAAAGAGAGACAGAGAGATTGCGATTCGTATATGAAATGCAAGGTTAATCATGAGTCCTTTGTAATTCATGATTGCATTGGGATAAAATCTTTCGTAATGAAGGTTCTTTTATAGTATTGCTTTAGAGTACTGTCAGAGTATTTATTTTTTATTGAAATGCTTATTTTAAGAAATGCTCTGCTCAAAAATATTATCCCAGATCTTAAACAGTAACTTCGAAAGTATCCTTTGATAACCATTGGTATAACAGAGGGAAGAGATTAATGTTCTGTCAATAAAGCACCAGCAGTTTACAGTTGATCTGCTGGTGTCACTTTTGACTGCCATTGTATCAAGCGAATAGGAACTAGTGAAACAAGATTATCTGGTTCGTAAGGTTGTACCTTAAGAATGGAAATGATATCTACTTTTCAGAATATGGTGTCCTATTAAAAATGGTATTTGTTCCCTTCCTACACAAATTCTAGATTCGTAACGTGGATTTTGGAGCTACCTGTAGATCTTTGTTTTAATCGTATAATGTATTTTATCTCTGTTTATCTTAATGAGAATACGAGCATTATTTGTACCGTTGAAATAATCAACCAGATGTGTCGGAAAACATGTGCGATGCTACTAAAGGTTGTGACACTCGCTGTTCTTTGAGTGTAATAATTGCAAACAGGGGCAGTGTTACGTATGAACAGCTACCAGTGTGTATGTGCGAGTTAAAGAGAGAGTATGTGTAATACACGACAGTAATAATATGAAATTGATCATTACGCCTGTCGGGTTTTGAGCAATAAGTTTGTTTTAAACTTTACTTTCCACCAGCGATGAAATAGTTTTTCGTTTTATGTACCATTACGTAAAGTAATATTAAAGCGTAAGCATTCATAAAGTACTAAAAAAACTGAAACTTTAAAACTAATATTTTGATACTCCCGTAATACGTCATTTAGCAGAAAACCGAGTGACCCATTAATAAATTACCCAAAACGTGGAACTTCCGTGATCTTTGTTTAACGTATGAGCAACGGAATTGTGGCACAAGATTGAAAACTGCGCGCGTCGTCTTTCCTTAAGATTTGCATTTGGACAACAACCTTACAATGGTAGACTTACGGTTTCCTATGCCAAGAAGAAATAGGATTAAATGAGAAATACTTTACTCCCAGGAGAACAGTTTTCCTTAGAACGAAGACATGGGGGAAAGTTTGAGCCGTCCGTCGGCTGCTAAGGAAATAACAAACTTACTCAAGTGGTCTTATTATGGTGATGAAAACTGCTTCCACTTTACTTGAGTGCGCGTTACAAACAGTGAGGAAGGGGATGCCAGTCAGAGGCCTAGCTTCACATAAACACGCCGCGTCAAGGAGGTAATTTTGGCTTTCTTAAAGTTGTGTTTTATAGGGAGATAAGTTAAAGTGTTTTGCATTACTTTAAGTCTTAATTCGATATAACCTCTAGTTCACAATGATAGGGATGGACTAATCAGTGCTGTCTTCTAATTGTGGCTTGCATTTAAGATGTTCTTCTTTTCTGTTTTTTTTCCCTTCCTTTGTTTTATCATTTACCGTCCAATCTTATTATGTGCGGAACCACAGGTAGTGGACACTGATGATACATGCAATTAAATAGTTATTGGTAAAAGAAAATTTGGAATAAGGCATTTCAGGCCTAAGTGTAGGACACCTCCCAGGCATTTGCCATTTAGGAGGATTGAGGATAACCTGGATAGCAGTAGTAGTGTACTGTAGTTTGAGGAAAGTTGGAGGATTCAGAGACCCTCGCACCTCGACATTAGAGGTATTTTGTGCTGTCCGTTATACCACCAGGGACACAAGTACTCATGCACATGGAAAGATTCGAACCCGCAACCCTTTACGCCACAGATTGCCGAAGTCAAACTCCAGCAACCGCGGGTACACGGGACCTCAAAACCTGGATGAAACCTATCATTGAGGGCGGCCTTGGGATTTGAACCGCGGAGTTTAGTCTCACGAGTCCGTGCTTTAGCGAGCCCAGCCATCCCTTTTGGTGCTTTCGGGATGTCTTGGTTTGTTCGTCTTCAGGATCTTAATTATTTATTGTAACAAAGGTCCCTAATAGCCCTAGAGTTTGATGTAGGGGCAGTCTAAATAATATGATAAGGCAGTGATTTATTTAACTTCAATGTATATAAAATATGTACTCACATAAATCTAAACCGAATTACACAATCAGAAAATTACCATAATACACAAGTTCAATGTAGTGAAACGGTAAACTTATATAATGTGTGTAAAAATTATAGAATGGTGATACACGATGATAAACCTCATACAAGGAGTATCTTAAGCTGTCGTGTAGCCATTTCTGAAGGCGTGGCGCGATCATTACATTACTGTGGGCTTGCTTGTAAGGCTCGAGATTTAGGTCAGCGCCCCAATACTGTCATAATTTTACTCTTCTAGTTACCGGTTCACATTTCTCTGTTCCTTGAATTTTAAACATCAAGCGACTGTGTGCACTAGCTGTTACCGGGGGGGGGGTTCCTAAGTTTCCAGATAGGGATACACCATCAGACGTACTGGCAGACCGGGATACCCACCCCACACAGAGGGGGTTCAATGACCCTCAGGGGTGTTCGGATACCCGCAGCCAGAGAAAGCTGAGGGACGGAGAGAGTCACGAAGAACATCCTTTACCCCTGCCACGCTGCACCGAAACACCATCGCCGACACTTCCGATACTGAAAGAGACCAACGGGATTAAAGATGAATGAAATGAGAATGGAACGAAATGGAGGGACAGGAAAAGGATGAAATAAATCATTCCAGCGCTTTTAGTATAAGTCTGAACGTCTTATGTTAATGCTTAAATCCAAAATTGAAGGGAGAAGAATGTATAAATATACTTCATAAGTGAACAAGAAAACCACGACCAAAAACAGACGATAAATATAAACTGCACACGAATTCATATTTTTGGCAAGGTACCAGTAAAGCAACACCACGTTTATCATGGTATTCCCTTTGTCGGTTTTCGTTTGCGAACACTTGCTAAAGAGTCACTCCAAGAGAAAGGGAGGGAGTGAGACAGGAACAACTTTGTAGTAAAAGATGCAACAGTCTGAAATATTCACCACAAATATTCCTTTCACTCTAGAGTTAGTAGGGATGAGCTAAGGCTAAGGTAAGCTAGCGAAATCAACTGTATTACCTTATACCTTAATTGTTCTTTTGCCTAGTTTATACTGTATCCCCTTAATTATTAAATACAAAAAAGAGTTAGGCAATTCAATTAATCTTACTTTTATTTATACTAAGCTTCTCTCTCTCCCTCTACCTGATTTAATTATGACCAGGTAAGTCAAAATGGCATGCAGCTATAGCCCGGTCGTTCTCCGTAGACTAGGGTACCATTGCTAACCTCTAGTTCTCAGGTCGCGCGTTCAAACCCGACGGAGGACGAGGATGTTTTCGGGCGTAAAAAGCCTTAGCATGGCTTCCTGCGGAAGAGAAGTAAAGCCGGTGGTCCCGTGTCGTAGAATTACGGCACATAAAAGAACCTCAAGCCGGAGAAAGATATCTCTGAGCAAAATTTCCGGTCTTTCACGCCCATATAGAATGAGACGCCAGGAAGCATAATAGTTAAATACCGTCCGTAAATAAAATTCAATTTAATATTTAATTTAAGTTCTTCAGGGAATTACCAATAAGACACTTAAGGTGAATATTGAATTTAATTTGATACTAGAATTTAAATAACATCTTAATTAAAACAGCTCCTGAAGTGCAATTGAAGTTATAGATGTTAATCACATCATGGTCGTACCATTAGAAAGGAGGAATTTTGTACATATTTAAAGTTTGTATTATAATATGACTTTTATTTTTAATCAACTACGTACAATGTTTACCTTCTGACTGTAAGAATTCAAATATTTTATATCACACAAGGGGAAATTAAGCCATGATAGCTTCAGTGAAGAATTAGAAGTAACTTAATGCAACAGCGTTATTTTTTTTCATTGCATGTTTGTTTTAATAATGGATTTTAATATCATGAGTTTATAATATAAACGTTCTTTAACATACATTCTAAACTAGTTAATTCTGATCAAGTAATGAAGTGCTAGAGAACAGTCATTGAGTCAAAGGAATTGACCACATTCAGAATTGAACAGGAATAGAATTACGATAAGTTTCCGGAAAAATGAAATAAAGAAGAAAAGGAAGAAAGAAGGAAAGAAACAAAGAAAAGAAATGCACAAATTCCTCGTTTTAAAGAGAGTAAAGCTTCCTATTTAATAATAGGAATTTTATTTCATGCACATGAATTTCATGTTCTGTCTTATTGTTTAAGTCTAGCGCACTTTAACCGGCTAGGTCATATCGGACGGTGAATAAATGAAATATGTGAAATTATGCTCAAATGAGCCCGGGACCCAGCTCTGCTTAAAGTTACCCGAAATTCATTTTTACAGGATAAGGAAAAGCCCCTGAAAAAATGTTATCCGGGTAACTCGCCCTAACCAACATTCCAATGCGGACGTCTGGAATATGTTCTCTTTTAATGTAAATGACAACATATTTAATATACCTTTTGAACTATTATTTCTTAAACAGTTTTTACGTCTTTCCGTCCAGTAATGAAATACCTTATTAAAATAGCATATGTTGAGGTAATAAAACTGTTATTAAGAATGTTCAGTTGATGGAGTTTGTTTTTTCTTTCCCTAACAAATTAGTAAATGCTTTCAATGTTCAACAGACTGTCACTCTGATAAACCTTTTCACTGTTGTTCAGATGTAGCACACTTTCAGGTATTGTTACGTATAGAACAGAGATATCGGATTCTTGTAGCACAAACACATCATAAACTTCATCAAAACAGGATTTTGCTTACATTTTCTCACTTTGGCTTAGTTTGACATGGTAATAAGGCTGGTTATACGATTGTGTGCGTGTCTACTTAATGGCAAGTGCCTTTCATAATGGCATTGCAACGTGAAGCTTCAGCACTCTTTGGATCCATTATCCTTAGCATGAAAAAAATAAACGCAGATACATTATGGATGCTCTTTAACTGCTATGGTTTTAGTGTCCCATTCTACATTGAGCGTGAAGGACCGGAAAATTTTCTAACATGCCTTTTTATCAGGCTTGAGGTTCTTCTAGGTGCCGCATATCTACGACAAGGGACCACCGCGTCTAGTTCCCTTCGGAAGGAAGTCATGCTATTGACATGAAGGTTTAGTAGTCCGGTCAATAGGATAGTACTAATTTTATTATTTGTGCATCTTCTTGCACGCCTCAGAGTCAAGCGGCCTTTGGGATATATTACCAAGTGAACCACATCAGGAAGAAGCAATGACAGTATTCAAAGCCACTTATGAGTGTCGATATCATGTGTTCAGAAAACGCATCGTGCGGGAAGAGTGTCCATATTATACTAATTTACATTTTTGTTGTTACAGGTGTTCAGAAAACGCATCGTGCGGGAACATTGTCCATATTATACTAATTTACATTTTTGTTGTTACAGGTGTTCAGGAAACGCATCGTGCGGGAAGAGTGTCCATATTATACTAATTTACATTTTTGTTGTTACAGGTGTTCAGGAAACGCATCGTGCGGGAACAGTGTCCATATTATACTAATTTACATTTTTGTTGTTACAGGTGTTCAGGAAACGCATCGTGCGGGAACAGTGTCCATATTACACTAATTTACATTTTTGTTGTTACAGGTGTTCAGGAAACGCATCGTGCGGGAACAGTATCCATATTATACTTATTTACATTTTTGTTGTTACAGGTGTTCAGGAAACGCATCGTGCGGGAAGGATAGCAAGTCTGATTGGTGTGGAGGGCGGCCATTCGCTCGGAAATTCTTTGGCCGTTCTGAGGACCTTCTACAGTCTTGGTGCTCGTTATATGACCATCACACATACCTGCAACACAGCCTGGTGAGTCCTCTTATCTTCTTACCTGCTTTAAGTCATTGATCGGGGGTATTTCCATTTTAAAACGCAGGCTAAAGCTTATCATGTTTAAAGTATTAATTTTCATTTTTTATGTAATTTGAATAATTCTTTAATCGCACAACTTAATCTGTATTGAACCAAACGGAGCATAAGGATGCTTTATAAAAGATTTGTAAGGATATCGGATGGGTGACTTCAAGTCCCGACATTTAATTTTATCTTAGCTTTAGGATGTCTTCCTTGATTATGAATTCGGATATGAAATAGTGCTTTCGTGGGAAGGGAAAAATATATCCTACGAAGACGAGAAATCGTTTAGTGCTTACAAAATAATCAATTGAATGAATGCCCAGATAAATTATCTTAGTAGTTCTGAAAGAATTTAGCGTGTTATGCTGAAAAGGGCGTTGTAGTATAGCATTTTTACATTCAACGCTATCTTTTGACAATTACTTGTCTTACTCTTTTCAAAGAGGGAACACCACTTTACTAATTGTACTCGAAGAAGGAATGTAGTTTCTTCTAGGTTACATAAAAGAGTAATACTGTTCATCTTACTGTTCTTGAAGGAGTTCCTCCTAATGTATTTGAAGAGGCAGTAATGTATTACTTGTCCTACTGTACTCAGAGATAAAGCCCAATTCTTCTTACTATGTTCCAAGAGGGTACACAACGGCCTTGTACTCGATGGAGGATCGTAGTTTTATCTTATATACTCTGAGAGGGATACTACTTACCCTTAATGTACTCTAAGAGAGAATCCAACTTGTCTTCTTTTACTGGAAGAAATACTTCCATACCTCTTGCAGTACTGGAAGAGATAATCCAACCTGTCTTGTTATGCTGGAAGATATAATCCAGTTTGTCTTGTTATACTGGAGCAGATAATCTAATTTGTTTTGTTATACTGTAAGGGGGAACTTAGTTCATCCTATTGCACTCGAAGAGGGAGGAAAACGTTTCTTACTATATCGAAACGGGAGCAACACTTTTCTTATTATACTCGAAGCGGAAACACCTCTTGTCTTGCTATACACAAAGACGGAACATAACTCATAACATGATCTACCCCAAGGGAAAGACTACTTGTCTTGCTCTACTCGAAGAGCAAACAGGATTTCATCTTTCTACACGAAAAGGAAACCCAGTTAATCTTGTTGTACTCAAAGAAGGTTCACAGTTCAACTTACCATACTCCAAGAGAAAACACCACTATTTATTTTATCCGAAGAGGGAGCGCAGTTCATTGTAATGTGCGCGAAGAGGAAACACTACTTTTCTTGTTTTATCCGAAGAGAGAACATTTGATTATACTGTAACCG
The DNA here is from genome assembly GCA_030765065.1 of Deroplatys truncata. NCBI lineage: Eukaryota > Metazoa > Arthropoda > Insecta > Mantodea > Mantidae > Deroplatys > Deroplatys truncata. The sequence goes on along the minus strand of CM060977.1, from coordinate 177,585,716 downwards.
AAGAGGGAACACCACTTGTATTACTGTATTCTAATAGGGAACACTATTTGTGTTGCTGCACTCCAAGAGGGAACACCACTCGTATTACTGTATCCAATAGGAACACTATGCGTGTTATTGCACTCCAAGACCACTGGTCTTAGTATACTCGAAGAGCGAACATCAATTGTCCTGTTGTACTCGAAGAGCAAACACAATTTACATTACTGTATTGGAAGAGAAAACGCAGTTAATTTTTTTGTACTCTGAAGGATATCAGTCATCTTACTGCACTCCAAGGTAGAACGTCGCTTGTAGTATTGAAGCCGAAGCGGAATAACAGTTATACTGCTGAATTACACGGGGGAACACAGTCCATCTGACTTACTCGAAGAGGGAACACCACTTGTCTTATTTAATCACAAAAGCGAAAAAGGTTCATTTTATGGTGCTCGAAGTAACAACAGCATTTGTCCTATTTTATCTGAAGATACGATCATTTCATCTTAATGTAATCTAATTACTTCGTGCTCCTGTATTCGAAGAAGAAACCTTGCTCAGCCTTATTGTGGTCTTCTGGTGTACTCTATCAGTTGCTACTTTTTCTTGTGATAGTGAAAAAGGGGGAAGTGTGGAATTCCCAGAGTAGATGAAATTATCATAGAATATACAAACCAAAGTGGAGCGACACCATAGCAAGGAAAAGCCAGCTCAGTGCTAAAAGTTCCTGGTCTTCCCGCATGTGAGCAGAAGACTGCGGTTTGCATTCCGCAGGTTTGCCCCAAGCAAAATATTGCCGTAACCCCAGTGAGGATAACATGTCCTGCAATTAATGTGAGGAATATAGCAAGCTCATGAAACGCAAGAGCGGTATTTTTAGGAGTCAGCTCTGCCCAGGCATTGTCAAAACACGTAAATCTGCCAGATAAGCCACGGAAAACTTGACTGCTCAAGCAAACCAGCGCGCCAATTCAACACAGGATGAGGCGAAAAGAATTCCTGGCGCAGAAGCTTGGAGTTTGCAGAAAACTACGGAATTTATATTCTAATGGTCTGTGAAGTCAATCTTCATGCTGGTGTGCAGTTGAACCTGTCAAGCTGTTGTATCAAGGCAATGAGAACGCTGCGGTAGGGTATTTTTCTTATAAAAAGCGCCTTACTCTTGCGCTCATCCCTTTCCTCCCTTCAGCACTGTAGTCGAAAAGGAGGACTACACTCAATCCTAAACCTGTAGCCCATAGTATCCATCGCAGATGACTTAAGCGTGAGATACCACACCTGGAACAGTCGAACACAGGACAAGGAACATCAAGAGCTGTACCGCTACATCGGAGATCCGGTCCTCTTGTCACATTGTACATGAGGTTCAACGCATTTCCGTAAAAGAACCTCAAGCCTGATAAAGATGCCTCTGAGCAAAATTACCGATCTTTCACGCCCAATATGGAATGGGACGCTTAGAACTCAGCAGTTAAAGAGCGTCCATAAATAAAACTCAGTTTTGAAAACGCAACAGGGGGACATCACAGGCATAATGAAAACAACCATCTGCATCTCTCGGTGGGAAAAGCGCTGGGCCCCGATCACAAACTCGTTCCATTATAGCTGTAGTAACCACCGTTTTAAATATTTCATTTAGCTGCCTAAGCCGTTTAAAAGATGATGGAAGCGCGTCTTCGAATAGTCTCGAGAGACTCTCTAGAGGAAGTGACCAGACGTTTTCCTCTACCATCCTAAATATGTTCCTTGTTCAAGCATATCACGTTACGACTCATTATGGCAAAAACTGCTATGAGAAAGTTGTGGAAAATATTTCACGTTCCTAGAATAGGAGAAGTACACCACAGGTTCAAATCCTGGATTTGTCTTATCTTATGAGCACAACCAAGAAGTCTGGCAAAAAGCATTTTGGAACGTCAGCCCCTAAGAGGGAAAACATGATAAATAAGTCCATGGCCAGCGGAAGAATAAAGAGCATACCAGTATCCTCTGCACGCAGAGCCCTCGAGGATGACGACTGGTTTCAAACGAGAAAAGTGACCACCCAGAGGAGAGCCGTAGGATGACGAACACACTGATATCGTGAAGCAGATAATTGGGAACTTCTTGTAGGTCCGCTCAGCGCGCTACGGGGACTTGCATATCCCTATATCTACACCAAACGAAGTAACCTACCTAGTGAAAACCAACAATGCGAGTACTTCAACACCTTCCGTCGAAGGTCCGTGTTTCACTTGATTCAGATTTGCAATGTCTCACTACACAAGTGTCGCCTTCCCTTGCGTGGAAAAAGGCACTTGTGGTATGGGGTCTTAAATCCGGCAAAACTCCAATTTTCGCATTTGGTTACCGCTTCACCAGCCTGCTACTGCTTATCCCGAAAATTTTCGAGAATCTACTGCTCTCCACGGATTACTAATATCTCGCCACGGATTTCACTGCATGAAAACAGGCCTCCAATCGGAAAATCAGTTTGGGTTTTCGTCCTGGACATTACACAATGAGCATTTTATACAGAAGCTGAAAAGGTTCGTGAGGGTTTTGCAGTATAATCCTGAAACGGTTGCAACATTGCTTGCTACGTTGAATGAAGTGCTGGCCTATAAAAATTATTGAGGTTGAAACCTCCTTTCCTATATTTTCCAGGTAGCTGGTTTTCTGCAAACAGAGTAAAGGTGGATTGAGGTGGGTTTAAAGAACGGCCTATTGGCGCCAGATCACTGTTACCGACGCTCTTTGCTACATATATGGGCGACATCTCCATATACATTTACACAGGTACTTTAGTATGCGGATAATCTCCTTATCTTCGTAACCAATCAGAACATACCACTACCATTATCGGCTTCTCCAAACACAGTTCCATCTCATTGACAAATGGAGCGAGAAATACCACATGGCTCTTATGCCGGAGAAAAATTCGGAGATTCTCTTAGTTAAAAGCAGAACTTGCCGGCTACCATAAATCCTAGTGCGTGTATTTCGGAGTGATACTGGATCACAAGTTAATTTTTGTCCATCATATGAAGGGCGATTTTCAACAGGGATACTTTTCCGGCAGTAATATTCAATCCTCAAATCCAAAACAATGCCCATATGCCTAAGGCTCCACAGTATGGTGCAATTTTTACGTCCCTGGTTTTGTGCTGCAGAAAAATCTTGGGAATGGTGGTAAACTACACCCTTATGAGGCCACAGACTCTGAAGGACAATTTACAGTACATGCTAGAAATTCCCAAGTATGGACATTTCTGTATAGACATTCCGGTATTTCGTGCTTTTTTGACATCAAATTGAGAGCTACATCGATGTAAGCCCGAAAGTAGACAAAATCAATAATAAAAACAACAACCAGAAAAAGGAGATCTATTGTGAAAACATCAAACGGCTTTACTGACGCTGTGTTTACAACACACGATTTACGGTCACCCTGCTTTTATTTACAAGATATGTGATAAAGCTGAAGATTCCTATCCAATTGGTCATGCACACTGATGTCTGAGCGGTGAAACACACACACGTAGTAATTGGTACTATCTGGGTCGGAATCCTTGGTGTATTTCACATTTTTTCTGATTTAAATATAAAGTTAAGTATGTAACAATTCCATAGGTTTTCCATAAACAAAACATATTTGCATTTCAACGCATTAAAACAGATTAATCCCTTTCGTCTTCAAAATGAATGTCACATTACAAAAATATTCCAAACTGAAAAGCATTTGGTGCACGTAATATTTGATTTGTAAGCTACTTGTCTTTATTATTGCCCTCAGTTTTTGTTATCATAGGTGCAGGCTTGATCATGCGCGCGCATCTTTTAGCCTTGAGCTCTGGGTGGTTTGTCAGCAGTCTGACTTGCGCTATAACTGAGCGCTGACACACAGACGAATCCACGAGATTTCTCCTTAGTTGGTTAACGTTACTATCATTCCGTGTCTCAGAATGCAAAATCATTTGAAGTCTCTATATCTACGGCCACGAGGCACTGCGGTTATCCAGGAAGCGATTGCTCGCCGTCGACCTGGTGGGCATCGAAAACGAATGTCCACTCCTCAGTGGGGAATTGTACTTCTAGGAGATGCAGTGTACGTGTCTACAACTAGAATTAATTCTAATTTCTTTGGGTCGAACCCCACAGCTCTGAATCATCTAGGCTAGGGTGCTTTGCTCGATCGGATGTTAAGAAGCACTGCTCTACAGACAACCTACACAGATTAGTTTGCCTCTTATTTGCAGAGGTAACAACCGCAGCATAAATATTGTTAAATTCACAGATCAGGTGGCATTTTCATCTACAAATGGGAAAAACCTAATCTGTACCGGCCCCAAAGAAAAACGTTGCGAAGAAAAAGAGATGGCACAAAAGGATCACCAATGACGCGTGTTTGTGTCGTGTTGAGGTTGGATGCCATGGTACGTATGTTGTAGGTGTGTTTGGCGGCTTGAGTAAATAGCCAGTGGTATGAGGTCATTGTGGTTTCTTCTATACGAAATAGATATCTCGATGAAATGGTTTAATTTTTGTAGGATAACTGTCACGTCTCCACACAAGTCAGAAGGTTTTAAACTGGTTCTCACAAAGACAGTAAAACATATGAACGTCCTCCTTTCTTAGCAGGTTTGAATCCAAATGAAAACATTTGGTAGATGTGAAAAAGTGTTGCATTAAATTGATCTGCAATACAGCGAAAGAAAAAGGGGGCTTGTTTTTATCAAATATAGAGAGGAAGCATTTTCCCGTCAAAACTTAACTGGCCATTTGATTTCGCTGATAATGATAATAGTAACAGAAGGGAAGGATTTTTAAGTTAATTTATATTTTCCAATTAGTTTTTCTGATTCAGAAATGTTTGCTTGTTCATATTTGGTTTAAAAACCAAAATGAGAGCATTTCGGTTTATATGCATGGTCATAAGTGCATTAAAATCAAATATGCCTTCGCATTTGGAATTTATATGGTAATATGTGTAACATACATTAGCTTTATCTACAAAAATAAATAATGATGTGTGATCAACGAACTTCATTAGTCTAAATTGTTTATAACCCCTCAGGTTTTGGATCACATTTAGCAGCGCGGACTCAATATGAATGATGATAATAAAACGAATCTAAACGCTCGGGTCACGAGGCACATCAGGTGTACCCATCGCGGAACTGATTTCAACTTACGCTTCGACAGTTGGCGTATTTCTTTCTTTCTTTCTTTCTTAGGCTGTACATTAACATCATTTACCACCCAGATCAGCCGGTGAAATCTTTGGAAAGATATGACTAGAGAGAAAAACGGCGCTATCCATCCTGCAAGCTATCAAGAGACTCCATTAGCAGTTTCGTCTGTGCCGCGCCATCAAGCGCCGGATTGTATTAAACTGCACCGAGCATGGACGGAGATTGGTTGAGTGACCACTACCCATAATAAAACTAGAGTTAAGCAGAATCGAAGCTGATCACCACTTGATAGAGCCACCACAACATACGCCAGGAGGATGATAAAGGTCGCGCTCTTTGATTGGTCCTACCCCTTGGGCTTGTCTGTTCATATAGAATTCAAATATCCTAATATATTTTAAGAAAATGAAACTCATTTCTTTCAGCTATCAGGCGAAATAAACCGTACAGCTATACTTGACACACAACCGGGAGAAAACGCCAATCGACCAGGAACGGTTCTGACCTTTGCACTGAAGAAGCCTACCGCAGTAGTAGATGATTCATCTAGATAACATTAGGTAGACCACGGTCTATAATCCTGGGAACTTCTATATCTAGTTATGACACTGGCCGTGAAAGCCCTAAAAGCCTTGATGTACCTATATTTCAAATTTCAGCTCGCAAACTCATTTCAACGTCCGAAACTATAGAAGAAATTGTCTAAATTAAACATATGATAACCATATATTTACAATTAACACATAATTTACATAAATTCTCTAAAAGTTACTCATACTCCATAATTCAATTCAGACTTATACATATATATATATATATATATATTTACTATTCGCATTTAGTAACATATACATTTCCATACTGTATCTGTTAAAGAACATCGATTCCGAAAATTTCAAACCTGCGCATGCATTTATTCCTGTATTCTTTTAAGTTGTTTTGACCATTGTTTCAGTGCACTGTCAATAAGCAATATAGGAATTCATAACAATTTAACCATTACATTTTGAAACATTACTGTCTTTAATAACTTATATTGAAAATTAATGTATAGTTAATAATTAATTCAAAGTGCATTAAATGATGAAGTTTAACATTTATGATTCTTTAACTATTAGATTTCGAAGTATTTCTGTATGGGGGCATTCATTGTAAATTTTACTTGTAATAATAATCCATTTCTTAATATTATATTTTTAAGTATTTTGCAACCTTATTCAAATATAAAGAATAACATTAAAAAAATCTGATGTGTTACACTCACATGACTTTCTCTACTCTTGTACAAACTATTTTTACAAACGCTTATTCTCCATATTCTTAATGTTAATCGAGATATCGAGATGTTAATCTTATTGCTAATTTTCTTATAGATGCAAGAGGAATATGGTAGGTTATAAGCGATGGTCAAATCTTTTAAGCGCTGGTTGCTATGTGGCGCATTCCATTCTCTTTGCATGTCCAGGACATAAAAAAAATCTGATGTGTTACACTCACATGACTTTCTCTACTCTTGTACAAACTATATTTACAAACGCTTATACCCCATCTACTTCATGTTAATCGAGATAAACATTTGCAGACTTTATCTTATTGCTAATTTTCTTGTAGATGTAAGGGGAATATATATTTACAAGGGCAATATAAAAATACAGGCCTTTAAGCACATACATATCTCTTAATAGCTGGTTGCTAGGTTCAGCACCATTCCTTTTGCCACAGATTAATACTCTTTGCATATCGAAGACAAAAAAATGAATAACGAATTCACATTTGAGAAAATAAGTATTGAAAAATTTAAGGGAATAACAAGCAATATCTCGAAAATAGTTCACTCAACAAAAGAAATGTATATGACATAAATTGTGTATTTTAACGCGATCCACATTTTTTGTGTAGTAAACTTTTGCTTTCTCTTATGGTTTACCAGTTATGCAAAAGTTGTTCACAATGAAGAATACTTTCCGAGACATTCCCAGAAAATTCAGGATATACATAATATTTCTCATGAAAATATCTTAAACATGTGATATTTTAATCAAAATCGTTAGAGCCATTTTTGAGAAAATTAAAATTTTCGAAAAATGTTCCATGTAAAGGGTAATCTGGGTTGGGGGATTTTCTTGAAAACCTTCGTGTCGCATCCTTGGAAGATACTGAACCTAAATACCAAGTTTGGTGTTTATCCGACTGTTCGTTTCTGAGTTATGCTGTTCACAGACAGACACACACACACAGACAGCCAGACAGACAGACACACAGACACACACACGGACATGTTTCCAAAAATGATTTTTTTTTGGATTCAGGGGATCTCAAAGCATGTATTTCCGGTGAAATCTCGGTATCGAATTTTTGGGTCGAATACAATACTTCTCCTACTTACTATACGTAGTAGAGAAAGTAAAAATCATAGGAATTTGCACTCTAAACTATGGAAATGGTCTCACAATAGCTAAATGCAGTTCTAGTGCAGTTGATTTATGAATAACGTCCTACAAAAATGTTTATTAAATAGACAAGATATCAACTAACACTACGCTCTAAGTCCATTTTATATAACAGAACAAATATTGATGTTCTTTTCGTAGCTTCTTGCTATAAATTTGTAGTGCATTTATTATTATTATTATTATTATTATTATTATTATTATTATTATTATTATTGTTATTGTTGTTGTTGTTGTTAAACACCTATAACTCAATATGAAGTGGCCTTAAAAATTAGCCAGGTTAGGTACAGTTTAAGGTAGAAATAAACACTACTGTGTTGAGCAAACAGTAGGAACTGATTTTACTTTCTCTACTACGTATAGTAAGTAGGGGAAGTATTGTATTCCACCCAAAAATTCGATACCGAGATTTCACCGGAAATACATGTTTTGAGACCTCCTGAATCCAAAAAAGCATTTTTGGAAACATGACCGTGTGTGTGTCTGTGTGTGTGTGTGTCTGTCTGTGAACAGCATAACTCAGAAACGAACAGTCGGATAAACACCAAACTTGGTATTTAGGTTCAGTATCTTACAAGGATGCGACATGAAGGTTTTCAAGAAAATTCCCCTACCCCAGATTACCCTTTACATGGAACATTTTTCGAAAATTTTAATTTTCTCAAAAATGGCTCTAACGATTTTGATTAAAATATCATATGTTTAAGATATTTTTATGAAAAATAAAATGTATATCTTGAATTTCCTGGGAATGTCTCCAAAACTATTCTTCATTGTGAACGACTTTTGCATAACTGGTAAACCATAAGAGATAGACAAAATTTTACTACACAAAAAATGTTGATCGCGTTAAAATACACAATTTATGTCATATACATTTCTTTTGTTGAGTGAACCATTTTCGAGATATTACTTGTTATTCCCTTAAATTTTTCAATACTTATTTTCTCATATGGGAATTCGTTATTAATTTTTTTGTCTTGGATATGCAAAGAGTATTAATCTGTGGCAAAGGGAATGGTGCTGCACCTAGCAACCAGCTATTAAGAGATATGTATGTGCTTAAAGGCTACTGTATTTCCAAATTGCCCTTGTAAATATATATTCCCCTTACATCTACAAGAAAATTAGCAATAAGATAGACTCTGCAAATGTTCATCTCGATTAATATGAAACATATGGAGAATAAGCGTTTGTATAAATAGTTTGTACAAGAGTAGAAAAAGTCATGTGTGTGTAACACATCAGATTTTTTACAAACCGTTCAAGATTTATCCATCGTCCTCTTGTTCAGCATACGTCATTCCTTCTTCCACGCCATAATTGTGCAGTATTTTGAAGGTGTACATTATTACACCTTGGAATATTGGCAATGTCTTGTGCTATAATATCTTTCACTTGCTTTGGATGTGTCGGAAACTCACTCTTTAAGGTAACCCCACAGCAATGATCGGCTGTATTGAGATTTGGAGAGCGCAGAGGCCATACAGTCCGAAGAATGGCTGAGATATGTTCCCCAAATGATGTGATTAAATCCCCATAATTCTGATCCGCTTTTTAACTGTTAAGTTGCGAGTTTTCTCAAACTTTGAGAAATACTTCCATAGCTTTCATAATAGCATTGTACCAGCTATATTAGAACATTTTTGTGATAAACTGACAACTCGCAAATCATTTATGTTTTGTTCAATATTAACGCTTTATTCAATAATAATAATAATAATAATAATAATAATAACAATAATAATAATAACATGGTTGCAAAAAGTGTTGATGGCTTAATTTTTTTCCTAACTCTAATACTTTAATGTTCAAGGCGCTTTAAAAGCGTTTTGACACACCTATGTTATACTTATGATAAGGGACTATAAACTTTGACAATTGTTTCACACAGCAGATTGCAGCTATATTTGAGGAATAAAACTCACGGAATATTGCTTCACAACGGATTCATTAAACTTATAATTACACAATAAGTTGTCGCGGTAACTTTCGTGTTATCTTATTTGCTGAGTGCCTGTTATTATTTTACTATTTTGAAGTTTGAGTTCTTTGTCCTCAGGCTAGCTATTATTACTCGGTCGAGCAAATCTCTTGAACAGGGTGTGTAAACGGAAATGAGTTGTTACTAAAAGATAACACTCATAAAAGAATTTGTTTTTACACTTTTATTTCCGTCACAATTTATTAATTTCACATATTTACTCTTGATACACGCCTGACTGAAACTGTTATATTTTCGAATGTAACTATAATGACTTATTTGCCGCACATTATTAATTCTAGTATTTCACATTTTGTAACTAATTTTACGACGCGAGAGATTCTGTAGAACTGCGCGACGTATAACACGTGGATGATTCTGTTGAACTGCGTGACGTGTAACCCGCGAATGATTCTCTTAAACTGAGCGACGTGTAACGCGTGAATGATTCTCTTAGACTGAGCGACGTGTAACGCGTGAATGATTCTGATGAACTGGACGTTACCCGTCTCTGGCTTTAGCTTTTTATACTCCCTCACCCTGATATGCCTAAACATTATAACAGAGCTGCTATTGGTTAATAAAGCGCGGCAACATTAGCGTCTATTTTTATATCCAATCAAAATTACATATGCTCTACATATGCTCAACACATATGCTCTAGGGAAGATATTCCCTCCATTTCTATAGAAAAGCGCGCTACTCTGACGTCATGTGTTTGTCTCTTCTAATTGATAAACAACTCACCCCCTCGCTACATTGTTACCCGCTCCTATTGTCAGTTTCAGTGAGATCGCGTAAACTTATTTCCTAACAATGCTTATAATTAACAAACATCTCAAATCATTGCCATACAATAATGCTTATTTACACTACAATCACTCTGGCATTCACAGTGTTGTGATATAAAATACTGCCTCAAAGTTATTATTTTCATTTTTTTATTTGGTATAGCAAACTACATACGTAATGCGTTAATTTCTATCTTGTGCATCAAGTTTTGTTAGGCTTGTCCTATGAGCAGCGTAAATGTATAATTTTAAGCTTGATTTTGTTATACAACATTTGCTTTCACGTTATTCCTCCTCTTACATATATTTAGTTCTGGTATAAAATTTCGTATTCCGGGCACATTAGCTGCACTGTGGTTATCTCATTAATTTGAAATAAAAATGAAGGGATAACAGGATGGACATTAAGTTCAAAATGAATAATTAATTGTGAGTAATTGATAATTTGTGCTGCATATGATTGAAGCTGTGACCCATCCATAAGCGCCCTCCAAAAAAAAAAAAAAAAAAAGATTATCCCATGAAGTTGTATTATTTCAACTACATAATCATGAGTGACTATAGTTTTGAGCAAATGTGACATTTGTAGTAATCGACAGCCGAACAGTCACTACCAGACCAGGATACCGATGGCAAGCCATCTTTTAGTTGTTCCATCATAGGCACTGCTACCGTCTACACACATCCTTACCGTGGGTCTCAAGTATGAAAATGCATATGTGTTAGGTCATTTTTCGTCTTTTGATGCCACATTCTACTTTCAGACTCCTTTTTACTTTCTCTTCCACGTATCTAGTAGGTGGAGAAGGCATTGAATGCCACCCAAAAGCGATTTCACCGGAAATAAATATTTTGAGGCTTTCTGAACACAAAAAAAAATCTGATGTGTTACACTCACATGACTTTCTCTACTCTTGTACAAACTATTTTTACAAACGCTTATTCTCCATCTACTTCATGTTAATCGAGATATCGAGGACATAAAACAAATGAATAACGAATTTGAGAAAAAGTATAAGTATTAGAAAACTTATAAGGGAATAACAAGCAATATCTCGAAAACGGTTCACTCAACAAAACAAATGTATATGACATAAATTGTGTATTTTAACGCGATCTACATTTTTTGTGTAGTAAAATTTTGCCTATCTCATGGTTTACCAGTTATGCAAAAGTCGTTCACAATGAAGAATACTTTTGGAGACATTCCCAGAAAATTCGAGATATACATTTCATTTGTCATGAAAATATCTTAAACATATGATATTTTACTCAAAATCGTTAGAGCCATTTTTGAGAAAATTAAAATTTTCGAAAAATGTTCCATGTAGTGGGTAGTCTGGGGTGGGGGACTTTCTTGAAAACCTTCGTGTCGCATCTCTGGAAGATACTGAACCTAAATACCAAGTTTGGTGTTTATCCGAGTGTTCGTTTCTGAGTTATGCTGTTCACAGACACACACACACACACACGGACATGTTTCCAAAAATGCTTTTTTTTGGATTCAGGGGATCTCAAAACATGTATTTCCGGCGAAATCTCGGTATCGAATTTTTGGGTGGAATACAATACTTCCCCTACTTACTATACGTAGTAGAGAAAGTAAAAATCATTTTTGGAAATCGTCTGTGTGTGTGTGTGTGTGTGTTGCCTGTGTGTCTCTTGTGTTTCTGCGCGCGCGCGTGTGTGTGTGTGTGTGTGTCTGTATCTGTGAACAGCATAACTCAAAAACCAATAGTCGCATCAACGACAAAGTTTAAATACCAACTTTGTTGCTCAGTATCTTTCAAATATATGACATAAAGATTTTCAAGAAACTTCCCTTACTCCAACTACACTTTACACTGATATTATTAAAACTGTTTCTGAGATATCGGTTATTAAAGCTTTCAATTGTTCATTACTTCATCATTCTCTTAAAGTCCTGTCAACATTTAGTTGTTTCTGGCGAGTGCGTGGAAATAGTGTGAAATTTTAAGACCAGGTTGTGCCAATTATGGCTCCCTCCCCAAGTTTGAGTAGCTGCTATAGCGGATATGGGCCGCAGTTATATAACACACTCTGGAGTTATGGAGTACAAGATTGTGCCCCTGCTACAACCAAGCCAACAAACTGTGTAACATGTTTCGTTACCGGCTGCGAAACATTTCTACAACTCTCACCAGGATGCGTGCGCTCAGCCAGCATAGACGGCGCTGAGTTTGTGGCAACGTCACCAACGTCATCATTACGTGATCTCTCCGTGTGTGCCTAGAGCAAGAGCGTTCGTCCTGAAAGACGTGAAGTGACTTTGTTCTCGGCTACTGACCATAATCCGTACGAAAGAAGAAGGAATCTGAAACAAGTCAATGGAGTGCCAGCAGGAGCGCTGCGTTGGTAGATGGTTTCTGAGTGTGACAGAGTCAGAGAGAGGCGGGACACACCCAGTGTAGTATACACACGTGCCGATCACTTGGCACATAGTCCAGCGGGCAAGCTTTCATCATACTACCTTTCAAACTAAGACGATAATACCAATAACAATAATTATGTAAACATGCCAGAGAATGCATCCCGTATAATTTTACTTTAGGTGCATAACATATAATAAAGAAGTTAAGTAAATTAAAAGTTTCTGTATGTAGAACATTGTAATAAAAAAGAATTATATTCCAATGGTTTGGCAAGATCGAACTGAACCGCAATACTGCTGATGGTGGTGTACAATGGTCAACGTCTTTCAGCAAACCTCATTAATATCTGCTTTGACACATAACTAAAGAACCAAACAACGTAGAGATACGGTTCCTGGACAGTCTGATTCAGAAATTTTATCGTTGCTCAGCTATAATACTATAAATTATGAGTACTCAATTTTAACAGCGCAATTGCAAAGTAGAAACCGTAGCCTATAGCGAGACCGCGTGGCACTTGAACTAGGCAACCTCGCTCCAGCGCTATTGGCTGAGCAACTTTCAGCAATGTTATCTAGCTCCGCCTCAGATTCTTTCTCGGTTTGCACAGATTATAGGAAGGACTTCTTCGAGCTCGGCGACTTGGAGGCGGCCGTCGGCTTACAACTCTGGTAGCTGCGTATAATTGCAGTTGGCATTTAGGAACTTTAATGAATTTGCAATTTGTAGTGAACCTTGGAATGAATATAGTTAATCTTACAACTAGATATAAAAAACTCATTGCAAACCCGTTGCAGCGTATAGCGGCCAGTTCTTATACATTTGATCATGGTTGTTCTCTTTGTATCCATTACGTGCTGTGTAATGAAGCTATTTCTGCAAAGGTTTATTTGGATTAAAATGTTGTAAATACAAAAATAAGCTTTAGTAGGAATAGCTAATATATCAACTAATAAAGATAGCGGGTACATAAAGTTATAGTAGTTAGAGGAGGTATTTTATTCCATCCGAGAATCCCATACCGGCATTTCACCGGGAAAACACGATTTCAAACCCCCTGAATCCAAGAAAAAGCATATATGTATATATATATATATATATATATATATATATGTGTGTGTGTGTGTCCGTCTGTCTGTGTGTGTTTGAACAGCATAACTCAAAAACGAAAGCTCGGTTAAATCCCAAACTTGGTACTTAGGTTCAGTACCTTCCAAAGTTGCCACACTAGCAGTTTTAAGAAAGGCCTTCCACCCTAAACTACCATTTACGTGGAACATGTTTCGAAATTTTTGATTTTCTAAAAAGTGGCTCTACTGATTTTGATTAAAATAGCATGCATTAAGGATATTTACACGGCAAATAAAACGTAAATTTTGAATTTTCTGGGAATAGCCTATGAGGTCCTCTGCATTCGGAAGGAATTTTGTATAATTTTGTGTAACTCGAAAACTTTAAGTAATGAGCGAAGACGTACTACACAAAAGATGTAGATCTCTTTAAAACACAAAGTTTATTCCAAGTAACGTTTTTTGAGGCATAAGCCATTTCTGAGATGTCCGTCATTACGTGTTCGAATTCTTCGATACTTTGCCATTTTAAGTCCTGCCAACATTCAGTTGTTAGTCGCGATTGCATTGGAACAACATGGCGTTTTAAGACCAACGTATAGCCTCTAGTTCTTGAATGTTTAACTATCGCTTTTCGCTTTGTATCTATAACGAAATATGTAAAGATTTATTTGGATTAAAATAAAGTAGTTAGAAAAATAAGCTTTACTAGGAATAGTTTGTATACCCATTAACAAAGATTGAGGGTGAGGAAGGTCATGAGAATGCATGACATCAGATTTTTCGATTTTACGTTCATTATTTTGTAATTTTCGTGTCAGTTGCGACTTTATTTAGCCATTTTATTGCGTTTACACTGAGTATATAAACGTTTATATTAATAAATATTTTTATAAGGATAACTTTCTCAATTCTCATAAATTTCACTACTCAATTGTGGAATAAAAGTATTTTTGTACATTTTTACTCGCATTTTTTGAAAAAATTCCTACATTCCTATTTAATGGTTAGTCCTGCAAGGGTTACTTGTGAGTGTAGATGTTTCTGTTTATAGGGAAGCAGGTATCACTGCAGTTATGAATTTATGTCCCAAATATGGATGATAAATATCAGTTTTACAACTCTCGCGTTAATGAGAGCGTACAATTAGATCGCCCTTATGCTTATCTGTGTCATAGGCTAGAAGTCCTCTTCATTTACTAAGTATTTTGTGTAATTCAAGAACTCAAAATAGTTGATACTAGTTTTGAAAGACCTGCTTCAAAAACCACTTTCTTAATTTTTTTTTCACATACTTCAAAGAAGAGTATGGATCAAATACATATATTTTTAATAAATTTCTAAATTATCATAATTATTGTGCCTATGCTTTTTGCTTCAATAGCAGATTTCCCTGGTATAAGTTAATTTATAGCTTTGTGTAACATAACTGTAATATATTAAGTAAATTTCAGTTTTAGGTCATTATAATTATTCTCAATTTTTAATTTCATAGTCATTTTATGGGATACTTTTCCAATATTTTACATCATAAAATTTTGGGTCCTTGCTATTATCTGTTTTCTCGCAGCAGTCAGCAGACTTCTCATCACATAAGAAAGCGTTTCTCTTCGCGCATAATATATTCTATAAAAGTGAAGAATCGCAGTTGTGAAAGTAAAATTTCACTCAAGGAATTCCACAAAAGTTGTTAAGCAAGTTTCCAAGATAAATACAAAGAAAAACATATAGAGGCTTGTTAATACGAGACGCGCTCTTGCTAAACGCCGAGGAACTGATACGTTTCGATGTCAATGAGTTCCTTGGGGTGCATTTGTACGCCCGTATAGGGCAACTTTCTGTATGTTTTACTATTTGTGTTATGCCATTTAAGTACTTATCTTCATTATTATCCTCGTGTATTTTGGTGTTCTGCTGTACATAACACACACACACACACACACACACACACCTCTTGGAATAAGAGGTTGTTTGGTTACTATGCAATGAGCTGCCAATTTACAGAGCTTTTAAAGATAAAAAATGGACAATGATTACGCCCCTGGTGCTAATTTTCTTGTTATTTGTCCTTATTTTCCATGAAAACAGATTACATACTTAAACTACCGCTCCCTTTCTCTAAATTACCCTTCCGAAAGAAGGGGAAGCAAGGTGTTTAACCAAAAGGTGATATTGGGATTGAAACGGAAACGTCCATGAAGCACCCTTAATTCAAAATGGAAAGCCACTTTAGAAAGAGGTCACTGTATGTGTGTGTGTGTGTGTGTTCGCGACCGCGCTCGAGCATAGTGGTATGTCTTTCTGCTTGCATATGCGTCTGTGAAAACCTACTCAAAACGAATGTCGGAGTAACAAAGTCCTGCTTAATTCAACGACCTTCAAGAGGCAAAGCGAAAATGTTCGGGTAATTAGTGATGATTTGCACGATAATGTTTCTTCATGTTCTAAATTTTGAGAATTTAACCTCATACTTTTAATTAAATTGTCGTAATCTGAGAAAATAATTGTACTTAAACATTTTCAGTAAACAGCAGATGAGGGCCTCCTCATTCTGAATAAAGCCTATTTAAATGATAAACCATTACATAATAGGCAAAAACGTAGATCTCATTAACTGTACATAACTTTAATTTAAATAAAAATCCTATCTATCATTTATTTCCAAAATGTTAGCGTTGTATTTGGAAATATTAAGTGCTCGTTCCTTTACTTCTTGTGAAGTATATCGACTTGTATGTTTAAGATTTCAATGTTTTCCGACTCTCCATGTCCAAGAAATGTTACAATAATGCGTAGGTGAAACCGTTTATTATGAATGTTTATTGTTAATAAGAAATGTTTTACAAGAAATGGAATTTATTTTAAAAGATAATAGCCAAAGGAAGACATACATCACAGTTTAAAAATCTTCTAATCTTGCGGAAGCGTTTTAGAGGCTAACTGTAAGCTTCTGTTGCAGGTTTTCTGTGCACTGATTCGTATTTGAGGTTTTAATAATAATAACTGGGTATTAATCTTAGATATCTTAAAGCTACAAGAATCACAGACAATGCCCCGGTTTTATGGAGAGGCCTGGCCACTAACAGGTTAAGTCGATCGCAAGACTCTGTGAATGATTCATGGCGCACGAGGGTGCTGTTATTGGACTACTATCATCAGAAGTTAGTTTCCAACTCCCTCAATCAAGGAAGTTCGCCTGAGGCTCACTTGTTCCACCACAAATAAGAATAACGACCGTCCTCGGCGGATCTCTGTGGATTTCGAAGACCATAAACCCACAGCTTCTACTTCCTGGGGTCGCCTCGTGACACATAGTCTGGCGCAACTGTAGAGAGGTCCCATTATTGACAAGTAGGAACTGTGTCACAATGAGCAGCGTTCGCAACTATTACTAGTCTTGTACACTGAAACAAATAAGAAACGACAATAAAGAAACCAATAGCACCAAAACTTATACCTGTTTCCCCAATAAACAGAGGAAAATGTATGGCTTTTAAGTGAAAACTCTATAGTATATGCCTTCATTGCAGTGATGTATTAGCACTGATGGAGAATTTAGATAATTTTATTTAAAATATGAGGAAAGAGAAAACTTTTCTATTTTATAATTACTTTTACACAACACAGTGTGTACCCACTAAGTTGGAAAGTTGAACTAGATTTGTCAACATAATCTTTTATGTTTATCAGTTTTATAGAGTATTTTCAGCAACAATTAGAAAACCCTTCATTTACGAATACATTCCGTAGTACATAGCTTTAAAAAACCATAGTTAAAGCTGCAGTGAAATTACATACTATTATCACTTTTTAACCTCCTAGTGCCCTGAAAATATTTTTTGATGGAACTGAAGAAATTGCTTGCAATATAAAGCGATTAATTAATTTTTTTATTACAGACAACTTTAAACGCTTTTTACACTACCACATTCTAAATGGAAATTAATACCTGAACGTCATAAATAGATACAACATAATGAACTTATACGTTCAACCTAATCATAAGGTTGAGATAAAAGAGATGGAATGACCACAAGGAAATGTTGGCCATAAGAGGAATAACCACATAAATGTTGGGTATTCTGATGGTTTTGTGAACTCACTGTGCCCGATTGCACGACAGCTGCCGTGCAACAACTTATTATTAATCGTTTATTTCGTCACAGTTATGGAAAACTTGGAAGAAGACCAGATGAAACGCTAATGTAATATACTACACAGTCACTGTTTTTTTATGAATTGTGGGTGTGAACTTCAATAAGACTCAAAATTGAATCAGTCACAAGGTGATTCCCATGAAGTTTAATATTTTGCATCCATACACTAAAGAAAATCATATTATGCAACAGTTACTTCTTCTGACGATTAATAGAACATCCTGTATATGTTGTCGCTGTGATTTATAACTGGGAAGAAAAGAAAATCATCATCAGAAAGACTGATTAATTAGTGGTAGAGAACAAAACACTACTCGGTATGTTTGCTGCTTCTCAAGCGCTACTTGGACGTCTGTAGATGCATTTTGACACGTTTGTAGCAGTAGATATGTAAGGCGCGTCATAAATAATGATTCCATATGATACACGATTTGCCCACCATTGAAAGCTATGCATCTCTGTAAGTTTCCCATGGTAAATTTATGCAGAAAACATGTAATGGAAGTCCAACGCTGCTTAAGAAAATAAATCGTCGAACCTTGCAAACAAAGGCATATTTTTGTTTCCAATGTCAATCTCAGTGATTGTTCCGAAAGCTTGTTAATTTTCTGGTATTATAATAGGAACAATCTTAACACATTAGCTGAAAAGATATTTTCTTGCTTCTCTCTGTACTTTTGAATTCCTTTATGAATCCGATTGAGTATCAGATGCAAAAGTGACAAAGGCTACCAATTCTCTCTTTACTTGGAGCAGTACAGTATGAAATACCCAATCGGTCCGCACTTTAAATTATTTCTTCTAAAAATATTATATTTTCAAATTTTAAATCATTTATATTTGGGAAATAATACTACCACCACCGCTGCCGCTAAAAGAAAAAAAACATATATTTTATTTTTCGGAATGATATTCCATTTGATTCCAGTCTAGCTCATCCAGTGCCTCTCGCTGAAAGAGACTGTTGACCCATAATAAGTAAACGAAGACCCACAACAATTTATCACTAAATTGTAAGATCATCCAGATATGTGCAAGGATACTATTATTGCATATGCTGATTGCAATTTATGTTACAAACTATTCCGTTTCTTTGATAGTTTTACTTAAATTTAAACTTAATTATAAATCCTTGTGGAGATGGGACAGTTGAAGAAACCAGCATCGGTTAGTCAGGACAAAGCACAGATAAGTAGCTTGGTTGGCTTATCCTGCTTTTGGTGCAACTACCGACGTAACGAATACTAACAAATAATTGCATTGTGCAATCTGGTTGCCTAATAGCCTAGATTTAAGTCTTTATTTTTACAAGTGTGTCGCAAAATACAACATCGACAACACGCAGGATGTACTAACCATTACAAACTGGCGATTGAAAGACTAATCCATGTCAAATTAACCATTGTTTTCCTATAGTGGCTCCTCAAATTACTGTATGAGGAAATATGGAAGTGATATGTGTGTGATAAAATCAAAGGATAGAAGGAAGAATAGAACGAAATTATAAATATAATTATGTGTATAAAATTTTACTTAATTTAGTCAGCTTAATTCAGAAAAAAATAAAATTTCTCAAATTCAATATGTGCACGACATATTGGTTGTACTATAGAAAGGCTTCAAATTGTCCTGCACTTTCAATACTTAGCGTAACTTAGCGGTGAATTAATAGTCGCAAGTGTTCATAGAGCAATGGTTATGCTTAACAGTTGTATAATCGCTGGACTATGATGTTAATGCCACCTTTGAGTTCACTGGAATGGAACACAAACGAATCCACGAAGCCCGTGAATTTTCTTAAATTTATATAATTTTGTATAACTGGTAAAGCATAAAAATGACATAAATACTCACAGAAGATGTAGCTCTCTTTAAAACGCAATTTATTTCAAATAACATTTTCTGTGGCATTAGCTATTTCCAAGATATCCGTCGTTATTGTTTAAATGTTTAATACTTTGCCATTATACTATCGTTATTCAGTTGTTTCTCGCGGCGTCATGGGAAGCGTATGGAAATTCTGCAAACATTTATCTTGATTATAACGACGTAGACGGAGCGATAATCTTTCGTAAGCTTAGTTAGTAGAAGTTGTGTCAAAGTAGATGATTGTGAATAGGGAAAGTCTTGTGAGTGTAACACGTTAGATTTTTTAACATAGGATTTACGTTCAAAATATAGGTACTGTTTAATAAGCAGATTGTTAAATATATTTTTTGTTTTCTTCAACCACTGTTTGCTATGAGCTCTAATAATAATAATAATAATAATAATAATAATAATAATAATAATAATAATAATCCTTAATTTGAAAAAGGGGAATTAGGATTTTCCAGCCAAGAATATCCCTTGAAAAATGCTTCATTTACCCCCTAAGGTCGTCAATACTAACTGTACGTGAATGTAAATAAGACACTAGGTACATGCTGAGAGAATTAATTTTGTAGAATGATAATACTGACAAATATGATGTTAAAAATGCTATACAATTACAGCTTGACCAAATTTGATTAGTGCAGCTCGTTATTCAATACTATTACACACTATGTTTATACTACTCAACATTTTGTACATAGTACTCCATAGTCCTAGCCAACTCGCTCATACACTTGCACGAACAGAAGAGTAATTTGAGTACGTGGAATGGTTGATGAGGACATGTGGGGATGAAAGTAGAGCTTAACGCTGTGAATACATCAGTGGTACTTGGCGAGTTGCCCCATTTGACCGCTGGAAAAAATTGTGGAGATAGGAGGTGGCTTTCTATCCGTTTGTGCACGTTTTGACGTGTTGCATCACCCTCCGGCGTTCGTTTGCGGCATTTGGTATCCATCCTGTATATAGCCACATAATTTTAGAGCAGATTGTTAGTGTCGTTGGTATGAATTGGACACGAGATGCATGACACCTGTGTAAAAGCAGAGCCATGGAAATGGCGTTTTGGCTTGTGAGTTGTAGGTTGTATGCCGACAATTATTTAGTTAAAAATTATATACCCAGTACTTAAAGGTATCTTTTACAACCTCAATAATAATAATTATAATCACAACTATAATTTGATTTTTCTTTTTGTTTTATGCTATATAATCCCCTTCCTTACAGCCGCGCTAAGAGCTGTGTTAATCATAGAACTTGCAATTGCTCATTTGTTTGTTAGCGGGCAGTAAGAAGAAGTCACAGTCTGCGTTTGAAAGGAGAATCTATAACTTCCCATCTTTTTCATATGCTGTCTTGATCAGTTTTGCATTGATTTAGAGGCGCATATTATATATCTAATTGTATTATCATTTGTAAACCTCGATTATTATTGCTTTTTGTTTTTAAAGTACCCACGTAATTATTCTCGTATTCATACTTACAGGGAAACCCAATGAACTAATTAATCGGATCTTTTCCAGTTCGCAATGGCGGCGCGCGTTGCTATCTGCAGCTATCATAGAATGGCGCTATATAACGATACAAAAATGTCCTTAATTATGTTTAAAGGCTTTACTTATCAACGTTATGAAACGAGTAGCTGAATCTGGCCACCGTCGTTGTCCATACATTTTTAGAACCTCTTTAAAAAACTATTCATCACTCGCCGTAGTTCACGTTGTGAAATGCGGGAAATTTTCCGGCGAATATGTTATTTTAATTCTTCCAGGGTGTGGGGTTTTGTTGTATATGCTTTACGTTTTAATTTACCCCAGAGATGAGAGCCACAGGAGGTTAGGTCGGGGGACCAAGGGGTCCACAAATCTCCACTAATAATTCTGTTCTCCCCAAACACACTTTCAATTGTTCTCATCGAAATATTGGCTGTGGTCTATGACAATGCTGTTGAAAAAAGGCAAAAGTACGCTCCGTTTCTTTTAATTATCTAAAAGCGGGGACAAAATTGCAAACATTTATGGGTGCGGCAACGGTTTACTCCAAAAAAAGGTCCTTATAATTCCTTCTCAGCTTATAGCGCACAACACACAAGGTTTTTCCTTATGGAGGGATACTTCATGAACAATATTTTGTTTGTCCGAGCTCCAAAAACGATCATTTTGTATACACACATATCCATGAAGGTGGAACCAGGCCTCATCGAGAAAAATATTAAATACGGGTCTAGTTTACCATTGTATACACTGTTGAGATTAAACTCACAAAATGTGTGCCTACGTTTAGGATAACTCGTTGAAGACCTGTTGTACAGTTATTGTATATGGTTTTAACGTCAACAATTTAATCGCTCTACTGTGGCCTAAACTTTATTATACAGATTATGGACTGTTGTACGGGAATGTTTCTGCCAATGGTATTTGCACTTGACGAGCTGACTACGTTAACATATACGAATTATACATAAATACACGCTGCGGAATAGTAAACAAATATTGAATCACAATTAAGAATAAATACAGCACACAATAATAATAATAATAATAATAATAATAATAATAATAATAATAATAATAACTTTAACGCCTGCACTACACGTATGATGGTCAACGCAATATTGCAAAGCAGAGCAAATCCATTGTCAGAAGCGTGACATTGATTGTAGTAGTGGCGGAAAACACGTATTTACACGCCCAGTGGTAAAACACCGTACAGCTGGTTCATGGTTCATTGGGTCCCTGGTAAAACAATGATCCCTCGCAGAATGCCTCTGACTTACAAACAGCAGCAGATGCTAGGTTAATATCCATATATTATTTAATAATATCACGTCGTGAATTAATTGATTTTTCTTATTCTCACAAATTTCACGTATATTAAAGGAGAAATATTGTGCTTTCGTGTTAGAGCCCTAACCAAACTTGACTCGGAACTCAAATTCCATTTGGTTAATGTTTCGATATCAGTGATGGATACCAAACTTAACCCTACTCTTCACTGCATAAACGACATTTAAGTGAATTATCCACTCTTACCGTACCGTATCGTATTTTAGAATGCAGATCACTATTTTATACCCAGCGACTCGCTAAGTTCAGTGTTAGGAATTAAACGATCATCTAAAACCCCATTCAAAACTTGCAGAGTATATGTCATAGAATATTGGAAAATGCGTAGTTGGTATAATCGGAAACGATACCGCTGATAAAGCATCCAAAGAAACCACCATTAATCCTCATATAGAGGTAATCAAGAATGCTCATCAGAACTACCAACAATGTGTAAAACGAACTATCATGCAACGATGGAAAAGTGATTGGTGCTCTAGGTCTACCAGTAAGGTGCACATTGCATGTCGTCCAGCAGCCACATTCAGGTTTTCATTGCTGCGCCTTCGACAACACCAAGCTGTTCTTATCAGACTCCGTAACGGACAAGCTACATTATCTCACATATATCTTCTAAATCAATTTCCTCCACTATAATGCTCAGTGTCAAGCCACAAACCGTCCAACATCTAATTAAATTGTTCTGTATTTCCATCCAGAGACTTAATAATTGTGTTCCTAACTATCACTGTAAAAATAAAAAAATTGAGTTTTATTTATGGACGCTCTTTAACTACTATGGTCCTTAGCGTCCCATTCTATATTGGATGTGAAAGACCGGTAATTTTGCTCAGAGGCCTCTTTATAAGGCTTGAGGTTCTTTTACGTGCCGTAAATCTACGACACGGGACCACCGGCTTTACTTTCCTTCCGAAGGAAGCCATGCTAAGGATTTATCGCCCGAAAAACCCATCGGCCTCGGGAATTAGAGGCTAGCACGGTACCACTAGTTCACGGAGGACGACTGTGACCCCCTTGATAAACCATATCTATGTAACATCTTACAGTTTATGAGAAATGCTAATTAATACAACTGCTTGTAATTGGATGTATATATAAACGTACTAATATCAGTATATATCATGTATTCCCTTTATGATCTCTGGTTAAAGCAACTTGAACCAATAAATAAAAGCAAATGATACCTTTGAAGACAAAAAAAAAAGAAAAAGCAGAAGAAAACCTTCCTCGTGAGCAAAAAGAAGGGCAGCAAGAACCAATCATTCATGTCTTGGAATGAATGTTAATACCAGGGTTAGGATTTTTAGGTGCAAATTTCAGATGAAAAAAGGAAGGGAAAAGGTGCTCAAATAAGGTGAATAAAGGGATAATAAGGTGCTGGTTTATTTAAGGGGATGCACAACAGAAATTGCTATTTTCTAAACTATCCATTCAATTGGGCTGAAATTTTAACATGTCCGTCTTCGTTAGATATAATTATTTGGTGAATTTCAATTCAAAATCTTAATTAGTTTTCAAGTTATTAATTTTCAACGTATAAAATGATGGGTATATGCAAAATGCAACAAATATGCATTTTTCAAAAAACATCTTATGTTGCTTCTATTTCAAGGAACTACAAATCTCTCATATAATTTTTCTACCATTGTTAGTTTAAGAGAAAAAAAAAGTTTTGCAGTTTTATATTCGCATTTTTTTTTCATTTTTTGGTATACATTGTTATCTTCAAAAATTAGTAGCGCAAAAACTATTCATTACACAGGAAAATTATATGACAGTTTTATTTATTTGGGTTTTAGAAGTAAGCAGAAAAAATGTCAATATGAATGGATAAAAACTACATCGTGTGGAACATTTTGAATATGCAGAAATGCTGAAAATAAGAAACGCCTTAAAATCAAGCTTTAAAAATATAAACAGCTAGCAACCAAATGCGCAAGGGTATTTAAAATGTCTCGTAACGATCCTGAAGCGTTCGCTAGGTCAAAAATAAAAGTAGATTCTAAAACTACAAGCAATAGAGAATTGTTTGTGAACATAATTTTTTTTTTTAGATGTTTTGACATTTATGGTTAATTTCAGTTAAGTAATTCAACGATTTCTCTTTCTTCTATTCTAAATATTGAACTACAAACAAGTACATCAAATTATCACTCATCAAAAAAAAGAAGGAAAAAACACGAAGGTGTTTTACTTCAAGACATTAAGCATCTCCACGTTTTTAAAAGTAAGTCTGTTTCTATTAGGAGGTAGAATGTCTTTGTATATGCTAAAGCTTCTTTCAGCATCCACAGAAACCAGTGCGGCAAACCTTGTATTCACTCGGAATGGCAACTCTACAAATGTGGCGAATTCATCAATGTCTGGATTCTTCTGAAGACTAGATTCAAATTTGTCTTTGGCAAAGCCATCTAACTGCTCCCTACGGTAGTAAAATTAGCTCATTGATTTTCCTTTTCCAGACCTTCTTCTTCCAATCGCTTAGTAGCTGCAGGCAGGTACTTGTAACTATGGACACAATATAGTTCAGTCTGCAAATTATGTATTTTCTTCGATAACGGAAGTTGGTGCCTTGGAAACTGCACCTGCGTTGGATTGACCCAAAGAAAGCACAAACTATTTAATTTTGTCAAAATTCTCACACAGCATAGCAGCACACTCAATCCAAGATCCCCAACGAGTAATGACCAGGAAATTTGGAAGGGGCAGGCCAGTGATTTCCCTGTAGTAAACAACACGGCTCAGAGCTTTCAGTGGAATCTTCTTCAGGGCAGAGATGAATTGATTTGCGATGTTGTATTCGTTTCTTATGGATTCACAAACATGCTTAAAGTTAGGAAAAAAAGGTTTCAATTGGTTAACAGCTGAAACCATGTATGGAGCCTGGTCCGTAACCACAAGAAGACGTTTATAAACTCGATACCAATAGGCCAGAGTTTTTTACACAAGTCCATAATGGATTGCATTACTGTACTGGCATTGTCTTTCTGCAGCTTGTGCATTTTTAACAACATGGGCTTAACTTTCTCCCCTGCTAAGGGAAAAGCTAAAATGTTCAAAACATATCGTTCCATTGAGTCTATGGTTTCATCCACAATGATCCCCACATCGCAATCAGACACTTTCTCCTTGATTCTTTCTATGGTTTCTTGGTAAACAGGCTCCATGTAGTTTTTTCTTAAATTCCTCTCATCGGGCTTTGAAATCTTTGTGTATTTTTCAAGAAATCCCTTGAAGGCTGGATGGTTCACCTTACTGAGTGGCATTCCTGCTTGTGTTAGAGCTGCACACAAATCAATGTTTAATTCCTTCAAATTTTGGTTTTTTGAAGGCACTCTGTTGAAACGCATTTCGAAATAAAGGTTACCGTGATTTGTTTGCTTGTAGAGTCTTGTTCATTTGATGCTTAGAGCTGGAAATGTGTTGTTTGAGGCGATCTCGCTGGTGTTTTTCATCTAACAAAATTCCTGAATCACAAATAGTACATCACATAACATTTCCATCAGTGTCTATGGAATCTTGTTTGAATTACTCAGCCAGAACAATAAATCGAGCACAGGACACCTTTGGCATGGTAAAATCTAGTGCTAGTACACTCGTTTGGAGAGTTAACACTAGTTCACTTGCTAACGCATTGCGACTTTCACACAACTCACTCTTGCGCCCATTCACTGTCCACATTCTCTTATAACACCGCGACAGTAGGATATATAGGAGAGAGCTGGCGCAGTTTTTTGCGTTTATATGGGAAAGGATAGGGAAAACGAGGCTAGATGCGACGGTTCAAGGAAGAAAATGCGTTTATATGGGGGAGATAGGGAATACGAGGACTGACGCTAGGCTAGACAGTGGTAGGAGGGGGAGTGCGCTATATATGAGACAGATAGTAGAGGTGTTAGGCTAGACAGAGTTGAAGGGTAGAGCTTGTCTTTATATATGAGACAGTTAAGGAACAGGGGTAGGGATGATAGGCTAGACAGAAGTCGAGGAGTAGAGTATGGTTTATATGAGAAGTATAGGAAAACGAGGAGAGGTATTAGGTTAGGAGAATTGAGTTTGTGTTTATAAGGAGAGACAAGAAAACGGAGAGAGATACTATGCTAGGATAGACAGGTGTTAAAGTTAGGTTAGATAGGAAACCAAGGAGTGATACTCAGCTAGAGGGGGGCAGGAGGGAATGAGCTTTTGAGAGGTAGGGGATACGGGAAGTGGTGTTAGACTAGACAGGGCTTGAAATGTAGGGCATGGTTTATATGTATGAGAAGTATAGGAACAGGAAGAGGGGTGCTAGGCTAGACAGAGGTTGAGGAGTAGAGTATAGTTTATATGAGAGGTATAGGAAAACGAGGAGAGGAGTTAGACTAGACAGAGGTCGAGGAGCAGAGTATGGTTTATGTTAGAGTCATAGGTAAACGAGAGAGGCGTTAGGCTAGACAGAGCTAGAGGAGTAGAGTATGGTTTATATGAGAGGTATAGGAACAGGAGGAGAGGTGTTCGGCTAGACAGGTAGTGTAGCAGTAGGAATATGGACTTATATACAGGAGAGATAGGGAATAGGAGGTGCTAGACTTGAAAGCGACTTTAGACGTGAACTTAGTGGAAAACTGTTTCATGTCAATGTTCTAGACATGCCCATCACGTAACCTATTCAGGGAAAAGGTGACTCGTTCAGGGGAAAAGGTGACTTCTCAGGGAAAAAGGAGGCCCACAAAGGGAAAAAGTTGACTAGCAAAGGGAAAAACGTGACCAGCAAAGGGAAAAAGGTGACCAGCAAAGGGAAAAATGTGACCAGCAAAGGGAAAAAGGTGTCCAGCAAAGGGAAAAAGGCGACATGCAACGGGAAAAAGGTGACCAGTAAAGGGAAAAATGTGGCCAGCAAAGGGAAAAAGGTGACCACCAAAGGGAAAAAGGTGAGCCATAAAGGGAAAAAGGTGACCTGCAACGGGAAAAGCTAACCCACTCACACTAACAGGTAAGTAATTCAGCTAGTATTGCAAGAGGTTGACTGCATCATAGCAGTGTATGATTTCACAGGTAATTCAGCTAGTATCGTATGTATTTAGGCTAATTCATCTAGTAACACAGAATAGATTCCAGAGGCTAACTGCATCATGGCTCTGCATAATTTCACAGGTAATTCAGCTAGTATCGTAGGTATTTAGGCTAATTCAGCTAGTATCACAAGAGGATAGATTCTAGGGTTGGGTATAGCTTAGTGTCGTATTTCACAGGTAATTCAGAGAGTATCGTAGGTATTTAGGTTAATTCAAGTATCACAGACGTTTAGAGTAATTAAGCAAGTATCACAGGAGGCTAGATTCCAGGGTTGGGTATAGCATAGTTTCGTATTTTACAGGTAATTCAGAGGGTATCGTAGGTATTTAGGATAATTCAAGTAACATAGGTGTTTAGAGTAATTAAGCAAGCATTACAGGAGGGTAGGTTCCAGGGGTTGGTATAGTTTCGTATTTTACAGATAGTTCAGGTAATATCGTAAATATTTGGGTAATCAGCATAGTTTCACAGATGCTCGTAATAATTTCGATCAGAGATTTGTATCACAGCTATTTAAGGTAAATGCAGGTGATTCAGGTTGTATCAATGGTATTTGAGTCATTTTAACAGATAATTCTGATAGTATCACAGGTGCTCGTACTAATTTAGACCAGGAATTCGTATCTGAGCTAGTTAATGTAATTTCACTTGATTCGAGTAGTATCACAGGTATTTAAGTCATTTTAACAGGCAATTCAACTAGTATCACAGGTACTCATGGTAATATAGAGAGTAATTAGATTATAAACATTTCGCATCCATCGTTACAACAATTTATATACTTTTTTTTCTAAATCTTACAAACTTATTATATGTTAAACAGTTATTGTACGATGCGGAGAGGGATAAACTGCATATTGGTTCACAAATTGAAAAGCTTTACGTCAACATACCTTTATTTTAGTTCGTTGTAGATGTCTCTCCCCTTTTATCTAGGCTTGAGACTAGCACTAGGATTGCTCCTAATGGCAGGGTTACCACCTTCCCTTCCATCTTCTTCTTTCTTCATCAGGCGTCAGCTATCAGCATATACAGCACACAGATAACCTTCTTTTTTAAGATTGTAGACTCACGAGAAAATCTTTATCTTTAACTTACATTCTTTTAAGCACTATTTGTAATATTGTAATGTCCATACGCATATGTCGTTATCCCGTCCTCAGCAATAATTCTTTTATCATCAAACGGAGTCAATGCAATTTTATTCACTTGCACTGTAGCAAGAGGATGCTTTCGTGATAGGATCAGATTCATAGGTGTTCTGATGATTTCACTGGTTTTAAGACAGTCTGTATAGCTGTCAAACGAAATGTAGTGCTTAATAGCGCTACGTTTTATACCTTTAATCTTTTTTATCATTGACCCTTGAATATCTAAGGCATACATCTTAGGACGTAGTCCAACAAAGCGTAGGATGATTTTGCTATTAGCCTCATCTTTAAATTTTCCCAATACCTTCTTGTTCTGAGTAGAGTAACATATATGGTTGACAGGGTAATCAGCTGTATCGAGATGCTCAAGAAAACGTAGCTTATCCTGGTACACATCTTCAGTTGTTACACGATGAATGAACGAATCAGTGTCCATATACATAAGCTTCAGGTTTTCAGCTCCATAATAAGGCAACAAAACGTCGTAATGATAGTTATACATTAATGTCTTGGAGATGTCCAACACACTCATACCAATGTATATACGCTTGTTGAATACAATCTGACGAGAGGCCATATGTACAGCAGCTAGATTATAAGCATATATCGTCCTGTCGATAAACGTAGGCTTGGCGATCAGCTTCTCTAGAGTTTTTTCATTGGTCACCAGTCGTATATCCATACGGTTACGCAGGTTCTCCATAGCTTTTCCAAACATAGCGTTGAAGAAAAGAAGATTGGAGCCAACTAAACATCAGTTGCTGTCAACAATGGAGGACTGTGATATGAAAGAATACGAAACTTCATTCGAGGGACGATTGAAATCGTATTTTATACGATGCGAGTCACCTAAGGACCTGAATATGTATCTGCAAGAGGCAAAACAACGGATAATCCAGGCTGTGCATAAAGAGATTAGCATTCATAAGAGTGTTAAAATTAATCTGCTGGCTGAGTGTCGATTTGTTAACAGTATTGGTGAAACCTGTGACAAAACATTTAAAACACGGAATCAAGCTGTTTTCCGGAAACTGATCTGGAGTCAGCAATGGAAGTGAAATTCAAGAAATTGGTGACTGAAATGGAGGAGTCTCAGCTTAAGGGTAGCAGCTGGGCTTTGCTTGCTGTGGAAGGAGTTCGACTTCGTATCAACAAGTACAATCCGTTGCGAGGAAGTAGCTACATACCACTACCGTCAGCTGTTGAAGCAAGGAAAGCATGTATAAACGTTCAGAGCTTTACCGACGAGAAATGTTTCATGTACTCTATATTAGCTAAATTCATAGGGAAGGATGCACAGCGTGTGAACAAATACAAACAACTTCAAGATAAGTACGACTTCAGCTGTGTTTCCTATCCTACTCCACTTTCTCAAATACCAAAATTTGAGAAGTTTAACAACATATCTATTAACGTTTTCGGGCTGGATGAGAAGTATGAAGTGTATCCGATAAAGGTTGTTGATATTGAACTACCTGAACATCGCGACCTGCTACTATTGAATGATAGTAGTGGAAAACATCACTACGTATATATAAAGAATTTTGAGAAACTCGTTCGACGCCAGAAAACTAGCCATAATGGACGGGTTTATACTTGTAAGCGCTGCTTTACACATTTTGATGATCGATATGGACTAAGTGGATAGGAAAAACTGCAAGAACGTGTAGCCGTCTGTATTCAACATGGTGTTGCGAGGGTAGTTATGACTACCAAGGAGAAATCAATTGTTCAGTTTAAAAATGTTGAGAGGATGCTGAAAGTACCTTATGTCATCTATGCTGATTTTGAGAGTATTCTCACTCCATGCCATACGTGTATACCCAATCCTGAAACTTCCTATACAACCCCTTATCAAGAGCACACACCAATGAGCTTCTGTGTTTACGTGAAGCCTACATCCAGTGTTGAACATCTCGAAACTGGTCTTCCTAAGCAGCCCTATGTGTATCGTGGTGCTGATGCTGCTCAGAAGTTTATGCTGTACCTGACATCTCTTGCAAAAATGATTGATGACATATACAAATCTACTAAGCCTCTGAAACTTACGGAACAACAGCAAAAGGTTTTTGAGTCTTCTACGGCATGCTACTTGTGTGGAAAAGGCTTTACAGGAGAAAACTACAAAGTACGCGACCATGATCACATCAGCGGTGAATATCGTGGAAGTATTCATAATGAATGTAATTTAGCCTGTAAAACACCTAAATATATACCAGTCTTCATGCATAACCTTAGCGGATATGACTCTCATTTCATTGTTAAGGAGCTGGGTTGTACAAGTGAACGTGTGGAGGTAATTCCTAACTCTGAAGAAAGCTATATCTCATTCACCAAGTATGTAGGACATATAAAGCTTCGATTTGTGGATAGCTTCCGATTCCTCAGTACAAGCTTGGATAAGTTGGTAAAAAATCTAACCTCGTATCCTGAAACGCTAAAGTACTTTAGAGAAGACAAATTGAAGTTGATGACCCGTAAGGGTGTATTTCCCTATGATTTTGTTACGTCATGGGATGTCCTGAACGAGACCTGCTTGCCTCCTAAGGACTACTTCTACAATAGATTAAATGAAGAAGAAATTACTGATACTGACTACGATCATGCTAGAAATGTATGGGAGCTGTTTAATGTGAGAAACATGGGAGAGTACAGCGATCTCTACTTAACTTCGGATGTACTTCTCCTAGCTGAAGTCTTTGAGACGTTCAGAGAGCAAACCCTTAAAACACACAAAGTTGATCCTGCCCATTATTTTACCTCTCCAGGTCTTACATGGGACGCCATGTTACTGTATACTGGAATTAAGCTGGAGCTGTTACAAGATTATGATCAACTACAAATGGTGGAATCAGGTATAAGAGGAGGTTTATGCCAAGTTTCTCCCATCGGTATGCTGAGGCTAATAACACTTATATGGATAAGTTTGATCCGTCGAGACCAACCCAATTTATCACATACGAGGACGCTAATAACCAGTATGGGTGGGCAATGTGTCACGCCCTTCCTTTTGATGGATTTCAGTGGGTGTCACCTGAAGAAATCAACTTAGAAACACTACAAGAAGATGATCCTCATGGGTATATATTAGAAGTCGACATCGAGTATCCTGCTGAACTTCACGATCTACACAACGATCTGCCTTTCCTGCCAGAGTGTATGAAAGCATTGGAATCATCTACAAAGAAACTGATACCTCATCTTGGACCTCGAAAGAAGTATGTAGTGCATTACATGGCTTTGAAGCAAGCTCTTAGTCATGGACTACGACTAACAAAAATCCATCGTGTGCTACAATTCCGACAGTCTCAGTGGTTGAAACCTTATGTGGAATTTAACAACAGGCTACGACAACAAGCTGCAAATGATTTCGAGAAGGATCTCTACAAGCTCTTTAACAACCCTATGTTTGGAAAAGCTACGGAGAACCTGCGTAACCGTATGGATATACGACTGGTGACCAATGAAAAAACTCTAGAGAAGCTGATCGCCAAGCCTACGTTTATCGACAGGACGATATATGCTTATAATCTAGCTGCTGTACATATGGCCTCTCGTCAGATTGTATTCAACAAGCCTATATACATTGGTGTGAGTGTGTTGGACATCTCCAAGACATTAATGTATAACTATCATTACGACGTTTTGTTGCCTTATTATGGAGCTGAAAACCTGAAGCTTATGTATATGGACACTGATTCGTTCATTCATCGTGTAACAACTGAAGATGTGTACCAGGATAAGCTACGTTTTCTTGAGCATCTCGATACAGCTGATTACCCTGTCAACCATATATGTTACTCTACTCAGAACAAGAAGGTATTGGGAAAATTTAAAGATGAGGCTAATAGCAAAATCATCCTACACTTTGTTGGACTACGTCCTAAGATGTATGCCTTAGATATTCAAGGGTCAATGATAAAAAAGATTAAAGGTATAAAACGTAGCGCTATTAAGCACTACATTTCGTTTGACAGCTATACAGACTGTCTTAAAACCAGTGAAATCATCAGAACACCTATGAATCTGATCCTATCACGAAAGCATCCTCTTGCTACAGTGCAAGTGAATAAAATTGCATTGACTCCGTTTGATGATAAAAGAATTATTGCTGAGGACGGGATAACGACATATGCGTATGGACATTACAATATTACAAATAGTGCTTAAAAGAATGTAAGTTAAAGATAAAGATTTTCTCGTGAGTCTACAATCTTAAAAAAGAAGGTTATCTGTGTGCTGTATATGCTGATAGCTGACGCCTGATGAAGAAAGAAGAAGATGGAAGGGAAGGTGGTAACCCTGCCATTAGGAGCAATCCTAGTGCTAGTCTCAAGCCTAGATAAAAGGGGAGAGACATCTACAACGAACTAAAATAAAGGTATGTTGACGTAAAGCTTTTCAATTTGTGAACCAATATGCAGTTTATCCCTCTCCGCATCGTACAATAACTGTTTAACATATAATAAGTTTGTAAGATTTAGAAAAAAAAGTATATAAATTGTTGTAACGATGGATGCGAAATGTTTATAATCTAATTACTCTCTATATTACCATGAGTACCTGTGATACTAGTTGAATTGCCTGTTAAAATGAC
Source organism: Deroplatys truncata (assembly GCA_030765065.1). NCBI lineage: Eukaryota > Metazoa > Arthropoda > Insecta > Mantodea > Mantidae > Deroplatys > Deroplatys truncata. Next base: position 177,552,191 of record CM060977.1, on the reverse strand, counting down.
TTAAATACCTGTGATACTACTCGAATCAAGTGAAATTACATTAACTAGCTCAGATACGAATTCCTGGTCTAAATTAGTACGAGCACCTGTGATACTATCAGAATTATCTGTTAAAATGACTCAAATACCATTGATACAACCTGAATCACCTGCATTTACCTTAAATAGCTGTGATACAAATCTCTGATCGAAATTATTACGAGCATCTGTGAAACTATGCTGATTACCCAAATATTTACGATATTACCTGAACTATCTGTAAAATACGAAACTATACCAACCCCTGGAACCTACCCTCCTGTAATGCTTGCTTAATTACTCTAAACACCTATGTTACTTGAATTATCCTAAATACCTACGATACCCTCTGAATTACCTGTAAAATACGAAACTATGCTATACCCAACCCTGGAATCTAGCCTCCTGTGATACTTGCTTAATTACTCTAAACGTCTGTGATACTTGAATTAACCTAAATACCTACGATACTCTCTGAATTACCTGTGAAATACGACACTAAGCTATACCCAACCCTAGAATCTATCCTCTTGTGATACTAGCTGAATTAGCCTAAATACCTACGATACTAGCTGAATTACCTGTGAAATTATGCAGAGCCATGATGCAGTTAGCCTCTGGAATCTATTCTGTGTTACTAGATGAATTAGCCTAAATACATACGATACTAGCTGAATTACCTGTGAAATCATACACTGCTATGATGCAGTCAACCTCTTGCAATACTAGCTGAATTACTTACCTGTTAGTGTGAGTGGGTTAGCTTTTCCCGTTGCAGGTCACCTTTTTCCCTTTATGGCTCACCTTTTTCCCTTTGGTGGTCACCTTTTTCCCTTTGCTGGCCACATTTTTCCCTTTACTGGTCACCTTTTTCCCGTTGCATGTCGCCTTTTTCCCTTTGCTGGACACCTTTTTCCCTTTGCTGGTCACATTTTTCCCTTTGCTGGTCACCTTTTTCCCTTTGCTGGTCACGTTTTTCCCTTTGCTAGTCAACTTTTTCCCTTTGTGGGCCTCCTTTTTCCCTGAGAAGTCACCTTTTCCCCTGAACGAGTCACCTTTTCCCTGAATAGGTTACGTGATGGGCATGTCTAGAACATTGACATGAAACAGTTTTCCACTAAGTTCACGTCTAAAGTCGCTTTCAAGTCTAGCACCTCCTATTCCCTATCTCTCCTGTATATAAGTCCATATTCCTACTGCTACACTACCTGTCTAGCCTAACACCTCTTCTCCTGTTCCTATACCTCTCATATAAACCATACTCTACTCCTCTAGCTCTGTCTAGCCTAACGCCTCTCTCGTTTACCTATGACTCTCACATAAACCATACTCTGCTCCTCGACCTCTGTCTAGTCTAACTCCTCTCCTCGTTTTCCTATACCTCTCATATAAACTATACTCTACTCCTCAACCTCTGTCTAGCCTAGCACCCCTCTTCCTGTTCCTATACTTCTCATACATATAAACCATGCTCTACGTTTCAAGCCCTGGTTAGTCTAACACCACTCCCCGTATCCCCTACCTCTCAAAAGCTCATTCCCTCCTGCCCCCCCTCTAACTGAGTATCACTCCTTGGTTTCCTATCTAACCTAACTTTAACACCTGTCTATCCTAGCATAGGATCTCTCTCCGTTTTCTCGTCTCTCCTTATAAACACAAACTCAATTCTCCTAACCTAATACCTCCCCTCGTTTTCCTATACTTCTCATATAAACCATACTCTACTCCTCGACTTCTGTCTAGCCTATCATCCCTACCCCTGTTCCTTAACTGTCTCAAATATAAAGACAAGCTCTACCCTTCAACTCTGTCTAGCCTAACACCTCTCCTATCTGTCTCATATAAAGCGCACTCCCCCTCCTACCACTGTCTAGCCTAGCGTCAGTCCTCGTATTCCCTATCTCCCCCATATAAACGCATTTTCCTCCTTGAACCGTCGCATCTAGCCTCGTTTTCCCTATCCTTTCCCATATAAACGCAAAAAACTGCGCCAGCTCTCTCCTATATATCCTACTCGCGACAATTACCAGAATGTTCTCATTCATGCTGAAACTTCAGTCTCAGCGATTTCTAGTAGTTTCGAGTAGAACGCAGTCTTAATAATTCTCGGAACTGCACGGGTGAGGTTACTGCCGTCTCTGCGCGCCCAGCCTTTGGCTCCACGCAAACAGATGTCGTCTCTCACAGTAACAAACTAACATTCACGAACGGCAGGCTATTGATTCTTGTGGGATAGAATCACTCACTGCCAATTGCATTATTGCGGGCTACTTTATAGCTGTAAAGCGAGAGAAAGAGATTTTCGTCGAACACACAATTATTTTCCATGTTGGGGTGTGCTTTCAATTCCTGCGCGGCGTTTACTGAAAGAGGTAGGCTTACTATTCACATGATCACTGCAAGCTGAGGAGACGTTAATTGAAACTTAAAGAATAGATTGGAATGAAACTTAAAAGAAAAAGGAGGAAAAGCGGGATTATGGGCATGGTTGGAGGAAAATGGGATAAAGGTGCCACAAAGGGGTAAAGGTCCCAAAAAAGGGAAAATGGTGCGAGAAAAATGCCTCTTTTTGCAACTAGAAACAAAATTTCACACTGTGATATCTTTCCGCCCAGCTTTAAGTTACCCTAATATAAAAGGTGCGCACCTAAAAATCCTAAGCCTGGTTAATACTGTCTTGCTATAGCTCTATGCACTAATTGTTCCTCACGCACATAAAGAGATAAAAGGAAGTGTTGGATGGACCGTGTGAATTGTAAAATAACTGTAAGATAATTGTAAGACATAAAGTGGTTAATGTAAACATTATTTTTGGATTCCATTTGAATTGTTTACACAGGTAAATATTTCATTTGTATTTGTTTTGCCTTCATTGGATTACATTAAGCAGTATACCATATTATTTTTCACAATAAAACATAAAACGAAAGAAAAAAGCCGTAAAAAGTTGTTTTTCATAATGTCAATAACATCGGTCAAATAATTGTATACAAAAGGGTTTTGGTTAGTTAAATTAGGATTTTGAAATTTATTACCGCACAGTTAATAGTTGCTTGCAACAACACATTTATTCATTCCAAAAAAACGTATTTATCCAAAAAGGGGGTCTGTATCGTCAAATAGCGTTAGAGAGTGACCCATAAATATAAGGTTCGACAAAGTGTTATACGAGTTATAGTCGAAAATCGGAAATCCAAGCTACAAACAAGCCATTAATTCATATTGCCTCCCGTCATGTGTCACTCAAGTTGAATGAGTATCTTTAAATAGCGCTACAAAGCAAGTGTCGCCGATACCTGTATTCTTGTTATATCGTCGTCTTGCAATTAAACTATTCGAGTTTAATTATGTGCATGAAACCAGAACAACAATGTAATGACCAGCAGAGGGGTTTTAGTAAGTGAACATAGAAGTCGTGTTGCCACACGGAGTATAGGTGATGTTAGGTATTGTGGCGGACTCTTTCCTCCCCAAGCCAACAGATGCTCTAGACCAGAGGTTATTTTGACTCGCAGGCGCCGTTCCCTCTCTGCAACCGTCCCTTTGTTTTTCACGTGCTGTGAGTGATGCACTGCGTGTTGCATATTTGGTGACCCGCGGAAGAAAGTCGTTTTCGCCACCCTTGCTCTAGACGGTTTCGTTGCGACAGGCTCCTTTTTTTTTTTTTTTTTTTTTTTGCTGCATACACAGCGAGTAGAGAACTATGACAATATTCTAAAGTGAAGAAGATTCCACACATAAGAAACATCATTACAATAATCATCTTTGTAGCGGAATTAGACAGGGAACACTTAAGCACAAATGGCGCTACCATCAGATGTAACATTAGGGCTCAAAGGGCGTTTAAACATTCATGTTAAATAAGAGATAATGTAACTCAGATTTCAGTATAAGTCATTAATTCTTAATTAAATAATGAAGTCACCTTATTGCACGCTATCAATAGTTAAACACATACTGTCTTTTTTTCTCCTTTCTTCTAATACTCTTTAATTCTGGTCTACCTGCTATCGAAGTACTGCCTCCAAATTGTATATCATATTTGTTTACAGAAAACATAGCCAGGTCACAAGGGCTTCCACCTTCTTCGCCACCAGCCTTCGGTGCGTTACTAACTTGATAGTTTACTTACTAAAACCTCTCTGCTTGGTTATGATAAAGCGAAAATGTTCTATTTCTAAAGTATCTTATAGTATTCCCGTTTATGCTAATAAATTTCTGTTCAGGAATCAGTTGCTAAGAAAGAAAACTTACCTGATGAGTTACATTCTATAACTTTTTCTACACACCCATCTAGTACTGCTCTTACAAAGCTTATTATTCTGTCTACTTTTATTAATTTAAATAAACATTAACAAAAATGTTGTAATGCGTGTTTCGTTATAGATATTACATGCAGGAGTCTGGAGGTATAATCAAATGCTTAAAATCGGGTCCCTATTTGATGACATTGAAATACCATACTCTGTGCATAACCACGAGGAAAAATAGATTTAGAACTTAAAAAGGCATAAAACATTTGAAAATTTAGAGCCATTGGAAGGAATATCTTGGAAGTTGTTAATGCCACAAAAACTTTCTCTGCTTTCTATAATGACCAGTAGAGCTAGTTCAACATCTTCCCAAGGGTGCGAAATGAAGATTTTCAACAAGATACCTCACCCTAAACTACTGTTTTCAAGGTAAATGTTTTGCATACTTTCGATATTGTAAAAATGGCTAAAAAAACTTTATTAAACCACCATATATTTAAGCTGTTTTCATGGAAATTAAAATGTATACCTTGTATTTTCCGTGAAAGATCACTTGACTCTGAATGACTTTTGTATAACTGGTATACAAACCCCAAGAAATGTACAAAATCTTACTGAACAGAAAATGTAGATCTTGTTAAGGCACTTAATTTGTGTCATCCAAAATTGTTGAGACGTTAGTCGAATTGGTTTGAATTTTCAAATAATTTACAATTTTGTCAACTTCAAATCGCTATTCTGTAGTTTTTCCCTTCCTTTCTCTTTCGTGTTCATGCAAAGACAACCGAATTTCAAAGCCATTACATAGCGACAGGCTTTGTAAAGGTTTTACTATTCCTTTAGCTCACTGTGTTCTTCTTATATCTACAACAAAATCTGTAAATGAGGAATGAAGATTTATATTAGTAAGAAGCTAATAGAAGAATGTGCTTTTGTAAGAATAGTTTGTAGAAGAGTGACTAGAGAAAATCGTGTGAGTGTAACGCATAAGGTTTTTCTAAAAAGGTCCATGTGTGTGTCTGTGAATAGTATAACTCAAAAATGAAAATGAGTTAAACTTGAAAGTTATTTAAGTTCAGCATCTTCCAAGGATGCGACACTAAGATTTTAAACAAAATCCCCCACGCTAAACTACGCTTTACTTGGAATATGTTTGGAAAATTTTGATATTCTTAAAAACGGCTCTAACGATTTTGATGAAAATAGCGTTTTAGGTTATATTTTAGATATTTTCATGGCAAATAAATGTATACCTGAATTTTCTGGGAATAGGCTCTGAAGTGCTCTTCATTGTCAATGACTTTTGCATAATTGTTAAATCGTAAGAGACAGACAAAATCTTAATAAATGTAGATAGCATTAATGCAGATGTGGGAGAATACCTCACATTCAAACAGCTGGAAGAATTAGAGCGGGAAAATGCTAGATATCTGAAGAGAGTTCTCGGAGTAACACAGAATTCAAGATCAAGGCTGGTGTATGAGCTCACCAGGGAGACATTTTTGATAGAGGATCTAAGATGCGAGATAATTCTCCCGGCAAATGACACCTATAAACAACTCCTACAAGACCTGCACGAGAAGAACAGCATACCGGAGGACTTATATGCAACGTGTGCAATGCAAGATAGGACCTGGACGGAAGCTAATCATGAAATGGGACACGTGACGACACGTCTTTCACCACAAGGTGTGCAGCAACAAGACCTACCACGACCCAAATGACCAGTGTGTGTGTGTGTGTGTGTGTGTGTGTGTGTATTATGTTTGGAACTTTGTGACAGATATCATATTATAATAAAGTGTAAGAAAAGACAGAAATCCATCCTAGCCTATAGTAAGGACAAGTAATGTACTACCACCATGCTTGGTGTGTGCGCATTTCGTATTATTATTATTATTATTATTATTATTATTATTAATGCAAATCATAACTTTTTTTGAGATTAACCATTTCCAAGATATTCTTTTTTAATGGTTTGAATTTTCAGATACTTATACTTTTCTCAAGAGAAAAACCGGTATGTGTTTTTTGCTCTTCGCCATGCAAAGGAAACGGAACAGAGCGACCCGCTCTTAAAATGTTTGGCTGTCGCTTAAGCCTACCCTAATTGCCCTAATTTCCATGAATCTACAAGGAAATATGCAGTAAAGCAATTTCTGTAAAGGTTCATGTCAATTAATATGAAGTACATAGAGGAATAGCTTTTGTAATTATGGTTTGTAGAAGAATGGATATAGAAAATCATGTCAATGTAACGAATCAAAACTTATTCATGAATTACATTCATTTTTCATTGTCTTTATATGTCATCTTGTATATATTAAATAAAACGCGCCGTTATCTGATTCATATGTTAATTTTAATTCCTTTTTTCTCTTCTTTGTCTACAGTGTTAATAACAATTTCCGTGTTGCGGTACATTCTGCTTATTTCTCCAGTTAACTGCAGAAGAGTTTATTTCTTTTGACCCGGTGAAAAGCTTTTTCTTAAACTATTTAAACCATATACGTCTGCAGGTTAATTCTCGTTTTTCTACTATTTTGACTATGATCTCATCTTGACAAATTTATAAAGTCATTCTGTTTATCCAGGAGAATAGTGTTAGCTATCATTTTTATCCTATTATTATGGTTCTGTACTAATAGTTCATAAATAATTGTATTTAGTAAAACTATTCCAATGTATTTTTCGTATCTCTTTCTTTCTGGTTTTCTGTTTAGCGGTATTAGGATTTAAGAGTTTAATTCTAGAAAGAATCCATCATATATAATCAGTTAGTATTTATTTTGTCGAGACCCGTTGTGTTTGTCTTAAGGATTCTTGAGGCTCCTCTAATGGGATATTATCTGCCTCATGTTGAGTAACAGTTTGTTCCATTTCATACAGTTATATATTTGTCTTTGAAGTTTTCTGTTTCTGTTTATAATTCTTAATAATTCATCTAGGTTTAGTTATCAATTATATCTAGACTGCTGTATCCCTCTCCATTCTATTTATCTATCTCGTGAGTTTATAGTGGAAATGTGTGTGGTTTCCTATACTGGATATTAATATATTCCGGGCTTCTTCATCTGCTTGTCTAATCTCACCACATAATTCGCTGTAACTTCTTTTGCAGAAATTATTTATACACCATTCGCTTTTCTTTTATGACAACTGTGTTTCTTCATTTACACGCTTTATTTACTCATATTTTAATGATATCTATTTATCAGATTTGAGCTGAATATGGATTTCATTAGAGCATACGGTAGGCTGAGATAACCATCAACAGTCTAAAAAGCAGACTGCAGAACAGGAGAATCGTTGAATATGAAAACAACAGCACATGTTGGTATTACACTCTAAACAGCCAACTGAATGCTCTGTAACGTCGATGAGCAAGTTGTGTCTTCTTCCTGACTTTCAATCACCAACTTAGTAAAAAATATAGGGTAGATGAAGTGAGAGAAAAGCGAAATGCCTGTTAGCAAATGACTACAGGGGTAAGGGAAAGACATGCTGTACTTTGTGCTTACGTGGTTTTAAAACGAAAAACATCGCCTTCCCTTCCCTCCATACCCCTTGGCACTTAAATGCCGAAACGGTGTTACGTTACACAAATGTGATACAACACAGTAATTGGGTTGAGTGACTGCCCTAAACATCCATAAAGTTTACACTAAGCGAGAAAACGTGAAGGTACTTTGAAATGCAAACGAGTCATGTCTTGCCAATGTGTTGTATTTCAAAAGTATGAATATGATGAAAATAAATGCAGGATTCATACATACATGAACTGAGAAAGCGTGAAGGAGATACTATAGGTTTCACGCTTTTCCACGTATACTTTGCTTTCAAGCCAGTGATAACATCTTAATTTGAAGAATTTAGTGTAAGCAATTAATGTAACAAATCTCTTTGGCTAGAGTAAAGTAACTAACAGCACGAGTGACAAACTTAAATTCTAATACGAAAAGAAAACAGGAGATCCAAAAAGAAGAATATTCAGAAATATTATACTAAATACGAAACATACCATATATTTTGAATATAATAAAGTATAAAAAATTTAAACATTAAGTAACAAAGTATACCATTATTAAGGCCGTAAAACATTTTAAGCACCTTAGGTTTTTTAATAAACAACAATAATTCAATAGAACAAGAAACAAAACAGGAAATAAAAGTATCTCTGAAAATACTAACCGACTTGTGATTGATTAAATGCCATAGCAAACAAAACGAGGGCTCTATGTGCTAAAATTTCACAGATCTAAAATCTTTTAGTATTTGAAATAAATTTTACTTTAAAGACATGGGGGTTTAGAGAAACGAACGGTTATAAAATAAAATGAACACCAAACAAATAAAAAATTAAATAAATCACCGACATAAAAGTGTTCTTTAAATAATTACAAATGTTAAACGAAAAACAATTTAAACAAGCAACTTCTTGAAGCTTGGTGTAAAGATAGGTCTAAAACAAATGCGAATATGAAATAAACAAAAATCTTAAAGAAATACAAATAATATATTGGATTGAGGTAGCTAGATATCGAATTGAATAGAACAGAATTGTAAAAAAAATCTTGTTTTACATTCAATGATATTCTATACCCTCTATCGGTTATTAGTGGATATACAAACTATTCTTACTAAATCTAATCGTTCTATCTACCTCATTTTAATCCAAATAAACCTTTACACATTTCATAGATACAAAGAGAGCAACGCTGGTCAAATGTTTAAGAACTGGACGCTACACGACGCGGCCTTAAAATTCCATACTGTTTCCACACAATCGCGAGAAACAACTGAATGTTGAAAGGACTTGAAAAGATTGCCCTAGTAATGAACAATTCGAGCCATTATTACGGATATCTCGGAAATTATCTATGCCATAAAAAAGTTATTTGAAGTAAATTGTGTATTTTAAAGAGATTTTATTTGTATGGTATGTCTTTGTCTATCGCTTAACGTTTACCAGTTGTACAAGATGATACAAAATTCCTTCCGAATAAAAGTTATTCACAGAAAATTCAATTCAATATAAAGTATCTAATAAAAATCGTTACAGTCATTTTTAGAACATCAATCATTTCGAAAAATGTTCCATGTAAATCGTAGTTTGGGGAGGGGAATATTCTTGAAAATTCTCGTATCTTTGGAAGATACTGAAACTAAATACCATGTTTGGTATTTTCGTTTTTGTGTTATGCTGTTCACAGACACACACACATAGTTTTTTTTTTCTAAAAATGATACCTTTAGATTCAGGGAACCTCAAAACATATATTTTCGGTGAAATATCGGTATCGTATTTTTTTGGGTGGACTTCAACACTTCTGTACCTACTATGTACGCGGCAGAGAAAGTAAAAATGTAAAAATATTCAGCCAAAATAGTTGTAAAATCTTTTTAGAAGAATTGTAATAATTATTTTTTTAAAACACATTAATGTCTCAAAAAGAAAAGCAAATAAGTTTTCTTTGCAATCGTGCATTCCCTGTTATAATTGTAGTTGAACATACAAAACAAATGACAAGCACAACAAAATCCTCTTTGCTTTCTTTCATTTTGTTCCCTTGTCCCGCCGTAAACTTTTCTTGCGGGGGGGGGGCCGCTGCCGTGCGTAAACACCTAATGCAAATGGCTTTCCACAAAGTACACATACGTGTACGTTTCTAAAAGAAGTAAAACGCTGGCTGAATGTGTGCTCTGTAATTAGTAAGAGAGAAGGGAATGAAAATTTAGCATTACTTTTAAGTATGCCTCATGTTTCAGTCTGTCATATATGAAGACATTAAGAAGATCAAAGGCAATATCTTGCAGCAGCATGATGGTGGCGTAATATATATGATGCGTAAGTTGAAAATAATTTTGCTTATGATGTCGTTTTCAAACTTTTCCTTTCTACGTATTTGCAAGAAATCCTACACCTGGTTTACATTCATATTAATTACATTACCATACTAGAATATGCGGCTTGAGTTCCGAGGATTATATTTTGTTAACCTCTTCAAGTAAAAATAATTAAAGAAAAATATAAAATAAAAGAACATTTCCTCACATGTTCCATCATTCTCTCCCGTGCTTCATGCATCAAAATCCATCCTTATCCAGCCCTACTTTGTTATCAAATAGACCATTGTATTTAGTGATCAATATTACTCGCTCGCTCGCTCCCTGTAAGGGAAGGATATTGTTGGATATGCAAAGCAAAACTACAATCTGGTTTGCCTACTATCATAGTAGAGTTGCTTACTTTTATTAAATGTAAAATTTTATTTCCTGTGTTAGCAGATTTCGACGTCCACGTACAATTATACCAAAATTTATAAAAAATATAGCGAGTGAAAATGGCTAAGTGTGTTAAAGGTTTTATTATTATTATTATTATTATTATATTATTATTATTATTATCATCATCATCATCATTATCATCATCATCGTGATCATCGTCATTCAAGTGAATCGAAATGCAAACTAATAGTCGAATTACCTTTGTATACAACCTTTGAATTACCTTTGCAATGCACACAGAGAAAGGAACTCTTGGAGCTCATGGGGTACTCTTTGTCAAAGCATGCTCGCAACCTCTGGATTGTGCTCTTATGTGGTATCGTTTGTTTTTGTGTATAACATGAACCTGAGTATGTTTCGTTTATCGCCGATGGCTCGAATTAACCTAAATCAACAAATGCTGTGAAACTGTGTATAAATGAGAATACCGCAAGCAACATCAATTACAGAAGCTGCATTCAAGCGGTGGGCTGCCACTGAAACCGCCTGCAGTGTATTACATTGTTTATCTAAACAGATTTTTCTAATAGTCGAATGTTTTAATACTAGCCAATTCGTGAGCATTTGTAGCGTCTCGCGGGAACAATTCCCACAGAGCGCATGGTTAGATTTGATGTTTGTGGTTGTGGCGTTGACCGCATTGTCATCGACCTAAACCATTGCATCAGTGTTTAAATAGGTTCGCAGTATTCTGCATATATTAAAATGCATATACCGAAGTACTTTTTAATTATTCTCTAATAACATTTTGGTGTTACACTTTTCGATAACATTGGACAGTGAAAATATTTTACACCTGAAGTTTTTATTATTTCGTGAGGGGGGAAATGAATACACGGCATTTAAAAGTTTCACTTACCTCTTAGTTCTTAGATATAGCGCATGAAAGTAGTAAGTGGTATAATTGTTAAGATCGCCGACGTCTGTAGATTGTGTTGCCACATTTGAGTACATATGTGATAAGTAAAGAGTAACGTTTATGAATACTAAGTTTAGAGGACATAGCTCAATATAGAATTTGTAAGCCACCGTTGCTAACGTTTTGTATTGTTGTCGCTGTTTAGCTCATTTTAAGTGCTGGTGTGCATTACGAATTTGAGGCTTTTTTCAGTTCGTGTATAATTGAAGTTAGTATCCAAGAATTGATTTCTGTTGTCTTCTTTTGTTTTGTTAAAAGTCAAAATTCAAATCAGTTTTTTTAATGCTTGTTTGTAAAATAAGCTATAATCCGTGATGCCAGGTGATTGTTATTTTTGCGGTAAGATGACATTTTGGTTCAATAAACATCCAATTACTGCACTCATAATGACAGCATATCGGGACTATTTTATATCCATTTATGGAATGAGGGTAAGCTTTGGTCGCCAGATATTTTCTAAGTACATACACATCAAAACTTCATGGATGTTTGGAAAAATACAAAATAGAAATACCATAGATAATGACCATGCTATTCGAAATTCAACCGTGCCAAATGGAGACGATCTGCCTGTATCAATGCCTCTTGGAGATTACATTCAGCAGTCATTTGTAGACGAAACTGTGCAAGGGAGATATCACAGGATTATAATTGTGGACCATAATTGAACTATCGAGTGATCCACAAACGTTAAGTCAGGTTGAACTTAATGATTTAATTACATGAACAATGAACCTGTATAAAGACAAAATGAAGTTTTGGCATCAAGGCTCCACCAACGGAATCTTATACAACCCAATGCTAAAGTAACAGTGCACAGGATTCGACAAAAATATTTGATTCAGTTCTTTGGGAGGGAATATAGTTTTCTTGCCTGTTGTAATGTGAATTGAGAAGTTGTATGCAGAAGTACGTGGGGACCTTGAACCCTTTTTGTTTAAACAGCTAATATTGAACTTTAGTCAATAAAGAATATCCCAAAAGATGCCATACTAAACTGTTGACAATTGGCAAAATTATAAGTTTTTGAAAAATCTTTATCATAGACCCTTTTTGCACAAAACAATATATATTGAGATTCAGTCTATTGCAAACAGAATATCATTATTATATTTATAGTTGTCATAATGATGGTAAATCATTTTTTGTTTGGTTGGTACACTTCAGTTCATTTATTAAAGGCAACAGTGAAAATGCATTGCATAGACTATCAATAATGAAGATGAGCTCTACTGATCAAGATGATACTTTTGCTTTAGAAAAGAAAGGTAAAAGCGCTCAACAAACAGTAATAAATGGAAACGCAATGTGAGAAAGGATAATAGACAATCTGGTAAGTCATATGTAAATACCAAAGGTAAAGTAGTCCCCAAGAAAACATTTCATCTTATCAATCAATGTTGTCCTATGGAATCTTACAAAAATGTGAGCGTTGAAATCAAAATAATTTGTTATTCAATTTTTATGGTTTAGCAGATAAAAGCAAACAAGATATTTTCCTAAACAGTTGCTTTACTTCAAAAGAAATGCAAACTATGAAACAAAATACCAATAGAAATGTTCAAAACCTATGGGACTACTCTCTTCCATTGTTAGATGGAAGAGTAAAAGTATTCGAAAGTTGATTTTAAAGCTTTTTCAGTATTTTGAATAAAGGATCCGTATTGTACATAAGAAGAGTGTGGAAGTTCTCATTGCTATGCCAGATAAAAGGGGGAAGGAAACATTCAAGTAGGCGAAACAGAATTCTCACATCCATATGGGAAATGGTTGATGAACATTTAAATTCCACACCACATTCCAAGTCTCATTCCAGCTCAGGGAAATCAGAAATTATTTTGACAACACATAATTAATATACGGCAATTTTTTTTATTTATTCAAAAATACTACAAGGACTAGACTCAGAGTGAGTTAAGAATGGCATATGCCTCTTATTTTAAATACCTTTACTGCAATACCATGTTCTCTTTTAGAAAGCCTCGCACTGCTGTCTGCGATTTTTTTTTTCAACAGAGCAACAACTAAAAGGTAATTCTAATGACACAGTTTTGAAAACTAAACTTAACTTACATTTGAAAAAAAGTTGAGACACAGAAAAACAATAAACCAGAATTATTGCACAAATGCAAGGAAGAAAATTCTGAAGTTTTGATACTTGAATCTGATTATGGGCAAAATTTACCTGTGCCAAAAATAAGTGTGAATGCTCAGTTTTACAAACGGCTGCTATGGATGAATGTTTTCAATGTACATCGTCACAATAACGGCACATCCATAATGTATGTTTCCCTGAAACTGCATCCAAGAAAGCTCCTGACACAGTAGCCTCATGTTAATATGATCTCCAAATGAGGATGCAAGGTCGGAAATATTCAGAAACAGTATTATTGTCTGACAACGCTGGTAGGCACCATCAAAATATTACCTCTGTACGATTCTGCTCATTTTTGGCCAATTATTTTCATATAAAAGTTAATCACTTGTTCCCTATTCGAGAACACAGCTATAGTCGAAATGATAGAAATTTTAATGTATACTCCAAACAACTTAAGCCCATTGAAAATATTTACACTGGGCACTCACTGGTGAATTCCTTACTGTGATTGACTGCACTGAAAATATTTTAAAGCAATGAAGTGTTCAACTAAAGGATTTCAATCTTCCGAAGCCGACATCCAAAGGACATGTTTTTGCAATACAGTCACATTTTAGGCTATGTTTTCAACATGTGGGGCATTAGCAGCCTCGTCAGCCTACTGTGTCAGCTTTTAAAAAGGCAAGTTTCATTGGTGAAACTTTTATTTCTACTTTATCTGCTACTGAAAAACAACCAAATAAACCCACAGAAAAAAGGACATTCGAAGTTTATTCTGTTTGTTTAAAAATGTATTCATGGTCAAATGCAACATCAAGAGAGAAAAACTCTGAAGAACTAAGTGAAGAAAAAAATGACAGTAATGCAGAATGGGAAGATGAATAAATGTTAATAACTTACAGCATAGAGATAAATATAATGTTAGCAGTTTGGAACCAAAATAACAGTTATTAAATATTTACAAGTTGTCACAAATATATTTTTGTGTTATTTCATTGCCGTCTTTATCCATTCATGATTTAGAGACAATTTACGCAAAAAGGGCTTTTGCACGTGTTTTGTATTCATGGTTTTTCCATTCATAAGTTAGTAGGCGTTTTTGGGTTTAGTGTTTTTGTATGTATAAAAATTGAATTTGATGCTTATGTCATCACAAAATGTATTACAAATAACTAATACAAATGAAAATCTTTAACTCACGATTTCTCAAAAATATGTTTCCTGACTCACTTCCTTCTTGCACCCAATTCCTCAATTGTTCATTTCTCAAAGATATGTTTCCTGACTCACTCTCTTCTTGCACCCAATTCCTCAATTGTTCATTTCTCAAAGCTATGTTTCCTGACTCACTCTCTTCTTGCACCCAATTCCTCAATTGTTGATGTCTCAAAGCTATGTTTCCTGACTCACTCTCTTCTTCCACCCAATTCCTCAATTGTTGATTTCTCAAAGCTATGTTTCCTGACTCACTCCCATCTTGCACCCAATTCCTAAATTGTTCATTTCTCAAAGATATGTTTCCTGACTCACTTCCTTCTTGCACACAATTCCTCAATTGTTGATGTCTCAAAGCTATGTTTCCTGACTCACTCCTTTCTTCCACCCAATTCCTCAATTGTTCATTTCTCAAAGATATGTTTCCTGACTCACTCTCTTCTTACACCCAATTCCTCAATTGTTGATTTCTCAAAGCTATGTTTCCTGACTCACTTCCTTCTTACACCCAATTCCTCAATTGTTGATTTCTCAAAGCTATGTTTCCTGACTCACTTCCTTCTTACACCCAATTCCTCAATTGTTGATTTCTCAAAGATATGTTTCCTGACTCACTCCCTTCTTACACCCAATTCCTCAATTGTTGATTTCTCAAAGTTATGTTTCCTGACTCACTTCCTTCTTGCACCCAATTCCTCAATTGTTGATTTCTCAAAGCTATGTTTCCTGACTCACTTCCTTCTTGCACCCAATTCCTCAATTGTTGATTTCTCAAAGCTATGTTTCCTGACTCACTCCCTTCTTGCACCCAATTCCTCAATTCTTGATTTCTCAAAGCTATGTTTCCTGACTCACTCCCTTCTTCCACCCAATTCCTCAATTCTTGATTTCTCAAAGATATGTTTCCTGACTCACTTCCTTCTTGCACCCAATTCCTCAATTATTAATTTCTCAAAGCTATGTTTCCTGACTCACTCCCTTCTTGCACCCAATTCCTCAATTGTTTTATGACAACTTTACATTTGATGTACAACCCAAGAGGACGGGAGGTTATTCATATACTCCTCAAAGCTTTGTTTAAAATCTGTATTAGTGCACAATGGAAATCATTCTCCACATTTATTATGGGTCATGCTGTTCACACGAAAGAAACATATGAAATAATTTCTGGAAGCAATCAACTACTGCGACCACCAATGGGACATTTGTAGAGACTCAAAGGTCACTGCAACATTACTGGTCATGGTTGGGATACACCAATTACTGCTGTTTCCTATGTCAGTGTGACAGTCGCACTAGGTCTTCTCGCTACAAGATAAAGATCTGGCCCACATTGAAAATTTCTTCTTTGGAGAGAAATATGTTCAGCACGATCTCCTGGTAAAAAGAAACAAAATTCCTTTTCTCCGCTCCTGTAAGGGGAAAGAACCATGATGGAGGGGCTATAAAGCATCTCAGATGACATTTTTCACATCCGAGTGACGTTAAAGTTAAACAAGGTCCTAATGGGCCATCAAATTCGTGAACTTCTTAAGGATAAGAATTTCTTCAGGTTCAGGAGAAAGCAGCGTGGTAAGCATTTTAAGATGTTGTGCTTATTTTCCTGAAAAACTGAAGAGCCGAAAACTATGTTGATATTGTAAACAGTATTCTAATAAGGTTTCATGGATTAGATTGCAATGCATCTCTCAAAATCTATTTCCAGCTTCTTGCCTGGACTTCCTACGGCGCTGTGAGTGATGTAAACGGAGAGGTATTACACCAGACATATACAAATAGAACCAAGGTATAAGGGAAAATGGATTGAGTAAGCGTAGGCTTTCACGGCCGGTGTTCGTAATTCTAAAAGAGTCTTCCGGGCTACCTTCACCAAGAAGACTTCGACCACGCCACCGATGATGTCCACCGCAGTAGCGGACGAAACGTCTGGATCCAATTACTCCAGCAGACCACGGCAAATCAGCCAGGAAGACTCTTTTGGAAAATGGATTATTTCAATGCTTGCGATCACAAGATGACACTGACAACAGACCTCCTGGACTGGAGTAAAAGTGGCTAGCAAAAAGGTTTTCACGGAAGTAAGCGGTTTTATAAAACTATAGTTCACATTCATTTTTGTCGAGACAGATTAGGGTAATATGGCTATTTTATGACAGTGTACTAGTATTGCTGTTTGAAGCTAGTATATCTAAAAACAAAACAATTCTAGAGCCAATAAAAGTTCTAAAGTCGTATTCGTTTTTATATATCTAAAATTAGGGCATTGTAGCTAACTTGAGAAAGGAAAAATTTCAAAGTGTGTTTGTAGATCAGTGTAATTATGTTCAATTCGATATATTTAAAACATACTCAAAACGAATTGCGTAACGACGAGGCAAGTTTTAGTTTGGGTCGGCTAACATATGTATTTTAAAGATTAAATGGCCTTCGTTATACTAGAACATGGTTCTAGACTTAATTCCTTATTCAGCCAGGAAAATCCGAATGCACAGACTAAGCGATGCTCCAATAATTGATATCTTCGAATACTTTGTCTGGATAAAAACAAATAAATAAATAAAAATAAAGAAACCAAATTGCACTGAGTGCTTCTCTATAACGTCGCATCGACATTATCAGCTTTGCTATTGGTTATTATTATTATTATTATTATTATTATTGCCATTATTAAATATGTATAATTTCACGTGTGCAATACTAGTACAATAAAACTGAGAATTAATATGACGGCAAAGGCATCTGGCTGTTTTGCAGCAAAATATTCTACAGGCTCACGCATACTACCTGTCTGAGGAATAAGTGCAGACAGGAGACCGAGGAAGTTCGCCCAGAAATATGACAGGCCGTATACGTCACCATTCCCGGTGTGTAGCGTGTACAATTCTGCAGCATGGAAATGCGGCAATTAGTCACAGTGGACGGGTTCGTAAACAAATCAAACTGCAAACACCGCCACGCGAAGTCATACGCTCAGTGTTACAGTTTTGTAAAGAAGATAAAGGTTACGTTACGTACGGTGTGTTGATGTTTTGATGGCCACTCTTCTCGTTGGAGCGTTATCTTGCCTGTCTAAACCAAGCACACTAGTGACATCGCCTGACAAAGGTATACACTCTTTCGCCAGATAGGTAGTGTGCGTGTCTGTGTGATTGCACAAACAAAATGTGGGATAAATACCAAAGATAGTATTTAAGTTCAGTCTTTTCTAAGGATGCGACACGAGACTTTCAGGAAAATCACCTCGCCGCAAATTATCCCTTAAATGTATAGCCCTTCCTTATTTTTGACTTTCTCAAAATGTGTGCACTGATTTTGATTAAAATGCCAATTGTTTAAGTCCATGAAATGTATATCTTGAATTTTCTGCAAATAGCCTGTGAAGTTCTCGTCATTCTGAAATTTTGTGTAAATTTATATAATTGATAAATTATAATAAAATGGACAACGGCTTACAACACAAAAAGATACACAATACTCGTTAAACTACACAAATGTCAAATGTTTATGCGGCATTCATAATTTCCGAGATATTCATTGCTCTTGGAGTTTTAGCCACTCAACCTCCACGAAATGGATAATGAAAATATTTCTGCAAAACTTTATCTCGGTTATCATGAACTAGATATAAAAAATGGTTTGCGTAAGAGAGATAAAATTAAGCGATAGTCGTGTAAATGTAACACAAGATTTGTTATTATTTATTTATTTCTATTTTGTGTGTTCTTTCGAACTCGATGTTTTAAATATTTAATCCTCTTGGTCACTCTTGTGACATGATGCTGCTTGTGCTTTTATCTTCTTTAATATGGCAAATGCTACTCAGCGGAAGCTGTTGTTATACATCAGACAAACCTGTAACTGCAATAAGGACCGCTAGCAAGGCTTTCACATTTCTAGTGGCGCCTGCTATCTGCTGATAGAGCTCTGGTGATGATTAGCTCAACTCCCACAGGATTCCGCTAGAATGCGCTTTTAGGAGTAAAAGCAACCCTTTCTCTTTGTATACGAGTTATTTATAAGCAAGGGAAGAAATAAAATAAGCAAAATGAAACATATACACGAGACGATTCATTTATTTTACTTCGAAGAAAATGGTATGCATTTTTCTACTCCCATACTCCCAAAAACTACATTGTTTCAACCCGTGTGTTCAGAAAACAGCTGCTGGCATGGTAATCGCTACACCACTGAGGAGAACTAAGGTGTATATAAACGCACTGAACGCAGTGCAAAGATTTTTCAGTTAGAAGAGGTTCTCTTACTGATTATTCCTTTTCTATTTACTTTTCAATACATGAATGAACTAATGTGATTTAAAGTTTTCTGTTAAATCGTCACTGTAATACAGTTTTTATTTACAAATGCGCAATTCTTTTAGTGTACAGAACAAACTTGGCAGAGTTCACTGAACAGGTCATTCAAAACACTTCACAAAGTGTTATATAATCCCAATTGCATTAATATCAATATTTAGTTTAATATTAAGTACTTAGTAATAACGTTCAAAGTTTCACCAGCATAAATTCTGGGCTATATAATTAGGGCGAAAAGGTACCGAAATCCTTTAAAACGTTAATATAAATTTTCTGAAAATTTTGGAACATGCTTGAAATCAATAGATTATTCCTCCGCCTATTTTTAACCCTTTTAAACGTTATTTAATGAAGTAAAAAGTATTTTAAAAAGTCTGATCTTGAATAAGTTTCATTAATTTGGCGGGAAATGTTTTTAAAAAGATAAGATTCTTCAATGTAATACTAATCAAAATACCTTCCTGGAGAAAAAAATATACAAGTTGCATCATGTTTTTGAACTTTGTAATATACATAAAACATTGAATAGAGAATAGTAAAATATGTACAAAGAACAAGAAAAAATTCTTATGTGTTACATTCAGATGACATTCTCTACCCACTATCGTTTACTTGTATCCTACGAAAGATAATTTTTCTATTTACTCCAAGTTAAGCGAAATGAATCTCTACAGAAATGGTTTCCTTTCACTTTTATTGAAGATACAAGCAAAATAAAGCAAACCGATACGAAGTTTAAAAGCGGAACACTATATGCTGGCCTTAGAATTCCATATTCTTTCCATGACACCGTTGGAAACAATTGAATAGTGACAGCGCTTTAAAAAACTCTCATTTACTATATTCCAATGAATATCGTATGTTTTTATATAACTTCTACAAACTCTTCTTAGAAAACTTTACCTACCTATAGTAGGCAAGTATATAGCATTCCAACCAAAAACTGATGTCTAGATTTCATCGGTCCGCTGAAGTATCCAGAATCTTAAAAAAGGAATTTTTAGGAAAACATCCATGTGTGCGCATGCGTGCGTACCTGTGAACAGCATAACCCCAAAACGAAATGTCCAATGAATACCAAACCTGTTATTTAGGTTCAGCATCTTCTAAAGATGCGACAAATGTATTTTGAAGAAACTCCCCAAACTATATTTCACATGGATGATGTGTTTTCACAAAAATGGCGTAACAATTTTGATTGAAATAAAATGTGTTTAAGATATTTACACGACAAATAACGTACATAATATCTTGAATATTCTAGGAAGAATATTGTCATTCTTTGAAGTGCTGTCACATTCAGTTGATTCTGGCGATGTTATAGCAAGAATATGTAATTCCAAGGTCAGTATATGACGACTATTTTTTAAACATTTGACTAACGTCATTCTCTTTGTGACTATAACCGAATGTGTAATATGATAAATTAAGCAAATTTTTATCTGGATTAGTATAAAGTAGATCGAAAAATAACAATATATAGAAGCTGTGTAAGAATAAAACGTAATGATTGGAGAATGTAATGTGAATGTAACAAATGATAATTTTTTCCGGTGATATTTCAGTACTCTTTTTTTTCTCTTTGTCTGCAAAGTGAATGGAACTTCTAAGCTATTACATAGCGATTCCCGTTTAAGGATCTGATTATCGCTTTAGCCCACTGTATCCTCCGTATATGCACAACGAAGTATGTAAATATGTACAGAAACTTCACCTCGATTAACAAGAAATAGATGCAAGATATAAAAATAGATACAGTAAGAGTAGTTCCAGAAGAGTAAATAGAAGAAGGCATGTGAATGTTGAGGCAGTATTTTTAACGCTTAAATGATTTTAGTCAAATTATATAATATATAATTGAATAACAGCCCGCCTTAAAGCAATATGTGTATGCAACAGTATATAAAAAGTATATATTGCAGTCATTGTAAATGTTTATATTATTGTATACATGTTAAATGATGTTATGTGAATGTATTACGTAATTTAATAATGTAGGAGCTGTGAGAATAATAGGTTTAAAGTTACTAACAATGAGTTAACAATGAGGTAACCTTGAGGCAATAATGAGTAAGAAAATGTAATAATGCTACTAGTCATTCTGGAAGCAATAATGTATGTTTGTGACAGTTTACAAAATAGCCAATCAACAACCAGAAAAAAACTTAAGTTAAATAAAAGTATTCTATTGGATTAGGAATAACCAATTAGAGACTTCAAATACAGAAATTTACAAATTTAGGCGGTTGAAATCAAGTCAGTTGCTTGTAGACAGTGCTCATAACTGGACGCGTTGCTAGCAGAACAGTGTTCCTAACCGGACGCGAGACACGTCCTCGAGACGAAAATAGTTTTACGTGTTAAAAAGTGCAAGTAATTAATTAAGAAAAGAATCTCACAGCTCTCTATATCAGTGAAGTGTTATTTAAATTGTGTCAAGAATTAATAAAAAGGAGTGAATTAAAAATTATTATCTTTGTAAGCCTACATTCTTGAGTCGCACTACACCCTGCTAAGACATTCATGTCTCTAAAAATAAATAATGACGCAGCCGAGGCAAACATAAATATACAATATTTAAAATAAACAGTCAAATTACAAAGTCAAATTTTTTTAAACTTGCGGCAGAATTAACCTCCTTCAAATGTAACGCGTAAAACATAAAAATTGTCCGTGTGCGCGCGCGCGTGTGTGTCGGTGAAAACCACAATTTAAAAACGAAAAATAGTTAAATACCTAATTTTGTATTTACGTTTTCCATCTTCCAAGGGTGAGACAGAGCCCCCTCCCCAACGCAGACTTCCCTTTTAATAGAACATTTTGGTTTTTTCCCTTACTTCACTAAAAGTGTAGACCTCGGTAAGGCATTGGCATTCTAAGTTAAATAACATTTTTTGTCGCCATCAATTTCCGAGTTGTTCTTTGATATTGGTTTGAATTTTCAAATACTTGCACCTTTTGCTTTATCTACCAACTAGAAAGCAGTGAAACTAGAAACTACCAATCAGAAGCTCCATGTCAAAATTAGATTTGGAAATGTATTCTTTGAAGCTCCCTTTATTCAAAGATACGATTATTGGAAAAAGATCCATGCTGCGCGTGCGCGTGTGTGTTTGTTTGTCTGTCTGCCTATTTGCCTACCTGCCTATCTGCCTGTTGTCTGTCTGTCTGTCTTGTCCGTTTGTGAACAGCATGACCCAAAAGCGATATGCCCGATAATTGCTAAAACTTGAAGTTCAGTGATTTTTCATTCAGATTTTCACTAAAATTTTCAAGAAAATTTCTCGTCCTACACTAACCATAATATTTTAATTTCTCAAAAATTCCTAGATTTTGATTAAAACAGCATGTACTTACATGACCAATAAAATGTATGTGTTGATTTTCTGGGAACACCTTGTGAAGTCTTTGTCATTCCGAAGGAATGTTGTATAACTTTGCATTATCAGTAAACTTTAAGGCATGCATAAAGCGTACTCGCACAAAACAACATGTAGATCTCTTTAAATCACACAATTTATTTCAAACAGCCATTTTTGTGCCATCAGCCATTTCCGGGATATTAGTTACTATTGTTTGAATATTTTTATACTTCGTCATTTAAAGTGATGTCGGAATTCAGCTGTTTCTCGCAATATCATACAAAAAGTATGACTTGTCAAGGTCAGCAATTGGCATAAACATCTTACTATCTATTCGGTTTCCTTTATCCCCTTGTACCTACAATGCTGTGCGTAATGAATCTATTTCTATGAAGCATTATATCAATTAACATAAACTAGACGGAACAAATAAACTTCGGTAGAAATAATTCATGGAAACTTAAAATAGACGCTAGTGGGTAGAGAAATTCACGAATGGGATTTTTTCTCCGTGATTACGTAAGGCTAAAAATAATGTCTGCTAGATTTGTTCAAGCATAGTACATTTTATTGATTGGTTTTAAAAAAAATCTGATGTGTTACACTCACATGACACTCTCTACTCTTGTACAAACTGTTTTACCAACTCTTATTCTCCATCTATTTCATATTAATCGAGATAAGCATTTGCAGAAACAATCATTTGACATGCAAAGAGAATTACATTTTACACATAGCGAACAGTTCTAAAAATATTTGACTATCGCTTAAGGCCTACTATGTTACCCTTGTTTTGTATTTGCAAGGGCAATATAGAAATACACTAGCCTTTAAGCATAGACATATCCCATAATAGCTGGTTGCTATGTGCAGCACCATTCTCTTTCCCACAGATTGATACTCTTTGCATATCCAAGACAAAAAAAAATGAATAACGAATTCCCATTTGAGAAAAGTATTGAAAAATTTAAGGGAATAACAAGCAATACCTCGAAAATGGTTCACTCAACAAAAAAAATGTACATGACATAAATTGTGTATTTTAACGCGATCTACACTTTTGTGTAGTAAAACTTTGTCTATCTATTATGGTTCACCAGTTATGCAAAAGTCGTTCACATTGAAGAATACTTTTGGAGACATTCCCAGAAAATTCAAGATATACGTTTCATTTGCCATAAAAATATCTTAAACAAATGATATTTTAATCAAAATCGTTAGAGGCATTTTTAAGAAAAATAAAATTTTCAAAAAATGTTCTATATAAAGGGTAATCTGGGGTGGGGGGATTTTCTTGAAAACCTTCGTGTCGCATCCTTGGAAGATACTGAACCTAAATCCCAAGTTTGGTGTTTATCCGGTTGTTCCTTTCTGAGTTATGCTGTTCACAGACACACACAGAACACATACAGAAACACACACACGAACATGTTTCCAAAAATGCTTTTTACTTTCTCTACTACGTATAGTAAGTAGGGGAAGTATTGTATTCCACCCAAAAATTCGATACCGAGATTTCAGCGGAAATACATGTTTGGAGACCCCCTGAATCCAAAAAAAGCATTTTTGGAAACATATACGTGTGTGTCTGTCTGTGTGTCTGTCTGTGTGTGTGTGTCTGTCTGTCTGTCTGTGAGCGGCATAACTCAGAAACGAACAGTCGGATAAACACCAAACTTGGTATTTAGGTTCAGTATCTTCCAAGGATGCGACATGAAGGTTTTCAAGAAAATCCCCCCACCCCAGATACCCTTTACATGGAACATTTTTCGAAAATTTTAATTTTCTCAAAAATGGCTCAAACGATTTTGATTAAAATATATTTAAGATATTTTTATGACAACTAAAATGTATATCTTGAATTTCCTGGGAATTTCTCCAAAAGTATTCTTTATTGTGAACGACTTTTGCATAACTCGTAAAAGCATAAGAGATAGACTACACAAAAAATGTAGATCGCGTTAAAATACACAATTTATGTCATATACATGTTTTTTTGTTGAGTGAACCATTTTCGAGATATTACTTGTTATTCCCTTAAATATTTCAATACTTATTTTCTCAAATGGGAATTCGTTATTCATTTTTTGTCTTGGATATGCAAAGAGTATTAATCTTTGGGAAAGGGAATGGTGCTGCACCTAGCAACCAGCTATTAAGAGATATGTATGTGCTTAAAGGCTACTGTATTTCCAAATTGCCCTTGTAAATATACATTTCCCTTACATCTACAAGAAAGTTAGCAATAAGATAGACTCTGCAAATATTTATTTCGATTAACATGAAGTAGATGGAGAATAAACGTTTGTAAAAATAGTTTGTACAAGAGTAGAGAAAGTCATGTGAGTGTAACACAGATTTTTTTGGATTCAGGAGGGCTCAAAACATGTATTTCCGGTGAAATCTCGGTATCGAATTTTTGAGTGGAATGCAATACTTCCCCTACTTACTATACGTAGTAGAGAAAGTAATAATTGTGCTTCCAGGGAGCTTGCTTTGTGGTACTGTACATCTGCTATTGAGCTAAGGTCATGGTGAGCCATTGGTTCATAATTCCGCTTTTGGATCTAAAGGTACAACACGAGCCAATGTGGTAATTTGCTTTTAAACACAACCTTGAGGGAGTATACTTTTATTGCTTATATTTTATATTAATAACAACTTTATTTATATCTTTTACTTTTAATCATTCTCGCTAGAGGTTCTAAGCTTAATCAGATAAGTTCTGTTGTGCTACCCATTCGCAAACTTGGTTCATAATCAAACATAAAATCAACTTCAAGAGAAAAAATGACTAGTAAACAGGAGATCCTGTGGAAATCTTATGTCCCTATGCATCAGTGATGTTTGTAACGTTTCAGTTATTATTATTATTATTATTATTATTACTATTATTATTATTATATTTCTACTACGGTCTTACAGTAAATAGAAGAAGTATCTAAAAATTTTATGTCGAGGTTTCAACGAAAATGAATGCTGTGGGGCACCCCGAAACAAAAAAGAGCATTCTTAGTATTGGATGCTGTGTGTGTATGTGTGTGAACATATAGGTAACTCGGAAACGAAAATTTGGTTAAATACAAAACTTAGTATTTAAGTTCAGGATCTTCCAAGATTAGGACATTGCGGCGATCACCTCCTCATCCGTTGCTGTAGCTTACCTTGATGCTTCTCCCGTGGCTTCCAGAAGTTCTCAGCGTGTTGGTTCTTCAATTTATCCTCGGCTAGCTGCAGTAATTTTCCTTAAATTATATGGGAGCATGGACTTATCCTCGGTAAAGGAAAACGTAGATCTCGGGTGGTGATATAGGAAGACATAGACTTGCTTTGTTTATGAAAAGATGACACTGCCGTTTCTTTTTATTTAATTAACACTCGTAGTATACAAAACTGGTATTGCCGCTGTAAAATACTGTCCACCGCTGTTAAACTATGGCGTGGATATGGCACGAAATATAACTATTCTTATTGTCGCTTTCAGAGTAGCGGATCTTAGGTGTGTTGCTAAAACTATTTTGATTCCCTGTTTTGGCGCGATATCTCACACATCCTGCAGCATCTCTCCCTGACCACACATTACGAAAACTCTCGAATAAATTGCAATACTAAGCTGACATTACAAAGCTGACTTGATTCCCTTCTTGGCGCGATATCTCACGCATCCTGCAGCATCTCTCCCTGACCACACATTACCAAAACTGTCCCGAATTTTCCCTAAACAGATCCATTTATAGTCTCAGGCTCCTGAGGCTGCTTCCTTTCCTATTGGTACATTTTTAGCGCGACTCGACGCGTCTAACTATTTCGAATAAACTTCCAGGGATTTCATTGGTCCAATTTTAATATAAATCGCGGCTTTTCCCACATTTACCGTTAAGGTTGTCTGTCTCACTCACTTGGTCACGGCGAATTATCAAATAATGGGACAAAGGCTCTACACCCTCGCTGTAGGAATAATAGCACGGCGACCGGAGAGAGGTAATAAAACTAGGTTTTCTGCCTTCGAAAGCACTATTCCTGTAGCTAAAACATTCCACCGTGGACAGTATTTTAACATAGCGCTTAAATTATTCACATTAAACCATTTATAACTCTACTAATATTAATAACCTAGATAGATACATAACGTTAAATCACCCTTCTTAAAATATACAAGCAGTATGAGAAAAAGATATTTACATAATACGATTTAACATCACTAAAAGTTAATTAATAAGTTATCTAGAATTACTGTTCTCGGGCCCGGCCTAGAGTTGCCGTTTCAAATTGCCCTGTTCTGGAAAAGAATAAATTTTTCAGCACTTGATACAATTTTCTTTTCCAGAATAATTCCTCTGATTATGGCCTTTGTAGGTTTGTTTTGTTGACAGAGACCCTTCGCTATACCTGTTTCTTCACAAGGGTTCTGCCACACCAGTGGTGTTTATATTTGGGTCATTCACTCCACATTTGTTATGGTTGATCCCCTCTCACCATTTAAAAACAGGTTTCCGAGAGACATTCTTACACAATACATTTCGCGCACACGAATAACTTGTGGTGGAGAGAAATACGCTAATACCTAAATTAAGTTCTAAAATTAAATCTATTTACATACATATTGATACATAATTATTATGCATTTATTTATTTCTTTACCTCCTTATTTATCGGGTGTATTACCTTTACTATTTGTTCATAGGGTTGCTACCTCATTTCGAGTAAAACTAACCTGACCATTTTCGTTACATTCTTCACCCTTCTCATTCTCTAAACATTTGTACGGTTTGAGCAACTGTTTATGGTATCTCCCTACGATCTTGGAATTCTTTATTTCTTGTAACTCAAATGTATCCGAGCCAAAAATGTTAATCACCCGGTATGGACCTTTAAATAAATTTTCCATTCTATGATACCTTTTGTTCAGAATGCTAGACTTTTTCTTGTCCCGTACCAATACTAAGTCTCCCAATTTGATCAGCCAGTGTTTTCGTTTCTTTTTCTTAAACTTTTCTTTTCTTTTCTGCGCCTTATTGGCCATTCTTTCAAAAGCTTTCTTAAACATCTCTTCTTCCGTTAGTGTTTTCGGATCTTTAGCTTCTAGTGTCTGTGGTAATTCCCCTTCAAGTGTTTCCATTAATTTCCCCTTCATCAGCTCGATGGGCTTATAACCGGTAGTAGGGCTCACACTTTCATTTAAAATACTTTCGATGCGCTGATAGTGATTTGCCCAATCACTGTGTTTTTTATTGGCCAAAATTCTCAAATAAACCGAAATGTCCCGTATTATTCTTTCGCAGGGATTGCTTTGTGGGTGGTATTTTGAGCAATGATACAACGTGATTTCGTTTTCTTTTAAGGTGTCTACAAATTTTCTGCTGGTAAATATTGAAGCATTATCACATAAAATTGCCTTCATCTTTCCAAATTGTGGAACATACGACTTCATTATCTTCCTTAGGCATGTTTCACTTGTAATCTTCCTGACTGGGTAAATTTTCACAAATTTTGAAAATACATCTATTAACACTACTATATACCTAAATCCAAATCTACTACAAGGCATCTCACCATGACAGTCCAAGGTCACTAACATGCCAGGTTTTTCTCTTAGTATGGAGTTTGTCTCGTATTCGTATTGTATATTCAGTGGCTTTGCTTTTTGACATTGTAAGCATGTCGAAATTATTCTCCTTACTTTATGGTGTAATTTTGGAATATACAGATTTTCTTGGATCATTAAAGCGGTGCGTTCTGAGCCAGAATGTGCTAGAGCTTGATGGAACGTGTTTATGAGTTCATTCTCCATGTTCTTAGGTATATACGTCTTCCATTTCTGTATTTCACTGCCATGTAGTTTATACAACACGCCCCCTTTTACCCCTATGTTTCCCTTGATATTTTCATCTATTTCTGGGGCCTTTTTTATTAATTTATTTAACTTCTCATCTCGTCGCTGCTGGTCCCCTATTCCTTTTAATTCCTTTATCAAACTTTTACTCAAGGGTATTTCAATACTCATCAAGGTTACTTCATTTTTAGGGCGTTCTATTCTTTCCGGTATTTCATTGTTGTTATGTAACCTAGACAGCAAATCGCTAAAGACATTTGTTTTTCCTGGAATGTGTTTCACCTCAACATCATACGAAAGAATCTCATGGATGTATCTAGATAATTTAGTACTCGTAAGCCGACAACGTTTCATAAATGAAAGACTCACATGATCTGTGTATATAATAACCTTCTGTAGATATATATATATATATGATCTAAATTTCTGTAGTGCGTAATACACAGCACAGATCTCTAATTCGGTGACCGAAGCATTTTTCTCTATTTGACTTAAACCTCTTGAAGCGGTACTTATCACGTGCAGTTGATTTTCCTCATCTGATTGTGCTAGGACACACCCATATCCGTGACCTGAAGCATCCACATAAATTACATATGGTAGGTTGTCCTTGGGTCTCTCTAGTAGAATTGATTTTGCAAATAGTTCTTTTATCTTTTCAAAAGCTTTCTGGTGTACCTCGTCCCATTTCCATCGCACTTTCTTTTTAAGTAATTCGCGCAAAGGTGCTATTTCTGCGGCGTACCTCAGGATAAATTTGCTTTGATAATTTAGCACTCCAAGAAACGACCTAACCTGCTTAACACTCTTGGGCGCTGGTATTCTTCTCACAGCCGCTACTCTTTCTTCGTTTGGCTTCATTCCTCTATCATTAATTACATAACCTAGAAATTCCACCTCGCGGATGCAAAATTTGGATTTATTAATGTTCACCGTCATACCGTTTTCTCTCAGCTTTCTAAGCACATAATCCACATGTTTAATATGCTCATCAAAATTTTCATCAACTATTAGAAAATCGTCGATATATTGGATCAAAAATTCGTCGGCTGATTCGCCAAATATTTTATCGATGGCTCTTAATAGTCCACTACATGACGTAAGCATACCAAAAGGCATTCTCGAAAATTCGAACTGTTTCCCAAAAAATAAAAAAGAAGTATACTTTCTAACATCCTCGTGAAGCTCAATCTGCCAGTATGACGCAGTTAAATCAATGGTGGAGAAATACTTGCCTTTGGTTATTTTTGACAGCAATTTTTCTACACTTTCGCTCCGAAATCTGTCTGGTTGAGTATGTTTATTTATCTTTCGACCATCTATCGTCATCCTAAGTTCGCCATTGCGTTTCGTCACCCAACATAATGGACTGCTGTATGGAGAATTTGACTTTTGTATTATTCGGTCTCTCAACATTTTATCGATCACTTGTTTGGCTCTCTCCCTTAATGCAATCGGAATATCCCGATATTTGTGTGTAAAGGGTGCAATATCTTGTACCTTAAAACTGTGTTTGTATGCTTTGCACTTGCCTGGGACGTCCGAAAATACCGCTTTGTTTTCTTGTAACATTCGCCTTAATAGATGCCTTTGTGTCTCTGTGAGGTTCTCGGCAAGGGTCACTTTCTCCTCTACTGCTTCTACCTGGCTGCCGGTATCTTGGAATTCTTTATTTCGGGCGTAACCATAATCTTTCTCATTGTGCTCCGTATACCCGTTGTAAAACCTGTCAGCGAACGCATGCATCTCATCGGTTTCTTCCCCTTGTACTATAGCAATTAATTTCTCACTCCTACCTGTTTGTACTAATTGTACGAAAAATCTTTCTTCGGCGATATCTTCTTCTCCTTGGGTTTTGTTATAAGTATCCTGCTTCATACCCTCTACAAAAGGGATTTCTAATAGATTTCTGTTCTTCTCTATTTTCAAAACTTTATCAGCAAAATCAACCCTAGCTCTTAATTCAAACAAAACGTCACACCCAATCAAAATGTCACAAATCAAATTATTGATTACCAGAAAAATAAACTCAAATTTTTCTTCTCCTATTTTCATGTTCAACATTACTTGCATTTTTATTCGGGTAACCTCTTTGTTAACTGCTACCCGGCATACCGTGTTCCTTATGGGTAATGTCATTAGCTTAATTCCTTTATTTACCAGGTTCTGATATAACCTCAGGCTGCATACACTCACATTGGCTCCAGAGTCTATTAAAGCGTTATATTCTTCATCCAACAGTACTACTTTTATGCTAGGGGAATCTGTCAGATCCTTTTCCGAGTGATTTTGAATAGTAGTTATCAGTTCTCCCAGTATAAAGTCATTTTTGAGCCCTGTTTCACATTTTCTGTTTATTTGAGAATTTTGCGCGCTTAGAATCCGCTCCGAGCTCTTGAATGGATCCTGTCTTAGTTTTCCGGGTTATCAACACTATTTGGTGCTCCGCTAGTCTCTTCCACATTTCCCTCTCTCTGCATTTGCCTATAGTTTCCTCTGCTTCCTCTAAAATGTCCCCGGGAAGGTCTCTCTCTCCTTTCGTTTCTTTCTGGGTAATTTTCGTCATACCTCTCTCCTATATCGCTTTCCCCTCGGTCAGAAAAATAATGTTCCCTGGATCTGTTTTCATTGTTTCTGCCTCTCCTATAGTTAAAACGGCCCCTATGCCTTGGTCTGGTTTGTATAACATTTAGGTGATATTGGTTATCACCTTCCCTCCTGAAACGGTTATTTTGACAGTTTCTGTTCCCGGATTGAGGCACGTCGTTCCAGTATCTCTCTCTGGGGTTATAGTTCCCTCTCGCGTTTCCTCTCCAGTTCGCATTCCTTGCATTATCCGGTAATGGTCGAACTGTATAGTTTTGTACGTGGTTCCTACTACTTGTCTCGAATGATGATACCAACTCAATCAATTCGGGAATAGAATTTGGCTTCGCAATGAGTAGGTAATGGTGTATACGTTCTGGATAATGTGGTACAATCATATTAATGAAATCCCTCTCACTTATGGGTGGCTCGATTAGTCTACTACTCTGTGCTTTAGTTAGCAAATAATCTACCATGCTTAGGTTTCCGCGTTCATCGTACTTGCCATTAACTAGGATAGATCTCACCTGGTTCTGAGTATTAGTACTCCAATACTTATTCAAAAATGCCCTTCTGAAATATTCAAAATTATTATTCTCTCCCAAAGTCAATCTTACCCATTGGAGAACCCTTTGACGTAAACCTTTACGAACGATTAACATCTTTAGCTCGTCCGGAATCTGCTTCAAACGGAAATACTCCTCAAGGTCATTTAGGTATTGTTTAGGATTATCAGCTGAATTTTCCTCGAAAGTAGGTACCCCTATCTCATTTAATAAATGGTAGTTTGCATTACTTGCATGGTTAGATGTACATTGGTGCCCTGAATTGAAATTATATGGGTCGGCAGCTGGACTTTGGCCTCCATTTGCCTCCCTAAAAGTGGTGCTAGTTTCACTGGGTGAGCTATCATCACTCTGTCTCACACTTATCCCTAGTCTACCAATAGAGCGTTTTAACTCCTTTACACAATTTTCATGCTCTTCCACCCTCTTCACAATTTCATGATGATTTGAGAGCTGTTCAGTCATTTTTGACGAAAGTTCATTCATCTTTCCCTGATCCTTTTCTAACACTATTCTAAATTCTTTGAACTCCCTTTGAATGTTAGATTCTAAGGTACTTTGTTTTTTTTCTAAAGAAACATTTACAGCTCTTAAGTCATCATCCAATTGTTCCTTTATGGCTAAGCTGGTAACACTTAATTCTGTTTCTACATCCTTCCTTAGTTTTTCTACATCGTTTCTTAGACATAGTTGTCCTGCCTGAATTTCTTGCACTACCTTCCCTTGCTTACTGAATTTAGAGTCCAACTGACTTTGTAATCGGGCGACCTGTTCACCTAAATATTCCCTCATCTCCTGAGCTAATTCCCCTCTCATCTTCCTGTTTTCCTCTCTGACATATTCGCCTATCTGTACACTCTGCTCATTTAATTTCCCTTCTAAATTCTTACTTTGTTCACTTAATTTTTCTAAGTTTTTACTTTGCTCACCTAATTTCCCCTCTAAATTCTTATTTTGTTCACTTGACTCCTTACTCAACTCATTTAATTTCCCTTCTAAATTTTTACTTTGTTCACTCAAATTTTTATTTTGTTCACTCAAATGTTGAAGCAATATTAGCAGCTGGTTTTGACCTGCGTCAATGACCTGCTCAATCGGTGATTGCCTTTCTATCCTAACTTCTACTTCTGCTGCACCCATATTTTCTCCATCTGTTGTTATGCTGACAATAGCCTCCCCATTCAGTTCTTCCAAATCTTCCCTTGACCTACTCATGGTTCCGTTAGCAAGTTCTACCTCCCTAGTAATGACTTTACCCCCTCTCAATAACATGTGTTCACAAAACTGAGTCACTACTCTGCATGCCTTTTTGTTTGTTTTTGAATAAATGTTCTAACCTGTACTTTTTTCAATGTTAACTGATGCGTTCCGGGTTCGAATCCTGGTGAAGTTCTAGAAGCGATGTTCTCAGCTGTTTTTGTTGTCCCACGTAGGTAGACTAGAAGTTCGCGTTGTAATTTTGTTCTGCTGTGCCCCTTTCCTCTGAAGATTCTTCGTCTATTCGTTGTTTTCTAGTCCTCCGTTTATGTTGGTCTTCCCTTCGAGCCCCACGTTGGGCGCCAGTTTGCGGCGATCACCTCCTCATCCGTTGCTGTAGCTTACCTTGATGCTTCTCCCGTGGCTTCCAGAAGTTCTCAGCGTGTTGGTTCTTCAATTTATCCTCGGCTAGCTGCAGTAATTTTCCTTAAATTATATGGGAGCATGGACTTATCCTCGGTAAAGGAAAACGTAGATCTCGGGTGGTGATATAGGAAGACATAGACTTGCTTTGTTTATGAAAAGATGACACTGCCGTTTCTTTTTATTTAATTAACACTCGTAGTATACAAAACTGGTATTGCCGCTGTAAAATACTGTCCACCGCTGTTAAACTATGGCGTGGATATGGCACGAAATATAACTATTCTTATTGTCGCTTTCAGAGTAGCGGATCTTAGGTGTGTTGCTAAAACTATTTTGATTCCCTGTTTTGGCGCGATATCTCACACATCCTGCAGCATCTCTCCCTGACCACACATTACGAAAACTCTCGAATAAATTGCAATACTAAGCTGACATTACAAAGCTGACTTGATTCCCTTCTTGGCGCGATATCTCACGCATCCTGCAGCATCTCTCCCTGACCACACATTACCAAAACTGTCCCGAATTTTCCCTAAACAGATCCATTTATAGTCTCAGGCTCCTGAGGCTGCTTCCTTTCCTATTGGTACATTTTTAGCGCGACTCGACGCGTCTAACTATTTCGAATAAACTTCCAGGGATTTCATTGGTCCAATTTTAATATAAATCGCGGCTTTTCCCACATTTACCGTTAAGGTTGTCTGTCTCACTCACTTGGTCACGGCGAATTATCAAATAATGGGACAAAGGCTCTACACCCTCGCTGTAGGAATAATAGCACGGCGACCGGAGAGAGGTAATAAAACTAGGTTTTCTGCCTTCGAAAGCACTATTCCTGTAGCTAAAACATTCCACCGTGGACAGTATTTTAACATAGCGCTTAAATTATTCACATTAAACCATTTATAACTCTACTAATATTAATAACCTAGATAGATACATAACGTTAAATCACCCTTCTTAAAATATACAAGCAGTATGAGAAAAAGATATTTACATAATACGATTTAACATCACTAAAAGTTAATTAATAAGTTATCTAGAATTACTGTTCTCGGGCCCGGCCTAGAGTTGCCGTTTCAACATGCACCCCTAACTACCCTTTACATTGAAAATGTTCGTTCCTTTTCATTTTTTCAAAAACGGCTTTAATGATTTTGATTAAAATGTCGGATTTTTAAGCTAATTTCATCAGATAAAATATATATCTTAAACCTTCTGCGAATAGCCTGGGAACATATGTTTATTCTGAAGACATTTGTATAACTGGTAAACGTAAGAGGGAGACCTTACTGTACAACAAATGAAAATCTCGTCGAAGCACAGTCATGCAAGACTTTTTTGTGGCGTTAACTGTTTCCGAGACATTCTTTCTTATTGGTTTGAATTTTCAGATACTTTATGCTCCTCTCAACTGCAAATCGCTACTATATTTTTTTATATCTTTCTTTTTCATACTCGTGCAAAGAGAATAGAATTACAAAGCCATCCCATAGCGACTGGCTTTCAAAATATTTGTTTATCGCGGCGTGAAGTATTCTTGTTATACATACAACGAAATGAGTAAATAAGTTTTGTAGCAACAATTTGTAGATAAGTGAGTAGAGATAATCACGTGAATGTAACGCATTTGAATTTTTTTAAGAAACACAGTCAAAATGTCCTGATGCTGGAAAAACAATATTCTAGTTTAAAAATGGCGTGGGTGTTTTCGAATGTTAGGTCATCAAATATGTGTGCTTTAAGTTATCTTATATATCTTAATAAATAAAATGAAATGATTTGGAAAAATCATTTATTAAGGAAACGTTCTGGGTATAAGCTTGGGGAACTTCACTAGCATTGCTAGTAATGAGGACTGCAAAACAAAATCCTGTCAGTTAGTGCGGGATTTGAAACGCGAACCTCACAAAGCCATGCCTTAATGACCTCAGCCACCCTTGTAGGCTTCTTATTAATGAAAATTTATGTAGTTGTGTTTGTGAGTAAATAAAAAATAACTAAAGAAAATCAGGCAACACATTACATTCATTCATTCATTATCTGCTTACCCTCCTCCTATGTAGGACTTACACCCCCCAGGACTTTACAAGCGGGTGCCTGGAGTCAGAGGTCCGTCGAGGAGCAGACACTCATGGATCAGACAGAGTATCCAGGATGGGTGATCAGCCCGATGCCTGGTATGGGATGAAGGAAGTAGATGAAACGAAATGTTGGTGAAATGGATGAAAGGAAAGGTGATGATGGAGCAGTTGGTGAAATGAATGGCGGGGGAAACCGGAGAACCCGGAGAAAACCCGCCCAGACGCCCTTCGTCCACCACAAATCCCACATGCAGGTCCCTGGGATTGAACCCGGGCCGCCTCGGTGGGAGGCGAGCGGTCTAACCACTCGGCCACGGCGCCGCCAGTGGCAACACATTACAGCCTTTTTAAAATCAAGTTATTAAATAAATGGACAGAATTCAAAGGTTAGAGAAAATAAATGATAAATAAGCTAAGTTATTGAGTTAGCACAAAAATAACAACTTTCCTGCAGCTGATATGCTTTTATGGCTTTAATCATACAACTCAGTCAAATTGTCTATTGAGTCCTCCTGTCTTCTTGGTTATTCACTACGGTGTGCGATGACTTCAAAACGGCTGACAATTTGTCTCGGTGCGACAATTTTGATGCTGCTATCTCGACGTTGCATCAATTTAGAAAACGATTAACGTTATAAGCTTTGTTGTTGTGTTGTACGATGTCATCATCTCCTTACTCGTCCTGCGTTATCTTGTCCGCCAGCTGCTTCAGTGGTAAAGCTATGGGTTCTTTGTCTGAGGATTTGTGTAAGTGTAGTGTGAAAGGATAACACCAGCTTAGTTAGCTGATAAATTTTAATGTTTACTACAATATTCTGTTGAAGGGGGTCGCCTGCTGTTGAATTGAATAATTAAATTATTTCTAGAATAATAATGATGCGAAGCGCAGAAGGAAGAAGTAAGTCGCAGTAATGTTACTCGGTACAATCTCTCGCAATAGCCGCTAAATCTTTCTAACTCAATCGCGTCCGTAGGCGCTAACAACTTAAAATGAAACTAAATACCACACGAGTAATCACAAGAGCCGTCACACGAGTAAGTCACATGATTAAGTAAAAAAGAAGATTAAGTAGGTGAGTCTGATTTAGAATGCAACTCTTTTCTTAACTTAAGCTCCGCCTACGCATCGCTACCTCTATCAACGTTTCTACCTACGCGTTCTAATGCAAAAACTCTTCGTCTGCGTATATGACACTGTTACTAGATGTTGCCTTGCTGGAATCTCAGAATTTCATTCTTTTTCTAATTTACAGAATTCCTGTCTATGTAACTTTTCGAACGTACTAAGCTCAACCTTAACTGCATTCCCAAAAACCTTTATCCGATGTGTTCGCTACTCGACTGTTACTAATAATTTTCCTTAACACAACGCGCTAATGAATTTTTTCTCTGGACACATTTTTTAACGGGCTTATTACATTATACA
Source organism: Deroplatys truncata (assembly GCA_030765065.1). Lineage (NCBI taxonomy): Eukaryota > Metazoa > Arthropoda > Insecta > Mantodea > Mantidae > Deroplatys > Deroplatys truncata. The sequence continues at coordinate 177,515,607 of CM060977.1, read as the reverse complement.
TTGATTTAATATACTAAATTATTTATTGCAATAAATGTTCTATTCCACTATTATTTATTTATTTAATTAATTATTGATATATTCCTGTTAATAATTACGCATCACGCTGTTGCCTCTATCTTCTTCCTTTGCTGCTAAATATACCTAATTATTCCTTGAAAGTATTAACACGAACAAATACTGAGCTAGGATAGATTAAATTTGCCAAGCATGCTGGAAAATGGAAAGGATCGATCCCTGATAAGTCACTGCTTTTATATGCCTACTCGACGTTTCTTCAAATGGCTGCGCTGTAACTGAAAATGAAAACTAGGACGTAAATGATATTGCTTTCTTCCGTAGACGGTTTGTGAATTAAGCCGTCCGTTGTATAAATTATTTTGTTTCTGTTAAATAATTCGAGCAACATTACTGAACAAGGTTCAGAGCAAAGTAGTCCTCATTAAAATGAACATGGAGTTGGAGTTAGGTATGAAGACGTTATCTTAGTTTTGACCATAGGAATTTCATTCCCGCTTCCGTTCCGTGAAATCGGATGTTGTGGAATTCGTTATGAAGCAGCCACGACACAGCAAATCTGGTTTGTTTAACGCGAATAATAAAGCCACAATGCAGGCAAAGGATAATAAACTTGTGTTCCATACTTGAAATGGCACAACGAATATTCGAAATTACAGCAGAGAACTACCCTAATTGTATCTCTACCAAGGTTTACTCTGACTTTCGTGAGCAAGATACTAGAATATACATCAGCAGTTTTAAGGGACTACGTGTCTGAATTTTAGATGGAAATCACCAAGTTTAACATCGTTGAAACAAATACACAGTAAACGCCTACGAATTACTTAGCCTGTGCCTTTTTCTAAAGGCCAAGCACAATATTTTTGAACTAACCTCCGTTCTTCGATGGACCGCTTGCCTACCAAGCAATTCAAAGGGCGCTGTTCATTCTCGATTGCAGCGAGTTGCGTAGGTAAGTTTTTACTTAAGTTTCTTTGCAAAGATAAAAGTAGTAGCTCTCAGCTCTTGGACATCGGGCTCAATGGTATAAGATATATTAAATTACAAGATATGTACCTATAAATCTTTTAAGGTTCCTCTAAGCTTTCCTTTATATTATCCCTTCATCTCTCTCTGTTACATTTCGTCACGTCTGAAGTATTTTGTATTAAAACATTTGCTTCTTATCGTGATGTGCAAATTTATGCTTTAGCTGTACTAATAATTTTGCGGCTTTTAAATTTATTAACCTGCAAACTATTTTTTATGCCTTAAAAAGAAGAAAATTTAGCAAATCGATCATTAACATCAAGATGCTTCTCTGCAAATTATAAAGTACCACAGTTACGTGTATGTATGTATGTATGTATGTATGTATGTATGTATGTATGTATGTATGTATGTATGTATGTATGTATGTATGCATGCATGCATGCATGTATGTATGTATATATGTATGTATGTATGATGATGTATGCATGTATGTATGTATGCATGCATGTATGTATATATGTATGTATGTATGCATGCATGTATGTATAGGCTGTTCACACAACACAGCCGACAAACATTCAGGGATTATGGAGTAATGGCATATAAAATCTTGATATATGACACCTATGCTCTGTGCGGACAAACTTTGAAATTAGATAACGATTTTCATTTGAATATTATTACTGAAAAATGAAAATAAAGGTTTAAATAAAATGAGGTATTCATTTGCACCCTAAAATAGTTAATTTCTCTTTCCCAAGCGCGAAAATACCTACTATTAAAGTCGTCATTTTGAACATTTACTTCTTTTACAATTCATTATTCTGTTTACCCGTGAACTTGGCACATTTACTACTCCTTTGTCAGTAGAAGTGAAACGTTTAAACTTGCAACAGAAACTGTTAGATTTAGTATTATCAATATTCGCCCAAAAGAATAAAAGCTAACTATGTAACGGTTTGCAACACAGATACGGTGCAGATTATTACGATAAACATGATACACAATTATCTGATTGTAATTCTTGTGTCTTTGGCTCACAGGGGAGCAAATAACAAAAATAAATAAATTAGTATACTAAAACACGGAACATAAGCACAAGGAAAAAAGAAACGAACCAAAACAATATGATGACTGTATTAGATTCGAACCTACGAAGCTAATCTTCCGTCACCACGTTCCGTCAGCTAATCCACTCGTCTAACTCATTCTGTCCCACTCTTCGAGAGAACATTCCTGTACCTCCTTGCAAGCATTATATCCATAAAGAACCGCTTTGTTTAAGCCTTTTGCAGCTCCTTGGTTCTCATTCAGGACTTTAATCATAATGCTAGTTGCGTATAGTACCGAATAGAAGGGCAGAGCTACAATAACAGTTTGTTTGCTAAAAGGGTCGATGTTTTCACACTAGTCTATAAACTGCGGGTTGCATAGATACGAATACCTAGGGGCACTGACTCACCGGGTTTACAGCTCATAATAATTCTAACATAAAGTCTGAGTACGTATTATTGCTGGCTATCACCGGATTGGCTCAACAGAAAGGCCTGTGGTATTTCTTTATAATATTCTTCTCTAACGGTTATTTGCTCCAAAGTGATACGTGAGAGCCTCAGAAGCTTCAAGTAGCTTGCTATAGAATGATTTTGACAGTAAGATTATGGATTGCTGTACGACAGGAAAACCTGGTGCGGTTAATTGCTTCTTATGTATCAGTCTATGGTAGTTCAAAAACATGTATTTGGTAAGCTATGTGCCCTGCTGGCTGCACCCTATACAAGGGTATGTCAAGAGTGTCCGGATCAGTGAGTTTTATAACAACATTGGGCGTTTCAGTCCAAGGCTAGAGCGTCTGTTAACCAAAGGATATAATTTGGTGATTGGAGAAGAAGGAAGTAAAGTTCTTCTGATAGTATATGCAATCCGAATGAGGTTGTTTCTAGTAGAACCTTCAGGTATTGTACAGGTGCCTCTTGTAGGTTCGTGGGATGGGCAATAATAAGGTTTTAATGAGCAGACTTCGTATTCAGTCTTATTGGCATGGTATGCATCAATATGCGTCAGGTTATGAACCTTTCGGTAAGGTGAAAAAGAGATTCCTGAAGAGCTTGATTGCCTTCTCTGCTGCTTACCTGTAGTACAGTGCATAGTGTTGCATTCTACCCAAATATTCAATACTGAGATTTTAACGAGAATACACGTTTAGAGACCCAACGAATCAAAAAAAAAGTTTTAAAAAATAATCCGCACATGTGTATGTATGAGACTATGAACACAACAACTCCAAAACTAAAAGTCGGTTAAACACCAAACTTGGTATTCAAACTGAGCCTCTTCCAAGGATGCAATGTTCAGATTTTCAGGAAAATCCCCTCTTCCCAAACTAACCTTTACATGGAAAATTCTGTGATCCATTTTATTTTCGGAAAAATGGTTCTAACGATTTTCATTAAAATACCATATGTTTAAGATATTTATACGGCAAATAAAATGAATATGTTGAATTTTCTGAGAATAGCCTGAAGTTCTCTTCATTCTGAATGACTTTTGTATACTGCGCAAACTGTAAGGGGTAGACAAAACCTTTACTGTATAAAAAATGTAGATCTCGGTAATGCAAAACATGTATGTCAAACACTTTTGTGCGGTTAAACATTTCTGAGACATTCTTTGTTATTGGCTTGAATTTTCAAATAGTTATAATGTTTTCAGCATCCTATAATTAGCAAGAAGCATGATATTTCAAAGCCATCACATAGCGAAACCTTTTTTACTTTCTCCACTACGTATAATAAGTAGGGGAAGTATTGCATTCCACCCAAAAATTCGATACCGAGATTTCATCGGAAATATTTATTTTAAGACCACCTGAATACAAAAATAGCATTTTGGAAACATGTCCGTGTGTGTGTCTGTGTGTGTTCTGTGTGTGTGTCTGAGAACAGCATAACTCAGAAACGAAAAGTCGGATAAACACCAAACTTGGTATTTAGGTTCAGTATCTGCCAGAGATGCGACGCGATGGTTTTTCAAGAAAATCCCTCCACTCCAGATTACCATTTACATGGAACATTTTTCAAAAATTATAATTTACTCAAAAATGGATCTAACGATTTTGATTAAAATATCATATGTTTAAGATATTTTCATGAAAAATGAAATGCATATCTCGAATTTTCTGGGAATGTCTCCAAAAGTATTCTTCATTGTGAACGACTTTTGCATAACTGGTAAACCATAAGAGATAGAAAAATTTTACTACACAACAAATATAGATCGCGTTAAAGTACACAATTTATGTCATATACATTTTTTTTGTTGAGTGAACCACTTTCGAGATATTTCTTGTTATTTCCTTAAATTTTTAATACTTATTTTCTCAAATGGGAATTCGTTATTCATTTTTGTCTTGGATATGCAAAGAGTATTAATCTGTGGCAAATGGAATGGTGCTGCACCTAGCAACCAGATATTAAGATATATGTATGTGCTTAAAGGCTACTGTATTTCCAAATTACCCTTGTAAATATATATTCCCCTTACATCTACAAGAAAATTAGCAATAAGATAGAGTCTGCAGATGTTTATCTCGATTAACATGAAGCATATGGAGAATAAGCGTTTGTAAAAATAGTTTGTACAAGAGTAGATAATGTCTATGTGAGTGTAACACATCAGGTTTTATCTGTTGAGTGAATCATTTTCGATATATTGCTTGTTATTCCATTAGATTTTCCAATATTTATACTTTTTCTCAAATGGGAATTCCTTATTCATTTTTTATCTATCTATCTATCTACTTTCTCTACTACGTATAGTAAGTAGGGGAAGTATTGTATTCCACCCAAAAATTCAATACCCAGATTTCACAGGAAATATATTTTTTGAGACCCCCTAAATCCAAAAAAAGGCATTTTTGGATACATGTCCTTGTGTGTGTCTGTTTGTCTGTGAACACGAAAACTCAGAAACGAACAGTCGGATAAACACCAACCTTGGTATTTAGGTTCAGTATCTTCTAGAGATGCGACACAAAGGTTTTCAAGAAAATCCCCCACCCCAGACTACCCTTTACATGGAACATTTTTCGAAAATGGTTCTAACGATTTTGATTAAAATATCTTATGTTTAAGACATTTTCATGACAAATAAAATGTATATCTCGAAGTTTCTGGGAATGTCTCCAAAAGTATTCTTCGTTGTGAACGACTTTGGCATAACTGGTAAACCCTAAGAGATAGTCAATATTTTACTAAACAATGTAGATCGCGTTAAAATACACAAATTATTTCATATACAGTTTTTTGTTGAGTGAACCATTTTCGAGATATTTCTTGTTATGTCCTTACATTTTCCAATACTTATACTTTTTTCTCAAATTCGTTATTTATTTTTTCGTCCTGGTAATGCAAAAAGAATGGAATACTCCACATAGCAACCAGCTCTTAAAATATTTGACCATCGCTTAAAGCCTACCAATCCCCCTTGCATCTACAAGAAAATTAGCAATAAGATTAACATCTCGATATCTCGATTAACATGAAGCATATGGAGAATAAGCGTTTGTAAAAATAGTTTTACAAGAGTAGAGAAAGTCATGTGAGCGTAATAGATCAGATTTTTTGTCTTGGATATGCAAAGAGTATTAATCTGTTGCAAAGAGAATGGTGCTGCACATAGCAACCTGCTATTAAGAGATATTTATATGCTTAAAGGTTACTGTATTTCTATATTGCCCTTGCAAATACAAACAAGAGGAACATGGTAGCGATAGTCAAATATTTTTTATACTGACAAATAAACGAACTGCTATGATTTGTATATCTTCTATCGGCTGATTTGAACCAATTTCGCAAGTTCGTTTCATTTTATTGATGCATATTTTATTGTTCGTTATAGTAGCATTTTAAATGTTCCTATTTTAGTTTATATTTTTTGTTTCAACGGTTTAAGGGCTGTTTCATTTTATTCATTCATATATTTTTTGTTATAGTACCATTTTCAGGTGTTTCTGTTTTGGTTTCTATTCTTTGTTTACTGCTTTACGTTTTATGAGTTTTCATAATGCCTAGTAGGAAACGAACCAGTTTTAATTTTAATGTTAAGAAGCTGTTTTCCGTGAAAGTAGCCAAAGTGTTTTCTGGCACCTTGAGCCAAAATAATGACATATTTGGTAAGGTTAAAAACACATAGTGCACAAGCAACTCGGTGATGGCGTTATGTTTTTTAACTGTAATAAATATTGATGCTTGGAATTCGGAAGTAATTGATAAAATTCTTCATTTAGGCAATGATTTGCACTTAAAATCAATTTCAAATTATGATGGTGTAATGCCATATCCGCCTTACTTGTACGCTGATGAGGTTTGGCTGCAGGATATTGTAATTGATGATGTAAAAGTAATCTGCAGTGCAGTGACAAATAATTTTGCATTACAAGGGATCATACCGTGGGATTTAGATAGTGTGTTAAAAACATTTTTCCAGTGCTATCACTACGGTGTGTTTATCGCACAGTTAAAATCTACAACTCCTATGTTTTTGTTTTCTTTTTTTGTCCTGGTAATGCGAAGAGAGTGGAATACTCCACATAGCAACCAGCTCTTAAAATATTTGACTATCGCTTAAAGCCTACCAATTCCCCTTGCATCTACAAGAAAATTAGCAATAGATTAACATCTCGATATCTCGATTAACATGAAGCATATGGAGAATAAGCGTTTGTAAAAATATTTTGTACAAGAGTAGAGAAAGTCATGTGAGCGTAACACATCAGATTTTTTAAAAATCTGACTATCGCTTTAGGAATGTAGTTTACTTATACCTACAACGAAATTTACAAATGTGGAATGAAAGTTGAAACGGAATCTCTGCTTCGAAAGTGGCTTGATCTTGTAGTTCTCTGTTGATCTGGTAATCTCGGATGCTGTAACTTGTAATTGCCCGTTTTGGATTTACCACGTTATTGAAATCAGTAATACCGTGTCTGCCTGGTTTGGCAGAAATGATTCTTTGCGGAAACGGTACTCCGTTGTTAGAATTCTACAGCGTATGTTGTGCTTTAGAATTTTATTAAAACCTTATTTTAATTTACTTCGTTTTTCCGGTATATTTTTAAAATACATATACCTCAGTTAATAGCAATTTACTCTTATGCAGCTTTTCTTTTACACGATTTTAAGGTAAGACATTTAAATAGGTATAGAAATATAGTTTTCACTGAAAAGTGATATATTTTCTCTCGGGCAATGTGAATGATAAAACGTAGAACAACAGTTACCTTCTCATTCAGTTTTACTTACTTAAAGTTATATAATTCTGATGTTGGCCTCTTCTTATTGGTTCAATAATTATTGATCATCTCTTGCATACAATATAATATAATTCACCTTGCACGTAATATATGAAATGAGCGTTACTCAAGGCGTCTTCTTCATTGTGAAAAATGTACTTTAAGTTATAAAAAAGAATACTGTTTATTTTACCTGACTTGGTTGCTAAGCATATGGAAATAAATTGCAACTTTTCTTCAAATTCTAGAAGTTAAATAAACCCCATATTCATATAAGTTGCATATTAACAATTCAAATTCATCTTTAACATGCTTCAATTATGATTTTCTCTTTTGTTGACCTTTTTATGCCATACAATGTTTAAAATATTGCTAATGCAATGCTTTTTCGTCCTTTCTTTATTATGTATTTCCCTTTCGACGTTGTTCAGTTTTCTTTTTCTTTTTCCTTTATAATTAGTAAAACTTTTAATTCGTTTTTCACAATATAGAAGTATTTTTTGCAAATATATTTAATATATGGTATTTTCTAACAATTAGTTGATAATTATTACCCAATATTTTCATAATAATGTATACGTGTGAATCATTGTCCATTTCTTAGAACTGCAATTCCAATAATGCTTAGTAACTTATTAAATACATTCATCACTTTCATTTCGTTTAAGAACTCCGTCAAAGTGTACCTCTATTAATAAGAAGTAGATAGAAGAATAAGCTTTTATAAGCAAAGTTTGTAGAATAGTGTGTAGAGGAAGTCATATGAATGCTACACTTAAGATTTTGAAGTAGAATTTGACTGAAATAACACTGTGGCACCAACGTATATAGGCGAAGCTAATCTCTTGAACATCACAAGTGAAGATATTGAACAACAGGGGACCCTTAATTGAGTATTGTGGCATTCCCGCAGTAACGGTGAAAGCGCAGATGTGCATCTTTCTATGCGCATACAAAATTGACGTTCTGTGAGAAAAATGTTTACATTTTAAATTAGATATTCTGGTAATTCTATTCCGTATAATTTCACTAGTAGTCCTTCATGCTACACGTTACCAAAGGCTTGTTATATGTTTCTAAACCTTTATTAATAAACTCTCATAAGCAGCTTATGACTTGTGGAAATGCTAATTACGGAGGCTAAAATGAAAACCATGTACAATATAGTTTGATAAACAGAGTATGTTAAGCGTTTATAAATAACTTTTTCAAATAGTTTTGAAAAATTAAGAAGCAGATCACTGCTTAGGTTTATGCGATGATGGAAAACAATGCATCTCAAGACTGAGGAAAACTCTTCGATATTTAATGCAGTACCGAAAATCTTAGTCAAAGAGTTAAGTGATTTCAATAAGTTTCTTTAACACAATAATGGGGATAAAACCCTGACCTGCAGTCTTTTTAACGGTAAGATTTTGTAAGTAATATGGTAGTTTCTGCGAAGAGTATGTTTTATCCTATTCGGTAATTTAGGCGAAATCTTATTTTCATGTAGTTAATTTTCGATGTTTGATGTATTCTGATTGTTGCCTGTCCAGTTGGGTGCTAATGTTTCTTCGTAATAAGATGTAACTGCATTGCATGTATCTGAATTAGTATATGTGAGGTGGCGATTATTGCCATGAAACAAGTTGCTGTTTACATGTAAGATCGCCAATCTTTCTTTGCTGCTATGACTGCCTACTACTGTCTGTGATTACTGTGTTTTTCTTTTATTGGCCTAAAATGTGCATTGTTAACTGTAAATCCGTTTTTGAGTTAAGTAACTACTGATTCTCCAAGACAAAATGAAACGGCTTGTGTAAGGTGTTTAACTGCATTGTCAATACCAGACGACGTTTCTGGATTATATGTAGGCGTCAATACGGAATCCAGCAAAGGTTGAAATTGTTTCCATTCAGTATAACCATTTATTAGAAATTGTATGTTAAACTTTAACGGAAAAAGGACAAAGACTGGATCCTCTGTATTGGATATAACGTAAGTCAGAATACTCATGTTGTTCTGTATTCGGATATCAAGAATTGCAGTAAGCACTACTAGGTTGTATGAACGGTAAGTTAGTTCAGGTGGTGTTAAAATATGTAGATAACGTATGTTAATGTTGTTGATAAGGCGTGGGCCATCATGATTGGTTGTTCTGCAACCCCATCATCTTTGTTTTCAACTTAAGTTTCTCAAAAGAAGAGTTGAACCATTTGCTGGAAAAAACCAAAGGAAGTCCACATTAAGTAGGTAAGCTGCAGGCTTATAAACATAATGTAAGACGAAGTCGTTGCTATAACGGCATTCCTACTTCTTCAAAGTCGCTCACACCTGATAAGAGAACTGCATGATAGGTAATATTGCGTTAAATGAGTATTGCCCCCACTCAGTGTCAAATATTCTCTCATTTCTATATGATTTATAACCAGGAAAAGGGAATAGCTAATTTGTAAGAATAAATTATCTCAGAAATTCATATAATATATATATATATATATAATATTAATCAATAAAATGCAATTGAAAGGTCCTTTTATTGAAGACCTTTAGCATACCAGTTTACTATTATTAGCTGAAGAACGGAAACAGTATTACGTTTTGCCATTTAGGAAACTCACGATCGAAGAGGGATTATAAAATGTTAAATTGTTGGCAGGTATGAAGTTAAGGATGTGATTATGTGAGGCAGGCCATTCCAAGTGGGCAGCGCTGGGCCTGCCGTTTGTTGTTCTGCCTCAGCTGAAGGTATGAGGTTAAGGATGTGATTATGTGAGGCAGACCATTCCAAGTGGGCAGCCCTCGCGACAGCGCTGGGCCTGCCTAAGCTGAAGGTATTCATAGCGCAGCACTCTAAGAATGCAGAGTGAGGTAGGGACAGCACAGCATATTGTATGAGACATAGGAGTTAAATCAGCCCTTTCAAAATAATACAAAAAATGAAGGTGCTCTTTATTCCAGTGCTTAGGAGACACCTGAATTTTCTCTTTATTTCACCAACTTAATTCGTGTAAAATTGTTTGAACAGAATGTGTGCGTAACAGTGCTTTCAACGCAGCATCTGACGAACATGGCCTAGCTTTATTCTTATTCAGGTTCATGACTGGGAATGTGTGCCTCAGATAGGTATGTGGAGCGAAACATAGAATTGAACTTGTATGTCAATGCGTGAATACTCGGGAATTGTTGATCAAAGTTCTGATAAAATACAGAAGTCCGCCTAGAATATTGTCGTACTTGTCTTTTAAAATTGTGTGAGGTTGAAGTCCTATCAGTTATCTTTGGAATTTTGCTGGACACTGCTCAACATTTACAGAAAAAGGTGTCGCAAACATAGATAGTACATTTCTTGGAAACCTGTAAATCCATACTCGAACTGTTTCTGTAATTAAGGACTTAACAGTAACTATCGGTGCTACAATGGGATAAGTTACATGCCTTTAGAGGTGGATTTTATTCAAGATTTTTATCCTGTAACTGTTTTTCGAACAAATACAGTTCCATCTTAAAAGCACGAACTCTCCCCCACATAGCACCGATCAGCAAATGTTTTCCTTGTAAAGAAACATCTAAATCACTCAAATCAGTTGTAATATCAGCTAAAAAATCAAGGTTAGCAACCCAGTTTGCATCTCTCAAAAAGGGGTTCAGGTGATCCCTTCTTATTCATAAAGAGGTCAATCTCCTTTAATATGGAAAGAACAAACTATTTTTAACACTTTAGCGGAACTTAAAACGGCATGTCATGATCTCAGCTTCGCAATCAAGTAAAAACCCTTTAAATTGACGATGCTAAGCCCTTGCCGTCTGCAAAAGTTCACGCATCGCATGACTGCAGTCATGCACTGCTTAACAAATGTTCCATCCGTAATAGACCGGCTACTTTTGATTATATTTAGGGCAACAGTATAGCTTGCGTGGACATCTCTGTCTCTCTCTCTCTCTCTCTCTCTCTCTCTCTCTCTCTGAACATGGCTCAAATTGCCGCTGAAGAAAGTGAAAATGAAGTCCCATTATACAAATGAGGTTAAACAAACTTACTTAAACGAAAAACTATCACTTAACAAAAATATGTTGTGATAACTTCTTATTCGTTGTTGACAATTATTGTTAAACATGAGCGTACCTACTACAGCAATGAAATTAATTATATTTTCCTTAACAGTGATTAATTCGTTGTAATGATACCTCGTAAGAATACACCATTTCGACCTTTTGCTTCTTTTAATTCCTTGCTTTCTTCCGATAATACAAGGGTGGGTATGAGAATGTTTAACGCCGAAGTAACGATTAATGTTTACATTTTGCCGCATATCTGTATGGCATATTAAGCGCTGCTGTCGTCAAATAGGACAACAAGATACCAAAATGGTTTAAATCCTGAGAAGACAACTGAAGCACTTCTCTTCATTCTTACACACAGCAGTTATAAAAGATAAACCATGAATGACTGTCTGCACGAACAGTCACTCTGAAAAGGTGTGAGGGACAAACGTTTATAGAAGATTATCGAAGAAAGAAAATGCTGAAGCATCATAAGTATACCGATGCTGACATTTATTTTGTCCTGAGGAATAGCTCAAGAATAAAAGTACTGATGTGAGCTTGAATCCTTTAGATGTTGATTGTTATGATGTAGATAAACATTTGACCCATGCTCATTGGATGTGTCGCTTATAAGCGAAAAAATAGCTAAGAAAAGGAGAGAAGCAGTGGCTCTGTGCCCTGTTGCCTTCCTGGAGGATAGTTTTCGGATATTCATTCTTTTATTTGTGTGCATCACTGAAACCATCTGCTGCGTGATCTTTGGAATTCACACATTTTGGAGGAGAGATTTCTTGGTATTGAGTATTCTGAGAAATTCTGGTTTTGAAGACAACCCACACATCATGGTTATAACTTACAATTTTTATTGTGTCCGAAGTTTTGACGAGTACACTCAGGTATGCTTTCACATTTTCTGCATAGTTCATTTTAAAGTAGGGTGTTAATTTGAGAATACATTGTTGTCTAAGTTCATTGCGCAGAGTAGTGTGAGTTGCATGTTTTTGCTGTAGCTTAGTTAATCTTACCTGAAGAAGAAGGATAGATACTTAATTATAAACGGCTAAAGTAAGTAATTATAATCCGGTCACGATGCAGCAACTGTTGAAAAGCCTTCCTTTGTCTTCGAGGAAAAACTAGCAGAATGGCGCAGCTTCAATACCTTTGCATAAGAAATTCAGCAAAGCAGTGTCTGGCAAAGTCCTCTAGCACTAGGAGGAAAAAGAATGTATTCCCGTTGCGTACCCTCGTTGAGAGTGCCTTGAATAAGAAGAGAATTCTGGAGAATGTCATTGTATGAGCGTTAACAAACGTATTTTGTGAAGGATCTCTATTTGGTCTTTTTAGCCTCGACCAAAAATTAGATTCATTTTTGTCTTGCATTTTAACTTACGTCAGTAATTCCTTTTCAAAAGATTGGAAAATCCCATTGGTGTGAAAAGCAAAAGAAGATCGTGGTGAATTTGGCAGCATTGTGTAACGAGACACAACAAACAGAAGAAGACAGATAGAGAAAAAAATTGGGGTGACTCTAAGAAGCTCTTGGAGTCTGTGTCTTTAATTTCCCTTTTCAAGTACTTCCCTCTTTTTCGTAGGACGGCTTTGAACGATGCGAGGAACTTAAGCCAGGAGATAGGAAGAGCAGACGAGAAATATGGAGCACAGCGAGAAAAGAGAAGCTTCTGCGGCAAGGCAGGATGCTCTCCCGGGTTTGCCAGGTCGATAAATAACAATAGACCCGCCTTTTATAAACTTTCCCACGCAAAATGACTATATTCTGCGGGGTGATCACGGCAAACTTGCCGCGGGGTATCTAAATTAACTGGAAGAAAATCCAAGTTAATGATTTCTCGATATTAGAACTTGGGGGAGGGGTTTCAGTTTCAATGTTACAGAACAAACTTTGTGTCTCCATATTATGAGAAAGATAATCACAAACTGCAAACTTTTCTTCTAGCAGCTTAGGCATAATCTTCTATTAATTCGAAGTAAAATTTTCCGGATCTGTAAAAGATGGATTTTTTTCTTTCTTTTAGCAGTTTGCGCTTCTTAAAGGATATTCTCACCAAAACAGTTGACTTTAATAACTCTGAAATAAGTCTAATAACAGTATGATTACACAAATATAAATACAGAGGATAGATTATCAAAAACATGCAATCGAGTTAAAGCTTTGGAACCAGGTACAAGTATGTGTAAATGGTGGTGCTGTCACTGCAGTTTTGTGTGATTTCTGTTATAATATTGTAACTTTGTCCAGTTTTTCATCTGTCACTGTTTCGTTTTATGTAGTTCACCTTCACTGAGAGTTCACTTCACCCATACCATTTCACTGAGGTGAACTAGTTCAATTCTCCGTCACTTCACTTCCTTCGTGACGTAGCCGCTTCACTTCACTCGGGAGTCGAACACAAGACATGCACAACCGTCGCTCCGCGGTAGCACTCGCTGCACGTCACAGAAGCCGTCACCAACTCGCTCAGAGATTCGTTCTTGATGTCGCACTGTAAACTGGTCCGCTAACTCGCAAATTCTCACCTCGCACTGACTGACACAACCCACTCTGCTGTCGCCACTCGACTTGCAACTTGGCACGACTGACGCAACCAGCTGTCGCCACTGTCACAACTCCTCACCTCGCACTGACTGACACAACCCACTCTGCTGTCGCCACTCGACTTGCAACTTGGCACGACTGACGCAACCCGCTGTCGCCACTGTCACAACTCCTCACCTCGCACTGACTGACACAACCCACTCTACTGTCGCCACTCGACTTGCAACTTGGCACGACTGACGCAACCAGCTGTCGCCACTGTCACAACTCCTCACCTCGCACTGACTGACACAACCAACTCTGCTGTCGCCACTCGACTTGCAACTTGGCACGACTGACGCAACCAGCTGTCGCCACTGTCACAACTCCTCACCTCGCACTGGCTGACACAACCCACTCTGCTGTCGCCACTCGACTTGCAACTCGGCACGACTGACGCAACCAATTCTGCTGTCACCAATGTCACAACTCCTCACCTCGCAATGACTGCTCGCGAGAGCGCTCGCTTATATAAGTAGCGTAAACCTCCACAGAACGTTCTAGAGCTATTTCTACACGCTTTCTGATCACATTCTGACACACCGCGTCACAATATTTACAGCAAATATGGAGTTATCACTGGAGCATGACTGAAAATGTAAGCTTTTAAATGTTAATATTAAGTGTTCATATGGGGTTTAATTAATATTTATTTTTACTTTCTCTACTCCTTACCTACAGTAAGTAGAGAAAGTATGGCAATACTCACAAAAATTTCTGTACCGAGATTTTCCCAGCAATACACCTAATCCAAAAAGGTATTTTTAGAATATGTGTTTGTGAGAGGGAGAGAGAGAGAGAGTGAGAGTAAGTGAACGGCATAACTCAAAAAGTAAAGTAATTTAATATTGTACCTCGTATTTAAGTTTAATGACTTCCAAGGATTCAGCCCCGAACTAATTCTTACTTGGAAAATATATCGTTATTTTTTATATTCTCAAAACTGGCCGTAACAATTTGGATTAAAATACTACATATTGAACATATTTTTTTGCAAATAAAATGTATTTCTTGATTTTTCTGGGAATAGCCTGTGAAGTGCCTGTAATAACTTATGTACAACCTGTAAATCGTTAGAGATAGATTAAATCTCAGCACACAAATGTAGACTTAATCACATAGTGTACTTCATATAAGATTACTGTTGTGTTAAACATCTCGGAGATATTCTTTTCTTGTTGGTTTAAACTTAAAAATACTTATACTTTATATTTTCTCTATTACTTATCTATTGTAGGTTGAGGGATAATCTAATTACACTGAAAATTTTTGATATCGAGATTTCACGAAAAATGCACATTTTGAGGCTCCTGGAGAAAAAAAAATCAGAAAAAGCTTCGTGTGTCTAGTGTGTGTGAATGATACACAAATATTTTAAAGTACCCTTAAAACGAATAAATTTCCATAGTTATGACGTGTCTAAAGTAATTAACGTTTTAATATTTTGTCGCTGCAGCGCTGCATTCGCGATTTTCAGCATGCGGAATCACTTCATTCATTAGAAACCAGACGCGGCTGTAGTGATCGTACCTTGCGTTTTCCTGTTATTAGAGCGTTGAGAAATGTTCAAAATAATACAACGACCCACCGACTGCTAAGTCAAATTTGTGATTCGTTGTTTGAATGCGTGGAATCTTACACCAGCAAACATTCATCGCCAATTATGTGAGGTTTATGCGGAAACAACAATGAGTCACAATGCCCGGCCACACACAATCTCAAGATCTGATTGCATCTTTTGGTTGGAAACAATTCGGCCACCTTCCCCACAGTCCGGATGTGTCGCCAAGCATTTTTGTTTGTTTCTTAATCTGAAGAAATTAACGACGATGATGTTATGAAACAAGAAGTGCAGGCTTGGCTTTCATCTCACGCAGCATCATTCTTTGGGGAAGGCATAGGAATACTGGTTTCCCGTTACTGAATAACAGCAGTAATTATGCGAAGTAATGTAATTGTAAGGTAATGGATGATAATAAAGTATTTGGAACATAAAGCACGTTATTTTTTAAAACATTATCAGTACTTACTTTAAAAACACTCCTCGTATATAAAATAAGCTTTTGTAAGAATAGTTACTAGAAGAATGAACAAAGCAAGTTTTGTGAATAGAATACCTAAGATTTTTCTTTATAGTCTTCCTTACTATTTGATGCATACTAAATATGTCTATCACAGTTACATGACTGGATACGGCCCTAAGTAAGCTTTTTCTCCTTGTTTTTAATTTTTCCCCTACACCCTTGAATACTGTAAATAGAATTAATGGTACCATACCTTACTTTTACGTTATATACATAAGAAGAATACAATTTTAGTTTTTCCCCTCTTAAAGTTTCCCTATCGATCTTTCTGGTGACGGCTCCTTCAGTGCCTTCCTTGTGATCTATCTTCTGGTGCCGCTTACCCGCCGCCTGACCCTTAAAACAGGTATGAGTAGCAGCAAGAGGCTAAACATTGGTGCAATTTAAATACTTTTTCCCATATTTGCTTCTCACTTACGAAAGTTCATAATCAGAATGGTTTGTTCTTGAAGAAGCCAATGCAATTCCAAGCTTTACCATCTGAACCAAGTCACTGGGTTAGAAACTGGAATAGACAAAAGATGCCAGGAAAAGGACTATTCACTTTTATATAATATATAATTGTACTCAATGTATTTTCTGGTTTATTGGCAGCCAAAGTAGAGCTCATTTTATGTACTGGATGAGTCAGCAGCCTTTTAGTTTTTGTGAAAGTGCTTTACTTTCCACTACATAAAGGCCTCCTCCCATAACATTCGTTGGTTCTCTTGGCCATGGTCGCTGGTATTCCGTCACTCGGAGGACCGCGGATTAGAGCCCCGGATGGATGGAATGGATGTTCTTGTAAACAAACAGAATAACGCAAAACAGGAAACAAAAACAACATCAAACACAAAACTACAAGAGATATCACAAAAGCCTGTGTCGCTGCCCTGGTGAGAGCGTGGCACTCACTGGACTGGGAAGTTGTGGAGTCTGTAGATGCCTACTCAACCTCACTACCATACAAAAATACATCTCTAAAGTCATAAACGGTGCACCCTCACTCTGAATCCACCGCCGTTGCAAGCTAGGTCCAAACCACTTAGGCCCTGGTTGTCTACTGGTCCTTCATCTTGCCCCCTTTGCCGATAAACTGGCGTCACTTACATCCCCCGCCCTTGAATCCGTGGATGCAATAGCGATACCGTCCCACTGGCATTACGAATTCCTTTCTACATCCGTTTTCCATTCTATTATATGTCTTTCGTGACCTTGTCAACCCTTTGCATCCTTTGATCTATATAAAAGCACAAACCCACACGCAATTTATACTGCAAAAAGAGCCCCGCGGAAATTCTTTGCCATTTCGAAAAACGGAAATAATTAATCATTGTTTGCTATAACGTCTTGCCTCCTTATCAAGTATGGTAAAGTACAATGAGCTAGGAGGGTTCTATACACCGATATGGTAAATAAGAAGAGATTACGAAGTAGCTAAACTGGTGCTACTTTCTTTCAGGTGAGATTCATGTCGGATGTGCATAGAACTGAAATGTAAGCTAATTTAATGTTTCAGGCCCTTGTACAGTATTATGACCTTGTATGTATATTTTAACAAAATGAACGTTGATTCTTTACATAATAAGCTTTCGAATG
Source organism: Deroplatys truncata (assembly GCA_030765065.1). NCBI lineage: Eukaryota > Metazoa > Arthropoda > Insecta > Mantodea > Mantidae > Deroplatys > Deroplatys truncata. Next base: position 177,498,038 of record CM060977.1, on the reverse strand, counting down.
AAAACAATTCCAAAGGTATACCAAATGACCTGTTCATGAACAAAATATAATATATAAGCTAAAAATACTAAGAATTAATGACAGGTAAATAGTACAAATATAAAGGGAAAACTACTGAAAGTAAAAACACAATTTATATTTTATATATCAACATTATTTCGTGTTTTAAAATTAAGATATTTCTTAAATGCATTGAACTGAAGGGAGAACTTTATCATTGGAGGACTCCAAAATGTTCGAATGGAATAAAATAGCTGTTAGGCAGACAACTTGCTAATATACGTAGTTTATCTCCCGCAGATAGCCATGTTGTTGTATAGACACTTCTTTAATGGCGTAAAGCATTTTCATTAAGTATACAGCCATGCATAGTGCATATACAGTGTCTACTTGTCACTTGAATCCATGTTTACATTTAGACTGTAAATTTCGGATTTCATAACATATTAATGTAAGAGGAAGCTGCTGTAAGCCAGGTGTAAGTGAATAAGTGCTTGCTAGGTAAGAAATGAGTGTTTACGAAATGAAAATTACGTTATTATCAAATTATTGTAACATATTTAATTCTAGAATTAAAGGTGAATATAATATAATATAACTTTTTATTTTATATTATCTAATATCACCGAATGTATAAAATTGTATACACAGTTTATAGACTGAACGGAGGAAATAAATAAATAAATAAAAATTGAACACACTATCTTCGTCCATTCAACGATTGAATTGCTTTTTATACTTGTTTCCTGTATCTAGTTAGTAAAAAGCTGTGAGACTTTCGGCGCTACTATATTGTTTTGTTCATAAAGTGTATATTTTGCTTATTTACGTTAATGCCTATTAATTAATTTTTGTAAATAAGGTGAATGTAAGTGATGTGGAAGTTGCATGTGAGCGCCAGAAGTTTCACAAGCTACAGTGAAGTAATTTGAAACTGTTTTGTTTTACGTAGATAAGTCATATCATGTACTAAGTGTCTGTGGCTCTCGGTAGGGCAGACTGTTCGGTGACTCAGCTTCAAGGCGAACCTGTAACACCATCAACAGTAGCTCCGGGGGAGCATCCCAAGGTCGGCGGCCTCACGGACTTCGGCAAGGTAAACAACTCACTATCAATATCTATTAACACATGCGGTACCTAATATACGCATCAAAAATCAAAATAATGCAATCATTTATAAAACCCTTTCCTTTAAATGAAAAAATACTCTAAACATCTTTTTACTCAAAAAAGAGGACATTGGCAAACACTGCCGCAATTTTGTACTTCCTCACAGACTTAGATTATTTGTAAAGTCTAGTGACAAATGAGTGTGTTTATTATTATTATTACTATTATTATTACTATTATATTTTTATGATATACATTGTTATTGTTTTATTATTTTAAGATTTGGGTTCTTTGTCCTCCGGCTAGCTATTATTACTCAGTCGAGCAAATATCTCTGAGCAGGGCGTGGAAAGGAGTTGTTACTAAAAGATAACACTGATAAAAGAATTTGTATTTACACCTTTTTTGCCGTCACACAATTAATAGTTAACATCTGTAATCTTGATACACGCCTGACTGAAACCGTTATATTTCCGAATGCAATTACTGTCGTAATAGTTGCCGCTTACTTCACATTTTGTAACTAACTTTACGACGCGACAGATTCTTCCAAACTGTATGACATTCATCTCACGAGAGATTCCTCAAGACTGCGCGACGTGTATCTCGTGAATGATTCTGTAGACCTGGGTGATGTGTACCTCGCCAGAGATTGCTGAGAACTGCGTGATATGTACCACGTGAATGATTCTGTAGAACTGCGCGACGTGTATCTCGTGAATGATTCTGTAGAACTGCGCGACGTGTATCTCGTGAATGATTCTGAAGAACTGCGTGATGTGTACCTCGCGAGAGATTGCTGAGAACTGAGTGATGTGTACCTCGTGAATGATTCTGTAGAACTGCGTGATGTGTACCTCGCGAGAGATTGCTGAGAACTGCGTGATGTGTACCTCGTGAATGATTCTGTAGTACTGCGTGAAACATTCTTATGGCTCGAGAATATATACTCCTTCACCTCGAAATGCCTAAACATTATAATAGAGCTACTATTCGTTACTAAATCGCGCCAACATTAGCGTCTGTTTCGTCAGCCAATCATAATTACTAACACATATGCTCTAGGGAAGATATTCCCTCCATTTCAAAAGAAAGGCACACTACCCTTACGTAATTTATTTGTCTCTTCTTAGTGATAAACAACTCACCCCATCGGTTCATTGTTACCCATTCTATTGTCAGTTTCATGAGGGCGTGTAAACTTATTTCCTAACAATGCTTATGGCTAACAAATATCTAAAATTATTGTCATACAATAATAATAATTTACACTATAATCACTCTGGCATACACAGTATAAAATACTGCCTCAACTTGTAAACAAAATCATAATTTAAAACACCCCTCTTGTATCCCAAGAACAAGTGTTCAGTATGAATTCACAGCAACGATTCCCCTCTCCAAACCACTCACGTGTAGTTTAGGACTTCTTCATGTCAATTTTGGTAATTATCGTATGAGCAACTAAAACTTTACTGTAAATTCATTTAAAAACTGCGGGATAATGGACCTCTTCAGATTTTCGTAGTTGCCATTTAATTTAGTTCATTATTATTCGTTCATTGGCTTTTCAATTTCAATAACACTGGTTAACAATGAAAATGTTATATACATAATTTTGCTGATTACTATGTATTTGCATCTCCAAATCCAAAAAGGAATCCAGAAATATTCCATCGTCCACCAATGTTTTGCAGTATTAAGAAGGATTTTCATGTTTATTAGTATAGGGCGGTAAATTTACTGATTAAAAGATTTTTTTCAGTAGGTCAACAAATGATTTATTTGCTTTAGGCGATTGCTGTCTGTAACTTCAGGAATGCAATGTTCAACAAAGAGCTTCTGCTCACAAAACTATATCTTTCCCGCCCACGTCAATGGTTGCTCCAACAACAGTTAAGAAAAGTCTGTTACAGATAGAAAGAATTCTGCACGGTTGCCAGAGGAGTAGAAGCTTTGTTTAATGAAACAAACTAATCCTGTTTGTCCTCAGTTGTGAATTAACAAGTGTAGTGTCACTAATAGTGTGGTTTCTTATACATTGTGAATTAGAAGGAGGATAATGTCTCGCAAATGTGTTAACCACCAGTGCTTTCTTCCTATTTCCCTACTTTATACCATACGCGAACTTCTGGAAAAAATCATCGATAAACGGCTCCGGTGGTATCTAGAGAGTAATAATCGTTTTTGAAAAAGCTCAAAGCGGTTTAATTATATTCTAGAATCTGAAATCCACAGTGCCTTCACCAAAAATCAACACCTAATTCTAGTTAATCTTGATATTATCAAGGCCTACGATACAGTGTGGCGATCCCATGTCTTCTGCACATTACGGGACCACCAAATAGAAGGAGGGCCTTCATACACAACTTCCTTAAAACCAGGTGCTTCAAAGTTAGAGCCAACGGGTATTTCTGCAAGTGTTATTCCCTAGAAAATGCAATCCCTCAGGGTTCAATCCCAAGTGTACCGTTATTCCTAGTTACCGTTAACAATGGATTTTCCCACATCAAATCACCAGTCAAAGGTCTACTCCGGTATATTTTCAATTTCCATCTGGACTACAAGAAGATGCTTAATGTAGTATTCTACGTGCCCCAGCGGGTAACACCAGGATTAGGTGGCAAGGAGATGTTTGGAATTTTTTACAGACGTCCTTTAAGGTGTCTTAACAAATATATTCTTGATGGTACCTTAACAAAAACTTGCTTTACCGTGGAGATTAATTGATTTGCATTAGTGTATTCTAACCTTACTTGCACTGCTATACGGTTGATACCATGTGCTACACAAGCTACATGCAGCATCAAATGGTAGTATACTTGAAGCAATCGAAACGCTCTTTCACTGCTGAGTCCTGAGTGCCCCATTCTATATTGGGCTTGAAAGACCGGGAATTTTTCTCAGAGGACTCTTTATCAGAATTGAGTTTCTTTTACGTGCCGTAAATCTACGACACGGGACCACGGACTTTGCTTCCCTTTGAAGGAAGCCACGCTAAATATTTTGACGCAAAAAACAGTCGCCCTCCGCAGGGTTTGAACCCTCAACCTCGAGAGCTAGACGCTAGCGTGGTAACCATTACACCAAGGAGAACAGCAATTGAAACTCTGCAGCCATATTGTCACTTTACTCTAAGCTAGTGCTAGGGGATGACAGGGGGTTTTCACCATTAGATGGCAATGAGCACTCTGCTGTACGGAATGGTCCATTCTATTGATTCAGTATTCTAGTGAGTATGGCTTAACCAAACATGATTAGGAATAACATACAATAAATTACCGTAAGGGACTTACCTGGTTGAGTAGACACGATGGCTGTTGAGGTGGTCAGGCAGTCAGAGAAGTTAGGCCGGGGCGAACCGTTGAGCCGGGAGCGAGAATGGCCCCGGAGTCAAGTAGTTTCGGAGTGATAACTTCGGCCAGTGCGACCAGAAACAATACAAACCGTCAAAGGCAATACTAGCAAGGACCACTCAACCCTGACTCTGTGAGCCTTTATATAATTCGTGGCTTCCTGTGGGACATCTCCTGTGGGATTACTAAGCAAGACCGGATTTTCTAGAACACTCTATCTGACGCACATCCTCTGAGCGATGTGCAAATCGGCACGTAGGCTCAAGGAAGCTGATGTAACTATTATTCCCCAAGTTATTCCTAGAGAATTATTCGCGGAAGAGGTTAGCCGAGTACATCCTGTTACACGCTGGCTGTCCCGATCTGTGCGTCAACAAGATTGCGAAATGTGAGAAAATGTAAAGTTTCAAGAAATGTCTACCTTTATCCGAAATAACGAAGTGTATATATAATTTAGTCCTAAATAAAGAGGAGTCGAAAAATGTATGCCTGAACCTCTCTGTGGATCCTTATGTTCTTCAACAGCACTCGTGACATATCCCCAACGTCAAAAAATGTCGCCGGCCTCGGTGAAAACAAATAAAAAAACAACAGATAAATAAGAATCCGCACGCTGAATGCGGTATGCTACAAATAATGTACATAAAAATTGAAATAAAAATTCATGAACACATAATATAGATAAACATTGATGAATAAGTGACTAATGTATCAGTGCTCTATCAAGAGTACATAGAGATAGATACACAATGGATTTAACATCAAAATATAAGAAGACCACTCAGTGGTACAAAAAAATGAAGTATTAAAGACTCAGCCAGAAGGGTGGAGTCCACAAAAGAATTACAATTGTAGGAGTCGTTCTCAGAAATGTGAGACTCCTAAGTGATAGTTTGTATTATGAAGCATCACAATTACAAATGCAAAAGAAAACATTACAATAACAAATGGAAAATACGTAATACAAAGTTGTCCTAACGTTACAAATGATTACAAAAAAGTAGTGTTTCAAGAAAGAAGAAAAAGACCTGAAAGAAGAATAGGAAAAGGGCGAGGAAAGGAGAAGGGGTAAGAGAGAAACAAAAACAGATCAAAGGAAGGGAAAACATAGAAAGAGAAGGGCAGAACAAAATAAGTAGAACTAGGGAGATGATGACATAGGGGAAGGGGGATGCGCACACACCAAAGTTCAGACACACCAAAGTTCGGACACACCAAAGTTCGGACACACCAAGCGCACTCTTGTAGTCAGTTTTGAAGACAAATCACAAGTTTATACGAGGACACACGCCCATAAAACACTAACACTAGGACACAGACATTTGTCGTAGAACGGTGTACATCCGGCGCATGAAGCGTAGTAACGAGGCTTGCAACAGTAGGCTTCACAAATATGCTTCAGAAGCGTCCGATGGCGAACAGAAGTAGGGACGGGGTGAGGAGTAATGTACACCCCGTCCGTGCTGCGTGATGCAGTATGCACAGTCTTAAGTGCAAGTCCATGAAAAAACTGAAAAGGGGCGCCCTCGACCCATCAGCCCTGAGGCATCTCAGGACGTCGCGGCACCCACAGAAAAAGGGCCTCCTGGCCCGTGCAGCAGCACGTAATGCAAGAGCGTTGTCCATAGTGCAAAAACAGGGCGCGTGGCGCTCCAGGTGTGTCATTGGTGTATTCTCAGCACTGCAACAAAGGAAACAACAAAAAATTAAAAGATAGGGCAATAGAGAAGGGAGAAATGAGAGGAAATACTATACAAGGAAGGGCTATAGACTAAAATATGGAGGGAGGTGATGACGGAGAAAAACATACAGTAAGGAGAACCAAACTAAATCATGTAAAATAATTATACAGGGCGCTGACCTTTTTAGAGCAATAGGAAAGCTAACTAGTAATATAATAATAAAAAAGCATAACATAATACTAACACCATACAATAGTATATATAAAAGGGGAGACATGGGTGATGTAACGCAAGCAAACAACAAGAAAAAGAAGTACATAATGTCACAATGTAAAACTAAATTTCTTGCGAATACTTATAACATTACCATCACCGATGCCTGACCTTTGTGTGTTGATTTACAATAAATACATCATATACAGAATAAGAACATGCCGGACTACAAGCCGGGTATATATAAAAAAATAGAAATGAAGTATTCATGTTACACAGAGAGATTAACATAGGCTGTACCCGCTGGGCGAGGCCGCGTGTATATCTGATCCACCCGCCGAGGGAAATTATAAGTGGATTCCTGCGACCGGAGGACTTCATATAAGGGTATGGAGGCGGGGAAAGTTTCTGAAATAGACGGAAGGGGTACAGGTGCGTGAGGGGCTATATCATCATATTCTTGTCGAGACCTGGAAGTGACGGATGAAGGAGGGCTATGAGCAGGTAAGGTAGACGACCATGGGGGAGTATTACTCCAACAAATAGGTCGAAATCCATTAGTGATGGCCAATCAAAGCAAGTAGGCGATCAATGAGATATTTAAAGCAAACAGTATTCCAACTAAAGACATGGTAGTAATAGTCGAATTATCTTGGGTGTGCCATTTGGAGTTATAACATCCTCCAGAGACGAATACGTGGGGTAAGCGGCTGTTTGAAATCCCGGGACAATTGTGGTGGCAATAAAGGACCAAGATGCTGGAATTAATCGCTGAATTGTAACAGAGGGATTTACTGTCGAAAAGCATTGTCTGGGAGGGACAAGAGTATAATGAGAAGTCGTAAGATTACATTGACAGGGAACCCGATAGGCTCCTATTTCGCTATGTAAGAAAATAGTTCTATGAGAATTTGGAGAATGTTCCTGAATGGAAGGAACATGAGTAAGAACAAAAGGGAAAGGGTCAGATAGGGATACCATAGGTTGTTGGTTACCAATGCAAGACATTGGACATACGTGAGATAAATTTAAAGCAGACGAACCATGGCGGCTGCACACGACGTATATAATGCAAATACTCCATAAGCTGGGGTAACTAAACATAGACTAGATTTAGAAACGTCACATTGTGGTAGCAAAATTCGAAAGCTAGTGTGGGTGTACAAGATGGCCACCGCGCGTCCCTCCAACTTGATCATACAAGTTTTGTCAAAGAACGCGAAGGGCGTTGGCGTAAAGAAACGTCCCACTACTTTTTGTACATCCGCTTGGAGTAAGGGGATTTGTAGACCTAACAGAATAAAATGTGGAGAATAGAGGCAATCCACAATCGGGGTAGTGTAATATTTACCAATGGCTTGTTTATCCCACACTAGACGATAACCTGTATTGCTACGCAATACGGTATCTAGTGCAGTCTCTAATACATGCGGTGATAGTACTGAAGGATTTAAGTAGCGTGTGACGCATGTTTCGTAGAGACGGTCCATACGATCCACTTGATATAAAAGTTCAAATAAAGGACCGGCGCCAGAGGAACGTAACGAAATGGCACTCCGAAGATCAGTAATTTTGTTACAAAAATATGTATTGAATAATGTGACAAAATGGGTATACTGTCTAGCTTACTGCAAAAGCCGATGCATCGCATCATCAGAAATGTACATATTTTCTATATGCTGTTTATCAGCTAACAAAAATTGTGAACCAAAAATAGATCCATCACCTCGCAAAGGGTTATCATTGGATCTGAATAAAGGCGGATAGGCATTTGAAATGTCGTAAATTCTGAAGATATCCAATCACAAAAAACCACATTACTGGCATTAATTCTGCAAAATGACGACACGGATAGATGAATCCAGCATTGGGAAGCGAAAAACAGTACGGGAACTGAATTTTCATAAAATGTCATATTTGGCAGGGTATAAAAATCACTATCTGCCGTTACCTCTATAGGGGGCATTGCAACATGTTCGCTCCATACTTTAGGGGTTGCGCTCCAGACATTAGGGGTTGTCAGGGTAACTAACATACACAGAAACATGCTTGCAGTGGCCATATCCGCAGCCATGTATCTGTAACTTCTTAATTTACAATATATTATCAGCTCTACTTGAATTTAAGATACACATATTATCTGTAATACGTAAACATAACTCATATACTCCTGGATATCCATAAACAAATAGATCAAGGCACACAGCGAGGTTATTTATATCATCAAATGAATAATGGCACGGGCACACAGCCTATATTTATTTATCATGTTTACCCTTATTTCTCCGTACGCATAAAGAAGTTAGCTATACTAACCTTCTGAAATCAATTACTCATCCCACCTTGCAATCCACTGGGATCTCGCGATACACCCTTGGACAGTTGCAATTGGGAAAATAAATTCAATATTCACAATAAGAGTTGATTCTTAGGATCTCACGATACACTAATGAATCAACATCCCTTAATTCATGTGCTCATTAAATATTCAATAAAACAAGTAACTTCCAAGGAGGTCTCACGACATCTCCCTGGCAGAAATAGTGTATCCCGAAAAACAATACAAAAAAGTAATAAATCTACTAAATACAATCCTACCAAATATCTGACAAACCCTAAGGTTTAAGGAGTAAAAATTATTTTATTAAATCAGAACAGTTTATGAAAGCTTTTATTAAATCAGAATAGTTTCTTAAAGCTGGATAATCCAAAGCGAAAAGTCCTAGTCTCATAGTTTCACGCGTCATAGAAAAATACTTGCATTAAAAAAACACGAAATTAAATGTCATTACTTTCATGGAGAAACTGGTCCCGTTTCAGGTATGGGTTGCATAGGCGTGGGTGGAATCCTCCGGGCGGCTACTGGCGGTGTAGTAAGCAGAAGAACACTACCAGTCGTAGTTTCAGCACCAGTATTCACTTCAGGGCGACGTACTCGCCGATGTAAAATAATCACCTGCCAACACAACTTAAGAACACGATAAGCCAGAGCACCAATAAAGACTAATAATAGAATCCAAAAATAATCACAAAGGAGTCATAAAACACATTAGGAGCTTTTCCAGAAGCCATAGTACCTGGTAATCGTGCAGTAATTAGTAGTTCTGGACGGCGAAATAATATAACCGTCAAAACAATGGTTAGTAATGTAGCCCATATCATCAATAAATGGGTCAAAATCGGGGATTCTTTTGACATTGAATCCGAACTTGGTAAAGAATGTATATAGGGGCGATGAGATAGGCTAAGGTGAGGTACGTCGATTATCCATTCGGAGTTCTAACTTTGAGACAGATTGGTAAAAGTTAAATGTTCTGAACTGCCCCAGGGAGAAATTTTAAGAGAGGCTAAGGAAGACCATCCTGCCGGAATGAGATGAAGTGTTCGTGGTTCAGGGATAGTGAAATCAAGGCAGGGGAAGCGTTTAGGAACATGTACTACCTGGCCTAATTTAAGTTCGCCAGAGCAAGGTAGGGTAAGTTGTAAAGCCCCAGGGATATTGCGTGGTAAGTTTGGAATAAGACGAGCGGCGTTATTACAGATTAATTCAATAGGTTCTAATGGGTGAGTAATGCCATTGAAAGGGGCAGAATTCATTCATTTTCGCTGCGGTCATGCCGCTAAAAAGTTTGACTGCACACAAGGGTGTAAACAAGAAGTCGTCACTAAATCGTGGGATATAACAAAGGTCTGTTTTAAAAGGATCACATTGCTGCATGGCAGCACCCGTAATAGGGCGTACAAGAGAACCACTGACTGCCACAAAAACAGTATCGTGAAGTATAGTACAAGTAGTGCAACCCCAAGCAAAGGGTGTACTGAGAAATTGAAAAAGTTCCCATCGGAAATCTTTCTGTCTAAACTGAATTTTAACACAGACCAAAATGTAATTTGCCTGAACGAACAGAATGTAATTTCAAGATCAAAATAACGATGAATCTCAGAGGTATCAATAACTAACTCGAAATTAGTACTTGCAAGACTACGTTTCAATTGTAGTTAATCATGTTCAAAGACATCATATGGAATTACAGAAAGTGGGAATAAATGATTTCGGCATAATAACATGGAATCCATTTGTTTTAAGAAAATTACGGCATGTACAGATCTTTGGGTATTTCGCAAAATTTTCCGTAATGAAAAGAATTGATGATCAGTTATTTGATTCAACTCGTTGCGTATGGTAGCAAACGAATAGTTAGCAGTACGCAGTGCAGTTTTCAATCGAGTATTAATTTTATCAAATGATTGAGCAATTTGTTCACTATAATCATTTAGTTTATCTCTGGTGGTAGAAAACCAAGCATGATCTTCAGAAATAATACGTTGAAGAGATTTATAATGATCTAACAGTTGGCGGTGGGTAGCTGCTAAAGCATGTATTTGATCTGAAGTAGCGATGTCGCAGCAAAAATTCAAAATATCGCCAAAGAATGCAATTCCGCGTTTCGTGCGTTGATGATCCATATTGATAAAATTGAAAACAGCATATGATAACTTACACAATTCTCGGTCAAGGGTCAATCCGATAAAGGTAAAATCATCTTCCAATTGTATCAATTACTGTGGGGGTGACCTTCTTCCAGCTGGTCTTGGAACTGTCAATGGCCGCTAGTAGCTCTTGTGCTAATATGCTGTAATTTTTTGTCGACTGCTCTATTTTCTAGAAACTAAAAGCAAACCCAGCTGGGTGCATCTTCCTCCGTGTTCCTGTAGATGTCAGCTCTCTATACCGTGTAAGTCGGCACAGCAGTGTATTTTGGTTTTGGCCCCTGCTATAAAATGTGCCAAGACCAAGTATTTAACATTAGGTATTTTAATTTTTGGAACCATTCTTGCTATTTCTGGCCACATACAAGTTCTGGTCGAGCTTTGTTAGTGGCCTCGCGACTGCTGCAAAGTTACTGAGAAGCCTCTTATAGAAGGAAAATAATCCTAAAAACTGTCTTTCTTGGCGTTAGATGCGATTCTTTTTGGTGTGATTGCCTAAATTCTTTCCTTCGCGCGTCTTTATGTATACTGCTAAACCTTCATATCCCAACATATTTCTCTTAAAAAAATGCGGCTTCACTTTAAATGTATTTATCTTTAGTTTTTTTTATATTTCCTACGGTTTCGAGAGTAGCAAAATGTCCGCGCAGAGATTGTTATGCCATCTAGATATATTAATGCTCTATTGCTTACCATGCTTACCTCTGGTTCCCGAGTTCGCAATTTCAAACCCGGTGGAGGGCGATGGACTTTTTCGGTTATAAAAATCCTTACTATGGCTTCCTTCAGAAGGGAAGTAAAGCTGGTGGCCCCATGTTGTAGATTTACGGCACATAAAATAACCTCAAGCCTGATAAAAACGACTCTGAGGAAAATTGCCGGTCTTTCACACACAATATGCAATGTGACGCTAAGAACCACAGCAGTTAAGGAGCGTCCATAGATGAAAAAGACTTTCTTGTACTTGATTTATTTCCAATCTCTGTGAAAGTTCTAGACGCGTTCCCTAACCGAAAGCTTAATCCGTGGAATTGTAATTGTCCATCCGGTGTGACGAAAGCAGAATATTTCCTCCATTCCTCTGCCAGTGGTACTGAATGTATACGCCGAGTAAATCAATTGTACAATAAAATTTTGAGCTTCCTAGGTAGTTAAGGAGGTCGTCTATCAATGGTATGAGGTAGGCTGTTTGCGTGTTGAGCTTCCTGTAGATTACGCAAAACAAATATCCTCCTGATTTATTTTTACATAGGATCACTGGCGGTCTTCAGCCGCTATGTGAGTCCGTATTTATTCCCGCATCCTTTATTTCTTTAGTTTATCTGTTTATGACTTCCTTTTGCTTATGGAATATCCTGTACGGATTTCGCTTTATTGGCGTGGTATTTGTTAGTTCTATTTTAAATGATGCTAAGTCCAAAGTTCCTAATTCGTGTAAGCTGGTCGCGAAAACATGCGTTTAGCTGTCCGATGGTTTACGCAGCTGCTCCCCTCGTCCTTCCTCCAGCCGCAAGTTGACATTAAATTTTGCATCTTTGACGTCTTTGCTTGGTGATTTAGCTTGCGTAGGTGTCAGCTTTCACTAAGGTGGACTTGTATATGAGTTAAAACGTGGCACCTTTAAACAATTCCTGGGTATCATTGTTTGTTTTGTATTTTGATCCTTTGGTTTCAAGCATTATAGTATAGTACTGGTTAAATACTAAGTAATAGTGTATTCGTGGGCAGTAGTGGTAGCTTAATATTTACTTGTGTAGTAGAGAATGGGTTAATTCCATATATTGTTGGCATGTTACCTTAATTTTTGTTTCCTGCGGCTCAGGTTCAGGCGTGATTTGTGCAAGCGTACACATTTGTTTTTCCATACACGCTAAACTGACTTCCAGAGTCGTAATGGGTCAGCGTTATGGCACCATTGCCGAGTTCTGTGACCACTTTGCAACACTGGAGGAAATATATCCCTAACAACAAACTGTGTGAAAAGTGTTTTACCACCAAGTACTATTCTTGAAATTCTATTCCACCCATTGGGAAATTAGCATTAGTTTGATACTGCGCTACAAGTAAGTAATTCTTTGCGGTTCGACATATTAAACTTGGGGCTTCTGCCTTTTTATCTATCCCTTTGTCCTGTCTATGACGTTTATAATGCTCACAGAGTTGTCCGTATCTATCAAAATGTCAATTTTTGTTCTGCATTAACTGTTCCTCTCAACTGTAAAGCATTTTCCGTATTTATAGTTTCCTATATGTTAGCTACTACGGCTCTTACGGGAGGCGGTGTTTTACAGGCTGTGGGTGAAAACTTAGACTTCACCTCCGCGTTTGGCTGTTTCCTATGACGTGCCCTGCTATCTTACAATAGCTACAAATAGATTTAGTGGGCTTTTACCAAACCTGAGCGGGAGTCCGGTCTGTCTGACGCTGTATGCTTTTATGTGGGGTGGAGGATGGGGATTTGTTTTAATTTGGCATCTGCTTCGTTAACTCCTAAATCGTTTTAGTAATTTCCAGCATTTGTTTCTGCAGATATTGTTGTTGCGCGTTAGGAGTGGTAGCCTGTGCACTAATTAGGTCAAGTCTCTTTCCTGCTAGATAACGTGCTAACTCCACTCTACTCAGAGAATTAATTTGTGCATACACTGTTTGAGGGTCGTTAGACAAAACCTGCTCTATAAGCGACGATTTTATTCCTCTTATGTGATTAACACGTTCTTTTTCTGACATTTCGGGGTCAACTAAATTGCACAGAGCTATCACGTCATAAGGACATTGTTCCGTGGACTCGCTTATATCCTGTACCTTTTGTGTTAACTTTCTCTTCGGCCGCGTGTACGGAGGCCTTTAATAATCCCTGTTTCAAGTTTTCCCATGAGATATTTGGATTTCTGTAGGGGAATGTTTTATGGCAGTTAGATACTGCACTTTTAAACTAACACGGAAAATATTCGACTTCATGTTGCTCTGTCCAATTGTTGGCACGCGTGATTATTTCGAATTTGTACAGATATCGCCTTACATTTTCTCCTGATTTCCCCAAAAATCTGGATCTAGAGGACGAAGGTAACCTGTATGTGCTGCCCTACACCTACTACAAAAGCCTCCTGCCATAGTTGAATGTATTATGGTGTTTCTAGTTCTAGTGTGATGGTCTGTTTTGCTTATTGTTACTTGTGTGCCTAAACCACTAGTGCTAGGACTTGGTATCAGAACAATTTTTCGGGCCGTAGCCGAATCTGGTTTTCGGTTTGCGCATGTGCTGCTAATTCGTTAGAAATTTCGCTTAAATCCGCAATGACAAATTCTTGAAACTTCAATTGTTCGCCTTGTACTGCTGCTAACTATGCACGCAATATTTTAAATGTCTTGCAATACGGAACTAGTAGGGTCTGTAGTGTCGAGAGCAGATCCTGCCACGCAAGCAAAATTGGACCTATTTACTGTTCTAGCACGGTATGAGCCTGAAGGGAAAGCATATTCTAAGGCTATGCATATTCTATTCGTAACTATTCAGGATACTGCATGTACTTAAAAGTATGTCGTGATGGAAGAGGTGTGTGAATGAGTTCCACTTAATAAGGTCCCTGGCAAGGGTCTACTACATCTGGCGTGTGGGACGTCTTGGCCTAAATATTTGAAACCGGTGAGTCTCAGATGAGGAGATTGAAATGCACTGTGAAGAGATAGCGTACGGTGAGAGACGAGAAGAAATTAGGGGAATAAAATCAAGAAAGGGAACACCTTTTGGTAGTTCAGACATGGGTTGCTATGCTTAGCTGCCGTCATTTTTGGTGTGGCTCTTTACCCGGCGCCTTCACTACCATTGTAGCGTCCCCTTTAGCGCAATTGGCCCCGGGGGTTGCTTACAACGAGAGTCGTGGGCTGGGAAGGTAGAGTGGATCGATGTCAGCACGGGGTATCATAGGGAGATAAATGGGAACCCGGCATTTGTTAAAACTAATGACTATGTTCACTAATATTTTACATATATACTGGAGAAACCCACTATGAGGGAGATACAAGCAAGAGCTTAGACTTAACTACTACACATCACTTACCTGGCAGGACTTTACGTGACATTGATTAAAATGTCATCCAAATAGATTGGGGGTATCGGGCTCCTGACAGCATAAGTTCGGCGTCTCGGTATGTCGGAGGGGACTGATATTGACAATCGAAATTCGAAGTCAATGTATATCTCTCTCCAAGCTGACCAAACGACCCGGTATCGCACAAGTCAATTCTTCCTATATTTCAACATCTTTTGACACTTATTGAAATCTAACAAAATCCTCGGGCCGCGGTTTGAACTTTACTTATGGCCCGCTACAATATTGTGAATACCTGCTAAAACTGTTTCGTAAACCTTTGTATAAATAAGAAACCATAAAAAAATAAAGATGCGCTTTTTAGACAAAGAATGTCAAAATAATAAAGGTATAAAATTTGTGTCAAACAAGATTTTGTTTCTTACAATTAGCACCTTTCGAGATATTCTGTGTTATATTTTTTTAACGCCACGATGTTGCATTTGCTTGTTGTAAGTGAAATAGCATTCCTTAATTTGGTATAGTTGCTTGTAATATGTATATCGTGAATGGTATAACCTGAATGGAAGATTCACTGCTTTAAATGTATATATGTACACACACACACACACACACACACACATACACGCATATATCACATTCAAGTGAATTTGTCATCCGTAGAGAAAACCAGGCAAGTAAAGCTGGAATACTTCTATTGTTTGAATGTTTTGTATTTTAAAAATGTATGATGTTGCACAAATTTATGAATACAATAAATGTTTTGTGAAGTGTTTTACATCTTATTTTTCTCCACTTAATTAATTATGCAAATTGCCTACTCCTCCTTCATAGTTGTTCACTCTATTTTCTCGTCTTTCTACATTCAACTTACACTTTGTTTTATAATTATATGCTGCTTTGGGTATTCCAGTTGTCTTCATTGTTTCTAGTTGTTTTTTCCATTTTACTTGATATTCCCTGATTTTATGATTTACTGAATATATATTCGATTGTATTCTAATGTTTTCATTGCATGTTTTATCCAACTTTGCACCTACAATGCTTGGTTCTTCTGAAAAAGTTCATCTCTGCAGTCTGCATTCTAATTTCAAATTACTTTGTCATTACCCAGGTTTCGTACCCAAGAAGCAATATAGGAACAGTTTTATAAAGTTTTAATTTTTCCTGGCTTTAGTTTCTAAACTCGTTCCACACATCATTTGGAATGTAGGTACTTTCACATTGATCTCCATATATGCATTTCTATTTATACTGAAATAGCATCCTAAATAACCGATGCTGGATTATTGCTGTAAAATTTGGCAACTGATCACAATTTCTGACCTTCGTATTTATTTCACCAAAATGCCAGTTTCGGCGTTTTTCTTTAGATACTATAAAATCACATTCTTCAAATATTAATTTATCCTATACAACACCTGTAAACTATATTTATTTCCTTGAATTAAAACAACGTCGTCAGCATTAAATGAGTAAACTAACATCATTTAATTTTATTCCCGTAGCCAAAAAAAGTCCTTTTCTAGAGGGTGTTAAGGTGAATCAAATATAAACCGGAATTTTAAATTAGTGCCTCTGTAGTTAACAGAAATGCGTGGGACTTTGAGAAGATATTGATATCGGGAATAGTGGCATTGTTGTGTCACACACCGCAGAGTGAGCAAAACTTTCACGCGTTCTTGCGCAACGCATCATAATCAAGTTTCTGGCGAAAGAACGCACCAAGGTTTCGGAAATTTTGAGATTTCTTGCACAGTTTGGGGAAGAAAACATTTTTGGCTGTACGGGAAGCGGTGGAAAATGAGCCCCACCAAAGAGGACAATTGATAAGCATCACTGCAGACACTTTTGTGCGTGGACTTATTGAAGAAGATCGGTGCATATCTTCTGAAATTGCCTCACTCGTAGCAATACGCTTTGGAAGTGTTCAGCCCGTCTTCAGTGATGAACTCAACTTGCGGAAATTGTCTACCAAGTAGGTTTATCGTCTCCTACTCAAAAACAAAACATTTGTGCCAGGAATTTTTTCTGAGACATATGAATCGCTATAAGGAGAAAGGGAGTGATTTTAGACGAATTTTGACCTCTGATGAAACTTGGGTTCATCCTTACACACAAGATTCAAAACAAGCGAGCATGGGGTGCGGGATCGAGGTGCACCAGAGCCAGTGAAAGATGCTTAAAACTGATTTTGGGACTGGATGGATATTTTACTAGTGGATTTCCTTCGTAAACGAAATACAGTAAATGCAGACTATTATAACCGAGAGAAAAGCTGCATATCTCAACAAACGACGCTGGGAACCAATCCGAGGTGTAATTGTTCTGCATGATACACACGGCTGCCTTAAGACAGAAAAAACAGAGGAAATACATTTTAAACCTCTGAATCATCATCCTTACAGTCCAGATTTCATACCCTCAGACTGCCGCTGAAACAAGAACTGAGAGAAAGCGATTTGATGGCAATACAGCGGTAGAGGAATACAAGGCTTTACACCCTTCCTCTTCTTTCTTCGAGGATCGCATAAAAAATTTACCAATTTGATGGTTAGAAAGTGTTTCATTTTTGGGAGACTATGTAGAAAAAATTAGGTATTTGTTTCCTTTTTTGTAGGTGTATTCAATAAAATTGTAAAAAATAATTCCGTTTTATATTTGATCAGCCTAATATAAACTAAAAGAGGTAGGTGAAATACTACACCCTTGCCTTACTCCTTTGTTAATTGATATTGGCTCAGTCTTAGGTGTATCCGTAATAATTATAATTTAGTAATTCCAATATAAATATTTCAGTAGTTTAATCGATTATGTTACGTAACCTTCAAAATAGAATCATCAGCTCTGTGAGTTTTCTTTCTTTCTTTCCTTCGTTCTTGCAACTGTCGATCGTTTCTGTGAAGTATATTTTCCAAACCTTTCAGATAGAAACATAGATTAACACGTTCCAAGTAAAATATCGTGAATATTCTTAAACACTTTAAATGTTTGCTTAAATACAACGATAATTGGCAATATGTCATTGCTATCTGTAAATATATAAAAATGTATGTATGAAAACAGAGTGTGTTTGGTGAACACATATTCTCATGAAGTATAGTAACTTAATTAGATGTATTACGTTTTGGTCAGCCATAGTCATCTTCATAATTTTCTTTGAAAAGAATAGCTTTGTTAATTATTATTTGTAACAGTTGTACTTTCTAACTACGTATCACAAAACTTTCACGCAAAGTCAAACATACCTAACAGGCTTATGTAAGCGATACAAATAACATGACCTTGTGGTGGTCCCAAATTTCGAGGAAAGAACCCAGCAGGAACAGCAATATTGGCGCGCCCGAGTTTCTACTATGCGCGTCTTGAACTTTGATTAATTATTCGATCAATAGCGTTACTGATAATGATGTTAATGTTGTGGTAGCGTGACGTCGTACATAGCGCATGACAATATGTACTGGTCATTCTAAGTGAAAGTTTTTACAAATAAAATTCCAAACACAAAAGCTTGAGATTGCTTAATTACATGAAGCGGCACTGCCGCGAGCAACCACGCCGAATATGAAATATGAGCTCTATTAGATACTTCAACGAAAATAACTTTATGAATATTCCAACAATGATTGAGTTTTGGAAAAAAGATTTTGTAGCTACCACTTTAATATACACTGCCGTTTGTGAAAATTGCAACACCAAGAAAGAATTTTCCGAATAACTCCAAACTTGGTGGAAGTGTAGAAGAGTGTGCAAGCATTAAGTGATTAGGTTTGCAGAGAGATTGGGGTACACGTACGCCTAGCAAAATCCTCTCAAGTAGGTCCGACTAGGTCAGTGTTGCGCCCAGTGTAGTCAGTGCAGAGCTGTCAAACAAGGTGGAAACAATAAAGTGAGTGACAGTATGCCTCGTCGACGTCAAAGGGAGCCATATAGGCATGTAAGCCAGTTCGAACGGGGCAGAATGATCGGTCTCCGGGAAGCGCGTTTGTCATAGCGTGACCCTTCGTCTCCTACAGGGTATGCTGCTACGACAGTTATGTATGTGTGGAAGCAGTGGATAGATGAAGGCCGTACGCAGTGAAGAGCGGATACTGGACCACGGAATATGATCACAGCACGGGATGACCGTCATCTTGTCCGCTTGGCCATAACGGACCGTACAGCTCGACACTGGAGCACTGCAATAGGTGTGAACTTGTCTGCATCAACGGTTCGTCGCCGTCTGCTGCAGGTTGGACTGGTTGCATGCATGCCATTGCGCCAGCTTCCCTTGTCCAGAAACCACAAGCTCCTCCGACTGCAATGGGCACATGAACACCGTCGCTGGGGTGCTGATTGGCAAAATGTAGTATTTTCGGACGAGTTCCGCTTCAACGTGTACTATAGTTATGGCCGGATACGTGTCCGGCGGTACCTGATGTGAACAACCTGAAGGGCTGAATTATTGAGCGGCATAGCGGAAAAACACCAGTGATAGTTTGGAGCGCCATTGGTTACAAGAACCGATCTCGACTCCTACGAATTGAGGGCACTTTGAACAACAACCGTTACCTAACGGCGGCTGTAGAGCCTGCTTTGGGCATCTCCACATGCTATATTTCAACAGGACAATGACCGGCGACATATTGCGAGGAATGTACAAGCCTTCTTCGAAGAGCGACGGGTACTATTGCTTCCCTGGCCTGCACGTTCGCCTGACATGTTGCCCATCGAACATATCTGGGATATGGTTGGTTGGCACCTGGTGCGTCACGGCCCTCCAATAACAGTGTCAGGGATTGGCGGGCTCGAATACAAACTCCGTGTAGGGAAATCCCTCAGGAACTTATTCAGAACCTTTTTGATTCAATGCCATGCATATAGCAGCTCTAACTGCAGCGCATGGAGGCCACACCAAATACTGAATATTAGGGCTCAAAGGTCATGTGTAGAAAAAGTTTATCATTTGTTACTTGTCATGTACCTAACCTGTGGTATTAAATTCATACGTCTCCTTCTGGGTGTTCTGTTTTCACAAACGGCAGTGTATAAAGCCATAAATCTCGGAATTCACTATTAATTGTTCGATGCTGTTTTATCTCTCAGTCTCTCTCTCTCTCTCTCTCTCTCTCTCTCTCTCTCTCTCTTTCCTTCGGTCAATTTCCAGTAGTATAATTTTTCATACGGCTTCTGTTTTGTTTTGTTTGTGGTACAGATCTCGATTTTATTGGAGAATAGCTCTTGCTGCAAGCTTTTATTTATACATTTAAGTTGAAGTCACTTTAAGCATAAACGAATAGCAAAGTTGGTTTATTGTATAAATGACCTCAAGATTTTGTGTTTGTCATTAACTTTTCACGATGAATAGGCACACTAATCATGATGAAAATAACTACTGTTCTTTCTATTAAAGGGCAAAGCAATTGACGCTTGTATGAGATATTTTGGTTTCATTTCAAATTACCTCCATATTTAAGATTGACCAGCTATTCTAGCAGCTGGTGTTCAGAGTTACTCAGTTAAATATGTATGTGATAGTTTCATTACTGGTATCTGCATTTCTCTGTGGCCCTTTGGTCTTCTCTTCCATATCACCAGAGATGATTGAAATCCTATAGGGGAGCGGAGGGTTGTCCCGATCAGAGTATAATGACGCACATGTAACTATTACGGTTTGGTTCTCAGTACACTCCAGGAGGTGCTTACTCTCGCGGTTACCTAATAAATAAATAAATAAATAACGTTTTATTCATGCTTTTATTTCTTTTTATTTATCTTAACATTCATTTATATGTACGGATATGGCGAATGATTACCGTGAAGTAGGTGGTTTGTTTGCCATAGAGAAAAATATTTTTACGAACGTTGTGTTGTTAAAAATACAAGCGTTGCTAAACGAATGTATGTGAGTGTAAAATGTTAAATAGTTATGTTAAATATATATATATATATATATATATAAATTTAATAGAGTTTGCACTGATGTATTTGATAGCTTAGAAGTTTCTCTATGTATTAAGAATTGTAATATGGTATGGAGGATGTTGGCACTCAAACACGTAGTATTACTCTTCCAGGTCACACGCATTATCATCTTTATAAGAAAAACGCTTTCAGGATTATCTATTAATAAAATGTACTGCATCTTTGCTAATAAATTCATGGAAAATTTATTATATTAAATGTCACATTATGTTTTAATTAAATAGGGTTATATGCAGTTACTACCTGCTAATTTAAGTGGAAATTTGTCTAATTTTGCAACCTTTTTCCTAGGAAAAAGCAGAATTTTTAAGGCATACTAACTAGAGGTGGTGCTATACAACGTTAAAATGTATTGCTTTCTTACTTCGAGATTATTTTTTCAATCCAATTCGCAAAATATCTTTCAACTTACACTTTTTACATTTTAATTCAGTTTGAATTGTCTTAACTTTTTGACAGGTTACCTAATCCCCACGCATTGGGGTGCAAAACTATGCATTTCATTTACGTAATGTGAAGTCATTTATGTGATTTGTAATTTTAGATATTGCAAATTTCAATTTTAAAAAATATAAAAATCATAAAGTTATTATTTATCAGTTACTCGTATTTTAAATTTGGACACTGCGATGGTCGTTTAGTGCTTCCTTGTGTTTTGCAAAAATGTCATTACAATTATACAATATTTACTAACATGAATATTACCCAAAGAAGTATTAGCCTATTAAAACACGTTCACAGTTGTAAAATGGACCACGAAAACGTAGACATTGTAAAATACTTATTTAAAAGCAACTCACAAGATAAATTCAGTAACTCACTTTGGCAGATTGAAAGTAGGCTTGCATATAATAACGGCTTTTCTAACTACAAAAATTAATTCCTAAAACTCTGAAATTTTCAACAAGAGTATATTTATCCTCTCCTAAGTACAATTTATTTATTTATTTATTTCTAGACAATGCCCAAAGGGCAGAAAGTGCTACAAATAAAGCTGCGTGGATCTTGGAGACGATGGAAGCACCATTTAATGACATTTCTACAGTAAGAGCATGCATCACGGCAAATCATTTCCCCCTTCAGCACGATAAAAGCAGGAAATGCGCATGATCCCTCATTAGGTGTGCAGATGAACAAGAAAAGTAAACAGAACATAATGTTTTGCTACCATCCAAATTGCACTTTAGGTGGCTCGGCTTCTGATCTGAGAAGAAGAGTTTATGAATATGTAGTTGCAAATGGGGTCAAAAATAAGATTTAAGAGAGAAAAAAGGAAATCGTAAAGGTTTTACGGTTTCCTTAGGTGGCATCCCAAATCAAGCTTAAAGAAATCAGAACCGACAAGTATCCATATGTCCTGGCATTTAATAAGGACGACCTCCAACTGTTCTTGTCAAATCTTGTGTCACTGATGCACAAATTCAGCTTTCCAGCTACGAGAATCTATAATGCGGATGAAACTGGTATTTCAACGGACCATACGGCTTTGAGGATTATTACCTCCAAGGGACGGATGCAAGTGGGTGCCATAACCAGCTGAGATAAAGGAGAAAAATATATAACCGCATGCTGTGCTTTTAGAGCTGCTTGGTACTATATACCATCCATTTTCATCTTTCCTCTTCAGAGAATATCACAATAGTAAAAGCGTTGTGGAACCACATGAGCTGAAGTCAAGCTGTATTCCTTTCGAAAAATGGATGGATGACGTCAGAATAGTTCAGAACATAGTTACAGCGCTTTGCTAAAGAAACAAATAAATGCTCCTATCGACAACCCTTCTAATTCTGATGGATACTTTTAGAATTCACATATCACTTTCTTCCTATCTTTTCTACAAAAAAAAAGTTTATTCACTTAATTTCTATGCCACTTAATACTTACATTGCATGCAACTTCCTTCTTCGTGTCCTTAAAATTTACCCTAAACGTAAAATGAATCTTTCCTGCAAACACATGCAGCTCAAAGAATCACGACATATAACATTTTCTCACCAGTTTAATATAGCATTTGGTAGAGTATCACCTGCGCCTGTCAAAGGATTTGAAAGAAATGGTATTTGGCCGTAGAACGATGATGACTTAAAGATTGCAGTGGCTCACCAGTAGAGGGAACAGTTCCCCCTTTGTCGAAACTGATGAACATCAAAATCAATAAACGACAGTATCAGTATCTTAGACTTCTCCATTGATCTTTGTAAACAAATATATTCCCAACAATGTCCACCTCATCACGTAGTATCCAAATAAAACCCTAATTCAAATGGAAAGCCGACTTTAATTAGCAAACTTTTACCTATTCCTGGTCCATTAAAGTTGAGCTGAAATTGAGTTTTATTTATGGACGCTCTTTAACTGCTGTGGTCCTTAGCGTCCCATTCTATATTAGGCGTGAAAGACCGGTAGTTTTGCTCAAATGCCTCTTTATCAGGCTTCAAGTTCTTTTAAGTGCCATAAGTCTACGACACGGGACCAGTGTCTTTGCTGTCCTTCCGAGCGAAGCCATGCCTGGATTCCAAAATATTCATCGCCCCTGCTGAATTTGAACCCGCGATCTCGAGGCTTACATGGTACCCATTAACCACGGAGGATGACACCATCAAAATTGATAATAACTTCGAAATAACAAGAAATAACTTTCGGAAATACTAAGAACAATACTAGTCAAGTAAAATCAAGTTTTGAAGAGGCGGAGAGTCCTTAAAGGTAGGCATAAATAAATAAATAAATAATAAAAAGAACTAAAACCACGAAGTTTGCCAGGGCAGCTTCATCAAAGATAAAAATATACGTCCAAACATAATTTCATTCTGGCATTCTAAAATAAGGAGACAAAAATTTGACCAACAAGAATAATTCCATGATAAGGAGCTGGACGACGGCAAGGATGATGATTATGATGATGAATTGGATGACATTGTACCATAACCATTTGACAAGAAGACGAGAATGACATTTGTGCGCAATATAAAACTTGGTCGAGATGGTACTGTGTACCGTAAGTACAAGTCCGACACACAGGGTATTTAGTGGGGTTAGGTTATCAGGAAGCAAGTCCTATCAACTTCGGGAAGCCTCCAAAAAGAAGGGGTGAGAAGGACACAGAGGTCGACCAGATCTAGGATGGCAGGCTCGGACGCAGACCGGGTCAATAGCGTTTTCAGACATTTATCCTGAGCCAGTGGCACCCCCTCAGTCTTACCTCTTTTCATAGAGAGGTCCCCCTGAGGGCTCATCACACCCTAACTTGAGGGTAGACATTTCCTTAAAGCAAACCCCACCGCTATACCTCCATTCGCCTGATCCTTCGATCCTTAAATATGATAGGGAAGTAAAACGAGAGGAAACAGGGTACAGGAAAATTCATAGCATTATATAGTCCAGCTCAAGCATTCGCCTACCAATCAGGGAATACCAGCTTCATAGCAGCGACACTACCCTGTGACGGCAGCAAGTGCGATTGTAATTGCACTGAAGCCCTCTAATTCGTAGTGTAAACTGCACTAAATCTTTGAATGTATAACATGTAAATACCACGGTTATGTTTATACTTACCGAGTAAGCTGCACTGGAACACTAGGAGCCAGGGATGGTAATATGATTGCACTGAGGATGCGCTTTGAAGTTTTTTTTGCACGGGCAGTGTGGATTGTATCTTCAATCTTCATTTGTAGTTCATTTCACTTCCATAAATATAATAATAAAATATTTTGCATAAAATTGATACTTCACTTTGAAAAACAAATGTTCAGTGCTTTTGACGTAAAAGTAATCAGTTTCACCCAATTCTGTCGTACTTTAGAAATTATTGTTTATTTATCGTGAAATAATATGTTCTGCTATGTGGATTTTGGGTATTGTTTATTTTGAAGTAGACATTGTTCTATGATTTCGACGTCTTCCAAGAAATGCCTAGATGGATGACAGCAAGTAAAGCTTACATTAAGATGCGAATGAAAGGATTCACACGAATTCGTAGTCCGTTAGTATGTGCTGTTTTGGCTGCCCATATAAGGGAAAGAAAATTAGCACTTTCGTCAATATAACTTTCCATGAAGCAAGAATAAAGGTTAACAATATTCTCACTTTCAGGATGTAGGAGCATCAAGTCAATAACTAATGAATCACTTATCTTTGACCCAAATAAAGTAACCCAAACACATACATAATGCAACCAATGTCCATTAAATGAGTCCATATTTTTGTACTCATATACCTGCAGAGAATAATTTCAATATTCGGCTAGTAGTTTGCACGACACTACGAACAGCTATCTCTAGTTAAAAAATTATGGCTTTAGGCTCAAATTAATGCCTTAAGTAACTGCTGTTTACACTAAAGACAGATAATGGGCTGCTGTTTCATATGATTCTCTGTTTTTTTTTGGAAGAAAACAGAATAACAGTGGCACATACTGACCATTCTTAAAGCCATGAAATCAACACATTTATGAAAAGAACTTTACGAAATAGTTCAATGTTCCATTGACATACACTGATGGTAAAGTTAATAAAAAGTTCAATTTTGTGCGGTAGTGAAAGTTCCAACCCCTGACTTTCGTCTTAATCATTATGCATTATAAATTGTTCACCAATGTTTGTGTTAATATCTTGAGACAAAATTCTGTCATGAGTTTCATTTCGCTTAAAGAGAAATTTAGGATATTTCTTTCTTCGCGAATTATAAACATTCTGCTTTATTGAAGTTAAATCATTAATGCTTATAAATTATAAGTAGGCAGTTCTTACATTACCGATGGAACTACTTTACACGGGAGTGCACATGTGTCTGTCATAGGCTTCAGTTTTGCAAAAGCAAAAGTACTTCGTGGTACACCTGATGTATGTGTTTATTATAGCTATGAACCCAAATCACTTCTAACATCACAGTATTAATTCCTATAGTATACATTTTAGCACAGAATTTTGAAAGTACATTTCGGTCACTATTTTTCGTTCGCTACCAAAATACAATTTAAAATCATGTGCAATTAAATTCTTGCCTCGCACACTTACACAGTGAACAACTTATTACATTACTGATGCAACAGATACTGCTACAGAATACAGTTCACGGACGATAACTCAGTGACCACTGGTGCAATACATAATAATATTTGATACAATTCACCAGCGATGACTCAGTGACCACTGGTGCAATACGTAATAATATAGGATACAATTCACCAGCGATGACTCAGTGACCACTGGTGCAATACGTACTAATATAGGATACAGTTCACCAGCGCTGACTCAATGACCACTGCTGCAATACGTACTAATATAGGATACAATTCACCAGCGATGACTCAGTGACCACTGGTGCAATACGTACTAATATAGGACACAGTTCACCAGCGCTGACTCAGTGACCACTGGAGCAATACTTACCAATATAGGATACAGTTCACCAGCGATGACACAGTGACCACTGGCGCAATACGTACTAATATAGGACACAGTTCACCAGCGATGATTCAGTGACCACTGGTGCAATACGTAATAATATAGTATACAGTTCACCAGCGCTGACTCAGTGACCACTGCTGCAATACGTACTAATATAGGATACAAATCACTAGCGATGACTCAGTGACCACTGGTGAAATACGTACTAATATAGGAAAAACTTCACCAGCGATGACACAGTGATCACTGGTGCAATACGTACTAATAGGATACAGTTCACCAGCGCTGACTCAGTGACCACTGCTGAAATACGTACTAATATAGGATACAATTCACCAGCGATGACTCAGTGACCACTGGTGCAATACGTACTAATATAGGACATAGTTCACCAGCGCTGACTCAGTGACCACTGGTGCAATACGTATCAATATAGGATACAGTTCACCAGCGATGACAGATGACCACTGGTGCAATACGTACTAATATAGGATACAGTTCACCAGCGATGACTAAGTGACCACTGGTGCAATACGTACTAATATAGGATACAGTTCACCAGCGATGACTCAGTGACCACTGCTGCAATACGTACTAATATAGGATACAATTCACCAGCGATGACTCATTGACCACTGGTGCAATAGGTACCAATATAGGATATAGTTCACTAGTGATGACTCAGTGACTACTGGTGCAATAGGTACCAATATACGATGCAGTTCACCAACGATGACCCAGTGACCACTGCTGCAATACGTACTAACATAGGATACAGTTCACCAGCGATGACTCAGTGACCACTGGTGCAATACGTACTAATATAGGAAACACTTCACCAGCGATGACTCAGTGACCACTGCTGCAATACGTACTAATATAGGATAAAGTTCACCAGCGATGATTCAGTGACTACTGGTGCAATAGGTACTAACATAGGATACAGTTCACCAGCGATGACTCAGTGACCACTGGTGCAATAGGTACTAATATAGGATACAGTTCACCAGCGCTGACTCAGTGGCCACTGGTGCAATAGGTACCAATATAGGATACAGTTCACCAGCGATGACTCAGTGACCACTGGTGCAATACGTACTAACATAGGATACAGTTCACCAGCGATGTCTCATTGACCACTGGTGCAATAGGTACTAACATAGGATAAGGTTCACCAGCGATGACTCATAAACCACTGGTGCAAACCGTAAAAATATAGGACAAAGTTCACCAGCGATGACTCAGGAACCACTGGTGAAATAGGTACCAACATAGGATACAGTTCACCAGCGATGACTCAGTAACCACTGGTGCAATACGTACTAATATAGGATACAATTCACCAGCGATGACTCAGTGACCACTGGTGCAATACGTACTAATATAGGACACAGTTCACCAGCGCTGATTCAGCGACCACTGGTGCAATACGTATCAATACAGGATACAGTTCACCAGCGATGACAGAGAGACCACTGGTGCAATACGTACTAATATAGGATACAGGTCACAGCGATGACTAAGTGACCACTGGTGCAATACGTACTAATATAGGATACAGTTCACCAGCGATGACTCAGTGACCACTGCTGCAATACGTACTAATATAGCATACAATTCACCAGCGATGACTCAGTGACCACTGGTGCAATAGGTACCAATATAGGATACAGTTCACCAGCGATGACTCAGTGACCACTGGTGCAACAAGTACCAATATAGGATACAGTTCACCAGCAATGACTCAGTGACCACAGCTGCAATACGTACTAACATAGGATACAGTTCACCAGCGATGACTCACTGACCACTGGTGCAATACGTACTAATATGGGAAACACTTCACCAGCGATGACTCTGTGGCCACTACTGCAATACGTACTAATATAGGATACAGTTCACCAGCGATGACTCAGTGACCACTGGTGCAATAGGTACTAACATAGGATACAGTTCACCAGCGATGACTCAGTGACCACTGGTGCAATAGGTACTAATATGGGATACAGTTCACCAGCGATGACTCAGTGACCACTGGTGCAATAGATACTAACATAGGATACAGTTCACCAGCGATGACTCACTGACCACTGGTGCAATAGGTACTAACATAGGATACAGTTCTCCAGCGATGACTCAGTGACCACTGGTGCAATACGTACTAACTTAGGATGCAGTTCAGCAGCGATGACTCAGTAACCACTGGTGCAATAGGTACTAACATAGGATACAGTTCACCAGCGATGAATCAGTGATCACTGGTGCAATACGTACTAATATAGGATACTGTTCACCAGCGATGACTCAGTAACCACTGGTGACAAACGTGCTAATATAGGACACAGTTCACCAGCGATGACTCAGTGACCACTGCTGCAATACGTACTAATATAGGATATAGTTCAGCAGCGATGACTCAGTAACCACTGGTGCAATACGTACTAATATAGGACACAGTTCACCAGCGATGACTCAGTAACCACTGGTGAAATAGGTACCAACATAGGATACAGTTCACCAGCGATGACTCAGTAACCACTGGTGCAATACGTACTAATATAGGATACAGTTCACCAGCGATGACTAAGTGACCACTGGTGCAATACGTACTAATATAGGATACAGTTCACCAGCGATGACTCAGTGACCACTGCTGCAATACGTACTAATATAGGATACAATTCACCAGCGATGACTCATTGACCACTGGTGCAATAGGTACCAATATAGGATATAGTTCACTAGTGATGACTCAGTGACTACTGGTGCAATAGGTACCAATATACGATGCAGTTCACCAACGATGACCCAGTGACCACTGCTGCAATACGTACTAACATAGGATACAGTTCACCAGCGATGACTCAGTGACCACTGGTGCAATACGTACTAATATAGGAAACACTTCACCAGCGATGACTCAGTGACCACTGCTGCAATACGTACTAATATAGGATAAAGTTCACCAGCGATGATTCAGTGACTACTGGTGCAATAGGTACTAACATAGGATACAGTTCACCAGCGATGACTCAGTGACCACTGGTGCAATAGGTACTAATATAGGATACAGTTCACCAGCGCTGACTCAGTGGCCACTGGTGCAATAGGTACCAATATAGGATACAGTTCACCAGCGATGACTCAGTGACCACTGGTGCAATACGTACTAACATAGGATACAGTTCACCAGCGATGTCTCATTGACCACTGGTGCAATAGGTACTAACATAGGATAAGGTTCACCAGCGATGACTCAGTAACCACTGGTGCAAACCGTAAAAATATAGGACAAAGTTCACCAGCGATGACTCAGGAACCACTGGTGAAATAGGTACCAACATAGGATACAGTTCACCAGCGATGACTCAGTAACCACTGGTGCAATACTTACTAATATAGGATACAATTCACCAGCGATGACTCAGTGACCACTGGTGCCATACGTACTTATATAGGACACAGTTCACCAGCGCTGATTCAGCGACCACTGGTGCAATACGTATCAATACAGGATACAGTTCACCAGCGATGACAGAGTGACCACTGGTGCAATACGTACTAATATAGGATACAGGTCACAGCGATGACTAAGTGACCACTGGTGCAATACGTACTAATATAGGATGCAGTTCACCAGCGATGACTCAGTGACCACTGCTGCAATACGTACTAATATAGCATACAATTCACCAGCGATGACTCAGTGACCACTGGTGCAATAGGTACCAATATAGGATACAATTCACCAGCGATGACTCAGTGACCACTGGTGCAACCGGTACCAATATAGGACACAGTTCACCAGCAATGACTCAGTGACCACAGCTGCAATACGTACTAACATAGGATACAGTTCACCAGCGATGACTCACTGACCACTGGTGCAATACGTACTAATATGGGAAACACTTCACCAGCGATGACTCTGTGGCCACTACTGCAATACGTACTAATATAGGATACAGTTCACCAGCGATGACTCAGTGACCACTGGTGCAATAGGTACTAACATAGGATACAGTTCACCAGCGATGACTCAGTGACCACTGGTGCAATAGGTACTAATATGGGATACAGTTCACCAGCGCTGACTCAGTGGCCACTGGTGCAATAGGTACCAATATAGGTTACAGTTCACCAGCGATGACTCAGTGACCACTGGTGCAATAGATACTAACATAGGATACAGTTCACCAGCGATGACTCACTGACCACTGGTGCAATAGGTACTAACATAGGATACAGTTCTCCAGCGATGAC
This sequence comes from Deroplatys truncata, assembly GCA_030765065.1. NCBI lineage: Eukaryota > Metazoa > Arthropoda > Insecta > Mantodea > Mantidae > Deroplatys > Deroplatys truncata. The sequence goes on along the minus strand of CM060977.1, from coordinate 177,467,502 downwards.
TCAGTGACCACTGGTGCAATACGTACTAACTTAGGATGCAGTTCAGCAGCGATGACTCAGTAACCACTGGTGCAATAGGTACTAACATAGGATACAGTTCACCAGCGATGAATCAGTGATCACTGGTGCAATACGTACTAATATAGGATACTGTTCACCAGCGATGACTCAGTAACCACTGGTGACAAACGTGCTAATATAGGACACAGTTCACCAGCGATGACTCAGTGACCACTGCTGCAATACGTACTAATATAGGATATAGTTCAGCAGCGATGACTCAGTAACCACTGGTGCAATACGTACTAATATAGGACACAGTTCACCAGCGATGACTCAGTAACCACTGGTGAAATAGGTACCAACATAGGATACAGTTCACCAGCGATGACTCAGTAACCACTGGTGCAATACGTACTAATATAGGACACAGTTCACCAGCGATGACTCAGTGACCACTGCTGCAATAAATATTAACATAGGATACGGTTCACCAGCGATGACTCATTGACCACTGGTGCAATAGGTACCAATATAGGATACAGTTCACCAGCGATGACTCAGTGACCACTGGTGCAATATGTACTAACATAGGATACAGTTCACCAGCGATGACTCACTGACCACTGGTGGAATACGTACTAATATGGGATACAGTTCACCAGCTTTGAGTAAGTGACCACTGGTGCAATACGTACTAACATAGGATACAGTTCACTAGAGATGACTCAGTGACCACTGGTGCAATAGGTACTAACATAGGATACAGTTCACTAGAGATGACTCACTGACCACTGGTGCAATACGTACTAACATAGGATCCAGTTCACTAGGGATGACTCAGTGACCACTGCTGCAATAAGTACTAAAACAGGAATCAGTTCAACAGCGCTGAATCAGTGACCACTGGTGCAATAGGTACTAACACAGAATACAGTTCATCAGCATTGACTCAGTGACCTCTGGTGCAATAGGTACCAATATAGGATGCAGTTCACCTGGGTGATTCAGTAACCACTGTTGCAATACGAACTAATATAGGACACAGTTCACCAGCGATGACTCAGTGGCCACTGGTGCAATAGGTACTAATACAGGATTAAGTTCACCAACGCTGACTCAGTGACCACTGGTGCAATAGGTACTAACATAGGATACAGTTCACCAGCGCTGACTCAGTGACCACTGGTGCAATAGGTATCAATAATGGATACAGTCCACCAGCCCTGACTCAGTGACCACTGGTGCAAAACGTACTAACACAGGTTTCAGTTCACCTGCGCTGAATCAGTGAACACTGTTGCAATAGGTACTAAAAGAGGATACAGTTCACCAGCGATTACTCCGTGACCACTGGTGCAATCCGTACTAATAGAGGATACAGTTTACCAGCGATTACTCCGTGACCACTGGTGCAATCCGTACTAATATAGGATACAGTTCACCAGCCCTGACTCTGTGACCACTGGTGCAATAGGTACTAATACAGGATTCAGTTCACCAGCGCTGACTCCTTGACCACTGGTGCAATACGTACTAACATAGGATACAGTTCACCAGCTCTGACTCAGTGACCACTTGTTCAATAGGTACCAATAATGGATGTAGTTCACCAGCCCTGACTCAGTGGCCACTGGTGCAATAGGTACTAATAGAGGATACAGTTCACCAGCAATGACTCAGTGATCACTGGTGCAATACATACTAATATAGTACACAGTTAACCAGCGATGACTCAGTGATCACTGGTGCAATACGTACTAATATAGAACACAGTTCACCAGCGATGACTCAGTGACTACTGCTGCAATACGTACTAATATAGGAATCAGTTCACCAGCGATGACATAGCGACCACTGCTGCAATACGTACTAATATAGGAACACAGTTCACCAGCCCTGATTCAGTGACCACCGGTGTAGTACGTACTAATATAGGACATAGTTCACCAGCCCTGTATCAGTGCCCACTGGTGCAATACTTACTAATATAGGACACAGTTCGCCAGCGATGACTAAGTGACTACTGGTGCAATACGTACTAATATAGGACACAGTTCACCAGCGATGAGTCAGTGACCACTGGTGCAATACGTACTAATATAGGACACAGTTCACCAGCCCTGTCACAGTGACCACTGGTGCAATACGTACTAATATAGGATACAATTCACCAGCGATGACTCATTGACCACTGGTGCAATAGGTACCAATATAGGATATAGTTCACTAGTGATGACTCAGTGACTACTGGTGCAATAGGTACCAATATACGATGCAGTTCACCAACGATGACCCAGTGACCACTGCTGCAATACGTACTAACATAGGATACAGTTCACCAGCGATGACTTAGTGACCACTGGTGCAATACGTACTAATATAGGAAACACTTCACCAGCGATGACTCAGTGACCACTGCTGCAATACGTACTAATATAGGATAAAGTTCACCAGCGATGATTCAGTGACTACTGGTGCAATAGGTACTAACATAGGATACAGTTCACCAGCGATGACTCAGTGACCACTGGTGCAATAGGTACTAATATAGGATACAGTTCACCAGCGCTGACTCAGTGGCCACTGGTGCAATAGGTACCAATATAGGATACAGTTCACCAGCGATGACTCAGTGACCACTGGTGCAATACGTACTAACATAGGATACAGTTCACCAGCGATGTCACATTGACCACTGGTGCAATAGGTACTAACATAGGATAAGGTTCACCAGCGATGACTCAGTAACCACTGGTGCAAACCGTAAAAATGTAGGACAAAGTTCACCAGCGATGACTCAGGAACCACTGGTGAAATAGGTACCAACATAGGATACAGTTCACCAGCGATGACTCAGTAACCACTGGTGCAATACGTACTAATATAGGATACAATTCACCAGCGATGACTCAGTGACCACTGGTGCAATACGTACTAATATAGGACACAGTTCACCAGCGCTGATTCAGCGACCACTGGTGCAATACGTATCAATACAGGATACAGTTCACCAGCGATGACAGAGTGACCACTGGTGCAATACGTACTAATATAGGATACAGGTCACAGCGATGACTAAGTGACCACTGGTGCAATACGTACTAATATAGGATACAGTTCACCAGCGATGACTCAGTGACCACTGCTGCAATACGTACTAATATAGCATACAATTCACCAGCGATGACTCAGTGACCACTGGTGCATTAGGTACCAATATAGGATACAGTTCACCAGCGATGACTCAGTGACCACTGGTGCAACAGGTACCAATATAGGATACAGTTCACCAGCAATGACTCAGTGACCACAGCTGCAATACGTACTAACATAGGATACAGTTCACCAGCGATGACTCACAGACCACTGGTGCAATACGTACTAATATGGGAAACACTTCACCAGCGATGACTCTGTGGCCACTACTGCAATACGTACTAATATAGGATACAGTTCACCAGCGATGACTCAGTGACCACTGGTGCAATAGGTACTAACATAGGATACAGTTCACCAGCGATGACTCAGTGACCACTGGTGCAATAGGTACTAATATAGGATACAGTTCACCAGCGCTGACTCAGTGGCCACTGGTGCAATAGGTACCAATATAGGTTACAGTTCACCAGCGATGACTCAGTGACCACTGGTGCAATAGATACTAACATAGGATACAGTTCACCAGCGATGACTCACTGACCACTGGTGCAATAGGTACTAACATAGGATACAGTTCTCCAGCGATGACTCAGTGACCACTGGTGCAATACGTACTAACTTAGGATGCAGTTCATCAGCGATGACTCAGTAACCACTGGTGCAATAGGTACTAACATAGGATACAGTTCACCAGCGATGAATCAGTGATCACTGGTGCAATACGTACTAATATAGGATACTGTTCACCAGCGATGACTCAGTAACCACTGGTGACAAACGTGCTAATATAGGACACAGTTCACCAGCGATGACTCAGTGACCACTGCTGCAATACGTACTAATATAGGATATAGTTCAGCAGCGATGACTCAGTAACCACTGGTGCAATACGTACTAATATAGGACACAGTTCACCAGCGATGACTCAGTAACCACTGGTGAAATAGGTACCAACATAGGATACAGTTCACCAGCGATGACTCAGTAACCACTGGTGCAATACGTACTAATATAGGACACAGTTAACCAGCGATGACTCAGTGACCACTGCTGCAATAAATATTAAAAATAGGATACGGTTCACCAGCGATGACTCATTGACCACTGGTGCAATAGGTACCAATATAGGATACAGTTCACCAGCGATGACTTAGTGACCACTGGTGCAATATGTACTAACATAGGATACAGTTCACCAGCGATGACTCACTGACCACTGGTGGAATACGTACTAATATGGGATACAGTTCACCAGCTTTGAGTAAGTGACCACTGGTGCAATACGTACTAACATAGGATACAGTTCACTAGAGATGACTCAGTGACCACTGGTGCAATAGGTACTAACATAGGATACAGTTCACTAGAGATGACTCACTGACCACTGGTGCAATACGTACTAACATAGGATCCAGTTCACTAGGGATGACTCAGTGACCACTGCTGCAATAAGTACTAAAACAGGAATCAGTTCAACAGCGCTGAATCAGTGACCACTGGTGCAATAGGTACTAACACAGAAAACAGTTCATCAGCATTGACTCAGTGACCTCTGGTGCAATAGGTACCAATATAGGATGCAGTTCACCTGGGTGATTCAGTAACCACTGTTGCAATACGAACTAATATAGGACACAGTTCACCAGCGATGACTCAGTGGCCACTGGTGCAATAGGTACTAATACAGGATTAAGTTCACCAACGCTGACTCAGTGACCACTGGTGCAATAGGTACTAACATAGGATACAATTCACCAGCGCTGACTCAGTGACCACTGGTGCAATAGGTATCAATAATGGATACAGTCCACCAGCCCTGACTCAGTGACCACTGGTGCAAAACGTACTAACACAGGTTTCAGTTCACCTGCGCTGAATCAGTGAACACTGTTGCAATAGGTACTAATAGAGGATACAGTTCACCAGCGATTACTCCGTGACCACTGGTGCAATCCGTACTAATAGAGGATACAGTTTACCAGCGATTACTCCGTGACCACTGGTGTAATCCGTACTAATATAGGATACAGTTCACCAGCCCTGACTCTGTGACCACTGGTGCAATAGGTACTAATACAGGATTCAGTTCACCAGCGCTGACTCCTTGACCACTGGTGCAATACGTACTAACATAGGATACAGTTCACCAGCTCTGACTCAGTGACCACTTGTTCAATAGGTACCAATAATGGATGTAGTTCACCAGCCCTGACTCAGTGGCCACTGGTGCAATAGGTACTAATAGAGGATACAGTTCACCAGCAATGACTCAGTGATCACTGGTGCAATACATACTAATATAGTACACAGTTAACCAGCGATGACTCAGTGATCACTGGTGCAATACGTACTAATATAGAACACAGTTCACCAGCGATGACTCAGTGACTACTGCTGCAATACGTACTAATATAGGAATCAGTTCACCAGCGATGACATAGCGACCACTGCTGCAATACGTACTAATATAGGAACACAGTTCACCAGCCCTGATTCAGTGAGCACCGGTGTAGTACGTACTAATATAGGACATAGTTCACCAGCCCTGTATCAGTGCCCACTGGTGCAATACTTACTAATATAGGACACAGTTCGCCAGCGATGACTAAGTGACTACTGGTGCAATACGTACTAATATAGGACACAGTTCACCAGCGATGACTCAGTGACCACTGGTGCAATACGTACTAATATAGGACACAGTTCACCAGCCCTGTCTCAGTGACCACTGGTGCAATACGTACTAATATAGGATATAGTTCACCAGCGCTGACTCAGTGACCACTGGTGTAATAGCTGCTGATACAGTACAGGTCACCAGAGCTGGTGACATTGCAATTATAGTTCAATAGCTTTCGTCATGTATATCATGTATTTAGTGTGTCACTGCTTTCTTTATTTATACTAGCATCGCTGACTGAATGACAACAAGTGACTTTACTACGCTGGCCAACGCGTTACAGTCTTAACATTTGTTTTCATTCAATGAACGGAAATAGACAACATTGCAATTTATATCTTATAATTTTAGTGATAGTGTTCAGTTTGCATTGTGGGTTAGAGGGCTGCGGTTCAATTTTCACCGTGCAGTTTCCTATTTGTCACTGCTATTTACTACCGCTCATGGGCTTGTCACAGATTATGGTACCTTTAGCGTTATGACAATAATTGTGAGTAATAATTTATAAAGAATAGAACTTAATGACTGAAATAACCATGAACATTCACAACAAGTGTTAGGACCCTTCACTTTTCCGGCTTCAGGAGAATTGATCCTTTCATCTAGTGGAGAATCTGCTTCTACTTTGGAATACAAATGGATTATATGAGTGACTGTTTTTGGCATCCGTTCTGGTGGCATCCGTCTGAGGTAGCCTTGCCAGTTTCTCATTATTTCATCTACTTTTAATTACATCAAGTATGTGTAGCTTATTTCTGCATTTCTACTTTTTTAATTCAAGATGGTTTAACTTGCTAGTTGCCTACGGCCACTCATTAGTCATTTGTTCTGTTGAATATCGAATTTTCACATCCATGTTTTGTTAGTGATACTGCCATTACATTGTAAAATTTCAATTCTTTCTCTTGTCTTCTTTGTGTCTCAATGTTCTTCTTATGATTCTACACATTATTTTGCGTCCTCCGTGGTGTAGTGCTTACCATGGTAGTCTTTCGTTCCCGAGGTCGTGGTTTAAACTTGCGGAAAGCGACAGGTTTTTTTAGGACGTAAAATCCTTAGTATGGATTCCTTCGGAAGGCAAATAAAAACGGTGCTCTCGTGTCGTAGATTTTCGGCACGTAAAATAACCTCAAACCTGATTAAGAGGCCTCTGAGCAAAATTACCGGTATTTCACGCCTAATATATGTAGAACTGAACGTTAATAACCATAGCAGTTAAAAAGCGTCCATAAGTAAAACTCAGTTTTTATTTCTTTTTTTCACAAACTATTTGAAATTTCTTAACATTTTGTGTTGATGTAATTTCAGCATGGGATAGTAAAACCTAGGTAAGTTAAGTTCTTTACCTGCAAAATTACCGGTTTTCACGCCTAGTATATGTGGAACTGAACGCTAATAACCATAGCATTTAAACAGCGTCCATAAATATAACTCAATTCTTATTTTTTTTTCTTCACAAACTATTTGAAATTTCTGGACACTTTGTGCTGATGTCGTTTCAGCATGAAATAGTAAATCATAAGTAAGTGAAGTTTTTTACTTGCTCTATAATTCTACCATTGGCAAATATTTTACATCTGAGAATGCTAATGCTTTATTTCTATAGGATGATATATTCAAGTTATACTCTGTCCCTGTTTTGAAAAAATTGTTAATAATTGTAGGTCATTTTCTGAAGTGCTGAAAACTTCTTGGAAATAGAACAGTATTAAAAGAGATATTGTCAACTTTAACATCTATTGTTAGTATCCTGCCATTCTTAAATTCCATAGACAACGTACATGTTAGAGAAAGTAGGAGACGATATCCATCCTTTACATGGTGTTTCACGTTACTTTTCATTACTCCCATGTCGATATATATATATATATATATATATATATATAGTATTGTTAAGACACAGGCTTTTAATTGCTTTTATAATGTATGATGGAAATCCATTCCTTTTCACAATAATTCATAGATTACTTCCATTAATGTTATCAAATGTTCTTCAAAGTCGACAAATAAAATATAGATCGAGAGATTATATATACCTACTCCTTTTTTCGACCAATTACTGACGTAAAAATGTACAATTGTACAGGGGCATTCTTTTGTAAACCCATTTAGAGTGTTGTTTAATAGCACCTTACTTATTTTATTTAATCTTCTTGTTATAACCTTATATGTTACATTCAGGAGCCCTGTTCCTTTGTATCTGGCACGATCTTGTATGTATGTATGTATTTATTTATTCTGCAATTGGGTACTTCCCGGTGGCAGAATTAAACCGTACAAAATTTACATCACCATGACTAGCTTACAATAATAATAATAATAATAATAATAATAAACAAGACTAACAATACAAAATGATTAATTTTAAATATTAACAAAGCTTTTAAAATCCCTATTTACTGAACCATTTATAATTTACTTAACTATTCACAATTACTTAACTATTCACAATTACTTAACTATTCACCATTTACTTCACTATTCACAATTTACTTAACTATTCACAATTTACTTAACTATTCTCAATTTACATAACTATCTTCAAAGTACTTAACAATTTACGAAGTACGTAACTATTTTCGAGGTACTTAACTATTTACAATTGGTCCTTATATTTAGTTACCAGTATTTTCAACCTGGTAGTGTCAACTTTAATAGTATAGTTTGTGAAATGAGTACACTAGTTAATTAACCAACATTTATTCTGCTAATATTATTTCTGAACTGCTTTAAGGTCAGAGGACGCCCTGAAAGGCTGCTACAGGCAATTCATTCCATTCCTCAATGGTTCTATTAACAAAAGAAAATTTTCCCACGTCGGTTCTGCACTTTCTACCCCTAATTTTAAACAGATGATCGTTTCGACCGTAGTGTGCTGGATTCTCTAACCTTTCTCTAACATCCGCCCAAGCATTTGAACCAGTATAAGCTTTAAATAACGCAACTAATCTATGTTTTTTACGCCTAACTTTTAGCGGTTCCCATTCATTCTCTTCACCTTTTGTAAACCCAAAATCTTTACCTCTCCTTATGAATTTTATAGCCCTTCTCTGCACTTTTTCTAAGGAATCAATCTGATTGACTCTGTATGGGTCCCAACATGCTACTCCATATTCCATAACCGGCCGCACTAAAGATTTGTAGGCTAGTTCCCTGGTCTTTGCGCTCCCCTTTTTCAGTATTCTCATTACGAAATGCAATGCTTTCCACGCTTTCCTAGATGTACTATTTATCTGTTCCCCCCATCCAGCATTACTTGACAAGCACACTCCCAAATTTTTGCAGCTGTCCACCTGTGGAATTGGTTCCCCGCCCATTTGATAGTTATGTATAATCTTCCCCTTAGTTCTGCTAAAAACAATGGACTTACTTTTCCCAGCATTAATTGTCATTTTGTTTGCTTCGGCCCACCACCTGATTTCATTTAGGTCGTCCTGAAGAGCAGTCTCATGCATGGAATTCCTAATCTTATTGTAAATAATACAATCGTCTGCGAACAGTCTTATCTGGCATTTAATGTTTATATGGATATCATTAACAAAGATAAGAAACAGTAACGGGCCCAGTACCGAGCCTTGGGGCACGCCCGAACTTACGGTCCCCCCTTCTGACAGTTCTCTACCTACTCTTACTCTTTGCGTCCTCCCTTTCAAAAATTGTTCTACCCACAATACAACGCGATTATCAAGTCCCGCATTTGCTAGTTTCCGGATGAGTAAACTATGTGGCACTACGTCAAAAGCTTTAGAAAAATCTATCACCACTGCATCAGTCCTTCCCCCTGCATCCACCTCATCTGCCAAATCTTGAATTAATGAAGTTGTTTGACTTTCACATGAATACCCGGATCTAAACCCATGTTGCGCTTTGTTGAACCACTGTTTGTTTTCTAAATCCTCCCGTATGTATTCTGCAATTAGATGCTCCATTACTTTACACACTACCGACGTTAGGCTAACAGGCCGATAATTATTTATTTCTGTTTTATTACCCCCTTTGTATATTGGAACTACAATAGCGGATTTCCAGTCTTCCGGTAGTGCACGGTTGTTAATTGACATGTTAAACAAGAGCATTAGGTAGGGAATCATGGCTTCTCCCCCTATTTTTAATATTTCAGTAGGTACGTTGTCCGGCCCTCTTGATTTTCGATTCTGTAGCATCTTGATCCTTTTACGTAATTTTGGCGCCATTATTTGAAAAAGCGATTCTCCACCACTCCTATTTTCCCGTTCAGGACTATCATCCATTTGATGAAAGACTGATACAAAATGTGCATTTAATATGTTCGCCTTTTCCTTATCATTTATTACGGCAGTCCCGTTAACTTTGAAATCTGGTATGCCTTCTTTATTACCCCTGCGTCTCCTCACATAATTGTAAAATGCTTTCCATCCATCACTTTCCTTATTTAAAATTTGTTCTAAGAACCGCTCCTGCGCTTGCAACTTTTCGTTTTGTAAATTCTTGGTTAATTCTTTAAATTTAATAAAATGCCATTCTGATTTCCTCCTTTTATGATACGCGCGCCTTGTTTTCCTTTTAAGTGACCTAATACGTTTTGTATAAAATTCTGGATCAGCGTTATTTTTCATAACTTTAAAAGGTACATGTTTCATAATTGCTTCCGAAGTAAGTGTTTTGAAACTAGCCCAGGCTTCATTTACACTAGTGGCAGATTTTACGAAAGACCAATATTGCTCGCGTAGAAAATTCTGAATAGCAGCCCCGTCCGCTTTCTGGAAATTCCAGCTAATTGATGTTTGTTCTAATTCAAACCGGTTTAATCGTCCCCCCCCAGTTTACTTCTAATTGCACACAATGGTGGTCACTGATACCTGGCAAGACCTCACATTCAGCAAACAAAGACTGAGGCCTGCATAAAAATACATCTAGTAAGGCTGATTGCCGAGTACTTGTGTTAACGACTTGCAACAAACCCTGTTCCCAAACCAGAAAATTAACAAGATTTTGGTCTTCGCCTCCTATTAACTGACCTTTCCAGTTTACATTTGGCAGATTTACATCCCCTGCTACAATAACGTTTCCCTTTACGGAAGAGATTTTTTCTATTAATTTATGCAACGTTTTGTGATTAGTTTCGCTAGGTGGTCTGTAGCAAGCTATTATTGTTATATTATTACCTTCGTTTTTTTGATCAATAATTTCAATTGCCATAATCTCTACATCCTCTTCTACCCATAGCGCTTTGCTTTGTAACTCTGACTTAGCGCAAATAAAAATTCCCCCTCCCCTTCCGTCCCTTTCCCTCCTAAACACCCTGTAATCTGAGCTGAAAACTTCCGCATCATTTATATCAACATTTAGCCATGACTCCGTACCTATAATTACATTTGGATTACATATCTCCATTAAATTCCAAAACTCTACAACTTTATTCATAATACTACGGCAATTTACCTGTAACAGCCTTAAAAAGCCAGCCCCTACCTGTGAATCAAAGCTGTACCCTTTCTTAAAGATTGGATGTAATGGTTCTTTTTTACATTCCTCTCGTGCTTAAATGTACTCCAGAAAATTTTAACTATTGCTAATAACCTCCATGCTATTCCTTGAACACCATATTTAAAAAGCTCTAAATTTGGTATATGGCTTTCTGGGGTTATATTGTTCTTCATAGAGGTTATTATTTCTTCCAAGTCGTCTATGTTTATTGAGTCTATATTTACATATTCCTGCTTTATGTCTTCTCCATTTTCTATATGGTCTATTGTGCAAATTTCTATACTTTAACCATTCTTTCTCGGATATGTTGCTTAAGTTTATGGTACCTCTTTCTTCAGAATTCAAGTGTTAACGTTTCATATGCTTTATTTTCAGCCACATGTACGTCATGTTCAATTTGATTTACATAGGTATCCCTGTCCCCTGTCCATTTAGCTTTCTGATGAGTGTACTGTGTCAATAAAACAAAATATTACCATGTGTTTAATAAAAATTTTTTTGAAGTAGGCGTCATTATCCTTTGCTCCGCTACGTGTCTTTCACACACCAAATACGCTGGACTGTACTGAGAAGTACAAAAGCAGGGAAATGGGGGCGGGAGATAGAATTTAAAAATAACAGAAGCCATGAATACATGGAAAGCCTCGAAAATGCAGTGTAAAATGCACATTACAAGATTATTTTTTGTAACGAATGAGCTAATAAAGCGCAGAAAGCAGGATTAAAAAGTACAGAAAATCGCAGCACTAAATGGAAAAGAGAAAATCCTGTATGATCTGTACTGAGGCACTGTATCCCCAGTATTTTAAAGAATGCCACTTTTATTTTCCTTATTAGGAGAATAAGTCCGGATTCAACATACCAATGCCTCGCCATATCTCTTTGGAGAAGTAGTTTTAGAAATATGTAGGTATTCACATTAGAAACAACTGTCTCTGTATTAAGCCAACCGCGATTGCCCCATTCCACAGTAGTACCGTGTTCATAACACGTCGCTGCGCTTTCTGTCGTGATCATTTCCACATAACCGACTGTGCACAGGCCATGTTGCTGTGGAGCACCATGTTATTTGAAATGCATTGAGCACAGCAAAAGACGACATCGTTTTAACGTGTGGGAGACTGTCAAAGGGGAACTAAACGGCGCGCACGTTCATTTCCACACAGCCTATTGTGCCACGGTCGCCGTTGTAAAATCAATCTCAAGAGTAATCGCCAATAGCCGTTTGGCGCACAGCACGTCTTGTAGAAATCAAAACGAGACCCTTCGTAAATTAATTAGGACGCATTCTCTGACGGCTCCTATTACAGTACACAATAGGCGCTCCACTGAAACATAGATCCCATGTGAAGACATCCTAAGTATGTACTCACCGAGCGAGGTGGCGCCGCGGTAACGTATGCGACTCGTATTCGGAAGGTTCCTGTTTTGATCCCCCCGCACATTGCTCAGGATCAAGTTAATAGATCGGTAAGTATTGCGTATTCTGCGTACATACGAAGAAATTTAAGGTAAGTCTTCACATATGGTACTGTGTTCTACTATTAGTTTCAAATGGGAAGAGTTCTGAGCTACAGCGAATAAGATGCATTTGCGTGCACAGCGTTGCCACCTCGTTACCCCCACTCTTTTCATATTTCCCTCTCACTCTCACATCTGCCTGTCGCTAGAATGGTCGACGTAAAGCAACCCAAACTGAATTATCTAAACTTTTATAATTCTCCTGGTGTTTAAATTCATAATTGGGAATATACTCGCATGCTACGTACGTATTTTTTAAGTGTTATATAATTATAGGTTATGAATTACCTGTGCTTTTAATCCAATGGAACTGCCAGTGGCTCATCCGTATCACTGTCATCAGTTACGTGAAGAGGCAATTCGTCACTGACACTGTCTTCATCGTCTGAGTCTTGCAAATTTATGATGATAGGTTCCAAAATATCGTCACGGCCTATTTCTTTCCAAAAGTCGTCTTCTTGTAGTTTTTCTGCATGTCTCACGCAGGCTTCCCAGTCTTGTTGAGTTACCTTGTCAATTTCTTCGTGAATAAGACGTTCAACGTCAGTCAGTTTAAAAGTGTTATTTCTGTTTGCAACCCCTCGTTTTATTTGAGCCCATACTAACTCAATTGGATTATACTGGCAGTGATAAGGGGGGAGGCGGATTACCTCGTGTCCCATTTCCATTGCAAGTTGATCCAGCTGATACACTTTTCCCTGGTTTTTAAATGGAAGTACTCGTTGCAGTAACTCATTTTTAGTTTCTGTTGCCGAAAATTCAACCCCCTTTTTTTTGCAACCATTCAACAATTTCGTTCTTTCTACTGGCAGTATTCGGTACTTTGTTTTCAATAACCGAATGATATGGTGCATTATCCATTATAATTATGCTTCCCTCTTCTAAATAATTTAGGAATCTGTTCAAAAACCATTCTTTAAACGTATCAGCTGTCATCTCTTCGTGATAATCTGAGGTGGTTTTGGACAGAAAAATCCATTTGCTTTCAGGTACAAATCCTGTCTTAGCGGACCCTACATGACAAATGATAAGTCGACTGCCTTTTCCAACAGGTACCTTCAGGCCACCCTTTTTTGAGGAATCTTGCCAGATTGAATTTTGAGTGTGGTTTTTATTTACCCATGTCTCATCTAAGTAAAATATAGGTCTCGTATCGCAAGAATTGCGAATTTCGTGCATTTTGCGTAAGAATTTTATTCTTGCCGCAACAATGTCACTCCTCTCCATTAAAAATTGTCGCCCATCATTTGTCTTTCTGTACCTGAACCCTAATCCTCTCAAAATTCTATAAGTAGATGAATTTGAACCAGTGTATGATATTTTAGTTCTAAGGGCACAAGTTATTTTCTGTATTGTTGGGAATTCACCTTGGTCATAAAACTCGAAAACAGTTCTGCGTACAACGTCCTTGTCAAAGTCAGTTAAATTTATAATCCTCTTCGGAGGTCCAATGTGCTTTCTGGGCGATACAAACACTGGAGTATCACTGGGAACAGATTTTCTTGCCTCTCCGCAAATGCGAGACACACTTGCTTTACCGACACAACACGCTTTAGCAGTAAGCTGTTGAGGATTTTTGAAATCAAGTTGATTTCTGTGTTCCTCATTGTTACATTTTTTAAAAAACGAGTAGACCCTAAATATAATACTTCGAGCCTGACTTCGCAATACCTGCCTCTTTGACTCGCCACTAAATTCACCACAATAAGCCATTGCACTATTTTACTCTTGCTGCTTGCTCTCTGAACAACAACTGAATACTGATATTAACTGTGTAGGGTAAATAAACTCCAACCCAGATTTAAAAATAACACACAATCATAAACATGTGACGGCTCACGTTCTGCAGATTCTACAAGTAACACAAGTGAGCTTGGTGGGCTGTTTGCTCTCTTTCAGCTTTAACAAACGCCTTGGTTTTACAACATAATTCTTTATCACCATCAAGTCAGTAGTTCTGTATAATTACAAATATATATACATAATGTATACAATAATGCATACATACAAATAATGTGACCATTACAGTGCTTACGTGGTTATATTATAACATATGGGAATGTTTATTTGTTTGTATTATGAAAACTATTTGAGCTAAAAATATGTGGTTTTTACGGTTGTGTTACGAAAATTACTCCCTACCTTCTAGTGGGTTACTTTTTGCAAAATTTGAATTTTTGTCTTAGCGCAAATTATATGTATTAGAAACACATTCGCTTAGCACGCGTCATGCTTAGCTTACGGCGAATGCAATATGACAACACAGCGGAACTCCGATTGGTTGCCGCTCTGGCCGCGCTCAAGGACAAACATCATCCCATTTGAAAAACACAGTAGTAGTGCATCTATTGTATACTATATTTGGAGTCGCCATAGAATACAGTTCATCCATCACATTGCTTTATTTCTATAAGTATTTCATGGATTGCAGTTTCACCCAGGAATTGGTTTTGATTGTCTGTTCCAGTCACGTCCATCGCAAATACATATGTTACGTGGGTACTAAACGAGTACAATACAAGCCGCAATGTTGTTGTATCTCAGAGAGCTCGTTAAACGTCACTACGAGGGCCTATATCTGTCACTTGAGTCATTCGCTTACAACAGTTACAATTCTCTCCTCGTAGTTTGCTTTCGTAGTACTTTGCATAAATTTTCTTACATTTCATTTCACGCGATTTATTATAGTTTCTCTTATAATTTATGAACCTGTACGAGCTTTAAACCTTGCAGCTTACTTTATACATAAAGGAAATGCATATTTACGCTCAGAATATAAATCACAAAGTATGTTGTATGTTACGGACACTAGAGGGGTATAAATGCCTCCAAAGACTGATCCCCGTATGGTGGTTGGAGCATCTGTAATATTTGTTGTTATGATATTTTTAAGTGCTCCATATACCTACCCCAATAATTAAAATACTTGCGGAGGTGTATTTAAATTGATCGCCAAAACAGAGAGAGTTATAAACTATAAAAATTGATTCCTCAAAGTCGACTACACCTAAGTTACTCGTTATCATTCAGAAGTCATTTGTATTGTCGTGGATAAATGAGTTTTTTGTAAAACATGACACGCACAGAAGAAAAAACTCCTTTACTGTTTAATGATTTCCAAATGTTACTGAAAATACTGGCATGCTTTTATAGCAGCGTTTTATTATATTATCTTTTGTATAATGGACATCATACTGAGTATGTGATAATGGAGTCCCTTTGAGTTATTGACTTAGCTTCATAAAATGCATTTTCACTGTTCAGCATTAAGATATAAGCTAATTAACTACGCTTTCAGTGTGATGCAGTAATTTACGCAAACAATAGCTTTATAACAGTAATCAATGGAAGCACCTAATGTGAAAACACAAAAAGCAAATTACAGTTATGCTACGCTGTGCAAGCCTTTAAAAGTCAAAGTAGCAGTACTGACTTCTATGCCTCTCCAGATCAACTAGCCTTCGGGTCCCCATGCCGAGTTTACCTCCGTGAGCTCATTGAATCGGTTGCCATGTGTGTAATTGAATCAGAGTGCCAAATTAACTGCAGGTGGTTCGCGGATTTGAGTGTAAGTGTCAGGTATTTGGCTCGGAAGTGTCTGGCGTGCAGTGTGACAACATTTGCACCTTTTAATGCGCAGGCTGTCTACAGCAGTAGCTTTGACATGAGAACTATCACTCTCAGAAGATAGGTTCTCTAAAGTTTTGCCCTCGATTTATCCGTAGAGCACAATTGTAAGAAAAAACTAAGAATTCGTTTAACTATGCCACTTAAGTATCCATAGATGAATCCTCACGTTGCATTAGCAACAGCATTGTTGCTGCATCCCCTGCCTTCGTCCACCCAGGACATCATCAACAGAGTGCAATAATAGGGGAGGCATGTGGTTATTTTCAGCTTCCTATTGTTCGCTTACACGTGGCTTACGAGAGAGCAGTCGCTACTATTGGGCGAAGTAGCATAAAAGAGGCAGTGTAATTTTTCCTGTCAGTTTTATACATAAAAATGGACAGGATGTGTATATAAGAATTACAGCGACCTCTTTTTCAATGTGTATAAAAAACGAATTGTTATAAAAAGCCACTACTGCGTTGATGACAATAATGAATCCTCCACACAAGCTGTGTATAGACAGCAAGTTGGAAGCTTGAATTATGCTCAAAATATTTAATATCATAGTCAAGACTCTAGCCACGGGCCTTAGACTCCCTCTCCGACGCTCTCGTCGCTTGAACTAACAGGTTAAGATGTTTATACATCCATTAAGTCTTCTCGTTTGACTCAAAAGTATGATGCAAACCTTCAAGGCGAGTTTAAGTATATGAGGTATTGTAACACAAAGACGACTTGCAATGAGCTTCTTGTCCGTTCGAGCCATGGCCTTGGCATTGAACTTTTCAAGTGTGATACCTTTTTTTACTTTCGCCTTTTCTCTTTAATATACCGAAATATCATTATAACTATATAGGATAGTTACAAAACCCATTAAACTGATAGTTTGCACGTTCTAATTAAATATATCAAAACATTCACTGAACTTTATGACATTAACGTTTAACTTTCTCTCTACTTACCTACTGACAGATAGCTTCTATTATCATTGGCCATAGACAGTACAATTTGACTCATCAATATTCAATTACAAATTTTAAATAATTCCTTAAAATTATAATGACACTGCTCATCAGATGACATTTAACCTTCGTTTTAAAACCTCAACATTGGTGATGTTAAGTAAAATATGAGATAAGTGTTTATAATATAGCTTATTGAACAAAATGGTGTTTTGATAAAAATTTAGTTCTATAATTACTAATATAAATATATTTGGTGATTTCGTTGATTGAAGCGGTCACTGACCTTACACACATACACACATACACACACATACATACATACATGCATACAGGGTTGAGACTGTACAATATCACCAAAACTAAACATTGTAGAAACAAATGTATTTAATAAAAGTTGCTTGGTATTATGGGGGAAAGTAAACGCCATTAGTCAGGTTTTGTTTGCAGAACGTTATGAATAGTAATTTTAGGGTCAACTTAATCGCTTTAATGGGATCCTACAATTTGGGTCAAATTAAGTTGACCCGAAAATGACCACCACAACGTTCTCTAAACAAAACATGACAAATGGCATTTAGTTTTCCCCATAATATCAAACAGCTTCATTGAGCATATTTATTTCTATAATGCTTAGTTTTGGAGATATTGTACAGTCTCATCTTAAATGGTCCACACACACACATACATATATACTGCCAGTTAAATTTCCTAACACACAGTGAAAGTAATATAATTCAGCGTTTAGCTTGAATTGTTATTTACTCCACGTAAGTACAAGCAACCAAAAAAATCACTGTTTAGAATGCAATATTAGTTTTAAAAAAAACGAATGTAGTTATACATTTCGAAAATTTACAAAATAGGTCTCACACGGAATGCTTCTGTTTGCCCCGTCATCTCCCACGCATGCCGTACCATTGATTATTTAACCTAGACCTACCTCATCGGGCGAGATAGAGCACCCAGCTGGTCTAGCCACATTCCACCAATAGCATCCTTCCGGCCGTCTTAACGGCAGAAACCACTTCGACTCGTACCAAATGACTTGCAGTTTTCAGCCAGTATACTGGCTGAGAATAAGTAAAATCAGTCCGCGAGACTCGCAGTCGTCAGTTATAATCAAATAAAAAATATGCTGCTACTTTCAGAAAAAATAAACATCAATGTTAGTACATAACAAGAGGTAATTACAAATTTTTGTGAGAAAATCAGGTGCTAAGGTTACAGAAAAAGATTCAATGAAACGATTGACGTGTCATTTAAGTGTTAACATTACAGAACAAAAATACAGCGAAATAGCGACGGCACCTTTAGAAAACTACAAGGTATTAAACAATCCAAACAAATAATTATCTCGGAAATAGCGCATGCTTGAAACAAAGGCGTAACAAAATGGAAACTAAATAAAAGTAATGATTATCACATTAAACGTTAATGATAACGTAAATCTCAGATTTGCTTTTTTGCTTCTTTATGTTTTCTTTCTATTAGTTTCTTTAAA
The DNA here is from genome assembly GCA_030765065.1 of Deroplatys truncata. Lineage (NCBI taxonomy): Eukaryota > Metazoa > Arthropoda > Insecta > Mantodea > Mantidae > Deroplatys > Deroplatys truncata. The sequence goes on along the minus strand of CM060977.1, from coordinate 177,448,595 downwards.
TTACCTCTGTATTACACAGATTGGAGTGTCCGGAAACTTATTGTTGGCAGTGACATATTACGACGCTCATCGGCAGAGCGTCCCGACGCGTCAACTCAGTGCTTTCCCAAGTCCTCACTTTCCCGACTGGCTTCCAATTCTCAACCAAAGAGTAAACGGGTGGGCACCAACTAGATGGAATTTCTTAAGGGGGCATGGGACGTCTACCATCCCTAGGCTAATACAGGGTTATTCAAAAAGAAGGAACACACTTTAAACACCTATTTCTAATGAACGACAATATACGGCAACACTTGCAATACATCACTAAATAGAGAAAGGTTCAAAATGTTATTTTATGTGTTCAAAATGAGAACCATTTGTTATGCGAGGACAACCAGCGCTTTTCCGTTTACACACACATCCACCTTCTATGAATTTGTTGTATGAACTGTAAATTTTTATGACGAGGTGACTCGTTGAACTTTCAACGAAGTGCACGCTGCAATGAAAAAATGGATTCACTCTCTGCATAATGCAATACACAAAACTACTTTTCCTGTGGCGTCACCATTCTCTCGTAAACAAACACAGCGCTGCTGTAGACACTGAATGGAACTAATACGTGGGACTTAAAACTTTGACCTTTCCTCTATTCAATGATGGTTCGTATGTGTCGCTATCTACTGTCGTTCATTAAAAATTATTTTTTAAAATCTGTTCCTTCTTTTTAAATAACCTTTATAATTAAAGGCAGGTGACGTTAGGAATTTGCATTATTACAATAAAACACCTCACTGTAAAACACGTTGAATGCATTCCCGAGAATAGCCCCGAACCTTTCACATTTATAGCACTTCTTTATAAATTTATACAAAATCGTATCTTAGCAACGGAAGACATCTTGGGGAAGGTTTACGTTTGCGAAATTTAAAGTGTCTAAAGAAACTGCAGAGTGACGTAGGTTTATACAGCTCCACCCAGAACTAAACGGCCTCCTAAACTTGAGTTTTTGGAGGATATATCATCTGCCCGTTTGCGGCTTAACAAACGAAAATGCGAGATTCCCTTTTTATAATACATTTAGATAATATATATATATATATATATATATATATATATATATATATATATATCCAAGATAATCGCTACATCTCTCTCGCGACAGTTTGAACAGTGTTCCCAACTAGAAAGAAGAAGCAGGAATGACCTGAAAATGTAATAGACGAAAGTGAAGGATGTGGTAAAATGACATAAAAAGATGTGGAAGTCTGAGAAGCATAAAATATAAATATAACAACTATTAACCTGGAGATTTAGAGACGGAAGGAATAACTTAGGATCGGAAGAGGAAGAGGGAGCTAAAAGGGACGGCAGATACACTAGGTACAGAGGAACAAGGATGGAAAGGCAACACTACGCCCCCCTCACAGACCAGAAAAGCATCATAAACTGTAGCAACCATACAGGAGCGCACAGCACCACTCGGACCCAATCCACAAGCAAAGACGGATGAAGTACGTTGGAGAGTAAAACGTTCCCTCGCTATCACACCTACCGTACATGTAGCGAAACATGTAAGGCGATCAGACCTCCGCTGGTCAAGTCTACTGAAAGAACCTATGATGAAGAGCTTTCACCAGAATAGTCGACAAAGCACCGTAGATAACCCGAAAACGTCAGGTCGCTAAGCGACAAGCGCTGTCGGTCCATTGACAAAATGAATATGAATTCGGAGCATCATGAGATCTGAAAGCTGCCGAAACGAAACATTAGCCTCTAAGGATGGCCGTTTTATGGCAGTCTCTCGTGTAGAATGGTAACTGCAATCCGTGAGCGTCGCAGGTTGTCCAACCAGGAAAAGAATAATCAACAAAGCAGCAGAGAACATGGAAAATAAAGCAAGTAAGAATAAAAATAGGTGCAGAGGGATTGAAAGGAGAAGCCAGCAAATATGCAAACGGGGAGAAAGAGGAGAAAGAGAGACATCATAATACAATATGTTTAATTCTAGCGGGATATGACGTAAAACGTCACGTACAGAACAGGAGGAAACACGTGCATTACAGGGAGTGCGTAAGCCGTACAATAATTATAATATCCAAATGGGAAGGGGCAAAACAATCGCAGCATAGGAAAGAGATAAAACAAGTCAAGAGTCGGTCGGTATGATACAAAAGATCAGGTAACCGCTATGCCCTAACACAGCGGCCGATAGAGAAATTGTGACTATGTAGAAATGGGTTCTCTTGTACGCTCTGTCTGACGTAATGTCGAAGCGACGGAAAAATACAAGTGACGTGGTTCCAAAGGTCATGACGTGTACAATAGCTGAGTCAGCAGGTCCATAAAAAGGCAAACAATGCAATGAAACATCCTTTCTCATGAGTGACACACCTACAGTTACTGCAGTGGCAATATCAGCATAAAGTAAAGACACCGCTCAAGCGGTAATATGCTCAGGCCAGACTCACATTAAGTAAGCAATTATTTAACAATCCAGCATAGTGACTGGTATAAATAACAAAATAATAGCCGACTAAGCTCCAAACGAATCATAATATGAATCATAACAGAGATCATTAAAGAATGTTTTAAATTCTGCGTAACTAAGTGTGACAAAGGTATTCCCACAGCGTCCTCTTCCAAAGATCAGAGTGAAACCATCAGAGAGGCAACTACCGTTAAAGAATAAAAGTCAAGCGCTTCCGTATACTGACTGATACAATCACGGCAAAACTCTTGACCCCGAAGTTTGAAACTGGGATAAGCAGAAGAACAACAGACAGAACTCAGAATTGAACACTGGTGTAACATAAATACACGTTTAGGACCCTAAAACCATTGCGTCACACCACCTTCCTCCTACTCTCCTCCTCCTACACATCTCCCCGAGGAGGACCTTGAAGTATAACCTCAACAGGTGGGGCCACGAAATAGTCACCACACTAGCTATGTCTCTCGGCCACGCACAAATATCTGAGCCCCAAAAAATATATAACACACGACTATATCAAGAGCAGTGTCTATTGGGCTTTACTGTTATCCCTAATATTATAATAAAATAATACACTCCAAAATGGTGGATGAATAAGGGGAACAAACAAACAACATTCACATACACAAGATCGATTATATGATCTTACATATCCTTTCATAAGGCTAACCAGGATGAGCAAGGGGGCGTACATGTAGACATTAGTTTAATATAACAAAAGCAAATGAGTTAAATTCTAATAGTCGAAGCAATCAGCTCATCTCTGTTCTCGCAGCAGTTTGCCCTTATGCTGAACTACGAGTTATTCTGTTGCAAGTGCCATATTTGTATATGTTGAACTGAAAAGGATGTTTTATTTTTGTTATATTCTTCTTCTTCTTATTATTATTATTATTAAAGCTGTTCTAAAATTAATTTACTTTTCTTAACATTTTAAAGAGCAGAAGGAAACGCTTATGCTTAACAGCATATACAGGACACCAACACAAACATACCGGGAGGTTAAAAACATCACATTCAAGTAACCTTGAGGGAGAAAACCGGAAAAATTAGGCAATCAGATACTTTTGTTTCATGTTAATGACCTTCAGCATTCCTTGCGGAAGATGGTCCTGTGTCTTTGGTTGCTTCAGATTGTTGTTTGTTAGCATCGCTGATGTTACTAATTGCATTCTGTGTCTCGGCACGCCGGTTTCAGTCGCGTTCAGAGTCTTGCTTCTGCACTTGAAACGATATGTCTGAAACCAGAACCTACAAATTCGATGATACACTACGATTCAATGGTAATGCGAATTGTATCCAGATACGCTAAAAATTCCGAGAGTAACCTCCTAGCTGCCCCGGTAGTAATCATTTTCACATTTTCTTTATTCCTGATATCTGCTTCGGCTGGACACATCATGGCAATTATCATGCATAATACTTGGCATTAAAGGACCTACACAATAAATTATTCATCGTTTTATAATTATTGGGTTTGCTAAATAATAATAGAGTACTATTAGAGAAGCGGGGTGGGGAAAACAACATTGGAGAGAAGAGAAAGAGAGTGAGAGAGACGGTGAAATGAAAGGGAAAAAAGTGCCTGGTGAGCTATCACCTCTTTATATGGAGCGTCTCTGATTTAAAACTATTTTGTTGTGTTTTCTTTCAGATTATTTATGTTTTTCCCATCATTCGTGGGAATAAATTTCTTTCATAGGTACTAATGTATGCCTAACTGCCACAGCAGCTTGTGGCCAAAATTACAGAGAAAACCTACATTGACTGGTCTTCCCTGGTTCTTACATAATTCCCTATTATATCTTGCAATGCTCTTAGGTAAGCTTACATGCCAGAATACACTTGTTCTATTTGTCGTTTCAGCAAACTATGTATGTCCTCTCTGTGCCATTGCAAGCTGTTCCTTTAACGCGATACTTTTCTGAAGTGTGCCTTATGTGTGCGAGCGACCTCAGTACTTTCATTATTTTCCTGCTCAATTCCCTAATTCATATTTTCTTCAGAACACTGAGATTACAGCCAACTATCCTATACATTATGTCTGTCCATATTTATCACACAACTTTTCCCCCTCCCCTATACCTGAGACCATTGTCCCAGTTGCATAAACAAAAAGACAGCAAAGGCAGCAACACAGAAGGAATTGAATGTCTCATAATTAGTTGCACTACCCTCGCGAACAAAATGTATTTGGTGATAACTATTGTTTGACCTTATGGTGACCAAGGAAAGTATTATTTAATATTGGTGCATTTTTAGAATAAATTTCATATGGCTCATCTTAATTTGAAACTTGCATCTCCATGTATGCATGTTGTATTTTTTCTTCCTTGTATAATCTTATTTCTCTCCTTTATCCGAGTGAAATAAAACATAAGTGTCCGACTGTTGACTATACGTACTTCCAAGGATCCTGTACCATGGGGATTTATTAATTATCTGCCTGTGTATTTACATTATATGTCCAAAAATTTCCACTTTAAATAACATTCATATCTGAAAACCTTTTAATGGTTTATCTCTCTGTTTTTCTTTCCTTTACTTTCTATTTTTTGTGCGAAGGTTTGTTTATAAGGGGTGGTTATTGCTAGCTGAACCTTTCAATGCTACCCCAAGCAGCAGAGCAAAATAAGCAGAAATGAAGAACGTGTTAGCTATACGTGATTACCTAACTTACATCTTGGAGTTAATCTGTTAATTGAAACACTTGCTTCTAGTTGTTGAAAGGCAAGGCTATGTTCTTTCTTAGGGTTTCAGAGTATTATCCCTTCCTGAATAGGGACAGAAATGAGTAGGAATGTTTTATTCGTGCTGGCCACCGACCGAATATTTCCAAAAAGGCTAGATGCTGTCGTATCAGAATAAGTTATGAAAAGTCTCACTGCAATTCCGTAGTAATACTAATCACATCGATAACGTAACGTGTACGTACACATTCGCTTAATATGAACTACCCGTTCAGGTAATTTTCAGGAATGCGTTTCCCATATTACATAAGCGACTAGCAAAGGGACCTTAGTACCACTAAGGGTCTGCTACACCTGGGTAAACGTTTAGTAGAAAAGACCTACTTCCTTATGGGCGTATATATTCTCAAAAGTGATCCAGTCTTGTACGTAACGTGGTGGTGTTTCCTTTCAAAGTTACATTTTTGTTCTCACTGTGCCGTTTTAATGTTAGCATCTGCCAACTCACGAGCAGCTAATACACTTTACTGTGTGAGTTACTGGAAGTGTACCGAAGTTGTATTTCAGTAGACAGTATGGGATCTGTACTATACACCAGAAAATAAGGTGAGAACCTAGGAGATCCTAGTTAAATCTTGTACCAAAGTGTTGTAAGTCTAGGCCACATGACGAAGATACATCCCAGTCACCCTGATACTAGCATAGCTGCTTAACATGTTTATTAATGTATGGTTTCATCTTTCCACTAGTCTATTGCAAGTTGAGTCGTGAGATAAAAATTTACTCCCATGAGTTTAAAAGTTTCAGCTCCACTTCGCATAAAATGATGGTACTTCTATCCCCATGCTGAAATAAAATACTATCGTGCCAAAATTTCGTAACCTGAAGAACAGGGCTCGATTTTCGTGAAATTTACTCATAAAGTCCGAAGCTACCGCGATAATGGTTTTTTCACGTTTAGTTTTATGTAACGGGCCTAACAAATTGGTTCAGAACCGTTCCCCAACGCGATCGACAGGAGTGAGTTGTAACAGATCCGCTGGCCTTTCCGTCGCCCTCCGTGGTGTAGTGGTTATCATGCTAGCCTATAAATTCTCGAGGTCGCATGTTCAAACCTGGCGAAGGGCGTGGATTTTTTTCGGGTGCAAAAATCCTTATCATGACTACTTTCGGAAGGAAAATAAATCCGGTGATCCCATGTCGTAGATTTTTGGCACGTAAAAGAAACTCAAGCTGATAAAGGGACCTCTGAGCAAAGTCATGTCTTTCACACCCAATATAGAATGGGAGCTAAGGACAACAGCAGTTAAGGAGCGTCCACAAATATAACTTAATTTAATTTTTCCTGGCCTTTCCGCGTCTGTAATGACGGGCATCCCTTTACACATTTTTTTAATATCGTTTCTAAGTCCACGCCAATAGCATCGAGCTGCTAGCTCTGAGAATGCTTTTATAAATCCTAGGTGACCTGCCATGGGGTTATAGTGATGGAATTGCAAAATCTCCTTTATAAGTGATTTTGGAGTAACTAGAAGATGCAGTTAACCTGAGGTTCCAGCATTTTCCTGTATAGCACTCCGCTTTAAGAATAAAAACAATGCTTGTCATCGAGGACCGGGCCTTGCCTCGTCTGGCTGTGCTAGCGCTTGGATTAAGTTATATAGCATAGAATCTTTACTTTGTTCAGCCGCCATGTCTGTGTGCTAGAACAAACACATGTGGGGTTTTTCCAACTGATCGTTCTGCTGCGGTTTAGGATAGTCACAGTTAACTGCATCAGACAATCTACGTCTCTATGTAACTTACTTGCTTAATTTACTACGGTAATATCATCCTCATATAATTTTAGTGCTCAGTAGGACAATCTACCCGACCCTTACTGCATAGTATGCAAGAAACAAACAGAATGGCGGTCACTAACTACATGGACGGGATAGCCGTAAATGAGGGAACGAAAATATGTCACAGGTAAACAACACCTAGTAACTTTGATTCTGTGACACTATAGCGCTGCTCATACATACTCAGTGAGAGTAATATAAAACAGAAGGGATGTAGATTAACGTCCCCTCCCTTCTCATACAATATGGCGCCTATACGTATCTTGGAACTATCAACATATTTTTTCCGTATGCACCTAAATTAAAAAAAACTAAACTGAGCTTTATTTGCTGTTGTCTTTAGTGTCCCATTCTATATTGAGCACGAAAGATCAGTAATTTTTCTCAGAGGCCTCTTTATGAGGCTTGAGGTTCTTTTACGTGCCGTAAATCTACGACACGGGGCCACCGGTTTTACTTCCCTTCCGAGGGAAAACACGCTAAGGATTTTATGCCCGAAAACATCCATCGCTCCCCGCCGGGTTTGAACCCGCGACCTCCGGTACCAGAGGTTAACATGGTAACCACTACACCACTACACATCTACGTATCCCCTTGGCATATAATGAGCTAAATAGGCTTTGAAGTTTAGCAATTGTTTTCGTTGCTCAAAAGCTTTTGGCTGCAGCCTTAAGCATATAAACCACTGATTTTTCATAGATAGGATATGTAGATGATGGGCTATGAAAACGAAGTTCTATGGAAACTAAAAAGCCCTAGACCTTTTCGAACATCCCAAATATATTTAGATCTCGATAACGCCTTCATTGCCTCAAGTTATCCTTTAACTTAAACTTGAAATGTGTTTAGGCGGCGAAATACATCTGTCAGGTTGTCCAGCATTTGCTGATACGTGGAAGGCAAACCAAAATATAGTCTAAATAGAAGACTGCGTTTTATATTTAAGGCTTTCCAGTAATTTATCTGCTATATTCGCAAAAATGTCAAGGGTCATTTATCAGGCCAAGCGCTAATCGTTCGAATTCAAATTCACCAGTTGGCGTCACAAAGCTAGTTAGTCATTCCCTATTGTCCGTAATTGGCACCTGAAAATATGCGCTTAAAAGGTCTTGTGTACAAGGCCACTTCGCTTTAACGAAATAACCTATGAGGTCGTCATTTGTGATTAAAGGAAAGGAAGACGCTTCTGTGACTGAGTTAAACTTCCTATAATCTAGTAGACACGGAAACTGCCATCTCGGCGCTTAACTGGTTCCATTGGCGAGGCCCAAGTGCTGGAGGATTTTTTAATAATGCCAGATTGCAGAATCTACTACACTTGCGAATAAATAACCTCGCTTTACTTTTGCGAAACTCTATATGGGCACGGCTTGATCGGTTTTGTGTTTGTGACTTCTATATGAAACTCATCTACTGTTGATTGACCCAGCTCTTATAATCCTACTGCAAAAGTATGTGGGAACTTCTTTAAGCTCCTGAATGAAATTTTAAATGTGTTATAACTAAGTAAAGGTAGCTTTATTTGTAGTGCTACCAAATTATGTTGCTCTTCCGATATACTTGCATTTATATTGAAAAATGCTCCCTCAATCCCGGCTGTTGTAGCAGCATCGGGTCCTATAATAGAGGACTGTATTAGGAGTAAATTCATTCACGTGCGTTAATGCTGTACCTGTAAATACTGTTTTCGGTTCAGCTGTTTTGTTGGTGACCGGGAGGGCAGCTCTTCCCCCCGATACATAAAAGGTTGCAGAATTTCAATTTCCTTTTATTTGTATAATTGCCTGCGTTGGCTCAAATAGTTATCTTTGGATAATGTTGTGCCGAACTGTATTGGAATGTGCGTTATATTGGTGTGGTGCAAATCTTATATCCGTTATGGATTTAGGTTTACGGGAATGATCTGATTTAATGAAAAATCTAGTCTCTCTCCACATGACATTAGGGGGGACTTTCCTTTGAAGCTCTCTTAATGTAATATATTTTGCTTCTGGGTTTAAAATTGCCGGATACTTAATGAGGAAGACCATCCATAACAATAACTGAGGGCCTAAGTGCGAGGCTATGATTAGCCTATCGGTAATTGTATTATTTAGAAATCGTTGGGCTGTACAGTACGCTGCTTCCAGCAACCTATTGTGAGATGTTCTTAGATTTACGATTCGGAAAGGTGTTTTTTCGAGATATAACCGAATCGTTATTATCATGCTAACTACTCTGCCGGTATCGATATGTACTCTGATGACTTGATTACCTATTTCCCTGGTACCAACAGTGCATAACCCGGCTGAGCATCTGACATCGGATTGCCTTATGGTGCACGGGACTAATGCTCCTGGCGGCTGTTGGATGTCTTTGGAAGCTTCTCTGCAATAGCAGTTAATGGTTATATGCACTCGTTTTCTGCACTCAAAGCCGAATGGAGGCTGTTCGTGGTCCGGTCCGTCATTTTGGAATTGCCACGTGACTTCTTCAGCTGGGTTACGATCTAACCCCTACCAATTTCCTCTTTGTTGCCTCCTCCGGTGTGATTCCCTTCCTCCCCAAGGGGGGGGAGGATTTATTGTGGGGTGCCTACACTTAAAACATTTAGCTTTTTCTTCAGCTTTTACAGTTGCCTAGACATTTCAGGTAACTGATGGTTAACTTGATCCGACGTGAATGCTGTTATAGTTACATCAGTCGTTACATCTGTTACAATCAGACATTACATCCGTCGGCTCTGCTATATCCTGCACCCGTTGGCGTAATCGGTACACCAGAATAACGTCCTGCGCCACCGGTGTAAAATCATGTTTTAGACCACCGCGTAGCAATTGCTACTTATAATATGCCTACCTATGCGCATATATTTTAAACCAGGTAGTTTAAGATTTACAAAAAGAATATGTTATTTTTTTTTTTAATTTTAAACCACTTAGCTGCTGCGCCACGCAAGTGACATAGTAGAAATTTCCGGTTGTGTGGTTCTCCTCAACTGTTAGCTATGGCTATTAACTCAAAGTTGTACACAAACGCTCCCACGTCCTTTTCCGGTCTGGATTTTTCGGGTCCATTGGAGGCCATTAAAGGGTTGGGCACCTGCTATCCTGTCGCCACTTTTTCCATTGGCTCGGTTTCCGGGGAAATTCAGTTGATTCAGAGAAGGGTAAGATACGTCTGACTGAGGTGGAGGTCACAAGTAAGTTAAAATATTTGCGTGCTTCAATTAAATTTGATACATTTCCCTCTGTGTATACCAGAACTGCCTGAGGGGCTAAAAGTTTTCCTGTCTAAGCTGCAGGTCCGCTGCTCACTCTGATTGTACTTGTATATCCGCCACTATGGTTTCATATATCGCCACTGCGGTATTATTTGCGCTTCAGTGTTCTACATAATTCTTTATGATTTCTTGTGAGGTGGGGTTGTTGGGTCTAGCTATTCAAGAAAAGTCGATTCACTTAAACTTACATAGGGCGGAGAGACGAGCAGAGAGAAGAAAAAGGGAGAGAGAGAGAAAAACTATAACGAGGTTAGCTCTTTTGCTACTGTCTACTTTAAGAGTTGTATTTCACCATTATTATAGGATTGAGCTTAGCGGGCGTATGCTATTATTATTATTATTATTATTATTATTATTAGTATTATTATTATTATTATTATTACTACTACTACTAAGTCCTGAGAAGGGGCCTGTATATTTAGTCTACTTCACATATAATATTCACATATTCTGGAGAAATATAAGGGATTCTGCCGTCACTATAATGCGCCCAATACGATAAAATGTTTATTATTTTCTATTATAATGCTGCCATCATTGTTGTAGTGGGTGGGAAGGCGGGAATAAAATCAACAATCTACTTTAGACATGCTGCCATTCTGCTAGTAATTCTCCACCTTTAATTGTATTTCACACTTCCTTTGAGTGATATATAAAAGCACCACAAGGAAGTCCCTCGCGTCGCTGTTATGACTTACCGTCAAAAAGGGAATTGTGCTGCTTCGCGACGCGAACTCTATGCGCCTCCATCACTTGTGGCACTTCCCGCTGGGTGGGTGGGAGAAAATTACTTTGGATCAAGTGTCACAGGTTCAACTACCCCAATATGAGACAGAGCCGTGCGTCTCCACCACTTGTGAGGACCGAAGGGAGAGCCTCCCGACGCATCAACTTGGTGCCACCCCAAGTCGAGACTCTCCCGACTGGCCTCCAATTCTTACCATAAGAGATGGGTTCCCAAAAGGGTTGGATATCAACTACCAGGATCTTCTTAAGGGGGCTGTAGGGCGTCTACCCTCGCTAGGCTAACGTAATTAAAAGTACATGTCATTAAGCGGTTCCATTATTAAAGTAATACACCTGACTGGTTAAAATAGGTGTAACGCATTCCCGAGAATAGCCCCGAACCTTCCACATTCACAGCACTGAATTACAGATTGCTTCAAAGGCTTACTTTAGCAAAGGAAGATGCAGCTGAGCACATCTTGGAACAGGTTTACACTCGCAAGTTTTAAAGTGTTCTATATGGACTGCGGAGTGACGCAGGTTCATCCAGCAATACTCGGGCAAGAAGATGACGTGACATGACGTGAAAACTGGGGCTTATAAATTATTTGGTCTCTACGTCACGCCAAAGATGAATGCCCTCTTAGCAATATTAACTAGATCCGCACATGTGGTCACTAACGACCGCAAAAGAACATAGGCTTAATGGCATCCAAATTAGCAAATCCCTAAACTTGAGTTACGGGAGGTATCGTCTGCCCGTTTATAGTCTAACATAATGAACATTCGAGATTTCTTGTTTATAACAAATTTACCAAAAATGTATATATCCAAGCTAATTGCTACAGTATATATCGCTGACCGTTAAAATACCATTTGGCTAAAGATAAGAGTCTACCGGATGCAAATTAAAAACTAATATAAGTAAACCTTTTGGCATATAACAACTTTACTAGCACGACATCAAACTAATATGTTATAAAATTACAGATAGAACCAGAGTGAAATGACTGTTCAAAAGTGTAAAGAATACCTAAGTTGCGTAAAATGTAACAAAGTTGACTAGGTTTAGAACAAACTTGATCTACACAAACATACTCATCGAGATTTACATTCAACGTCATTTGTGAACAGTCTGTAACCGAATACTTTCACAATTAAAACAAAACATAGAAATTGTTAACTAAACGATTAAAAGAGATAGAAACGGTTTTCTCGAGATTAATAATTAAGTTGTTTCCTGCACACTACTTTTTAAATTTAATAACAGCTTTTACTATTTTCTTGTTTAGAATATTTACACGTCTTCATGGTCTAGTAAAACAAATGTCATGAGCATACTATTTTAAAAGAAGTCCCATTTTATAGATTCTTGCGCAACTCAAACATTTCAATATTTTTCCGAAAAAGGGTTGTTATGAAAACCATCTATTGCCAATGTTTGTTAAAGAGCTGTATTAGGCCATTTATCGTGCCTCTGATGATAAGGATATGCAGTTTATCTTCTAAAAATATATAGGTAATGAAGTCAAGCCCAACAAATAGATAAAAAATAGTTAAACTACACATAAATCATTAACAAACCTTCCATACACATAATCTAACAAATACAGGAACCTAAACATTTGACACCGAGATTTTACACGAAACACACGTTTTCAGACTCCCTGAATCCAAAAGAAGCATTTTTAGAAAAAAGGCCCGAGTGAGTGTGTCCATGCATACGCTAACAACATAAGTCAAACACGCAAAAGGAATAAATACCAAACTTAGTATTTAATTTCAGCATTTACCAAGAATGAGGCACCTAGGTTTTCAAGAAAATCCATCCAACACTCTAAAATATACTTTACATGGAATATTACCGGTTAGTTTTCATTTTCTCAAATTGGCTCTAAAACTTTTGATTAAAGTACCATATGTTTTTATATATGATTGACGAAACGTATATAATGAATTATATAATGAAATACTGAGTGACTTGTCTATAATAATAGCAAAATGTAGAGATAGACACATTTTTAGTATACAAAAAATTTAGTTCTCAATAAGACACACAATTTAAGTAAAATATTTTTGTGCTTTTAATGATTTAAAGATATATTATTTGTGGCGGGTTAAATTTAACACTTATATGTACTTCTCTAAAATTGAAATTCGGTATTCTTATGGTCATGCAAAGAGCCTGGAATTTCAGGCATCTGAGTGATATGCTCTTTAAGAATTTTCTACCCTTATCGTTAATTAGTGCGTATACATACTATTCTTACTAAAGCTTATTTTTCTGTTTCTTTATTTTAATACAAATAAACCTGTAATACAAATAGCTACCATACGTATTTCGTTGTGGATACAAAGAGAACAATGAATAGTGAAATGTTTAATGTTGCCCTTCAAATTGCACACTGTCTCCACGCAATCGCTAGAAACAAGTCAGTGTTGACACGACTTTAAGATAGCGACCAAGAAATGAACAATGCAAACCTTTAATAACGGATATCTCAGAAATGGCTTAAGTCAGAAAAAACTTATTTGAAATAAATTGTGTGTTTTAAAGAGACCTACATGTTTTGTGTAGTACATTTACGTCTATTGCTGAACGTTTAACAGTTATACAAGATTATACAAAATTCCTTCCGAATAAGGAGTTCTTCACAGGCTATTCCCAGAAAATTCAACATATACATTTTATTCCATTTAAATATCTTTAATATATAATATTTTATTCAAAGTCGTTAAAGCCATTTTTAGTAAGTCAACAGTTTCGGTGAATGTTCCATTTAAAAGGTACTTGGGATGTGAGGATTTTTTTGAAAGTCTTCATGCCGCATCCTTTGAAGATATTAGACGTAAATACCAAGTTTCGGTATTTATCGGAGTTGACAGTCTAAATCGTTAAATCTCGCCATCAAATTTTTCGGTGAAATGCATTCCATCTCTAGCTGCTGTGTACGTGGCAAAGAAAGTAAAAGTGTGACATGCTTTTGCCATTGTATCCTAGCATGAAGTGTTTAAATGTGAATTGAATGTTTATCTGCGTTAACAATAAGTTACTTGAATAATGAAGGTTTATAAGAATATTTGTTGAGGAGTTAGTAGAGAACGTTTCTAATGTGAATGGAGCATACTAGATATTTCTTTTTTTGCGTTGATCGTATTTGCTAATCACTGCATATTAGATTTGAGCTAGTATTTATATTATCACTTCAACTAGCACCTCAGAAAGATCTATGTACAGCTTTGGAAACACTCCATACGTTCCAGAGGTATCGCTGTTGGTTATAAGCCTATAACATAGCGGGGTTGCACGTAATCTTTGTAAGAAGGACCACTGAAGCAATAATTAACATTCACAAACGCCGATTTTGGTTATTACAAATGTAATTTCTCGTTACCACCAAAAATGCATTTAGCCTTATGAGACTCGTTTTAAAATTCCCCGTACTATTACGTTTATTAAACAGGGAACGCTTTCCTACGTACAAAGAATGAAAAATTGATGTCATGGTGAACTTAAACGAGAGCAGCTAGCTGCGGTGAAAGCTGATGCTAAATTCCCTTCATTACACTTTTACGGAAGCCGAGACTCGCTAATTACGTGTTTTAATATGGTCCTCTAGGTATAACTCATTTTTGTGCATTTTCCTTTCATTAGCATGCGCCATTTGGGAGAAAAATATGTCCTGAGACATTTAAATGTCATAGGTTAGTTCTCTTTAATACACCTTTTTTCTGGGCGTACGACAAATCCATAACAATTCCCAACTATTGTTAGAAAAATCATGAGAAGTTACGGTAGCATTATCATTCTTATAACACAATAAAGATATAATGAATTAAGTAAGAGGAGAATTATTGTATATGCTTTTTATACTACTGGTCCACGCACATGCCTATCCATCTCATTATATTTCAAAGCAAGCTTTTAGATTATGGCTTGCAGAAATGAAAAAGCTTAATGTATTTGTCTTACAAATGAAACAGCCAGCATGTTGAAAAACGTTATACAACGAAAAATAGATAGATATGCCTGCTAAGTTCTGTTAATTATTTCCGCTTACGTACTTCAGAAGAAGCTAAATGTAATTTAATTACTGACGGATCTGACGGACACACCTAATCCCATCAATATATAGTTAATTTAGCACTTTAAAATAATTTTATAGCCGGATTCTGATGCCTAATATAAATTAAATTAGCATGACGGCAACTTTTAACTTTTCTAGATAGACAATAGTATTGATAACTCTACGTTATATTTGATGAGTATTCTTAAACGTCATGAATTTAAATTTAATTATAGCTGCACTGCTTAGGAACAATGTGCTTGTTTTGTTTATCCCCAAAATGATTTATTATGGTTTATCTGGCTACTTTAAATTTTTTTATCTTTTTATTTATGGGCGCTCTGCTATGGTCCTTAGCGCCCCATTCTATATTGGGCGTGAAAGACCGGAAATTTTGTTCAAGGGACTATTTATCAGACTTGAGGTTCTTTTACGTGCCGTAAACCTACAACACGGGACCACCGGCTTAGCATCCTTCGGAAGGGAAGTAAAGGATTTTTTGCGCCCGAAAAAATACATCGCCCTCAAATGTATGGTAACCACTACACCACGGAGGACGACTGTCTGGTTATGATAGCACATACTTTCTCGAGTGGGATCACAGAACATGACGGGATAATGCAATGTCAGCTTATTCCGAAAAATATTATTTTAATATCCTACGGTGTAGTATAGGTAGAAGGGGTGCATTCTTCTTTATTAATGAATCTTGGCATACAAAAACATATACTGTGTATATACCTACTATAACATTTTCTTTCCTGCGTTTCACTTCTCAATATAGTAGTTAAAGAAAACCCATATTTTTATGTTTAGGAAATGTGTTCTCATAATCGACTATTCATCCGCATTTTCACCCGCTTTGTACCTATATTGTGCCAATGTTACATGAGCCTCATAAGTCATAAAATGTAAACCAAATACGAATCAAAACTCTCCAGGAGCCAGGTTCTTCAACTCCAAGTCTTTTACTCTCAACTGCCTTTGCCGCCCAAGTGTTTACCTATCCTATTCTCTCTCCACTAATTTAGTTTAGATAATGTAATTGAATCCAAATATTTTAACGTTTTTCAGTTGCGATTTGGCTTTCCTTTTAGGCATAAAAATAGCCACCTTATGTTCCATGTACAACTGCTAATCAGGCAGCGGCGTTTGTGTTGGTAAAAAAAAACTAGATTTCTGTACATTGAGAAAGAAGTATTTTAGCAGTTGTATCGTAGTTCAACTGTTGGGGAGCCTAACTTGAAGTAGTTGCAACCGCACGTATGGTAAAAAGTTTCCAGTAGGCTTCGTCCCAAATGTAATTGTGACTGTTTCTTTAAATATTATATATTTATGTTTGCCTCCGCTGCATCAGTATTTATTTTTAGAGACATGAATTTCTTAACAGGGCGTGATGCGGCTGAAGAATGTAGGCTTACGGATTATAATTTTTAATTCAGTCCTTTTTATTAATTCTTGACACAATTTAAATAACACTTAACTGATATATAGAGCTGTGAGATTCTTTTATTAATTACTTGCACTTTTTAATACTTAAACTATTTTCGTCTCACACGAATACGTATAAAATTTCTCGAGAATGCATCTCGCGTCTGATTAGTAACACTGTCTGCAACCAACGCGTCCAGTTATGAGCACTGTCTACAAGCAACTAACTTGATTTCTTGCGCCTAAATTTGTAAATTTTTGTATTTCAAGTCTCTGATTGGCTAATCCTAGTCCAATAGAATACCTTCATTTAAATAAAGGTTTTTCTGGTTGTTGATTGGCTATTTTATAAACTGTCACAAAAATTAAATTATTGTTGCTCCAAGAATGACTAGTAGTATTAATAAACTTTCAAATTCATTATTGCCTTAAGGTTACCTCATTGTTAGCAA
Organism: Deroplatys truncata; assembly: GCA_030765065.1. NCBI lineage: Eukaryota > Metazoa > Arthropoda > Insecta > Mantodea > Mantidae > Deroplatys > Deroplatys truncata. The sequence continues at coordinate 177,431,650 of CM060977.1, read as the reverse complement.
ATTTTAACCTATTATTCTCACAGCTCCTACATTATTAAATTACGTAATACATTCACATAACATTATTACATGTATGCAATAATATAAACATATACAATGACTGTAATATGCACTTTTTATATATTGTCACATGCACATATTGCATTAAGGCAGGCTGTTATATTTTTTATTATATAATTTTACTAAAATCATTTAAGTGTTACAAATACTGCCTCAACATGAGTCATTTTTGTAAACACTCATGCCGAGAAAGAATTTCGTTCATGACAGAAATCTTATATAGTGAAAAATTTAATGTTTTAACTTTATCCGCAAGTTATGATAAATGTTTAAGTTATCGAAAAAATAGGGTCTGTTTTGGGTTATTTGCTATTACTACACTTCTCACTCTGACTAAATTTATTACCAACTCAGTGCAAGAACAGCACACGAAGGAAACAACCATTTTCTGCTTCTTTCTTTCTTTTTAGGAGCGAATTAAGCATTCCATTGGTTTTACAAAGTAAATAGCTTAAAGATAAATTTCAAGAATTAAAAAACACTATTTTTACTAACACAATTTTCGTAACTAGCAACATTGGCATCGTTATAAGATATGAACTCTATCATTCCAGTTAGCAACATACGTGCTTTTAAAAATAAAAGCAGTCTCTGGTTGCAGCCGCGTCATCGTTCCTCATTCCAACGTTTCGACCTATTGTTGCACTGCGTCGCATGCCGAGGATTGTCCCCTTTTTATAGAGCCCTCCTGAGGGCGCTAATGTGATACGGCTGCAACCAGAAAACAGACACAGGAACCATACTGGCCGCGAGGGAATATGAGCGTGCAATTTCAATAGTTATTTCTCATTATTGAATATTATAAATTACTTTAAAAAGCGCTTAGAAGAATTACCATTAGCCTTTTAAAAGAAATAATTACAGTTCGAACATAAGCTTCATACTAATAAAGCTTTAAATTAATAAGTAGAAAAGAAAAGGAAATGGGAGGTTGCACAGTCTACCGTGAATCATAATTCCAAATTGAAACTATCACTGCTATATCTATGAAACTAGTAACTGCATTTTAAAGATTCTTGAATCGGCCATTATAAGACATGGTGGAGATATGTGACGCGGGCAGTAAGAATTTCTATTTCATATCTACTTCTACTAATTAAAACACATTTCGAAACAAGTACGCTTTAGGATAGTTTAGCTTAAATAGGTTCAACTTTGTGAATTCCCTTCTTACCTCTTAAATGAAATTTTTAGTATGCTTTAGGTAAAGGAATTCAGTTTCTTTTACTTATCAACAATTTCTAAACAGATTCTGGTTAGGCGATTTTTCCAAATAGGTACTCAGATAAGCAGTTGAATATTCATTTGAATCCCACACCGCCATTTGAAATCAGAGGGTTCTTGATGGAGTAGGTAATGTTATGTCTGAGGCTATTCTTCGGCAAATATCCGGTAAATATTTGAGATTTTTGTCAATAGTGATATAATTCAGCAGGCATTAAACACTACTTACACAACATTTATATAATTGAAATAAACCGTATTTTCCTTTAAGTTTTTTAGTTAAATGTACACCATAAAATGTCTTCTTCAAATATTTTTACAATATCCTTATTTATTCGATAATGTTTCACAATTGCAGTTTTATACTTCATTATTAAGAATGTAACAATATTAATAATATGCTGGCCTGTTTATTCGAACACAGATTCAAATAATATTAGTACAAGAACATTCCTTGGGTCCTTTTAGGTCGAAGCTTGAAGCGATTTCGGGTGCATCTTTTACCAAGCTTGAGGTTACACTGAAAATTATTTGTATCTGGCGGAGTAACATGTAAATTGTTTATAAAAGCATTTGTATCACATGTTATATTAAGATCTTCGATCAAATTATAAGAAGCAAATAGCTTATAAATAACATTCTATAAAATTTTTGAAGTATGAATAGTTGAACACCTACAAATTAAAAAGGAGATAAATGCATAAATGAATATTACATAGAAATAAATGCGAAGCAATTTTCCAACACTTTAAAAGTTATGTTTACTTTAAGGTAATCTTACTCTTGCTTGCAGTAAATTATTGGAGAAATGCAGAAAATGAAAAGAAAACACGTGTTTAGGTTTTCAATACACAATAACCCGCCGTATCTTATATACAAAGTCCTGTAATTTTGACAATATCTCACTATGGCTAAATAAGAACTATATATTAGAGGCAATGTTCTGGCCGTTTTCTCCAAAATCTAGGAATTTGGACCGTTGTCCTGTTAATTTGTGTCATTTCTTCATAGCTCCGGTACGAAGCTCTCCCGGGCATTACTATATGGTGAATTCTGGTGTCTGCCGCAAACATAACGGCTTGGGGTCTCCAGTTGTAGAATTTCGGTTAAAAATGTAGATTTCTTGCACAGAGAAACTGCTACATTGCCTTTTACGTATTGAGTAAGCGAACAACTCAGAATGAACTATCATAAGCTTTTCCCTTAAACAACAGTGTCAACTTTAGATTTAAATAACAAAATTGCCACAAGTCTGATAACACCAGAAACTTCTGGAAAATCGAGGTGGCCGTTGAATATAAGCACTATAAATTGGTACCCACATAGTCATATCTTTAAGTTTTAATTCAACAATAATTCTATTTTTAAATAATGGCATATAATATAGTGGTCTATATTAGACAAAGGGCTTGAATTTTCACCACTGAAAAAATGTTTCAAATCCGATGAATATATTGAGATAACCTCTAATAAATATTGCTATCACATATAATCCTTATAGATTAGTATACAAACTTATATACCATAGTATAGTAGTATTCATACTTGTATCTGCTTCAGAATATCTTCAACATTTGTCAAGACTTATTATTATTTCGTCATCTTAAACTATCACTATTGGGCAAATTTCTTTCCTTGCTTTACAATTATTTTACTCTTAGTTTTTATTCTTTGTTTATTTTAAGTCTGTGCATTTGTCTTGGGTCAGAAGCTTCTTCGCGGAGGGAAGGAGAGGAAGAGATACAGTAGGTAGGTGAGTGGAATGACAGTCCTCTTATCTCAGGTCTTGTTTTGCGATACCCAATAATGATGCCGTTTGCGATTAAACACATAAAGTTATTCACACGCATATATTGTTTATTTCAGCTCCACACCCGCGGTCAGATCCTGACCACACAGTTATGTTCTTGCGTCATTCGCTAAAACCTTCCTTTATTACACCTCAATACGTTTAACGTTCACTGACACTACATAGCATCGCGCACTTCCACTTTAAGGTTTAATTGCGCGTTTTTGTGTACTTTCAGTTTATAAGTTTTGCATGTCCGTCTCTGCGTACTGCGTATTTACACTACGAATTACAAGTGTTACATGTCCGTCCCTGTATACATCCATACCTTACATGTTCGCCTCCGCAAGCATTTGTTTATGAATCTTACATGTCCGTACCTACGTAACTCCAATTTACAAATACTTTGCATGTCCGCCTGCGTGTACTTCCAGGTTACAAGTGATCGTACTCGTATCTCGCCATACAATAATAATTGTCTTTCTCCTACCAAGTCGCGTCTTCCTTTAATATTGTCCTTAACAGAATTTCCTTAAAATAGTTGTCTTCCCATTGATGGAAACTTCCATACCTAGCTTTCGAACATGTGTTTCAAGTACGAATGTTTCAAACGTTCCCATGGAAACTCATGTGATCTCAAGATATGACACGCCTCAATAAAACCTTGCCTTTAAAACATAATCCTATGATCCATTGTGCTGGATACGTACACCATAGGTACAAAGACCTCTGACTACCGATATGCCTGCGCCCTAGAGAAAACTTGCCTATTGTATTTCTAAAAGGTTTGTTTTTTCATTTCTTCCAGCGAATGTATATTTTCGTCTGCCTCCGTTACCACATATGCTTCTCAAATTAATATTAACGTGATATAAGGCATATTATTAGATATTACAATCATTTGCTTCTTTATGTAACGTATAGTTTCAATCTTAAGTGCTGCTGCACTCGCCTGTCTCTATTTATTCAGATTGGATGGTGAAGTTTGGAAGCAAACTAAACCCAGTTAGAGTGAGTCATTATACCCTTGGAAACATTACTGACCAATGACCCCATGGAAAAGTGATTATGAAAGGTTGCAGATTTAGCAGCGTATTGCTCACATACAAATTAAATCAGTCAATTAGAAAACCCCAGTATAAATAAATTAAATTTTAAATGATAACACCAATATGAACTATAATACTGTCAGGTAATTTCTCAAGCTAAAAGCACGATGGCAGCAATCGTCCAAAAATAATGGCGTAGTAATTAACTATGACGGCAGCACACGTCCAAATGTAAGTGACCTTTATGGTGCTGCTAATTCTTGAAGCGGTATAACACTCAATAACTCCATAATTATTTAATAGACTAATCCTGAATTTCGAGCAATAACTAAAATTTACAATAATATTAATAATAAACTATATAGAAAAATCATGAAACATTACACAGTTCGGGGTCTGGTATGACTTTTTATCCTACAGGTAATACTTGGGGCTGTTCCACAAAATGGCTGCCTTATGCTTTATAGAAATTTCAAAGACTCTACTTGCAAAGTTCATAGGATACTATTCATCCAATACTACATTTAGCCAGTACAAAGGTAAAAATATGCTCCAAACCTGTTTTTACTAAACTTTCAGTCGCGAGAGAGAAAAAATGCAAAGATTACTTAAACATGATTAAATTTGGAACGAGATTCGGATATCACAAACCCTAGTAAGAGGCGTGCCTCCAATGCCCGAATTATAAATGTAATTTAGAACCAAAATGAACTTCACATATTACTTAATTCAATGACACATCCTAGCTCCTCTTTGCCAGAAAATAAAATGGCGCTTTGGCCGAACAGCTGGTAACTTCGGTGTTTAACTCCAGACTTCTTCGTCATAACCAAGCACAGGCACCCTAAAGAGAGGGGAGGAGGAAGAGGCAACCACAGCTCACCCGATAGGTTATGTGGTTAAGCCAAGTAGCTCTTCAGGGAACTACTTGCTCTTTTTTCATTGCAGCTAACATACATCGAGTATAAACCAGTGATACACAATTTTGCTCTCTTCTGCAAGCCAAACGGCCGGACAGAGAACTACTTGCTCCGATTCAAACTATGTTTTAAAGAAATATTTTATTTTCCGTTTTTTTTTTTTTGGAATATTTTATTCATATTCTGCCAGCTGTAAAGTTTTAGCTACCCTTTAAGTCCATACACAGGGAAACATCTTTTCCTCACTTTTTTATAATTAGAAAATGGACTTGATACCGCCAATACCTAGGACACGCAGTATTAGTTACACGCACTATTACTCCGCTGTTATTGATAATTATATCCCATGAGGAGCTTGATAATGACGAGACTACGATAAAAATACCTAGGAATACAATTATTTTCATACTATGCTTATATTTCAAATTAGACAATGAAATAATAAGCACTACTATTCTATAATGAGAGTAATAAAGCAGATTTTTGTTGTATTTTAACTATAAATATTTGTTCTTTATAAGGCGTTTACAACATTAGTAAGAAGCAAAACGCTAAGATAAGATAGTCTACAAATTTTGAAATGGTTATATGAAAATTTAAACTTAAACGCTTTTTAGAAGTTATTTTTGTTCACTATCTTGAAATTATTATTATTGTCATTAAACATTTCTAAATACTGTAATTTTAACAAGTTCGTCTATTAATCCACACGTGCCTTCATCGCAATTGCATTCATTGTATACCATTTACTAACAATTGCAATGATAGTGCACTTTAAATGTTCGGAATACCTTATACATATTACCTATCTCACTTGAGGGATTCTATCACCTTCTATTATGTCCCATATCATTTTATTCTTATGGGAACTGGAACAACCCATTACTGTTCCGCACAAACACAGCCGACATTGCCCATTGGTTTCTAAACACTTAGGGTATATAGACGACACGCGACGATGGTAATTTCATGAAAACCTGATTGCTAGATCACAGTGGTTGTCTTGTTAGTAAGCTTCTTTTCAAAATTATATTTATATTTCTACCATTAGGCATTATAAGGAGGAAACATTGAGAAGTGTATATATAGTATTAACATTTAAGCTGCTAAACGCAGATTTTAGAACCCTTGTATAGCATTTAAGGAAAGAAATAACAGTTTTCTTCGCTACACTGATATGTAGTTAAATTCCTCGGCAACATAAAACTGGAAAACCTGGAAGACATTTATGATTACGGAAACGGCTTGGCTTTCAATGCTCTTGTGATCTAGATAGTAATCTTAGTAGCAACACAGTCCGCCAGAACTTTGGTTAACGAGGTCGCTTAAATTCCGGCAAAGTTTTCCAAGTATCTAAGTAGCATCATACAGTAATACTTTTGTGTTCCCAGCTTTCTCTCGCTTCGGTTCACATTTCAACTTTGTGCTCGTAACCAAAGGAAACTCTAGATTCTCGTTCAAGGCTAGAGAAGCCTAAATTGAAATGGGAGAGGAGGAGGTATCCGCCCATATTGTTCTTGTGAGAAAATCTTATTTTTGTATAAAAGTCTTCCTTTTGATAGATATGTACAGTGTACCACAATTGGTTGTGCAAACTGATAGGACAGCTTGACTGATTGCACAAACAAATAGAATCAGAATAGTTCTAGTAAACATGGGTCCGCAAGCATCGGACGGTACGTTGCAGAATAATTGGGAATTTAGGGTTACATCTCCTAGTAGGTAAAACATTAATATAAAATGTAGATGTTTCATTTTCCATTTAATTTGGCTCGAAATTCACGCATATATTCAAGCAATAGCTTCACAAGGGATAAAAATATTATTTTCTTACGTTTTACAATTCCTGTACACGTTTATCCATTAAAGGAGGTGTTCAAAGTGCCTTTCTTGCATCAGGAGGTAAGCTGTACTAGTTTCTGCAGTAAGTTATAAACCGTCCATTTTAGGTTTCTTGGAAGAATATGTGGCCCAATCACCGAGTACCCCATACCACACATTGAAACTCTTGGTGATGTGTTGCCTAATGAACAGCTTGTGAGTTCATCTCATTAAAAAATGTGATTTATGATACTTTAAGTATTATATTATGGTACTGTTATCAATAATAATAATAATAATAATGAATGTGCCAATAAACGTCTACAATACATTACATGCGAACACCACTTTGTCCGGAAATAAAGTGCGCTTGCAAAACGAGGGTTGACAACAGTCTGATGATGCATCCAGTGACAAGATATCACTCTAGGACCAAAACCCGTATCACTGAGGCATTGGAATCGTTGAAGGTATTATCTGTTATCTATTCACTCTTAGAGTGATCCTTACGTAAACAAATGAAAGTGTATCCTTCCGCCATTTCGCCAAGAGTATTGCTGAGTTGTCACAAACACGTGGCAAGTGTAAGCGATGAAATGACAAGAGAGCATCACGATTTTCCTCTTAAATAACATATGTATAACTTGCATAATTTAACATACACATTATTAAACACAGATAAGAAAAGGAAGTAGATATTTAAGAAGTGGTTGTATAACAAAACTAGAAAAAGAATAGGCGTGTCTTTACTTAGTTTTTATTCCGACTCAGCAAGCGCTGAGTCATCAGTATCAGTGTCACTACTGGTGTTTTGTTGATCAATGTTGATAGTAAGTCTGTCAACAACAGTGTCGCTCAATTTATCCAAATCCCAAAACAAATCCTCTTCTTTCAGAACGTGCTTTACTTGTTGCAGCACTTTATCTATTGTAGGCGATTCATTTTTGAAAAAGAAATTGTGCACTAATATACGAATTGCGGATTTCACAAACTCAAAGCTCTTCCATAGCCTACCTCACACGTTTCCTTTTTTTTTTCTTTTTTTTCGGGTGTTCACTTTCCCCGCCACTACTCTTTCCTTTCGACCACTATTTATATTGTAGTCGAAACACCGAGGTTAGCGTTACTGTCTCCTTTATTGCGAGTGTCGGATACTTCTCACAGAAAACGCGTTTAAAACAATTGTTTTCTCGCCGCTAGTCAAAGGCTTGCCCGGTTTGTGTTAACATAACATGTCTCCGTAGAAACAGAGACACGAGGTTCCGTCAGCCATGATAACACAGCAAACTGACTGCTCGCCTTGCCTTGTTTAAACAACAGCTGAATCAGGCGAATTACATCTTGGGAGTTAGACCGCACCAATTTAAAGCTTCGGAAACTGCTTCATCAAGTTCAGCAGTAATCACATTCAAGTCATAAGTATCCTTTTTTGTATAGTACGACAAGATGCTATGTATTACTGAACACATTCTAAGCTGTAACTACTTTCTTCGACCGCATTGCTATTGTGTGGTGCTTGATTTGCACAGTCATGCTAGAAACGTCACGTCACGTGACTTTGTTTTGATCGGGATCACTCTAAGGCTGAATGCGGTTTAGTAAGAGTACAGTGAATTGCGATGTAAAATTCTCCATATCCTACTGCGGCTTAGCACAGGCCTTATGTGGCAGTTTATCTTCGAAGTTCCTGGAGAGAGTTGTACCTACTGCCTACCTGTTCCCTCATCATGTATAAAGCTCTCTGCAGTGCCGAACTTGTGAAAATATGTGGCTTGGATTGTGTTCGAAGAAGTCCAAGATTCTTGGTAGGAGTGTGCACCCTCCCATCAGTTGCCGTTAGTCTTAACTTATACAGTTAGCATTTTAAGCTAAGGCCAGGGATTGCGCGTATGCCGAGTACCGAGGTCACTGCAATGTAGCATGTAGCAGGTCTGCGGCCTTACCTTAAAACGCCCGAGCTTTGTGAAGTGCATGTCCGCATGCTCTTAATTACTGTAAGGTTCCATTTTGACAACAGTGCAATACAACTAACACTCCTCAGATAGGTGACGCAACTGTATCTTTTAAGGTTTTATACTGATATCCGTCCTGTGGGTTATGTGCCTTGAGTAAAACGAAACTTCTCTAAAGTTCAGTTTTGAAAACAACGGGCACAACTGGAACCGCGTTACGCAAGGAGTAAAGTAAACGATGTTCAAAACAACAAAATCACTGAAGACTTCTAGCCATATATTTGCAGTCGCCTTATAAATCATTTGAAGAGCCATGCCCCATATTTGCATGTGCTGCCAGCCGTGTCAGTTTGCGCTATCCGTTGTGATACAGCCCGTATAGTATATAAATTGTCTTAAATACCTACTTCCATAAATATATATTTCTGTAAATGCCTATGTACACAATAAATAACTTTTCTGTCAATTTTTTTCTCAAAGATGTTAATATGTGCATTAATAACCTTCAATTTTATTCATTCTTACATCAAAAGTTATTTATAAATAGCGTTATGTAAATCTGTAAAGACTGCATTGGCCGTGAAGACACATTGAATTAATTGAAAATGAAAGAACCGATCAACTCAAATCCAATTTGAGTTTCAACTACATTTTTCCTCCTTTATTTGATGTACGTAAATTCTTACACTATAATTTCGTTTCCTCTCATATTAGATTAATATAATTAAAATTCTTCAAAGGTAAAATGAAATGCTTTAGTGTTCTCTTTTGTAACCTGGACCTCTTGAGTTTAACAGTAAACATGCTGATCACTAGTTCGTAGAGGAAATCTAAATAGGTATGCAATAGCTTCAGTGTTTGCTATTGCCGTGAAAATACGCACAGGTAACTGAGAATATTCTCCAGGAAACCTAAGCTAATATATTAAGCTTTTCAACTTACATTTTTAATTCTATTATTGCATGCTTCTGGAATTTTCATTATTTATATCAGCGTTTATCAATAATAATAACAATAATCATAACAAATCTGCCAAAAAACTATCAATAAAGCTATTCCTCCGATTGTCGAGAGGTGAAGTTAAAATAAACTTGTCACTAAATTTGTTCATTAAGAATTATTTTCACTCCCTTAAATCTACCAGAAGATGCATAACTGCTAGTTGAATTCAAAGCACAGGTCTTCTCTCTCTCTCTCTCTCTCTCTTAGCAACTATAACTTCTTTAGCATATTCATTTTTCAAGTAAAGTAAGAGAAAGAAAGGAAAGTTCATCCTTATAATTAAAGTAGCCAAAACAATATCCATGTTTAACAGGGTTGTCTTACTACGGCATGTCTGATACATTACCAAAGGATGTAAAGCCAAACAAGCGAGATAACCAAAGCTGTTACATATTGAACAGTCCTGTATATGTCCCATTATTATGTCCGTCTCTAGCCCATTTAATGTATTCATGGATAAATAAAGTGAGGGAATTAGTTTTGAAACTATAATGGGAATAAACTGCTTTTTACATTATGTCATTAATTTCATTATTAGTCCAACTACATGCTTCTTTATTTCTTCTTCTAAGTGGTCTTAGCCCCGATACAAATCTCTCACTCCTTCCAGTTTGGGAATCACTGAATATTTGTTAAGACAATGAGAAGAGCAATAAAGTAGCATCAACTTCCTGTATTTATACTATTCATCAACACAAGTATAGTAATTACTTTTATTTTGAGAGTTAAATAATCCCTTACTATGGCTCAGATTAACGAATACGGTGAACGAAATAGATGCTAAAATGAGTCCGTTGCTTAAGGAGCTGAGAGTTACCCTTCTCAAAATTGTTTAGAAAAGTTTTGGAAAACGTGTTCTCGGAATATCTAATCCCAAACGAGATTGAAGCTCAGCCCTCAGCATTTGAAAGCACATACACGCGCAGATGAACAATATTTGTGAATAGTTGTGAAACCTTATCAAAGAAGGCACTGCATACTCTGCTTCAAAATAATTCGTTAAAATGACATGGACTCGATGTTTACAGTATAATGTTCTCCATAACAATACATATTTAAGATATAAATCTAAGATTTTGGCTATAATTTTGTGCTTAAGTGTTTCAAAATATATTGAAACCAACTTTATTGCTTTTAATAGCTTATATTTATTTCTATGCGAGCTAAAAGTGATAATTTTTAGGGTGATATAATCATATCCAGCTTAACATTAATTATAATGTATAAAGAATCAGATCATTTATTATACTTTAAGTAATAGAATCCCATAAACATAAGAATAACATAAAAAGCATTGGTTAGGATCACACATCTTAGCTTATTAAAGACACCAAATCAGCAGAACATTTAAGGGAACAAAATTCCTTGAGTGAGAAAAAATAGGAGTTTTGTGTGTTGCTAAAACGAAACAGCTTTTACCTCACAACAAAATTTGTCCTTATAGGTGAAATACTCAAAAAACGAGTATAATCGTTTTACAGGCACAAACATAAAGCACTAGTCATGTAAGGATACATAGGAACAAAGGAAAATATGCCCTCAGTTACTAAAGCACCCAAAAAGTGTTGCAGACAAAGAACTTGTGATCGGGCTAGCTGTAGAATAGACCGCAAGTCAATTATTCAAGACAAGGGAGATTGGTGGTAGAAGTACTTAATTATTCACCGACGCTCTTCTATCCTTCCGTTCTTCCCGCCAAGGATATAAATCGTACAACCTTTGGGGCAGGATCAGCCACGCGAACTTTGATTGATTCATGAACTTCGGTTACGATTCTTCAAGGAGATTTTATTTTTCCTCTATGTGTTACAATTTATATCTCTATTTATTATTAATTTATTCCCAAAATGCCTTAGTTATGGGCAACATTGTGACAAAAGACGCATTTCCGTCGCTCCTCTGTGTTGCTTAGAAGTTCCCTTTACTTCTAGTGATAATGGCAATGTTATTACCCTTCTGATTGCTATATACCTATCGCACACGTCTACCGTATAGTGCTGACTCGGCGTGCTGATATTGTTCGCTTTGTGCTGAATATTTGCATGCAATTTGAGTCCGCGCGGTTATATTACTTTTCCCGTTTAAGTTTTCCAATGAGTCTGTTAGCTCTACTGAATGTTTACATGAATCTAATTGACTTTCTGTGAACGCAGGATGTGCAATACACAATGACTTGGTCATCAATATTCATCACAGCTAACAGACTTAATCGGCAAACTTAAACGAAACAAATAAGACTTGCATAAACTGCTTTTAAACACCGTCCTTTATTGGGGGAATAATGAATTTACAATCGCTTACACCGATTGAAATAAAATAAAATGAGGCCTGAGTAAAATAGGCAGAAAACTCAAGAAGACAAACAGAACATCCCGAAGCCTACAGATGTAGTCATGAGGGAAAAACATTATATATACGTCGGTAGCTAATGTTTTCTTTATGCATTCAGTATACAGTTGACTGATAGAGCATTATTTCAAAGCACCCCTAGGTTTATCTTATCAGGTTTGAATTAAAGCTTGAGCCTCTCTCTGAAGTATCTGTAGGTTTTAATTAATTATGAACAAATAAATATTTAGCCCAGTTATAACCAACATCCTGAAATCAGTATTAAGGAAGAAGCAGTATACTTACAAATATGTTTCTTCAGTGATATAAATTAAATAAAAATACGATATAGCAGTTTCACCAGAAAAGCACATTTTGAAGACCATTGGATCTATTAAATGCGTTGCCTTGCCTGTGTCCTTGTCTTGTCTCTATTGATCCGCAGGAACCATAATTTAAAACAGAAAGATAAATCGAAATTCAGGACATTTTGCTACAACAAAAAACGCGTAACGTGAAACATATTTTGTTAATTTTTACTATATCAGAACTTAGTTCAAGGAAATTTAATTCAAGATCATAAATATTAGATTACGTCATTAGGATAAAATATATGTCAGTTAATGTGCGATAAATGCTGGGTAAATCCTCTTTAACCTCTTTTATAATTCTGAGAGCTAAAGGTTAGATAAAACCTACTAATCGGAAAATGCAAATGTCCCTAGGTGTAGGTTAATAATGGAGGGGACCCTTGCACACTACGATCCACATATATCTATTGCGGCTACCACCCATGCGATGAAGTGAAGGAACCACAGGAGTCTACAGGCCGCAGGCAGACAGGCTATAGGGACGCCTGAGGGTCTCTAGCAGTTCCAAGCTCGAAGAACCTCGCGTTGCTGGGGATAGGAAAATGAACGACCCATTTACTAAGAAAACCTATAAGCACACCTGAAATGTGCGAAGGAAACAGAATGAAAGGGAAATGCTGGAAAGGAAAGCGAGATAGTTAAGAAATCACTCCAACGTTCACCTACGACCAGGAAAAACCACGAAAAACCCAAAGGCAAGGTGGGCGGTCGACGGGAATTGAACCCGGAATCTCCCGAATTAGGGCCTGACACGTTACCACTTAACCATCTCGCTCGGTAAACTCCCTAAGATGTGACATTCTAATCAAATTATTTTACAGCATGAAATATTACCTGTTGTATATTGGAACATGTTCTTGTTTTTTTATTTGTACTTATTGTGGCAAAGATAGGCATTTGTATGTCATTTAGTGAATGTTTTACCATCCCCTTTGCATACTGACACCAATCGCAGCAAAAACTAATTTGATGTATATAATAGTGTATTGATATGTATGCGCCTAAACATGTAGGTACTCTGTATGCCGTTTGGCGCTGTGATTTTATTCATAGGAGGTAAGGTATGCAGCATACATACTTAATGTAAGCTGTTCTAACCTTAGCCTTAGCTGTATAAGAAAAATACATGAATACATTTAAAACAAGAAGTAGAACAAGCCTAACAAGTCGTTCCATTAACTATGGATCCGGGAAGTTGTATGTACCATCCTGGAAGAAGAACCTTGTTTTCGCGTCTGCAGTCTCTTTCCATTCTACTTGTGCACTTTTATTCGTAACATATCTCCTGCTTTTACGATTTAAATATTCCGGTGTTGTAGATCACATTGAAGAAATTATCATCATCATCCTTGGATCCTCGGGTCCTTAGACTTTTACCTATTGTTTTCCGTAATACATTATAAGCCTACCTGTGACAATTATTATCCGTATTACGTATCTGCCATCCCAATAAATGAAATTCTGGAGTACCTATGTGCACTTATTTCGACGTTACCAAGTTGGTTTGCTTTCCTCGGTCTATAAGAACCGATTTGCGCTTTAAAAAATAAGAACTGATTATTAATTTGTTTTACGCATCTAGGATAAAGATGCTTAGCTATCGAATGTCCGAAAAGCCAAGCATAGGGAAGAATTTCAGATTTTAGATGAGGTTGCCAAGGAATTCTTCGGTTTCCAAGAACCTATTATTGAACCATCGGCATTGACTACTTTATTTTCTTCACGGTTCTGACTGAGACATTTGAAGTTTGAAACTGAAACAAAGCACTTAGTTTCTTTTGATGCTGTGTTACTGTTAGAAGACACCTAAAAGGAATCTTGTAGCAGTGAATTGCATGTTTCTGTGTTTGACGGCATATGGGAAAGTGTTTTTTGCCAGAAGTGCAACAGAGGTAAATGTAATGTTTTTGAAATGTTGCTTCTTACTTTATAGATTAAGGAAATGTGCTTCTTTTTGTGTTTTTCACAAATTACTACACACTAATAATTCCGATTTTGTTTTTAAAAACTGTAATTTTTTTCAAATAATATACAGCCCATGCAAATGAAAGTCACACAGTAAAAGAGCATTTGTCAGCTACCAGACTTCACAATTCATTTCATTTAAATACACGGTTTGCTGTGCCGCTTTAACAAGCACATAGTCATCTAAAGGATTGTTCTTAGCTATCATTTGTTTAGTTTAGCACATTAAATTGTAGTGTTTGACGGCATATAGAAAAGTGCTTTTCTGCCAGAGGTAAACGTAATGTTTTTGAAGCATATATATTGTGCTTTTCACATAATACTTCACACTTATATTTCCGATTTTTTTTTGTAAACTTTTATTTTTTCAACGTAATATACAGTCTATGCATATGAAAATCAGAGCAATAAAAGGGCATTTATCAGCTACCAGACTCCACAATTTCATTTAAATACACGGTTTGCTGTGCCACTTCAGAAGCATATGACCATCTAAAGGAGCGTTCGTAGTTATCATTTGTTTACTTTTGCATTATTAAATTGTAGAGTAAGCAATTTTCAATCTATAAATCACAAACAGTTACAGTTCATTTATGTACCAAGAAGAAGTTAATTAATTTTTATCAATGCACAGTACGAGGGCGATACTGAAAAGTTTTAAAATGCCATGATTCTAAAAAGAATTATTTTTAATACATTTTTCACGGCTACTTTCTAAAGTTTTGCAATTTTTGTGTGGTTTGTTCAATTTCCTCTAATAGTTTGTTAGTTATCATCATTTAAAGATTTTCTGTTTACCCAAAAATCAATTTGACTAGAGAAGTTTCCGGTCTATGATCTTTTACGATGTAATTCCTCATTAACACCTAAACAGTGTGAATGTTGGCTTAGAAATGCATTTGACAAAGAAGCCCCATTTAAGGCCACAATTTATAATTGATCTAGTGAATTCAAAGTATATGTTTATTATTATTATTTTTTTTATTATTTTTATTGATGAATTTCGTGAAGGATCCAAAGAACTGCTGTTACTGATGAAAATATTGCCGCTGACCGAGCAATGCATGAAGATCAATGGATATCTCATGAATTTATTCGGGCGACATTCAGCATTGGTGTGAGTCAAATCTAAAACATTTGAATCTTGAATTTATTGTTATGATCCTGAAAAGATCAAGTGCTCAGTGGGCCTTTCGGCAGAACCTAAGGCTACAAATATCCGACGAATTCTCAGTGCTGGCAAGAAGATGGTTACTAGTTTTTTTTCTAAAACGGGTCATATTGCTATTATAGCATTAAGAGATAGACGTACCGTTACTGACGATTGGTACGCAAATGGCTGTTACCCGCAAATTATTGTAAAACTCGTGAAAAACGCCCAAAAGGAAAAACAATGTTACATTATTAGAACGCGTTATCGCATACAGCAAAGGATGCTCTAAAGGTTAGCACCAGGGACCTTCCACTACACGAGCTTGTGATTCCTTTGTATTTCCAAAAATTCAAGATAAATGTGCGGAATCACTTTTTCAACATCAGATGAAGTAGTGGAACGTTACAAAAACCTGGTTTCTGAAGTGCATCAGAAAGAGAGGTACCACTGGTTTCATCGGATGCAAAATATTATTGAGTTAATCAACATATTGAATATTTTGAAAAACAATAAAATCATTTGAATTCTTTAAAACTAATTCCTGTTTGATTTTGTAATAAATTTCAGTGACGCCCTTCTATCTAATTTTCAACAATTTTGTTCTTTGAATGCACCTCAGTAAAAACTTACTTCAGGATGTAACCTAACGAAAGCTTAAAAGTTTCCTTACATTGATGTATTTTGTTCACTTTTACAATATTATTTTAAGCCTTATTATCTGCGAATTATCAAAGGGTACGAAAACTAAATTGGGAACATAAATAGATTTTTGAAAAGGAACATATTTGAAACTTAATTTTATTGAATGAGCTCGTAATAATTTTAATTGTTTCCGAGCAATGTCAAAAAATATATTTATATGAAGTATGTTTTCTAGGTTTCTGCTGATAAGAGAAGTCATTTGGTAAAACAACAGAAAACGTAATTGTTTCAGGAAAATATGAAATACCACAAAAGATATTGCCTATACAACCCTTGCCTTCATAAAGAAACATTCAGTTCTACTTTGAAGCGTTTGCTGCTGTTAAATTTCCCTGGAATGTAATTGAAGATCCCATAATGCAGTCTATTTCGGAAAAGTGAAGAAAAATACCATTCGTGATAAATTATCTTGAAAAGGTGTGCTACTCCATATTAGCGCCCAAATAGGTGATTCTTGCATATGGATATCAGTAGATAAAACTACATGTACTTAAACTGGAGCATATAAAAAGTAATTGTTGGAAATTTGGATGAAGAGAAACCTCCAATCTCTCATTTAGTGTATACACCAGTTGCCTACTTTAAACTGTGGGCAAACCTATTGTACTCCAAGCATGTGAAAGATAAAAACGTGTTACTTGTTTACATAGATGCAGCAGTTTATAGGGTGGACCATTTAAGTTGAAACTGTACAGTATATCCAAAACTAGGAGTTGCAGAAAGAAATATCTTTAATAAAACTTGCTGGATATCGCAGCGTACTAACATCATTAGTCGAGTTTTGTTTGGAGTATGTTATGATGGTCATTTTAGGGTAATTTAAATCAGGGTCAATTTAAATTGACAATAAAATTACGATCACAACTTCCTCCAAATAAAACACGACTAATGGCGTTTACTTTCCCCAAATAATATCAAGTAATTTAAAATAAAGAGAGTTGAAGGTTGTTATACTACATCACTAAAATGTTCTTACTTGAACAAGAAATACATCACCCTGTCTCCACAGAATAAACACAATATACAGAAACTACTATGCGACAGAACAAAAGATCCTATCCCCAACGATAAATCAGCTGGTATACTACATCACTAAAATGTTCTTACTTGAACAAGAAATACATCACCCTGTCTCCACAGAATAAACACAATATACAGAAACTACTATGCGACAGAACAAAAGATCCTATCCCCAACGATAAATCAGCTGGTATATATGAAATTGTTTGTAATGACTGTAACCTGGTATACATAGAAAGAAACAAAAGAAACATTGAAATAAGACTTAAAGAGCATATGAGATGCATTTACCAAAAGCAGCCAGATAAATCAGCATTAGGCATCATTTCTGTTCTTTAAACCATGATATCACTCCGAACATAAAACTCTTAAAACCGATCAACAGCAGCAATGAATTGGACATCTGGGAAAAAATACATATTGTCAAACACAGGAATCACCTAATGAATTTCGAACTTCCGCCAGCCCAGCACCAGAGAACACCTCTAGCCACACACATTCACCAGACAATAACCGGCAAAATCAGTTGAAAACATGCTGACGATGGAGGCAAACCGTCTCCCGAAACGCGTTCAAGTAAGAACATTTTAGTGATGTAGTGTAACAACCTTCAACTCTCTTTATTTCAAATTATGACACATCACTATTACTAGCTTCTAAATGTTCAAAATGAATTAATATCAAGTAACTTTAATTCAAGACATTTCTTTTTGTAACACTTAGTTCTGGAGGTATTGTGCACTCTCAACTTAAATGGTCCACCATGTATATGTGAGCAACTGGTAAGTTATTCAACGTGATTCTCCAGAACTTAATGCAGGTTAGTTGTCTCACTCGGGTAATTCACCGAGTAGTACAATTAATTACATATCAATTCCCAAAAGTGATTTAACCTTCTCAGTAAACAAATTCCTTTTAAAATCAAGCAATGGTATTTCTCCTTTTAAACAGAAGTGATCAGATTTGTCCCTACCCCTAGCACCTAATTTAAAATGGTAGTGTATGGTTACAGGCTATTCGGAATTACAGTGAGAATATTCAAGTTTACGAGACGTGTTTTTAAGGCAAGTACTGTCGTTTAAATATTTTGCCGCTGCAGTCGCCATTTTGAGCAGGCGCGATCATTTCTTCCTTCATTGGGAAGTCAGACAGAGTTGCGAGCGATCATCATTTTGTGTTTTCCTGTTGTTAGAGCGTTTCGAAGTGTTCAAAACAACCGAACGACCCACCGACTGTGAAGTCAGATCAGTGATTCAGTTTTTTGAATGCAGGAAATGTTACGCCAGCAAACATTTATTGCCAATTGTGTGAGGTTTATGGGGAAGCAATAACAAGACATGCACAGCCAAACAAACTCAAGATCTGATCGCATCATTTGGTTGGAAACAATTCGACCACCCTTCCTAAAGTTCACTTATGGTACCAAGCGATTTGCACCTGTTTCTTCATCTGAAGAAATTCCTTGGTGGAAAACAATTCAACGATGTTGTGAAACAAGAAGTGCAGACTTGACTCATCACGGACGGCATCTTTCTTTGACAAAGGCATACAAATAGTGGTTTCCCAATACGACAAGTGCCTGAATAACGGCAGTGACTATGTGAAGAAGTAGTGCAAGATGTAGGGTAATGAATGATAATGAAGCACTTGGAAAATAATATTCTGTTATTGTTTAAAAAATAATTGGTGCTTACTTTAAAAATGTTTAGTATGTATAGAAAACGTTTTCAATAATTTTTCAGAAGATGAATCGCAGCGTACTAAATGGCTCAGAGTCTAATTTGATATGAGCTGGTGTTTCTATGTGCTGGTTTTGCATTCTTACCAAAGGCTATAAAACAAAGCTGGAATATGCGTGTTTCAAATCCAGGTTTTCAATCTGATTCTACATTTCCGGTCTTGTTTTGACACGACTTGTGTGAAAGATTGCCATTTATTGATCTATCGTAATAGTTGGTCTTACGAAGGCCGGGTATTAAATTGCCTATTACGCATTGTAAGTCGCCATCTCAGAAAAAAACAAATGAATTTCGCATCTCCTTGTGGTATACCAAATAAAAAATAAATGATGTGTTACACTCACATGACTTTCTCTACTCTTGTACAAACTATTTATACAAACGATTATTCTCCAGCTACTTCATGTTAATCGAGATAAACATTTGCAGAGTCTATCTTATTGCTAATTTTCTTGTAGATGTAAGGGGAATATATATTTACAGGGGCAATTTGGAAATACAGTAGCCTTTAAGCACATACATATCTCTTAATAGCTGGTTGCTACGTGCAGCACCATTCCCTTTACCACAGATTAATATTTTTTGCATATCAAAGACAAAATAAAATGTATATCTTGAATTTTCTGGGGATGTCCCCAAAAGTCCTCTTCATTCTGAACGACTTTTGCATAACTGGTAAACCGCAAGAGATAAGACAAAGTTTACTACATAAAAATGTAGATCTCGTTAAAACACACAATATATGTCATAAACATTGTTTTTGTAAAGTGAACCATTTTGGAGATATTCCTTGTTATTTCTTTGAATTTTCCAATAATTACACTTTCGTTGTTCTTTTTTTTATGTTCTTGACATGCAAGGAGAATTACATTTTACACATAGCGACCAGTTTCTAAAAGTATTTGACCATCGCTTAAGGTGTACTATGTTCCCCTTGTTTTGTATTTGCAAGGGCAATATAGAATTACAGTAGCCTTTAAGAATTTACATATCTCTTAATAGCTGGTTGCTATATAGAGCACCATTTTCTTTGCCAAAGATTAATACTCTTTGCATATCCAAGACAAAAAAATGAATAACGAATTCCCAGTTGAGAAAATAAGTATTGAAAAATTTAAGGGAATAACAAGTAATATCTCGAAAATGGTTCACTCAACAAAAAAAAATGTGCATGACATAAATTGTGTTTTTTAACGCGATCTACATTTTTTGTGTAGTAAAATTTTCTCTATCTCTTATGGTTTACTAGTTATGCAAAAGTCGTTCACAATAAAGAATACTTTTGGAGACATTTCTATGAAATTCAAGATATACATTTTATTTGTCATAAAAATATCTTAAACATATGATATTTTAATCAAAATCGTTAGAGCCATTTTTGAGAAAATTAAAATTTTCGAAAAATCTTCCATGTAAAGGGTACTCTGGGGTGGGGGGATTTTCTTGAAAACCTTCGTGTCGCATCCTTGGAAGATACTGAACCCAAATACCAAGCTTGGTGTTTATCCGTCTGTTCGTTTCTGAGTTATGCTGTTCACAGACACACACACACAGACACACAGACACACACACACACTGACATGTTTCCAAAAATGCTTTTTTTGGATTCAGGGGGTCTCAAAACATGTATTTCCGGTGAAATCTCGGTATCGAAATTTTGGGTGGAATACAATACTTCCCCTACTTACTATACGTAGTAGAGAAAGTAAAAACCAAGTTACTTAATGTCGTACCGGCATGTTGGTATGGTAGATAAATTGGTTAGAGCAACTGAACGGAAATGGAAGATTCGTGTCTCAAATCTCGTCTATAGCATTGAATTTGTCAGTCTAAAAAATAAAACTTTTCAATAAAGTTAACGTCAAAACTCAGTCTCACTGAATCAATGCCTATATTTAGAAAAGCTACAGGCTATGCTTCAGAAATTGTTTTGAGTAGGGTGCAAATGGCGCTTTTCAGAAAAAGGGCTATACAGACCTAGCATAAGGATTTAATCCTGTAGCGTTTATTGTTCCGGTCACTTCAGCAGATGTTGAAACATTACTCTGTGCGTTTAAACTCGGTCTCTATAGCAAAAGACAGAAAGTTACGCCGCAATATTTGAAAATTACTGACTTATGTGAATAAAATTATGATAGCACAAATAACAATAAGAATGACAGTGATGCATGAATAAATTTTTTATTACGTTGATCAGCATTTGCCACTTTCATCATAACCAGATTTAACTATTGTACAGAAATGTTGCATTAATTTATAGTATCTTGCATATCTGTTTTCAGCATTATTATTTAAAAAATCTTATCTGAATCATTCACATGACTTTCTCTATCCTCTATCTTTTCTAGTGGATATACAAACTATTCATACTGAGACCTATTTTTCTATCTGCTACATTTAATCCAAATAAACCTTTGCAAAAATAGCTGGATAGCTACATTACACATTTCGTTATAAATACAAAGAGAACAACGATAAGCAGATGTTTAAGAATTGGACGCTATTAGCTGGTCTTAAAGCTCCATTTTTTTTCCTTTCAATCGCGAGAAACAACTAAAAATCGACGTGACTTTAAAAGAATGACAAGTATTGTACACTTCCAATTTTAATAACGGATATATCAGCAACGGCTTATGCCACAAAAACAAAAACTTATCTGAAATAAATTCTGTGTTTTAAAGACATCCTCATGGTTTTTCGTCTACGGCTTAACGTTCACAAGTTTTACAAGATTATAGAGAATTCCTTCAGAATTAAGGGGACTTACTAGGCTATGTGCCGAAAGTTCAAGATATACATTTTATTTGTATGTAAATATCTTTTATATATGGTATTTTAATCAAAATCGTTAGAGCATTTTTTAGAAAATAAAAGTTTTCCAAAAACGTTTAATGCAAGGGGTAGTTGGGGTGGGGAGGTTTTCTTGAACATTTTCGTGACGCATCCTAGAATAATACTAAACTCAAATACTAAGTTTGATATTTATCCGACTTTTCCTTTTTGAGTTACGCTGTTCACAGACAGACACGCACACGGACATGTTTCTAAACATGTTTTATTTGTAATCAGGGTGCCTCAAAACATGCATTTTCGGTGAAACCTCGACTTTGAATTTATGTGTGGAATGGAATGCTTCCCCTATTTACTATATGATAGAGGAATAATATAAACACAGTGCATTTATTCAGTTTGCACCGTATTTCTTCAGATTTTTGTTAACCAATTTGAGGCAGTATTTTTAACACTTAAATGATTTCAGTCAAATATTATATAATATAAAATGCCCACCTTAAAGCAATATCTGTACAATATAATATATAAAATGCATGTACCAGTCATTGTCATTATTATGTACATGTTCAATAATGTTATGTGAATGTATTACGTAATTTAATAATGTAGGAGCTGTGAGAATAATAGGTTAAAAGTTGCTAACAATGAGATAAACATGACTCAATAATGAGTAAGAAAGTTTAATAATGCTACTAGTCATTATTGGAGCAACAATAATGTAAATTTTGAGACAGTTAATAGCCAATCAACAACCAGAAAAGCTTTAGTTAAATGAAAATATTCTATTGGAGTAGGATTAGCCAATCATAAACTGAAATAGGGGAAAATTTTGCAAATTCAGAAATCAGTTGCTAGCAGACAGCGTTACTAACTGGACGCGAGACATGTCCTTGAGAAGTTTAATGCGTATCCAGTGTGAGAAAAAAAAATAGTTTACGTTTTAAAAAATGCTAGTAATTAATAAATAATGTCACAGCTCTCTCTCTCTCTCGCTATATCAGTGAAGTGTTATTTTAATCGTTTAAAGAATTAATAAATGGAGTGAAGTAAAAATTATAATCTGTGTTAGTCTACATTCTTAGCCGCAATACACCCTAGAAACAAAACCATGTCTCTAACAATAATACTGGCGCATCCGAGGCAAACATAAATATATAATATTTAAAGAAAGAGTCAAATTACAAAGTTAAAATTTTTAAAGTTGGGGCGAAGGCTACCGGGTACCATAGGTGCGGTTGCAACAACTTTAAGTTCGGCTCCCAAACAGTCGAAATACAATACAACACCATAAAATTAACCTTCTTCAAATTTTATATTTGCCTATTTTAGATGAATAGCCTATTTAACACGTTTTTCCCACCCGTATAAACGTAGGCGCCTAACAATGGATAATACATTGGTAACTAACTATGGGACCTAAAGATTCGACGTCTATTCATCATCATCATCATCACCATCATATTTCAGCAAACGCACTACAACAGCAGACAACTTTATTGAAGGTTAAGAGCTTCTTCATGACGTTGAAGTGATGCGCATCTTACAGATGATATGGTACTGATGGACAACGTGATATATGATATATAGTTAGCCAATTTCGCGTTTCAAAGATTTGATAATATACAAGTAATATAGGCAGCATATTTATTGCATTATATCTTCTCTGGTGAGAGATGTGTATATCTGCTAGCCTTTTTGACCCTAATTGTAAATTCCTATTAAAAAAATTAAATTGACTCTAAAATTAAAATTATAACGCTCTCCACACAAACATGAGTGATGACGTTTACTTTCTCCATAATATCAAGCAACTTTTATAAAAGAAATTTGTTTCTACAAAGCTTAATTTTGGAGAAATCGTACAGTCTCAACTTAAATGGTCCACCCTGTATAATGCATAAAACACGTCATACAACTAACCCTTTTGCAACAAAATATTCCTGGAAGCCATATAAAGAAACCAGAAAGGTTCTCGATGTAGAGAATTGATGTGACAATAGGGAGAGAAAATCGTTTAAGGGTAAATTGATAAATTAAATTCCCTATGTAATAGAGAAACTATTTTTAATAACTTGGTCGAAACAAAAATCGCCTTAAATCTACCGCACTGTGGATATAAGCTATCCGAGCTGAAAATAAAGAATTCTACTCCTACAAGATGAATAAAGAATGTATACCTTAATGGGACTGAAGTAATCATGCAGAAATAATGCAGATTGCCTCATTTAGAAACTCTTATACGCCACCAAACTTTTATTCCCCCAACAGTTGTATTAATGAAGTGAAGGTTTATACGAGCGACAACTGTATAACTAGAATTGTAGAAATAATTAATGTAATGAGAGCATTTCCTGTGGCTGTTTAGGAAGAAAACTTTACAAGATAGGCACCCGGGGCTATATTCGTTTGAATTCACTCTTTTATCTCAACTGTTCCACGAACTTTTAGCAAACGTGGGAACAAATAAAAAAATAAAAAGGGAACTTTTCCTGCCTTAGGCTTATTTTTATTTTCGTTTATTTGCATTCTTTTGGTGGCTGAAAATTTCGAGTTCCATACTCAGTTGGAGGTGACATTTGTCAATAAATGTCAGTATGGAAAGTCTGTGAGAAAAAATGGGAATGCGTTTTAACATTGAGAAAGTAGCCCAGTTTAAGAGTATAAGAAACCCCAATAAATAACTGCAGCAACCTGGTAGTTTTTCAGTCACACGTGTCGTCATCGAAACAATAAATGAAGTTCCATCGCTGGTTTACCAAACGTTTTAAGTTTTCGTCCCTTTGCCGTTGCAGAGTTTACGGTAGATAGATAGTAACCTAATATGCGGGAATGTAAACTCGATGTGACACTGGCTATCACTGCCCTCCCTGCCAAGCTATGACCCCAAACCCCAAGAAGTGTGCCCCACAGTTTTACAACCGCTGGTCCATGTATTAATGAATCAGAGAGGAGAAAAGTAGTCTACTTTTGGGTATACGTTCACGCAGAGATAAACACAAAATTTGTGTCCCGTCTTAGAGCCTAAATTTAGCAAACGTGGCCCTTAATCTCAGCTTCTTCCTAGGAGGACACACGAAGATTTTCAAGAAAATGCACCAAACATTAAATATTCCTTAACATGGAAAAGTTATGTTTTTTCTCAAAAATTATTCTAACGATTTTGATTAAAAACGCCATATTTTTATATGTATACACTAAAGAATTTTATTATTTTTTACAAATAAAATTAATTCGTTATTATGAAGCGGTATTGGCGGAAAGCTATATTTAGGAACGTTTTCGGCATTCAAATTTTGAGCGTCTGGCGTGTTGAAGGACCATAAGGATGCGCAAAGACACCAACATTAAAAGGAGAGAAAGTAGCTACACATACCGAAGATAAAGCCGACGGCTCAAAACTTGGAAGATCGGAAATAACGCTGAGGGCCAAATTTCTGTCATTCGCCAATTTCAGCCAGCTACGCTTGAATCCGAAGAACATCGCATTTTCTAACCATCGAGCGTTTCTGCAAGTACATTTCATATTTCAGTGTCTTTGTGCTCTGTAAAATATTTGGATTAGGATACGAAGTTGTTCTGTTATATGTATTAAAACAGGAACGTATTCAGGGTTATAAGGGCTGTCTCTGCATCGCCATACTCTTCTTGAAGTTATATCTCAAAGTAAATTGAAATTTAGTTTTATTTACGGACGTTCATTAACTGTTGTGGTTCTTAGCGTCCCATTCTATATTGGGCACGAAGGACGACATATATATCTCACAGTGATGCACAGCGTCCCTCTAAAGTTGATTGCCTTGTTTAGAGCTTTTGCTCGTTAAGTGCAGCGCTAAATTTTCATCAAAAAAGATTTTGAAGATTTCAGGTAAGACTATAAACGTACGACTTCAATGGATATGACATTTGCTACAAATGTTTGTTAGTACAGCGGTGTTTTTGTGAGATCACTAGTTTCACACTCCCCAACTTGGTTATCATTATTGTAAGCGTCATTCCATCTCGTCAGAACTAACTTTGAAAGTAACTAACATCTCAGTTTTCCAATTATTTCCAATGCATTGGAACTAGACAGGTCATCAGTTGTAGGGCCACAGTCATGGGATCTGATTGTGAACGCACCCGCGATGCTGTAATTTAGAGTTATGCAAATTACTCGTAGGTATGTATCTTGTAGATTCTCTTTGTTTCCATAGTTTAGTATGATTTTTGGTGAATGCCGCCTTAGAAAAATGCAACTTCTGAGATGTGTGGCAATGCACTACTCCTATAGACGATAAATATTAAAATTTGTTTTTGGAGTAAAATGAAACACATTAATATTTCGGAAAACTAAATTCCTGCTTCAATTAACTTAATACTCTAAAAGTGCTAACGCATGATGTTAGTAAATTACTGTGCATTCTTCCTCCGTCTCTTCCTTTGCTTTCACTTTACATGCAGGATAGTAAAATAATAAGTATCAACAAGTATAACAATACTTCCGATCTTTAACCCTCATCTGAGCCTCTGTTGGCGCGGATGCAGTTGTAAAGACAGCATGTTGTTTCCTGTGTGTACATCTGTGATGTTACATTAAGACAAACAGTTGCTAACTTGTTGCGGTACATTTGAGCTTCGGCGAACAAGGAACCAAGATATGTTCCGCACCACCAATAAAATTCTCCACGGTGACAGTAAAAAGCCTATGCCATCAGGTCAGAATGTGTCTAGGTAGTGATCTGATGTCATCTGCGACAGATTATCCTCTCTTAGAAAGTCTGATCCCCTAAATTCCAACACTGTGCAATTAGATGTCTCACGGAACCATCGAGAATTTTATTATAACTCCAGCACACCATACTGCGCCGGTTTATAAGTGAAACTACATTAATTTACAAAAATAACTTATCAGATGAAAACCGGCTGTTATAATTTTGGTTTGAAGTCATTTTCCGTTAACGTTTGAATCAACCAGGATTTATGGGTGTCACTTATGTTCTTGGAATACTCAAATAATACAATGGTTTGGAATCTCCAACAGACTGACATATGTCTGATGCTCATATGGAGGTTTTCTGGAAATAAAGTTAAAACCTTTCCTGACGCTCTTCAAAATTCGGCCCAACCATTATGAACGGACTTCATAATATAAACAAAAAATGTACCCGACGGAGGAAGCTGGATTTTTTCGGGCGTAAAATTCCTTAGCATAGTTTCCTGAACCCTGATAAAGACGCCTATAAGCGAAATTACCGGCTTTCACGCCCAATATACAATGAGACGCTAAGGAACACAGCAGTTAAAGAACATCCATAAATAAAACTGAATTTAATTAAACAAAAAATGCATTTGAAAGGTATCAGACAAAGGCAAACACGTGGTGTAAACTGCTGTTGTTACAATGTTTATCAATAGAAATTATTCTTTCAGATTCACCTACTAGTACGCCATGATGTATCCACACATCTTCAATAGGTTATTACACCTTCGTACGAGAGAGCCATAGACCATTTATTTACCCGGTGAGAATATCCTGGGAACGTATTCTTCCAAACTAATAAAAATATTACTAGGTATAATTATGTACTAGTGGTTTAAAAGCTTTAAACAGAAGCGGAATCTCTCCGTTAGAGGCCTCGTGTCCTAACACACGTGTGTACTATCTTTCAAGAAAGTAAATGTACACTTTTCGCGGGTCAGCATCATTCGGTTTCCGTGAGTAAGGGGTATGAAAACTAAATCGACCGTGGTCGTAGATGTATACTGTCGTGGTCACCATTTTAACCTGTCACTCACTTCGAAGATTTCGATGGCTATATTAACCCAGTATGGCGAAACATGGACTAAATATCACAAAACAAGTTACAATTCTCTCGCTGCTGGGCTGTGAACTACATGACATTGGCAAGAAAACGGAAAACACGTGGTGGAATGATGATTTTAATAGAACCAACATCTATGCTACATTACGTCGAGACCTCGCGCCTTTCTATGTTTCGAAGACTGCACCGTTGGTGGCAGTCCCAGGCTCGATGCCCGTTCGGGTTGGAGTCGAACGCTGTGTAGTGGTAGATACAGTAGTAGTGCTAAAATTCGCTGTACCTGTTCCCTCCATCCCACGTGGCTTCGTCTTGTTGTCCTGGCTGGTTGATTCAACTATACGGTGATTCTCGCTGGTGCCCTGGCTAGTTGGTTCTCAGCGGTAATGCTTGCATGGACTCTGCGTATCATGATTGTTAATAAGCTCGTGGACTCAGTGGTGGTGCTAGGAGCTCAGCGGAGAATTTACTACTCACCATAATGTTTGATTTATGGCTATTTATTGTAACTTCTTCAATATAACACTAAAAATATTCCTGTTCAGTTATCACTTTGTATAGGACACCATTTGCCCGCCAACTTAGTTTGACGGAGTATCGTGGATTCCTCGTCAGTATCTAAAAGTCAACTGTTTTATTTTTAGGGTGAATCTCGACTATTTAAAGACCACAATCTCTCAATTAAAGTTTTGGTATCGGATTTCTTATTGGTCAGTTTGTATATATCATGTGACCTTTCTTCCGGGCTTCTCTTGGTAAACTGCCGTCCTGTGTTACTTTTCTTCACTCCATACTTCCGGAGCGGAAACAAATAGTCATAAAACCTTACCCTAGACTAACACAAAAGATCCCGTTTTCGCTGCACATGCGAACAGCATATTTCTACCCTAACTGCAGAGTTCAAGACATCCTAAACTTAGTTAAACAGGAACATTATGTACACGGCATATATTACATTATGCAGAAATTATTATTTACATGGTTTTCACATTGTACACATATATCATTTATACATCAAATTATACACTGAGTAAATTAGCACATAAAAATTAATTCGGGCACATTCTGTCTCAATACATAACCCACATACTAGCATCTGCTGTCGTAGCTCATTGGTAAAATGCACGCTGTTTTAACTGCGACGAGGGTTCACGGTTCGAGTCCCAGCTTGTAGTGATACTTCTTATTCCAACTTTTTCGCTTTGTAAGACACAGTAATAAACAAATTTAGTTTTTGCAGCTGATTTATTACTACATGATAAAATGATAAAATGAAGATTTCATTTTTGTTTTCCGTTCGTTGTTTCGACAAGTTACTTGTTCCAGGAGAAATACACTATATATAAATCTGAAATGTTTCGGAAATTAATTTATTTCTTCACATATGACGTGGCCTCAGTTATGAAACAGCAGATGTTTAGTTTGCTTTCTAAGCACATTATCCTTAGCTATCGCCTTCTTTTTGTTATTTATAATAAGTAGAATAACTATATTGCAACTAGCAGTTACACAGAATATATTTCAGTTTTATGCGTTATACTCCATCGAATTATAAACAGTTATATTTGCAACTGCAAGTTTGATTTTCTCAAGATGAGAATTTATCAGTTTCTTGTTATTTTATGTATTAGCATATTGTTGTGATCAGATGCATTGTATACAGGATTTAGAAGTTGATTCCATTAAAATTATCATTCAATATCCTCACATTTTCTTCGAAATCATGTAGTAATAACTTAGTTGCAAGAGAACTGTAAATTTGTTTATTACTGCGTCATACAGGGTGAAAAAGTTGGAATAAGAAGTATCACCACATGCTGGTATTCGAATCGTGAACCCTCGTCACACTGGAAACAGCGTGCATTTTACCAATGAGCTACGACAGCAGATGCTAGTACGTGGGTTATATATAGCATAGATGCTGGTTCTATTAAATCATCATTCCACCTGTTTTCGTTTTCTTG
This sequence comes from Deroplatys truncata, assembly GCA_030765065.1. Lineage (NCBI taxonomy): Eukaryota > Metazoa > Arthropoda > Insecta > Mantodea > Mantidae > Deroplatys > Deroplatys truncata. Next base: position 177,402,000 of record CM060977.1, on the reverse strand, counting down.
CCAATGCCATGTAGTTAATGGATCAAGAGCGAAAGAATTCTAACTTGTTTTGTAATATTTAGTCCATGTTTCGCCATAGTGGGTTAATATAGCCATTGAAATCTTCGAAGTGAGTGACAGAAATGCAGAATGGAGACCACAACAGTATACATCTGCGACCACTGTCGATTTAGTTTTCATAAACCCTACTCACGGAACGCCTGAATGATACTGACCTGCGAAAACTGTACATTTACTTTCTTGAAAGATGGTACATAAAGCACGGCAGCAGATATGAAGATCGAATTCGCTTCCGCCCAACTAAGGTTGCCATAATCCAAGCACCAAAATCAAGGACATAGCTTCTGCTGCAGCAATTTCATTCGATTCTGTTAGATTACCACTGAAAATAAATTGAGTTTTTATTTATGAACGCGCATTAACTACTATGGTCCTTAGCGTCCCATTCTATATTGGGCGTGAAAGACCGGTAATTTTGCTCAGAGGCCTCTTTATCAGGCTTGAGGTTGTTTTACGTGCCATAAATCGACGAAAGAAAGTGTTCAACTGTTTGGAAGTTGAAGTAGAATTCACAGCTCTTGTGTGTTTCTTGCTTTTAACCTGCTCGTTCAGAGCTCGTTTCCCTCCATTGGCGATTGAAATATAACAGCTGTAATGAAATAATTCAGGATTAGTTGGCATTTAATCTCAAGTATGCGCATGTTTAAATAAATGTTGGAATTACACGCTAAAATTTTGCACGATAATTTCGTAAATGTCGGCAGTATACATAGCTGAAGATCACGTTTACGATTGATTTTGTCATTCCGAGACGCGAGCATAATCCAAAAAGCTTATCTTACTTAAGTATACCCTTAATTTCAAAGAATGGGAAAACAAAATGTACCTTTTAGTGTATGCATTGTACTTACCTACAGACTTTACAAAAAACCTCATGCTCATTTCTTCCACGTTTAATGCTCGGAAATTAATCCATGTATTCTTCTCGGAAGTGAAATTTTCGCTTCGATATTTATTTTAAAATTCCACGTAATGATGTCACCAGTAACTGTAGATCGGGTTCAGGTTTAGAATTACCATCCACGTGAATGTTAACTTCAAGCCACAGAACGTACAAAAATGAGGCAAGTACTAGAAATAAAGAACTGGAAACAGCAAAATCACAGAAAATCAATTATAGTCACTATCGCTGTTACTATTACCGCGAGATCGGCGATATATCTATGGTCTTCGTCAGCCTCGTTGTTTCCATCTGGAAACTTCTCGTAAGGAATGGTGAAATACTTGAATGTCGTTTGGCGGTAAAACTCAACTTAATAATAAAAACATTTTTTTAGCACTCGCTGCTTTCGCGGGCTTTTATCTCTTCGTCAGGACATTCGTCTTCTAGCATAAAATCGCGGCTGGTCCGCGAAATCCGCGATGTATAGCAACCCTAACCCAACTGGAACATAATCAGATAATTCTGTGGCTTCAGATTAATAACAGACAAAACGTACTATTAATACTATTATTATTATCATAACTTTTATTGTTGCTTCTGTTGTAATCAGTGCATTGAATTCTTATTTGGAATGTAAATATTGTAGTACATACTAAATAGCAGTGATAGTGCATCGATATATTTATGAAACTTCAAGTTAGTATTGTAATCGCGTTTTCCTGTATTCAATGCGTTGTTATCCAGCGTGTCACGTTAATACTGGCCATGACCTTGGATTTCTCAAGACTGTACTTAGATTTTGAACCCTAGCTTACAATTGCTACTGTGAAGCAACAATTGTTAAATATAAATCAACTCAAATAGTATAGTTAAACTGGAAGCCCAGAAGTTTAAAGCATTTTAAGGTGCAACATTGCAAAAGTGCAATTGAATAGATGGGAGTACTACGCAGGCATAATGGCAGAGTACTTCTGGAACCGAAAATTCTTTTTTTGAATACTACCTGGCTTTAGATTTCTCACATTCTATTTTCTTAAAGAGCAACAAATCAAATTACTATTTTAAAGCGATTTTCCAATAATGAATGGACACCGGTGACCTACCTATGCATTATGCGAGAAGTAGAACCCCAACAGGATGTTCAAAACAATCCCGCCCTACTCTACTTTCTGTGTGATTCTCCTCATTAGCCCCTCCAGAGCCCTTAGTAAGATTTCATGTATTATAGTTGCGCTTTCGGCTAGAATTCCGTTTGAGATCGTCTTTGCCAACAAGTAAATGTTGTTACAGTAAAAAGTATGGCAATGGATTCAATTTTAAACAATGATGAATTGTTTGAACTGTGTAGTATATATTCCCAAAGAACACTGAGATGCATAGCTATTTAAACAGCAGTTCTAATACAGATGTGTTATAAATTTAATTCCGCATTATTAGATACAGTCTAATTGGACACTTTGTATTGTGTATATTTTTGTTTGCTTTTACTACCTTTTAGAAACACCATTTCGCAAACAAAATGACCTAAACCAGACATAAAAGTCTGGGTGTGTAGCATTTATGCAACAAAACATGCTTAGAATACTTTCAATTATCGGACTTCAGTAACCTTAATTTGTCTTATTTCGGAAAGTGACGAGAGAAAGTTTGGTTTTATGGTGGGAGTTTGGAAGGCTAAAGATGTTCTGTTCTTGGCTGGCTTCAGTAATGCAGATAGGTCCTCAGGAGAGTATCCGGGAAATGAGGGATCTCCTCTCAGGATGTGTGGATCGGAGGTAAATACACACTGTTAATTTACTCCTTAAGATTCTCATGTTTATACATACTAATAACAGTTGTTTCCTTGCTCCCTATAACACAAGACTTCGCGTTTCCTCAAATTCTACGCTCAAACATAATTATTATTTATTTATCTTAAAGGTACTTCAGTGTTATTCCCCTTATTTTAACAATTTTCCCAGACCTGAAATGAGCTTATGGTGGAATTCGCTTAATTTGCTTTTCGCAGTTGAATTGCGGACTTATGTAGTCTAAGAACCAAAATAAGACATGAAGTGACGATGTGAACACCGTCCGATACAGCCCTTACGCTAGACAAATTTTCTATTTCACGCTCTGTTTCTAGTTCCTCTAGTTTCTTTCCTAGTCAAGAGGTTTTGGATTGATTTTATTGGTTCACGTGGCAGATTCTAACTCACTTATATTGGTTCCTACAGTACAGAAAGTATGGGCACTTTCAGTCTGCAGTTATCTCATTACTTTCACTTTATTATATTTTCTATCCGCTGGGCTATTATGGGTGAGTCGGTTTTTCCCTGTATTGATAAGCTTCCGTACCTATATGCTTTTAGCTTTCACCCAATCCATTCTTCAGCTACCTAGTCTGTTTGTATCTGCATGCCCTACCGTTCGGCTTCTAGCTAAATATATTTGCTTTCCTTAATACTCGTAGACATAATATTTAATACTTATTCTCCTTTATCACTTCCTCTTTAATTACTACATTTCCTTCAAGTGCTTTCGTTTCATAGCCTATTTTATACTTAAAGTTTTTTTATATCCCTTTTATAATATTTTTCTGGATTTTTGAATTCATTCGGGAGAATATTACCTCAAAATAAGTTCCAAAATTTGAATAATGCATGGAAAAAAAACCCTGAAAACCTTAATTCAGCTTAAATAATCCTTAACCGAAAACATATCGTAAGGCCTATCTGTCTCAAATTCAGAGCCCCTGTTAATCCACGTGTAGGCTAACCATTCTGCTACTCAGTATCTATCCTAGATAGGCTTAAATACACTGTGAAAACGGTACAAAGTTAATGCATTTCGTGTTTCGTCAGAATTCTATTTCATTAATCCTCCTAAGACTTCAGCATTAGAAAGTGCAGTAAATACTGCATAGCTGCTATGCATGGTTTTGGTTAAAATAATTGTATAATAATGGTGGCAATGAATTCGTTGACATCAAGTACCCTGTTTTTATAACATCATAAACCTTATTATGCAGTATTACCATTAATTTAATGTATTTTATCGTTTAGCTCACACCAGCATTAATGATTATTGAAATTTAATTAGTCATTCTTTTTAATTTATATATGCTCTGATTTTAGTAGTTTCTTATACTCCAGAAATCAGTAATAACGGAAAAATGAATCTTTAAAAACCTTTAAACTACTACATTTTTTCTACTTATTTTGAGTACCAGTTATGATATCAACAGAATCAGTTGAAGAAAAGGGAGAAATGCCTTAAATTTAGATGATTTACAAAAGGATCTGCTCCTAGCAGAATAAGCGTACATTTTAATTCTGGTAATTATACTTATTTCAACCTTATTTATTTGATCGGTGCACACACAAAAAAAACACAAGCAGCTCATAAAACAAAAGCAATGGGGACGCAAAGGCCGTGTTTTGTTTGGTCTATTTACAAAGGTATTAATATTGAAATAATGACATAACTGAAAAGCTATAAAGGTATATTTACTTAAAAAAAAGTTTAGTTACTGAAAATAAACTGTAAGGTGCGTCAATGTTTCCATTGCCTTATTTATAATGAATTGCCACAGAAATCATGTCATAACTTTATTTGGGGATGCCTAGAAGGAAAACTTCACACAATGGTCACTTTTTCACATCTTCAGGAAATTACGGCTTTCTTCCCAGCTTCTTCACGAATTTGTTCTCCTGGAAGAGCTATGTCCTCGGGACAGTCATTCCCATATTGTTTTTAGGACAGCGCAATAGCAGCTCCTTTCTTTTATTCCCATTTTCTTCTTCCTGACAGCCCCAATAGCCTCTGCCATTTTCTCTTTGTCTCCTGGCAGTTTCTTTTTCTGAGCATTCAGCTCCCGGTGGCATGGGTGAAAAGAGCAATAAGCTAACCTGTTGCAACCTGAGGTTTATATTAGTATCTGTTGTAACAGACAACATATGTTAACACATATTGTTGTTTCCAGACCTCCAAAGGGCTGCACGACTACTTGCAGCATTTTAAGCTTTCGCATTTGACGTTAATTCCTTTTAGAAATTATCATTAAATATTAACGCACGTGTACTTAGACGTTCCCTTGATTAGGCTGCTACAGGTAAGTTTAGGAGCGTTAATTAAATCACGATCCACAGAGGAAAATTACCGTCTGCATGAATCGTAAAATAAAGGAAGGGCTATGAAGCTTAATTTTCTGGTTTAAGCCTTTAATGTAAGAAGGGCCTTTAAAACAAATTGGACTCTACAGCAGTACGTGAAAGTTACTTTATATTACAGAATAGAAAATAAAATAACATTAACATGTGAGTTATAAAAGGGGTTATAATAACCTGGCGGTCCAATACATGTTTGAGCGCCGTATTCCCAAGGCTGCAGGTGCCTTGGGCGGTGACATTTATGTGCGTTTAAACCTTTCATTAAATAAAACAGAAAACGAACTCCTGCACAAGAAAATGTCCGCAGATGGAAGTGCTCATATACCCTAGCAGTTACTAGCGCTGTTACACAAGTGGAAAGCCAGCGTGTGAAACCTAATCACTTTCTTATCAGCAGAACCCGGAATTCTAGCAAAATATGTTTTAAAGTATTATGTCTACCTTAAATTTAAAAGTGAATATGTACGAATTAATTCGTTATAAATGAAAATTCGAAGTTTTATTTTGCCCTTTTCTACTTTATTGATACGAGTGCCTAATGTACGTAATACATGTTTTTTATTGCCTTTATGTGATTAGATTAATTATTTTTATTATTAAAGTCGTTTACGTATGTATTTCAATAAATTTCTGCAACCGTTATGATAAGAATGACTATACCGAATTTCAATCATTACCTTCCAGTTATAGTTAATATTTTCTTTAACAGCAACAATGAGTGTCGCCTAAAAGAAATGTATTTAACTACCGTGGATTTTTACTTGGTTTCCCAACGGTTCATGCCTGCTTCAAAAGAAACTTTGAGTGTGGTAGCTAGAAATATATTCAAAATCTTGTGCTAACCTTCTCTTTGTTTCTTTCCTTCTTTCAGCTGGCATTACCACATTGTCATTTAAGTATCCAGTAAACGCCAAAGCTCAGTGTTTTTTTTTTTTTTTTTTTTTACAGTAAACTGCGAAGTTGCGTTAATAGATTTGGATTAGAGGTTTCGAATGACGGTAGATTACGTCTGTGCAAAATATGTGAACAGTTGCTGAACTATTAAAAGAAATACTTTTATATCTCAATATATCAGTGAAACAAACACAGAAACGCACTTGCTAGGGCTACTAGATGATGACTCGTATGCTTCCAAAGACAACTGCAGCATCAAGTTGAACATCGCAGTTTGCAGCATTGGAATTGTAGAAAGGTTTGCTTGATGCTGGTATTCATTTCTGGAAACTACAGAACTCTACAATAAGATAGCTTTTGGAGAACTAATAAGTAATCCTGTGGCGTACAGCCCGCGAAAGACCTGAGCCGGACAACCCGACTGCCGACCTCACGTCCACGTGCGCACGGCAGAAGTGGGCAATCATCCAACCGATGCAGGGAGGTGATGTGGGCAGCACTACGCTTCTCCCAGCCGGAAAGTTAGCTCACGAGGCCAGGATCTCTGCCTAGCTTCTCGCTTTGCTAAGTGGGCACCGGTCCTATACCCGCGACATGGGTGGGATCGAACCAGGGCGCATTCCGTAGCCGGGAACCGGAGCAGTACGCCCCAGCCCACTGCGCCACGTCGCAGGACGCTTTCGGAGAACTACACGGACAAATTGATGTCTAGTGAATGAAGTTTGCGAATATGTTACTTAAGGGGATGTATGATGCAACTGGATTTGAGAAGACTGATCCGGCATTACTGACAACGTCATTAATGGGCCTTCAGATTCTTCCCCAGAAGAAGAATCATTGAAAGCATTACTGCTTAAAACAGAGTGTCTAAAAAGAAATACAGCAATATAACTATCTCACGGTTATACATCAATTCGTTTAAAGTTAAACTGTCTGAAAAATTTCAGTAGAACAACTTGTTACTTTCTATCGCTGACGGCGCACTGTACACGATAAAGACTAAGCAGGTTTAAAAGGACTCTTTTCAAACCTGCGTCCCACGATTTTCACAAGTGTCTGGTGCTTGTTTCCGAATGTAGACACATTGACTTCAAGTATTAGGAAGATCCTTCTGAAAGCCCCGAACCAGATTCGGACATTAAACACATTGCTTTAGATGTAGCTCTATCATGACAAGATGGGAGACATGGGTTTAGTAGCAGTTTACCACGCTTGAGGTTTTCTGAGTATAACTAACCCGACGTTGGTCGAATTGATTAGGATCCACCGTTGGTGGATATGTGAGCGTAGGCCAAAATATTACCGACCATCGTCATACTGTCTATTTATCGTTATCCAACAATTACTTTGACAAGTTTTCGTAATTTACAGGTTTGGGAAACATGTTTTCAATACATTTTAACTAAATAATATAATCACGGCATTGATTTTTACTCTACAGAACGCCACATTTAATCTAGGATCTTACTCATTTTCCTTTACTCCCTAACATTTTCTTAACAACATCCTGTGTATTGCATTTGTCTAAATTTACACTATTCTCTCCCTGTCTGACATACTATCGTCTTCAAAGAATTTGAAATGCTTTGAGAAGTTCAACTTCCTTGAGACATTTCAGTATATTCTGCACTTGAAGTTCCATCTCGTAATCAAACCTTTATCTAACAATACATACAACTAACACAATAATCGGTCAGTGCCTAAGAAATGCGGAGGATTGATCGGTAGTGGTGGAAAATGTAGTGGGAAATGCAATATCTCTTCCTCTGTACTCGAGCAAAAGTAACACGACAATCATCTACTGCGAACGGTCGACATGCTATGTATCTTCTATTGTAGCAGCGAAGTTTCCTGCCAGCTTTAAGAAAGAGGACAGCTTGTGAGTAGTCTGTGAAAATTGTGAATAATGCAGTGCAGTGACTAGAGAATCGGTTTAATGAGCGAAAAGTGTAAGAGAGTGTTTTCAAAGAATTCTGAATTTGACAAGCTTGGAACTACTTTAGAAGCTCTGTAAAGTTAACAGTTTTGTTGGAGATGAAATATGCCCGTATGTAATGCTGTGTTTTTTATTTGTCCCATAACCTCAGTTGATATTTTATCAAATTGAAAATAGATTATCTTACAAGAGACTCAGCATGAGCAGAGGGAACTTAAAGAAACATCTGGTTTTAGTATCTAACAAATCAGCCGACAAGACATTGTAATACATACACCTATAAGTATCGCTTTTATTTTCTTATCAAGTGCAACTAGAATTTTGTTTATAAATTAACTTACGATAGAATTTTAACTGTGTATTCGTAATGGGTTCTTCCTGGGGTAGCAAAATGTATAATGTTACGAATAGGAAGGTTTGGATAAACAAAGCCATCAATACTTGGGCGTATCTGTAAGTTTTTTAAACACAATAAGCGTGACCAGCAGAAATACGTTTCACAAATCACTAGACAAAGGAAATTTAAACTTGTGAAAAGGAGGCTTAACACCTCCAATCAGTGAAATAAAACAATGCTTGTCGTTTCTTAAAAAATGGTGAGTTCAGGAAAACTGATTCTGTCTACTTCCATTTATTGTGAATTCGTGGTGCAAGTGCAGTACTGAAAGATGAATCGCCTCTACGGTACATTCAACAAACGGATGAACCAGTCGTAAGCAAATTTGCATTTCAAATAAAAATGTTGATAGCTTGGAGTCAGTTAATTTGCTTTTGGCAAGAAATGCAGTACTATTTCGATGTTTCCGTGCAACAAATGATATTCTTGATAAATGCACTTAGTCTCAGTGTCCATGCAACTAAATCCTTAAGCTTCACACTATCCGATTACATTCAGAATGTGTTTCTGTCTTTTATGGTTAATTTGATATAAAACGTTGAAATCTGCCTTCTTTTTGTGTAAACATATGGATTGACCTAAAAAGCAATCTCAGAGAAGTAAGGAACCTGAGGTCTAAATCACTTCTTCCTCCTTTTTCAGCAAGTTCTGTGGTTATCAAGATTCTCGCCCAAAAGGTGAAGTCCAACAAATCGGCATAAGCTTCGCTGGATTTCCTTATCCGGCCTTTATAATTGCTTCTGCGTGCAAGGGGTTAAATTGTCTTTCGTGTAAGGGTACATGAAACCTAAAGGAAAAAGAGCTCGATGATCATGTTACTACCTGGTATTAAATGTCATAAGTAAAAAAGAAGACTAAGCTCAGAGAGGCACTTGATGCTACAAAGATCTAAAATTATAGATATTACGTCTATATAAACCACGGTGGTTCGGTTAAACGTTTTCTATTCGTCTCTTGCTTATACTAATGTGATAAATGTTTCAACCTACTGCGTTTATTCAAGGAATAGCACAGGAAAATATAAAGAAAGTAAACAAACAAGAAAGAGATGAAGGAAGTATTATCCAAGTTTCTTTCATTCGTTGCTTCTAAGAAAGTCCTTAAAATTTATGGTAGGGGATGTAAAATCACCCTCTACACCTGTTAAATTGCTTGTCGTCATTTAATTTGCGAGGGTCTCTTGCAGGGAAAAATTACTCTTCCTTATCAGAGATGGTAGTGTTGCTTCTCATTTTAAGCAGGGGCTGGTGAGATATTGTGATATTTTGTCACTGGAACGTCATCCCTCATAAATAATGAGCGTGTTGGCCCCGGTCTACATCAGCCCTCGGGACGTTTTCATAAAGGAAAGTGGAGAGGGCTTCCTTAGCTCATTGGAAACAGGTCAATTTAAAGCTCTTACACAGCGTGCTCGTTCTTTCACTGCGTAACTACAGAAAGAAACTTCGCTGTCATTTGCGTCATGTAGAAATGATGTTTGCATCTATCATAATAAGAGTGTAACGTACTGCCAAGCAATCCCTCACTTTTAAAGTAAATGCTGTTGTTAATCTTATACATGAGAAGCATCATAGCCAAAAGTAAATCAATGAGTTTCCAAAGAGTTTCTATTATTATTATTATTATTATTATTATTATTATTATTATTATTATTATTATTATTATTATTATTATTATTATTATTACTACTACTACTATTATTATTATCATCATCATCATCGCTATTTCTGTAACACAATTACTAGCATCATTGGTTCATACAAATGCCTTCAAGTGCACCATTTCAAGTTTCGTAAGTAACATCTACATCCAGTTTTCTCGAGGGCATTTAATTACTACATAAAAGTTAAATACCGACGTTAATGCTTAATACTGCATTAGAAAGGCTGGTAGCATGTCATTTAAGTTATATCGTGATTTTGGATTTCAATTTTAACCCTCTAACTAATGAATATAGAAATTCTGTCAATGTATTTGAAGTATGCACTTTTAAATATGAGCATGAATACTGTGCTATTTTAGACGAGGAATAAATATAGCCTATACTTTATGTTAAATATTTATGAAATCCTGGAGTACCATAAAGACGAGTATATTACAGCATCATAATCCCTTCTATGCTCTTTTAATGCAGTGACACTATTCTATATTTTAAGTAAAATTATACTATAAAAGCAAAGGCTTCTGAATTTATATTTAATACTAGGCAATTAAAGCTGCATTAGAATACATCGTTCCTTTTGTGAATAATCATGAATTAGTAAATTGTGTGTCACTTTCTCAGCTTTAATAAGTAGTGTTAAATACCAGTGTTAAAAAGGGGAGTTAATATAAAAATAGAATATTATACTGGTAGTAAACGACAGTTAACTGCTTCATGTATATCTACATATCTTTACAGAGTTCAACAGAACAAGAAAACAAATGGCGCTTCAAAGTATACTGCTTAAAATGCTAGAATATGCAAATGAAGAACAACAAGTACTTTTGAAATACATATATTAATAAACTCGTATTTTAATCGAAATAAGTTTTGATCTTAAACCTCTCATAGTTTTCCACTTATGTAAAACTCAAAATGAGGTGTATCTCACAGGCTAATCGCAGAAAACTTAAGTTATACATTTCGTTTGTCACGTTTATATCTTAAAATATATGAGACTTTAATCAAACTCCATAGAGCCAAATTTAAAATAAACTTAAGGAATATCCAGATTTTTCATATAAAGACTAGTTTGGACTAGGAGGATTATTTTTAAAATCTTCGACTGGATGTGGTATTGATTGTTTATTTATGCCTGTTTACGAACATACAGGCAGACAGCCGCACACATGCACTCAAAATATTTCCTAAAAATGCTCTTTTGCTTTATTCATTTGTGCCCATCCCAGCACACCCAAAATAATTAACGGCGTAGAAAATTCTCAAGGTGCCGTAAATGCATTCAGTTAAAACTAGTGTCGGGAACAACTGACCAGTTAAACAGGTTGCTTTCATCAATCTGCTGTTTAATAAGAATAATGTATAACCTCACTAAAACCTCAAGAACCTGCGAATTCAGCAAAATACACAACAGCAGAGTTACCACGTAAAGGTGGCAATAAATTACAATAGAAAATAAAAAACACCAAAGCTTGTATAAGTTGCAAAATAATTTCGCGAATTCCCAATCTGAAGTATTTCTTACGAAAGAATCTTAAAAATATAAAATAAATGATCTAAGTACATGCTTCATGTTAACAACAGCAGAAATAAACAGTCTGTAACTTGGCTTTCTCACAACTAAACCTTGTCCACATTATCACCCTTTCCAAACAATACGCTTTACATATCCAGCGAATTGTAAAATGGACTTGCAGATTATAAAAGGAGCAATAACTCGTAGCTAAATGCGAGTACTCTGTATTGAAGGTTTTGTAGAAGTTAAAAGAATAGACCCAAATAATACGTTTATAGTTTCAACCTCCACAACCAAACACGTACATGCGATACCATCATTATACGCATTAAAACACCTTCCTTTGCCTGTCGCACAAACAGAACTAACTAGCTCTCTCTCTCGCTATACGTCCGAGGCGACCAAAACGAATAAGGCATCGCAGAAAATGGGAATCATAAGTGCCGAAATTTTCCCTTTAGTTTTCGATATAGCGAACATGCAGAGGGGGAAAAACCGGCACAGAGCGCCCTCCCCCAAATAAAGTTTTTCACACAGAGTAGCCTTCACAAATGCAAGTACTGCAACGTAAACAAAGTTCTGGTAGGTGTTGGTAGGATGACCCGAACGGCTCCATTACTGCCAAAAATAACATGGAGTGTTCACAGTGGTAAAGCCTCTCGGAGCTGCACAGAGAGTAAATCCAAGCAGAGGTGCACACACATACACAGCTGAATGCTTCCAAAATAATTCGTGGGGACAAATTGCTTTCTTCAAGCAGTGTTTATTACGTCACCGTTAATGGTGCTCCACTTACTGACAACATTTCTGCCAAATGGTTTAGAAAAAATCTGATGTGTTACACTCACATGACTTTCTCCACTCTTGTACAAAGTATTTTAACAAACGCTTATTCTCCATCTACTTCATGTCAATCGAGATAAACATTTGCAGAGTCTATCTTATTGCTAATTTTCTTGTAGATGTAAGGGGAATATATATTTACAAGTGCAATTTGGAAATACAGTAGCCTTTAAGCACATACATATCTCTTAATAGCTGGTTGCTAGGTGCAGCACTATTCCCTTTCCCACAGAGTAATACTCTTTGCATATCCAAGACAAAAAAATGAATAACGAATTTTTATTTGAGAAAATAAGTATTGAAAAAATTAAGGGAATAACAAGCAATATCTCGAAAATGGTTCACTCAACAACAAAAATGTATATGACTTAAATTGTGTATTTTAACGCGATCTACATTTTTTGTGTAGTAAAATTTTGTCTATCTCTTATGGTTTACCAGTTATGCAAAAGTCGCTCACAATAAAGAATACTTTTGGAGACATTCCCAGGAAATTCAAGATAAACATTTTATTTGTCATAAAAATATCTTAAACATATGATATTTTAATCAAATTCGTTACAGCCATTTTTTTAGAAAATTAAAATTTTAGAAAAATCTTCCATGTAAAGGGTAATCTGGGGTGGGGGATTTTCTTGAAAACCTTCGTGTCACATCTCTGGAAGATACTGAACCTAAATACCAAGTTTGGTGTTTATCCGACTGTTCGTTTCTGAGTTATGCTGTTCACAGACAGACACAGACACACAGACACACACGGACATGTTTCCAAAAATGCTGTTTTTGGATTCGGGGGACTCAAAACATATATTTCCGGTGTAATCTCGGTATCGAATTTTTGGGTGGAATACAATACTTCCCCTACTTAGTATACGTAGTAGAGAAAGTAAAAAGGGATAATCTATTAAAGTTTTGAACCACCGGAATTCATTAAGGCTAAAACAGCAACTTTATTAGTTTCAACTTGAATAATCACCGCCAAAATATCCCACAAAAATGTCGTGGTGTGAAAACCTAGAACAGTTTTTACACCACGGCCGACGGCGACCTAGGAAAACTTGAACACTGGTTTTTGAAACCCGCGCTTCGGAAAATGATTAGCGCGATGGTCAGCGCCTTTACAAGTAAAACAACGAATGGGTGCAACATTAGTAACAGAAAATAATTCACTAGAAAAATTAAATACGGTTTGAGTAACTGTGGCGCGAACTGAAGAAAATGGGGTTTGCCGAGGAGAGGAGGAGGCAAAACCCTTAAAACCAAAGACGAAGGCCCATTCGTCACTCGCAAACGCCCTAACGACAGAAAGGTTTGCACGTGTGCTTGCAAACCCTCAAGTTCCCGTAAAGTGCGTGGTCTGGAGGCCTAAACCAATGCAGAACGTGTTTCCTAGTACAATCCAGTGATAACATTCTTGCACACTTGCCATTCCTCGTGTTCTACCTGAAGCATACACAGGCACGAGTCAAGAAAACCCCAAATGATCCCCCGTCTAATTGAGGCCGATAATAATGGCCATGGATAAGTTGTGACAGATCACATGACGGAAGATAAAATTCAGAAACGTTCTATGAAAATCAACCGTGGGCTGCCGATGAGATAACGCGCCACGCAACAGGTCAAGCGCGGAACAAGCAAAAGTGTACCTATTGCTTGTAACACTAAACGAGGGGAAGTAGCATCCAATTCGGCACAATGTAACAAATCAACCCAAAATCTCAAGTTTTGATGGAATATCATCCAAGCAATATTTTGGGCCGTTCTCCACTACCTGTTGTACTAGAAGTTTTAGACCGATTCCTGAAAAGGCGAAACCGGAAGTTCTAGCTGAATAGGGCGGCTTGATCTAGAAACGCCTATAGGGGTTTCTGTATTTTCTGATGCAACAATCTGGATGGACCTAGAAGACGCAACAGTTTCATAAACTCGGCTCGGAGTTTAGTAAAATCTGAAATAGAAACGTGCTCGCATGTAACACGCCCGATCAGTATAATGGGAAACTCCGTTTTCAACCTAATATACTGTTTGCGAGTGAGAGATGTATCCGAACCCCATTTGGACCCTAAAATCCTAAACTCCTGTAAGGCCATTTTACAATGCGTAAACCAGAAGAAACAAAAACATGTTCGCGGGGAAGAATAATTGTCGGGCGATCTGTCGACTCAAGCAAAAGAGACAAAAGAGTATTAATATAAGCATCCATGGAAAATTGAATACCAGGGATAGCTAATTCAAACGCTTGTTCCTATTTTCGTAAGGTATCCGGATACGGAAAACTAACAGCCATGATGAGAGCACCCTCAATAAAGGTTAAACTAAATACTTAAACAATCAAATGGGATCTGAAGATGAAAACACGATATAGTATATAAAGTAACACGTGAAAAAATATGTAAATAAAACATATTAATACAAAGATGATCTAAAATACCAACTCAGAATAAAATAAATTTGCAAGCTAAAGTTGAATGTAGGAATCACGCTCTGCTACCAAAGCTGTGCCCAGTCCAGCACACACAGAATAATTAATGGCGTAGAAATTTCTCAAGGTGCTCTAAATGCATTCAGTTAAAAACTAGGGTTTGAAACAGCTGACTAATTAAACAAATTGCGTTTCAACAATGTGCTGTATTTACTAAGAATAATATATAACATACACTAAAAGCCTCAACAATATTACAAGTTATACAGCAAATTTAGCAAAATACACAAAATCAGAGTTACCAGGTGAAGCGTGGCAATAAATTACAATAGAGAATAAAATACACCAAAACTTATATAATATTCGAAATAATTTCGCTAAGTCCTAATCTGAAGTATTTCTTACGAAAAAACATATCTGAAATTCATCTAAGAGTACGCTTCACGTCAACATCAACAGAAATAAACAGTCTGTAACTTGGCTTTCTCACAATATAACAAACTACAACTAAACCTTGCCCACATTATCACCCTTTCCAAACAACATATTTTACATATCCAACGAATTGTAAAATGAACTTGTAGTTCATAAAAGGAGCAATAAATAATTTATGACTCAAAGCTGAAAGAGAGCACTCTGTATTGAAACATTTTGTAAAACTTAAAGGAATAGAACCAAATAAAATCTTTATAGTTTCAACCTCCCCGATCAAACGAGTACCTGTACCTGTACCGCAATTACACGCATTACACCACCTTCCTAGCTCTCTCTCTCTGGCTAGATGTCCGAGGGGACCAAAACAAAAGCGGCATCACAGAAAACGGGAATCATAAGTGCCGACATGTTTGCTTTAGCTTTCGATATATCCAACGTGCAGAGGGGGAAAAAAATCAGCACGCAGTGGACCTCAAAATATTTATTACCGTTTGAGGAAGGTTGATTTTAAGAGGAGCCGAAATTGAAGTAGTTGCAACCGCACGTATGGTACTCGGTAGCCTTCGCCCCAAGTTTAAAAATATTAACTTTGTATTTTTACTGTTTCTTTAAATGTTATATATTTATGTTTGCCTCGGCCGCGTCAGTATTAATTTGTAGACACTTGAATATCTTAACAAGGCGTGATGCGGCTGAAGAATGTAGGCTTACACAGATTATAATTTGTACTTCACTCCATTTATTAATTCCTTTAAACGATTAAAATAAGACTTCACTGATATAGAGAACTGTGAGATTATTTTATTAATTACTTGTACTTTTTAATACGTAAACCATTTTCGTCTCACACTGAATACGTATTAAACTTCTCGAAGACGCGTTTCGCGTCCGGTTAGGAACGCTGTCTACTAGCAACTGACTTCCGAATTTGTAAAATTTGCCCTATTTCAGTTTCTGATTGGCTAATCCTACTCCAATAGCATACTTTCATTTAACTTAAGCTTCTTTCTGGTTGTTGATTGGCTATTTTATAAACTGTTTCAAAAATTACATTATTGTTTTCAAAATAACTAGCAGCATTATTAAACCTTATAATTCATTATTGCCTCAAGGCTACCTCATTGTTAGCAACTTTTAACCTATTATTCTCACAGCTCCTACATTATTAAATTACGTAATACATTCACATAACATTATTGAACATGTAATAATAATATAAATATTAATACAATGACTGTTACATACAGTTTATATATTATATTATACACATATTGCTTTAAGGCGGGCTGTTATTATATTTTATATTATATAATTTAACTGAAATCATTTAAGTGTTATAAATACTGTCTCACGGTAAAACCTCATTATTTAATATTTGCCTGAAATACAGTATTCCTCTGCCTACTACAACCACAAGATAGTGACAGGAAAAATCTGATGTTTTAGATTCACTCTATCGAATATTTGATACAGCTTCTACAGAATACACTTACAAAATTATTCGTCTATCTACCTGATATTAATCGAGATAAACATTTCCAGAAATTGTTTCGTTTCATTACTCATTATATTGTAGCTACACGGTGGATATAGGAATCCGAAGCGATAGTCATATGTCTAAAATAGGGTCGGTATATGCTGGTCTTGAAATTCCATACTATTTTCATGACACCGTGTGAAACAAATTCAAAAAATTACTAAGCATTGAAAAACTTAGACAATAACAACGGATATCTCGGAAATGACTTATTGTAATAAAACGTTATTTGAAATAAATCGTATTTTAAAAGGATAATATATATATGTATATATATATTAATAATACCTATTGTTTTGTGATAAACTTTTTTACTGCATCCTATGGTTTACTAGTAGTACTAAAATTATACTTTTTTTCCTAATGAAGAGGATTTTACAGGTTATTATATTATACATATGTATATATAATACATTAATACACTATATATACAATTCAATATATATATTACAATACATATTATATAAATTTTACTTTTCTTGTGAATATTTTAAATATAAGCTATTTTAATGAAACCAGCTGCATCTAATTTTGAGTAAATCATATATATTAAAACATTTTCTATGTAAAGGGTAGTTGGATTTGGAGATTTTGTTATAAAAACTCAAACCTCAAACTCCAAGGTTGCTCTTCGAACATTTCGTCTGTTAGGTTGTTCACAGAAGTTATACACACACGCACGCACACATACACCTTCTTGTAAACATGCTTTTGTTGGATTCAGAGGTCCTCAAACATGTGCTTCCTGTGAAATCTCAATTTTCGGTGACATATACAGCTTCCTCTACCTAATGTGTACACGCGGAGAGTAGAAGTACCTTCACAGACGGAGGGACCTTCAGCAACTAGAACACAGCAACGCAAGTAGGCCACATTGGCCCTTTTTCACTCTAACGATACCGCTGGGAGGGAAAGATGAGCGGAAGACCCGAAAAGTGACCAGTTCCGGACGACGATGTGCGCTGGCAAGAACGAAGTCCCGATAGATTCCAGATTGAGCACATCCTGGCTCCTTAGCCTCATGCCCCAGAGGCATCCTGTGGCCCGAGACACTCCCCCAGGAAGGGGACGTTATCAGACCAGCCAAACGCAGAATCTGCCACCCCATCGCAACACACTGAACGCAGTGGCCTGGTCCTTCAGTCCTGAAACACATGGAAGATAATAATGGGAACATGAAATGTGTGGTAGAAGAGGAACTGTCCCAGCATTCGTCTACCGATCCTGGGAAACCACTAAAATACCCGATGGGAATCAAACCCGAACATCGCTGGAAGTAATCGGTTATAACATTTTTTGTGATAAAATAGATATACGTGATCACATGGCCTTAACTTGAAGTATATTACCTCAATTAAGCTAAAATTATTGGTGAAAACGGGCTTATTATTTTCTCTTCCACACATTTGGCAGGTAGAGAAGATATTGCACTCCAACAAAAAATTGGAATGTCGAGACTTAATCGGCAAGACATGTTTTGAGGTCCCTGAAAGAAAAAGAGTTTTTGGATAAATGTTTTTGTGTGTGGGAACAGGATAACTCAAGAAATTTATCGGATAAATACCAAACACAATTTGCAAAAATGTGGCACGAATTTTCAAGAAAATCCTCCCAACCCAAACTACCCTTTAGATGGTTAATTTTTCGAAACTTTTTATTCTCTCGAATGGTGCTGCCGAAATTGATTAAAATGCGATATATTTAACACATATACATGAAATATAAAATGCTTGTATTCAATTTTCTGGGAATAGTCTGTGTAGTCCTCTTCATTCAGATGGTATTTGTATACTTTTTAAACGTTAAGGGATAGATAAAGACGTTTAAAAAATGTGGATCTCTTTAAAATACACGATTTCTTTCATATACTTTTTTAACATCAAGCATTTTCGAGTTATCCATATTTTAGATTTGAATTTTTCAATATGCTGCCATATTTTTAAAATGTCGCTATCCATTTGTTTCTCGCGATATTAGGGAAAGTGTATGGAATTTCAAGCCCAGCATCTTGTCATCCGCTATTAGTTATCTGGCGATCGATTTGGTTTCGTTGTATTTATAGTGAAATGTATGATGAAACTACAAACTTCAGCATAGGTTTATATTCATTAACATGAAATAAATAGCAAAATAAGCTTCCTTAAGTATAGTGTAGAAGCTGTATAAAAATAATCTGATGTGTTACACTCACATGACTTTCTCTACTCCTGTACAAACTATTTTTACAAACTCTTATTCTCCATCTATTTCATATTAATCGAGATAAACATTTGCAGAAACGATCTTTTGACATGCAAAGAGAATTACATTTTACACCTAGCGACCAGTTCTACAAATATTTGACTATCGCTTAAGTCGTGCTACGTTCCCCTTGTTTTGTATTTGCAAGGGCAATATAGAAATACAGTAGCCTTTAAGCATAGACATATCTCATAATAGCTGGTTGCTATGTGCAGCACCATTCTCTTTGCCTCAGATTAATACTCATTACATATCCAAGACAAAAAATGAATAACGAATTCCTATTTGAGAGAATAAATATTGGAAAATTTAAGGGAATAACAAGCAATATCTCCAAAATGGTTCACTCAACAAAAAATGTATAGGACATAAATTGTGTATTTTAAAGCCATCTACATTTTTTGTATAGTAAAAGTTTGTCTTTCTCTTATGGTTTACGAATTATGCAAAAGTCGTTAGCAATGAAAAATACTTTTGGAGACATTCCGAGAAAATTCAAGATACAATTTTATTTGTCATAGAATTATCTTAAATACATGAGATTTTAATAAAAATCGTTAGAGCCATTTTTGAGAAAATTAAAATTCTCGAAAAATGTTCCATGTAAAGGGTAATCTGGGGTGGGGGAACTTCCTTGAAAACCTTCGTGTCGCATCTCTGGAAGATACTGGACCTAAATACCTAGTTTGGTCTTTATCCAACAGTTTGTTTTTGAGTTATGCTGTTCACAGACACACACTCACAGACACACAGACACACAGACACACACACGGACATGTTTCTAAAAATGCTTTTTTGGATTCAGGAGGCCTCAAAACATATATTTCCGGTGAAATCTCGACATCGAATTTTTGGGTGGAATACAATACTTTCTCTACTTACTATACGTAGTAGAGAAAGTAATAAACGATACGTAGTTGGTAGAGAGAGAGAGAGAGAGAGAGAGAGAGAGAACTACGTTTATGTTTCTTTCACCTTTATATTGGGCATTTAAGTTTAAGCAATATATTGAATAATGTTGAAATGTTGACTAGTGTCCAAAATTACCAATCCTGTAGCTATATAATAGAATTTTATTTTCGATAGCCTATGGCTTCCAAATAGGCCTATATGGCGTAATGAGGAAAGTTTGCTAAGCATGTTATCTTCTCGTAGACGGAAGACCACCACCACCACCAACACTTGCTACTATTGCACTAAGCGAGATGGTGGCTCCGCGGTATCACGTGAGGCTTGCATTCAAACAGGTCCCAAGTTTAATTCCCGGTGATCGCCAACTATGACCTTGGGATTTTTGTGATTTTCCCCTGATCACAAGGTGAATGCCGGAGTGGTGTATTCTACCATGATTTCTTTCCCCCATTTCCTCTCAGTTCATCTGAATTTCACGTTTCAGGTGTTGTTTGAGCTCCTGCGGTGCTGGCGGTGCCGGACAAATGGCGTGGGTGCGTGCGCGTTTGGAAGAGTTTTTCCCGTGAGCGATCTCACCTGTTAGGATCGCTGCGTCGTCCTTTTGGGATTCTTCGCCACTGGTGCGCCGGTTTTCAAGCTGGAAATATTAGGGACTTCTGCGTGTCTCTGTGGGTCTGTCTGTTTGCGGGCCTGGGGCCTCCTACGACTCCATCACCTTATTACTGCCTCCCCGGAGTTATAG
The DNA here is from genome assembly GCA_030765065.1 of Deroplatys truncata. Lineage (NCBI taxonomy): Eukaryota > Metazoa > Arthropoda > Insecta > Mantodea > Mantidae > Deroplatys > Deroplatys truncata. The sequence continues at coordinate 177,381,368 of CM060977.1, read as the reverse complement.
CTACAACAGATCAAGATAGTGTGCGCGTGGTGTCCCCGCTCCTATAAACACATCTACACCCTACTACTATTACCGCTTTTGGTACTGCAGACATTTAGCACAAAGCACACTGATGTAAAGGAACAATCTGGTTTTTAAATTAGCAATTTCTTTTGTAAATATTCTTGTTCATTCAAAAATAAATAAATTGATTTTGTATTCAGCTGATATTGCTGGTTATTTCCAATATATCATTTTCAAAAAGAAATGTGCGGAACGAGACAATCTTCTATTGTTTGTTTACGCCAGATATAAAAGGAAAGGAGTTCACCGAATGGCAAAGAAATGGTGTTGAGTATCGGAAGCAACATGCATAACCACGCCGCGCCGCGTCGGTGAGATCAGAGCGCACAGAACTGATTTTGATGCTTGTGTTCTGGGAAGTGGATTAAGTATCCTTGGATGGCATACAGTACCCTGTGTAACCTGGGAGCACGAGGTTGGATTCTCAGCCAACTGGAGGAGTTTTTGTTTAATTGCAATCATTCCACACCCTTCACATATGCTCTGTGTGACCTCACAGGCTTCCATTCTGGTTATGAAAGCCGTTTGCAGCGCTGCGTTAACAAACGAAGACAGCAGTATTGACTAAAATGACTTTCTCTATTCTTCTACAAACTATTCCTATATAATTCCATTCTTGTGTTAACTTCTTCTTAATAGAGGTAAATCTTCTACACATTTACATATTTTAAATGTGACGTTTACGCCCATGAGATTAAGGGCCACGACCTTATTGGTTCCCTATTATCGGGCGCGCGCCACTCGCCTGCCGAGATTTCAGTTCCCACTATTACGTCACATGTGGCGTGACCTTCTTTGGTGGTTCTCAGTTGTGTGTTAGTCTAGTCGTGGTCTGTTGAAACGCTGCAATGCCTGTCTCCAAACTCAACTTTGAAAAGGGACATTCAATACTGTAATTTGTGAAATAATAATGGTTCTAGTTGGCCTCTCTTTGTCTCAACGCATGAGGCGGTCGCCCGAGGAAAGTGGCGTCCGCTTCATCCAGGTTCCGTTCTCATGACCCAGAATATAAGGAGAATGGGATAGTCAATATTTTTAAAAAGGAATTCGCTATGTGATGGGTTTGAAATCCCATCCTTTTTGCATAACCACGAGAAAAGCGATTATGGACTACAACTTGAAAAGAATGTACCTATTGGAAAACTAACCAATAACGAAGATGGTCTCGGAAATTGTTAACGCCAAAAACGTTATTTTACATAACTTATGTGCTTTAACGACATTTATATTCTTCGTGTAGTGCGACTTTTTCTATCTCTTACGGTTTAGCTTTATACCAAAGTCATTCAAAATAAAGCACATTTAACAGGCTAATTTCAGAAAATTCAAGGTGTATAATTTATTTGTCATGCAAATATCTTTTAAACATATTTTAAAGCAAACCGATAAAGGCATTATTGAGAAAATGAAAAGTTACAAACAATTACATATAAAGAGTAAATTGGGGTGGGGGAATGTTTTTAAAAAAATTAGTGTCACATCCTGGAAGTTTCTGGGCTTAAATAATAAGTTTGGTGTTTAACTTATTTTTCGTTTTTGAGTTATTTGTTCACAGACACCTTTTTCTAAAAATGAACCTTTTTTCAATTCAGAGGGCCTCAAAACGCGCATTTCAGCTGAAATATTGGTATAACTTTTTTGGTGGAGTGTATTACTTATAGGAATTACTCCTTTTAATGCTCTTCAAGTACCTCCTCACAATACTTAGTACTTAACCGAGCAGAATGGCTGAGGCGCTAAAGGCTGTGGCCCGCATTTAGGAGCTCCAGAGTTCGATCCCCGGCGACCGCTTACTCTGACCCATGAATATTTTTTCGGGTCTTGAGGCGAATGTTGGAGTGGTTTCTTTCATCTCCCGAATTTCTGTGCCTCCATTAATCATTTCATTCATCCTACATCCCGTTTGGTCTATTTTAGGGTTGAAAGTTTCGGCGATTGTGTATCGGTGCAACGCGGCAGGGGAAAAGGATGCTCTCTGTGAAGTTTCTCCTTCCCTCGGCCTTCGGCTGGTTGCCGGGGTATAATGACCGCCCTTTAGTGGGCCGTTGTACTCTGTGCCGGTCCGACTCTTAGGGCGTCCATATCTGGAAACTGTAAGGACCCTGTCATTACTGTGCCATCACTCCTGGTTTCGGCCGCCCGGTATCTCCTTTCACTTCTTTACTCCCTCCAGGGGCGCCCCCTCACACGGCATAGTATAATATCCTCATTCCTGGATCGGTGCCGAATCCCTCCGCTTCACAATCTAATCCAGTTCTCTAGTTATAATAGATAAATAGTAGAGAAAGTAAAAAGGCCTAGTCTTAAACTAATATGGATGGATTGGTTAGTTTGTTGTTTTCGTTGAGTTCTGTAATATTAGCCAAAAAAAAGATTAGATAAATGCATTCCACTTCCAAAATTTACCTTTTTCTATATTTCATAAATTGACACATTACAGAAGTTCTTTGAGTAACTGTTCGCTGAGTTAGTATTGTTCTATGTACAATTATAGCACCCAATTTCTCTGCAAAATATGCTCGTCGTCAGATTTTCTTTCTACATTATAATTAATGTTCAACTATTAAGAGTGATTATAACTTTTATACTTAACTATTCTGTTCTGTTTCAGTTTGTGGCACCGGAAGCAGCCAAATAGTTTTGCCTATTGGGTTTACATTATCCACCATTATATAACACTGCCCCATTAAATATGTATGTTAGGCAAATGTTTACGTCTGAATGTCTTGTAGGATAACCTGTCTATCACAAACCTCGCCTTAATGTTCTTAATAGCGTTACAACAGAAACATTTTGTTATATCTCGTTAAATATGTCATGAAGTTATCCACATTACTTTTTCTGCAGTGGCAGTGAAATAAGACTATAAGGATTTACTGTTTCCTTTGAAAATAAGCAGCTCTATGGTAGACTGCACATCTTCTGTGTAAACATATCAATAGGTCTAAGGGTGCATAAAATATATCTTACGAGTAATATAATTCAGTACTAGCAGCTCTGATGCAAACCGCAATCATTGAATTTCTGGTCGCCAATAATACATCAGTAACCAGAGATGATCAAAGATTTATTGCGGTTGAGAACGAAATATTTGCAGACTGATGTACATGCGTGCATGACTGAAGGATTAGTAGGCACCCACTGGCAGTAATGTCTTTTCGGAACAAATGAATCACGCAGTAGTCGGGACAACGTTTTAAACTCCACTTGGAGAGCTTCCAGACACCCAGTAGGTGGCGAATTTACATCGCATTGCGTGGAGAGGACGAGAGAGGAAAATGGGGTGGTAATTTCCCCATGGTTTGCCTTCTTCGCCCCTTGAAATTCAATTGAATGGACCAGCAGAATTCAGTGGCACCAACCTGACCCTCTTGAAAGCCCTTTCTCTGCCCCACAAGCCGCACAAAGGTTTTCCCTTCCTTAAGGCTTCCACTAGTTCGTACTTCTGTCAGTACAGTCCCTTCAGAAATAGTCGCGTATATATAATTCTCTTTGTTAAAGGTTGGAAAGACCTTACCACTGCTTTATAACATTAAGATGTTATGAAATAAATGTCGACACAGCAGATATAAAAGCCTACCCTCAGAAATACAAACACCAGTAAGCACAGTAATTGCAAATCTATATTATCTAGGTGCATTATTATTTACATTGATGACCACACCTCAGAAATAGAAAATAGTTTGCAGAGATCTTCAAAGCTTTTGTCGACCTAGCTGAAATGCATAGCATAAAAAGTATGCTGTAAGACTGATTAACAAGAAGTTAAAACTCCACCAAAGGATTGCTGAGCAGATAAAAACTTCAACATCCTAGATAAAGTGTTAAGCGAAACAAGAAGAGAAAACAAGAGAACTATAAGTGTGTAATAAAATGTCAGAAGGGATTAAAAATTAACAGAATTCAGAATAATAAATGAAGAAAAATTCCCCTAAGGAAAGTTTAATATTACAAGCTGTGCTTAATGGCATTGAAGCTTAGCTATTAAGGAAAGCAGAAGGTAAAAAGAAGCAACTCACGTATTTTTAAGCTCAGGTTGGACAAAGTCAAAGGAGATCAGCAACCAAATAAGGCGATAAAATAACTAATCATACCCCTTACACCAGAGAACGTAAAACATGAAACGAATTTGATAAAACACTTGAATACAATGCAATAACAAAATAAAAAAACAATTATTACTTAAGACATTTTTTTAATTATTTTCTTCCAGCAAATAGTACTCTGCTGCTCTAAGAGTAATTTGGGAGTAGTACTTAATTTTGTCTTAACACCTGTTTTGTTCGAGACCAAGCACAGATTTTCTGACTCCATATATATTTTTAATTGCGCCATGTTGCAATAAATGTTCCAGATGTGTTGTTTATTACAATTGTAATTAAGGTATTACAGAAGAAGAAGGGAAAGTTTAAAGCTCTCCTAAGCAACGAGGAGAGTTACTGTGAGTACTGGCAATAAATTGCAGATTAGCGAAATGTTGTGTATTCCTACTTAATAATATATTGAATGTATATAACAAAATATAGTCATTTAAAAATTTGATCATTAAGACATCATGATTATATGTGTGAAATGAATATAAATTATACTATTATAATGTAAATCATAAATAATGTTAGACAAGGAAAACAATGCTACCATTTTTAATATTGTGTTTTCCCCTTCTTTTTAAATTAAGCTTATAAGTGTTATAAAGGAATATTTTGAATAAGGACAAAGAAGAAATTAAGCTGTCGAAATTTAAGTGTTAAAAATGCAGTAATTGGTAGTAAAGAACTCTCATTTCAAGATGGCTTTACTATATGTTATATCAACTTCAACGCCACTTATACTCTAAATATTTTTAGCACTCTTCTTTATTGTAGGTCAATTTTATTTACTTTGTGTGCTTCAATATTTTCTTAAATATTTCGTGTGTGCGTGCCTGCGTATAAAATAAAAATACATTATTCAGGATATTGAGTTTTTAATGAACTGTACCCAATAATCTCAATTTTCTTTATTAAACATTGTGGAATTCATCATTGATTACAGCAATTAATTATTTCATAATTCGTATATGTTAGAGGCAAGTAGCTGTGGAACACCCTACAACAGAAAATCCCCTTATCACTGCTTGTTTAACATCTACTTGCAGAATTTGAGGAATAATTATTGCTTCCAGAACATGAGCACTATTGTGATAATTATCAGTTACATACACACTACTTCCTGATGGTATAACACTGCACACAGAGGTAACTAAGAAACATAAAGTATGAAAATAGTTAACAATGAGGGGTGCATGAAGACATAAAAGACAAATAACTGTAGTAACTGAAATAAACACAAAGAAAATGTGCATGTGGACACGAGGTAAGGTAGTGGAGCTAGTGGATAGTCTTAAATACTTAAAATGAACTATATATAGTAACATTAGCTGTTGTCAAGAGATGGTATAGAGAATGGCAATGCCAAGGAAGATTTTCATAGAAAAAGGATCAATTTCTGTAAATTCTTGAAGGAATAAGTAATAGAAGAGGTTGCTGAAACGCTTTGGGCGCAGTGTTGCATTGTATATTGCGGAAACGTGTCTATTGTGACGCAGTAATGAAGAAAAAAAGACTGCAATCATATCCATGAAAATGAAGCTGTGAATTATACAGACAAATAATAAATAAGTAGCAAAGCCAAGAGCAGATGAAGGGATAAAAATACTGACAATGGTCAGGAAATAGTTAAGTAAATTTGTAGGAACATTCGATGAGAAGTAACTGCGTGCTAGTAGTTGGACTAAATGAAAAGGTAAGTGATAAAAGGCTTCAAGAAAGAGAAGTATTAAGGTCATTGATACCTACACATCTGAAGATGAAGGGGAAGGCGGAAAAAATTGAAGAATGCAGGAAGCTGGGTTAGCCCTGAAGGACCTTCTGGATAGAAAGTTGTCATTGATTTTTACCTCCGTGGTGGCCTTATGTTACTCAAGCTGATCGAGGTTTGTTTTTATCTCCTCTACCACGTATCTAGCAGCTGGAGTTAGTATTGCATTGCAGCAAAAAATTCGACACCAAGAGAAATTACATGTTTTAAGGTCCCCTGCATCCAAAAAGGTACTTTTACTTTCTCTGTCATGTACCTAGTAAGTAGAGAAAATCTGGCATTCTTCTTAATAACTTTATGTTATTTCAATGGAAATACGTGTTTTGAGGCCCCTGAGTCCAAATAAGCATTTAAAAAATTACCGTGTGTGTGAATGAATACCATAACTCAAAAATGGAACCTTCCAATTACACGACAAAATTACCACATCAAACTCCCCTTTACATTAAACAATTTTCGACAGTTTTGCTTTTCTCGAAAATAGCTCTAATGAATTTGATTAACATACCATATATTTAAGATAGTTACAGGACGAAGGAAATGTATGTCATGAACTTTGAGGGAGTAACCTATGAAGTCTTCATTCAGAGCGAATTTCTATAATTTTGTATAAGTTATTACCATTGAGACCGTATATTCTGTCCATTAAAGACTGACTCATTATTGAATATATTAAAATAATCTAAATGGAAGAAATAGAATTAAGATAACATATATAAGCATATCATAGCAGATTAAATAATATTAGTAGGAATTTGAACTCAAAGAACGAATAAAATAGAAAGCAACACGGAAAATAAATTCTGCCTGTACTGTAAAACAATAAAACACACGGTCGCTAGCAAACAACTGGTTAGTCCTCGCGAACAAAACAATCAGGTAGTCTGGCCTATTCCTAAAAGGTACCAACTAGCCCCACACTGTTCCTTTGTAATGTATCCCTGCGTTCTCAGAACTATACGTACACAGCTTACCTCGGGTTCGAAGCCTGCGTGTCTTATTTTAGATCTCAGATACTAGTGTGGGAAACTTAACCATCAGTGGGCGTATAATAAAATATAAACTGACCAACCAGAATAAATTTAATTCACAGGAATAATATCTCCTGACCAAAGAAAGCTAAATAAGGCACGAGAGAAGGGGAAAATACTGTCATGGCTAAAATAAGCTTTTCTTGGTAACGTCACTCTACAAAAATATCTTCGCGAACCAAGACGTCGCACCACAGCAGAGGGAAAACCTCAGATGTAACAGTGTCTGTGACTTCAAACAATTTACACACTAATGGGGATCCGACAGACGGCGCAAGCTCTTTCGGCAAAATAGAAAATTATCCATACGGCGCGAGACTGCGTAAGCATCATCTACCTCATATGTGACGGTAACGGGCCGACGAGCGAATCTGTCATTACAATAGCCAAACCATCTTCATCACTTCACGCGCTGGCGAGTGTTACGACAGATAAAGAATAACTCCATTATGATACAAATGAACTTCAAGTGCATTCATTCAACGAGCAGCCAGCACAATAGCCAGGGGACATCCACACCTGAGACCATTCAGAAGAGATCCCATGCAAACCCAGAGAATCCTCAAAACCAAAGAACCTGTTGTAACCTCCTAGCCCTCCCGTATATCCTAAACTGACCACAAATTGTGAGACGACGAATGCACCGCCTCACCATAAAACATAAACAAAGGTTACTTCACAAAAACTGGGTTTCCTTAAAAGCATATCATTTATTTTATTGTGGCATTACGCATTTCAGAAATATCCGTTTTTATTTGCTTCAGTTTTACAATAGGCTGTCACTTTCGAAGTGCTCTCAAATTCAGTTTCTCGCGACGTCGCAGAAAGACTAATGAATTTTAAGGCGAGCATATAACGTCCCGCTTTTAAACACTTAACTGATTCCTTTTCCTGTGCCTACTGAAGCAGTATTTTTAACACTTAAATGATTTCAGTCTAATTATATAATATATAAATTCAATAACAGCCCGCCTTAAAGCAATATGTGTATGTAACAATATAGGTTTGTTCCAACATATGGTTCTGAACGGGTTCCGAACTAATTCCAACACATGCTAATGCACATGCGCCAGTCCGGTACGCTCACAGAACTAATTCGGAATTTTGTGTGGTTGGAACACTACTTGAACCGTTCGCGTTCTGTCACGGCCTTCATCGTTGCACGGTCAATCAGAAGACGATCAAATATCTACGTTTACAGCGTTGATGAATGAAATCAAACTCCGCCGATGTACGTATGTGTAGCGTTTCTTTCATACTGATTCCAGTCCTAATATTCGAGCAAAAATAAATCGCGTTCATTTATCGGCTTAAAGCCATTGATACTGAGTTATTGCGAATAACAATTGTAATTTATAGATATTATATTTAAACCAGAACCCGGAAAAAATATTTTAACACAATTCCAATTTAACATTAGGTTTCCTGCTACAGAAGCTTCTAAACACAATGTTTAATTTAAAACTCCAATACTCTGAGACAATGACACCCCACATAAATTCTATTCCAAACGTAATGCAAATAGTACAAAACTACATGGTACCAATGTATGCTTATGATCAGGGTTAGGATTTTTAGTTGCAAATTTCAGATGAAAAAAGGAAGGGAAAAGGTGCTCAAATAAGGTGAAAAAGGCACAATAAGGTGCTGGTTTATTTAAGGGGATGCACAACTGAAATTGCTATTTTCTAAACTATCCATTCAATTGGGCTGAACTTTTTATTTCTTTATATATAATTGTTTTGTGAATTATAGCCCAGTCTTAATAATTCTCGAAACTGCGCGGTTGAGGTTATTGTCGTCTCTGCCTGCCCAGGCTTCGTCTCCACGTAAACAGATGACGTTTCTCACAGCAACAAACTCACATTCACGAACACCAGGCTAGTGATTCTGGTGGGATAGAATCACTCATTGTCAATTGCATTATTGCGGGCTACTATATAGCAGGAAAGTGAGAGAAAGAGGTTTTCGTCGAACACACAATTATTTTCCATTGTTGCGGGTGTGCTTTCAATTCCCGCGCGGAGTTTACAGAAAGAGGTAGACTTACTATTCGCACGTACACAGCAAGCTGAGGAGACGTTAATTGAAAGTTAAAGAATAAATTGGAATGAAACTTAAAGGAAAACGGGGATTATGGGCATGGTTGGGGGGAAATGGTATAAAGGTGCCAAAAAGGGGTAAAGGTCCCAAAATAACGGAATAATGTTTAAATGGAAATAATCCTCTTCTTCGGAAGTCGATGCATCATTAAAAAGATCACTGTCACCTTCTAAATCACTCATTATTGTTATCTTTGAACGCTGTTTTGCTTCCTGGCTTTGTTAGACGTTTGTTCTTTTCCTCAAGTATGTCACCATACTACTCAACAGCGAGCAACTGCTTACCAAACACTTTTGCTATTCCGTATTGAGAAATAAACACGAATGGAGGAATGAATTACATATTCAAATTTATTTTCTAGTGAATACAGAGAGTATGTCGCTTTTTCAATACTCTCTGTCGGGTTTGTTCCAAGCGATTAGAATCGATTCTGAATTAACTGAGTATGCGCTGTAGACCATACAATCTGCGCATGTCTGGAATTTTCAGTTCCTATTCTTAATCACGAACCGACAGTCGTGCAGTGGCAGGCGTGCCGTGAGGTTGTCTGTCCGCTGTGTGTTAGTGTAACCGGCCGGCACTGGTGCGAGTTATTTGTTTGCTGTTGTGTACAGTTTTCAGTGTCTCCGAGTACACGCTTGTTTAATTGGGTATACTTTCTTTCTTGTTTTGTAAGTTCTAAACGGTAACCATGGCGGTTTATAAACGTGTGAATACTCTCAAAATTCAGTTTACGACGACGGCGATTAAACCCACTGCACTAGAAATCCACCAGTGGCTAGTGAACTTCATGGGGCTTCAAGCTGATCAGGTCGACACGCTCCAGCTTCACACCAGGGAACGGGCTATCTATGTGAAATTGTTATCGGCGGTATTGTATGATAATCTTCTCTCGCGGTTTAAAGAGGAACAAAATTTTACATACGCCTCCGGCGACATAACAAAAGTGAATATTACACCAGGTGATCAGCAAACAGTAAATGTTCGGGTGTTTAACCTGCCTTCTGAGGTGCCCTTTACGGTACTGTCACAGGAACTAAGTAAATATGGTACAGTGTATGATATCCGTAGGGAAAGATGGGGCTCGCAGTATCTTCTTTCGTCTAACAACGGAGTGCATGCTGTAAAAATGGGGCTCAAACGTCATATACCGGCTAGTTTAGTTATCGATTCGTATTTGATTGCCATCAGTTACATCGGCCAACCACAGGCTTGTCATTTGTGTCATGACACTACCCACTTAAAAGCAGCTTGTCCTCTACGTGCCACGCGGCTACCTATAACTCAAAGGAATCGACCGGTAACCTTCAGTGAGGCGGCGAGTGTTGCCACCTCTTCTGATGCAGTCGCCCAGAAGCAGGCTTCCATTATGTCACAAACGTCTGTGGTAGAACCTTTGTCGGTGAACCTTCCAGCGCGCTCTTCAGATTCAGGAAGTGGTGGTCCTGCTGGGGCGGAGACACCGCTGTTGACTGCAGCAACCGAACATGCAATTGTGGATGGATCTATTACGCCCTTTGTTGATCGGAAGTCGGCATTCGAAATGCCCGAGGTACCCTCTTTTTCGCAAAATTCTCAGGATGGGGATATGGAGATCGTTTGTGATGAAGAAGTAGAGATATCGGCGAGTGAGGTAGCACTTTTAAGGCAAAAGTCTTCTGCTTCTTTGTCTAGTCGAGATCCTCGGATACGGAGCCAGCATAGGCGGATGGATGTAGAAAGTGCCATGACACGACAGCACTCCCAAGATGTGCAACCGTTGCCCGGTAACTCTCCGGCTCGTTCCACAACGAAAGAGGCGGACTCAGGCAAGCGGCCGGCAGTAGATGACAGCGATGATTTTGAGGATCACCAACGTTCCCCTAAACTTACAAAGGATGACCCGCACCCGGATAGTGATGATTGAGATTGTGTTGTTTCTGCAGTGCTCACTGGTTGTTCTCCGCTTGCAACTATTGAATATACGATCCTTGCCCTTTAAATGCCGGTAGGTCTTCAAATATGGGCTTCGCTCAACGTTAACGGCCTGCGACAGGTTATTAAACAACAACTTTTAAGGGACTTTTTGATCAGTAATGACATAGACATATGTTTTTTACAGGAGGTGAATCTTTGTAATCTGGATTTTTTGTATGGCTTCGATTACGAGACCAATCTTGGCCCCGAGGGTTCCGGTACGGCGATTGTTTACAGACAAGGCTTACGATTACACAGTTTTGGATACCATCCTTCCGGTAGGGTTCTTTCGGCAGTGTATGATGACGTGACTTTCGTGAATATCTACGCACCTGCTGGTAGTAATAAACGCAAACAACGAGAGGAGTTTTTTCGGCAAGACCTCCTGACCCATATCCCATCAGGGTGCTACCTTTGTACTTGTCGGTGACTTTAATTGTACGTTGGCGGCCAAAGATCAACGTGGAGCCTTTAATGGATGTGTTACTTTGCAGCAGCTGGTGGAGCAAATGCGGTTAAAGGATACCTGGGAGCATACGCATGGTTCCGCAGTACAATTTACTTTCGTGAGAGGCCTATCAGCATCGCGACTGGACCGCATGTATGTGCCGGCTGAACTCTTATCACGTCTTCATCGTACAGAGATAGTGCCTGTCGCATTCAGGGATCATAATGCACTCATACATGCCTTTGAAGGTAGGGCAGCGATCTACAGTAGAGGTAGAGGTTATTGGAAATTAAACTGCTCGTTGCTTATGGATGAGGAAGTGCTAAGGGATTTCCAGGATCTTTGGTCGCGGTTGCGGGTATCCTTTCTGCTAGCACAGAATAAAGCCTTCTGGTGGGTGTGTAAAGCCAAGCCTGCGCTTCGTTATTTCTTTCGGGCTGCAGCCTGTCGTCGAGCTCTGGCTAGGAGGGAAACCATGGACTATTACCTGCAAGTCCTTCAGGAACTACACATACGCCAACAGCAAGGTGATGATGTTCAGTCTCTTATGAGAGGCATCAAAGAACACATTAAGGTCCGAAAATCTAACGAGTTACAGGGGTGTTTGTCCAAAGTACACTCGGCGGAAGTGGTTTTTGGGGAAAAGGCGAGTTTTTACCATCTGGCGAAGGAACGTAAACATGGTCGCCGGAAGCTCGTCACTCATTTGGAGGTTGATGGACAGAAAATTTCCACTACAGCCGGAATTCTTCGTGAAGTGCACTCCTTTTACGTTCAACGCTTCTCCGTCCCAGCGGAATGCTCCAGTGCTGTGGACGAGTATATGTCTGGGGTTGCTCCGGTTGTCCCGGAGGAGCTGCGGCATGATACGACGCCTGTTTCAGCAGCAGAGTTCATGGAAGTGATCCAGTCGTCAAAGTTGCATGCGTCTCCAGGACCTGATGGTCTACCATATGAATTTTACAAGCACTGTTGGCGCTATATTCGGGAAGAATTACTTCAAGTTTTCCAGGTAATATGGACCTCAGAGCGATTACCGCCTACTTTTGCAGATGGGATAGTGGTCCAGCTTCCGAAGTGTGCGCAGCCGAAGACTCCACAGGATTATCGGCCGATCACGTTATTGAACTGTGACTACAAGTTGTTTGTTAAAATCATTAGTGTTCGTATGCAGAAGATTCTACCCTATATACTTAGCGAGATGCAGGCTGCCGTACATAAGGGGACGGCCATTCATCATACGCTGGCGGCATTGAGAGGTGGTATATTGCACTGTGCACAGGAACACCAGTCCGCTGCAGTCATTAATTTAGATCTTGAGAAGGCCTTTGACAACGTCGTTCACGGGGCACTATGGAAACGTTTGGTTGCCTTGAAAGTGCCCGATAAGCTCCGTAATCTTATCCGAGCCCTATATGATGTTGCTTCGTCTAAGATTCTCTGCAATGGGTATCTCACAGCTGCTATACCGGTTAAACGTTCCGTCCGACAAGGTTGTCCCATGTCTATGATACTATTTGCCTTGTATGTTGATCCTTTACTTCGACGTCTTCAATCTACTCTTACCGGAATCGATGTGTATGGACAGAGACTGGTGGTACGAGCCTACGCTGACGATATTACTGTAATGGTTACCACACCCCGCGATATTATACGCCTAAAAGATTGTTTACAGCAATATGAGGAGAATACCGGAATGACATTTAATATGAGGAAGTCCGAGATATTGCCCATTGGGTTACAACCTCCGGATACATCAGTTTTGGGCATACCTGTTGTGCAGCGTACGAAGGTTCTGGGGATCTACTTTAGTACTGACGCAGAGGATATGCGGGAATACAACTGGACGTCTCGTATTAATATCTTACGTGGTGTGATGTATCAGCAGAAAACCAGGATGCTGAATTTGGTACAACGTATATGGTTTTGTAATAGCTTTGCGCTCAGCAGAATTTGGTTCCTTGCATCTGTTCTTCCGCCCTCAAAACGCCATTGCCAGAGAATAGAACAGATATTAGGTTATTTTATCTGGACAGGAAAGCTTTATCGCATTGCGCGTACGCAACTCCGTCTCCCTAAAGGTGAAGGTGGCTGGGGATTATTAGAGGTGGTTCGTCAGTCTCAGGCCTTGATGATTCGAATGCTCTTGCTTGCCATGAATAACCAGGGTGACCCCGTGGATATTGCGCTACAACGACAATACTCATCCTTTTTTAATCGGGGCGAGCGTGACAAGGTTCCCCAAATGTTACGTGAAGTTTATCAGATCTTGGAGAAGTTACCACCGGAGAAAGTGGGGAATGGTGACTTTAGTACGGTGAAGAAGATTTACACCTTTCTTGTTCAAGCTACTCCTATTATCCCTCATGTCCAGCTGAAATACCCACAACTGCCCTGGAGACGCATTTGGAGATGTTTTAGCCTGCCACAGATTAACTTCGATTGGATGGCAGTAACGTATGCGGTGGTAAACGAAATCCTTCCAACGGCAGACAAACTCTATCGCCACCGGATGGCTATTTCCCACAACTGCCCACTTTGTAATGCCGCAGATTCCCTTCCTCATCGACTGATGGAATGTTCCGGTAAAACGGTGGTCTGGACTTGGGTTTTAGGATATTGTCGTACTTGGATACCTACCGGATGGATTCCTCAACCCTCTGATATTTTGCATTTGAACCTTCCTAAAGTAAGCCCCCCGTTGTATAATTCCCTACTCTGGCTAATTATGGGCACCTTTACTTGGCTACAAACGTTGGACGATCCAGCTGATTGTCTACTGCCTCATCTACGACAATTTTTACGTGCTGAGAGATGGCAGATGATTCGGCAACACAGAACAGGGCCATTCCAGCCTTGGATATTCAGATTTAAGCTCCACTAGCAAAGTAATACCCCTTTCCCTTTTTGTTAGGATCCTGTTCTTCCTTGCTTAAATAATTGTAAAATAAAAAAAAAATAAATAAAAAAAAAATAAAATAAAAATAAAAGATGTGGTACCAACAAAAAAAAGGCCAGTGTATAGCAAGGTGCTTTATAAACATTTAATTGACCTCTTAGCCGTTTGTATATTCCTCTACAACAAAATACACAGGTTTCAAAAAAAAATAAGAAAAATAAAATTACAAAAGGTAAATTAGGTCCAACTTCACGAATAACACGCGTGATGTTATTCATAAGATCATGTACTGTTTCTGACTTGTTGACATAAACTCTAAAAAAAAAAAAAAAAAAAAATAGAAGAAGAGAGATAAGTAGCTCGAGAAGTACATTTTCTACATCTTATAATGAAGGACAAGCTGCGTCTGCTTCTCTTTTAGTAACTGAGAATAGCGAATTCATTGGAAAAAAAAAAAAAAACCGATTTCACTCGTTCTGAACTAGTTCCCAAATACGTTGGAACAGCAAACTGGAAATTCAGAATTGGTTCTGAACTGATTCTCTGTCGTGTTGGAACGCCACTTAACTACTGCGCACACTCAGATAATTCGGAATCGATTCTGAATCGTGTGGGAACAAACCTTATATAAAAAGTGAATATTACAGTAATTGTATATGTTTATATTATTGTATACATGTTCAATAATGTTACGTGAATGTATTACGTAATTTAATAGGTTAATAAGGGTGAGAATAATAGGTTAAAAGTTGCTAACAATGAGGTAACCTTGAGGCAATAATGAATTTGAAAGTTTAATAATACTACTAGTCATTCTTGGAGCAACAATAATGTAATTTTTGAGACAGTTTATAACAATAGCCAATCAACAACCAGAAAAAGCTTAAGTTAAATAAAAGTATTCTATTGGATTAGGAATAGCCAATCAGAGACTTGAAATACAGAAATTTACAAATTTAGGCGTTAGGAATCAAGTCAGTTGCTTGTAGACAGTTCTTATAACTGGATGCGTTGGTTGTAGACAGTGTTACTAATCAGACGCGAGATGTGTCCTCGAGAAATTTAATACGTATTTTGTGTGAGACAAAAATAGTTTATGTGTTAAAAAGTGCAAGTAATTAAATAAAAAAAATCTCACAGCTCTCTCTATGTCAGTGAAGTGTTATTTAAATCGTGCCAAACATTAATAAATGGAGTGAAGAAAAACTTAAAATCTGTGTAGGCCTACATTCTTCAGTCGCACCTCCCTGCTAAGACATTCATGTGTCTAAAAAAAAAAATACAGACGCAGCCGAGGCAAACATAAATATATAATATTTAAAGAAACAGTCAAATTAAAAAGTTAATATTTTTAAATTTGGGGCAAAGGCCACCGGAAAGTACATTTGAGGCGAAGGCTACCGGAACTTTGTACCATACGTGCGGTTGCAACAACTTCAAGTGTTCGGCTCCCCAACAGTTGAACTACAATAGAAAACATCTTCAAACTAAAGCAACAACCAACTACAAATTGGCGCCAAAGCGTGGGGCTTATAAAAACGTAAAATAACAAACTTTCTCACTACAACAATATGTGTAATAAAGATATTTATAGAAAGTTTATCACAATCGACACGAAGTAAATAGAAAACAAATAATTATGTGTTGCATTCACATAACCTTCTCTACTCACTCTTCTACAAACTATTCTTAAAAAAATAGTAATTAATTGTTCTTTCACACAAGCCCTATATAAGACAAGGTTAGAAATCTAGAATCAGCTGACTGAAAAATTCAATACCATGGTCGGGATTTGAACCACGTATCTTCTGTCTTGCTTTCGGTTGCTCTAACCAACGTACGAGCTAGATAAAGGAAATAGTAGTGATAGTAAGATGTTTAAAACAGGGATGGATATCTCGGAAGTGGCTGATGCCACAAAAAGGTTATTTATTCTCTAGTTTTTATTTACGCTAGCATAAATAAGTGTTTATTCTTTGTCTAATTGCACTTGTACATTTCCTTTCTTCTTTGTTTCACTAATTCTTAGAGTTGTTAAATGGAATTTTTCCGTTTCCTCAGTTATTTTGCTTTCCTCCCCTGTTAAGGATGTCATATTCCAAAGTTATCATTTTCAGTTTCCGTTTATCGCCTGTTTTTACATTTATCCACTCAGTATGCCCTCCTATGTCACTCTGAATCATTCATATTTAGGATAAGTGGGTGATTAACCTATTGCACCCGAGTATGCTTTTGGGGTTTGCCAACTTTAGTGTTCAGACCCACCTCACTGTTGATTTGGCCATTTGTGTTCGGACACTTTCTTCCATAGCTATACCGCCAATTTTCGGTCCCTGGTCAGAAATAGTTCTTGGGGTATCTATAAACGTCAGTGTATTTTCCAAATCCTTAAAACATGTACCAAGTGTGCATTTGAACTGATGGGTTCAGGGGATTTACCCATTTGAGTTATCGTCACATGAACCCAAGGTTCCGATTACCCTGATAATGTTTCGATTCCTTGGGTATCTTCTAAAACTCAAACCATACACGAATTACATCATTTAAACTCCACTATATTTTCTTACAAAGCACACTAATTTATAGACTTAAATTGAATTAAAACAGAAAAAAGAACACACTGCATCGTCGTAGAATAAGCTGCCAAAATAAGTAATATAAGTTATAAAATTAAAAAGCATGAACTATACATTTACACTTCGGTGATGTGTGTTTGAACTTCTCATTCTGTTGATATAGCTTTCCCTCGAATAAATAATATAAGATTTTGATTATTACCTCCATCAGTATGAATTTTAAACTTTTAACTTTTTCGTACAACAGGGATGTAAAGCTTATACACTTGCTGTCTTACTGCTATTCTGAAATTTTGCCCAGGTCTTCAACTTATACGTAAAATATTTCAAAATAGAGCTGCAGTGATAATCATAAAATAAATGTAATTTGTTTGTCTGACTGAGGGACTAAAATAGGGACATTAACTTTTAAATTGAGAAATAAGCCAATATACTGATTGGCGTCTGAGATTTATGTTTATGCTCCCAAAATTTTGTCTTCGATTCGGGACATATAATTTTCTGATAACTACGCTACCTTTGTTTGCAAGAGCTAATAAGACTACTAACGACTTTTTGTGAGTGCACATCCTGTATATTCCGCCCTGCATTTACCGGAAGCTAGTAACTCATACAACCTTTAGCAGAATAAGCAAATTTATCGGAAAATTTAAAAGAAGCAAGTAATATAGGAAACAAGTAGTCTGAAAGCGCACGGTAAGATTCAGCATTGAGTAACCTAGTTCGGATCGGCCGCATCAACATCACCTGCTTTCTTGTTGTACGAACCACGTAGCAACGAAATGGATATGGCGTCTTATATGGCATGAAAACAACCTTAATGTACAGAAAAATGTACACTCCTGGTCTATAATTCGGTCTGTACTCTATTCCAAATTATGCGTCTTTCAATTATAAAGCTGTAAAAGCACGCTATGCGGCATAACTTTAATGTCAATAATGACTCAAATTAATTCTACACTACCAAATATGAATATGACAACAACACTGCTCTATCGGGCATCTTTTTGAGAGAAGAGCCGACAATTACATCAAAGATTTGCTACAACACAAATTCCTTAATGTCAAAAAATTATAAAATTAATTTCATTCATGCATTAGCTACTTAATTACACAGGTCAACAGTGATTTTCCTGTTTTAGATATTCAGGCCTGTTTATATAAATTTGCATGTCCTGAATCCAAAATGAACTCCATATTGTCGTATCACATACCATTTCATTCAAAATTCATATCTTCCATTTTTATTTATTTAATGCAGAGGTGGCGAAAGTGTGCTTCGCGAGTTATTTTGACTCGCAGGCGCCGTTCCCTCTCTACAACCGTCCCTTTGTTTTACACGTGCTGTGAGTTATGCAGTGCGTGTTGCATATTTGGTGACTCGCGGAAGGAAGTCGTTTTCGCCAACCTTGATTTAATGTATCTGTTAGGTGATCATGAACCATTACACTACTACAACAATGCAATCTATTGGAATAAAGCTACTAAAACGAAATAATTGATTGTTTTATGGCAGGTGGCAGCACATTCTGTATTGAGAATTCGTCTGTTACAGGGCTTAATAGTTGTATAAAGCAAGAAATTGGCATTTAAATAATACCATTTTATTATCTTTATCATACATAACTCAGTACAGCATAATGGAAAGAAGGTGTTGCGTAAATAATCCAAATTCATTTTGTTATATTTGTGGTAGTTTTATTGTGAAGAAGCAGAAAAAAACATAACCTTAGTTATAAGAAAAGCGTACAAAGCTTATATCGGAATTGAAATAGGAGATCAATCCAGATATTGAGCTCCTCATAATGTGTGCAGTGTTTATGTTGAAGACTTACAAAATTGGACAAAGGGGAAGAAATAATCACTACGTTTTGGAATACCAATGATGTGGGTGAACCTCACAATCACAGTACTGACTGTTACTTTTGTAATACAATTTGAAGGGTTTTAGTGCAAAGAACAAAACTAGAATGGTATACCCAAACCTTCCCTCGGCTATGAGACCAGTTGCCCATGGTCCTGGTATTCCTATAGCTAAGCCACCTGCAGAAAATGGTGAACTTATTTCAGATATAGGCAGTAACAGTACTTCACCATCATCACTTGTGTCCGAGGAGTTCGTTCCTGAAACATCAAATGCGCTACAATCATTATCACAAGCCAAGCTAAATGATATTGTAGGGGATTTAAAACATCCCAAGGATGCAGCTGAAGTGTTAGGTTCCAGACTACAGGAAAAAAATTACTTGCAGTGCCTTTCTACAGGAAAACACAAAAGTAGTTTTTGCAATACACAGCGAATAAGAAAATCTAATTTACTGTTACAACATTCCAGACTTAATAAAGAAACTGGGTTCTGTTACATATGATCCACATTAATGGAGGCTATTTATTAATTCTAATCAAAAAAGTCTTAAGGGTGTGCTGTTTCACAATGGGAATGCTCTTTCTTCAGTTCCAGTAGCGCTCTCAGTGCAACTGAAGTAGAATTATGAAAGTTTGAAGTATGTTTTGGAGAGAATTAAATATGTTAAGCATCAATGGTTGATGTGTGGGGATTTTAAATTAATGTGTATGATATTAGGCCAACAACAGGGATACACGACATTTCCATATTATTTATGCGAGTGGGATAGTAAGGCCGGAGACAAACATTGGAAACAAAAACAGTGACCCAAAGAAGAAGGTTTAACGCTAGGTAGTAAGAACATAACGAGGGGTAGCCTAGGGGATCCTAAGAAAATTCTTCATGTGAAACTTGGTGGAATGAAACCGTTCGTAAAAGCACTTAATCAAGAAGATGATTGTCTCACATATCCCGCTCTTTCTGAAGCAAAAATAAAAGAAGTAATCTTTGTGGTTCTGCAAATCAGAGCTCTATTTAAAGACAGGTAATTTGAAGCTACTGGGACTTCTGAAGAGAATGCTTGGAATGCATTTAAAGAACCTGTAGACAACTTTCTGGAAACATTAAACATCCTGACTACGTTAAAATTGTGAACAACATACTACAGAAGTTCAGAACTTTAGGATGCAACATGAGTCAAAACAGTTTCTGTTTTCATATTTGGACGTATTTCCTGACAACCTGGGGGCAGTCAGTGAGGAATAAAGGGAGAGGTTCCATCAGGATATTCGAGAAATGAAGAGGAGGTACCAAGGACGATGGAGTTCTTCAACGATTGCAGATTACTGCTGGATGCTGTGTAGGGATTCCACGGAAACACACAACAGAAAATCCAAGGGACAAACATTCGATACCAAACAAACAAGATTTTATTGACTTGCTGTTCATAAAATGAATTTAAATGTGATAAATGATAAAAACTTTCCCAAATTCATTTTTAGCTTGTATACAACTCATGAGTACATACATTTTTGGAAGGAAATACGTAAATATTTCATTTTTATTTGTAAAAGAACATGATGTAATGGAGAAAAACCGAAGACATTTTTTTAAATCAACGGTACTGAAACATTAAGAATCACCTTTCAAGTGTAAAAGGGCTTACAAAAAATTGTTATTTGTAGACCTGTGTTATTTTTTATTTTGGTTACATTTTCTTATAAAAGGAAGGATACCTTGCCACACATATATGTCTCACTGTTACACTGCCTATATAGCACTCAAGAATGTTTTGTTTCTATTGTGGTAACCTGTCCTAGTGTGAAAGCATTGACAATGACGACGAGCGGCGCCGGATGTTTTCTAGGAACCCATCAATGATTGCGCCGTTGTCAACCGGACCTGATCACCCTTCCACCACCACCAAGGGATCATGTTAGAAACATAAAAGGGCCTTGCAGACTACTTGTGGTGCTGTGCTTCTGTATCCTTTAACTCTTTGATAAGACTAAAAAGGTAATATAAACACCAACTAAGAGAACGAAAGCATAATTTAGGAGCAATATTCACTATTTTACATGATTCCTGTTGGTCAGGTTATTGAGGCGCTACTTTCACTCTGTTGAAAAACACAGTTATGAGCTTGGTAACTGTATAATGAGTGATTCAAAGCAACACTGGAAACGCTTAGTTTGATATACGTGACGGCAAACGATTCATTTTTCAAAAGTAGACCCATGTTCGGAAAAGCACGGTTTGTCTACAATGGGTCTACGTTTGTGAATGCTTCAGTTATACTGAGAGTTTTGTAAAAAAAAAACACCATCAACTGGCATGAGCATCATATTGTGCATTAAGTACAAAAGGAATTTGAATTGCCAGCCCCTTGCATATTATAGAGTCTACATACATCGTTGGAGCAGAGATTGCCGCACATTTTCAAGTACTTCTGTTTGTGTAGGTAGTACTCACTCGCAGTATTTCGAACCCCATTCATTATGCATAATGTGATGCTGTTGATTTCAGATGGTTTATTATAAAATCTCGAAAGTACGTCATAGCCGAAGCATTGTAAGATTTTGACGCTCCACAGTACAAAAAAGTGAAATGGGTGTTATTATGAAAAATGTTCAGTTTGACGTCCTGAACAACGCAGTAGCAGTAACAAGGCAGAAAGATTGCCTGCTTTGATCTGCGTATATGCGGCTCTCGTACGCAGAGTTTTTTATATGTGTAGTACATACTGTACATAATATGTATACATATATGTACAGAGTTACAACTCGCAATTGATTAATCTTAAAATCCCTGCAACATACAACAAATGTTACCGTATATATATATATATATATATATATATATATATATATTTAACCTTTATTTCATATACGAGGAATGTTTTTAAAGTAAAAATATAACTACTGAACATTTTGGCTAACTAATTAAATTGCCATGCTGATGTGGAATGAACTTTACTGTCTCCTCCTAATAAAAGTTCACCACCAGTCCCTAAAACAAAGTTAAAGCTTCTAAAATGCATTTTTTGTGTCTAATATTACATGGTAGTAAAAGATGCGTTATTGGTATCGTTGGTTTCAGGGAATGGGGACTGAAACTATGGTCTGAAAGTCATGTTTTTATCACAGAGTAGCTGAAAGGAAACAATTGTGAATTGTGAAATTAATGTGATTTTAACCAAAACAGACAACTCATTATTTATTTATGTCCTTTAAGAAGCTTTCATACATGTGTCACATATGTCCCCTAAGTGATAAATACAACTGTTTTTAATGCAGAAAGTATTAACTCCGGAAACAGTGAGATGAACTGGCGGTGGAAGTCTATGACGAGGTACTGAAAAACTTATACTCGAAAAACATTGATAACAGGAGAAAAATAGTGAAGGGTTGGAAGATTTGGGTAAAAATGACGTATCGAAAATATTTAGTACCTCTTACTTTATTGCATAACTGACCTTACTTTTGAAATACCCTGTATAATCCAAAATGAATTCTTGTTTTTAATTTTCCATCTCACACAACATTGTCATTGATTTAGGTAAACGACATGAGTTATGGCATGAATTATTCACATGTACAGAGTATTTGTATCTAACGTCTTGTTTTGCTGTTAACTAGAAGTATCAACTGCCAAAATAATGAATGCACGTTTGTTAATAGGAAAGCTTGGAGACTAAAAATCTTTTCTCAAATATTAGTGTACTTTAGGCAATGAAAGCTTCCTAGGTCATATTTGCTTTCTATTCTGATTACATACTTATTCATTCTTAGTGGCAATGTTTTACCTATCTATGGACCCCACTTCTCAGTTGTACTAAACATTATATTTATAGGAGCTGTTGATCATGAGAAACTTACAGAAAGTGAAAAATTCCACTGTTCTATTGTTACATACTGGGGTTAGGGCAAAAGGTTTTCAACAAATTATTAAATTTTAATCACCCCCGCAAGCACATGGGGAAGCGTAGCTACAGATACTGCGAGAGGACCTTGATGTTCACATACAGCTGAAGGCGTGGGGTTTTTATAACAAGATACACAAATTTCAGATTATACACATTACAATGTGGTTTATGTAATAAAATAAGTGATGTCCCTACATCACACACAGGGGAAAAAGAATTGAGGGGAGATGTTCCACACATTACCTACATCCACACTCTTTCACACAAACTCACAGACTCAACTCGACTGATGCACGTAAACACCAAGAAAAGTAACGCTAAACTATTCCCCTCTATCTCCATCTCTGACTAGGCTCGCTAGCTAGTGGTGGCGAGTTTCCATGTCAGACGGAACTTAAAACACAAAGCTGAAAGAAGTAGTGAATTACCCCCAAAATGTGTCTGGTATGACAATAGGTACTAACTAATATGCCAAAACTCCCCCACTTACAATAGGAAGCATTTCCGCCGAAAAGAAAGAGAAAACATGGAAATATAATGTGTTTGAATATAAACATATTGCAAAAACCCCTAATGAATCCCCACATGAATAGCAATATTGGGTTGACACATGATATAGTCCCACAGGAACCCTCCTCCAGCTCACAAATCCTGTTCTGCAAAGACACATTTTATGATGGAAAATGTTGGAGAATGGCGCAGAAACACTGCCTTGTGCGGTGAATTTCACTCACCATTAAACCACACACCCCGACGAATGAAGAGAAGAAAGTATAGCACGATGGAGAGTGTTTTGTAACATACCAAATGTTTGAGTGCACAAATAGTTCATATCATCAATCACCACGGCGAAACACAGTAAGGTTGCTGGATATTTGAAGCGTCGGTCTGTGACCGACGGACCCTGTCGGCACAGGCGAAAACAAAAAAAAAGGAGACACTCCGTCGTAACGTACCGTGGTGAGACAGTGCGTAGATGGTGATAAACTGCTGGAAGACCTGTGCGGGTGCGGCCGGGGAAACAACCACCATTCTCCCGGTGACCTGGATTTGTCCTCTTCTGTGGAAGGGAGCGTTTCCTGGGGCTACCGGCAGACTGCAACAAGATTCGGGAATGCATCAGGTTTCACAATAGATAAAAAAGATACACAATACAAATGTTACAAAAACAAAGGCAGGGACACGCAAAACTAACAAAACTTAAATCTAGAGCAAGGCTCATTGAGCGCTCAATTATTGGATATAACTAACAACTACTAATCAGTATATTTAAGGTAGGGACACCCAGAAAAATTACACGACAAACATTTTGAATAGTTTAACATGACAATGAAATTTAAGACTTTTGGTGCTTTACAACGGAAGATGTAGATAGTAATCGCATTATGCTGTGACAATTAAACAAATAAAGCCCAAAACACATTTATAAATTTGTAATAAGGATTTAAATATCATATTCAAAAACATTGTTAAGTCAATCTACCAACAAACTACAATATAGCTACAGAAATACATACTAACTACAAAACAAAATACAGTTAGGGGACCATTGCCAAGCTATACTATGGACCTACACCCAAGCAACAACATACGCGCATTTCGCAAACGACTAGCTATATATAGATACATATATACATAGCCCCTTTTATTTTGTCAAGATTGGAGTGTGGACCAAGCTCCATTCAAAAGATTCTGAAAAGTACATCCATAAAAACATACAAAACGAGAATGAAAACAGTTGGAACTGACCAAAAGAAAGAGATCATTGTGACACATAACGGATTACACGATGTTCAAATTTTGGAACCACGTATTCACCCAGACAAGAAATGAATGTCTACGCCGCTGCCGGACAGAAGGATGACTCTGCGACCGTTTCCCTCATTTCGGGAATATCTAAAAGAGGGTGAAAGCATATCCAGCACAGTGGACACGACTGCATCGTCACTGCAAGTAAACTTATACAGTTCAATAATAACAATCCTACATTACTGTATGGACTTATAGCAAATACTGGAAGTACATCATCTTAGTAAATACTCAATTGCACATAGCAAGAGAACATCAAACAAAGAAAAAACATCACCCTGTGATCTCGCAACATTAAAATATCCTTATAAAGTTGGAAACACTCACATTAAAGTATCATGGTAAGTACATGTTAGTTTATCACCCAAAACAAAATATAGTGTCACAACAAATACATGGAGGAATAAGCAAAAGCTTGTTATCTGTAAGAGAAAGAAATTGACAGTTTATAACCCATACAGTCTATTCCTCTCAGGATGAGATGATGTGTTCATTGAATATAACTGACTGGCCAGCCGGTCCACTTTTGCAGCTAACTCAGTGACATCACTAGTAGCAGAGGCTGGGAGAGCAGGTAAAGGTGAATAACCTGAAAGAAATGAGTTAGTAATCCCAGCTGGTAAAATCAGAGGCAGAGGAGCCGAAACATGAACACTAGACTGCGCCTGTGCAGCGGCAAAGTGCTCTCTTTGTGTCATATAAAATTGTGCGTTATCCACCCGCTTAAGAGCCTTTAAAGGATCATCGACAGTAGCAGGGTTCATTGGAATATAATGTTTACATACTCAGGTTTCAGACCTTTTAGTAAATTTATTATTTGCTCAGTTTAAGATATAATTGGGTTGACCTGATCACATATAGACAGTACATCATAAGCATGGTCATATTCAGAATCTAATTGAATCCTTTGTCGGAGTTTGATTTCTAAAAATTCATCTAGGTGAGCAAACTGAAAAGCTGTAATGAAAGAAGATTTTAAAAGAGACCAATCACGAGAGGGACGTCTGTGACAATATGTCTGAAACCATAGCAGTATCTTTAAGGTAGCAAGGCAAATGCTTCACGTTTTTGTAAACCTGGCCAGTTATTAGCAAAGGCTACCCTTTCAAATTTATTTAGAAAATCAAAAGGAATGTCTACTGCAGCATTAAAGAAAGAAGGTTCGAGAAGGGTCGAGCAGCAGATGACTGGACAGCGGACACGATAATCTGGACAACTGCTTTTACAAGTGTAATTGAATCATTATTGGTGGCCACCAAGGTCGTTGATCCAGTACTAATAGAAGGCGTAGGAGGGTTATCCACAGGCATGGCGCAAGATTGTCTGTTATTTCTCTTAGGCACAGTGAAGCCATAAAACACAGTATTAACACAGGAATGTAGTTAAAAAATTAATTAGACACACGCATAGAATTAAACAATGGCTGTAACAAAAAATGAGCGGACATACACCATGTAAAATATTATTGCATCAGAAACAAAAATAGGTATGAGGAAAATACATCAATATCAATCCTGTGAGAGAGGCAGAGTTTGCATTTAGAAAACAACACAGTTAATAAAAATAATTTCCATAGGCAATGCCAGAAATTAGCAATAAGTCAAATATGTAAGTCAATAGTACACGGAGGTAATAATTAATCACTCAGTATGAAGCAGTATAGGCCAGTAATATTCACAGAAACATACAGTGACAAATAATTATACTATCATATCACAGTAAAATGAAATCAAAATAGTTATATTGTGAAGCTCAAAGCAAGTAAGTTTAATGAGACTGAGTATGACCAACATTAACACAATTTCAGTAGTATACTTGTACAAAAAGTAACAATGCGTGTTACGGTTAATAATTTGATGCTGAGAAAGTTAGTACAAAAGTCAAAAGCACTCTAATGAACCAAATCAAGGTAGCAAGGTAAATGAAAAAGAAATTTTCCTAGTATTCAGCATAAAAAAGCAATGCCTGTGCTTAAATCATACATAAATAGTGCTGACAATATCTGAAATTTAAAACTGTAAGCACACTGACTGCAAAGAAAAGAAAATTCAATTAGAGCACTGGTCAGAAATGTTAGGTAATAGAACACATCCTTAATGCACTACAGTGACAAATTTGTCATAAGGCAAGATTCATAGCCCTCAATAATTTCACAAACACAAATTACCTATATTAATAGAGGCACAAAATATAGTAGCAAAGTGACATAACTCACATAAAAATGTCAATATCATGAGGCGAGGGACAAATTTGAAAGGTTAATGTAGTCGTATCAGGCATACAAAATCTAGAAATTTCACAGAAATACTTCTACACTGCTCACATGTATAAAATACTCATCAAATTAAAGGTCGCTAACCCACCGTCGCGGGCGCTTAAAGCTGAACTACAAAATGGTAAAATTAATTTAAAAAATTAAAAATAAAACAGGCAAGTCTGAAGGGATCAGCTGGCTGAATCTGATTTCCTGGGAATATATTTAAGTTGAGCATTATACGAATCGAGCGCAGTTTCACATCAATATATTTAAGTTGAGCATTATACGAATCGAGCGCAGTTTCACATCAGTCTCTTTCATCGACGGTAAAAGTGGATACTCGGTCTATGAGTTTTCCCGTCTGTTGTGGTTGGATATCATATTTCACAAGAACCTTCAAATCCAATTTACCTGCTGTTCATAAACACCCGCTTGATAGTGCAAATCAGCCTTCGTATAGGAGACAATAACAGTAATATCATTGACTTTAGAAACAAGGATATAATATAATGTCCATAGACTTTAGAACAAGAACTCAGAGGCTTGGAAGATATAATAACGGGTCCATTGGTCGCCCACTCCATGCTCTGCCATTAACAACCAGTATCTTAACGTCATTTAATCGAAAGTTTCTCCAGGCATTGGGGTTTAGAATACTATAATCATGGATATCACCAGTGTTACCGAGACGCCGAGATTCGACGACGAGATCACTAAAGAAGAGGAACATGTGTTTTATGCAGCAAATGGAGTCTTCAATGCTATAGTACCGCTTTCGATGCTTCTGGGATTTTGCTGTCGATCACAAGGAGCTCATACTGAATAGCAAGCTTGAGTAGGTGGTGATTCCATCCTAGGACTCTAAAAACTGTATTATACTGCCTCAGGGTAAACAGAATGCTAGTGTTAAACTTATACGAATCGAGCGGAGAATGTCTGAGTTTCGACTTTCTGATGCTGAAATACTTGAAATCCTCAAGACTGCCAAGCCGGATAAGACTCTCTTTCACCCATTTAGGACCATGGATCTGCATACTCAGTGTGCTGTTTCGCAAGCATTCACCTGGACTGTCGCCACCACATCAAAAATGGAGAAGTCGAGATTTGACATTTTAAGCGCTCAGACCTCAAGATCGAGTAATGCCTCTAAAGACTATTCCCTTTTTGATCATTGCAACTAACTAATTTGAAATTTTATCTTAATAGTGAATGTTATCTCTATCACGATATGAGCTTGAACTTTGGAAACTCGAGAATTGCGTCATTGTATGATATGTACTCAAGCTCTTATTATGAAAACTAGAATTACCCTTTAGTGAAGACAAAAGATTTTCTTACATATGCCCCTATATTTGTTATAGATTGCTCGCATCAAAGAGAGGAACTTGTAAATGGAGCTGTCAACATCGGAATAGAAATTCAAGCTAGTGCAAATTTCCCTGCACAGATCTCATTATATTGTTTAATAATTCATGACAAGTGTTCACATACAAGCCTCTGACTCATCGGATGCAGCTTATATTTTAAAGTAATAATTGTATTGTAAGGATTTTTTCATTCGGAATATAAGGATTTTTAATGAACAAAACATGATGTAAAAGCATATCTTCATTCTTTTTTATTTTTATCATAAAATTCAAGTACTTTCCTACTCCAACTCGTCCTTCCTGCATATGGCATTACACTTTCAGTGGTTAGGTTATGCAAATTTTCTTTATTGTACAATTGAAAGCCTCTTTATTTTCATATTTTCCGCCCACAGCAAATAGATACTGTTAATACATACAGGATTCAAATATTTTTAAATTATAAGTCTCGTCAGCATTTAAAAGTATTTTCACAACCATTTAAATTACTGCACCCAATTCTTATTTTCACCGAATATAGGCAGACTCGCACAAGCTAACTCTCAGTTAAGATTTGGATTGTATACAAAATTGTTTGTGTTTTTCACTATAAGCACTCGAAGATCGTAGAAGAACCCTATCTTAACATCGAGGCTTATCGAAATATAGACGTCTCTACGCACGCTTTTTGCATGATTCGATGATCTAGTGAGGCTGGTTATTCTATCCTCCAAGAGCGTCAGCATCGTTTTCTGTGCTGCAAATCTGTTCTACTTCTTCTTCACCTATTCCTTCTGAAACATTACACAATGAGAGTCTTAGAAAACATGCCTTTGGAAGTGAAGGTAACCTTACATTTTTGTTAGGCCATATCTAAAATGAAACACAAAATATTTGTGTAAACATTAGGATATCTAGCGTTATTTCAATGTGATATTATGAATTCAGTTATATTCAGTTATGTATGTATATATATACATAAAACTGAATTCAAAACATGTAACATTGTGATTTCAAGATTTTATTATAAACTTATAGCATATATCTTTTTTATGTTTATATGTAATATCAATGTGTCAGCTGTTTTATTTATGAATTTCATTTCATAGTAAAATACAAAAATATTTCTACATACCTTCACTGCGGGTACAAATGAAAATTTACATGTCCTAAGTATCCCCATCTCTGCCATGCCCTTATATATCAAATATATTTATCCAGGCATTTCTGCAAGCTCTTCGTCGGTTAACGAATTATAACGTTCAGGCAAGAACACCTGCAATACTCCAGCGAAGATACAATTCTGGTACCATATCTTGTTTGAGCTCTCTTTAGGACTTTTATCTCATATTTAGGACCTATCCCGAGATATTGAACTCGTCGAGCCTTTAGGAAAGTGCGTTATTGTCTGTAACAGACATTGATCGTGAATTAGTATTTTCAATGCATTATTCAGGTTGAACTACAAGTTATGCATTTTTTATATTAGAACTAAAGTGTGTGTTGTGCCACATGACCACAGTTTTTTGTAAGTATATTTATGCATGTTTGTGTTAGGGGATATCCGTAGGTCTTCGTGCAGGTTCGGGTGCTTCATAGAAGTGCTAATTTTATAACAAAGTAGGGGTTGGAATTATGTTTATGCATCTTTGTGTTCGGGTATACTCGTAGGTATTCGTACAGGTTCGGGTGCTTGGTGGAAGCGGTAGTTTGTGACAATCATTTAGGTGGTGAAATCTGTGTGATGGTGAATGGAAGAAGAGTGTGTGTGGAAATTCCTGTGATGGTGAAACGAAGAGAGGGTAGAGAGAATCGTGTGAATGTGAATGGCAGAAGAATGAGTGTAGAAATCCACGTGATGTAAAACAATGAGAGGGTAGAGAAAATCGTATGAATGTGAATGGAAGAAGAGCGGGTGTAGAAATCCATGTGATGGTGAAACAATGAGGGGGTAATGAGAATGTGAATGGAAGAAGAATGCGTAGAGAAACAAAGAATGAGTAGAGAAAATGGTATGCTTGTTAATGGAAGACCAATGTTTAGAGAAAATCGTATGAATGTTAATAGAAGAAGAGAAGGTGTAGAAATCACTATGATGGTGAAACAAAGACGAGGTATAGAAAACCGTATGAATGTTCGCGGAATACGAATGTGTAGAGAAACAAATAATGAGTAGAGAAAATCGTATGCATGTTCATGGAGGCTGAATGTGTAGAGAAACAAAGAATGAGTACAGAAAATCGTGTGAATGTGAATGGAAGAAGAGGGTGCAGAGAAATCAATGCGAGTGTAAAGTTCAGATAAAAAATATTATATCCTTGCAACGATTCGTGTTTCATGCACTGCATCGTTTAAACAAAATTAAATGCATCGTAAAAGCCAAAACTGATTTGTAAGTTGTGTAAAAGCTCACTCACCTTGCGTTGTTTCGAGTTGATGAATGCTGTGTGTTTGAGTAGTGTGTGTGTAGAAATCGATGACTCATTCCTCTTCTTAAGTTAAAAAACTTCTCGCGTTACTATTTTCGAAATTGTTTAAAATTTAAATGTAGAGTTAATACGTTCCCAATGGTTCTAGCATGCGTCGTGTGCTGTTTATATAGAGATCTAAAGCCCCTAGGCGATGCCAGCATATCGTTATTGCAGGGATGTTTCCACATCACGTGATTATTGCACCCAATGGAATTATCACCTGTTGCACATGAGCAAAGGCTCTCAGCACTTCTATCCCCGCTTGGTTCAATTCTCACTCTCTCTCTTCTTCCCTCAGAGTGTATCTCCATAATGTCTTTACACTAGCTATAAAAATGCGTGGGATGAATGTTCATGTGAATGTGGTAGTCTGAAAAGAATTACATATTGGTAGGATACCGGGAAACGAAACAAACATTTTTTAATTCTGTAAAGACAATAATTTCCAATGCTATCGTACGTGTGTATATGTGTGTATGTGTGCGCGCGTGCACTGGTGTTTGTGTGTATGTTTGTAGGCGTATGTGTGTGTACGTGTGTAATTATACTGGTGTATATATGAATGGTTGAATGTATGCAAGTCAAGAAGAAAGAAAGAGATAAATAGAAAGAAAAAAAGAGATAAGAAGAAATGAAATAATGAATCAAATGTAGGTTTTTGGATACCTAAGAATACACCAGGGTTTAATATAAATAATTATATTTGTTAAATACATTTTAATCTGGCCGCGCATACTCCCATAGTTTAATATTTATTATGCATTAGAGTTTTGCAGGGTAAGATTCGAACTAGGACTTTTGGGTACCCGAGAACGCCTTTCATTAATCAGGGTAATGATATAGTAATGATTTTCCCTATCAAAGCATCAATTTTTTCATTAACAATTAAAAATTAAACTTTCGCTTGCAGTAAGATTCGAACACAGACCTAAGGATACCTAAGTATACACAGGGATTTAATATAGGTAATGATATATGTTAAACACGCTTTCTAATATCGCTGTTTTAAAGAGCCAATATGCGCAAAAACAGAGAGTTGAACATGTATAACTAAGTTCGGCGATGACCGTAGGTCTTCGTGCAGGATCGT
Source organism: Deroplatys truncata (assembly GCA_030765065.1). Taxonomy (NCBI): domain Eukaryota; kingdom Metazoa; phylum Arthropoda; class Insecta; order Mantodea; family Mantidae; genus Deroplatys; species Deroplatys truncata. The sequence continues at coordinate 177,349,689 of CM060977.1, read as the reverse complement.
GTGCTTGGAGGAAGTGTTAGGTATGTGACGATCGTATATATCAATGTTCAGAGATGTCCGTAGGTCATCGTGAATGTTCGACTGCTCTCAGAGAGAACTGCCCGTGGGGAGAGTCGGTTCCATGATAGCGAGGTCTGTAATTAATGGCGACATGGGCGCCAGCCTTTTGTTACACATTGTGCAGTTGCGCATGTTTGGTGAGAATAGAATGCTGTGGGGTGAGGGGGTTGCTACATGTGTGAACTTCATAACGAACACTTTGCGGGACAATGGAAGGGAGACAATAGCGCTTGTTCTTTTGTCTGCTCCTTATGTTTTCCATGGCACGTCTGGCCTATTGTTATATTGCACGTGTTTAGGCAAAGCATGGAATGCAGCGGTGAAGGGGGTTCTAACATGGATGACCTTCCTAACGAACACTTATGCTGAAGAATGGAATGGAGACAATAGTACTTGTTTTTTGTCACAAAGCATAATTTATTACACCATTGTTCATTTTTACAGGAAAAAGGTACGGTATTTGTTATATTGCCCAGGTGCGCATGTTTGGTGAGAGAATGCAGCTGGGGGAAGGGGCTTGCTACAGGTGTGGCCTTCCTAAAGTGCACGTGTGCGAAAATGAAATAGGAAGAATAGCTTCTGCTCCTTTGTTACAAAGCATGATTTATTACACCATTTTTCATTTTCACAGGTGATGGCAACCTTAATTGCATCCCTGTCAACCTTTCCATTATACTCTACAAAATTTATGACCTCAGATACTACGAAAAGGGACCAGCGGGTGGAGGAGGAGGCCTAATTAGCATATTAATTGCACATTCCTGTATATTATTGGCCTGGATCCGTCATATTATTACTACTGGGACTTAGGGGATTTTCCCACTAAACGCCCCTCCTCGAATACCGTATAAATCATCTATACTTACACCTTTTTATTGTTAAAGTTCTTGAATAATGCGATTCTTTGTGTCACAGTTTTTAACCACAATCCCTGAGACCTATCATCGTTTTCCCTACCTCTCACATATAAACGAATTTGCCCCTCCTTCAACCATCTCCTAGCATAGGATCTCTCTCTCTCTCTCCGTTTTCCTCGTCTCACCCTTATAAACGCATATTTGTCATTCAACCCTTGCTAGCCTAATACCTCTCCTCTCTCTTATATAAACGCATGCCAGCTTTAACGTCTATCTTAGCACCTCCCTCGTATTCCCTATCTCTCCGGTATAAGCCTATATTTCCCCTCCTTTAGAATCTGTCTAAGCCAGCACCTCTCTACTCATTCCCTATCTCTATCATATAAAGCGCATTCCCCTCTTTCTACCACTGTCTAGCCTAGCATCGGCCCCCGTATTCCCTATTTCTCCAGTATAAGCTTATATTCCCCCTCCTTTAGCATCTGTCTAACCAAGCAGCTCTCTACGTATTCGCTATCTCTCTCATATAAAGCGCATTCCCCTCCTTCTACCACTGTCTAGCCTAGTATATGTAGACCAATAAAATGCGATTGAGGGTAGGGAAAGTCATGCGACTATAACACATCCGATTTGTTTTAGTTAGTTGTTCACACAGATACCTGCTAATATTCAGCGATCCTCAAAACGTGTATTTCCTGTGATATATTGATATTCAACTTTTAGGTGGAAGACAATGCTTACCCTAGTGTTTTAAGCAAATAAGTTCAGAAGGTATAAGTTGGTTTACAACTTATTTTTGTTCTTTTAATTTGGATATGGTAATACATCAAAGAGACGCTGGGTTTGTGAAATGGATTTTATATTTCGAAAGTGTTGTATCAAGTTTTCCCTTCCTTTACTTGCGATATTCCTAACGGAGTAAATGCCGAATTCCTATTCAGAAAATACAAATGACTGCTTGAAATGAACCACGAGTCAAGAGTTGTTACTGTTCTCCGAATCAAAGGTAACTCAGTACATTACCTACTGTCGTAACAAGAGGCGCTTGATTAAAATATGGTAGTAAATGTTAGTAGTACACTCCGAGCCTAGCATTGCATAACATGTATCATATGAATCAGTTGTCCCAGGTGTTCGTATATGTGCAACCCACAAATTATATTTGTAGGTGAAATACTGCCCTATTATCACAAGTGCTCTCCTTTGCAGCTAGGCTTCTTATAACAAGTGTATTCATTCTGCGCTAATCTACACCAACCACTCTACCGAGTATAAATTATATAGTTTAACACACACATCTGAAAGCATTTGCAATATAGATGTTTCATGATTGAGCATCTCAATAGAGGAGGTCGAGAGTATTAAGGGTTCTAAAATAGTAATATGTACTCGTATTCGAATACTATTGTTCAAGGGCTCTTTATGATCGCAATATGATACAGTGCACGCAGTGATAGATCACTGAAATGCACACAAACTTGTTGCGTGAAATAAGGATTCCCTACTCGTCCTCCACCTACCTGTGTTCTCACACAAAAGCAAGGACAGCAAACCTAAGCCTTTAAAAATACGCTTGTCAGTTTTTACTCCCTTCTGGGTATGATCAACACGATTGTGATAACCTTTCAAAGTTCTATTATAGGCAGTGATACAGCCAAATACCTTTTACTGTCGTTTCTTTGTGCCTAACAGACCACAAGTCGTAATTCCTAAGGCCTAATTTGTCCACCTTAGGTTTCTTGTATGAGTACAAATGGGATAAATTTTTAAGACTCTTAAGCTTGGCATCCTCGCTTGGAATGGAGCTGCTCACCACTTTGATGGCATTAGATTTTTAATGTCTGTTCTGCTTGATAGCCAACTCAGTTGCATAAGGCAACTGAAGCTTTTTATTTAATATTTAAGTATATTTCTTACACAAATGCTATATCATGTCTGATACTCATAAATTTGAATACAGTATATTTTCTGCGCGGAGCATCTGACTCAGAAGGCATCAAAGACTACGAGCTGCTGAAACATGAAAATACCCATTCTTCGTTATTTTCAATGTTGCCAGTCTGAATCTATAAGAATGCAAAGCTAATTCAGATATCCATTTGGAAGTGCCTCTGTTTCACCAACTACTGAACACTTGCCCTATATTAGGTACCCAAGTGCCCAGGTTTAAGCTCACAATATCCCTAATTTGTTTTTAACATTTCTGATTCGCTATGAATCACTTTTCTCCGAAACCGTTTGATATAGAATCATGAGCATTTCCATAAGCTTCAAATATGTAAAGGTATGAAACAGTGCATGAGTTTAATCTACCTATGAAAAATAGGATCAAGTATTTAGGAATAGAGAAAGACAGTTTGAAAATTAAAATTCAATGTTTTACTCATACCTCGCCCATTAAATCTATCACAAAATAGTCTTTTGGCTAAACTTTATGCTATTGAAGAGGTTCAGTATCTTTCATGTTCGGAATTAATATTATTTTGCAGTAAAATACGATTATTTAAATTCAAATATGCCAAAGCGAATTATTTCTGCAGTAAATTTGGCAGGTAATACAGCATTCTGGGTATAAATGGTGCAACATTTTTAACCATTGATCATAAATGTAGAGGTTAGAAATTGTAGTTTCGTGTACTTTTAAAATAAATAAAGTTGCAAACAGGATATAAACTTTTGGAAATATGGGATGTAAATGTTGAAAAGTGTCCTCTTATCTAACTAACAGCTTAATAATGGGGATCATCGCTAATAGACGAGTTTATCTCCTGGGCAGTGATCACTGGCGTGATGTATCAGTCATAGACCTCGGCCATGTCAATCATCATTGGACGTGTGTTAAATTAGTCAAGATATGTCTGAATTTAAGACAAAAATACACAAATTATCCAGTTATAGATCCCTTATCAAGAAACAAAGAAAGAGCGAATGAAATAAGAGACCCAAACCGTTAGTCTTAAATTTTTCTAAATACCATTAACACTGTAACAGGCGTGTTATTTGAGACCAATTATCCCAACATTTTTCGACGTCAACACACATTTCTTAACGAGTAACACAGCACATAGGAAAGATCGTTTGCTAAATTTCCATAGACTCCACGGAAGCCCGTGTAAGATATGATTGGCCCTTTATGGAAGTCTTAAGAGTTGCCTGCCTTCCCCTTTGTGTTTAGTGGGTTGTACCGCTTCCAGTAAGGGGATTTAATTAAAGCTATAATCTGTAATTTGCAAATTAGTTCCTAATTGTTGGAGTGTGAACGGAAGACAAAAGGTTTTTCACCGAAGGGTATATCGCTGTGATGTGGACTTTGTGGTTGGCACTTGAACAATCCGGTGCTTTGGGGGAAGGTTGGCCCTTTAAAGCGATATCAATAGAGAGAGAAAGGGAGGCACAGGGCTCAGAAACGCCGCAGGGACAAACATATAGCTGAAACTTTGCCATCCACAATCACTGAGTTGTACGACAACAGCTCATATCCTCCAAGAAATGAATTCCCTAGTCACACTTTAGTTTCATGTTGCACCTGTACACTCGCATAAAAATCCACTGTCACTAGACACGCGAATTTCTCTGCCGGAAACTGCTCTTTTCAAATATAATTTTCTATCCAGTTTACAAACGTTTTCAATCATGCAACAACATTAGTTAGTTCGAGAAATTGGTTAGCATATTCTCGTATGTAGAAAGTTAAGATCACATATACCATTCAAAACATTATAAAAAACAAAAGAACGGACATGTAAGGTTTCCAGATTCCAAATTCAAAAGTAAAATCTCAAAGATACGAAAGTGTTAATGGTATAAAAAATCCTTTTAGTATATAATAGACGCTTTAAGGAATTTACATTTTTCTACGGTAAACTTTGGCTCACAGGCTTTTGGGAGATTATGTTTAGAACCAGAACAATTTGAAACCACATCTGTTATCAGAGTCTATTCCTTGGTAAGGAGAGCAGGATGATGAATTGTCTTTAAAACGATACAAGTAGCAGAATAAGCCCAAGGCTGAAGTGCGTCCAGACCATTGACGAAAATCTGTATCCTATGAGACAAGACAAGATAAGACACGCTTTTGTCTAACTTTCATGGCTTCCTGCTTACATACAGAGACAAGCTTGCATGTAAATAGTTGTGAAACTGTATAAACATTTTGCACTGCATTATTTAAAGGAGGCCCGACACAATATATCTGATGTTTATCCGACACTTCTTTTTATGTTACATCTTTTACACACACACACACACACACACACACACACACACACACACACACTGAGCACACGCAGTTCTTGCAATACCGGATGTGAGTCCAATGCTTAGGTTAACCATAGAGAAAATGCAAATTAGTTACTCGGTCGTTTCATTAATAAGTTGCACAGAAAACATATCCTACATATCCTCAGAAATTATATTATTACTTTATTATTACTTCGATATGCGCCTAACATTTGTTGATCTGTTACCGACTGTCCTTCCTTTTAAAATTACCATGCCTCTTTAAGTACTGAAACGTAAATATTTGCACATTACGCGTATTTAACTAGAACTTCTGGTTGTATTCACTGTTTAGGAGCGTCGCTTTGTTCACCAGTCCATCGCGTGATAGGGCTCCCCAACTACTGCAAGGGATATTATGTTACATATAGGAGTTTAAATAACCTTTTCAGAGTATTTAAGCTTTTATAGAAATAGATTAAAAATTTAGGTATATTAATTGGAGGCCTCCTAAAAATGTTCAGTATTGTTTGGCGAGGTAGTGCACTTATGAAATTAAAAATTTACACTCAAGTGATAGACTTTTTAAATATTTAATGTTACATGGTAGGTGCTGAAAAGCTGTTATAATTTATTCAATAACTATTAGTACACATTAGCCCATTGTTTGCTATTTCCTTTTATTATAAAAAAATATGATTAATTTAAATTTTCAGCAATTCAGTATGCTATGAATCATTAATTCCCTCTAAGGTAAATAGAGCTAACTCGTTATTTGAAATTGGGAACTGGTTTGTAGCAAGTGCTGGATACAAATATCTAGAAGGTAGAGGAAGTATTGCATTAAACCCAAAACTTCAATTATCACCTCATTTAAATGAGGTCCAAAATTGGAATGAATCCAAAAATAAGCACTTTTAGTAAAAGGTACATGTATACGCATATGAATAGCACAATTCAAAAAACAATAGATGGATGAATCCCAAATTTGTATTTTAGTTAGGCAGTTTCCAAGGATGCGACACGAAGACTTTCAAGAAAATACCCCCCAACCCAAACTACCGTTTAGATGAGAAGATGTTCATTATTTGTTAATTTTTAAAAATTTCTCTAATTATTATGATTAAAACGCAACGCATTTAAGTTATTTGCGTTATAAATAAAATGCGTATGTTATACAATTTTTGGAATAGCCTTTGAACGTCCCTTTATTTGACAGAATATTGTATAACTGTGAATTATAAGGAGACCTTGAGAGATGGAAAAAACTTGCCGCAGTAAAAAGCAAGGATCATTAACAGGCATAATTATGTTAATTCCAAGTGTTGGCCGTTTTCAAGATATGCTTTATTGAAGTATTCCATGCTGAGTGGCATGTAACGGACATGCATGAAAGTTTGTGAACCTTACTTCGCCCCCCCCCAATTTCTTTTCTTTGCATCTTAAGAAATGTTAGCACATTTGAGTATTTTTTCTGGAAATTATAGTTAAGCACGTCTTGCTTAGTTTGAAATCATTCCTTTCATCGTGACTTTCTCTACCTATTATTGTTTATTTTTATATAGTTTTACACACTATTCACACAAGCTTTACTTTGTGTTAATCGAGACAAACATTTACATCATTAATTTCATTATGTTTCCTTATGGGTAAAAAGGGAATAGTGATAGATAAATATTCAATCGCCTCACGAGAAAGAAGTGAAGGCTGACTACTTCAAAAATAACAAAAGCGGGTATTGAAAAATTTAGTGTTTTCGTCAGAAATGACTGATGCTAGGAATATATTTTGAAACATTCTGAGTTTGAAAGAAATCTAAATCCCATGCGCAGTAGCGTTTTGTCTCTCTTTTATGGTTTACCATTTATAAAATGGTGTAAAAATGCATTATAAAAGAATTCTAGACTATTTCCAGAATATTAAAGATATACATTTTAATTTAGATGTAATTTAGGTGTAGGCGGCGCCGTGGCCGAGTGGTTAGACCGCTCGCCTCCCACCGAGGCGGCCCGGGTTCAATCCCAGGGACCTGCATGCGGGATTTGTGGTGGACGAAGCGGCGTCTGGGCGGGTTTTCTCCGGGTTCTCCGGTTTCCCCCGCCATTCATTCCACCAACTGCTCCATCATCACCTTTCCTTTCATCCATTTCACCAACATTTCGATTCTTCTACTTCCTTCATCCCATACCAGGCATCGGGCTGATCACCCATCCTGGATGCTCTGTCTGATTCATGAGTGTCTGCTCCTCGACGGGCCTCTGACCCCAGGCACCCGCTTGTAAGTCCTGGGGGGTGTAAGTCCTACATAAGAGGAGGGTAAACAGATAATGAATGAATGAATGACTGTAATTTAGGTGTGTGTATTTTATTCCGAATTTTTGGAGCCATTGTTGAAAAAATAAAAAGTAAGAAAGAACTTCATTGTAAAAGGTATTTTGAGGTGACAAGATTTCCATAAAAATGTTCATCCTGCATCCTTTGAAGAATCCTGAACTTAAGTATGAAGTTTAGTATTTATTCGACATTTCGTTTTTGAGTTAATCTATTCAAAGACATAAACACAAACACACCTGTTTTGTAAACATTTTTCAGGGGAACCCAAACCGGTAAAATCTCGACACCTAATTTTTGGGTGCAATGCAATACTTCTACTTACTGGTTACGTGGTAGAGAAAGTAAAAATATGGGATTGTGTGTTACATTTCATCATTTTTCTCTAGCGACTAACACCCACTGTTATATAACTTCTAAAAATGCTTATTTTTCTGTCCATTTTATGTTACTTGAGAAATGGTTTAGTTAAAACTTTTATTTGTGTTTCATTTTATAAATGAATGTCGCTATATGCTGGGCTTGAAATTCCATTTTGTGAGTGTCTGTATTTCTGTCTCTAGCTGTATGTTTATGAACAGCATAACCCAGAAATCAAATGTCAGATAAATGCCATTGACAACACCTGCCAATGAAGTCCTGTATCTTTCAAAGATATGACATGAAAATGTTTAAGGAAACTTCTCACTCCAATTATATACTTTAGGATTATTTTTTCAAAAATTGGCCAAAACTATTTGATTTCCTGAGTATAGCTATTGAAGTCCTTCTTATTTGGAAGGATTTTTTCATAATTTTAATAGCTTTTAAACCATAAGTGACAGAAAAATATGTTTCATACGAAATATAGATCTTCAAACACACAAATTGTTTCAGATAACCTTCTCGTAGCACTATTCATTTCGAGATATCGGTTTTTATTGCTTTGAATTTTTAGATACCTACTTGTCAGTTTTGAAATGTTGTCATTGCTGTTTTAGTTATATCTTAGGATGTTATGCAAAGAATTTGGGATAAATAGGCTAAGATATAACTACCGGCTTTTAAACATTTAACTATAGTTTGGTATCCTACATATCTATTTTAGCCTAAAACGAATTGTGTAAACATACTGTTTCTATAAACATCTTGATTCAAATGAAGTACAGAAATGGAAGAATATGCTTTTGTAAGACTAGTTTCTGGAAGCTATATAACAATAAGCAATAGTGAGTAAAGAAATTCATGGGACTGTAACATAAATTGTTACTTTCTATAGTGTTTTACTTATAGTACGTACAGCAAGTATTGCATTTTTTAAGTGCTAAGTCGCTATTAGTTTTTCTTGATTTTTGAAGACTAATGCAAAGAATAGAATTTCAAAGCCAACATTTAGCGACCCTATTTCAATGTTGTAACTACAACCATTTTTGTAACGCAACCATTTCTGCAAAGTTTATTCTCAATTAAAATAAAGCAGAAAGAAAAGTAAGCATTTGCAAGGATAACTTATGGAGGAGTTGGTAGAGAAAGTCATGTGAGTGTAAATATAGATTTTTATGACGTAGGTACTAATTAGAGGAAGTATTGCGTTCCACCCAAAATATTCGATACCGGATTTCTCCGGAAGTGCATGTTTTGAGGCGTTCTGAATCCAAATAAAACATCTATAGAATAAGTGTGTGTTAAAAATTAAAATGAATTTTATTTGTGGATGCTCCTTAACTGCTGTGGTCTTCTGCATCCCATTCTATATTAGGCGCAAAGTACCGGAAATTTTGCTCAGAGCTCTCTTTATCAGACTTGAAATTCTACGACACGGTTTTACGTTCCTTCCGAAGAAAGCCATGCTAAGGATTTTTACGCCCGAAAAAATCGATTGTCCTCCGCCGGGGTTGAACTCGCTATCTTGGGAACTAGTGGTACCCCTAATCCACGGAGGATGAAAGAAAGAGAAAGACTGTAAACCACATAACTCAAAAACAAAATGTTGTATAAATACCAAACCCAGTATTTAAGTTCAGGGTTTTCCAAAAGTGACACACGAAGATTATAAAGAAGAATCCTCTACGCATACTGCACTTAACAATTTAAGCTGTTCTTTATTTTGATTCTCTCAAAAATGGCTGAAGATTTTGATAAAATATCATAAAATATCTAAGAAATTTATAAAATAAATAAAACAGACCTGTTACGTCCTCTTTATTCAAAATGAATTTTGTTAATTGTTTGTAACTCGTAAACCATATCAGTTGTGAAAGACGCTTACCACATGAAAATGTGAATCACATTGGTCAAAGTGTTCTATAACCACAATACAGAAGACGGCAAAAATCGTTGATTATCTTGCAACTCCCATTTTGAATCCTCTATTACCTTTAGTTTTTCAAAACTATCCTTATCCTTATTTTCAACCTTTTATACAGGATAGAAAGTAACTATGCTCCTCCTTTTAAACGATGAAAGCACGTTATTTGATGTTTTTCGTTACATTGTTTTCCATAGAGCTTTCTGTTCTTGAGATAATTACTATTTTATTTTGCACAATATTGCAACACAGCAAATTCAAAAGGTTCACTTTACATTCAACAGGTTAACTTTTAATTCTTCAGCTGCTGCAACGATTGCATAAACACTTCCAGTATACAAATAAACAGAAAACTATACATGACTGTAACGTAACTTAAATGCCATACGGAATGTGGAACTGTGGAATCATTATCAATATGACAAAAGTTATTAATTGGAACAGTTATTTATAGGGGTAAATAAAAGCTTGAAAAACCTAAGTTACAAGATTATGCTTCCTTTCTTTGTGAATTATGAAACTCTCTGAATAATTGAAGCAAGACAGGAAGAGAAAATGATTGAGAACTTCTTTTTAATGTTTAGAGAAATTGTTGAAAATGTGCACCCCTCGCCAAAACACACATGCTTCACAACGTTTACTCCAATTCTGTTGCACTCTACGAAGTACTCTGGCTGATTTTTTTTTATTTCCTCTGCTGTTCGAAGTAGTCTTTCTTGCAACGTTTCCACATCAGGCACTTAGGTAATGTATACGCGAGTTTTCATATCGCCCCAAAGAAAATAATCGATTGGATTTTGATCTGGTGATTTTGGTAGCCATCTTATTGGTCAATTCCGAGCGATCCAGCGTTCTACATATTGTATAGATGGCCACACACGGCTCTACTTATGTGCGGAGGTGCATCGTCATGTAATAGCTACATACCATTTATTACTGCCAGGGTAGCATCCTCAAGCAGAATATGGTAACGTTTCTCGAAGAAACTGGAGATAGATGGCTACCGACAAAACCCAAGGAAGATTTCAAGGGCCGATTAATGTGTTTCCCATGATCCCTGCCCAAACGTTTACAGAAAAGCTGTGATGAACATTGTATTGTCTTGTTGTGTGCGGATTGTCGTAAGTCCAGGTGTGTGCATTGTGATAATTAGTTACTCCATTTCTGGAACACGTTTCATCTGTTGCAAGAATTTTAAGGGGAAAGCACCCTCCTTGTTGAGGAAAGCACTCGAAAAATGCTACCTTTGGTGCATAATCTGCTTCAGAGAATACTGGACATTCTGAGTACAATCTGGGCTTAGCAATTCTTCTTTTAACGTTCTCAAAAGAGTCCAATGAGATACACCGATAGTGTCAGCTACACCACGGCTGCTGCTTCCAGGGTCTTCTTGCCCCAAGTGAAGGATTTCTTCTTCTTCTTCTACCTGCGCAACATTTCTTTGACCAATTCTTTCAAACTGGCCTCGTAGCTCAGTCGGTAGAACACCTGCCAGCTGTGCCAGGGGACCCGTGTCCGATTCCCGGGTGGGGGGAATTTTTCTCTAACCCTATCTTTTCCAGAGTCTGTAAGTATGAATGAGAGTGAATATGTGTGTGATCTAATGATTAAACTCCAAAGTGCAAGAAAGCCAACGACAAGTGAGTACGAGTTAACACCATTTCAGGTAGGCAATAAGTTCCAAAGGAAAGGCTGCCGATAAGCCCAATATAGTTAAAGGCGGGGTATAAATGGAACTAAAAAAAGCTTTCAATATGACGAGATACGCTTTATATATCTAGAACGCTTTGAAAGTTGAAAACAAATGTGCTATGATGTGGTGCTCGTATATTTGGAAATCTTTCTCCATAAATACTCGCATTAGTAAAGTGGACCATTTTGTAACTAACAATTCACTGTTTCGAAAACATCCATAAGCATAATACACAACAGCTGAAATAAGTTTCTTTATAAACAAACAGCTGAAGTGCGTTTCTTTCGAACTTACAGTGTTGCTATGTTGTGTAATCTCGTAGAATGACGTAGAATTCAATTGAGACAAATTTCACAAGCTTCTAATAATCGTAAGAGTGCGAATGGTTTTAATTCAAAATATATTTAAACACGCAGAAAATATTTATCTTTCAATCTCCTCTAAGAAAGAGGAGTTGTTTAGATTGTCTGTATTTCTTATTTTGTAAAATATTTCAGCCTGAAATATACAATCACAGTGAGGCATTTTTTGATTTAAAACATTATTAAGATAAAATCGTTAAGAATTGGCTTAAGTCGAAATTACTTTTAATAATGAACAACAGCAGTCACAAGCTGTAAGGTATATCCTACGTTCAAAACGGTAAAGAAAGGAGGAGAAGAAAGGTAAGCTATACTTTTATGGAAGGTACGAATCTGCGATCTCTTTATCAGGAAGGAGTGATAATAATGCCACATAATCTTGACAGTCAGTGGCTTTTAAATAAATTAAATCTAGCATTGTGCTAAGCGAATATTCTGATCTCAGCTCAAAACTTTGATTGTATATTATCGCCATTTAACACAATTTAATCCTCTATTTGGTCATTTAGGTTTATGCGTATAAAACTCAAGTTTTAATATAATATCTTGTGTTTGACGTCATTGTACAGAGTCCACCAATTATTGCTTGTTGTTTAATAGCTTCTCTAGTTGTTTATATCCAACATTTTGATTTTGAAGCTAGTTTCAAATACCATTGTTATTAGTTTCATGTAATTGTTGCTTCATGTATCTGACGTCTTGACGGTGAATAGAAAGTACATTGTAAAGTAAAGTTTATAAAATCGACTAGAAACGAGGTTTATCTCTAATCTTCAGAAGGGACATTGTTTTTAAGATGGACCTCATTCTATAGCAACTTTAATCCCTTTTTTACTTTGTCGTCTAGCTAAATACCTAACTGCGTCGTAAAACCAGAGACGAAGAGAAATCTAAGACACAACTGCCACTTAACATATTGTGTAAATTCAAGAAAACCTAGGATCAGATGATTCATCAATCCAGTCACAGTGTAGTCTTTGTTAGCTGGTTTGCTACGGAGTTAGTATTTTTTATATAAGAGTTCGAAGATAATTTATCGGCACATTAAAATAAATTTCAATTCGATTTAATTTTTAGGATTGTTAACAAAATTTCCATTAAAACCCAGCATAAAAGACACACAGTTTTGGGTACGCGCCTGTAACTAATGCTATGCATACATTTACGCTCTTGTTAGCATTAAGCGTCGCTCACTCTGTACTTTGCGAAATGATAACATTTGAGAGAATATCAAGCACTGGCAATGGTAATTGTATATGCTAAAGTAGTGTTTTAAAGATATTTCGCCATTACTGTACTTTAAGCTCTCATGTATACACTAATGCTTAGCCCGCTGAATAGATAAAGGCTTTTTAGGACCTAGTACTCGCAGACAGCTATTAAAACGTCTGTTATAGTAAAATAATGTTGCGCGTGCTGGTTATCTGTTCCGCCCTGCCTTCACAGAAGGACAACAAGAGTAAAGTCAACGTTCCTCAGAGCTATCCAATTGCAAGGTTTAAGTGAAACATGTAATGTGTTTATAAACGACCCATGAACACGGAGACTTCATTGCGTAAGTAGCAAACTCAAATTCGTATCTTATTCAAAAATGGAAGTGGTCAGTATAGCATACACTGCTTTCAGATGCTACCATAAGGGAAGAAACTAAAACGAACCGCATGACGACTAGGAAAGAAAACAGCGCCTCGACCAAAGTCCAAAATTTTGGGATATCATGTTATCTTCCATAAAATCATTAAACAATTAAACTTTTCTGGACAATAAGCGAGCTATAGTTGGTAAATTATAAAAGAAACAACATCCAAAGTTACCTTAATATGATATAAACGGTTTAATCAATGTGTTTAGTATTTGTCTATTTCACCAATTGTCTAATTGATTCGAAAAAAATAGTCGTTCAGTACTTAATTGTTTATACGAAAATAAGTAGTTGATATCCAGTCAGATTATGTTATTGATTGCTTTAAGAGTTTATATTATAAACTGACTCTTGATATCAACTTTTCTTGCTGCTATTTAACCACCTCCGTGGCGTAGCTGAGGGGAGCCAGCGTTGACAATGTCTGTCATAAATTTTGAGCTAGATAGTGTTTTAGCTGATTTTCTGTTAGACTTCCGTAACATTTAAATGCAACTAGTGTAGTTTATTGTACATAACTAACTTTTGTATAATTATCGTACTAATTTTAAAAAAGAGGTACTTCACTCTTGCAGCACAAAGATACCCTCTGTGATAGGTATTTGCTTATGTATCTACTCTGGGTAAAATAATCTGAGAGTATCATGTTGCATTTTCTTACCAAGCGTCCCTTGGATAGACATAGACACTTGGACTTACATTTATCTTCAGCAGCGCTCAGAATGCTGTTGCTCATAGTGTCTTCACTTTAGATGTGAATCTTTGACTGGGGTGTTTCGATTTAAAAGCCCTTTAAACCATGTAAAGGTAAACATTAAGAGATGAAATTGAATGATGCAGTGAAGGTGTGCATATTTACTCTTCATTTGAAAAAATCTGATGTTTTACACTCACATGACTTTCTCTATTCTTGCACAAACTATTTTTACAAACGCTTATTCTCCATCTATTTCATGTTAATCGATATAAAAATTTGCAGAAACTACGGTATTGCTAATTTTCTTATAGGTGCAAGTGGAATATGGTAGGCTTGAAGCGATAGTAAAATATTTTAAAGAGCTGGTTGCTATGCGGAGCACTACATTCTGTTTGTATGTCCTGGACATTAAAAAAAAATCGAATTCCCAATTGATATTGGTTATTGGATTTGGTATTGGAAAATTAAAAAAATAACAAGGAATAATTCGGAAATGGTTTACTAGGCAAAAATCTGATGTGTTACATTCACATGACTTTCTTTACCACTTAGGGGTATAGAAATTATTCTTACAAAAGCTTATTTTCCTCTCTACTTAATTTTAATCGAGATAAACCATTGCAGAAATAGCTACATTATGTGTTTCGTTATAGAAGCAAAGAGAACAGTGATAGTCAGATGTTTAAGAACTGAATGCTATATGCTGGCCTTAAAATTCCATACTTACTCTTTCCATACAATCTTAAGAAACTGCTGAAAACATACAAGACTTTAAAATAATGAACTATTGAACAATTTAAACCATTAATAAAGGAAATCTGGGAAATGGCTTATGCCACAAGAAAGTTATTTGAAATATATTATACATTTTAAAGTTGTGTACATTTTTTGTGTACTACATTTCAGTCCATAGCTTAATGTATACCAGTATTACAAGATTATACAAAATTCCTTCCGAATGAAGAGGACTTCAAAAGCTTCCCCCAGACAATTTAAGATATAAATTTTATTTTTCATGTAAATATGTTTAATGTATGGTATTTTGATCCAAACCTTTTTCAGGGTGTGGGATTCTTTTAAATCTTCATGTCGTATGTTTGGAAACTATTGAACTTAACCAAGTTTGATATTTATCCAACTTTTAATTTTGGAGTTATGTTGTTCACAGACACACATAGATTTTTTAATCGTGCTTATTTGGATACGGGGTGGCTCAAAACATGTATTTCTGATGAAATCCCAGTATTACATATTTGGGTGGAGTGCAATGCCTTCTCTACCTACTTTGTATGTGGTAGAGAAAGTAAACCAGTTCTAAAAGTATTTGACTATCGCTAAGGCCTACTATGTCCCCCTTGTTTTGATTTGCAAGGGCAATATAGAAATGCCTTTAAGCATAGATATATCTCTTAATAGCTGGTTGCTATGTGCAGCACCATTCTCTTTGCCACTGATTAATACTCTTTGCATATTCAAGACAAAAAATGAATAACGAATTCCCATCTGGGAAAAAGTATAAGTATTGAAAAT
The DNA here is from genome assembly GCA_030765065.1 of Deroplatys truncata. Taxonomy (NCBI): domain Eukaryota; kingdom Metazoa; phylum Arthropoda; class Insecta; order Mantodea; family Mantidae; genus Deroplatys; species Deroplatys truncata. The sequence continues at coordinate 177,334,012 of CM060977.1, read as the reverse complement.
TTATGGGAATAACATGCAATATCTCGAAAATGGTTCACTCAATAACAAAAATGTATACGACATAAACTGTGTATTTTAACGTGATCTACATTTTTTGTGTAGTAAAATTTTGTCTATCTCTTATGGTTTACCAGTTATGCAAAAGTCGTTCACAATGAAGAATACTTTTGGAGACATTCCCAGAAAATTCGAGATATACATTTCATTTGTCATGAAAATGTCTTAAATTTATTGTATTTTTATTCAAAATCGTTAGAGCCGTTTTTGAGAAAATTAAAATTTTCGAAAAAATTTCCATGTAAAGAGTATTTGGGGTGGGGGTTTTCTTGAAAACCTTCGTGTCGCATCTCTGGAAGATACTGAACCTAAATACCAAGTTTGGTGTTTATCCGACTGTCAATTTCTGAGTTATGCTGTTCACAGACACACAGACGCACACACAGAGAGACACATACAAGGATATGTTTCCAAAAATGCTTTATTGCATTCAGCGCACCTCAAAACATGTATTTCCTGTGAAATCTCGGTATCAAATATTTGGGTGGAATGCAATGCTTCCCCTACTTACTATACGTAGTAGAGAAAGTAAGAATGTATCTTTTACGGTTTACTAGTTATGCAAAATTCATTCAGAATGAATTCAAGAGATACATTTCATTTGGTATAAAAGTATCTTAAATGTAGGAAACTTTGATCTAAACAGTTGGAACCATTTTTGAGAAAATAAAAATTTTCGGTAAATGTTCCATTTAAAGGGCAGTCTGGGGTGGAGGGATTTTCTTAAAAATCTCCGTGTCGCATTTTTGAAATATACTGAACCTAAATATCAAGTTTGGTATTTATCCGACTTTTCGTTTTTGAGTTATGCTGTTCACAGACATACAAACACACACACAGATCTTTTTCTAAAAACGCGTTTTTGTTGGATTCGTGGGGCCTCAAAGCATGTATTTTCGGTGAAATCTCGATATGGAATGTTTAGGTGGAATGGAATACTTCCTTTACTTGGCATACGTAGTGGAGAAAGAGAAAAAAGGCATCTCATATTTCACAAACATACGACGGCCAAGTGACAGAATTCCGTGAAATGATTTATCTATCCCTGGGTTCATTTCCCATCATTTGTAGACATATTAGAACAGTATATAGAAATCCACATACGTTAATTTTTATTTCCGGTTTGTACTTTGGATTCATTAAAAGACATGTTTTATACTAATGCAAAATATGGTTGCATTGTTTCTGAAATCTTTTACAACATAAATTTTGATTTTATAAGGACATGTATAAGCCTAGAATCAATGTTACAATGTCGGTTACGATATGAATACGTGCGGTGGAAAGAGGAGCCTAACAATTACGGAATAAGGGGGCGGAACATTGGAAGAGCAGTCAGGTAAAGAAAACATCCGGATTTATAACTTGCATTTACTAGCGAGGCTGAGGTCTGTACTGTTTTCGTTGTGCAACTTACATTCCCCTACATACCCTCACTCCCCTCTGATCCCTAGCCTTGATGACGTTAGGCAGTGTTAACAAAAACACTGATGCCCCCCTCCAACAGCATTCATAACGTGGCCGACCAGCAATATATTCGAAGCAAATTACACATATACGTATCGACCATTACTAGGTCGGTAGGAATGCTTTTCTTACCTAACTACATTACGTAAAGTTTAAGTTGAAACATGACCATTTTGATGCCACCCGACCGGTTCTAGAAGGGGGAGTGAGCTATTGACGGGTGCTGAGAAACCGTGCCGCAGTTAACCTTCACTGCCTAATCTCTTAGTATCAGCTGTAGTGTTGTTGCTACTGCACTTTTGGTAGTGAAATATGGAAAATATCCGAGTATCCTCCGCCGTTCTTGCTTCACTTGATTTCGTATTGTTAAAAGCGGATGTTGGTTATTCTCTTCTAAACTTCAAGTTTCAACCAAACCCAGATTTTAAAGAGTAAGCTTCAATAATAAAGGTTTTGAGATTAGGCGGTTAAGGATTATCAACTGCCGTGTGGAACATAGGGCTATCACTTTCTACTTTCAACCTAAAGCAAATGCACTATAGTATAGTCGCTAACATAAGTATTTTTGTTTTCCTTTAACTTATACCTAGGTACCTAATCTTTTTTGGTTTATATGCATCCATCTTTAAGGCGGCATACTAATTTGCTAACCAATCTTTGAGTTAAAGGCGAAAATCTCTGAACACAGGTTTTTTACTTCTTCGAGATTATGGAGCCACCTATATTAATATTTGATTAATTTAATCATTGCTCCAATATATCAACTTTCAAAAAAAAAACTTAACTTACCCAAAAAAAAGTATGCTTTTTTTAAAATATTCAGAAAGTGCATGCTAAAATAACTTTAGTTACCAAGGTAACCCGTAACAAGAAGTTCAGTGTCAATTTAAAATTATCAGGAATCAAAAGACAAGCATTTTATCCCTAATGAAATCTTAGAAATAATATATAATTGAAATAAAATTCGATATGAACATCATATTAACCAATAATAGGAAATTAATTACGCAGAAACAGAACATTTACACACCTTCACAATACCTCGTAAAATCATCCTAGCGTTTCGTAAATACTTGGAAACAGGTTTGATGTAAGTAGCATTCACGTTAACTCTGCAGTATGAGAATTTTAATGATATTATAAAACACTAAACTCCGTTGAACTTAATTCAGATTCTAAAAACAATCACGGGTTCCCTGTTAGTAACACTAAAACAAATGAAGAGAGCATATTGGGAAAAAGAAAAAGATCCGGAAAATAATAAAATATGTTACATATTAAATAATGCAATCCTTGAAAACAATTTCAATTTAAGATTAAAATCATCGTAATTTCTATAGTTAAGTTGGATACTATCACTTCAAATAAATGGGGATAGCATTATTTCTAATTGTTTTTAAGAGCAAAGGAAAAATAAATTAGTGCCTTTACACTGATCTGAACTGACGTCTGCTTCTGAGAAAGTGGAGAGAATGTTGCCAACCTGTACCTGAAAATCAAGGCTAATGTTTTTTAAACGACCATAAAATTATTTTAAAATATAGCTGCGCGAAAACCTCAGGGCTTTTTTTCAGGGTTGTTCTTTGAAATAGATTCTTATTTGGACCAAAGAATTCTGAATACAGAATTTATAAATTTAGCCTAATTCCTTGCGAGTGGCACAGTAAAAGTGTACATATTGGCACTCATTGCTGCATGGATATTCATTGTACACGAAAGCCTTAATCCAAAAAAGGAAAACAAAGGTCGGAGGAGTAGATATTCTGAGCCCCAATGCCTTTGAAGTGTGGAAGGACTTCGGTTTTCTTTTGGAAAAGTTTACAAAAATACCAAGGCAACAATATTCTTTGCAAAAGCAATTCAAGGGATAGAGTAAAATGTAAGGTATTATATCAAATATTTCGCTGGTATTAAATAATGCACTCTTATACCAGTTATTAGGAAACAAATGAGATTTTTATTGCAAAAAGAACTGATATTTAAGAAAAGCCCCCTAATACATTTATCAGTTTTGAAAAATCAAAGTGAGCTTGTTTTGTTTATAAATACGAGAGATAATAACATGAAATTTAAAATTAAGTCCAATTTAAGCTTATAGTGTTTGGAATGTTTGCTTTATTATGAGCATTATAGAATAGCAAATCTACGGAAGTACTATTTGAATGCTATTAAGAAAACACTATAGGTATAACTTCTGTGGCCATATGCTAGCCAGAGCTGCACTCTTCCTCACGCTGACACTTTGTGTGAAACTAGACTCTGCATAAAATAGTGCACATTAATAGTATGTCTACTTTGTCTTACAAGCTTTAGATGTGTACCTCAATCTCAGAGCATGGTAGCGCACGCGGAGGCAGAGGGAGGCCTATTAAAATAAACCAACATACATTCATATTTCTGAAATGGTTGATGTTACCAAAACGCGTGTTAAAATAAGCTGCAAGTTGTACGAGAGACACAGTTTTCTGACAGTATTTGCCAGTTTCTTGTGGTTGCAGAACTGTACAAATCTCAATAAATAATGAGAAAGACCTAAGAGGTCATGTATTACAAAAGTAAAAAAAAGGTTCAGTTTGTCCATTTAGTCGAAATAAAAAATTCATGACGTTTTAAACAAACTGTTTAAATGCTTTTTAGGAGAGTAAGAAAGCGAAAGCTTTTACATGTGAATTTTTGTTTATTCTAAGGATAATTCGGTTAAAATCTCCACTTTCACATTGCATCCTTAAAAGCATAAAATTCGGTATTTGTAGTATTTTCGTTCTTTTGTTATACAGTTCATACAAGCACATGCACACACATAGAGGTGTAATTTTTAAAATGTTTTATTGGATTCAGAGAGGACTTTATATCGAGCATTTCCAATTCAATCTCGCTACTGGGTTTTTGGGTCCAAAGCAATACATTCTGTTCTTTAGGATTACAGTAAAGGCAGGAAAATATATGAATTTAACATTCATTTTTTCTGTAACCATGGACATTTATTTTCATACATTTTATACATTATTCATATACAAATCTGTGTTTATATTTTCTACATCTTGATTATGTTAAATATTATCAAGAAGTGCTTTCAGTTAGGTAATATTAGGGTAACGCATGTGATTTTAGACTTAGACAACATAGCTGTTCAAAACTTAACTGATAATATGATATACTATGTGTATATGGTGTTTCTTAGACATAGTAAGATCTCATAACAAACATAAGTACTACCATTACTACCAAGGTGCAAAAAGCTTTTCCCTTGGGTGAATATGCTACTGTTTTCTGTTTTGAAACATAAATTTATGCTTTTATTCAATGCACATGTGAAAACATAAGGAAAGCTCACACTGGTAAATAGATGTTATCTTCTCAGATAGCCAGGCAGCACTTAAGGCTCTGAGTAGTCATAAGGTAAGGTCAGGATTAGTTTTAAACTGCCTAAATATGGTCACAAGCTTGGCGGAACAGAACGATGTTCGATTCATCTGGACACCGGGTCATAGTGGCATGGAGGGAAATGAAAAGCTGATGAATTTGAAAAACAAGGAGCAGCTTCATAATTTATTGTGCCAGAGGAATAACTCAGTATTTAGTAAGAGAGGCTATTAAGAACTGGTCCAAAGTAGAACATCCTAAAGCCTGGCTTAAAACTCCAGAAAACAAATAAGGTAAACTATTTATTAGAAAATCATTTACTAAAATACCTGTTACTTACTCGTAAATGCAACAGACTTCAACTGAGAACAATTATTGTATTTATCACAAGACATGCTCCTGAAAAAAGCTTTTTAACACGGTGGGAGCGTTTCAGGGTTACTTAAATTGCAGATTGTGCAAGAAAGAAACAAACAACCCAGCACATTATATGGGTCATGTGAGATGTGAGGCATCTTGTCAAGGAGATGTTTGCGAAAAACCAGAAGTATTTGAAACCATATCTGTTATGAAACTGTATTCCTTGATAAAGGGTGCAGGCATAATGAATTGGCTTTAAAGCGACACAAGGAGCACAATAAGTGCAAGGTTGAAGTGCGCGAAGAGTAGTGACAGAAATCTGTATCGAATAAGAAAAGACTACCACTTATCATTTGAGGCACTATTTTTATAACTTAAACGATATCAATCTAATTATATAATATAAAATATAATAACAGCCCGCGTTAAAGCAATATGTGCATAATAATGTATAACATGTATATTACAATCATTGTATTATGTTTATTTTATTATGTACATGTATAAAAACGTTATGTGAATGTATTACGTAGTTTAACAATGTAGGACCTGTGAGAATAGAAGCAAGCTGCTTTCCGTAGCAAACAGAATTACAAGGTAGAAGCCGAAAGTTGCTAATAATGAGAGACAACAATAAATTAGAAAGTTTTAAAAAGGCTACTAATAGTTCTTGGAACAATAATAATGTAATATTTAAAAACCCTTATAAATAGCCAGTCAAAAACTATGAAATCTAAAAGTTAAATAAAGGCATTCTATTGAAGTTGTCTTAGCCAATCAGAGACTAGAACTAGAGAAAATGTATAAATTCAAACGGTAGACGCTACAAGAAAACGTACCCAAGCAGTTCCGTTCGGTACGGGTTCAGTGTGAGACATGAAAATTCATTGCGATGACGCTAATATATACGTTTACTTATTAAAACATGTAATCAACAATAATCTCACAGCTCTATAGTAAGATACATCAGTAAAGTATTATTTAATCGTATGAAGGATTAATAAAAAAAGTAAAAATGCCATTATAATTTGTGTAAGCCTTGTACTTTAGCCGTACCCGTACTGTTAAGAGATATGTGCTCTACAAAATACTACCGACGAAGCCGAGGCATATATAATATTTAAATAAACATTAAAATAAAAAGTTGGTTCTTAAACGTGTGGCGAAGGCCACAGGAAAGTTTGTACCGTACGTGGGGCGAACACTCCAGAAACATATTTCCCGCAAGTTTGGTACCAAACGTGACCCAACAACTGCTTTAAATTGACGTCCATACGTGGTGCAACCGCATCAATTAAACGAAGTGTACCGCTTAACTATGGAAACATTCAAACGAATGGAAATAAATATCTTGAAAATGCCTAATCTCAAAACGTTTATTTTATATCAAATGTCTGTTTTAACTATATCTCTGTTTTTCCCTTTGATAACTTTTTCTAAACAGATATCTCCTAAATTGTTGCAGTTGTAGAAAATTCAATTAAAATTAAGAATGACTTTAAACTGTTCACAGAAGATTCAAGACAATCCTTGTATTCATAATTTTAATCTCCCAAAGCATGATATTTTAATTAAAATCGCAAAGATTAACAAAATATAAAGTTAAGTAATATGTTGCATTCAAACAGTTGTTTAAGGAGGTGAAGCTTTTATTATACTTTTCGCCTTGCCTCTTTAATAGGAACATGGCAGACAGCTCATGTCAGCTCAAGCCATATAACGAGTTACATCTTTTTCTAAGGATAACATTACCAGGGGCTTTTAAACTCAATTTCAACTAAAATGTATCTAATTAATGTTTTAGCCGAATATAACATTTCATCTAACCTAGAGAGACAGAGAAGGAGAGAGAGAGACAGAGAAAGAGAGAGAGAGAGAACAGCACACTGTGAAAACTATGAGCTTCATTCCTCTTTTGAAGCACGAAATGTCATTAAGTAATAAAATTAAATGTCTATTTTAAAGCGTTATTAAATGATTCGCTGCATTATGGAACGTGCCAATAGAAGTAGAACTCGTAGAACTACAAATGACAGGGACGGAGGGACACCGCGCACCACGACTCAATGGGGACCTTTTGTGCTTACCACACCTATGAGGAACGGATTAGGTGAAGGAACCGTATGAGGCTAAGGCCGCAGGCAGGCATAGAAGCAAAGAGGTCCTAATGATTCCAAGGTTGATGACCCGGTCGCACCCTCGGCTGCTCAGAAAGACTTCTCTCTGGCGGAATCGGGGAGAAATCGACCCACCGAAGACGGTTCAGAGAAGGTTGCCATCTGACAGGGCCCAAACGAACTTTCCAATTAGCAAGCATCTGCGCCATCTGTCCGATACTGACCGTGGACAGCACTTAAACCTACCTGAAACATAAAATGGGAATCGAAATGATAGAAAATGAGGGAAAGGAAAAACTACTCCAGTATTCGCCTTGCCTAGCAGGGAAAACCACGAAAAACCCATGGTCAGAGTAACCGGCCCCAGGAATCGAACAAGGATCTCTCGAATGCACTTTACCCGGAGCCAACTCGCTCGGTTAAAACTCCTAAAAGCTCAGTACATTTTGTATTCTAAAAATCACGTTAAGTTTCAATTTAAATCAATTTTGCTGGTATTTAGAAGGTTTATTTCGCATATTATCTACATTATGTCTTTTGTACATCTTGTCCTTTCATATTCCTATTTTCCTCGTTAAGTCAAGTAGGGGTTTAATGGGATTCTGATGTATAACTCGTATATCACTACCAGCCCAAGTTGGCTTCTACAGAGAGAGCCAAAAAACTACGAACCGGCTGCGTGGTGTTTCTCCTGTCCGCGTCCTCGGCGCTCGTTGCCACCTGCCGCTACCATAGAATGGCGCGAATGAAATGATAAAACATTTTAAAAACTACTTTTAAAGGCTTTACTTGCCAAAGTATGAAAGGAGATGCTGAAACTGGCCATCGTTGTTGTCCATAAGTTTTTGACACCTCTTTAGGAAACTATCCATCACGCGCCGTAGTTCATGTTGAAAAATGCTGGCATTTTCCTGGCGGATATTTTGTTTTAATTCTTCCACGGTGTGTAGGTTTGTCCTGTTCACGTTGTTTTAAGTTACCCCAAGGTAGAAATGGCAGGGGGTTAGGTCGGGGGACCGAGGGGGCAACAAATCTCTACTAATAATTCTGTCTTCAAACACGCCTTTATAAAGTTGTTAAGTAAAGCCTTTTAAAGTAGTTTTAAAAATGTTGTATGGTTTCATCCGCGCAGCCGGTTCGTAGTCTTTTGGCTCTCCCTGTACTTAACATGTATAATAAGATACAATTAATATTCGGAATGTCTGAGAATTATTGTAACTTAGTTTACTTATTATGCTATTACTCATTCTATGTTTTGTTTCAATTGTATTCCGTATTCTGTAATTGTTTATAGATTTTATTTTTTATAGATTTTATAGAAATTATTTATTTTCTGTTTTTTTATAATTAGTCCCTAATCTTCTTCAACGATTTGGTTAAGATTTTCACCACTACTGATTTTATTTCGATTTCACGTGCAATATGGCATTTCTACAAGCTGTTGAAAATGATTAAAAATATGTAAAAAATAATATATATATATATATATATATATATATATATATATATATATATATACCCTTTCTCCTATGAGTGTGCATGTGTGTGTTTGTATTTTCAGTGACCCATAACTTATAACCCATTGAGTAACATGTATAAATGTAACATGTATAAATGTAAAACACACACACACACACAACACACACACACATATGTATTATAATCGGAAATAAATGTTTATTATTTACGATTTCGAGTTTATATACGTAGGCAGTTAAAAATAGAGAAGTTTCTGAATTCACTTACGCAGGAAATTCTTACATTTATTTACAAAGTTACTTTAACGTTCTGCTGGGTTATACTAGCACGTTATTTCTAATAACCTAGAATAGGGAGGCGGTGTTATATACCTGTATTCTGCTCCGATTTCAGTAATTACTTCTTCTGTTGGCTTAATATTAATATGACTGTTTGAATTTGAGTTCTAAACGCTAATAAAAACTTTTTGAATGAATTAATGCCTTAATTGCTAAGAGAAGTACTTTGTTGGAATACAAATAGGCAGAAGAAATATATACAGGCTGGACCATTTAAGTTGAGACCGTACATTATCTTCAAAACTAAGTGTTGTAGAAAGAACTGTCTTTGATAAAAGTTGCTTGAAATTATGAGGGAAAGTAAATGCCATTAGTCGTGTTTTGTTTAGAAAACGTTATGATGGTCATATTATAGTCAATATATTTTTATTTAATTGGAACCTACAATTAAGGCCAATTTAAATTAACCCTATAATGACCATTACAATCTTTTTCAAAGTACTAACAGCCATCATGGGTTTAATTATTTCTGTACACATAATGCGAATGTATACAGGGTGTTTAAAAAGGTGTTCGATATTGCAACAGGAACTGGGATTGTCCATAATTAGAATAAACCTTTCTATGGTTGAATGCCCGGAAAAAATACCTGTGAAGGTATGGATCAATTTACTTGTGATTAATATTTACACTTCAGGCAATGGACTTCATCCAACAGGCTAAACACAGTAAACACTTTACTGTCACAAATGTTTAACAGTACAATTGTTGGGTAAACATCCATAACCACCAAACAGACGTGATGATTTCTGCCATTCTGTCCTCTGACGACATCTGCCTGTTATGTCGATACTAGCATAGGAATGCTCCATGTAGTTACCATGCATTCCTACAGACGCTTCAGCTCTTCTTCTCAAAGAATCCCGAACTATTTCGATCGCACCTGGCTGCTCTCGGATTTGGGCACATGCATTGGTCACACGCTCTTTTAACGTATGCACATTGTCAATGAGTTCGGCATACCAATGTCTTTAAATGTCCCGATAGCCAGAAATCCAATGGATTGAGGTCCGTTAAACGAGGGAAGCCATGCTTCTGGACCTCCTCGACCAATCCATCGTTCATTAAAGTTTGGTTTAAGTACTGTTGTATGATGCATAGAAAATGGGGCTATGCTCCGTTATGAATAAACCAATACTTTGTCTTTCTAAATACACAACGTCCTCTAAAGTTATGGGTAATTGATCGCGCAGGAATCGATGGTATAAAGCACTATACAGCAGCGGCTAATCTGTTCGATAAAATGTATGGCTCTAGGAGTCTGTCACCTGCAATTCTTGCTTACACATTGACGCTAAAACGATCCCGATGCCTCACCTCCATGACTGCTCGAGGATTTTCATCCACCCCACACGGTGTGTTGTGGTAATTAAATATGCCATTTCTGGTGAATTCTGCCTCATTCATAAATGAGGCTATAAATTGCGGATCTGCAGCAATATGGCGTAGAAGCCATTGACAGAATTGTGATCTGGCATGATCGTCAGGTAGCCTACGAGATTACACACATTGAACATGAGGATATAGTAACTGGTCATGCTGAAGAAACCACGCAAGCGCATGGTTGATACCTTCAGCAGTTGCAAATGTTCACACACTCGTTTGAGGATCACGTTCTGCATGTTGCAACAGCCGTTCCTCCATTCCCGTCATGCGAATGTACGAGCTACGTTGTCCTGGCTACGAATGATCCCATTTCTGAAAGTCGCTGGAATAGCCTAGCGAAGAGCTTTTCCGATGGAATGTTACGTTGTGGATGTCTTTCAGCGTACATGATACGGGGGTGTCCTTGACTGCCATTAGCTAATCCATAGCAGGAGAAAAGGCTACAATTTCCCTCGTGGAATAGTATGACTCCATTTCATTGTTTATGTTGCCCACACCGCACGGAACCACCTACCTCACTGCATTGTAAGCACAAACTCATATGACTGAAAATCCGGCATGTGGTATGATCTTCAACACCACCGAATACAACTCATGCTCAGCACGACTAAAGAGAGACAGATCTTTGTTTCCGGACGTATCATTATAGAAACATTTTTTTTAGTTTTGCTAATCCCCCCGTGTTACAATATCAGACACTTTTTTCTAACGCTGTTATATGCGTATGAGTTTGAGAGTGAGTGAGAGAAATGAGAGAGAGAGACGCGGAATGATAATGCAGGAACGGGCATGAACAGTATTCTGAAAATATCTAAAATTGCTCGCTGTTGTTTAAACAATAATTAGAGCAGTGATGGAAGCGGCCAGTTTTTGTATATGAGTCCTAAACTTTATGACACATCTGCGAATGTACTTTCTCAATATCTACTTTTACTGCCCTAACAAAAGCGATCTTGTGCTCGTTGGTATTCGAAGCATTGAAGACTTAAATTTACACACACACACACACACACACACACACACACATACACAGACACACTCACACAGACACACACACATATATATATATATAGTGCCGTCTGCCACTATCATAGAAAGGTGCGGATGAAACCATACAGCATTTTTAAAACTACTTTTTAAGGCTTTGCTTACAAATTTATGAAAGGAAATGCTTAAACTAGTCACCGTCGTTGTCCATACATTTTGGCACCTCTTTAGGAAACTATCCATCACCATGCAAATCCCATTTGTTGGTGCGTGTTTACATATGTGTTACTTTACATATGCAATTAAGTTGACGTAGGAGTATAAAATCTGTTTTTTTTTTTTTTTTTAAAGTCGCTTGTTTTTCCCAATTGATACTGTGTTTTTACTGTTTTTAATACCACTTATCAACGCAGTTACTCAGCACATAGACACAACACAAACACCCATGCCCATGGCGGGACTGGAGTCCGCGACCCTCAGCTTGGCGGAACGCCGGAGCTATACACTCCAGCGACCACGGCTACGAGAGCCGGCTGTTAGTAAAATATGTGGAGGTTGTGTAATATAGCCTATATACATATACAAACTGAGTGAGGTGGCGCCGCGATAAAGTATGGCACTAGCATTCTGGAGGTCCCGGGCTCGATTCCCGGCGACCGCCCTCTCTGACCAATGGGTTCTTCGTGGTTTCCCCGGATCGGCTGGGGTGGTTCACTTTCTAACAGAAGTTCCTGCCTCTCATCTCCTATAACCATTGTCTTCCTTGTCATCTGTTTCAGGGTTGTAGGACCAGGCGCCGATGTTTGGTGAGTTGCGGCTAGGCGGCGCAAATGCACTCTGTAGAGGTTTATTCTCTGGCGTCGATGCGGAGCTGCTCAGTTAGGACCCTCCTCCGGTTTTCTCGGGAGAGCACCCCTTCGGAAGACCGCCGTGGGCTAGAGTGGGCCTGGGCGGCGTCGGATGCATTCGATCGGAAGTGTTAGGGACTCCATCCATACATGCGTCCGTCGTCATCCGGATCTAATCGCCCTTCAAGTCTCTCCCCTCATCTCTCCCACCCAGGGATCACAGTAGACGCAAAAAGGGCCGTTGTAGACTACTGGTGGCGTCCCGTCTCAGTTTCGGGGGCCTCCGTTCATCCATAACTTTACCTTTAATCACATACACTGTACATATGTATGGATTCCTCTTGACTGTTTATCCTCTTATCGGTAACCCCAACTTTGCTCCTGGCTGAGCTGTGCAGTTCTCTTAGTAGGACCGAAACAGTGAAAGGATAAACTGAGTGTCGCGACTGGACAGGCAATATATGAAGAAAAATACGCCAAGTGTTTTTTAATCAAAATATGAAGAAAAATTCCAAAACTTTATAAAATATACACTTTAAAACCAAAACATCTTATACGTAAAATATTGAATCAGATTTGCTAACAATACTTTTAAAAATTAGACTTTGTAGATTTTGTCCATATTAAATACTAAAATATCAAATTAAACATAACCAATTGCATGGAGTTAATAGATTTTAATAATTCTTAAACCCTTAAAATTTGTAGTGTGTTTGCTACTCTGTCGAAGTGAGTGGTTATGGGATGGGAGCTGACCTCTTACCTCCTCGTAGTCTTGGACATAATCTTGGAAGTGTTATCTCAGGGACTCTCCTTCTTGTCGATATTATCCTTTGCTGTGAATGGAGATGTGTGGGCGTGGGAGGAATTTCGGGTTTACGGCGATTTGTACACTTGAAATAAACCGGCTTCACTTTTCTAACACTGATCGCACTTACAAAATTGTTCCCAGCAGGCGCTACTATTTACCTACTTCTCCTCCGCACTTAATACGAGTACTTTTAGGTTGCGTATTTGACCGTTGTTTAGATACGCAGTTTTACTTTGAGTAATTTCTCCGATTTATTTCCGTCGCGAATATTATTGGTCGCCGTTAATCTACAGCGCTCTTGTCAGACTAACTTCTTATCAATAAGAAGCGGATACTGAAATTTGCTTTCTATTTCGCACTAACTTCGGCGAATAACTCATAATCGCGTCTCATTTTCTTCTCTTGCACCAAATGTCCTCAAATGGCAGAATTACCAGAATCTGTTGATGTCACTATATTTTCCAACGAGAGCAGCCTTCGTTATACTTTCCTCGTAGTCAAGTCTTCTTACTTTATTACTGCCTACTTTGCTTTAAGCTAGACCTCATCCTTCTTCTATTGGCTAGGTTTTAAACCTTTGAACTTCAACGTTTACTTGCTTCGTTCGTTACAAGACGCTGCCTGGTTCTTATACTTGGGGGAATAACCGGGCGAATACAAAGGGATCACGTGTTAGCCTACACCGGCGCTTGAATTTGAACAATGGAATCACAACTGAAACTTTCTCTTATTTTCTACGGAAATCCTGCATAAAACAAAGGGCAATAGTGGGGCTATTTAATACTAATATTTACAGAACTTAAAACACTTGTATTATTTTAAATGACTTTCCACAAATATAATCATGATATTCTGAGGCTAAAACTACGAAAAGTGATTAAATCTGAGAATAATAAATCGATGACAGCTGTTTAACACATAATATTTAATCGTTACTTTTTACGTCTGTGGAAATATTGCTTCAGATTAAAATAAAAGTAATTACGGCTGCTTTGTACTTGTTTGATATTAAGTAGGTATACACTAAAAGCACCGGTTTGCGAAAATAAAGTTTTTTTCAAGAATAGAGGGCATTTATTTCACACGTGACATCACAGAGGAAATGTTACATTTTCTGAATTGTACCTGACTTTTATGAAAGCGTGTTGCGGGTATTTGCAGATGCGGTTCCTGGAAGTAGTGGATGGGTTTCTAAATGTATTTCACAGAAAACTATCCGAATACAATGTCTGGAAAGTCCTGTTTATTGCTAACGGACATTTGTTTTCAAATTTGAAAATCGTAAATCTTAAAAATATGAAGAAACATGACGATGTTCATTAAATATAAAGACTACCAAAATATTATGAAACATGAACCTTTGTCACGTGCATTGAATCTTACAAACTGCAGAAATGTTCCCATAACGATAGCAAGCATATTTTAGCATATTTGTAGTTTTAGTTATATTGCACACACTCCAGCTTGCAGTTTATAGCATTCTGCTACAATAGTTAATCATTTCCTACGTTAATGTGTACATGCCTAGCACCTTTCTTTGTGTTGCATAGCCAGTATAATTCCCTGGCCTTCAGCACTGTTGTGCAACAGTTACTTCCCTTTGCTAAAACCTCAGTACAATTTATGTTCCCGTAACTCTCCTTCCCCTCCCTCTTCTTCTCCTTGACTGTAATCATCCAATTTCTTTCACTTTTATTAAGAAATCCTCATATGACATTTCATATTTTGCCTGTCTAGCCATGACATGAGATACGTTTACGTGGTTCACAATTGAAAAAGCAAAAACATATTTTATTTTATTTACAGCAGTTCCCTCTCCATTTCCGCTTTCCAGAGATAACTATCTTCCCATTGTCCCTCTTCCATACTCCTCTTCATAATATCACCGTATAGTCCCTCATACCATATTCTTCTGGCTCTTCTCCGCTTTCCTCTACCTGGCACCTTCCAATTTAAGACTCGTTTAGCCACCGTTCTTCCGACATCCGATGTACATGTCCACACCTTTGTAGAGCTCTTTTTGATATTCTGTCTTTAACAGTTTCTTATGGTTCCATTTCTTTGTGATGTAAATGCTCCTTTACACTTACAATATGGATATTCTCATGCATCTTCGAAGTCCGCCCATTTCTGTCACTAAAACTCTTTTCCTCATACTCCATTTAATATCCAACTCTTGGACCCACACGTAAGCATACTTTCTACTATTACTTGTAAGGTTTGTTGTTTGGTATTTCTGGTCAAATTCCTATTCTATAAAATATTATTCAGGATCAAATCATCTTCCAGCTCAGTTTCTTCTGCTAGTAATATATTTTAACAAGTTCCAGATTTATTTATTATAGATCCTAGATACATATTGCTCCATGCATTTAATTATGAGGCAGTATTTTTAACACTTAAATGATTTCAGTCTAATTATATAATATGAAATATAATAACAGCCCGCCTTAAAGCAATATGTGTATAAATAACATATAAAATGTATGTAACAGTCATTCTATTATGTTTATATTATTATGTACATGTTTAATGATGTTATGTGAATGTATTACGTAATTTAACAATATAGGAGCTGTGATAATAATAGGACAAAATTTGCTAACAATGAGGTAACAATGCGGTAACCTTGAGGCAATAATGAATTGCAAGGTTTAATAATGCTACTAGTAATTCTAGGAGCAACAATAATGTAACTTTTGAGACAGTTTATAAATAGCCAGTTAACAACCAGAAAACCTGAAAGTTAAATAAAGGTATTCTATTGGAGTAGGATTAGCCAATCAGAAACTGAAATAGAGCAAATTGTACAAATTCAGGCGGTAGAAGTCAGTTACTAGTAGACAGCGTTCCTAACTGGACGCGAGACGCGTCCTCGAGAAGTTTATGAGACTTCTCACTCTGAGAAGAGTGAGACGAAAATTCATTACGGCGAGAAATCCTACAATCCTAAATAATCTTACAGCTCTCTATAAAAGTAAAGTGTTATTTAATCGTGTGAAGGATTAATAAATGAGTGAAGTAAAATTATAATTTGTGTAAGCGTACATTCTTCAGCCGCACCATCCCCTGTTAAGAGAAACATGTTTTCTACAAATTAAAATTTGACACAGTCGAGGCAAACATAAAATTATATAATATTTAAAGAAACATAAAATACAATGTTGATTCCTAAAAGTAGCGGCGAAGACCACCGGAAAGTAAACATTGCGGCAAAGTCCACCGGAACTTTGTACCGTACGTGGATGCAACTACTTCAAGTTCGGCTCCCCAACAACGGAAATACAATACAACTCCTAAAAATAAACCTTTTTCAAATACCAGATCATTTATTTGTAAATCTTCCAAAACTCCTTCAATTGTCATATATTCTGTTTTAATGGTGTTTATTTTTAATCCTCCTACCTCAAAAAAATGTATTAATTTCTTGATGATACAGGATGGACCATTTAAGTTGAGACTATACAATATCTCCAAAACTAAGCGTTGTAGAAAGGAGTGTCTTGAATAAAAGTTGCTTGATGTTATGGGGGAAACTAAATACCATTAGTCGTGTTTTATTTGAAGTACATTGTGATGTAATTTAATTTGAACCAAATTGTAAGTTCCCATTTTAAAAAATTGAATTGACCCTAAAATGACAATTATAAAATCCTTCAAACAAAACATGAGTAACGGCATTTACTTTACCGTGTGATATCAAGCAAGTTTTATCAAAGACATTTCATCCTACAACGCTTACTTTTGAAGCTCTTGTAAAGTCTCGACTTCTGTGGTCGACTCTGTATGTTCTATATTATCTTTGCCCTGTCCTATTATAATCTGGTCATCAGCAAATAGTAAAATCTGCAGTAAACGGTAATTTATATTTAGTCCCATTCCCCTACATGACTTATCCCTCTTCTAACATGAAAGATAAAGCGGTAAATCATTTGTGTATCTGCAACTTTATGGTTTCTTTGCCTACAGCCTATTGCGACTCAGCGGCTATGCCCGAAACTTCGGAAGCTCGGCGCCGGGCAGTCGGAGAGATAAACAAAAATAAACAGCGCTCTCATCCAGCGTAAATACCGTAATTGCTATCATCAGATAACCGAAATCTTCTGGAAGTTTCTTCTTCTAAAACGTTCTGGAACTCTAACCAATTGCTATATAAGCGAGCGTTCTTGCGAGCCAGTGAGTGGGCGAGTTAGCTAGTGCGTTTCTGGTGTGCGACGAAAGGTGTTGTTCTTTTAGCGAGTTAGTGATGATTCCTGGGAATGCTGCAGAAGACATTGGAGAAGTCTTGTGCTCGACTCCCCAGAGAGTGAACCGTTCGGAAGAAAAGGCTACGCCGTGAAAACTGAGTGAAGTGACTGTGAAAAGTTTAACTGGATCACACTAGAGAAGTGACAGTGAGAACTTGGAGAAGTGGCATTTAAAACATCTGGACAGTCACAACATTTGAGAAATAGGCAACTGATAGCTCATTTACTCTTCTATTACTGTACATCTAATGTGGGGGGCTGTCGACACATTGAGGATTGTTTTATTTTTGGAGGAGTTGTATTTTAGTTCTACTGTTGGGGAGCCAAACTTGATGTAGTTGCAACCATGTGCGATGCAAAGTTTCCGGTGGCCTTCGCCCCAACACTACTTTCCGGTGGCCTTCGCCCTAACGTTTAGGAATCAACTTTGTATTTTAATGTTTTCTTTAAATATTATATATGTATATATATTTATGTTTGCCTCGGCTGCGTCAGTATTAATTTGTAGAAACATGTACTTCTTATCAGGGAGTGATGCGGCTAAAGAATGTAGGCTTACACAAATTATAATTTTTACTTCACTCCTTCTCCTTTTATTAACCCTTCACACGATTAAATAACAGTTCACTGATATAGAGAGCTGTGAGATTATTTATTAATTACTTGCACTTTTTAACACGTAAGCTTTTTAATATACTCGCCGTAATGAATTTTATATGTCTTACACTGAATACGTATTAAACAGTTTAGGAACGTTGCCGTCTAGCGTCCGGTTAGGAACGTTGTCGTCTAGCGACTGCCGTTTACTGCTTAAATTTGTAATTGTTTTTTTATTTCACGTCTCTGATTGGCTAATTTTACTCCAATAGTATACTTTTATTTAACTTTCAGCTTTTCTGGTTGTTGATTGGCTATTTATAAACTACATTATTATAAATTACATAATTGTTCCAAGAATTACTAGTAGCATTACTAAACTATCCAATTCATTATTACCTCAAAGTTACCTCATTGTTATCATCTTTTGACCTATATTCTCACAGCTCCTACATTATTAAATACGTAATACATTCACATAACATTATTATACATGTACACAATAATATAGACATAATACAATGACTGTTACATACCTTTTATATATTATATTATACACATACTGCTTTAAGGCGGGCTGTTATTTTTTTATATTATATAATTAGACTGAAATCGTTTAAGTGTTATAAATACTGCCTTAACATGGAAAGCTTAAACCCAAAATTAGAATTTTTAAAAACTCCAAGCTAACTGCGCAGCATTTATGAGCAACATGCTGTACATTATGTTGGAATTTCTTTGTTCTTACAGCCCAGTGGTTATCTCACCGTAACGTTAGAGCTTCTGACTGGAAAGTTTAGCTTCGCAGATATATAAATGAATACGTGACGGAGTCGACGTTACGTTCAGAAACAATGCATACATACGGTTTAGTTTGGAAGGATTTCTTTAAAATACAGGGTTATTCAAAAAGAAGGAACAGAATTTAAATATTTATTCCTAATGAACGGCAATATACGGCGACACATGCGATACATCACTGAATAAAGAAAAGTTCAAAAATTTCATTTTATGTGCTCAAAAATTAGCACCATTTGTTATGCGAGGACGACCAGTGCTTTTCCGTTTGCATACGCAACCATCTTCTACGAATTTATTGTATAAAATGCAAATTTTTTATGACGAGGCGGTTCATTGTTTAACTTACAACGAAATGCACGCATGAAATGAAACAATGGATTCACTCTTTGCATGCTGCAGCACACAAAACGACTTTTCCTGTGGCATCGCCATTTTTTCGTAAACAAACTGCGCCGCTGTAGGCACTGAATGGAACTAACAGGTGGGGCTTAAAATTTTGAACTTTCCTCTATTCAATGATGTGCCATGTGCGTCCCTATTTATTGTCGTTCATTAAAAATGAACATTTAAAATCTGTTCCTTCTTTTTTAATAAGCTAACCTGTAAATGTCTTATAAAATACATATTATTGTCTAACTAATGATCTGAAAACAACCAAAAATATTTTTGAGGTTGAGGCAGGAAACATCCTACCAATTGGTTGTGTCATCCAAGAGAGTGAAAGGAATGCTTGATCTCGCAGAGATTGAAAGGAATTCGTATACAGAATGTATATACAATTTTAGAGGTTTGTGAACTTTCAAGAAGAATATTTGCGTTTACCAACCGTATTTGAAATGTTTACCACAAAACTTAAAGTAAGCGTGTTTTAATTCGTGGTTCATAGTTGATCATCAACATCAATTCGCTGTCCATTCTGCGCCAGTTAAAACTCACTTTCGCGGAACGAAACAAACTCTGCATGAAGTTCAGAGATCAAACGACAACGCTTTTAATGTTGTGCATACTGTAATGCACGAAAGCCTATTACCAGAAAATAAATTACTCGTAGGAAATATTGTGCATGCATTGTAGCGTACCATTGTAGTTGAGCATAACATTTACAAGAGCTTTGCATCCCGCTGTGCTTGAATGTAACCATTCAGTCAGAACAAATCGGAATTTAAACGGATTTCAATAGGTTTACCAGTATTTTGCTCTTTATTTCTTTTCATCCCTCTATTGTTAGCAAATGTGTTAATATAACTGCACCATTAAACGAAAACATGCGCGCTTACACATAAACAAAAGAGCTACTGAAATTGTTTTACACTCTCTGATCAAAACGTAAGCAATATTTATATGCATCGTCTGTTGCTTCTTCCTTTATTTGATAAAGAGAAAATGATAAAATGCTTCCGTGATTCAAATGCTTTTTATGTGATTTCTCTGCAGCTTATCTAAGAGAGGAGGAATTATATCCGATACAATAATAAAAATCGAGAATTGGTCAGAAGTACACTTTTGATGGTCCTAGAAATTGGAAAAGGGAAATTTTAGACACATGTTCTGTGTGTTTGCGTGCGCGCACATGTGTGTGTACGCGCGCACTGTATGTTGAATTGATGCCTAACCCTCTATTTAAGTGGGGCATCTCCATGCATGCAAGGCATTTTTTCTGGAGTTACTTCTGGGGAAGAAATGTAACATAATTAGATCAAGTAACATTCATAATGGGAAAGACTTATGGGATAATTATTAGAAAAATCCCTAATGAACATGTAATACGGGATTGATGAAATGTTTCGTTAATTCGCCGACGCAATAGACATATTTGGAATCAACGAAGGACAAGTTAGAATTTTGATTTATTTATTTCTATGCATATTTATTTCTGTGATGATAGCAAACACGTTTGGACGCAAACTTTAAATTACTGTTTTCTGCTACTGCTTAAACAGCGTTTCATATGGAATTGCGAGTGTCCAAAAATTACGAAGTACTTTCGAGAAAGTGTACCAAATATATGACAACATTCTTAGTCACTTATGAACCTGGCTAATAGGTAGGTATGATCTTTGGGGTGAATATTCATTGCAGTACTTTTAGATAGGGCAGCGCTACTAGGCATTGAACCTGTAAAATGTTCCACTCATCCAGCACTCCTCCCTTTTCCCTGTTAAACTTGTATCTGCACTGTTATCAGTTTTGGTAGTGTTCAACGGCCGTTCTTATTTCGTATGGCACCACAGGCGTAGACAATGATGATACATGAAATAAAATAACTGGAAAAGGACTTTTGGGAAGGAATCAGTCCACGTCTAAGTTTTGGGTAGGTACCTGTACCTCCCCGACAATTGACAATGATGAGGACTGAGGAAAATGTTCAATAAACCTCAGTCAAGGAGGACGATCCTGGCTGGATTTGAACTTTCCTTTTACGAGTACGTGCCTTAAGTTAATGAACCATCCGTGGGGGTAATGATATCAGTGGCGGTTGTTGGTTTTGTAAAAAGAACTTCCTTTGTTTTTTTCATGAACCTTGCATGACAACTGCACACTTGCATTTGAAAACTTTGAACCCACTTCTACTTAATGAAGGGGTGAAGGAATGGGAATTGGATGAAGGTCAGTCTTACATAAGTATTACAACCCAATTTTGTATGTATATAAATGTAATAATAATAATAATAATAATAATAATAATAATAATAATAATAATAATAATAATAATAGGAATAAGTTTTTACTCTGACACTTCGTCATGAATTTGTATTTCCGTAAAGTTTATACTCTAATCCAATTTACGCTATATCTTCAAGAAGTGCCTTCCATTTTTCTTTCCCCTGTTCTATGATGTGAATTATGGAAAATATGCATAACTGTGCCCTAATTCCCTCTTTAGGTAGGCTTTATGTTTTGATGCACGCGTTAACTGTTCCCAGAAACTTATTTTTACTGCTTGAATATGGGTGAAATCCTTCTTCAACATTCACTACTATTTAGTAAAGAATTTATTCTAAATTGCTTATTTCTGTACCTTTTCTATTATTAGCAATATTTATTTTATTGCTCCATAAGCTTTTTGTTTAGGGTTAAATGTATTCAGATAAAGAGATAAGCCCAGATGATTAAGATTCCATG
Organism: Deroplatys truncata; assembly: GCA_030765065.1. Classification (NCBI taxonomy): domain Eukaryota; kingdom Metazoa; phylum Arthropoda; class Insecta; order Mantodea; family Mantidae; genus Deroplatys; species Deroplatys truncata. Next base: position 177,312,031 of record CM060977.1, on the reverse strand, counting down.
AATTCCAAAGCATTAGTCGGAGCCCCTGGTGTGAATAGTATTGGAAAATGACAGTACTATTTTCTGTTCAATTATTTCTTACTCGGATGAGGCCCCCTTGCTATCTGCCGGCCCTCGTAGCCGTGGTCGCTAGAGTGGTCGCTCCGTCGCTCCGCCATGCTGAGGTTCGTGGGCTCGAGTCCCGTCATGGGTGTTTGGATGTGTGCATGTGTGTTGCGGAAATAAGCGGTATGAAAACAATAAAACACAGTAGCATAAACTGGGTACAACAAGGGAACTTTTAAAAGAAAAAAATAGTGTACTTAGTACCAATGGGCTGGCAATTAGTGTAATAGCATTACTATCCTACAGAGCAGTTTGTGCCTTGAGCATGACATAAGTGTAACAATGCTATAGAGTAAGAAGTAATACAAAATGTGTTGCTTACCATTTTGATATAATGTGTTATTTATGTCAAAATGTTTTTCTCATCATTCATTAATGAATCGATGCATTGTAGTTATAATTATGTCGTGATTCTTCGTACCGATTTGTTTATGCAAGGTAAGAGTAGCCAGATATACAACGCGGCGTAACCTGAGTGAGCACAGGTCACCATACAGTGCAACCGTAAACAGCATGGCCGTACCCAGAAAAACATTTCGGGGGGGGGGGTTCCATAACTAGATCTAAACTTAACAGTACCCAACACAGTTACCATGTATCTACTCCATAGTATACGTTACGTAGATAAGAAAATTGCTTGCAGACACTATAGACAGGCAAATCTCACCAGAATGAAGATATTCTACCTTATAGCAAAAAACATCGAGACTGCTTCGAAAACCCGGATGTATGGTCACCTTACCTATGAAAGGTGACAATACTAAGTTTCCCTTTTTCTTGTAAATGTGCTACAAGCAGTAGACCTTCTCTTATCTAACGACTTTTCCCTTATTTGTTTGATATGAATTTAAATAAATAAAGCTGTCAGAATTTTCGGGGGGGGGTGCTTGAACCCTAAACCCCCCTCTAAATACCGCCCTGGTAAACGGATATCACAGTATGCAATATGGCCACATCTGATGAGGACGTTTGCATAACGTGTTGTTCTGCTTCAAATGTGAGGAGATTCATTTCCTTTATAACAATAGTAAGTTTTCTAACTGTATACTCATTTATGTACTTATTTTCTTCATATTTCAGTAAAAAATGGATAAAGGAAAACCAGATTGGGAAACTAAATTAACTGACATCATTAAAGAATTTGAAGCAGATTGTGATCGCATTTCACTGTGATGTGGAAATAAAACCTGCTAAACTATCGCTACTTTAGTGACACTGTGCCACAAGAAACACTCTGCGAATCTCTCAATGTCGCAAAATATGGACATTGAAGACAAAGAGAACCAGAGAATGCGACCTCATCAAGCAGACAGTCGTGAGTTTTTTCTCCAGATATACTCATTGATGGTGTGTTGCAATACTCCGTTTTACAAAGTGGAAAACGTTTCATAACTTTTATGGAAAAATATACAGGCATGAAGTTGCCATCGCAAACAACCCTTTCGAAAACGCATCTACAGAAAGGTGGATGCTTACGTGAATAAGGCGTACAGTGGTGGATAACAAGATATGGGTGTCCTTAGACGGAACTACGGACCCCATAGGACGCTTTGTAGTGAACGTAGTTATCGGAATTCTTTCTGCAGGTCATCCTAATAAGAGTTTTTTCTTGATGGCAGAAGTAAATGAAAAGGTAAATCATTCGACAATCACATCGACGTTTGAAAGCGCAATTACCCTCTTATGACCTGAAAGAAGAAATATAATGTTCCCCTGTTCATATCTGATGGTGCAACATACATGTAAAAGCTGTCAAACAAATTAGTAAATTGTATCCTAAACTGATTCACCTTACATGTTTAGCATATGCTTTACACAGAGTGGCTAATCAATCAACAAATTTAGACAGCTTTGTATCTCATATAAAAAAGATATGTTTGAAAGCTATTTACAGTATTGCAAGTTCTGAGAGTTAGCACCAGAAATAGCGTTATCACCACGGCCAGTAGTTACCAGACGGGGAACTTGACTAGAGGCTGTAATACATTATGATAAAATTGTTACGATATCAGCAATTTAGAAGTCGATGGCAGTTCTGGTTTACAAACTGCTAAATGTATAGTATCAGAACAGCTTCTAAGAAATATATGATTGATTCAAAATTGGTTCAAACAATTCCTACAACAATCAAACTGTTACAGTCCAGAAGTATGGGAGTGACTGAATCTGTGCAGCATTTGGAAAAACTGTCAAGAGGATGTGCCATTCCACGCGCGTCCAACCTGAAACATGTAAAGTGTCATTGAAAAGAATGCAGGGTTCCCGAATGTGTCGCATTCGGGATGCACTTCATATCCCAACAAGCGCTGTTTCTTGACATTATAGAACTGATCGCGTATCTATCTCATATTTGCTCCGATCTCGTCATGCGAAGTACAAAGAACATTTTCTCATTACAAATCTTGTTTGTCTGAACGTAGGGTGAGTTTTTCATTTGAAAGGCTTCAGAAGTACATTATTGTTTTCAGTAATATGGCTATAATACAGCTATATTATACTAAGACAGATGGGTGTTCTTGCCCAGTGGACTCTAATGATGTTTAAGAAATTAATTTTATTATTTACCTATTGTTTTACATAATTTCAGTATCATCCCCCGCGTTACTATTGGTTGGGTGTAAATAATGCCTCGTACATACGTAAATAACGAAATCTATCAGTATTAATCTATACATAGGTAACAATTTGTATGTTGTACATAATTATGTAAATATGTGCATTTAAGAATATACCATAGGTTTTTCTTTTCCGGAAATAGGAATATTTTCTTGACAACGGATTTGTTTTCCTATCCACTATACATTCCTATCTATGACTTGTTTTGTTTTTATGCGTTGAGGACTTCGAACCCCATCGATCGCAAGCTTCATAGGGCGATTGCGATCGGTACAAACTTCCTAATTGTGATAATTATTGACAGGGAGATATAAATAATGACTAAAGGAAAGATAGTAAAATGCGGAAGTAATTGCAATAAATAATTCCCGTATTTTAAATTAACGTATAATGTAACAAGCTTGAGTTTAAAAGAGTAAATCATCATTAGGGATGGTGTTAAGCGAAGTAGCGAACACATTAATATAAAAGTTCTTGGGATGCAGTTACGAGTTGAATTCAGTATGTTTGAACATTCACGTACACCAGAATTCTGCAAAAGAGAAAGGGAAGGCAATTCTTAGAATCGGGAAGGTACCCCATAGCAACAAGGTAACAGACCACATGTGAAATTGTCTCCGCGCAAGTAGAAGACTTGGTGGGATAATTCTAAAGTAGGCGGGGGTTAAGAAATAATAGTTTGTATTTTAAAATTAGCGCCTGGTCGTTCTTTCTTTTCTTCGTGTACAGCCTTAAGGTCTTACAGTCTTTTCCGGTGATTGGTAGTTCGCAGCTCCTAAACCCGCTCTGGGCTATCAGTTACTTAGCGGTAGTCGTAAGGGGTTTTCCGGTAAGCATTTTAGCGACTCGTGGCAAATTACGCTTCTAGTTTCATTAATTGCGGAAACAGTTATTTCAGACTTTAAAATTGATACTGCAGAAGTTAGCAGATATAATAAGCCCATTGTTATAGTTTCGAATGCTAAATTCATTATCAGCTTGATTCTTTATCTTCAAACACTCAGCTACTCGCTTCAACAGCCCAAGTATTAGATCATATTAAATTACTCAGTCAATTTAAATTGGTGTTATGCTTTCACATCCGCCCACTCACACCCTGAGAGAAAGACACCAACCACTGTAGCAGCCGGCAGCAGATATTGGAGACGACGTCAAAAGTGACGACTATCGCCCGCTTCAAACGGCAAGCGATGAGAACTCCTGTATTTGTTCTTATTTTCAGGGGCATTCATCTAAAAATAAACAATTCAACAAAGATTCAAGAAAACTTTGCAGTTACTTAGCTATTTTATATTTACTTTTTTCGGCCTTGCCATTCATCATTGTTTAGCTTACCAATTACTGGCTGTTAATAAGATTATTTGTTTACACATTTATATGGAGGTCTTAGCTTCAATCGTCTCTAATTGACATTGAATGCAACATTAAAATAAAGCATTTAAACCGCTTTGGATGAAAAGTTTAAGTGATGCTGTAAGCATCCTAGAAATACCAATGCTATACCGGGAAGGTAAAGCAATCGCCTAAAGAGGGGTCGCTCGGGGAGGGGGTGCTGCTTCCGATGACAATCAGGTAAAGTTATTGTCCAAACCTTGAGCCCTTTGCTCTATTCTAAGCGTCTGAAACCCAGTCATAAGTACCACAGTTTATTACATACTTGATTCGCCATAAAGTTGCTTCTTCACGTTAAAAAAATACTCCAATATAACCCCAACCGGCTTGGTGACGTTCCATGGCTATATGCACTTATGACCCAAATTCAATTAGCTTAAATATCTTATTCTACATTCACCATGCAGCCTAATTTCAACACTTTCCCGAGTATTGCCTAACTCTGATACTGGGATTCGTTCGCAGACTTGGGATGCTACAATACTATTATTTACGACTTGTTTTAAGCTGGCATTAAAATATGTAATAAACAAAATAATAGTAATAATAATAAGAAGAAGAATAATAATAATAGTATTGACAAAGTTCGCTCTCTTTGGCGAATATAAAGAACTCTAGTAAATAAACATTTCTTTGGCCTTTTTTTATAACTGAATCCTCCATTAACTGCTTCAGAAGTCCATCCTATCTTACACCAAATCGGATTAAAACGTGCATTCACAACATTGTACCATAAATGTAATTTCCCGAATTTTTTATTGCTCTTCTTATGTATATGATAAATAATAATATTTACACTTTACCTTTATAAGTAAATATTGTCGCGATATCGTTCGTGTTATCTTATTTGCTGAGCGCCTTTTATTGTTTTACTATTTTTAATTTTGAGTTCTTTGTCCTCCGGCTAGCTATTATTACTCAGTCGAGCAAATCTCTTAAACAGGGTGTGTAAACGGAAAGGAGTTGTTACTAAAAGATAACACTGATAAAAGAATTTGTTTTTACACTTTTATTGACGTCACACTTCATTAACTTCACATATTTATCTCTTGATACACGCCCGACTGAACCTGTTATATTTTTGAATGTAACTATAATCACTTATTTGCCCCAAATTATTAATTTGAGTATTTCACATTTTTGTAACTAGCTTTACGACGCGAGAGATTCTGTAGAATTGCGCGACGTGTAACCCGTGAATGATTCTATTAAACTGCGCGATGTGTAACTCGTGAATGATTCTGTTGAACTGTACGACGTGTAACCCGTGAATGATTGTGTTGAACTGTGCTATACTTGTCTCTGGCTTCCGCATTTATACTCCCTCACCCCTATATGCCTAAACCTTATAACAGAGCTGCTATTGGTTAATAGAGCGTGCCAACATTAGCGTCTATTTTTATATCCAATCAAAATTACGAACACATTGCTCTAGGGAAGATATTCCCTCCATTTCTAAAGAAAGGCACGCTACTCTGACGTCATTTGTTTGTCTCATCTAATTGATAAACAACTCACCCCCTCGCTCATTGTTATGCGCTCCTATTGTCAGTTTCAGTGAGGCCGTGTAAACCTATTTCCTAACAATGCTTATAATTAACAAACATCTCAAATCATTGTCATACAATAATGCTAATTTACACTACAATCACTCTAGCATTCACAGTGTTGTGATATAAAATACTGCCTCAATATTTAACCAGATGTTTACGAATCTAAAGGGAAAAAAAGTCGGAACTTCATAAAAGTGATCAATGTATCTTTTAACATTAAAATATCCATCCGCGTATTACAGCAAGTAGCTATTAATAAAATCGATTGCATACGCAGTATTTATGACGACATGGTATATATAAAAGCATTACATCGGGTTAAAAATCTGCGTGTCTCTTGTACACCTCTGCATTTTAGTTCCCAGTTTTACTCAATGTAATCCTATAAATCTCATGATTGGGGCCTAACCTCATTCTCCAGGGAGCAAATGCAATCACTAACCTTTGTTACCAGTTATTTACCCATTCGTTTAACTGACGTTCTTTATTAGAGCAAACTAACTGCTGATTGATTAATGCTGAATTGACACACATGTGCGTTTTGCAATTATCATGTAAGCAAAATGATCATTGTTTGGAGCAGTGTTCACTCTGAATGAAAGAGCACTGGAAATACATCATAATGAAAGTGACAGTGAATAACGACATGGGAAGTCTTGTGAACAAAACAAATTTAAATTAATGAAGGCTTTTTGAAAGCCCAATCGCTTATATTGCAAAGTGAAAATTGCCCGTTTCTAATTAGTAACATTACGCGGTAAGTAGGAGATTATTTTCGTCATGAAGTCATATTTGTACATTCTCTTTCGCTTGTACATGGCAGATAAATTATTGTACTCAACCCAGAAGTTGTGTAATTAAATTAAATTTATGAAAATTGTCCAGAAAAGCACTTAAAATTTTTTTATAGGAATCCCTTTTTAAATATTAAACGTTTGGTTTGTAAACTTTTACTACTCCAATTATGCTGTTTGAAGTACCCTTCCAAACAGATACGAAGCCAAATAAATATAATTAGTTCTTTCGATTCTTTTTATTCTTCTGAACTTTATGTGCCAATATTTATTTGGTTTCCTTCTATTTACATATGAGTTTGATAGCAACATTATAACTAGTTATCTGACTGAATAGATACAGAAAACATGTTTCCTATTTCATTTTTACTTTGTCTTCTGTTTGCCTATAGTGAAGTAGAGGAAGTATTATATTCCACCCAAAAATTTGCTATCAAGATCTCATCGGAAATACCAGTTTTGAGGGTTTCATTTTCTCTAACAAGCGTTTAGAAGTTAGATAAAGCAGTGTGTTCCAACCAAAACTTACTTCGATATTTCATTGGAAATACATGTGCCGAGTCCTCCTGAAGTCGTAAAAACTTTTTCTTTCTCTCTCAGAAAAAGATCTATGTGTGTGTCTTTGTTTCGCATACACTCGCTGTAAATGTGAACAGCATAACTCAAAACCAAATCTCGGCTTAATACCAAACTTCATATTCAAGTAGAATATCTTCCATAGATGCAATCCGACGATTTTCAAGAATATTCCTGAGCCCAAACTGCCCTTAACATTGAATATTTTTAGCATCTTTTAATGTTCTCAAAATTGGCCCTAATGATTTTGATTAACACACCACATGTTTAAGATATATTCATGATAAAGTAAACGTATATGCTAAATATCTCGAATATCTGCAATTAGTAAAAAAATAAAATATTTATAATTTTTTTGCGTGTTTAATTTTCAGGAATTTTATATATTTCATTTTTGTTACTTCCTTGAATTTTCAAATAATTTATACCTGTTGTCCATATACTATCGCTGTACATTTGGTCATGCAAGGAACATGGTATGTCAAAGTCACAACATAGTGACCTCCTTTTAAAAAGATTTCACTCCCGTTTCAACCTAGTGTATCCCTCAACAAAATGTGTGTAATAACAGCATTTAAGTCGTTAGAAAATTAGGTTTTTAAGATTTTTTGTAGAGAGTGAGTAGAGAAAGTCATGTGAATGTAACCAATCTGAAATAGTTTCATGACGTTTCATTTTGGATGCAACAGGGATACAGGAGGCTGAGGCGGTCCTCAATTCTTTAACAAAACATGTCATTCGAAATAAATTGTTTGCTTTAAAGAGACAAATATTTCTAGCTATGCAGTCAATTTTGGTTTATTTCCTATGGCTTACCAGCTTTAAACAATTAGACAAAATTCTTCCCTAGGAACATTACTTCGCTGGCTACTCGCAGAAACTTCAGGATATACATTTTATTAGTCATGTAAATCTTAAACTTATGGTATTCTGATCAAATTTGTTGCATGTGTGTCTTTGAGAAAATAACAAACAACTTAACGTTTTCCGTGTAAAATGTAATTTGGAATAGGGGAATTTTCTTCAAAGTTTCCGTGTCATATCCTTGGAAGATGCTGATTTAAGTATAAGTTTGATATCAATCGACTTTTCGTTTTTGAATTAGGCTCTTCAAAGACAGACGCAAAACCCGCATGCAGACACGGAACTTGTTCTAACCACGCTACATTGTTATAGAAATAACTTTTTATGTGTGAAATACGTAACGTAGTGTGTACATGTTTAAATATCATTCACTCAAAAACACAGCAGTAATGAATACGGCTTAAAGTTGACTGTACATCTCTAGCAATCAGAAAGAAATCTTCAGCCGAACACGTTCTTTTAGAGCAAATGTCCGCCGGCAGTTATGTTTACTCTGACGTGGAGCTTTTACACTTTGGGGAATTCAGACAAGAACTGCATAACAAAGTAAAGAGTTGAAGAATGGAGATGTTTTCAAAAAAATAAGAAGACCTGTTCCAGTTTAGAAGTTTATAGGAAGGATGCCAAGAAAATCTTCCTGAAACTTTCCTCATTAAAAAGTAATGATCTCTCTCCAATACCCTTTACGATTGTGATATCGTCATACGATTACTGTTATTGGTTTTCAATCTATGTAGTTCAGACTGCTTAATGACGTTTTGAAGAATAGCAACGTGTTACTACGCATGGAATGCATAAATCACAACCATGCTAGTTCTTTGTGCTGTTGGACAACGAGAAGAAGGCGAGCGGGGCCTGAGGGGCGAGCGGGGTTCTGTAATTGTTTATCTGCTCACGTACTGTCGATTGTTTACTGCGTTTAATACGAAATATGTTTATGTGTGCAAATGAACCACCCATGCTGCCAGATCTGATACTAGTAGAACAGCAACCGCTGTTAACGCATTGGCTCTTGCCATGGGTGAGTACTTGACAACACTGTGTAGTAGTTTTTTTTTTTACTATTGCCATAGTTTATAACCTCCTTAACGTGCTTATCGTATCCACACGGCGAGCGTAAATATGATACGGACGCAGGAAAGTGTTGATATTACACATTCCTCTCGCTTGCCTTCTTCTTGTGGTCACACAGTATATCTACAACTCTCGCAAGAAAGAGAAACACAAAGCTTCAGTTTTATTTACCCTCAATAAAAACTTTAATAGTTTATGACTTTTCTAAGAACCAATTTTAAAGCTTCCAGTAAAACCAAAAATTAATGACACTTATTATCATTGCAATGGAGTAACTTGAGTAAATTCATGAAATAAAGCTTTCGTTTAAGCCTAAAATAAAAGAAACGAAACGACTGCCCGATATTATGTTAGGGCAAGGTGACAACCGCGTGTCTGGCCCATTGCTGCAACTGCATCACCAGGTGGGGGGGAACGAAAGGGCGGCTATGGGCTAGGGACAGGGTCAATATAGAACTGAAGCTGTTAACACGGGAAGATTCTGGAAAAAGAAACATCTGTACCCCGATCCCCTATACCTACTTCCTCTCTCTCGAATGTGTCTGTAAGGAATGTGTTGACATCAACAATTCAATCGCTATTTGAGAAACCTTACGACGCTACTTTCAACACATCAACAGGATTTACAGCCTCTTACAAAACATACTGTAGGCCTCTGACGAAAAAAATTTTGCGGGGTGTTCTGCTCTGCGGAGTAGTGAGGGGGAGATACTGTTCGCCAACGGAGAGAAGTACCCTGACAGGAATGTGCTCCCTTATCTCTTTGGGAAACAGTGTCACGAGGACAGCGAATGTGTGTGACGGAGAACGCATGCTACGCAAGGAGTAAAACTATTCAATGATCTGTAACTGAGCTGTCGTGTGTGTCATAAATAAGGGTACCATAAGCAAGTAAGCAGGGTTCGGACCGCGTCTAATCAGCAATTCATTCCCCTTCATTCCCCGTGGATTTTCTTTGCTGTGGAAGACAGTAGTACATGTACAGTAGAAACGATGGTTTTGTGCCGGTGACCTTGTTTCCTCGCGCACTGAAGCGAGTCTATGTCTAATGCCAGGCAGCTCTTTGTAAATGTGATGTATGGAAACGGTAAACAAACAGTAAAACAGAAAACCCGGGAAAATAAACCGGCAAAAGTATAACTAAGTAGTATGCTACCATGTGACTCACCGTATTGTTGTTCATTCCTAGAATGACGGCTGCTACGGGCGGGTGCGAGATAGCGCTGCTCACGTAACAATGTATTGCACTCCTCACAGATCACCAGGTTAATATAAACCATTTTAAATATTGTGGTACAGCTCGTTTCTCTTTTTTCCAACACGCACACACTCGCACAGTTTTATCAATGAGGTATCTAATCATCTGGCAAATATTCAACACCTGACAGCTCACTATCGTCATGTTGTTCTTCTTCCTCTTCTTCTGTTTCCTCACCTTCACTACTGTCACTGTCTCCTGATACTTGCACTATAAAGCTCTCTATTACATTTTCAAAGATTCCTTCTTTTTCAATGTAATCATTTTCAATTTTTTGAACGTGCAGGCACACATTTTTCCACTTTTCTTCACTGATATCTGCAACCCGTTGCTCACACAAGTTCATGACATCCTATAATTTAAATGTCGTGTTACGACCTGCTACCCATTGTTTTATGTCGGCCCAAATAAGTTCTATGGGGTTTAGATCAGGTGAATAAGGTGGTAACCTGAGCACTGAATGGCCATGCTTGGCTAAGAGGTCGTCGACCACGTAGGTTTTATGGGCTGTCTTATGCGCCTTAATGAGGCTGTAGAGCTCTACTTTCAACATTTGTTGTTGAAAGGGCACGTGCCTTGATGTGAGCCATTCCTGCATAGCTCTTTTTGTGGAGCTACTTGTAGGAGTCTTATCCAATTGCACATTATGGTACGGAGCATTATCTATTACTAAAACAGATTTAGGAGGCAAATTAGGAATTAGTTTCTCAGTTAACCATTTTTTGTAATTCCTCCCATTCATCTCATCGTAATAGTCTCCGGTTTTTTTTATTTGACTGGAACATTAAAAAAGCACCAGGAACAAATCCCAATTGCCCTCCTGCATGAACTATAATAACTCTTGGTCCCTTTGCAACAGGTGCTAATAAGCCAGAGGTGCTGTCATCGCTCCAATTATTTGGCCTTGTGTGGCTGCTTTTGAAGGTATGTTTCATCTTCATATATAATCGGCCTTCCTTCGTCTCTAAACTTTTTAATGGCACACAAATATGACACGCGCCAATCTCTTATCTCATGTCTTTCCTGTAACAAGACCTTATTGTTCCTTGTTTTCTTCCACGTGAAACCCATGTCACGTAAGATAATATTTAAACTAGTGCTTCCCCCTTTAAAGTTAATGGAATCCTTAAGCTTCAGGAGCAGATTTCTGACAGTGGGCACGGTTTTCTCCTGAATATATAAATTGTAAATTGTTTGCCGAATCACACACCTATCAAAGTCATCAATGTCTGTGATCCATTTTGGTACATGATGTACCTTTCCAGGTGTCCCAAAGGAGGTTCCCTGTTCCTCACATGTTCCCCCTTCTTTAATTATTTTACGTATTGTCCTCTCAAATACTTTTGTTGCTGCACTCATCCTCTCTTGCACTTTCTTCAATGGAATTAGACTATCGCCAGAAGTTGCTTCCCGTTTCATGAAGAAATGGACGTTATTAACAACTTCACGTGTTTGGCTGTGCAGTGTTTTTCCACCAAGTTTGCTTTGAATGGGAGGCATTTTAGTCTAAATAAGCAAATACATATACACGCGCACACACATACACACAAGATACAAAACACTAATCACGAATGCGATTAACAATCACTTTTTAAAGCTTGTAAAACTTAACGTGCTGGCACCGAAGCGGTAGAAGACGGATGTTGCACGGTCAAAGCTCTCCACGATACTCACAGAACAGCAAACTATTAGAAGTGCAACTCTCGTGTTAAACGTTGGAAACACGAGGGCGATCGCAGCGTGAGTAGTGATCTGGGGTTGAACTAAACTATGAAAAATCGTGCTCTCGGATGATGACGTCACTCGTAGCTACTACAGCTGTATTTTTCATACCTGCCTAGCTGTCTGCTCAGCTGATCATATGTTCCAATATTGTATCGCTACTGACGACGTACAAAGTTAATTACGTGAGCTTCAATAATCGTGATTGCACTTGGAGTTATTCATATTTCTTTTTAAAGGAGTCGATTAAAGCTCACATAAAATAACTTGTCACTGTCATCTGAAGCAATACAATATTAGAACACAATTATGATCAGTTGAACACTCACAGCTAGGCTAGTATGAAAAACACAACTGTTTATTCCTGTGTAACTTATTAAATTATCCAATAGTCGGCACATACATTGCTTTTTATATAATATTATTGGGGTTAATAGTGGTTGCTGAATGTTTCTATGTCATAATACATAATGGTCACATTTAAATTTTTGAGAGTGAATGAGATCCAGCACCTTGCAATAATTTCTTCTGCATGCTTCATAGTAAAATCTTTTGCACTTAAACTGCCTCCATGGTTTGTTTGAACTTCCAACCAACAGTAGGATGTGGAATTTGACAGGAAAATTGGAAGAATAACACAGGTTTGACACTTGTTATTTTATTCTACTCTAGATAGCGCAATACAATTTGACATGAATAACTTAATTCCATTTCCTACAAAGAAACTTCTGCACACATTATATGCAATAGTGTAGCTATTGTTTGTCATTCACTAAATTGCTATTAGCAGTGCAATAAATGTCATTAGCAAGTTTCACCACACCACTTAACACTATTAATGTCATTGTCACTCTCTGTGCTCTGACTTGAAGCACCATCACTGGACACAAATAGCCACAACTTAACTCCAACTTTCCATTGTGTATATCCTAGAATTAAATAGAACACACATGTTTAAACTACCCTTAAAAGTAGGTTTCTGAAAAGAGAAATTACTTACATTAAGGAAAAATTTGTGGTTACAAACACCTTGTGATTATATTACACACTATCCACTGTAAACCAGAGTTCTCTCTGATGTAAACAAAGCATATGCTTCCTCTTGTCTTCAAACTAAGCACTACGCTTATGCCAATGTAAATAATTCCTTAAACGTATTGTGTCATGAAACATTGGAGTAGGAAAGGTATAGAACTACACATTTTATTGTGATTATCGTAAGAACTCATTGTGAAAGGTTATGGATATATAGTAACTGTTAAGAGATTACAAAATATGATTTTCTTAATTCTACCTGCTATTGCATTAACAATCAAAGAGTATCTTTTTGTTAATTATCAACTGTATGGATGACTGCTATTCTCTTGCCCATATGAGAAATACAGCAATGAATTCTCAGCATTGCTATCTGAGTACCAAATAAACTCTTTGCATAACACAGGAAATATGATAAGCAAACAGTCATTCATAATACGCTAGCACACATATGCTCAGCTCAAGTCAAATCTTCGACTTTATCAGTTAGTGTTTGAGTTGCCATGACAAAGGAAGAAGTGCATAGTGTGAATAAGCTGTTTTAACACAAAACTGGGAAACCGTTAAAAAGTGGCAAAAAAGTTTGGTTGATAAAGTGCTAAATGAGAAGGAAACAACACTTTTTATTGTAAAACCACCACCACTTTGTGTTACTTGAACAAAATAAAATTCAGTATATGCAAAGGATCCATGGATCTTTTCATTGAAGGTTCAATGAATCAGATCTTTTGAAGGATCCTTCGAACTGTTATTTATAGTGAAATTTTAAATACTTTTCATTAAAAAAATTACTAACCTTCTGTGAATTCAGAAAACTAAGCTTATATATATAAATAAACAAACCTAATGCTAACCTTCCATAAATTCAGAAACCTAAGCTTATATAAAAAAAACCTAACCTCCCATAGTAACTTGGATGCAATGTGCTGTATATGAAAAGTGTTTAAAATACGTAGTGTGTTAAAATGTTCACTATAAATAACAGATCAAAGGACCATTCAGAAGATCCAATTCATTGAAGAGATTCATGAAACCTTCACTGAAAAGAGCCATGGGTTGTTTGCATATACACAATAGTGGATGAGTATATACAATCAGACAAAAAGTTCAATGCCATGCCTGGGATTCAAACCAGCAATCTTTAACTTGCCATACCACTGCTCTGCCATCTAAGACTTTCTCTACTCACAGTAAGCTATTTTCATAAGTATTCTACAAATGATTCATCATATATCGTGATCAACTTCATGTTTATCATGTGTGTTAACTTAAAAGGCTTCAATACATTTAAAAAATATTAAATGCCCATTACTTCAAAACCTTTGATTTTTGCACAAAAACAACACGATCATTTAAATGCCTATACATTTCTTATAATATCCTGCAACTTAATTACTACTGCACAATGTATCTTTAAGGGAAGGATTTTGTATCATCAAAATTGCTACAAAGTTTAAATGGTAGAAAACAGACACGAAAGATTGGAACCACTTTGGAATTTCAAAGCCTCAGAACACATACTGAAGCCGCTAATTTCACTCAAAACAAACACTTCAGTTATTCTTGGAAACAAATGCTTTTGAGCATCTGTAATAACAGATTACAAGGACATTAATTGTCAAAAAAGCTACCAGAATTTCTATTTTCATACACCATGCCCAGTTCAAAAAAGGACATAGTGGCAGTTAGATAAAAATGCCCAAAAGAGGGTGAATTACTAAAATATATGTGAATGATATCAAATATCTTTCTTCCTTCTGTATTAGAAAATTTCATTTGGGCACTGTCTTAAAAGAATTATAGTATCATTGGCATGCTATCTTTGACAGTTAGTGTGTCAGTCCACCAATAATCCTACATTTTTTAATTATACAAGAGTATCACTCGCATGATCTGCATCTATGTGTTTGAATATTAACACAGTAACATGCTAATTAATTTGCATTAAAGGTTGATTTTACCTTACCTACTTTTGGCTGTGATCTCCACCCATCAATTATGAAGTGCAAACACGAAAATTAATCTATATTCCACTGTCTGGATGACTCACAATATCTGAAAATTAAATCAGGACAATATAAAATTCAGCAACACTAAGAAGCTCTTAAAAACTTAACCTTTCATCTAGCACTCTCATGCTGGAAACTTAATAACATACCTTCAGATTCTATGTCACCAATCGGGACTCGAACCACAACACTGGAAGGAATGTAAATCGTAGGCGTATCCCCTCTGTCTGGACGGCTCAATGTATCTGAAAATTTATTCGTTATATAAAAATGTTGCAACATACAGTAACCTATCAGTTTTCTACCTCATTCTACGAATATCACTGAAGTTAATAGAAAATACCAATATTACAACAAATATACATTCAATCAGAAATAGCGTAAATGTATGATTACCGTCTCGGCTTTGTTCCTGATGAAAAAACTTCGGGCGAAAACTTCCAGCTATAAAAATCCAAGATGGTCCCTTTCGTCGTGCCTCTGCCATTTAGTTCGTTACGAACGTCCAAACTTGAAACAGCCAATCAGAAAATTCGCATTTCCCGCAAAAGTACAACTAGTGACACACCGTGTCCATGTGGGGAGTTAGTGCCTGTGTTTCCACTTAGCCAATCCCACAATCACCCCTGTGACGATACTGGCCATTTCAGTATACTGCGCACGACCGAGAATATAGGCTCGGCAACTGGGCTCTAAACGATTGCGCACCCAGTCTTCACCGGCACAAATCCATCGTTCCTGCTGTAGCAGCTCACGATGATGTCATAAATAGATCTACTATCTACATTAAGAACATCGCGTAACGTTAGCAACTGTTTCTCGGGCTTAACTGTGTACAGCTCTTCTTCTATTACGGGGCATTGTTTATAAATCACTAGAAAGCACACACTGCTCTACGTGAAACACGCTGGGATACCAACCTTGCGCGATGTTTTTAATGTGGATAGTAGATCTATTTATGACTTCATCGTGAGCTGCCACATGACACTATCCCCCCTCACTCCTCTGGAGAGCAGAACACACCACAAATGTTTTCTCGTCAGAGGCCTACAATACACTATATGGCAAATGGACGATGGCTAATGGACCTCCAATAACATAGCATTGCCGTCATTCATTTGTTTAATCGAAGCTGCAAAAAAGTAGTGGTATGTAGAGTGGTCAGTAGTAATGTAAAAATTACACAACCAGCAACTGTGCGGCATGATACAAACATGACTTCTCAATTAAATGCTATTCTTGGAGTGCGACAGCAGCAAACATTATCAAACGTTGCGCATACTTATTAACAAGGAGAAGGACTAGGCGTATTGTACATGAGCGCTGCATTCGCTTGGTATCTGCTCGCTAGAACAGTGGCTCAGCTTACAATAAGCAATAGAACACAATGGAGGGTGCACTCTGGAGCTGAGTGTATCTTGATATGAAAGGTTACGTGATTAGTTATATGCAACAGCAAGTACACAGGTACAAACTTGGAAAACAGAAACTTAATCGTGGTGAGTATTACATATCTACGTAATTATTTATTGCAATAAACTAAACATTACCTTCTGAAATTTCCATAATGGAGGAAATAAAGTAAGAAAGCAAACTAAATTAGTCACTAAACGTTTCTTAATAAGAAGGTAATAGCTTCTGTAACTATAAGTGGTGAATGATAATATATCTAATTTTCTAAAGTGCAATCAAAAAGTACACCTGGAATAATTTATCAAAAGGTGATTTAATAAAAAATCTGATGTGTTACATTCACATGACTTTCTCTACTCATTTTTACAAACGCTTATTCTCCATATGCTTCATGTTTATCGAGATGTTGATCTTGTTGCTAATTTTCTTGTAGATGCAAGGGGAATTTGGTAGGTTTTAAGCGATAGTCAAATATTTTAAGAGCTGGTTGCTATGTGGAGTATTCCATTCTCTTTTCATTACCAGGACAAAAACAATTCTGATGTGTTACACTCACATGACTTTCTCTACTCTTGTACAAACTATTTTTACAGACGCTTATTCTCCATATGTTTCATGTTAATGAGATATCGAGATGTCAATCGTATTGCTAATTTTCTTGTAGATGCAAGGGGAATATGGTAGGTTTTAAGCGATAGTCAAATATTTTAAGCGCTGGTTGGTAAGTGGCGCATTCCATTCTCTTTGCATGTCTAGGACATAAAAAAAATGAATAACGAAATTGAGAAAAAGTATATTGGAAAATTTAAGGGAATAACAAGCAATATCTCGAAAACGTTCACTCAACAAAAGAAATCTATATGACATAAACTGTGTATTTTAACGCGATCTGCATTTTTCGTGTAGTAAAATTTTGTCTATCTCTTATGGTTTACCAGTTATGCTGCTTTTTGGATTCAAGGCGTCTCAAAACATGTATTTCCTGTGAAAGTAGTAGTGAAAGTAAAAATTCAGTAATCAATTTTCAAAAAGCTTTGCTGAATCGAAGCAATAAATAAACTCCAGCCGTAACTAAATTTGAAGAATGAACTAAAGCTGAAACTCAAGTGGCAAGAGCATAATGCCAAACATTTCATCAGCAGTGTCCGTTAAACTGCCACTGAAAGATGCCTCACTGTTTCATATAATCGCTATCTATTCCTATAGAAATGATCAACCTCCCAACCTCTTATTGCAATAATCCATCCTTGTCACAATAATCATCAACAATTCTTTTAAAATTCTGAGTTGCTAAACTCTGACGTACTATCATTTCTCTCACCACTACATAACATTTTGCCTTCATTGTGACTCGATTGCAACTATTCCATCTGTAGTGAGTGTACTGTAACTGACAGCCCTTTCTTGACGTGTGAATGACGCAGACATCGTTGCTGTTGCACTTATTTTCCTAAACGCCTGTTCGCTTTGTCGCGTATACTATTAAGCTTGTAGAGGAAACGACGACTAGCGAGTTGCTCTTTACGCGTGATGGGTGCTTCAATATACTAAACAACAGCGGTTTTATAAGTACTTAAACCTCCAGACGGCCACAGAAGTGGGACTATGTTAGCCATAGTTTGAGACTGTAAACATTACAACGGAAAAGGATTAAAGCGTGTGCTGCGAAAATTACAAATGATTAAACCAATTTCCAAGTTTCATTATAATGCAATAAAGATTGATACGTGAAGCAGCTTTTTTATCCCTTAACTGACATTAATCTAATTATACAATATAAAAATAATAGCCCGCCTAAAGCAATCGGTGTATATTACAGCATATAAAGTGTATATTACAGCTATTGTATCATGTTTCTTTATTATATAGATATATGTGTGTATGTGTGTAAAATATTATGCGAATGTATTTCTTAGTTTAGAAACGTAGGAGCTGTGAGGGTAGAAGCAAACAAACAGTGTCATAAAGTGGAAGCAGAGGGTACTAACAATAAGTTGTAACTTTGGTAGAATAATAACTTAGAAAACTAAGAAGGCTACCAACAGTAGATGGAAAAATACTGTTGTAACGTCCAAAAAGTTTGTAAATAGTCACGTGGGTGCAAAAAGCCAATGAAAGCCAAACTAAAATGTTCTGCTAAAGTAGGCTTAGCCAATCAGTAAATAGAGAGATTAAATTTAAAATTTTAATGGACGCTAACAGGTAGCATACCCAAGCCAAGTTAGTTCAGTACATGTAACTCAGATCGTGCGGAGGTGACATTTTACTGCAGTGCGGAGAAGATAAATTTTGACGTTTAAAAATGTAGTTACAGCTCCGAACGTAAATACTTCAGTAAATTGTTATTTGATATATATGATTAAACTGCCTTGAAGTAATAAAGAAGTGAGAATTAAAAACTATAATTTGTGTAAAGTGTGTGAAGCTATTCTGCAGCCGTACCACACTTATTAAAGATATTTGCTCTACCAGATATCATTGACGCAGCCGATGCATAAGTTAAATAAAATCATGATTAATAAAAAAATAAAAATTTCATTACATATAAACTATTATTATTATTATTAACACACACACACACACACACACACACACACACACACACAAACACCACCGCATACGCGGAAAGAAGCTGAAGCTCTATTACAGTACCCTTTCAATAGGAAGAGTTTCGTTCGCCAGGGAATCAGACTGTTATTTCTATGCTTTATCACTTCGTTACCCCACTCACCTCCATTGACATTTCCCTCTCACTCGTCCACGTCTAGCGCAAGGCAACGCAAGTACCTCGCGAGACATACTTGCTTTGCCTACACCACTCACTCTAGCAGTAAGTTATTGAACATTTTTGAAGTCGAGTTGATTTCTCTCTTACTCTTTATCGGATTTCTTAGAAAATGCTTATACTCTAAAAATAATATTTCGAGCCTGGCTTCGCAATACTTGCCTCTTAGATTATCCACTAGATTCACCGATTGCGACCATTGCTCGCATTCATGTCTGTTCTACTCCTACTTAACGCAATAACTGATTATTCATATGAAGTATACTTGAACCCTGAAGGATAAACATGAGGCCTGCTCACGCGTCATAATTGTGATAGAATTGACGTTCTCCAGATGCAGCATTCCGCTTACAAGGCTAAGTGAGCTATTGGTTCTCATCTTGGCAATAAAGAGTGAGAGAGAGAGGAAATAAACAAATTCCTGGTGCTTGTTCAACGTAGTTATTTTAGCAATAGTTTGAATTACAGTACTACGTAATTACACACTCACACACACACACACACACACACATACACAAATTATAGCACTGTCAGTGGGTACGCTTATTCATTTGTATTATGAAAACTATTTCAGGAAAAAATGTGATTTAGACGGTGACGTTGCATTTTCGTGGACCTTTACCATTTTCGTGGATTAATCTTTGCGAAATTAGAAGGTTTGGACCTAGACTAAGTGGCAGCTGGATTCACTTGATGCGCGGCACTTGCTACTGGTAAGAACACAATATGATAATACTCCAAGACTCTTAATGGTTGATAGGTTGAAAAGAACCATCATTTTCATCACGATATTGTTAATGTACACATTCTATTTCGTGTGTCTTACGAGGAAAACTAGTTCGGAACACGCTTCAGCTGCGCCTTCGAATTTGCTTCCTTTAACTTACAGTGAAGGCACTAAGCTGTCCTTGTTGTACCTCCAGATAAAGAAGTTGCAAGGTGAGGTCCTGATAATATAGGAGTAGTTAATTGAGGGGACACTTTGCACCTCGACCCCAAATGGATCTTTTGTAAGTTCGGGAGGAATGGATGAGGTGAGGGAATCGCAGGAGACTTATAGACTGCAGAGATGCCGGTGCAAGTCGACAGAGACATGAAGATTTTCCTTACAATTCCGGGCTTGACCACCCGTCCACGAAAGGGCGGCTCGGAGACCCTCTCTAGTTTCAGATCGCAAGCCTCTGCGCCATTTGCCCGACATAGACCGAACTACAACTTCGAGTCAACCTGAAATATGAAAGGAAAATGAAATAAGAGAAAATATGTGTTAGAGTATACTACTCCAGCATTCGCCCTTATCAACCAGGAAAATTACGAAAACCCCATCGCCAGAGAGGGGGACCACAGAGAATCGAACCCGGGACCTCCCGAATGCGAGCTTCAACGCTACCGCGGAGCCATCTTGCTCGGTGAAGGTCCTGATAGTAATGCAGTCAGCGCGTCTAATAATGGAGATCCGTGATAACAACGAGGACTGTGCAAAACTTACAAAGAATATAGTCATCCACAGTCAAGAAAATAACACAATTCAAGATGAGTAAGTAGACAGATTCATCTACTGGAGTTATATCTCATATTGGAGTTATATATCATATGTTGAAACATGAACACTTGTCAATAAATCAAAAAGGAAGATGTTGTTAAGAAAGTAAGCATTTTCAGGGAGTGAAATAATTAAGAAACAATTTACTGTAGAATTTTGTGTATAAGGTGGCATTTCGTAACCCGAAAACGTGGATGCTGTAAAGTGATTAAAAGTAGTTGAATTGCGGTAAAGGGAGAAATGAAACCTATGAATTCATGTACAAAATTAATAATTAAGCTATTTAAGAAAGCTCTCACCGTTTAGATGCTGGCTCGGATACTAACGAAAGTTAACTGTTTTCTAAAAAAATGTATGGAAGGATGTTTTAGTGGAAATGTTTCGGAAGTAAGGCAGATAAAAGTTGGTACCCTATATTAAGGTAAATATTTACGGAGACGAAGATGAAGTGAAAACTGGGATTCATTGAATTATTGATTTGATTTGATTGATTGCCATCCACAACTGTCAATAGCAACCAATACTGAAGTGTGAATCTAGTGGCTCTGCTTGGTGTTACCCAAGGCAACACACAATATCATAACAAACGCAAGTCGTATATTCGAAAGCGTATTAATGATTAGCCGCCATATTGTGATTACTTTTTTATTTCGGTAGTGAATCAACTATTAATTTATGCGAAGTACTTCGAAAAATGAAGCTTTTTAGAACTGGATTAATCACTTGTGCTAACACTGTAAACAAGGGGACAACGAAAATTAAATCAGAAACAAGACCGTAGTTAGTCATGCTATTTTGCATTTTATTTACTTGGCACTTTTTATAGGTTTAATCAGGAGATATGCGCGCTCCCGAAACGTCGATGTATCAACATCACCTCACCTGGCTTGAAACTCGAGAGTGTCTTAGAGTACGACTAGAAAGGTATTTATTTGTATCTCTTTACAAACCACAGCGCCATTTAGAATGCGTGTGAAGCGTTTATTTTTAGCAACACAATTCGTATTTCTTTGCGTTTAAAACCAATTTTATCTTAATTTTTCCTTTTTACAGTTTAGCAAAACATACACTATTTCGTTTATTTTAGGAAGAAGTTTAATAATTCTCAGGAAAATGTGAAATATATCGCGGAATTTGCTGAGAATCAGAGATAATATACCTCTCTTTCTTTTTTTCTTTAATTTCCGTCCTTGTTTGTTTCTCTTTTCCCCTCTAAATATTCCCAGTTTTTGACAGAGGACTTTTAAACATATTCTGGAAATTTTACGTACTCCATTTTCAATATTATGTTAAGTGTTAAAGAATATAATACTCTTATATTTAGAGTTTCAGGTTTATATATTTCAGTGCCTTGAAAGTCATCATGTCATTTGCTATTATGTGTGCATCTTTCATTTTATGTATGCTACAGCAATTTTAAGTAGCGCAATATGGAAGAGATTAAGAGTTGAAAGCTGTCTATTTTACCTGGCCATTTCCAACTGCAAGGAAGGCGGACGTGGTTAAATATGTACATACGTCATGGTGACGTCAACACACAGCGGAAAACCTGCTTAGTTGCTTACCACAGAGATCTACGAGCTAAAATGACTAAATGCTTTATCTGGCACTAACGTTAGTAGAGGACCATAAGTAGAATCCTGTTGATTTTCTTAAATCATCAATATTTTAATGATTCAAAATAAAATATTCTGAGCAATTAAATTGCCAAAATTATTGACATGAAGGAAGAGTAAAAAAATGCCAATTTGAGTTAGACTTGGATTTCCGTTTTGTTAAAAATTAACATTATGAAGTCTGATGTATATTTCCTAACATTTCCAAATAGTATTGCAATCGGTTTTTAATATCATTTCAAAACGGGTTTCATATCTCAAAAATTATAATGTTTATACTCTTTCCTTTTCTTTTCTGGTTTTACATTTCGTTTACTTCGAGATTTAAAGGCAATTAAACAAAATAACGGGTATATATTTCTCCGTTTATATATTCTTTTATTGTAAAATAATTTATTTAACATGTAATATTTATCATATATTCTAATTTTTTTAATGTCAGAATTAAAAAAAAAACTTAAATGGCTCTGCACTTCTTTATTGATAATACGAGAA
The DNA here is from genome assembly GCA_030765065.1 of Deroplatys truncata. Taxonomy (NCBI): domain Eukaryota; kingdom Metazoa; phylum Arthropoda; class Insecta; order Mantodea; family Mantidae; genus Deroplatys; species Deroplatys truncata. The sequence continues at coordinate 177,289,181 of CM060977.1, read as the reverse complement.
TTTACAGTTATATTATACTAAAGTAACAGTAAACGCAAGCATAATGGCCTGAAATTTACTAGCAACAGGCTTTCTATTTTAAAATGAATAACTAATGGAAACGAAAGTAGTAAATTTATTTGCACTCGGAGGATGATACATCATGCAAAATTTAAGTATCCCAGTCTTTCCTATATTAGGAAAATTTTATTTTTACTTCACCCTAAAGAAACAAAACATAGTCACGTTAAGATGCCGGACAAGTTTTTCCAATCAAACGAACTCACGATTCCTGAAGTTGAGGCATAGCAACCACAAACCTGAGAACTACAACGGTAAATTTACACACAATATATATAATCATCCATCATGATCACACTACAAGTTTTGGCTGTAATTGTAATCGGTCTGTTCCGTCTCCGTACTGAAGTGGTCGTCTTTATAGCAGAAAAACGATAAAATGTTTGAATGCCAAGTGTGCTCCATCCTGGATGAAAGCTATTTCCAGCGCCGTTTACTCCGTTGCTAGGTTCCATACTTAGTCCTTCCTATCCCTATTACTTGCAAAAAGTATATTTCTGTTGCTTGAATTAATTTTTGCTTTCTCTACCACGCACCTAATGGGTAGAGAAGCTACTATTGTACTCCACCTAAAAGTTCGATACCAAGATTTCTACGGAAATACATGTTTTGAGGCCACCTGAATCCAAAACATAATTTTAGAAAATGGTCGGTGTGTGTGTCTGTGAATAGCCTAACACAAAAGCGAAAAGTCGGATAAATACTAAACCTGGTAATAGGTTGAGCACCTTCCAAAGCGACAAGAACATTTTCAAAAATCTTCCCACACAATACTGCTCATTACATGAAACGTTTTCTAAATTTCGAAATTTTTTATTTTCTAAAAGTGGCTCTCACGATTTTTATTAAGATTCCATATATTAAAAATATTTACATTATATATAGAAATGTATATTTTGAATATTCTGGGAAGAGCCTGTAATGTCCCCTTTATCCGGAACAAGTTTTGTATAATCTTGTATGACTGTAAGCATTAAGTGGTAGAAGAAAACTTACTACATAACAAATAGGAGATCTCTTTAAGTCACACAATTTATTTCAAATACCTTTCAGTGGCATCACGCGTTTCCGAGATATCCGTTATTAATAGTTTGAATTGCTCATTATATGGTCATTCCCTAAAGTCCTGTCAACAGTCAGTTGTTTCCCGCAATTGCATGGAATTGCAAAACAGAGTATACTGTCCAGTTCCTAAACATCTGACTTCGCTGTTCTCTTTGTATCTATAACCAAGAGTAGTGTAGCTTGAAGAAGGTTTGTTGCTGCTACGTATGGAAAGCCAGTTTGAAGAATGTGCATTATATTTCAACTGTTGGGGAGCCGAACTTGAAGTACTTGTAACCGCACGTATGGTAAAAGGTTTCCGGTATCCTTCGCCCCAAAATGCTTAAAAAAATATTAACTTTGTAATTTTGACTGTTTCTTTAAATACTATATATTTATGTTTGCCTCGGCTGCGTCAGTGTTTATATTTTTTTTAGAGGCATGAATGTCTTAGCATGTAGTGATGCCACTGTAGAATGTAGGCTTACACAAATTACAATTTTTACTTCACTCCTTTTATTAATGCTAGACACGATTTAAATAACACTTCACTGATATAGAGAGAGAGAGAGAGCTGTGAGTTTTTTTTATTAATTATTGCACCTTTTAACACGTAAACTATTTTTGTCTCACACAAAATACGTATTAAATTTCTCGAGGACGCATCTCGCGTCCGGTTAGGAACACTGTCTACAACCAACTGACAACTGAATTTGTAAATTTTGCTTCATTTTAGTTTCTGATTGGCTAATCCTAGTCCAATAGAATACTTTCATTTAACTAAAGCTTTTTCTGGTTGTTGATTGGCTATTTTATAAACTGTCACAAAAATTACATTATTGTTTACAAGAATTACAAGTAGCATTGTTAAACTTTCAAATTCATTATTGCCTCAAGGTTACTTCATTGTTACCAACTTTTGATCTATTTCTCACAACTCCTACATTATTAAATTACGTAATTACATTCACATAACATTATTAAACATGTATGAAATAATATAACCATATATAATGACTGTAATATACACTTTTTATATATTCTTACATACACATATTGTTTTAAGGCGGGCTGTTATTGAATTTATATATTATATAATTTGACTGAAATCATTTGTGTTAAAAATACTGCCTCAAGCTAATTTTGTAAAGGTTTATTTCGATTAAAATGAAGTAGAAAAATAAGCTTTAGTAAGAATAGTTTGTTTACCTACTAATAAGCAATAGAGGGTAGAGAATGTCACGTGAATGAAACTCATCAGTTTTTGTTGTTTTAGTTACTTCATTGCGCAGTTTTGTACATATTATGACAAAACTGGTGTCACAATTATTTTGTAGCAAATTATTTCGGTATTTTTGGTTTATGTGTTAAAGTTGGCTTTTATAGTTGCAGAAATCTATAAACACTCGCTTCTAAATAAAAGCAGAAGATTAGAGTGATAACTACCATAGCCGGGATTGGCATTCCTTGCCATTTCTCTAATGATCTGAGCTACCATGGCAACATGCCGACACGACATTAAATTATGTGAACTGCCTGCAAGTCCCTTGTCTCTTAACATACTTTAAAGAATTACCTTGGACAAGAACCAAAATACTAGAATAAATAAAAGTTTTTGGAGTATCAATGATATATTCATGAAGTTTATGGCTCATTCAAAGTAAGGAAAATTAAGATTTATGTGCTGTTTCAAGTGCAATTAATAATCTAACAAATGCATTGAAAATATTTTCACGACCACAATAAATTTCGACGGTAGGGGTTAAGGTCCGGGAATGCTTCTTTATAAAGGTCAACATAATCGGGGCGACATGGGGAGCGAAGCGTAACTATGCAGGCAGTACTGTTCCAAGTTTCCTATCGTCAACCTAAACTGGAAGGGAAATGAAAAATGCCTTCTAAGACTCAACCCAGATTTAAAGATGACAATAAATTAAGCTAATCCATTATAAAAATGCAAATGCAAAATAATCACCTAGTGGTCGGAAAAAGGGTTAAATGCCCTCACCCCATGTTGACTGTCCCACGGCAGTAACGGGCCTTTTCCAAAAAAATGCTGTTTATGGATTCATGGGCCTCAAAATGTTTTTGCGGTGAAATATTGATCTCGAATTTTTTGGTGGAATGCAATACTGGGTGCGTGGTGGAGAATTTAAAAAGCCAAGACAAAAACAAATATCCTGATACCACAGCACACAGCAGGGTACGAATTCTTTGAGCAAGGCGCGCTCCTGCTACAGTTTTCTCTCACAGGTGCTGTGGGAGCGCTTCATCGGATGAGTAATGAGGCCCGAAGCCCCCAAATTGATTAATGAAAGCGATATTGCACGTTAGGAGCTGGCCCCTCTCTGTATGCATTGATGACAAAGCATGATGGAGAGACGTCAGCTCACGTCCTTACTTCAATTTATTCCCGTCCGTCGGTCTTCATAGAAACTTTGCCAATTATTGCCGAGCTTTATGAACCCTGCACCGCCCCGGCCTTAATATCCAGACGCCGAGCGACCCGCTGAAATTTCAGAGGCCTTGGAATCTCGTAACTTAATGGCTTACATATTTCCTCAGCCTACAACTTTTTACTGCGTTCCTTCACTCACTACAGCAGGTAATCAAATGTTACGGTACCTTATGCTGCGAGATAATAAATTCCTCGTGCTGCTCTGCCTGCACAGTAATAAAACTGTGTATCTCGTGGAGGTGGTCAGGCTTACAGCGCATACTAAAAAGGCGTAAGAGCTTCAACCGTAGATTAATCAATTTCAATTGTGTAAATAAAACGACTGCTTAAGCTTAGAGCCGCAAATAATTCAGTACTGGAACCTTTTTACTTTCTCTACTACGTATAGTAAGTAGGGGAAGTATTGTATTCTACCCAAAAATTCGATACCGAGATTTCACCGGAAATATATGTTTTGAGACCCACTGAATCCAAAAAAACAATTTTTGGAAACATGGCCGTGTGTATGTGTGTGTGTGTGTGTCTGTGAACAGCATAACTCAGAAACGAACAGTCAGATAAACACCAAACTTGGTATTTAGATTCAGTATCTTCCAGAAATGCGACACGAAGGTTTTCAAGAAAATCCCCCCATCCCAGATTACCCTTTACATGGAACATTTTTCGAAAATTTTAATTTTCTCAAAAAAGGCTTTAACGATTTTCATTAAAACATCATATGTTTAAGATTTTTTCATAACAAATGAAATGTATATCTCGAATTTTCTGGGAAGTCTCGAAAAGTATTCTTCATTGTGAACTACTTTTACGTAACTGGTAAACCATAAGAGATAGACAACATTTTACTACACAACAAATGTAGATCGCGTTAAAATACACAATTTAAGTCATATACCTTTTTTTTGTTGAGTGAACCATTTTCGAAAAATTGCTTGTTATCCCCTTAAATTTTCCATTACTGTTCCTCAAATGGGAATTCGTTATTCATTTTTTTATATCCTGGACATACAAAGAGAATGGAATACTCGACATAGCAACCAGCTCTTAAAATATTTGACTATCGGTTAAATACTACCATATTCCCCTTGCATCTACAAGAAAATTAGCAATAAGATTAACATCTCGATTAACATGAAGCGTTTGTAAATATAGTTTGTACAAGAGTAGAGAAAGTCATGTCAGTGTAACAAATCAGATTTGTTTATTTACGAATTATCTAGCACGCTGTGGTTTTCCTACAACCCATGAATAATTTTATTCCTCATAAATCCCTATCCTCTACATCTTCATCTGCTGGTCCTCCCATGCTTCTTCGGACCCTATCCATAAGTTGTTTTTTGGTTTCGTCTTCCGCGTCCTCTGTTCCCTTCAGCTTCCCACATAGCACCATTCTTACTATTTTCCATTCTTCTAACAGACTGAACCATTTTAATCTTCTCCCTTCTACAATTTCCGAAAGTTCTGTTTTATATCTATTATTTTCCGAATTTTTATTACTCATGTTATCTCTTCTTGAGATTCGAGAAGCCTTTTGCCAAATATTTATCTCTGCTATTAATAGTTTTCTTTCCTATTCATTGTCCACGTTTCTACTCCATAACTAATATACTCGTCTAGAATTAATCTGGCCTGTAACTCTTTATTTTGAGTCTTTTAGCATTATATGTTTTTCCATAATACGGGGAGCTAGCCCATCGTTACAACCCCCAACCTGGAGGAACAGGAGGAGGAACCATAAAAAGAACAGCAATGAATCCTTAACAATGAATCAGAAGGATGTAAAACTACTATGGGTAGTATGTACAAAAGTAAATAACGCAGAAGTTAGCTTGCTAAACCATTAGCAGAGTAATACAGTGAAGAAAGGGCAGTAATTTACTTCCAAAAATTGAATACCGCCACAGTAAAATTCTTATTGTTAAACTCACATAAGTTTTTCTACCCTCTGTTCTACAAAATATTCTTAGAAACATTTATTCTTCTATTTACTTCCTTTTAATGGCATCAATGTCGCATAAGTGCCTTTACTACACATTTCTTTGTATGTAAAACAGAGATGCAGTAGGCCGAAGCAATAGTCAGGTCTTTAAAACCGGTCGATGTGTGACCCACTCTGCATGAGCCTGAGAATAAGGACGAATAACGTCATAATAGTTGAAACAAAATATAAAGTGATTGATGAGTTTAACCAATAAGAAATGGTTAATACCACAAAAGATATTTCATGTAAATCGTGTTTTGACAAGCATTACATTTTTTGTGTAGCAAATTTTTATCTCTCTCTTATGGTTTGCAAGTTATAGAGAATTAAACCAAATTAATTCCGAATAAAGAGGACCTCACAGGCTAATCTCATAAACTTCAACTTTCACATTATATTTGGAATGCAAAGGTCTTAAGACCATGTAGTATTTTAATAAACATTGTTACATTCATTTTTGGGAAAAAGAAAAAAATAACGAAAACGTTTTTTTGTAAAGAGTTGGTCGTATTGGGGTGGAGATATTCTTGAAAATCTTTGTGTTCAATCCTTGGATTGAAATACCAACTGAAAGGTAATATTGGAGAATCCGTTTTTGAGTTAAGCTGTTCGTACATACACAACACAGACAGACAGACATGCATACATACTTACATACATAAACATATACATACTACATACATCATACATAGTCATACACACTCACATACATACATACGTACATGCATACATAGATACATACATATATACGTACATACTTACATACATACATACGTACATACATACATACATACATACGTACATGCTTACATACATACATACTTACATAATACATAAGCACATACATACATATATACATACATACATACGTACATACATACATACGTACATACATACATATATACATACATACTTACATACATACATGCGTACATACATACATAGATACATACATACGTACATACCTACGTACATAATACATACATGCATACATACATACGTACGTACGTAATGTGCTATGCACTTAAGTGTCATTTTATTTATCGCCCCAAAGTCTCTCCTTATGTTTTTTAGTTCGGCCGTTCGTGAACATGTTCTCAGTCGTGTTGGTTCTTGAGTTTATGGTGTGGCGGCGTGGCTATCGCGTTTGCTCTACTGTGCTGGTTGAAAAATTTTGTGGAGAAGAATGAGAGTTTGTTCAGGCAGTGTTTGTGGTGTTCATCCGGCTTTTCTATAATTTCTTGGTTTAAAGTGTGGCCGTATTCTGATCGCTTGCTCTTTTGTTTGAGGCGAATATTTGGAGAGACTTTTGTGTTTTAATTATTTGTGTGAACACAGGAAACAAAATTTGGGTTTTTTTTGTTAATTTGCTCGCCATTGTGTTAAGACTTCGTAAATGTGCCTTAGGTTAACAAATGCTTTGTTTTTTAAAACCATACATTTTGTAAAATTATGCAGTGTTTACCATTTAAAGGGTAATTGTAAATATACAATGGTTGCCGAGCTTTGGTAAAGCTGCAACTTAAAAGTATATTATTATTTTTAAGATAATTTAGTTCTTGCGTTAGATTTGTCATTTGGTATCTGTAAACGGGCCATATGGAATTTATTTCGTTTACAGATATAATTGGATAAAGCTTTTAGTTTCTTAAAATAACGCATAGTTGGTAGTTTTGGTTGTGTAACTGGATTTATAGTTTGCCCATGTAATGTGTTGTATTGGGGAAAACTGATTGTAAAGCTGTAATAATTATTAGATATTTCCAGTGAATTTTGTTTCGTTTTATTTTATTTAAACTGATTCATATTGGGGATATCATTAGTGTTAAAATGGCGTAATTATTTTTTGGGATTTTGGTAATACAATCTTGTGCCCATTTGAAACTTTTTATTAGTCAGTTGGGGCAAGGTTTCCATTTTCAATTATTAATGAATATTAAGTATTTCGCTTTTATGCCTTCTTTTAATTGCGTTAATGTGTTATTGTTGAAAGGAATTATCGGAAAGTTTTAAATATATTTGAGTTTTACTTAGTTTCCTTTCTAATATTTTTGTGATTATTGTCGTATACATCCTTCTGGTTGTGGTTTTACTTTGGCTTTTGCCCGGTGTATTATTACTGCGGGATATATTGTATTATACATATATGTATAATATGATTTATTTTTTTGAACCCACTTTATAAAACGTAAGTGAAATTCTACAGTTACTAATATAATTGCAGCAGTGTGGTTTTTTGTTTTAATACACACATTTGGTTTCGTTAAATTTTGTATTTATTATATGTGATAATCATTTGATAAATAGTTTATTGTATCATAATACTTTTGTTCAGTTATTCAAGATTATTTTGTTGATTTTTTTATTTGGTATTGGATTGCTGCCATTATTGTTAGTTTCTTGTTTAATGGGGAGTAGTTGTATGCCGATTGTCTAAGGAGTATTGTTGTTTTAGTGAAATTTTAAAATTCATTCAATATATATATATATAATATTGGAAGAGCCTAAAAGCTTTAACTGAATCAAGAATAGCAGGCACTTTATAAATGCATCAGAGCGTGATACCACCTAGAAGTACAGATTCCTTCAAAAGAAACAGAAGTCCGACCAACTGTCTGACACAGGGCAGAACAAGATATATAAATATGTGTGTGTGTGTGTGTGTATAGGCACACATGCTAGCTTAGGGTGGGCTCATTGACCGATTTTATACTTTATAAACCCTTTTATGTTTTGTAAATCATATACTTGGTATAGCTTAGAATGTTAAATACTATACAGTAAGGCAAGAGACGTCAGTGTGATCTGAAGTGCTCACTCCTGCTGTTAGTTTGCTTTTATTCTTAATAAAGTGGTTAAATAACTTTGGCCTGGACTTACCTTGTTCTGCCCTGTGTCAGACTTCTGTTATTTCTGTTTCTTTTGAAGGAATCTGTACTTCTAGGTGGTATCACGCTCTGATGCATTTACAAAGTGCCTGCTATTCTTGATTCAGTTAAAGATTTTAGGTTCTTCCAGTTCCTATATAATGTGTATGATTTGAAATTAAACCTTATAAAGATATAACAATATATACATACACACATACATACAAGCACAAACGTTACCGCGGGCGAAACTTTTTCGGAAAAGCTTTCATTTTTTGTTCAAGGCCTCAAAACGTGTATTTTTGGTGAAATCTCGACACCGAAATTTTGAGTGGGATATAGGTTCAATAGTTCCTCCACTTACTATAGGTAAGCAGTAGCGAAAGTAAAAATAGAACTTCATGAAGAGATAACTTATGTAGAAGTAGAGATTTAAAAATAGAAAGAAAAGGAAAAGATAAAACTGTTAAAATCCAAGTGCAACTGTTGGACTCAAACCTCGGACCTTCATCTTACATCTGTCTACCGTTGAGTTACCAGCGAAGTTTTGTGCTTCTCACACAAACTGAGCTTTATTTTGTAACAATTTCAACCATATTAGAAAGGGGCTACAAGATTTCTTCGAAATCCTAGTTATAGGTTCTCACTTTTTGTGAGCAACGGATTACCTAAAGACAGTAAGAATGTTATATATTTTGCAACTAACTTAACTTCTTAACTCTGAGTTGATTTGAAACACATTTGAAATATTTCGATCAAGTTCTTCAAACTGTTTCGTTACAACACCACATGTTTAGCGTTCAGGAGTGGTTTCATGTGTACACACAGATAATGCACCGCAGGAGAGAACACACATAGCGATGTCTTATGCTGGATGAGACATTACAATAAGTATGCAACTTTTCTGACATTCGCTGCGCACGAAGATAGGTAGCCTTTAAAGCGGTAAAATTAACACTGCTTCTTCAAATGTAAAACGATAGTTCAAATGGGTAATTAGTGAGGAAGGGGCTGAAGGTAACGGTGGCTGTTTAGACATTCTACAACTTGGGTTATAATTTTGGCCGAGTCTTACAGCTTAACTGTTGTAATTTTGTTATAGTTTTGTACAGATGTAGGCAAAAGACTGTATATTTGTATGTAAGTGGTTGAAACAAGATAAAAATAATTTTTTAAAGTTATGAATCAGTGTATTAATCCTAGTGGACCCTAAAGTGTAGTCTGTAAAACGTCAGTCAGATCAGTTAAATGGTGTAATGAGTTGGAAATATTGGTAGGCGTAAGTTTTTAAAGCGTTAAAGTCGCTTAGAGCTTAGAGCTTTGTCTAAATACACAAATATAAGTAGATTAGTATATAAAGTGTTCAAAGTAAGGGAAAGGTAAGATTTTGAACTTTATATATGCAATTTTTTTAAAATGTAAATAGCAATTATTTGTTATCCGTCTAGGAATGTAAGTTTACCCCTTGTTGACCAGAATGGGCAAAATAATAGGAAACAGTAGCGGTGGACCTTCAATGTTATAAGATCTATGCTGGAAGGGTTCAAAATTTTGCACGGTTAGGTCAAACGGGGTATGTAAAGAATTTGCAATAAAACAAAGGTGGGTTTTAAAATGTTAAAGTAACCTGCTATTTTTGCCGATATTATACCTCAAGTGTTTAAATCTATCTTAATTATCCCTGATACTAATGCTGAATGAAATTATAAGAAAATTAGATGATAACTTGAAAATCTCCTCAAATGTCCAGAACTTTACACTTTCCCTTAAATGCCAGCACGCATTTCGACATTCATACTTTAACGAAAGTAAATTGAAACTTAACTCATAAATAAAAATTCCCACTACCCGATTTAATTCTGCGTTCTCGTTGAATATTTTGTACTCCATGAAGAACAAACCTTTACAATGAACAAGCAATTATTAAATTGGGGAAACGGCACCCACATACATTCACACCTATATCCACACATATCCGTGATTTTATTGTACATGTGGCATTACATAAGGACCATCTCTGCTTTAATATAAGCGGTCTAATTTGCAACAGTTCATTCTGGACTGCAGCTAATTTGTTATTCGTAAATCTGTAAAAGTGACGTCATTATCCAGTTATCTTGTACTCATAACTGCTATTCTATTAACTGGTTAAAATATATCAACAGATAAACTACATGGTCTGTATTATCCAGCCGTACTGCTGAAGGACCGGGTGAGTGGCTTGGGAAAATCACGAAAAAAAAAAAAAAAACCCGAATGCAGTCTTAGACTCTACCGACCTATTCCTCCATTCATCTGGATAGTGAGCATAGAGGGGTATGCGGGAGTGCTCAATCTAGAAACAATAGCGAGCCCTCATAGCTGCGGCGGCCACCGTCATACCTAATCGCCCTTCGTACTCTCTCCCCACGTCCCGTCCTTTCGGGTGTTTAGTGGGTGCATTAGGCCTAGCCTTGGCCGCGGTCCCGAAATCCTCTTCCACTTCTTAAGCCTAATCCAGACTCTCTACTGCTGAAGAGAGCGCCAGTGTGAGCAGCTCAGCTAGGAGGAGGAGGAGAGAGAGAGAGAGAAGAGGGAGAAGAAATAGAGAGTGCAGCCACGAAGGAGAAGCTTGAAGCTACTTCGTATTTCGTGACGAGTTAATAGTTCATTGCGTGTCATTACATTGAGGGAACTGTCTCTGAAATTGCTGTATTTAAGTAAGTTTCTTTTTAAGTGAAATTCTTCATTTCAGGTCTTAAAATCCATCTTCTATGGACCAGGAAGAAAGAGCTATGCAAGAGATTTGTTAAATGCTTTGGAAACCTTGGCGCTATGATGAAGCAAAGCGAGACGATAGGAAATAATTAAAAAAGGAGTATGCAAAACAATGAGGTATCTAAAGCAGTGACAAATAATTAATTCGAGTAAGCACAGTTTTGAAAGTGATCAGTAAAATGGAAGAAATATTGTTGGAACACTCCTGAGGAAACAACTTGCTAAGCAATGAACTGGAACAGATGCCAAATGGGAAAACAGTTAAAGACAGAAGGAAATACAGATCAAAGACGGTATTCAGGTAAAGAGTTCATGTGCAGAAATGAAATTAGGAGGAGGCTGAGTTTACAGCAAATTTTTCCCTGTACTGTTGCATGTCGGTCCATACAGACCATTGATAACATAATGAGTTTTAAGAAAAGTTCAGGGTTGAAAGAGTTGACGGTTAATGATTGTCTATATTTTTAGAATAAAGGCAAATCACTGGAAATGAAAACAGAATTCATGTCCTCGTATTCACCAGAAGGTGAGTGGGAAAACGAGCGTGCGGCTGTTTATACTATAGGTAGTGTGAACAATATCGACTATAACAAGAGCTGCAAAATACGATAACAGATTTGGTATTAAATAATTATAATATGAACTAATTATCTAGTATAAATATGAATAGTTCAATCTTAATTATATTTCTAAATCATCAAAAATAATTATGAACGATACTAAATGATAATTACAGCAAAGCAGATAATAGACACTCCTTATTTGTTACATTTATTTTCCACTACGAAGATAAATGAGTTCGCACCTATCTGGGTGAAGCAACGTAAACGTAAATTCACTTTTTACTCTAGTTTATAAAGAATGTTTTCAAAGGTGTTTAATTAGTGTGCTGGAGATCAAGAAAAACAAAACATGCATAATATTGTGACAGACGAAAATTAAATACTCGTTATTTGATGTGATTTAAACCTAAAAAATAAGATTTTCAACTCGTGTCGATGCTCTTCTTCCACTTCAATTCGATATTTGTTATGCCGCTGGTGGAATTGCACCCCTGAATGTCGGTAAGACTCTTCCATCCTTCTGAGCTTTGGGAATCTCCAAGAACCTTTTCATGCTACAGCTCTTATCCGATTCTTGACGATTCTGAGGGCTGTGGAACGTAAAGCCGATTCTACCGCGCTCGATGCCAGCGCTGAGAAATGTGAAGGATACCGGTGTCTGCCTTTCAACCTAGAGGGCCTGATTTTGAATCTCGGTTTGGTTGGGCTACCTGGATAACGCGTTTACAGCCTTTTAACCTATCGTGAGGCAAAGGTAGAGCGAGTAACAGTTCAGTTTGGGTTTTTTCTTTTAAGTTCCCTTGTTTACTCAGTTTATGGTTACTGTGTTTTGCTTTTTACTTTACCGCTTATTACCACAATTACACATTCACACACACAAACATCTATGTACATGGCGGGATTCTAGCCCGCGACCCTCAACTTGGCGGAGCGTCGAAACCCTTCGCTCCAGTTCTCATAACTGAGCTTCGTTTCATTCACTGTTTTCTAGAATAATTTGTTAAAAGGGACGTTAATCTCCCTGCCCACAAAGCTTTGGCTTTTACGTGAAACAACGAGAATCTTATTAGCGTTATATGGTGTTACTTTTATTCAAAATGTAAGCTTTCTAATAGTTTGTTTCTTATATTAGTTCAGTCACCTATCACCATGTTTACAGTACAAATGTTGGGGATTGATGGTACATTTAAAACCTTTAGTTAATTAATAAAAATTAAATGTTAAGTTTCTGCTCAATAATGGTATGGAAATGTTGCCAATTATATATTACGGGTATGTACAGGCTCAAACATAAACTTTGAAAAATAAAATGTATGCATTTGAACACTACGTGCGTTTGTGTAAATGTCGATTTTGCTAATATGCATTGAAATTAGTTACGTATATGATTAGATGAATTAGCAGCACAATGCATGTATCTGTGCATACAAAAGAAAACAACAATGTTATTATATCTACGTAAAAATGAGCATGTGAAGCTACATAACACGAGCAAATGTACATTACAGCAGGGCTATGGTTTATTACACATCGCATGTCGCGTTACCGCGGTGAGGGTTTGGAAGTACGTAACGCTGTCAGGACAGTAATGCAGTCTTGTGGTAACGTCACTGAAACAGCGATGTCAAGGAGAGAGGTTTTTTGGCTTTTAAATCATTTGCGGGCTGTCAGCTACGTTGTACATGTGTAAGCATAAATATACCAACCCTAAGTTGCATATACAATGCACGTACAGTGGTGTAAATCTCTAAGTATAATATCAATTGGTTATTTGTGTCTGCAATTATCTAAACTTTCATATTATACTATGTCATAATTCAACTGTATTTAAAATACTGATAAAGTAGCATAAATGTAAATTCTGAGGCGGTCAGTGAAGCTAGGAACACATACTAATGCGAAATATTTCTTTTATAACAAATTATAAGAAAAACAAAACTTATTTTAACTTATAGACTAAGCTTAGAACGAGAGAAAGAATGAAAAGCGCCTTCCTATAAAGACACCAGTAATGGAGTAAAAATGTCTTTCTTGCTATATTGATTTCAGCGCGCACAGTTGATTATATTCTTGTGACACTAATGGTACCTATTCTTCCACTAACCTCAGTGTTTGTAAGAAATTATTGGGTGGAAGAAGCTAATACCCTCATTTACGTTATATTTCTGTTATTTAAAAGTATACACAATTACAAAATTACATAATTGTTAAATTACGCAATTAGCGTTTCTCCCTTAACTTCAATGCGAATACGAGGAGAGATATTAAGTAAGTCACCATAGTGATGTGATTAATTTAGACTTCTCTGTTTTGATTTCAGAAGTTAGTTCCATGTTTCTGACATTAACCTGTATTTTCCATGACTTCAATATACGGGATGGACCATTTAAATTGAGGCTGTACAGTATCTCCAAAACTAAGCGTTGTGGAAAGATATGTCTTGAATATTATGGGGAAAAGTAAATGAAATTAGTCTTGTTTTATTTGGAGGACTTGTGATGGTCATTTTAGGGTCAATTTAATTTTTATATGGGAACCTACCTTTTTACTTTCTCTACTACGTACAGTAAGTAGGGGAAGTATTGCATTCCACCCAAAAATTCGATACCGAGATTTCACTGGAAATACATGTTTTGAGACCTCCTGAATCCAAAAAAAGCATTTTTAGAAACATGTCCGTGTGTGTGTCTGTGTGTCTGTGTGTGTGTGTGTCTGTGTGTGTGTCTGTGTGTCTGTGAACAGCATATCTCAAAAACGAACAGTCGGATAAACACCAAACTTGGTATTTAGGTTCAGTATCTTCCAGAGATGCGACACGAAGGTTTTCAAGAAAATCCCCCCACCCCAGACTACCCTTTACATGGAACATTTTTCGAAAATTTTAATTTTCTCAAAAATGGCTCTAACGATTTTGATGAAAATATCATATGTTTAAGATAAAGTCATTAGAAATGAAATGTATATCTCGAATTTTCTGGGAATGTCTCCAAAAGTATTCTTCATTGTGAACGACGTTTGCACAACTGGTAAACCATAAGAGATAGACAAAATTTTACTACACAAAAAATGTAGATCGCGTTGAAATACACAACTTATGTCATATACATTTCTTTTGTTGAGTGAACCGTTTTCGAGATATTGCTTGTTATTTCCTTAAATTTTCCAATACTTATACTTTTTCTCAAATTCGTTATTCATTTTTTTATGTCCTAGACATGCAAAGAGAATGGAATGCGCCGCATAGCAACCAGCGTTAAAATATTTGACTATCGCTTAAAAGCTACCATATTCCCCTTGCATCTACAAGAAAATTAGCAATAAGATTGACATCTCGATATCTCGATTAACATGAAGCATTTGGAGAATAGGCGTTTGCAAAAATAGATTGTACAAGAGTAGAGAAAGTCATGTGAGTGTAACACATCAGATTTTTTTATGTTGTTTTCTCACGCAAATAGCAACGAAAATTCTGAACGGCTGTGTACAAAGGGCGCATAGAATATTTGGACCACCTATGGATGGTCATTTGAGGGTCAAGTTACGCTTCTTAATTGGGAACCAACATTTCTTCATCACAAAATTAGCAGTTTTTATAAACCATTTTCTAATGAGAAAACAACATACAAAATGTTCGTTCGTATTTAAAAAAATTAAATTGACTCTAAAATGAACCATCATAACGTCCTCCAACCATCCTGTACGTGGAGGGATATTAAAGGCAAAAGCAAGTTTTAACACTGATGTGTTTGCTATTCATTTAATATGTCTTACATTGTTTTAAATACTCATAGTTTATTACATATGTACCTATGATACTAAATTATATTTTTCATCTGTTTCAAAATATACCTATCCATAGTTTCTTATACTGGAAAACATGCTGGACACCGCAGCTTTCACGTTCGTTTGCATTATACAACGGTGTTCTCGAATTCCATTCTTAAAATTATGTCTCATAGCTTTTTAATGCTGTTTAACGCCCGCTCTTACCTTATACCGGCGGTGACCTACAGATTCATGAAGTGAAATGATAATTGGGAAAGGATATTTGGGAGTGAAACGTTCCAGACCTAAGTTAAGGGTACACCGCCGGCATTGCCAGTTGTGAGGTGAGCGAAAGCCTGAAAAACATTTCAGAGACCTCCCGTTAACAATTCCATGCCTTAAAATACTTGGGTTGTGCACGACGTGTCAATAGACCTAGATGTTAGTTGTGTGTGCAGGGGTTTCAAGGGTGATACAAATTTTAACCAGAAACGTGTTGTGGCTTGACGCATACATGTATACGTAAAGTACAGACTGCATTACTCTGCAGATGGGAGTGGCATTCAAATTCGCAACCTCTTCGTTAGAAATTCGCCGCACTAACGACTCGTACACAAAGCAGGGATGCGGATATGTAGGTCAAAGCACCCACCTTCTTCAGATGTGTTATTCATGACGGAAGGGACGAATTTGTTATTATTATTATTATTACTATTTAAATTGTTGCTTGATAAATAAGCACTTAACGGTGAACGGAAAATGTTATATGTAGAATATTCTCCTTGAAAATAAAGTTGCAGTGCATATGAGGAGAGAAAGGCTAATTTTTCCCCCATTTCAAAGAATGACCAGGTTGATTTATGTTTACATCAGACTGGCCAACCTAACCAGCAAAAGAATAAAATTTACAACATTATGCATCTCGGGTAAACCAAGACGGCGTGAATTGTGAGTACTTTCAGGGGAGGGGGGTTCATTTCTATAATCCCCTTTAACTGCTATGGTCATATCGGTGGCTTTGTTTTAGATATTTGATGATGTTTTTACTCCATTAACTTTTAGGCTAGGTTACTTAGGTTTTCTTTTTAACTTATTTTCACACGCACATTCACTTTCACATCTACACTCCCAGACTCTAAGTGCGGCAGGGAATAAGAGAAATTCCCACCCTATGGCCGAGAATCGAACACGAAACCTCCGGGTGAGAAATGAGTTCCCTGACCACTTGGCCACGATGGCAGTTATTGTATGCCAAGGTGTTGTATAGATAGTCGTCGATTTAAAGTATTGAATTTAATTTTAAATAATGAGTTAGATTTAAAGGCGATGGCTTATGTCAGTAACAACATTAGTTTAAATCGAATAAGTAGCGCTATTACATTTCCTCTTTATTACGTATACTAGCTGTCTTAACTAGCATTCCGTTGTTACATTCTTTAAGCACCTATTGGCTTGTCAATAAGGATAGGATGATTTTTTATGCTCATAACTAGTCTGTAATTTGCACCTGTACCTAAAGCGCAAGTGTCCAAGCATTTGTCTAATTGGTCAAATAGTGACAGTTTGCACATAAGGGGTCGAATAATATGAGTTTTTCTTTAAGTTGTGTAGCAACTCATAATTTTCGCAAAGTCCTATAGTCAAAGTGCATACATTTGTGCCCTGGTTGACTAAACAGTATAGTATTATTTCTCCGGAGTTAAATATAAAGTAAGAGTGGCTCTTAAAAGTTTGGGGTACTACATCATTCAAAATAAGAAATAGGTGGTTTTTAGAAGTGGTACCGTAGCCAACTGCTTTTGAAATTGTGCAGTATTTTGACCGTGCGGTTTATACAGTGCAGAAAATATGGTAGGAATAGCCTTTTAGTGTTGTAAGGTAGCTTATAATTTCGTTGGTCCCATAGTATAAGATTAAAAAGTTTCATATATATGTATATATATATATATATATATATAGACCAAAGAATGTTGTTTTTTATGTTAGGGGTTACAATTAGAACTTTAGTATAAGAGAGCTTATTATTACTTTCTCTACTACGTATAGTAAGTAGGGGAAGTATTGTATTCCACCCAAAAATTCGATACCGAGATTTCACCGGAAATACATGTTTTGAGACCTCCTGAATCCAAAGAAAGCATTTTTGGAAACATGTCCGTGTGTGTGTCTGTCTGTGTGTCTGTCTGTCAGTCTGTGTGTCTGTCTGTGAGCGGCATAACTCAGAAACGAACAGTCGGATAAACACCAAAATTGGTATTTACGTTCAGTATCTTCCAGAGATCCGACACGAAGGTTTTCAAGAAAATCCCCCCACCCCAGAGTACCCTTTACATGGAACATTTTTCGAAAATTTTAATTTTCTCAAAAATGGCTCTAACGATTTTAATTAAAATATGTTTAAGATATTTTCATAACAAAATGTATATCTTGAATTTTCTGGGAATGTCTCCAAAAGTATTCTTCATTGTGAACGACTTTTGGTAAACTGGTAAACCATAAGAGATAGACAAAATTTTACTACACAAAAGATGTAAATCGCGTTAAAATACACAATTTATGTCATATACATTTTTTTTTTTGTTGAGTGAACCATTTTCGAGATATTGCTTGTTATTCCCTTAAATGTTTCAATACTGGTTTTCTCAAATGGGAATTCGTTATTCATTTTTTTGTCTTGGATATGAAAAGAGTATTAATCTGTAGTAAAGGGAATGGTGCTGCACCTAGCAACCAGCTATTAAGAGATATGTGTATGCTTAAAGGCTACTGTATTTCTATATTGCCCGTGTAAATATATATTCCCCTTACATCTACAAGAAAATTAGCAATAAGATAGAGTGTGCAAATGTTTATCTCGATTAACATGAAGTAGATGGAGAATAAGCGTTTGTAAAAATAGTTTGTACAAGAGTAGAGAAAGTCATGTGAGTGTAACACATCAGTTTTGTTTGTCAGTTTCTAGAATGCTATGTTCTCGGTTTTGTCAAAATTGTACCAAAACTATTACCTGATAAAACTTCAACTGCCTACTAAACGGCTTAAAATAACTAAATTTTAAACTATTTTAAGCGTACCCACTTAACCCTTTGGGCCCCGATGTCATTAAATTTCAACCATATTTACAATAAAGTATCAAAAGTAGCCTCTGATGTTCATATACAACGAAACGGGATTGAAATGTGGTGGTATAGATATACAAAAAGAAACGCCTAACCCCCCTGTTTTCAAATTTTTGGCAACATTTGTGACCATCTGGCAGTTTAGGGCTTTTAATGGTGAAAGAATTACCAAAAGTGGTTGAATTAATTTTTGAGATTGTAATTAATGCACACCACTACAACTTTTCTCTCTTCATAAGATCACTATAAATTAGTGTAGATTTAAAAAAGACTGTTTTAGTTCACCCCATCATCCACCCTTTCAGTTTATCTGTAATTCACACATAACCTAGAACACACAGAATAAGTACCATATGCAAATGCTTGTTATAAGGAAACAGTGTTTTTTGCCTGTTCCATATTATTTGCGGGGAGTCCTTTGTGTATTTTCTCTCGGCTTATGAGTAATCCATACGCTACTTAATTGATGCAGATGGAATCATGTGCAGTCCACCGTGACACAATGTGCGCAAGCGTCATTCAATAATTGAGTTATGACTGGCGCACAACACGCTGTTTGTGTGTAAACTTACTGTGTTAGCGTACTAATGTGTACCGATGGAATGGTTCGTGGGTCACTTTGCACGCTGGTAGTAGGCAATTCTCCGCTGGAAAGCAAATGTTTCTGCACTATTCCACACGTTATACTATGTCAGTTCAAATTCAGTTTGCATCTCAAGTATTGAACATCTGTCTATCTATACACCTAATGAAAATCTGATGTGTATCAATCACGATATTCCATTTATTAATTACCTAACTTTTTTTTCATGCACTTTTTCAAATTATTCAATAAAAAGTACAGTTTCTATTTCAGACTAATATGGTAACTTTATGGCGTGAATCAGACCGTCATGTGTTTTTTGTTGGCTGAGAGACAACTCTCAGCTGTTTAAAAAGCAGATCAATAATTGCATGGCAGCCATTATTTCATGCTCCCTCTTAGAGAGCTTTATTTAAAGGGCACGCAAACATGTGGCTAAGTTAAGCAGCATAGGGCTTGGGCAAGGGTGGCGAAAATGCCTTTCTCTCCCGAGTCATCAAATATGCAACAAGCACTACAGCACTCAGTAGCACATGGAAAACAAATGAATAGATGGGTAGAAAAGGAGTAGCGCCAGGGAGTCATATTGCCTCGCGAGTCGCGTTTTCGCCACCACTAGGCTGGGGCATTGCTGCGACGGATGACCGTCGCGGTTACACCATTCCGCGCTAATAGCAGCGAGAGAAACAAATATATCGCCCTAAATCAATCACACAAGACACAAAACGCTTGCTTACATGACATTATCTATTATTTCGCACCGGTAAATACCTACTAAACGGATAGGTACAATGGCGATTTGCCTACAGCTCGAGTTATTCATTAATTGTTTTTAAGGGGCTTATTTGCTTAAGCTCCGGTATGCACTGCAACAATTGGCATACTGTGCTGCCCTAGAAATTATTAGTTATAGTCAATTAGTTCTGGTCCTTAATGAATAGACGCAGTAGTGAGGGGAAGAGCTTGTAAATTCTCAGATTCAACAAAATGGAAGCCGAGAAATCTCTGTCTTCTATGAGCCAATTGTTCACAGTTGTTAATGATATGATGCGCGTTTCATTCTCTTTGCCGCAGAATCTGCAGTCCAGGGTCCCTGATGTAGTGCAGCACTGGTGCATACCTTCTAAGGAATACCACTACTGTTTTAAGTTGGTATCTGCTGAACATCAACAGTTCTCCAGCTACTTTTGAACACGGTTTACTAATATATGGTTTGCCATGTTTCAAACCTGGTCAGGTCTTCCAGGCTTTTTCATGTTTAACCTCTCTCTCGCCAGACATTTAGGTATACTGAGAGTCGTTTCAGGCTTTTCAATAGTTGCGCCAGCAATCCAGCAATCTGGAGCAGGTCGCCCAGTTTTACCTGGGCGGGGTGTCAATCACCACAGTACCTAGCCGCAATGCGGGTTTACCTGTGCGATATAGAAGCTGCCCCTTGCTTTGCAAGTTCGTCGGTCATTTCAATGCGCCCCGGCACCCAGATGAGGTATACCTCATTCCTTGCCGCAAGCACACATTCATGCATTCTAATACCAGTCCGGAAGTTATCTTAGGCTTACTAACAGACTTAAGTGTAGCCTGATTGTCACAAGGCCCGAGTTAACTGGGGCGACCTGATATTGCTCTGACCCCAGTGTGCTACATAATAAGGAAACATTTAAAAAATAACGATTGTTATAGAACACGTTAATGTCGCTAATATTTATCCTAAACAGGATTTAAAATAAGACTATGGTAAAGTTTGACCATGCATTGCTATTACACAAACTACAGTAACAAATATGAAAGTTTCACTAGTTATGTATAGAAAATTCAAGATATAAATTTATTCTTCATTCCAGTACCTCTAATAATTAAATAAATCGCAAATGAGATGTATTTCTTTGGAAAAAAAGAAAGCTATTCCATTTAAAGGTTATTGGGAATTATTTTAGTTTTCTCCTTGCACCTTGAGAGACACCTGGTTTAAATGTGAACATTTATATTTATAGTCTCCTTTCTTCATGTATACTTACTGTTTACGGTGTGACAACCAGGCAGACACAATCAAACGCACGCGCTTAGCAATATTTGGAATTATTTTAAAGTACCTACCTACCTGCCTGCATGCCTACCTGCATCACTTACTTACCTATCTACCTACATACCTACTTACTAACGTACTTACTTACCTACCTACGTACTTACTTACCTACCTACGTACTCACTTACTTACTTACCTACGTACTTACATACTTACCTACATACCTACTTACCTACGTACTTACATACTTACATACATACGTACTTACATACTTACTTACCTACATACTTGCTTATCTACATACTTGCTTATCTACCTAGTACTCACTTACTTACCTAACTACGTACTTACTTACCTACATACCTTCTTACCTTCGTACTTACTTACCTACGGACTTGCATACCTAGCTACGTACTTACTTACTTACCTACATACGTACTTACTCTCTTACTTACCTACCTACGTACTCACTTGTTTACCTACCTACATACTTACTTACTTACCTACATACCTACTTATCTACGTACTTACTTACCTACATAGTACTTAATTACTTACCTACCTACACACTTACTTACCTACGTACTTATATACTTACCTAACTAAGTACTTACCTACATACTTGCTCACCTACATACGTACTTCTGACTTAGCTACTTACATACTCACGTACCTGCGTACTTACTTACCTACATATCTACCTACTTACTTACCTGCGTACTTACTTACTTACCTACCTACGTACTTACTTACTTACCTACCCACGTACTTACTCACCTAGCCACGCACTTACTTACTTACTTACTTACTTACTTACTTACCTACCTACGTACTTCCTTACTTACCTACTTACGTAGTACTTACTTACCTAGCTACGTACTTACGTAATACTTACTTACATACCTACGTACTTACTTACTTACTTACCTACCTACTTAGTTACCTACTTACGTACTTATCTACGTACGTACGTATTTACTTACTTACCTACCAACGTACGTATTTAATTGCTTACGTACTTACTTACCTACGTACATTCTTACCTGCGTACTTACTTACTTACTTACTTACTTACTTACTTACTTACTTACTTACTTACTTGGCTTAGCCTTCTCGTGTGTAGGGCCTACAGCCTGTAGGACCACTTTTTAATTAAGAAACGTAAAACATCATGTTTCCGGTAAAATGGCTAGATCAACGTTCTGTTTCGAATGCAGATGTTCCTCCACTTCGGTAAAGTGTCATACAGCTATAAAATTCTGTTATATTTTGGATTATTACCTGATATTAAGCTGTAGTGTGTTATATTAAAGTAGAATTTGGTAATTTCTAATTTTATGTTTATGGTTGCGTGTGTGTTATGTGTGGATGAGAAAGAGAGAGGAAACGTGATTTTATTTATTATTAAATCTTGTAGTTAGGATCTGTTCAGCAGGAACTGTAAAACACTGTTGATAGTTGCTCTAAGCTGTAGAAAGTATGAGGATTAAACTATAATATTTTGTCTAACAGATATTTTTTCGAACATAAAACCCCACCAGGTGCGTTATTGATCTTGAAAGGGGAAGTTTCTGCCCCACTGTCCCGCTCAGGGAGCTGTGAGTAGGGATGGGGGCTGTTCGGTACTAGTCGGTTCGGTTCTGTGATGTCATACGACTCGGTACACCGAGTATATAACCGAGTTTTTTATTTGGCGGCAGGTAGGAACGTAGGAAGGATTATCGCACACATCGGGCATTACACTAATTGTTAAGTTTCCCTTTTTGCTTATGGTTAGTAGAAATTGAGTAGTCAGTAGCGTGCCTTATATATACTCAAGCGCACTACACTCTGGCAACTTCTATAATCTCCACTGTGACATCTTCTCGAAAGAGGCAGATACAGTATATTCCCTGAAATTGGTTTGTGGCTTTAGATAATTATATAATAATTATTAATTATATAAAGGTTTCTATATTTCCCTATTTACATACCACTAAGTTAGGCAATGTTTTCCGCAATTTGTTTTCTTGGTAATGCAATAGTTTGGATGAGTTGATGCACTGAATTTAGGAGGATTTTCCTATTTTTATTGCAAAACTGGCTGGATTGTACACTAGGTCTAAGGCAGGATACCAGAAGATCAGGACATGCGGTTTATTTTTATGACTCTTTCACACTACAGCGGAAGGAAAAATTAAGTTAAGGACTTTTCATAAATTATAGATTTCTTTGTCTACCAAGAAAACTATATCAAATTGTTTCATATTCAAAGAGAATAGAATGAGTTCTAGGGTTTATGTTATGGGTATTCGTTGTTTATATTGCTTCAAAAGCGTTTCGTATAAGAGTTTAGCTATTTTCTTGAATATCACACTAGTTGACTCTCATTTAGGGGATGATTACACAATAGTTAAATGTTGTAGCTATGTTTGTTAACAAAACCTCATTTCATAATTAATAAACTAAATAAAAGTTAAACGATGAGTTAATGGCGTCGTTTGGGATTTTCCTGCGTGATGCGTGGCTTATGAGCAGCCGTTCGACCATGGAATCCAAGGTTTCTCACCTCACGCCTATCATAGTACTTGGAGTGGGTCCTGAGGAGTGGCTTTGGAATTCCTGTGTGATGGTTATTAAGAGCCACTGCATCACCATCACTATATCATCAAATAGTAACAATGATACCAATAATATTAAAACAGTATTCTGTTTTATCACCACCCGAAAGAGTGTTTCCCACATCGCTCTATTTTCTGCTGTAAGCTCTTCTTATTTGGCGGCAGGTTTGGAAAGATTGTTAGTGTGATGACTTGCATCAAGTTAAAAACCAATTTTATTCTTCCAGAAACAAACTAATTTGTTTAAAAAAAAATCACAGCATCATACACAAAATATGTAGGTATATAAGAATATATGGTTTAAAAAAAACAAATTCCTTTGCAGAAGGCAAAAGAAGATACAAAAAAATCGAAAATAAGAAGAATTTTTATATAAAAATATAAGAATTTCTGCCCGGCTTGGGCTGAGGGATGACCTTCTCTCAGAGATTATCTCCGCTGCTGTAGAAAAGACTTCCTTGGCTGACATGGAGGCATCAATATTGATTAAATATGCACAATTTTGCATACATACGTTAACTATTTATCTAAGGAAGATTGAATAGAAGTGCTTTAGACAATAATATTGAATCCGGTGACGCAGGTGCTTGTAGTAGAACCGAAGAACTAGAAAACGAATAAAAAGTATTCAAAAGCAGGGCCTATATCCGGCAGCGCCATATAATTCACTATTCGTTTGGGTATAACAGCGGTTTACTCGCTATACCATATAGAGGCGTCAGAACCGGAAGAACCGGTTTACTTATATGTTTTACTCGTATCGTCCCCACCCTTAGCTTTGAGCGTGTTCAGTCTTGTCTAAGCTCCACAAGAAAGATGAGTGAACAGAAAGTGTCGGTTAGCGTGGAACAATGCATTATTATCAAATTTCTTACTGCAGAAGCGGTGCACCATAGGAAATTCTTCAGAGGCTCGAGAAACAGTTTCGATAAGCATATCTCTCGAGAACTCAAGTGTTCAATGGTGTAAAGCCTTCAGGAGGGAAGAGAGAGAGAGAGAGAAAGAGAGAGAGAGGGGGGGGAACACGCCGCTTAATCGTTGACCGCGAACATCAACCACCCCATCCAATTGTAACCGTAATAACGTGCTTATACGAGATAATAGACGTATTATTCCAGTATTTACTTGAGAGAAGTAAACAATAAGCTCCGGTATAAGAGGAAAATAGGAGGAAATCAGATTTCCTTCCTTCAAGACTATGCCGTTTTCCTTTCTCCCTTGGTCATTGCTTATGCAACCAGCTCAAGAACGGCCCAATGCTTCGGAAATGATGACGTGGGTCATCAAGAGAAACAGCTAACAACCGAAGCTTCGAGAAAGATGTCGTCATGCATGACGTAATTCATGATGGCACAACTCAAAGCAATTGCGCCACTAAGCTTTTCTGTACCCAGAGGTGCTAAATATTGTGGAAAGTATTATTGCTTACGAGCTAGGAATTGAAAACAATCACAGCCACACATGTTAACAATTTATTATAAAGGTTTTGTATTTGTTAACAATTCTATCATCAGCTGGCCTTAACATTTTAAAAATTTCTAAAGTACAAATAATATGCCAGGAGACAACAAAGCAATATACTCTTTCACCTTTTTACAATTTAAGTTGCCCCACAAATTGAGAATGTTTCTCAAACAACGAATAATACAATGGAATGTTACACGAACTAAAAAAATATGAATGTTTTTCCCCTGAATGTGAATTCAGAAACAGCAAGCGTAATAAGGTTAAAATTTGCAGGTTACCAAACAGTTGAAAATAATTTAGAACAACAAAAGGTTACTCTTGGTGGATTACGCCGAATCTTGCCGTCACGAAACCAGAATAGGAGTCTGGGTGCTATCCACTAGGTCCCTGGCCGAAGAGTCAGGTTGTTGCAGCCTAGCAGTTGACCACGAACGTGATGGCGCTGCCATCAATAGCGTGAAGCAAACCAGCCAATGGTAACTCTGCACGACGCTTTGAGTTGTGCCACCATGAATTACGTCATGCATGACATCTTTCTCGAAGCTTCGGTTATTAGCTGTTCCTCTAGATGACCCACATCATCATTTCTGAAGCATTGGGCCGTTCTTGGGTCTTAAGCCATGACCAAGGGGGAGGGGAAAACGGCGCAAGACAATGCGAGGCCTCACACTGCCAGGAAACCCATGAAAACTATCAGGTAGCTAAAGTGGGACATCTTTCTCACCCACCTTACAGTCCAGATATACCCTAAGTGATTTCTTTTATTTGGGATGCTTAAAAGTGACTTGGAGGGAATGCGGTTTGAGGATAACAAAGCAGTGGTCGTATTTGTTCAGGAATAGGCGTGCACTCAACCAAAAACATTTTGGAAAAACGGAATAAAGCAGTCGCTAAAACTCTGAAAAAATGTATAGAAGCCAACTAGGACTACTTTGAAGTATAACATATAAAGCTGGTCAGTTTTCATTATAGTATTTTCTAAAAACAAAATTGCTCCGTTCGTATTTCAAGTACCTCGTTATTTTGCTTTTTACGTAATGTTTGGAGGAATTATGTAAGAAGAACTGAGGATAGTAAAGGCCTAATTATTACCTTACTCAGGAAGAAATGAATGACTAACCAGTTGCTATCAATGCTGTATAACAGTTAAGGTCCCACTTTGATACAGGTGGAAGCGAAATGCGAGATGGCGCGAAATGCCCTTAAAGCTTGCACTCGTATCCTTTTATTTCTCACGATCTGTAAACTATTTTGAATGTATTTCTAAAATTTGAAATTTACTTAGCACGATAAAATTATACTTAACTCTAATATAAATTGGATGTCGAAGAACTTTCTCAAATAACTTTTTAAAACTTTTTTCTTCTTTCTTTTTCTTTGTTTTTTCTTCTGAAAACCTCAGGCTTTTACACCCTTGGAATGATTATGACCCACTTATCTACAGTTCTGAAGTACGAAAAGTTAGCTTTAAGAACGAATAGATTCGGTTATTTAGCGAAATTAACATGATCAATACATTTTGCGTATTCTATTATGGTATTTAAAATAAGTTGAATTAAGTGCTCTTAGTATCTGAATTTCTCAGCGCAGGGAAACGTATCACGGTTGTGACCCTAATTGCAATCACTATTATTATTATTATTATTATTATTATTATTATTATTATTATTATTACTAGTAGCAAAATTTGTCACCTAAACGTGTCACAGTTGTAGAACTCTTTGTACCCCTTTGCACATAAGTTGTGGGATGAGTAGTTAACTGCATGCACTGGTCTATAAGGATGTGCTGGAGGTTATCTTGAATTCATTTACTCTTAATCAAATGAAAATGTGAAAAGAAAAGCTAAAATAATGTTTATGAACTGTATGCTTAAGTGCAACCAAAACTTTAGGAATCATGTGGAAGAAAATACCACAACGCTTTTTTTTTTTTTGTTTGGAAGGACTTAAATGAAACTAAAAGAAAAATGCGATTTTTCAGTTTGATAAAATTATACTTTGCTGGGGGTACTAATACTTTCATTCCCAACTGGTACAAATTATACAGAAAAAAATATTATGTGTTACACTCACATGACTTTCTCTACTCTTGTACAAACTATTTTTACAAACGCTTATTCTCCATATGCTTCATGTTAATCGAGATATCGAGATGTTAATTTTATTGCTAATTTTTTGTAGATGCAACGGGAATTGGTAGGCTTTAAGCTATAGTCAAATATTTTAAGAGCTGGTTGCTATGTGAAGTATTCCATTCTCTTTGCATTACCAGAACAAAAAAAATCTGATGTGCTACACTCACATGACTTTCTCTACTCTTGTACAAACTATTTTTACAAACGCTTATTCTACATCTACTTCATGTTAATCGAGATAAACATTTGCAGACTCAATCTTATTGCTAATTTTCTTGTAGATGTAAGAGGAATATATATTTACAAGGGCAGTATTAAGCACATACATATCTCTTAATAGCTGGTTGCTAGGTGCAGCACCATTCCCTTCTCCACAGATTAATACTCTTTGCATATCCAAGACAAAAAATGAATAACGAATTCCCATTTGAGGAAATAAGTATTGAAACATTTAAGGGAATAACAAGCAATATCTCGAAAATGGTTCACTCAACAAAGAAAATGTATATGACATAAATTGTGTATTTTAACGCGATCTACATCTTTGGTGCAGTAAAATTTTGTCTATCGCTTATGGTTTACCAGTTTACCAAAAGTCGTTCACAATGAAGAATACTTTTTGAGACATTCCCAGAAAATTCAAGATATACATTTTATTTGTCACGAAAATATCTTAAACATATGATATTTTAATTAAAATCGTTAGAGCCATTTTTGAGAAAATTAAAAATTTCGAAAAATGTTCCATGTAAAGGGTACTCTGGGGTGGGGGATTTTCTTGAAAACCTTCGTGTCGGATTTCTGGAAGATACGGAACCTAAATACCAAGTTTGGTGTTTATCCGGCTGTTCGTTTCTGAGTTATGCTGTTCACAGACAGACACACACACGGACATGTTTCTAAAAATTTTTTTTTGGATTCAGGGGATCTCAAAACATGTATTTCACGTGAAATCTCGGTATCGAATTTTGGGTGGAATACAATTCTTCCCTTACTTACTATACGTAGTAGAGAAAGTAATAAAGAAATAGATTTTCGCAATTAATGCTGTTAAGCTGATACCCAGGTTTCCCAAGTTGGATCCCACCAACACATAAATGCCTAAAGATGTATAGGTAAAGAGAGATCAATTGTAAGTGATACGAGAATACGAATGACAGAACAAAATGTTGAGGTATGTTCTGTGCTTTCATTCACCAGTGTTGTCGATTTATGAACATACATGACAATTTTGTGTAAGTAGTTGTTTTCTTTCGGCTTCAATATAGCTTCCTTTTTTCGGTTTTCTCTGTGTTGCTTTAACCTATGTTAATTTAAAATAAATTAAAAATTCGCTTTCTGGACCTTTATCCTCTATAAACCCTTTACAAGTATGGTTTTTATTTCACATTATTTCAAAATATATTACCTATCTATAACAATTAACTCAAATTCTAGATATTTCTTCGAAACCACATAAGATGCTAAATTGCAAATGTATAAACCCAACAGAATGTTAAATTTACAAATCAAAATGCTGAAATTTTTATTTGTTCTTAAACCAGGTGCGATTTCCGACTGAGGCGAGGGACTTCTTTTTTGACTAGAATCATTTGCTACATTCCGCAAAGTCTAGAAGTACGAATGTATCTGTGACAGTATGCTTCATGACAGAAATTAATAAAATCGACTTAAACACCTACAGTTTAACGAATAATAATAATATTAGTTGTTTCGTGTTAAAGGCCGCCCATTTGAGCAAACAAGTGAAAGGGGACTTTTACTAATTAAAAAACAAAATTCTCCAGAGCGCATTTTAGTGTACATACTTTAAAATCGTGAATGGATAACACTTATGTAGTGAAATTTCAACGCAGATTCCTAGCTTTAATATCTATCGAACAAAGCATTGGAGACATTTTGTATCTGAAAGTTACGATGTTCGGGAAAGTTCTTTCTACTCTCATTGATGACTTTTGGCAGTCCTGGCCTAATTGTTCCAAATTTCCGTTACGGCATCTAAATGTGGGAGAGGATCCAGGAATGGACAACCATGAAATCATTCATTTCGGAAAATTAGCCGCTTAATGTCAATTTGGTATTGTTCCTATTTCGCCTCTGGTTGCATCAGACATTCGTAATTCGCTTACTCTAGGGACATTCGACCAGATAATTATTCAAAAGATCACCGCAGTATCTGGCCATTACTTTTTGGATACATCCACCATAAGTGTATAAAATAAACAGTCTCTTCGTTGTGGATACAAGCATTGAATACATGGGTAATTATATAACTAAAGGAGCTAGTTACTAAATGCAGATGTATTTAACGCTGGCACTGCATAGTTATAGTTAATCATTAAAACAAGTATACTAAGTCAACGAGACAATATTTTGCAGAAAAAACTTAATGAAGATAAGATTTTTTAGTTCTATAGAAAAAGACCTTACGCCAATTTGGACCCTCCTTTCAGCGAGCTTCTCAATGCATGATTAGTTGCTTTTGTCGGTGCTCCCATTTATAAATAATAATAAATATTCGGGTAAAAGTCGAATTAAACAGAAAAAAATATGCATAGACCGCCTAAATTATTAAAGCATTGTATGACACAAACGTTCCAAATTATATTAAGTGTGTTTTGAAATTGATATAAAGTTGCAAGAACTTGTCTTTCAAACATCTGGAGCATTATAATCAAGACTGAGGTGAACCTTCTTAAGAACATTATAAAGACAGCAAAGATGGGAAATAATATGAAACTCGGATCGCGATAGGTTGAAGTGAAGTTTAAGGATCTATAAGGGAATCAGGAAACAACATTTGAAGATAAATAAAAACATTTATTTCTAGTGTATTTGTAACAATAATGAAAGTCATGTCACATCGTTTCACAGAGTATTTAAAAATTCATTCATTCATTATCTGTTTACCCTCCTCTTATGTAGGACTTACATCCCCCAGGACTTACAGGCGGGTACCTGGTGTATTTAAAAATCTGTTACTTAAAATGTAATCTTATTTGAATGAACTAAGATATTTAGAAGCTGTTGCCTTGTGTAAAACCGACCGGTCTAAATATAAATGAAAATATTCATGGACCATTTGAGAACAACGTATAATGCATAATGCTTTCTGTGACTGAACAAACGGATCTGTATAAAAATGAACCCTACCCAGTGACTACCTGACAGCATAAAAATAAAAAAACAATGCGTTATAATAAGGCGTCACCAGGCCCAAATTTTGAGAATTTAAAAAAAAAGTTTGAAAAAACTATAAAAGGGTTAAAAATCTTAAGGGGTGACAATAATTAAAAACAGGTACATTAAATTGAAATTTATTTAATTTATTAAAATCAGTATTCCGAAAGTTATCAATTAAATTATACGTAGCTATCACTGCTATACAAGAAGAAAAAGTAGCTAGTAGAATAATGATGAGATAATTTAGAACTTTAATAAAAAATGCATTTTTACATGTCCTTGTTTCAAGGAACTAGAAAGTAAATTAACGGAATTGCTTTTTTAAATAGATCTAGACTTGCAATGTGACAACTGGTAGTGAGGGATGAGGGGAGAGATACGAAGGGTGACCAGATGCGGATTTCAACGGGCATAAACTTGGACGGGGCCCTTAACATTTTCAGATACAACGCATTTGAGGCCGCCCACTCCCTGCTCATTAGCCACCAACCTACACGGTCTTCAGGACAGAGCCCACTCGCAGGAGAGACCTAACTGAACGGGACGGCAGCGACACCATTGAAAATGTGAGAGCACAAAGCGCAAGACACCGCCCAGCTGCAACCCGCCGAGCACCGTCACCTGGTCTTACAACCCTGAAATATATGATAAGGAAGATGTTGGGTACAGGAAGTGAGATGGAGGAGAGTCGTGGTAGAAGATGAACCTGCCGACCCGGGGAAACCACAAAAAAACCCGGACCAGAGTGGGCGGTCGCCGGCGATCGATCCCGGGACCTCCTGACATTGCCGCCTGAGCCATCCCGCTTGGTAAATGAAGAGAACTGACAGCATACTGACAGAAGGTTTATAGCAACTGACTACGCACTTAACGTGTAAAAGGGAAAACCGCACTACCCCATGCCTAGTTTTAGACATGAAATTGTAACTGTAGTTATAGTGCTCCCTTGACAGGGTGCCCCACCTGCAAGCAACCCCTTCCAGATTAGCCATTAAATAAGAATGTGATTTTTTTTACAGGAGTGCGAATAAGGAAGGTTTCTTTTATTTCTCAGTTTGACGGTGAAATTTCCGATGTTTGAAAGGTATCCTTATGTAAAATGTCAGTAATATTTGAATGTAAATGCAACAAAATTACTAAATACAATCACAAAGGGCAAGAAAATGACAAAATAGTGACGTAAAAGCAAGAAGAACATTGCCCTAAATAGAAACTGCCATAAAATGGCAAAAAGTTATCTAATAAATAATTTTTAATCATAACCCATGATAAGGATTTATGTACACGTTAGGAATGCCTAGGATGCAACAGTTAAGAATGACATGTCATCAAAGTCCGGTCATCACTAACCACTAGAATTTAGGGCCATGTGAGCCCACGGTAATGCCTAAGAGCAGTATGTTAGAGGTCCTAATTACCGTTTTAGTCACTATATGAACCTGCTCCCTAAGGTCATATTGACCCGTTGTATTTTCTTTCTAACTCGTCCCCGAATAGTACAGGAACTTAACTGCCACATCGGAGAATAAACCCTTCATATCCAACAGTGAAGTGACTCAGGACTATCAATAATAATAAATGACATACATAAAAGTGTTTGATGCGTTGTTAGTGATAGGAATATAAATTCGCACAGTCATGTTTTACAATATCCCAACATTTAAAATGAGATCATTTTAAAAGGAGTGAG
The DNA here is from genome assembly GCA_030765065.1 of Deroplatys truncata. Taxonomy (NCBI): domain Eukaryota; kingdom Metazoa; phylum Arthropoda; class Insecta; order Mantodea; family Mantidae; genus Deroplatys; species Deroplatys truncata. The sequence goes on along the minus strand of CM060977.1, from coordinate 177,256,884 downwards.
AATAAAGTTTGTTCCCCATTTCCTGAGTATAACACTAACATTTTCTTGTTCTAGTTGTACTAATTGTGCCCACTCACGTAACTGTTGTGTGTACGCATGATTCAGCCAGGTGACCTGTTAGGGACCGATTCATATCTAATGTTTCTAGACTCAAACTGGTAAACGACGTAGACAGGATGGCGAGTTCAAGTATCTTTCCTTTCTTACCACCCCTAATTTAGACCGAATTCCTTTGAAGTGCTTGGGTATATGAGTCATTAAGCAAATTAAATGATTATTGCCCTGCAAGTAAACTGTCTTTCGTTTTTGTACATAGAAATGTTATTAATAAAAATCTTGCGAATGTTTAAAAAATAATTCGAACATGTTTTAAAGGTGACATATTTAAAAGTAATGATGCATCAGATGCACTATTGTAGGGAGCGTAGGGCTTTATTTTAATTTCCTGTTCACATGTTGAAAATTTCGTTATTTTTTTCTAATTTACGAAGGAATCCATTGAATACAAAAATATTTTAATTTGTTAATGTGTGAACGGGCGGCGCCGTGGCCGAGTGGTTAGACCGCTCGCCTCCCATCTAGGCGGCCCGGGTTCAATCTCAGGGACCTGCATGTGGGATTTGTGGTGGATGAAGCGGCGTCTGGGCGGGTTTTCTCCGGGTTCTCCGGTTTCCCCCGCCATTCATTCCACCAACTGCTCCATCATCACCTTTCCTTTCATCCATTTCACCAACATTTCGTTTCATCTACTTCCTTCATCCCATACCAGGCATCGGGCTGATCACCCATCCTGGATGCTCTGTCTGATCCCTGAGTGTCTGCTCCTCGACGGGCCTCTGACCCCAGGCACCCGCTTGTAAGTCCTGGGGGGTGTAAGTCCTACATAAGAGGAGGGTAAACAGATAATGAATGAATGAATGAATAATGTGTGAAGTTTGGAAGTTGGCAAATAGGTTCAGGAAATTCTACTCCAATTCGATAATTCTACAAACCTAATGGTATAAAGCTCTAAAGGTGCATGAATTTGCTGCCCATAAGAAATTAATAACTTTTAAATACTAATAATGTTGCAAATGGATAAAAGTATAATAAGTTGTAGCTTATAGTGACTGAATCCGGTGGTTCATTAAAGCGGATAGTACACAACATGTGGTGTGTGTGTGTGTGTTCATGGTGGCACAGTACACATTATAGAAGTGATATTTCTGCTTTAAGACCTTCCACAGTAAAGAGAATAGCAAAGTGAAGCTGTTAACGGCTTAGAAATAGTCATTCTTGCGTTAAACGGAAAACTTTATATTAGCAAAACCCGCAGCTGAATATGTGCTGCGTGTTCTTTCTCCCTCCCCATTCCCTCTCTCTCTCTCTCTCTCTCTCTCGTTATTGTTTCTACATTTAGTTTTTTTATACTCTAAAATAAAACTTCTGTTTCTCGGCTACTGTAAGAAAGAATGGAAGAAAATGTGGTTGAAACCATTAAATGTTTAGAATCAACCCAGAAAGAAAGGGAAAGGCGTAATTTTTTTAACCTGATTAGTTTTGCTGTTTGATATGCAGAAGGTACACGGAATTATGCATTCCAAGACTATCGTTGAAAACAGTTCATTAAACTTTAAGAAGGAGAAAACCCTATGTGTAACAGCCATGTGAATCTTTCCAGTCACAGATATTCTTTACATATTACGAAAACTGATTCTGCTATTCATCTTAGTTAAACCTAGACAAATGTTCCCTTAGACACGCTTTCACAGTAGTCAATGCTAATTTGATTACATGCCATGCACAAACAATCCCCAGAAGGTTATATCGGCAGTCGTTTTCTTAGTAATGAATCATTGTGAAGAAAGAAGTTCACAAAATTTGTCCAATGTAAACTTCAACATAGGAAAACATAGCATGTGCACCACGAGTACAGAAAGTTATGGACACTTACTCACATTTTAATGAGCTACATATACACTATTACTTAAATAAGTATTTGCCTATGTTTTGTTTGCTTCCAAAGTTGCAGCAAAATTAATTCCAATCCCTCTCATTGTGCAAAAGTAAAATTTATTGATTTAATTTTCACCGGATTCAAGCCTAACAATTTAATCGTGTTTGCCAGATTTAGTCAAATGTACCACACAAGCATTTGAAATAATATAACACGCACTGCAAGAAGTAACACAGTAACATATAGGAAGTCAGAAATCACAATATGCATATATAATAATATTGAATGGTTATATTAGATAACCCAGCATAAAAGCTTTGTCGTTAAAATTATCTTAGCGTGTCATTTTAACTGGGCTTTTAAAGTCTCAGGGGCTTCATTGTTTTTTCTTTCGGTGATACATTTGGCCAATTTAGGTTACTAAAAATACAAACTGATTCATCCTGCGTTCTTAATAAGTTTTTAAATTTACTTACTGAATCGGCAAATTTTACGTTATGCTTATTAGAATAAATAAGAAAGCAACTGAATAAGTCAAAGTAAAAAGAAAATAGTTCCATAAGTTATAGTTGCCGGCAAAAAGATAAGAAAATGTATTTTTCGGACAGTAATCGAAGTAAATATATAAACGTTGTGGAATTCCTTTTAAATCATAGATAAGAGTTCGGTAAGAAATGTGATATATAATTCTTTAATTAAACTTAAGTGGTAACATATTGCAACCAATAAAATTAATTATCACGAAGATGCTTTAGTGTAAAAATTCAATTATTGTCAAAACTTATAAAGTTGCAACCTGTTTCTGTTCATTAAAATATATATATCTGAAAACTACTAACCTGAAATAAGCTGCAAGTTCGTAGATCATAGCAAAAGTGTTTAAAAAACGCCCTTGCAAACATTTCACTACTTTGTGTTAGCTGTTACAGCGTAGTTAATAAGGGAAGTTTTCCTTTTATATATCTAAGTATATATCCTTGTTATAGAAACAAATTGACTATAAATTGGTCAAAATGTGGAATCCCTTTCTGCTCTTATTTTGTGAGTAATCTTAATGTAATACTAGAAAGCAAATTTTATGCTTCATTAGACTTTAAAGTATATCTTGAAGAGAATTAAGGAGCAGAAAGGTAGTGTGCTTAAAGTTGAAACATTGGCTCTGATAGAGGGGGGGGGGGGAATGTGACTTTTTTCAGAACTTTTTCGATGTTATTTAAATGAATTATTTGATACAGACCTTCCTACATCTATGGATTCTATTTAAGCATAAATCATCTACGTAGGTATGCTTTTTGAAAGAGAAAGTTTCCCACAGGAGAATACCAGGATTGATGAAACAAACCAGAAATGTGAAAGTTATTACACACAAAACCTAATCTACCTTCTGATTTCCAGTATTTGCTGGATACAAAGCCATTTGGTGTAATTGTATGTGACTCCAACGACAAAAGCGGTTATAAGTGGTCCTTTTACAGAGTTAAACCAGTTGTGTCATGATTGGATGCATTCTTCGCTCTGGCATCCCGTGGAACAAGCGAAAAGGTACAACGGGCATCACAATTACAAATCAGTGACATTAAAAAGTCTGTCTGCGCCATTCACCGTTTTGTGTAACTAACGGGCAAATCGACATATTTATTAACTTTATAGCAGGAATTAGTGGGATTTGTTCCTAATTCGATATTGAATTCCCCCCGGTGTTTTAATAACACGAGCAGTATGAGAGATGATAACTGAAATGTAATTTCTATGAAATAAAATTTGCATTCACGAATTGAAATATTACGTGCGAGCAGCGCTTGTCTATATCAGGATTGTTGAAAATTGGATTTCATTGATATTAAAAAAAATAATGTATAAGGCAAGCATTTCATACTGACAAATATGGCCTCAGCATCGCTTCATTTTTAATTAATCACAACATCTGTGCTATAAAATTCTGAAAATAGCCTTGTACAACCATTATAACATAAGAATATTAGCGAAATATTTTACAATATGATACTATTAACTATCATAAAGTATCCCATTATGTTTCTGGTTAGAGAGGGTCGACGGAATCGCATAAGAATATTAACAAACATTTTTTTCTCGTGATCATACAAGGAAGATATTTCAAGGCCATCACATTACGACCCACTTTTAAAGGTTTTGACTGTCGCTTCAGGCAAATGCATCCCTCTTGTCCTACACCGGAATGTATAATAAAAGCATTTCTACAAACGCTTCACGTGAAATAGAAGAGTCATGTGAATCTTTTCTTTGTTTACTAATTACCTATACCAGAAGAATTTGTTATGATACCCTATTCCTTGGTAAAAGGTGCAGTAAGTCCAGATACCTGTATCGTATAAGACAATACAAGACCTATACTAAGTAAAGAACTGTTGCATTCCGCCGAAACATTTGATATCGAGATTTCACCGGAAATACAGGTTTTGTATACAGGCTCGTGCGCGCTTGTGTGTGTGTGTGTGTGAACAGTATAACTCAAAACGAAAAGTCAGATAAATATTGTAAACTCGGCATCTTCCACCGACAGAAGATTTTCAAGAAAACCCTTCTACCCTTTTTGCTCTATGCCATGCGAATTCTTAAAGTTTCTTAAAACTATTACTAATAACTTTCTGAAATACAACATTAATAACTGTGTTAATAATAATTTATAAAGTGTTTTTGGTTTTAATTTTAAGAAAAGAAAAAATAACTAAAATTGTTCATGTAAATGTCTGTTTTAGTTGGAGAGTTTCCTGCAAATTTCTGCTTCGCTCTTTTGAAAGGTGATTAACAGTATGCGGTTTGACAAATGTCTGCCCATCTGATATTTATAAACTGCACAAATATCAATGCGAAAAGTTAAGTTACCTTTGCTTTGAAGATTTAGCTTCACTTACTTTATTGCTTTAATTTTAGGTTTTATACTCCCTGTGTGCAGAGGAGCGCATATCTGGCTCAAAAGCAAAGCGTAATTAGGTTTCTGGTTTGAAGCCCATATTTAACCTTGTTAATCTTTCATACGACAAACTCATTTCTCAAGTGGTATGATTTCTAAACTCTACACTAGAGTTTCAGAGAGAGACACGTGGTTGAATAACTTCCAAATATCAAGTGCTCACTTTCCTAATACGGCTAAATATGTAACTGGGTTGGAAATCCCCTAAATTGAAATAATTTAAGTATTAAGTGAACTAATTCATGAACGAATATCTATGCAACTTCTTTAGCTTTAAACTTGGACAGAATTACACTAAGGCAGTAAAGTGGAAATGCGGCACGGCACATCTGCTGCTAGAGCGACACTTCCGGCTGTACTAGGATGCGAAAAGAAGCATGCTGCTTGTTTACATTAAACATTTCAGTTCCCATTGCTGCACGAATACCCGCGTGCCGCACAGATATTTATATCTAGGAAGCAATACTTGCTTGAAACTAGTTGGAAAATGTGTTTGCCAAATATTGCTACAGTAACACTTGCGTTTAGATCATCAGAAACGAGTCCGCATCCAAGGAAGTGATGAAAAGCATCAGGATTTCTGATCTAGAGAATAAAAATAACCTATATTTCTTAATAAAATAAGCTGCAATATCTTTACGTATAAATGGACAGTAGAGGATATAGGTCCATCCTGGCGCAGTTTTGCGTTTATATGGGAAAGGATAGGGAATACGAGGGTATATGCGGAGGTTCACGGAGGAAAATGCGTTTATATGGGGAAGATAGGGACTACGAGGATCGATGCTAGGCTAGATAGAGGTTGAAGGAATGAGGATGTGCTTTATATGAGAGATACGTGGAATACGAGGAGAAGTGTTGGACTAGATAGGGGTTGAGATGTGGAATATGCATTTATATGGGAAAGATAGGGAAAACGTGAACAGAGGCTAGGATAGACAGATGCTGAAGCAGGGGGAATATGAACATATTTTACAGGAGAGATAGGGAATACGTGGAGAGGTACTAGACTATTCAGGGTTTGAAGGGTAGAGTATGACTTTTTATATGAAGAGACGAGGAAAACGAGGGTATATGCTAGGTTGAGAGAACCTTCAAGGAGGAAAAAATGCGTTTATATGGGAGAGATAGGGAAAACGAGGAGAGTTCTGAGGTAGAGCAGGGACTGAAGGAGGGAGAGATATGCTTTATACGACAGAGATAGGGCATGCGAGGGGAGGTGCTAGTGCAGACAGAGGTTAAGGAGTACGGTATACGTTTATATGAGGAATATATGGAAAACGGGGGCAGGCGGTATGATAGACAGAAGCTGGGCCACTTTTGCGTTTATATGGGAAAGGATAGGGAAAACGAGGGTAGATGCGACAGTTCAAGGAGGAAAATGCGTTTATAGGGGAGAGATAGCGAATACCAGGGCTGATGCTAGGCTAGTCAGATGCTAAAGGAGGGAGGGATACGCTTTATACGAGAGAGATAGGGAATACAAGGAAAGATGTTATACTAAACAGGACTTGAAGGGCAGAATATGGCGTTTTATATGAGCGAGATAGTGAACCGAGGAGAGGTATTAGGCTAGGAGTTTTGAATGATAGAGTAGGCGTTTATATGCGAGAGATAGGGAATACGAGGGTCGATGCTAGGCTAGACAGGGCTGAAGTAGGGAATGCGTCTTATATGAGAGAGGTAGGGGAATATGAGGAAAAGTGCTAGGCTAGACAGGAAGGTCTGAATGACAGAGTATGCGTTTATATGGGAAAAGATAGGGAAAACGAAGGTAGGTGCTAGGTTGAGAGAGTCTTCAAGGAGGAAAATGCATTTATATGAGAGCGGTGGGGCATACGAGGAGAGGTGCTTGTCTAGACATGGTTTGAGGAGTAGAGTATACGTTTATATGGGAGAAATATGGAAAACGGGAGAGATACAAGGATAGACAGAGGTTGAAGGAGGAGGAATGTAGGTTTATACGGCAATATAGAGAGTAATTCCATTATAAAACTTTTCTCATCCAACGTTACAACACTTTTATATACTTTTTCTAAACCTTACAAACTTTTTATATGTTAAACAGTAGTGTGCGGGACGGAGAGGGACAAACTGTATATCGGTTTACAGTGAAGTATACGTCCTAACCTATGCCCACCTTGTATGTTCTGCATCTTCTCATTGTCTATTCATTCCTAACATAATCACGTAACAAGACGTAACCAACAAACGTAACCACGTAACAAGACGTAACACAACGTAACATAACGGCATGACAAGACGTCACACTAAGTAACATAAGCACGTATCCTCATAAAATCACGTGACATCACGTAACCAGAAACGTCACACGACGTAACAACACGTACCAACTATGTAACCATGTAACAAAACGTAAGAACAACACGTAACCAGCCCATTGCTAAGGTAATCTAAGCTAATCCATCCTTCATAACTTAGACAATAAGTACGAGAACCTAGCCTAGATTAACCCGACCAATACAAACGTTCCGCTCATCATCTATTCTACTCAGTCATCGACTAACCCAATCTGGCTAACCAAAGATAACCTCAACTTTCTTTTAGTGAAATTGCAATGTTTCATTCAGGTTTTATTATTCGAGAGTTTTAATTGAAAAGTTTACGTCAACATACCTTTATTGTAGTTCGTTGTAGGCGTCTCTCCCCTTTTTATCTAGGCTTGAGACTAGCACTAGGATTGCTCCTAATGGCAGGGTTACCACCTTCCCTACTATCTTCTTCTTTCTTCCTCGGTCGTCAGCTAGCTGCATATACAGCACACGGATAACGTTCATTTTTTTAAGATTGTAGACTCACGAGAAAATCTTCATATTCGACTTAAATTCTCTTATGCACTACTTGTAATGCTGTAATGTCCATAGGCGTATGTCGTTATACCGTCCTCAGCAATAATTCTTTTATCGTCGTATGGTGTCAATGTAATTTTATTCACTTGTACTGTGGCAAGAGCATGCTGTCGCGACACGATCAGATTCATGGGCGTTCTGATAATTTCTCTGGTTTTAAGGCAGTCAGTATAGCTCTCGAACGTGACGTCCTGCTTAATAGCACTACGTTTTATGCCTTTAATCTTTTTTATCATTGAACCGTCGATATCTAGGGCAAACATTTTAGGTCGTAGCCCTACAAAGCGTTGAATGATTTTACCATTAGCCTCATCTTTAAATTTCCCAAGTACCTTCTTGTTTAGAGGTGAATAGCATATATGGCTTGTAGGATAATCAGCAGTATCTAGGTGCTCAAGAAAAGGTAGCTTATCCTGGTACACATCTTCAGTTGTAACACGATGAATGAACGAATCAGTGTCCATATACATAAGCTTCAGGTTTTCAGCTCCATAATACGGTAGCAACACATCATAGTGATACCGGTACATTAATGTCTTGGAGATATCCAACACACTCATACCGATGTATATAGGCTTGTTGAACACGATCTGTCGGGAGGCCATATGTACAGCAGCTAGATTAGAAGCATATATAGTCCTGTCGATAAACGTTGGCTTTGCAATTATCTTTTCCAGAGTCTTCTCATTTGTCACCAACCGTATATCCATACGATTACGCAGGTACTCCATAGTTTTTCCGAACATAGCATTGTTGAACAATTTGTAGAGATCCTTCTCAAAATCATTTGAGGCCTGTTGTCATAGTCTGTTGTTAAATTCCACATACGGTTTTAACCATCGAGACTGTTGGAATTGTAGCACACGATGGATTTTTGTTAACCGTAGTCCATGATCAAGAGCTTGCTTCAACGCCATGTAATGTAGTACATACTTATTTCAAGGTCCTATATGAGGTATCAGTTTCTTTGTAGGAGAGTCCTTAGGCGTCATACACTCAGGCAGGAAAGGTAGATCGTTGTGTAGATCGTGAAGTTCTGCAGGATACTCGACGTCGACTTCCAATATGTAGCCGTAAGGATTATCTTCTTGTAGTCTTTCTAAGTCAATTTTTTCAGGTGATACCCACTCAAATCCACCATAAGGGAGAGCGTCTTCAGTAAAGGTTTTTCCACACAAGTAGCATACTGTAGAGGCGTTAAAATCCATCTGCTGTTGATCTGTAAGTTTCAGGGGCATGACAGATTTGTATATATTATTAATCTCCTTTGCAAGGAATGACAGGTATTCCATAAACTTCTGAGCAGCATCAACACCACGATATACATAGGGATGCTTAGGAAGACCAGTTTCCAGATGTTCAACGTTGGTTGATGGTTTAACGTAAACACAGAAGCTCATTGCTGTGTGCTCTTGATAAGGGGTTGTATAGGAAGTTTCAGGACTGGGAATACACGTATGACATGGAGTGAGAATACTCTCAAAATCCGCATAGATAACATAAGGTACTTTCAGCATCCTCTCCACAGTTTTAAACTGTACAATTGATTTCTCCTTTGTAGGCATAACTACCCTTGCAACACCATGCTGATTACAGATGGCTGCATGTTCTTCCAGTTTTTCCAGTTCACTTCGTCCATATCGATTGTCAAAATGTGTAAAGCACCGCTTACAGGTATATATCACTCTAATATGCTTAGTTTTTTGACGTCGAACGAGCTTCTCAAAATTCTTGATGTATACATAGTGATGTTTTCCACTACTGTCACTCAATAGCAGGAGGTCACAGTGGTCAGGTAATTCGTGTCAGCAACCTTTATCGGATACACTTCATGCTTCTCATCCAGACCGAAGACGTTGATAGACATCCTATTAAGCTTCTCAAATTTAGGTATTTGAGTAAGTGGAGTAGGATAGGAAACACAGCTGAAGTTGTACTTATCTTGGAATTGTTCGTATTTGCTCACCCGTTGTGCATCCTTCTCAACGAATTTGGCCAATACAGAGTACATGAAACATAGCTCATCAGTTAAATTCTGGATGTTAATGCAGGCTTTTCTTGCTTCAACAGATGGAGGTAGGGGTATGTAGCTACTTCCTCGTAGCGGATTGTACTTGTTAATACGAAGGCGCACCCTTTCCACAGCAAGCAGAGCCCAGTTGGTACCCTTTAGTTGTGATGCCTCCATTTCAGTAACCAATTTCTTAATTTTGGTTTCCAGCATAGAGTCCAGATCCGTTTCTAGGAAAACAGCTTGATTTCTGGTTTTAAATGCCTTGCCACAGGTTTCTCCGATACTGTTAACAAATCTACACTCAGCTAACAGATTAATTTTCAAACTCTTGTGAATACCAAGCTCTTTATGCACAGCCTGGATTATCCGCTGTTTTGCTTCATGCAGGTATATATTCAGGTCCTTAGTCGATTCACATCGTATAAAATACGATTTCAAACGTCCATGGAATGAAGTTTCATATTTTTTCATGTCACACTCCTCCATCGTAGATAACAACTCTTGCTTTGACGGTTCTAATCTACGTTTCTTCTCAGGTCTGTTTATTTCACACGCATCTTCGTGTCGACGACCCTTATAACTGTCTTTGAAGGCTACATTACAATATTCACACTTGAAGAGCTTTTTACAACGTAGCTCATGTCCTCTTTTATCATATCCACGGAGGAACTTCTTACAGCATTTACCACAAGAATATCCCGAGACACTAGGAATGATATCCTTATACGAGGACTTATTCATTTTTCTTCTTGATATAATAAGGTATTTACCTTTCTTCAAGGAAATGTTCGTCTCTTCACCTTGATATCACTTAGAAAGCTGATAATTTTCTGAGAGAACAGCGATGTTAACACCTCAGAAATGATCAACAGAATGAATTTCAATGCTAGAGGTTGCTCTATTTATAGAGGAAGCACGAACCTTTATGCATCAATTATATAACGTATTAACCCTTCTTCAAGGAAATGTACTCTTCTTCACATTGATAACACTTTAGATTATTTTCTGAGAGAACCGCGATGATAACACTTCAGAGATGATCAACAGAATGAATTTCAATACTCAAGTTCGCTCTATTTATAGAGAAAGCACGAACCTTTTTTTAATCAATTATATCCTGATTATTAATACTAAAAACGGTGATGAAGCGTGTAAGCTCTTATATATTTCAATTCGTGTTACACTGATGTTCGAAGGTCTCCGTATAGCTTCGTATGCTTAGAGAGAAAGCGTAAAGTATTGTGAAGATGTTATGTATTGTTCGGCTATAATCGTACAGATTCGGAGAGCTTGTCTCGTGAAGGTGATGAACGATCCGTCGACCGAGCAGGAGGCAAGCATTCCCTTCGCGCAACGAAACCTAGATGCAAAAGAAAGAAAATCTTGATAGATGAGAAACCACTCAGACTTTCGCCTGCAGACCATGGAAAACCATGAAAAATATGTCAGAGCGAGCGTCCAACGGAACTCGAACCAGGGACTCTAAAAGCACACTAAAAGATACAAATTATATAGAATGAAAGGAAATCGGTGACAATGAGAAACCACTCCAGCATTCGCCTGCAGACCAGGGAAAACCCCAAAAAATATGATGTCAGAGTGATCAACCAACAGGAATCAAACACAAGACCTTAGAAGCATATAGGTTAAGATGTAAATCAAATAAAAATGCAATAAAATCGTGATAGATGAGAAACCACCCAGACATTCGCCTACAGACCAGGGAAAACTATGAAAAATATGGCAGAGTAAACAACCAACGACAATCGAACGAGGGAAACCATCAGATTACTCTAGAAGCATAAAGTTGCAAATGAAAGAAAATCGTGATAGATGAGAACCCACTCAGGCATTCGCCTGCAGACCAGGGGAAACCATGAAAAAAAATCAAAGGGCTGAGCGACTGACGGATAGAGTGTGCGACCGACAGGGAAATCAAACAAAAGGTCTCTAGAGACAAAAAAAAGATGCAATTGAAAGGGAATGGTGATAGCAAGTACCACTACAGCATTCAACAGCAGACCAGTGAAAACCATGAAAAGATCCGCGATCAGAGTAAACAATTGATTGAAATCTAACCCTGAACCCTAGAAATTTACGTGAAAAATGCAAATAAAATGGTTTGAAAGGGAATCGTGATAGCAAATACCACTACAGCATTCGACAGCAGACCAAGGAAAACCACGAAAAATCGAGATCAGAGTAAACAATTGATTGAAATCTAACTCTGAACCCTAGAAATTTACGTGAAAAATGGATTGAAAGGGAATCGCGATAGCAAATACCGCTACAGCATTCGACAGCAGACCAGGGAAAACCATGAAAAATCGAGATCGGAGTAAACAATTGATTGAAATATAATCCTGAACCCTAGAAATTTACGGGAAAAATGGATTGAAAGGGGGTCGTGATAGCAAATACCACTACAGCATTCGATAGCAGACCAGCGAAAACCATGAAAAGATCCGTGATCAGAGTAAACAATTGATTGAAATCTAACCCCTGAACTCTAGAAATTTACGTGAAAAAATGCAAATAAAATGGTTTGAAAGGGAATCGTGATAGCAAATACCACTACAGCATTAGGCAGCAGACCAGCGAAAATCGTGAGAAACGTAAGGTCAGAGTGCTCGTCCCTATGGGAATCGAATCCGAGACATCTCGAATGCAAAGTGCTGCCGTTATCGTCTGAACAAAACAGTAAAAACAGACCTCATTAGCAGTCGACAGTGCTTAAACACGTTAACTTTCACCATATGACGTCATAGTCGGGAACAGCTTGACTATCGCAGCCATGTCTAGACATGCATATTTTAGACATCTCATATTTTAGAGTCATATACAGAAGTTTCATACCAACGTACTCACTACGCTCGCAAGGATAATCTAAAATTTCATCGTTGAAATACTTTGGAAATAGCGTAGAAGTTTTTCCACACTTATTTAATTCAATTCATGTATATACCCTATTATTTAGTGATTTTTTCAATAATTTCTTCCTCTCATCTCAATCATTCTTCAAAGAATCAGTGTACAATATACATTTTTATACGTTTTAATGTTCGTTTTTTTTAAAAAAAACCGCTACATTTGCCTGTAATTACGAGCAATAATTTTTTCAGATTTACTCAGATTTTTAGCTTGTAGAATCGAATTAGGAAATGTTTTAATAAATGTATTGTATTTTTTTAGCTTAAAGTATCTACATTTTTAAAGCTGCCATGACCGTTATTTGTATTTAGTATAAAGATTGTTATATTTTCATTTTTAAGACTTCCTTTGTTAATGATGTCTTGCAATCTATTTTTAATTTTTTTTTAAATCCAAAGCGAACGTTAACAACTATAATGGCTGTCTACATGTGTCGGAAAGCTAACATGGCCGCTTCAGCCGTCTTTATTCCATAGCATGCGGTGGAGAAGCGTCCCTTACATGTCGATAAAGAAGCGAGCGCCCGACAGTGCGAGGTACAGATAAGACCTTCTTTCAGCGTCCACCAGATAGCGGTAAAGTAGAGCGTGCCATGAGATACCAAACACTGAGAAAGAGACAGAGGGGCCCCCCGCGGAACAGACGCGCTGGGAGAGAGAGGCGAGACCCTTCAGTTCGGCACAGCGCGCCGTAAGGTTCGGACCTATACGTAGTGGCATGCATATACCAACGCAGCGCGCGTCAGCGTCTTACGTAATCTAGTTATTTACGCTCACTATACCATTTAAATATACATTCATCTAAGAGATATAATATTCGTCAGGATGACAGATGTTCAAATATACATAACAAAGAAATTAGTTACTGATATAAATGTAATATCGTACGTTCACCATTTTATTTTTAATTACTTTTTTATTTTATTCGAGGATGACTTTGTATTCATGTCACTGGATTCAATCCTAGTCCTCCAGCCCGACTTGGAACAACAATCAATAACGAGCTACAATCCAAGGATATAATCGGTAATAATAAAAAAAAAATTTTTTGGGTAAAGACCGTCAAATAAAAAGCTCTGTAAACGTATGTATTTCCCCTCACTTCCCCTACAGTAGTAAAATAAATGCCGATTCTGGGCCAAAGGCGATGCCGATTACTGATAAGCTTCTTTGTTGTATGCCGACAAGCCCCGCCCCCTCTTTGAGGCCTTACATGCCGCCCTGGTCGCGCGTGTCACCTGGCACGCGCCACACTCCCCTCCATTGTGGTCTAACCCCTAACGCCCCCCTCCACACCCTCCCCCACTTCCTTAATGGCCCGGTCTAATAGGTTCCCTGTGGAGTAGCGGGGTTGCGTACGAGGCCAATAAGGTATTGCCCCCGTACGCTGGTCACGCCCCTCTCCTTGTGCGATGTCCTGATCGCTATCCTTAAAAATATTGAAAATGGCGGATAGTTCTCATCGCTAATGTGGTGTGGACAATACGCCATTGCTCCTGTCGTTAGCGGCAGTGTAGCGGTTGCACAGAACGCGGGGGCGTGAAATCTCATGTCCTCCGGTTATACGATCAAATGATCGACCCATGTCTCCCCAGAAACGGCATTTATTTCACTACTGTAGGGGAAGTGAGGGGAAATACATACGTTTACAGAGCTTTTTATTTGACGGTCTTTACCAAAAAAAAAATTTTTTTTATTATTACCGATTATATCCTTGGATTGTAGCTCGTTATTGATTGTTGTTCCAAGTCGGGCTGGAGGACTAGGATTGAATCCAGTGACATGAATACAAAGTCATCCTTGAATAAAATAAAAAAGTAATTAAAAATAAAATGGTGAACGTACGATATTACATTTATATCAGTAACTAATTTCTTTGTTATGTATATTTGAACATCTGTCATCCTGACGAATATTATATCTCTTAGATGAATGTATATTTAAGTGGTATAGTGAGCGTAAATAACTAGATTACGTAAGACGCTGACGCGCGCTGCGTTGGTATATGCATGCCACTACGTATAGGTCCGAACCTTTCGGCGCGCTGTGCCGAACTGAAGAGTCTCGCCTCTCTCTCCCAGCGCGTCTGTTCCGCCTCCCCCCGCCCCTCTGTCTCTTTCTCAGTGTTTGGTATCTCATGGCACGCTATACTTTACCGCTATCTGGTGGACGCTGAAAGAAAGTCTTCTCTGTACCTCGCACTGTCGGGCGCTCGTTTCTTTGTCGACATGTAAGGGACGCTTCTCCACCGCATGCTTCCGTTTATGGAAAAAAGACGGCTGAAGCGGCCAAGTTAGCTTTCCGACACATGAGGACAGCCATTATAGTTGTTAACGTTCGCTTTGGTTTTAAAAGAAATTTAAAAATAGATTGCAAGACATTATCTTTAACAAAGGAAGTCTTAAAAATGAAAATATAACAATCTTTATACTAAATAGAAAAAACGATCATGGCAGCTTTAAAAATGTAGATACTTTAAGCTAAAAAAATACAATACATTTATTAAAACATTTCCTAATTCGATTCTACAAGCTAAAAATCTGAGTAAATCTGAAAAAAATTATTGCTCGTAATTACAGGCAAATGTAGCGGTTTTTTTAAAAAAAAAACGAACATTAAAACGTATAAAAATGTATATTGTACACTGATTCTTTGAAGAATGATTGAGATGAGAGGAAGAAATTATTGAAAAAATCACTAAATAATAGGGTATATACATGAATTGAATTAAATAAGGGTGGAAAAACTTCTACGCTATTTCCAAAGTATTTCAACGATGAAATTTTGGATTATCTTTGCGAGCGTAGTGAGTACGTTGGTATGAAACTTCTGTATATGACTCTAAAATATGAGATGTCTAAAATATGCATGTCTCGACATGGCTGCGATAGTCAAGCTGTCCCCGACTGTGGCGTCATATGGTGAAAGTTAACGTGTTTAAGCACTGTCGACTGCTAATGAGGTCTGTTTTTACTGTTTTGTTCAGACGATAACGGCAGCACTTTGCATTCGAGATGTCTCGGAATCGATTCCCGTAGGAACGAGCACTCTGACCTTACGTTTCTCACGATTTTCGCTGGTCTGCTGCCTAATGCTGTAGTGGTATTTGCTATCACGATTCCCTTTCAAACCATTTTATTTGCATTTTTTCACGTAAATTTCTAGGGTACAGGGGTTAGATTTCAATCAATTGTTTACTCTGATCACGGAGCTTTCATGGTTTTCGCTGGTCTGCTATCGAATGCTGTAGTGGTATTTGCTATCACGACCCCCTTTCAATCCATTTTTCACGTAAATTTCTAGGGTTCAGGGTTATATTTCAATCAATTGTTTACTCCGATCTCGATGTTTCATGGTTTTCCCTGGTCTGCTGTCGAATGCTGTAGCGGTATTTGCTATCGCGATTCCCTTTCAATCCATTTTTCACGTAAATTTGTAGGGTTCAGCGTTAGATTTCAATCAATTGTTTACTCTGATCTCGATTTTTCGTGGTTTTCCTTGGTCTGCTGTCAAATGCTGTAGTGGTATTTGCTATCACGATTCCCTTTCAAACCATTTTATTTGCATTTTTCACGTAAATTTCTAGGGTTCAGGGTTAGATTTCAATCAATTGTTTACTCTGATCGCGGATCTTTTCATGGTTTTCACTGGTCTGCTGTTGAATGCTGTAGTGGTACTTGCTATCACCATTCCCTTTCAATTGCATCTTTTTTTGTCTCTAGAGACCTTTTGTTTGATTTCCCTGTCGGTCGCACACTCTATCCGTCAGTCGCTCAGCCCTTTGATTTTTTTTCATGGTTTCCCCTGGTCTGCAGGCGAATGCCTGAGTGGGTTCTCATCTATCACAATTTTCTTTCATTTGCAACTTTATGCTTCTAGAGTAATCTGATGGTTTCCCTCGTTCGATTGTCGTTGGTTGTTTACTCTGCCATATTTTTCATGGTTTTCCCTGGTCTGTAGGCGAATGTCTGGGTGGTTTCTCATCTAGCACGATTTTATTGCATTTTTATTTGATTTACATCTTAACCTATATGCTTCTAAGGACTTTTGTTTGATTCCTGTTGGTTGATCACTCTGACATCATATTTTTTGGGGTTTTCCTTGGTCTGCAGGCGAATGCTGGAGTGGTTTCTCATCGTCACCGATTTCCTTTCATTCTATATAATTTGTATCTTTTAGTGTGCTTTTAGAGTCCCTGGTTCGAGTTCCGTTGGACGCTCGCTCTGACATATTTTTCATGGTTTTTCATGGTCTGCAGGCGAATGTCTGAGTGGTTTCTCATCTATCACGATTTTCTTTCTTTTGCATCTAGGTTTCGTTGCGCGAAGGGAATGCTTGCCTCCTGCTCGGTCGACGGATCGTTCATCACCTTCACGAGACAAGCTCTCCGAATCTGTACGATTATAGCCGAACAATACATAACATCTTCACAATACTTTACACTTTCTCTCTAAGCATACGAAGCTATACGGAGACGTTCGAACATCAGTGTAACACGAATTGAAATATATAAGAGCATACACGCTTCATCACAGTTTTTAGTATTAATAATCAGGATATAATTGATTAAAAAAAGGTTCGTGCTTTCTCTATAAATAGAGCGAACTTGAGTATTGAAATTCATTCTGTTGATCATCTCTGAAGTGTTATCATCGCGGTTCTCTCAGAAAATAATCTAAAGTGTTATCAATGTGAAGAAGAGTACATTTCCTTGAAGAAGGGTTAATACGTTATATAATTGATGCATAAAGGTTCGTGCTTCCTCTATAAATAGAGCAACCTCTAGCATTGAAATTCATTCTGTTGATCATTTCTGAGGTGTTAACATCGCTGTTCTCTCAGAAAATTATCAGCTTTCTAAGTGATATCAAGGTGAAGAGACGAACATTTCCTTGAAGAAAGGTAAATACCTTATTATATCAAGAAGAAAAATGAATAAGTCCTCGTATAAGGATATCATTCCTAGTGTCTCGGGATATTCTTGTGGTAAATGCTGTAAGAAGTTCCTCCGTGGATATGATAAAAGAGGACATGAGCTACGTTGTAAAAAGCTCTTCAAGTGTGAATATTGTAATGTAGCCTTCAAAGACAGTTATAAGGGTCGTCGACACGAAGATGCGTGTGAAATAAACAGACCTGAGAAGAAACGTAGATTAGAACCGTCAAAGCAAGAGTTGTTATCTACGATGGAGGAGTGTGACATGAAAAAATATGAAACTTCATTCCATGGACGTTTGAAATCGTATTTTATACGATGTGAATCGACTAAGGACCTGAATATATACCTGCATGAAGCAAAACAGCGGATAATCCAGGCTGTGCATAAAGAGCTTGGTATTCACAAGAGTTTGAAAATTAATCTGTTAGCTGAGTGTAGATTTGTTAACAGTATCGGAGAAACCTGTGGCAAGGCATTTAAAACCAGAAATCAAGCTGTTTTCCTAGAAACGGATCTGGACTCTATGCTGGAAACCAAAATTAAGAAATTGGTTACTGAAATGGAGGCATCACAGCTAAAGGGTACCAACTGGGCTCTGCTTGCTGTGGAAGGGGTGCGCCTTCGTATTAACAAGTACAATCCGCTACGAGGAAGTAGCTACATACCCCTACCTCCATCTGTTGAAGCAAGAAAAGCCTGCATTAACATCCAGAATTTAACTGATGAGCTATGTTTCATGTACTCTGTATTGGCCAAATTCGTTGAGAAGGTTGCACAACGGGTGAGCAAAACGAACAATTCCAAGATAAGTACGACTTCAGCTGTGTTTCCTATCCTACTCCACTTTCTCAAATACCTAAATTTGAGAAGCTTAATAGGATGTCTATCAACGTCTTCGGACTGGATGAGAAGCATGAAGTGTATCCGATAAAGGTTGCTGACACTGAACTACCTGACCACTGTGACCTCCTGCTATTGAGTGACAGTAGTGGAAAACATCACTATGTATATATCAAGAATTTTTAGAAGCTCGTTCGACGTCAAAAAACTAAGCATGGTAGAGTGATATATACCTGTAAGGGGTGCTTTACACATTTTGGCAATCGATATGGACGAAGTGGACAGGAAAAACTGGAAGAACATGCAGCCATCTGTAATCAGCATGGTGTTGCAAGGGTAGTTATGCCTACAAAGGAGAAATCAATTGTACAGTTTAAAAATGTGGAGAGGATGCTGAAAGTACCTTATGTCATCTATGCGGATTTTGAGACTATTCTCACTCCATGTCATACGTGTATTCCCAGTCCTGAAACTTCCTATACAACCCCTTTTCAAGAGCACACAGCAATGAGCTTCTGTGTTTACGTTAAACCATCAACCAACGTTGAACATCTGGAAACTGGTCTTCCTAAGCATCCCTATGCATATCGTGGTGTTGATGCTGCACAGAAGTTTATGGAATACCTGTCATTCCTTGCAAAGGAGATTAATAATATATACAAATCTGTCATGCCCCTGAAACTTACAGATCAACAGCAGATGGATTTTAACGCCTCTACAGTATGCTACTTGTGTGGAAAAACCTTTACTGAAGAGAACTATAAAGTACGCGAGCATGATCACATCAGTGGTGAATATCGGAGGAGAGAATGTAATTTAGCCTGCAAAACACCTAAATATATCCCTGTCTTCATGCACAACCTCAGTCGATATGACTCACACTTCATTGTTAAGGAGCTGGGATGTACAAGTGAGCGGGTGGAAGTAATTCCTAGCTCTGAAGAAAGCTATATATCATTCTCCAAGTATGTTGGAGATATAAAGCTCCGGTTTGTAGATAGTTTTCGGTTCCTGAGTACAAGCTTGGATAAGCTGGTAAAAATCTAACATTGTATCCTGAAACATTGAAGTACTTCGGAGAAGACAAGTTGAAGTTGATGACCCGTAAGGGTGTATTTCCCTATGATTACATCACTTCATGGGACGTCTTGAACGAAACCTGCTTACCTCCTAAGGACTTCTTCTACAATAAATTAAATGAAGAGGAAATTAGTGATGCTGACTACGATCATGCTAAAAATGTATGGGAGCTGTTTAATGTCAGAAACCTGGGCGAGTACAGCGACCTCTACTTAATCTTTGATGTGCTTCTCCTAGCTGATGTCTTTGAGACATTTAGGGAGCAAACACTCAAAACACACAAAGTCGACCCTGCACATTATTTCACCTCTCCAGGACTTACATGGGATGCCATGTTACTGTACACTGGAATTCAGCTGGAATTTTTACGGGATTATGACCAACTACTCATGGTGGAATCTGGTATAAGAGGAGGTTTATGTCAAGTTTCCCACCGCTATGCAGAGGCTAATAACACCTACATGGAGAAGTATGATACGTCGAGACCAACCCAATTTATTACCTATGAGGACGCCAACAACCAATATGGGTGGGCAATGAGTCACGCTCTCCCTTATGGTGGATTTGAGTGGGTATCACCTGAAAAAATTGACTTAGAAAGACTACAAGAAGATGTTCCTTACGGCTACATATTAGAAGTCGAGGTCGAGTATCCTGCAGAACTTCACGATCTACACAACGATCTACCTTTCCTGCCTGAGTGTATGACGCCTAAGGACTCTCCTACAAAAAAACTGATACCTCATCTAGGACCTCGAAATAAGTATGTACTACATTACATGGCGTTGAAGCAAGCTCTTGATCATGGACTACAGTTAACAAAAATCCATCGTGTGCTACAATTCCAACAGTCTCGATGGTTAAAACCGTATGTGGAATTTAACAACAGACTACGACAACAGGCCTCAAATGATTTTAAAAAGGATCTCTACAAATTGTTCAACAATGCTATGTTCGGAAAAATTATGGGGAACCTGCGTAATCGTATGGATATACGGCTGGTGACAAATGAGAAGACTCTGGAAAAGTTAATTGCAAAGCCAACGTTTATCGACAGGACTATATATGCTTCTAATCTAGCTGCTGTACATATGGCCTCCCGACAGATCGTGTTCAACAAGCCTATATACATCGGTATGAGTGTGTTGGATATCTCCAAGACATTAATGTACCGGTATCACTATGATGTGTTGCTACCGTATTATGGAGCTGAAAACCTGAAGCTTATGTATATGGACACTGATTCGTTCATTCATCGTGTTACAACTGAAGATGTGTACCAGGATAAGCTACCTTTTCTTGAGCACCTAGATACTGCTGATTATCCTACAAGCCATATATGCTATTCACCTCTAAACAAGAAGGTACTTGGGAAATTTAAAGATGAGGCTAATGGTAAAATCATTCAACGCTTTGTAGGGCTACGACCTAAAATGTTTGCCCTAGATATCGACGGTTCAATGATAAAAAAGATTAAAGGCATAAAACGTAGTGCTATTAAGCAGTACGTCACGTTCGAGAGCTATACTGACTGCCTTAAAACCAGAGAAATTATCAGAACGCCCATAAATCTGATCCTGTCGCGACAGCATGCTCTTGCCACAGTACAAGTGAATAAAATTACATTGACACCATACGACGATAAAAGAATTATTGCTGAGGACGGTATAACGACATACGCCTATGGACATTACAGCATTACAAGTAGTGCATAAGAGAATTTAAGTCGAATATGAAGATTTTCTCGTGAGTCTACAATCTTATAAAAATGAAGGTTATCCGTGTGCTGTATATGCAGCTAGCTGACGACCGATGAAGAAAGAAGAAGATGGTAGGGAAGGTGGTAACCCTGCCATTAGGAGCAATCCTAGTGCTAGTCTCAAGCCTAGATAAAAAGGGGAGAGACGCCTACAACGAACTACAATAAAGGTATGTTGACGTAAACTTTTCAATTAAAACTCTCGAATAATAAAACCTGAATGAAACATTGCAGTTTCACTAAAAGAAAGTTGAGGTTATCTTTGGTTAGCCAGATTAGGTTAGTCGATGACTGAGTAGAGTAGATGATGAGTGGAACGTTTGGATTGGTCGGTTTAATCTAGGCTAGGTTCTCGTACTTATTGTCTAAGTTATGAAGGATGGATTAGCTTAGATTACCTTAGCAATGGGCTGGTTACGTGTTGTTCTTACGTTTTGTTACATGGTTACATAGTTGGTACGTGTTGTTACGTCGTGTGACGTTTCTGGTTACGAAATGTCACGTGATGTTATGAGGATACGTGCTTATGTTACTTAGTGTGACGTCTTGTCATGCCGTTATGTTACGTTGTGTTACCTCTTGTTACTGGTTACGTTTGTTGGTTACGTCTTGTTACGTGATTATGTTAGGAATGAATAGACAATGAGAAGATGCAGAACATACAAGGTGGGCATAGGTTAGGACGTATACTTCACTGTAAACCGATATACAGTTTGTCCCTCTCCGTCCCGCACACTACTGTTTAACATATAAAAAGTTTGTAAGGTTTAGAAAAAGTATATAAGAGTGTTGTAACGTTGGATGAGAAAAGTTTTATAATGGAATTACTCTCTATATTGCCGTATAAACCTACATTCCTCCTCCTTCAACCTCTGTCTATCCTTGTATCTCTCCCGTTTTCCACATTTCTCCCATATAAACGTATACTCCACTCCTCAACCCATGTCTAGACAAGCACCTCTCCTCGTATGCCCCACCGCTCTCATATAAATGCATTTTCCTCCTTGAAGACTCTCTCAACCTAGCACCTACCTTCGTTTTCCCTATCTTTTCCCATATAAACGCATACTCTGTCATTCAGACCTTCCTGTCTAGCCTAGCACTTTTCCTCATATTCCCCTACCTCTCTCATATAAGACGCATTCCCTACTTCAGCCCTGTCTAGCCTAGCATCGACCCTCGTATTCCCTATCTCTCGCATATAAACGCCTACTCTATCATTCAAAACTCCTAGCCTAATACCTCTCCTCGGTTCACTATCTCGCTCATATAAAACGCCATATTCTGCCCTTCAAGTCCTGTTTAGTATAACATCTTTCCTTGTATTCCCTATCTCTCTCGTATAAAGCGTATCCCTCCCTCCTTTAGCATCTGACTAGCCTAGCATCAGCCCTGGTATTCGCTATCTCTCCCCTATAAACGCATTTTCCTCCTTGAACTGTCGCATCTACCCTCGTTTTCCCTATCCTTTCCCATATAAACGCAAAAGTGGCCCAGCTTCTGTCTATCATACCGCCTGCCCCCGTTTTCCATATATTCCTCATATAAACGTATACCGTACTCCTTAACCTCTGTCTGCACTAGCACCTCCCCTCGCATGCCCTATCTCTGTCGTATAAAGCATATCTCTCCCTCCTTCAGTCCCTGCTCTACCTCAGAACTCTCCTCGTTTTCCCTATCTCTCCCATATAAACGCATTTTTTCCTCCTTGAAGGTTCTCTCAACCTAGCATATACCCTCGTTTTCCTCGTCTCTTCATATAAAAAGTCATACTCTACCCTTCAAACCCTGAATAGTCTAGTACCTCTCCACGTATTCCCTATCTCTCCTGTAAAATATGTTCATATTCCCCCTGCTTCAGCATCTGTCTATCCTAGCCTCTGTTCACGTTTTCCCTATCTTTCCCATATAAATGCATATTCCACATCTCAACCCCTATCTAGTCCAACACTTCTCCTCGTATTCCACGTATCTCTCATATAAAGCACATCCTCATTCCTTCAACCTCTATCTAGCCTAGCATCGATCCTCGTAGTCCCTATCTTCCCCATATAAACGCATTTTCCTCCGTGAACCTCCGCATATACCCTCGTATTCCCTATCCTTTCCCATATAAACGCAAAACTGCGCCAGGATGGACCTATATCCTCTACTATGGACCTAGTGAATTCTATATTCGGTTTCGTATTTCCTAGATCGGCACGGGCATTCTTGACTTATGTGCTCTTTACAGATCGCGAGCACTTTTCTCACCTGTGCACGAATAAAAAGCGTTACACAATGGTAGAACATTTAAAGATGAATAGTTCGTAGCTTGACGACAAATAACTAGTAAGGGTGCTATATAAAATTCAAATTTGCTTTGAAAACAAATGATTAATCTACCACTGCTCCAATACAGTGGAAGAAAGTCAAGGCAACTAGAGGCAACAAGGAATTGCTAGGAGCGATTGCCCAAATATGCACACACACACACACACACACACACACACACACACACACACACACACACACACTCAAACAAAACTACGAGCGCGACTTTACTCCTGCAATGGCCGTGCTTCCGTTTGTATGTATGCAAATTTTCCATGAGCAAGTGTCTTCATTTCCTTCTATTTTAGGGGTTTCAAAATACAAAGAGAGGCACAGGGGCTGAGTGATGTATATTCTGGTTTGGTCAGCAGCGGCCATAAAGTTAAATTTTTAAAATGTGGTTAACTTGCACAAGTTTGAGGCATGTTGGGTGATTAGCATATTTTCATAGGTGATGGGTGTTAAAACAAAACGGAATCAATGTATTAATCCAAACTGATTGATGACCTCTATTACCCTAACGTCTAGTGTCTGTAGTGCTGTACACGTAATACTAACGAAAGATAAACAAAAACTGTATCGGTTATTACAAAAATATGTTCAGAACGATCCTGGTTGTTTTTAATGTAACCGTGTACTGACAACGCCTCATATGGGGCTTAAAAAGAGCTATTTTCACTTCTATTAGAATTACAGAAAATTCGCAATGAAATCCCTGTTTTCCATTTGAGGATACAGTTACTGGGGAAAGCGGCAATTTGTTGGCACATCGTGCTATGTTGTTTTTAATTCAAGAGAAATGAGGTATCGCTTTAGCAAGGGGATTGGGGAGGGGCTGAAGAGGGAAGGGGATATATCCAAGTTAACAGCACTCAGCCCCTACTCTTCCGCGGTATGTAGCCCGGCAAACGTTATGATGGATTTGTTGCAAGATAATGCTATAATTCATTCCGAGAGATTGATGGGAGCTTGGAAAGCGTAGTATTGCTATCTCAGGTGGTAGCACTGCTGCGCGTTTAATTACTTTTGTTTCAACACCGCCCTTCACTCTCGCTGCTATATTTTATATCGATAGTAAGGCGAGGAGTAAATGAATTGAGTTATTAAATAAAACTCGAGCGAAAACGCTATGTGAAACTGACTAAAGCGCGAAAGAACTGAAGTTAATAAATTGTGAAAGGTCGGAAGCGAATGGTGATAATATTCAACTAAAGTAACCTGGCTTACATGGCACTTATATTGCTTTAATTTTCTTTTACACAAAGATTTGTATTCATTTAAATAGTAATTTCGGTCTAAAGTAAAGAAGCCAACATAAAAGGAAAACAAAGTCGAAAAATGCAGTCACTTCTGTACTATTTGCTGG
Source organism: Deroplatys truncata (assembly GCA_030765065.1). NCBI lineage: Eukaryota > Metazoa > Arthropoda > Insecta > Mantodea > Mantidae > Deroplatys > Deroplatys truncata. The sequence goes on along the minus strand of CM060977.1, from coordinate 177,231,884 downwards.
ATATGTTCTTCAACAGAGATAGTATAGGAAACGATCTAGAAGTAGGGGAATCGTTAGGCTTCAGACTCAGGTGGAGCGCTAGAAAAAAATCCATGAATGTTAATTGAAGTAAATTAGAGCATGAAAAATTTGTATTTTTGTAGAATACATTTAACGGACTGGAAGAAACTTGAGGATACTGAAGGCTAGGTAGTGAATATTTCAAGAGAAAAGTCTCTTAGATAATATATGTATTAATCAACTGTTCAGTTAGATTAGGGGAAGTTGAGGGAAATAAATAGGCAGAGGGGAATAGGCGCTTTATGAACATTAGCCTGGAGAATTTGATGATGCGTTGTAGGCCAAAAGTGAGAAATACCTACCTGGAGGAAGAATAACATGTAAAATGTAAAACGATGCATGTTAATGAAGTTAAAAGTCAGCGGTGAAGGGACCGCATAGAGAGAAACCCCCCCCCCCCCAAATTGTTGTTGAATGTGGTTATTGGAGCAAAATTAAAGCAGATATACACTTGTGACATTGAAATGAGATAGTGAAGTAAGTGGGCAATTTAAAGACTTGAAAGGTACTAGAAGTACACTGTAAGTAGGAAATATGATTTTCTCTCCAGACAAATTCACCATGGAAAAGCAAACTTTTAATAAACAAATTAAATATTTTTCCTGGATTCTTTAAGAAACATTAGTGAGATGCTTTGTGCAAATATTTGGAAACTCGATATTTGGTTGAGGTGAAAAAAAATAGCAGAATTGTTTTAAATTCTGAGACGTTTCAGAAGGAGTGTACAAAAGTAGGACTGCCGAATTTCTTCAGCAAGGCGAAGAAACCAAAGGACACTAAATCAGAAGAAATTGTTTGCTAAGATGTACTTGAAGGCGTGGTGAAAGAAAAGAGATAATCTTGGATACGAGCAGATAATAGATAATACTGTTATAAGTATACACCGGCGAAAAGGAAAATGAACATGAAAAGAGAATGGAGGAGGGCAAGAAAGCCCTTGGCCACAAAACTCTGGCCGAATAATTAAATAAGTGAGTCCCGCAGCATAAAGTTAAATATAGGGAAGGTTGGGGCAAGTGAGTCCTAACTTTCGTTTTCTTTCTAATGTGCATGGTATTTAAGTTTAAGTTTTACGAATACGTTAAATTACAGCTAATACATTCAGCATCTTAAATACCTATGTTAAAATATTTTGTTCTTGTTTAGAATTTCCTAAAATAGAAACATAGATGTAGAAAAGAGTGGGGCAAGTGAGACACCCCTTGGGGCAAGCGAGTCTTTAAACATGTTAAACAATTTTAGCAAAGAAATGCAACGACTTTTATTTAAACTAATTTTTTTCTGAAGCTATAATACATGAAAAGTCTAATCCAATAAAACATAACATGTACTGATCACTTATAAATAAAATATTCACTGAGGTCCATAGTTCAACTGCTATTGTCACATCTTAAGCTCAGTAGATATTCACTTGGATTAACTTCGCAAGACTGCTGATGTTCTTAGTTGTAAACATTGCATAAAATAACCAGAACCACGGAATGAAAGACCAGTAAAAGAATGATCACTTATTTTAACAGCTGGTATGACATACAAAACTGTTACTGCCAGTTTCATTATCTATGCATTCTTCATGCATCCACTGCTTGCGCTTAATGCAGCTAATCCACTCTTCGAAACTTGGTATTAAACCAGATCTGATCTCGTTTAATGCCACTTGAGCATCATCTTCTGTTCACCCTTTCCCTCTATCAGTTTTCCATTTATAGTTCCGGACCATACCTGCAATACGAGTTTCAATATAATTAAACTATGCTTTTGACTTAACTTCTTCATTATATTGTCAAAACGTGGCAGTAGTTACTAAATCTTCTAAATAAATTAAATATAGACTTGTAGTTTTGCACACACGAATGGTGGAGCAAGTGCGTCACTGTCAGTATTCTAGTGGACTCACTTGCCCCGCCACTACTACTCGGAATAAACTGGTACCTGTCATAGAGGCTACCTTAGGATTCTGACGTCACTGCACCAGAATATGCTTCAAACAATGCCATTTAAGGAGCATTAAAATCTGCCATGAAATTAACTTGTTAGAATACAATACACCTGCTCTTAGAAACAGCAGTTCTTACATCAAAATCACCAAAAACAATATTTACCTGCCAAAACTGCAGTTTTTCCTGGAGCGTCATTTTCTCAATTGTCACACTTCCGGGCAGCCAAGCTGTTACTGATACCCTCCTATCAGGTCCCTCCTGTGTATTGTGGAAGAAAATGAAGGTGACGCTCTTGCCCCACCTGACTCACTTGCCCCTCCTTCCCCTACTTACTCAGAAACGCGTTCACCCTCTTCATCGAATATCGAAAATGTGAGTAAGAGATTATGCTTTTAACTTTCAAATTGATAACATAGAGTAACATTTTAGCCAAAAATAAATTTCATAACAGTTTTTGAAAATATTATAAACATGATATTACAAGTATATGTGTACAGCATTTAGTTGTGTTCTAAAAAGTCATTGGAATACACCTGCTTCGAACAGAGGAACTTCACAAACTCTCAGGTCAGATACTCAAATAATATTCAATGCGCTTACATTCTGTCTACTCCTCCAAAGTGTTCTTCGCCCTTAAAGATCTTTTCCTGTTACACATTGTAATTAAATATCATCTCCTTGCATTTATGGTATACCAAATCTTAAAGGATTCCAATTAGGTATAATTGTAATATGATACATACTACGGCGAAGCGTGTCGTCTGTCTTAAAGGAAACTTAACGGATTTGGCTAGTTCTTCCTTTGTAGTTTCAAGGCAAGTAGACGTCCGAGCAGTCCGTATATTAGCTTCCAAGAGAACTGAGGAGTCACCGGAGTTCTTAAACAGTCAGTAAGAATTGTCTATATTAAAATGAGATTAATGAAAACAAGACTGAATAACCTTGACCGATGAGTATTCAGCGTATAGGATCAGAGAGATGAGGGGATGATGTGGCTTCGGTCGCCATTCTCTCTAGTACAATGTACAACAATACCACTTCCAGTTTCTATTCTTCTAGGCTTATTGCTGCGGAAATTCCATGTTTGCAATGTTTGCACATGAGCTTACTATGAGTTGTGTATTGGGGATAAACCTTCGGACCCTACGGAGTACTGTTACCTACATTTCGAAACCTTACAAACATGTTATTTGGCATGTCATAACGTGTGCCATGTTTTCTTTTAATCTATTAAAACTTTTGATGTTAATATTACAATTTTACATTTTTTATACTTATGTATACTCGAGTGTAACAAAGTTATCTTGGAGTATCAATTTTGATCAATATGTTTTATGACAGATATATTTCAAGAGTATATTTGCTAGAAAACTTATGTAATCCAGAGCCGAATTTTTGGGTTTGACGTGTCCTAAACCTGTTTATCAAAGACGTATATCTCGATCGTAGATGCTCATTTAAGGACAATCGTATTCATGCATATTTGTATTTATAGGATTAGCGCAAAATGCTCGATGACACATTGGTTTGTTTGTAGAGTGATGCCAAACACGAAAACGCCCTGGTGGAGCAAACTAGGGGAATTCTTTGCAATCAAATCGCCGGCCTACTCCGCGGAGACCAAGCTGTACTCCCGTTACACAAATGCTGTTGCTGGCCATACGCCAACACTGTCGATGATGGCAGAGCCCATTATGTCAATACGTTCCTCAGATGACCTAAGGTGGAACCCTCAGGGTATCTCAATTGTAAAGAAAAGTGGTGTATTTATTGGTCTTAAACATTTTACACCTTCAAACTCATACATCGCACGGCTCAGATAGACCGCACGTGCTTATACAATACACCTTAGTCCATATGCTTCAGTCTATATTCACCACACTGCACTTTAAAGTTAATGGTATTTTATAAGAATTGGAAAGAAAGAAAAAAGCAGAGAAACTAACAACAAAAATCATACAAACAAAACAGAAGAAGCAGAAGAAAAATAATTTCTTCGCAAGCACACGCTGTTGTTTACAAAGCAAACCAATACAGGCCGCTAAGCCCTAACCCTCCCCTTCCCACTCTTGTCCCTCTTCCATATACTCCCATCTGAACTGCATAATCTTTACAAAAATGTGCGAATCTCTTACCCCTCCCCTCTCCCAACCAGCAAGGTCCAAAAACCTTGTAATCCTCTCCTTGAGTTAACAAAGGAGTCTGGCAGATACTTTTTCTCAACTGTTCTGCCAGTGTATAATGAGCCAGAATATAAACCCAAGTTTCTTCCTCTCTACACCAGGGACAGATTCTTATGCCATATTCGTTAATAAATTTTATCGCTCGCCATAATTCCATTTTGAGCCTAGCAAGCCTTTGCTTGCTGACTATTTCTGGATGAAATATATTGTTCTATACCCCGTTCTGTTTTATAGTTTCGACTGTGAGCTTAATGATACCTTCTTATTACACTGTGACAATCTAGGTATATCTTTCAGTCGCATTTGTGCATTTCTCCACACATTCGCTCTATTTCCAGGTTCTTCAAACAAAATATTGTACATCCATAATGTTTGCAGCCTTCTCTTGATTTTCGCTGCCCACGTCTTGTCCACTCCCATTATAAACTGCTCCTTAACACACATTATTTTCATACGTGAGTGAACCCCTCTCGTAACTCTAATGGAATATTTGATTGCCCGTACCTTACATTCCATTGTTTCGCTTTATGCACCATATTCTCTAAAAATGCCGCAAGATACCTTTTAGAAAACCTATTCTTACCTGTCTAGCCTTTCTGTGGGTTCTCACTACCAGATCTCCACCCCATACGTCACTGTGGATCTAACAATTTCCCCATATAGTGTCTAAGCAATTTTACATGTATATCTGGGATTCTCTGCACGCAGAATTTCCGCAGATTTTATTCCTGCCTTGAGTTTCGTAACCTCAATGTGTTTAGTCCATCTTCCGTTCATTGTAACAATTAAACTTAAGATAAAAAACTCTTTGCATTCTCCAGTTTCTCCCCAGCGTTAAGTTCAGTCTCTGTTCGACTTTATACCGAGCTGTTTTTAAACGTAATTATTTTAGTTTTATTTACATTAACGGTCAATAGGCATTCGTCACAACAGTGAAGTCTGTGTAATCCCTTTTTGCAACCCTTGCACAGTAGTAGAGAATAATGTCATATCGTCAGCATATAAAAGTACTGGGATCCGCCAACTCAGGCACCTCCACGTTAACTCTTAGTATATTCACTACGTCATCCACAAGGAGATTACTCAATTGTAAGAAGTTAATGAGAGTTTTACAATCTTTCATGAATGTTTATTCGGTTTTAAGACATTAATGCTGTTGTTTAAATGTCTTGTATTTTAGTCTTTGCAAGCTTTATCGCATTCATTCTTCGCCTTACATCAGTCTAGGAGGCGCGACGTTTACTGCCCGGACGTCCGAGTATTAATATAATTTCTGTAAGTCTTCAGTTATCAGCCTAAAGACAACCAGCGGGGCAGAATACTTAATCGAATTCAGAATTATTGCTTTATTTCCTTTTCTTGAAATAAACCAAGCGCTCCTTATTGAATAAATTATGTAAAATGGTGAAATGTATCTGAATGTTATGAGGTAGGTTATATTTCATATAAAAACACGAGGATTCTTTCAGCTATTTCATTAGTAAAATTTGGATAATTGCATCATGAAATCACGAAGATCACAGTAATCATATTCACTTAGACTTTTCATACCTCTTATACAAAGGATACATAATTAAGGTAATGTGCATATACAAATGTTTTGTATAATAGTATTAGACATTAAACATACACGTGGTACACGCATTGAACTGTTTGTATATTCTTGCAACTCATTGCTTAATGCAACGAATGGATGATAGGTAATATTACTGTTTTGAAGATTTTTATACCCAACCTTAATTGGTGCAGATGCTTTTGAAAAATACGCTCTCGAAAATAATAAGTCATCACTAGAAAGTGAGTCGAAGTTTAGAATAACAATATGCGATTTTAGTACTACATCAAATATAGTAATTTTAATTTGGCCTTTCTATATACGTCCATCTCTCAATATACCTGCTGTACCTACAAATTATACTGATATGTTTGGCTTCGTTTGTTCCGCAGCTTGTGGTCCGTGAGATGAATCGACTAGGGATGATGGTGGACTTGTCACATGCCTCGGTGCGAACAATGAAAGACGCCCTGGCAACCAGCAAGGCACCTGTCATCTTTTCTCACTCCTCGGCCTTTGCGCTTTGCAACTCCTCCAGGAACGTGCCCGATGACGTCCTCAAACTTGTGGTAGGTTCTTCAGTTTAAAAGTGATATGTTTCATTCGTCACATTATCAGTTCTTGTCGTATTTGAGCTGTTATGATTAACTTTGAAGACAATTTTGCTTAATGCTTGACTGAACAAAACTAAGTTTAAATACATCGCGTCATTCTCTGGAGGTTATTCAGAAGGAAAAATGACGTTAATATTAGTTCCACCTAGAGGAATATTTCTTAAGTAGCAAATATATTGACACCATGTCTTTGAAACTGTATATACTAGTGTATGAGGTAATAATAATAGTGATAACAATAACAATAATAATAATACATGCATTACTAATTTTGCTTCCTGCAACTGGAGGTTGCTGCTGATACACATACCAAAATTCCAAAGAAGGTATCCGTTGACAAGTCAGAGTTCAAATATAAACAGAAGTATTGCTTTTCAAAACCTAAATGTATGCACAAAGAAGCAAAAGCTATGTATAGAGTTACATGTTCAGACTATTTGTTAAGTTCCGAATATGAGAGACATTTTAATATGACTTATACCTTACAGTATAAGTAGGCTATTTAGGACAGATCGAGCACAGTTTTTGCGTTTATATGGGAAAACATAGGGCAAACGAGGGCAGATGCTAGGGTAGCAGAGCATCCAAGGAGGAAAAATGCGTTTATATGGGGGAGATAGGGATTACGGGGAGAGTTGTCAGGCTAGACAGGAATTGAAAGGGCAGAATGCACGTTTTGTACTGAAGAGATAGGGATTACAAGGTTAGATGTCGACTAGACAGGGTTTGAAAGGTCGGAATATATGCTTTATAAGGGAAAGGATAGGGAAAACGAGGGGAGATGCTAGGTTGAGAGAGTCTTCATAGAGGAAAATGAGTTTATATGGGGGAGATAGGGAAAACGAGGCTAGAAGATAGGATAGACAGAGGTTGAAGTAGGAGGAATGTGCTTTATATGAGAGTGGCAGGGAATACGAGGAGAAGTGCTAGGCTAGTCAGAGGTCGAGTAGAGTATACAATTATACACGAAAAATAGGGAGTAGATGATAATGCTAGACAGGTACTGAAGAAGGGGGAGTATGCGTTTATATTAGGGAGATAGGGAATACGGGGAGAAATGCTAGGGAAGACAGGGACTGAAGGTATGCAGGGTGTTTTCCAGAAGGGAAGAGTAAGAATTTCAGAGATATTTAGAGCACAAGCACAATATAATTATTTTAGATCACACTTAGAAGCTTTTTAGGTACATGCTTAGCTAACTTTGCAGGTATTCTGATGATGTTTTAATGCGGTGGAACAGGCATTTGACATCCTCTTACTGACTTAAAATATTTTTAGACATAGAAACAGATACGTGTTTTAGGGTATTGGGGGTAAGCATTTTAGCCAGTATAGTAGGAATTGTGGGAGCATTTTAGTGTTCATTTAGAGACATATTAGACACAGATACAGGTATTTTTTGATATGGACAAGGCTTTCAGGACATTCTGGTATGAGGCAGGAGAATTTTAGATGTTTCAGCAGCATTTTGGGAACTGGAGCATGTAGATTCAGGGTATTCATATAGGCTTCAGAATATTTCGAGGCGTTTTATGATGCTTTTAAGGTATTTTGACAATTTTCAAGACGTTTTCAAAGCTAGTGCTAGGAATGTTTGTGACTCTTTAAAGGTATTTTAGGCTATGGATGTGGCATAGGCACAGACCATTAAGAGTTCCTGAAGGGGCTTTTGGATAAGTGTAGTGGCTGTTTGTCGACTTTTGGAAAGTGTAGTGGCTGTTTTATCAGCTTTTGGAAAGTGTAGTGGCTGTTTTATTGGCTTTTGGAAAATGCAGTGACTGTTTTATCGGCTTTTGGAAAGAGTAGTGGCTGTTTTAATGGCTTTGGATAAGTGTAGTGGCTGTTTGTCGGCTTTTGGATAAGTGTAGTGACTGTTTTATTGGCTTTTGGTAAATGTAGTGGCTGTTTTTATAGACTTTTGGAAAGTGCAGTGGGTATTTCTATGTCATTAGAGTTCCTGGTGGGCTTTTTAGAAAGTGTAGTGGTTATTTTTATGCTATTGGCACATGGTTTTCAGGCATTCTCTCTTGTTTATAGAGTTTTTCTCTTGTATTACACAGGTCTTATGATCTATAACCATTTCTAACGTTTTTACTGTCATACCGGTTGCTTTTGAGGTCTTCTCAATATTCTAATGCTAACATATAAGAAAATATGTAGAGATGTCTTTTATAACCCAACCTTAAGCTCTGATAGTGATATTATTGTTTTTATTCAGCTTTTCCGTTTTTGTATGGTTAATTGTTGTCTAGGTGTATCGTCTTTACCAGTTAATTGATGCTTTATTAGATAAGGATTGTAAGGGTAGGTGCCTCTCCCCTTTTATCTAGGCTTGAGACTAGCACTAGGATTTGCTCCTAATGGCAGGGTTACCGCCTCCCTTCCACATTCTTATTTTTATTTATTCTTAGGTGTCTGCTAGATGCATACACAGTACATGGGTAAACCTCCACTTTTTAAAGTTGTAGACTCACGAGAAAATTATCATCTTGGGATTACATTCTCTCATGCACTGCTTGTAATGCTGTAATGGCCATATGCATATGTCGTTATTCCATCCTCAGCAACAACTCTTTTATCGTCGTATGGAGTCAATGCAATTTTATTCACTTGCACTGTGGTAGCAGTATGCTTTCTTGACAGGATCAGATTCATAGGCGTCCTTATTATTTGTCTGGCTTTAAGACAGTCTGTATAACTGTCGAATGTGATGTGTTGCTTAATAGAGCCACGTTTTATACCTTTAATCTTTTTTATCATTAAGCCGTGGATATCTAGCGCATACATCTTAGGTCGCAGTACGACAAAGCGTTGGATGATTTTACCATTAGCCTCATCTTTAAATTTTCCAAGCACTTTCTTGTTTAGAGCTGAATAGCATATATGGTTTGTAGGATAATCAGCCGTATCCAGATGCTCAAGAAAACGTAGTTTGTCCTTGTACACATCTTCAGTTGTAACTTGATGGATGAATGAATCAGTGTCCATATACATCAGCTTCAGTTTTTCAACTCCATAATGCGGTAACAACACATCATAATGATAGTGGTACATTAATGTCTTGGAGATGTCCAACACACTCATTCCAATGTATATAGGCTTGTTGAACACGATCTGTCGGGAGGCCATATGCACAGCAGCTAGATTGGTGGCATATATTGTTCGATCGATAAACGTAGGCTTTGCAATTAACTTTTGCAGAGTCTTCTCGTTTGTCACCAACCGTATATCCACACGATTACGAAGGTTCTCCATTGTTTTTCCAAACATAGGATTGTTGAACAGTTTGTAGAGATCCTTCTCAAAATCATTTGCAGCCTTTTGTCGTAGTCTGTTGTTAAATTCCACATACGGTTTTAACCACTGTGACTGTCGGAATTGTAGCTCACGATGGATTTTTGTTAGTCGTAGTCCATGACTAAGAGCTTGCTTCAAAGTCATGTAATGCACTACATACTTCTTTCGTGATCCAAGGTGAGGAATTAACTTCTTTGTAGTAGACTCCTTTGGTTTCATACACTCAGGCAGGAATGGTAAATCATTATGCAGATCATGGAGTTCAGCAGGATACTCGATGTCAACTTCTAATATGGATCCATGAGGATCATCTTCTTCTAGTCTTTGTAAGTTTATTTCTTCAGGTGAAACCCACTGAAATCCACCAAAAGGAAGGGCGTGACACATTGCCCACCCATATTGGTTGTTGGCGTCCTCGTATGTGATGAATTGGGTTGGTCTCGACGGATCAAACTTGTCCATGTAAGTGTTATTAGCCTCCGCATACCGATGGGACACTTGGCATAAACCTCCTCTTATGCCGGATTCTACCATGAGTAGTTGGTCATAATCCTGTAACAGTTCCAGTTCGATTCCAGTATACAGTAACATGGCGTCCCATGTAAGTCCTGGAGAGGTAAAATAATCTGATGGATCAACTTTGTGCGTTTTGAGAGTTTGCTCTCTGAATGTCTCAAAGACATCAGCTAGAAGAAGAACATCAGATATTAAGTAGAGGTCACTGTATTCTCCCAGGTTTCTCACATTGAACAGTCTCCATACATTTCTAGCATGTTCGTAGTCAGCATCACTAATTTCTTCTTCATTCAGTTTATTGTAGAAGTAGTTCTTAGGAGGCAGGCAGGTTTCGTTCAAGACGCCCCATGAAGTAACGTAATCATAGGGAAATACACCCTTACGTGTCATCAACTTCATCTTGTCTTCTTCGAAGTACTTCAATGTCTCAGGGTACGATGTTAGATTTTTTACCAGCTTATCCAAGCTTGTGCTCAGGAACCGAAAACTATCTACAAACCGGAGCTTTATATCTCCGACATACTTGGAGAATGATATATAGCTTTCTTCAGAGCTAGGAATTACTTCCACCCGCTCACTTGTACATCCCAGCTCCTTAACAATGAAGTGTGAGTCATATCCACTGAGGTTGTGCATGAAGACAGGGATATATTTAGGTGTTTTACAGGCTAAAATCCATTCATTATGAAGACTTCCTCGGTATTCACCACTGATGTGATCATGATCGCGTACTTTGTAGCTCACTTCTGTAAAGGTTTTTCCACACAAGTAGCATACTATAGAAGACTCAAAATCCTTTTGCTGTTGATTCGTAAGTTTCAGGGGCATGACAGATGTGTATATATTATTAATCTCCTTTGCAAGGAATGACAGGTATTCCATAAACTTCTGATTAGCATCAACACCACGATATACATAGGGATGCTTAGGAAGACCAGTTTCCAGATGTGCAACGTTGGTTGATGGTTTAACGTAAACACAGATGCTCATTGCTGTATGCTCTTGATAAGGGGCTGTATAGGAAGTTTCAGGACTGGGAATACACGTATGACATGGAGCGAGAATGCTTTCAAAGTCTGCGTAGATGACGTAAGGTAGTTTCAACATCCTTTCAAAATTTTTAAACTGTACAATTGATTTCTCCTTGGTAGGCATAAGTACCCTTGCAACATTATGCTGGCTACAGATGGCTGCATGTTCTTGTAGTTTTTCCAGACCGCTTTGTCCATATCGATTGTCAAAGTGAGTAAAGCACCGCTTGCAGGTATGTATCACTCCATCGTGATTAGTTTTCTGACGTCGAACGTGCTTCTCAAAATTCTTGATATATACATAGTGATGTTTTCCACTACTATCACTCAACAGTAACAGGTCACGGTGCTCAGATAGTTCAGGGTCAGCAACCTTTATCGGATACACTTCATGCTTCTCATCCAATCTGAAAACGTTGATAGACATCCTATTAAGCTTCTCAAATTTAGGTATTTGAGAAAGTGGAGTAGGATAGGAAACACAGCTGAAGTCGTACTTATCTTGAAGCTGTTTGTATTTACTCACCCGCTGTGCATTCTTCTCAACAAATTTGGCCAATACAGAATATATAAAACATTGTTCATCCTTATAGTTTTGGACGTTAATGCAAGCTTCTTTAGCTCCAACAGATGGAGGTAGGGGTATGTAGCTACTTCCTCGTAGCGGATTGTACTTGTTAATACGAAGGCGCACCCCTTCCACAGCAAGCAGAGCCCAGTTGCTTCCCTTTAGTTGTGACTTCTCCATTTCAGTAACCAACTTCTTCATTTTCGTTTCCAGCATAGAGTCCAGATTCGTTTCTAAGAAAGCAGCTTGATTCCGTGTTTTAAATGTTTTGTCACAGGTGTCTCCGATACTGTTTACAAATCGGCACTCAACCAGCAGATTAAATTTCACACTCTTGTGAATACCAAGCTCTTTATGCACTGCCTGGATTATTCGTTGTTTAGCCTCATGCAGGTACATATTCAGGTCCTTAGATGAATCGCATCGTATAAAATACGATTTCAATCGTCCTTTGAACGCTGTCTCGTATTCTTTCATGTCACAGTCCTCCATTGTGGATAATATGTGATGTTTGGTAGGCTCCAATCTGCTTTTCTTCTGAGGACTGCTTATTTCACATACGTCTTCGTGCCGCTGTCCCTTATAACCGTCATTAAAGGTTACATTACAATGTTTACATTTGAAGAGTCTCCTACAGGTCATCTGATGTCTTCTCTTGTCATAACTTCGGAGGAAATCCTTTCTACATTTACTACAAGGGTATCCAGTAGCGCTTGGAATAATATCCTTATACGCTGAGTTATTCATCTTTATTCTTGATGCAATAACGTATTAATCCTTCTTCAAGGGAAATGTAGACCTCCTCACCTTGATAACACTTTAGAAAACTGATTATTCTTGGAGAGAACACGATGTTAACACCGCAAGACTAATTAGCGCAATGAAGTCCAGTGTCCGCGGTCACACTATTTATAGAGGGAGCACGAAACTTTTAGATCAATTATATACTGAATTTTAATAAAACAATGATTAAGCGTCTAAACTCTTATATCTCAATACGTTACACAGGTATTCGGGCGTTTCCGTAGGTGTTCGAACATGTTCGTGTGTTTGGAGAGGTGCTCGAATGTGTTGTGTATGTATGAGTATGTGAAACTGTGTTTTGAACTGTCTCTATGTGTGTGTATGTGTGTGTTTTGAACTGCCTCTATGTGTGTGTGTATGTCTGTGTGTGTATGTCTGTACGTGTCTGTGTGTATGTCTGTGTGTGTATGTCTGTGTGTGTATGTTTTGAACTGTCTCGGGGTGTGTATGTCTGTGTGTATGTCTGTGTGTGTATGTCTGTGTATATGTCTGTGCGTGTGTGTCTGGGTGTATGTGTGTATATGTCTGTGTGTGTATGTCTGTGTGTGTCTGTGTGTGTATATGTCTGTGTCTGTATGTCTGTGTGTGTGTTTTGAACTGTCTCGGGGTGCGATGTCTGTATGTATGCCTTTGTGTGTATGTCTGTGTGTGTATGTCTGTGTGTGTGTCTGTGTCTGTGTGTGTATGTCTGTGCGTGTCTGTGTGTGTATCTGTGTGTGTATATGTGTGTGTGTTTGTATGTCTGTGTGTGAGTCCGTGTGTGTGTGTGTCTGTGTGTATGTCTGTCTGTGTGTGTGTGCTGATCAAGAAGAAGAAAGGAATAAATTAGAAAGGAATAAAGAAGAAAGGAAGAAGGAAAGAGAGAAAGAAGAAAAACAGAAAGAAAAAAGAAGAAAGAAAATTAAGAATTTTAATTCAGACCTGAGGATACTTAAGTATACTTTTAAATATATGAGTTAAATACTTTTTATTCCAGCCGTATATGTCTCCTAGTTTAATATTTATGAACCATTAAATTGTTTATAAGATTCGAACAAGGACCACAGGTCACCTAAGTACGTATCACGGTTTAACACAGATAATGAATTATATCTAATAAATGCATTTTTGATCCACCCATACAACTCCCTTAGTTTAATAGCTATTGATCATTAAATAATTTGCTCTAAGATAATAGTAAAAAATTAATCCTTAAATAGCTTGATTACAATTATTTTCTAATGATACCTGAAAAGTCTTTCACTAAGTCTCTTAGTGCTATAAACTTATTGTGATTTTACTATATTTGTCTAAGTCTCTTAACTCATTAAGAATTAAACATTTAGGTTTTACCGATTAGAGTTCGGATATGAACTTCGGAATCCTAAATAGTTGTTCAGAGAATCTATCCACTGCTATCAATTTAATGTAATTTGTTCCAAGAGTCTAGCTGCCCTACTTCAGAAATAATGAAACATCAAAGTTTAAGACTCTGATGAGACTCGAACTCCAGCCCCTAGAGATATCTTTCCGTAACTAATCAATAATACAGGACTATGTGAATCATTGTTGATGCTAAAAGGGCATAAAGTCAGTAGTTGGTGTTTGTATGTTCTGGATAAATTAATGGTTATTTAATTGGCTTAATTGATTTTAATAGGGCTTAATTGGTCTTTCGTGTAAAGCCGACCCAAGTAGCATGTACGTTCTGGATAAATTAATGGTTATTTAATTGGTTCAATTGGTTCAATTGGTCTTTCGTGTAAAGCCGACCCAAGTAGCATGTACGTTCTGGATAAATTAATGGCTATTTAATTGGTTCAATTGGTTCAATTGGTCTTTCAGGCAAAGCCAGCCTAAACGCCATGAGAGTTCACCATCAAAACAAGGATACTGGTGGAATTGGTAATTGTGAGGGTCTCTTACATGGCCACGTGGTGACATTTAAAAGTCCCGTTCCTCCTCCTTGGCTTTGGGTGGGAGGAGGTAATCAAAATAATGTCTGCATTTCCAGTCAGCTATGAGACATGATTCATCCACTATAAAGTACACAGCGTTAATTCTAATTACGCAGCTAATATACATCAAATAAAAAATACAAGTTTCAATTTTTGTGGCGAACGCTCCTAACGACTGAAAACCTTTTAAAAATCAAAAGGTTTAATTTTCACCATCCTACCGCGAGTTCTTGCTTTGGACGGGTCGATAACACGCTAGTGTTATCCGCTAAAATACAACAGGAGAGTTCTGAAAGGCATCGTAGAATGGCTAGTATACGGTGTTCGCTAACTAAAGCACACCTCTTTATTACAATGAGAAATTTCGCAAATTAGAATCACAAGCGATGAAAAAATATTGGAATATTTAGCTTTTAAGGTTAACAAGCGTCACTCTGTACTTAAATGCCCTGATAAGAACGCTAAATCTTCTGTTAGCGGCATACATGGATTAGAAATTCTGTATACCAATTTTTGGAGCACACTATACCCCCCGCATGTTATTCCGGCGAGGGGAGAACCCTTCTCGCAGTCTCCCCTCCTGTATACAATTTAGCGGCTATTGTGTCCGAGTTTCATCCTAGTGGCTTCTCCACATCTGTCTTGTTAAAAGGCCCTGCGTGCATTTCTCCGAAGCGTTCTAAAAACGCCGATATTTACCAAGAAAATAATTTTAATATCTTGAACTACAAATAAATATCGCTACCAAGAATTGATACTTCACATACAATCACCAACTACTGACTTTATGCCCTTTTAGCATCAACAATGATTCACATAGTCCTGTATTATTGATTAGTTACGGAAAGATATCTCTAGGGGCTGGAGTTCGAGTCTCATCAGAGTTTTAAACTTTGATGTTTCATTATTTCTGAAGTAGGGCAGCTAGACTCTTGGAACAAATTACATTAAATTGATAGCAGTGGATAGATTCTCTGAACAACTATTTAGGAGTCCGAAGTTCATATCCGACCTCGAATCGGTAAAACCTAAATGTTTAATTCTTAATGAGTTAAAAGACTTAGACAAATATAGTAAAATCACAATAAGTTTATAGCACTAAGAGGCTTAGTGAAAGACTTTTCAGGTATCATTAGAAAATAATTGTAATCAAGCTATTTAAGGATTAATTTTTTACTATTATCTTAGAGCAAAATATTTAACGATCAATAGCTATTAAACTAAGGGAGTTGTATGGGTGGATCAAAAATGTATTTATTAGATATAATTCATTATCTGTGTTAAACCGTGATACGTACTTTGGTAACCTGTGGTCCTTGTTCGAATCTTATAAAAATTCAATGGTTCATAAATATTAAACTAGGAGACATATACAGCTGGAATAAAAAGTATTTAACTCATATATTTATAAGTGTACTTAAGTATCCTCAGGTCTGAATTAAAATTCTTAATTCTATTTCTTCTTTTTTCTTTCTGTTTTTCTTCTTTCTCTCTTTCCTTCTTCCTTTCTTCTTTATTCCTTTCTACTTTATACCTTTCTTCTTCTTGATCAGCACACACAGACAGACATACACACACAGACACACACACACGGACTCACACACAGACATACACACACAGACATATACACACACAGACACACACAGACACGCACAGACATACACACACAGACATACACACACAGATACACACACAGACATACACACACAGACATACACACACAGACATACACACAAAGACATACACACAGACACACACACAGACACGCACAGACACACGCACAAAGACATACACACAGACATACACACCCCGAGACAATTCAAAACACACACACAGACACACACAGACATACACACACAGACATATATACACACACAGACGCACACAGACACACACACAGCCATACACACAGACATACACACACTGACATATACACACATACACCCAGACACACACCCACAGACATATACACAGACATACACACAGACATACACACAGACATACACACCCCGAGACAGTTCAAAACATACACACACAGACATACACACACATAGACATACACACACAGACATACACACAGACACGTACAGACATACACACACAGACATACACACACATAGAGGTAGTTCAAAACACACACATACACACACATAGAGACAGTTCAAAACACAGTTTCACATACTCATACATACACAACACATTCGAGCACCTCTCCAAACACACGAACATGTTCGAACACCTACGGAAACGCCCGAATACCTGTGTAACGTATTGAGATATAAGAGTTTAGACGCTTAATCATTGTTTTATTAAAATTCAGCATATAATTGATCTAAAAGTTTCGTGCTCCCTCTATAAATAGGGTGACCGCGGACACTGGACTTCATTGCGCTAATTAGTCTTGCGGTATTAACATCGTGTTCTCTCCAAGAATAATCAGTTTTCTAAAGTGTTATCAAGGTGAGGAGGTCTACATTTCCCTTGAAGAAGGATTAATACGTTATTGCATCAAGAATAAAGATGAATAACTCAGCGTATAAGGATATCATTCCAAGCGCTACTGAATACGCTTGTAGTAAATGTAGAAAGGAATTCCTCCGAAGTTATGACAAGAGAAGACATCAGATGACCTGTAGGAGACTCTTCAAATGTAAGCATTGTAATGTAACCTTTAATGATGGTTATAAGGGACAGCGGCACGAAGACGTATGTGAAATAAGCAGTCCTCAGAAGAAAAGCAGATTGGAGCCTACGAAACATCACATATTATCCACAATGGAGGACTGTGACATGAAAGAATACGAGACAGCGTTCGAAGGACGATTGAAATCGTATTTTATACGATGCGATTCATCTAAGGACCTGAATATGTACCTGCATGAGGCTAAACAACGAATAATCCAGGCAGTGCATAAAGAGCTCGGTATTCACAAGAGTGTGAAAATTAATCTGCTGGTTGAGTGCCGATTTGTAAACAGTATCGGAGAAACCTGTGACAAAACATTTAAAACACGGAATCAAGTTGCTTTCTTAGAAACGGATCTGGACTCTATGCTGGAAACGAAAATGAAGAAGTTGGTTACTGAAATGGAGGAGTCACAACTAAAGGGAAGCAACTGGGCTCTGCTTGCTGTGGAAGGGGTGCGCCTTCGTATTAACAAGTACAATCCGCTACGAGGAAGTAGCTACATACCCCTACCTCCATCTGTTGGAGCTAAAGAAGCTTGCATTAACGTCCAAAACTATAAGGATGAACAATGTTTTATATATTCTGTATTGGCCAAATTTGTTGAGAAGAATGCACAGCGTGTGAGTAAATACAAACAGCTTCAAGATAAGTACGACTTCAGCTGTGTTTCCTATCCTACTCCACTTTCTCAAATACCTAAATTTGAGAAGCTTAATAGGATGTCTATCAACGTTTTCAGATTGGATGAGAAGCATGAAGTGTATCCGATAAAGGTTGCTGACCCTGAACTATCTGAGCACCGTGACCTGTTACTGTTGAGTGATAGTAGTGGAAAACATCACTATGCATATATCAAGAATTTTGAGAAGCACGTTCGACGTCAGAAAACTAATCACGATGGAGTGATACATACCTGCAAGCGGTGCTTTACTCACTTTGACAATCGATATGGACAAAGCGGTCTGGAAAAACTACAAGAACATGCAGCCATCTGTAGCCAGCATAATGTTGCAAGGGTACTTATGCCTACCAAGGAGAAATCAATTGTACAGTTTAAAAATTTTGAAAGGATGTTGAAACTACCTTACGTCATCTACGCAGACTTTGAAAGCATTCTCGCTCCATGTCATACGTGTATTCCCAGTCCTGAAACTTCCTATACAGCCCCTTATCAAGAGCATACAGCAATGAGCATCTGTGTTTACGTTAAACCATCAACCAACGTTGCACATCTGGAAACTGGTCTTCCTAAGCATCCCTATGTATATCGTGGTGTTGATGCTAATCAGAAGTTTATGGAATACCTGTCATTCCTTGCAAAGGAGATTAATAATATATACACATCTGTCATGCCCCTGAAACTTACGAATCAACAGCAAAAGGATTTTGAGTCTTCTATAGTATGCTACTTGTGTGGAAAAACCTTTACAGAAGTGAGCTACAAAGTACGCGATCATGATCACATCAGTGGTGAATACCGAGGAAGTCTTCATAATGAATGGAATTTAGCCTGTAAAACACCTAAATATATCCCTGTCTTCATGCACAACCTCAGTGGATATGACTCACACTTCATTGTTAAGGAGCTGGGATGTACAAGTGAGCGGGTGGAAGTAATTCCTAGCTCTGAAGAAAGCTATATATCATTCTCCAAGTATGTCGGAGATATAAAGCTCCGGTTTGTAGATAGTTTTCGGTTCCTGAGCACAAGCTTGGATAAGCTGGTAAAAAATCTAACATCGTACCCTGAGACATTGAAGTACTTCGAAGAAGACAAGATGAAGTTGATGACACGTAAGGGTGTATTTCCCTATGATTACGTTACTTCATGGGGCGTCTTGAACGAAACCTGCCTGCCTCCTAAGAACTACTTCTACAATAAACTGAATGAAGAAGAAATTAGTGATGCTGACTACGAACATGCTAGAAATGTATGGAGACTGTTCAATGTGAGAAACCTGGGAGAATACAGTGACCTCTACTTAATATCTGATGTTATTCTTCTAGCTGATGTCTTTGAGACATTCAGAGAGCAAACTCTCAAAACGCACAAAGTTGATCCATCACATTATTTTACCTCTCCAGGACTTACATGGGACGCCATGTTACTGTATACTGGAATCGAACTGGAACTGTTACAGGATTATGACCAACTACTCATGGTAGAATCCGGCATAAGAGGAGGTTTATGCCAAGTGTCCCATCGGTATGCAGAGGCTAATAACACTTACATGGACAAGTTTGATCCGTCGAGACCAACCCGATTCATCACATACGAGGACGCCAACAACCAATATGGGTGGGCAATGTGTCACGCCCTTCCTTTTGGTGGATTTCAGTGGGTTTCACCTGAAGAAATAAACTTACAAAGACTAGAAGAAGATGATCCTCATGGATCCATATTAGAAGTTGACATCGAGTATCCTGCTGAACTCCATGATCTGCATAATGATTTACCATTCCTGCCTGAGTGTATGAAACCAAAGGAGTCTACTACAAAGAAGTTAATTCCTCACCTTGGATCACGAAAGAAGTATGTAGTGCATTACATGACTTTGAAGCAAGCTCTTAGTCATGGACTACGACTAACAAAAATCCATCGTGAGCTACAATTCCGACAGTCACAGTGGTTAAAACCGTATGTGGAATTTAACAACAGACTACGACAAAAGGCTGCAAATGATTTTGAGAAGGATCTCTACAAACTGTTCAACAATCCTATGTTTGGAAAAACAATGGAGAACCTTCGTAATCGTGTGGATATACGGTTGGTGACAAACGAGAAGACTCTGCAAAAGTTAATTGCAAAGCCTACGTTTATCGATCGAACAATATATGCCACCAATCTAGCTGCTGTGCATATGGCCTCCCGACAGATCGTGTTCAACAAGCCTATATACATTGGAATGAGTGTGTTGGACATCTCCAAGACATTAATGTACCACTATCATTATGATGTGTTGTTACCGCATTATGGAGTTGAAAAACTGAAGCTGATGTATATGGACACTGATTCATTCATCCATCAAGTTACAACTGAAGATGTGTACAAGGACAAACTACGTTTTCTTGAGCATCTGGATACGGCTGATTATCCTACAAACCATATATGCTATTCAGCTCTAAACAAGAAAGTGCTTGGAAAATTTAAAGATGAGGCTAATGGTAAAATCATCCAACGCTTTGTCGTACTGCGACCTAAGATGTATGCGCTAGATATCCACGGCTTAATGATAAAAAAGATTAAAGGTATAAAACGTGGCTCTATTAAGCAACACATCACATTCGACAGTTATACAGACTGTCTTAAAGCCAGACAAATAATAAGGACGCCTATGAATCTGATCCTTTCAAGAAAGCATACTGCTACCACAGTGCAAGTGAATAAAATTGCATTGACTCCATACGACGATAAAAGAGTTGTTGCTGAGGATGGAATAACGACATATGCATATGGCCATTACAGCATTACAAGCAGTGCATGAGAGAATGTAATCCCAAGATGATAATTTTCTCGTGAGTCTACAACTTTAAAAAGTGGAGGTTTACCCATGTACTGTGTATGCATCTAGCAGACACCTAAGAATAAATAAAAATAAGAATGTGGAAGGGAGGCGGTAACCCTGCCATTAGGAGCAAATCCTAGTGCTAGTCTCAAGCCTAGATAAAAGGGGAGAGGCACCTACCCTTACAATCCTTATCTAATAAAGCATCAATTAACTGGTAAAGACGATACACCTAGACAACAATTAACCATAAAAAAACAGAAACGCTGAATAAAAACAATAATATCACTATCAGAGCTTAAGGTTGGGTTATAAAAGACATCTCTACATATTTTCTTACATGTTAGCATTAGAATATTGAGAAGACCTCAAAAGCAACCGGTATGACAGTAAAAACGTTAGAAATGGTTATAAATCATAAGACCTGTGTAATACAAGAGAAAAACTCTATAAACAAGAGAGAATGCCTGAAAACCATGTGCCAATAGCATAAAAATAACCACTACACTTTCTAAAAAGCCCACCAGGAACTCTAATGACATAGAAATACCCACTGCACTTTCCAAAAGTCTATAAAAACAGCCACTACATTTACCAAAAGCCAATAAAACAGTCACTACACTTATCCAAAAGCCGACAAACAGCCACTACACTTATACAAAGCCATTAAAACAGCCACTACTCTTTCCAAAAGCCGATAAAATAGTCACTGCATTTTCCAAAAGCCAATAAAACAGCCACTACACTTTCCAAAAGCTGATAAAACAGCCACTACACTTTCCAAAAGTCGACAAACAGCCACTACACTTATCCAAAAGCCCCTTCAGGAACTCTTAATGGTCTGTGCCTATGCCACATCCATAGCCTAAAATACCTTTAAAGAGTCACAAACACTCCTAGCACGAGCTTTGAAAACGTCTTGAAAATTGTCAAAATACCTTAAAAGCATCATAAAACGCCTCGAAATATTCTGAAGCCTATATGAATACCCTGAATCTACCTGCTCCAGTTCCCAAAATGCTGCTGAAACATCTAAAATTCTCCTGTCTCATTCCAGAATGTCCTGAAAGCCTTGTCCATATCAAAAAATACCTGTATCTGTGTCTAAAATGTCTCTAAATGAACACTAAAATGCTCCCACAATTCCTACTATACTGGCTAAAATGCTTACCCCCAATACCCTAAAACACGTATCTGTTTCTATGTCTAAAAATATTTTAAGTCAGTAAGAGGATGTCAAATGCCTGTTCCACCGCATTAAAACATCATCAGAATACCTGCAAAGTTAGCTAAGCATGTACCTAAAAAGCTTCTAAGTGTGATCTAAAATAATTATATTGTGCTTGTGCTCTAAATACCTCTGAAATTCTTACTCTTCCCTTCTGGAAAACACTCTGCATACCTTCAGTCCCTGTCTTCCCCAGCATTTCTCCCCGTATTCCCTATCTCCCTCATATAAACGCATACTCCCTATTTTTCGTGTATAATTGTATACTCTACTCGAGCTCTGACTAGCCTAGCACTTCTCCTCGTATTCCCTGCCACTCTCATATAAAGCACATTCCTCCTACTTCAACCTCTGTCTATCCTAGCATCTAGCCTCGTTTTCCCTATCTCCCCCATATAAACTCATTTTCCTCTATGAAGACTCTCTCAACCTAGCATCTCCCCTCGTTTTCCCTATCCTTTCCCTTATAAAGTATATATTCCGACCTTTCAAACCCTGTCTAGTCGACATCTAACCTTGTAATCCCTATCTCTTCAGTACAAAACGTGCATTCTGCCCTTTCAACCCCTGTCTAGCCTGACAACTCAACCCGTAATCCCTATCTCCCCCATATAAACGCATTTTTCCTCCTTGGATGCTCTCCTAGCCTAGCATCTGCCCTCGTTTTCCCTATCTTTTCCCATATAAAGGCAAAAAACTGTGCTCGATCTGTCCTAAATATCCTACTAGTATGGTATAACTACATAGCATAAATGTATTTCAAGAAGTTACTGTGCAGAATAATATAGTGCATTTATTTCGTCTGAAGGAGGGGAGACACTCAGGATTATTATCTGTTAAGAGATGCATTCTTATTATAAACAGCATGCATGAGACCTCTGTTTTCAAGCGAGTTAAAGTAAAACACTTATAAAAATAAACATTTCGATTTATTTACGGCTTGTGATAAAGATTTAGCATACTTGCAAAGAGTGAGGTCCCTGCATCTCATTAGCATCATCCCCGTTACCAATACCATTACTTTAAGTGAACTTTTTTGGGGGGGGGATTCTGCTTAGGATGTATGAAATAGGTAGGTTAAGTTGAGAAATGAGAGTAAACGTAGGAATAGAAAAGTTGTTAAGATGAAAGATAGAAGATTTAGCATAAAAAATTGAGCATTGCAGTATGTATCATCAGCGGTATTAGACTTCCCTTTGACCAAATCTTTATCAAAATGGGAAGCCATATTGGCTATATTCTGCTATAGCTTTTAAAAGGAATTGTATGGTTTTAGCGACTGAATTGGTAACGCAGTCATGCATCACTATTGTTTAAGCCTGTTTGATATTAAAACGAGCCACTTTCATAATTTAATTAAGTGTGCTTTATTCTGCAAAATAAAATTATCCACATCGGGCCAGTAGCATTTTCTGTTCTGTGAGGATCAAAGTTTCAAATAACATCGATACTGCTGTAATTAAGTTCTTCTTCTTGTTGCTTACGAGTAGGTTAAAAACCTCTTCCAGGTTCATTGAAACAATCGTTTACGCGGTCTTTCTACACTTCTCTTTCCATGTGGTGAATAGTGGCTTGCTCTATAGGGATGCGATGGTTCGCCATTCCCTACACATGTGACTTCAATTTTATTTTAAATTATATAAGTTTTTATACTGCTGGGTCTAAGATGTTTACTTCTGTCTTAATAGCTTCGTTTCTAAGTTTATCCGTTCTCATATAACTGCTCTTAAGAATTTCATCTCAGCAGCTTTGACTTTGGGAAATCCTTTACTTTGTAGGTCCATGTTTCACATCCATACAGTAATTTTGAAACAACCATCACATTGTAAAAGCTTATTAATATGCCCTCTTTTTAGTGTTCTGTTTAAATATGCTGGAATTGGTGAATTTTATCTAAACCTTCTATGACATTTTGGTATGTTATATAAGAACTAAAGTAATTATATCGTGCAACTTCTTATAGAACTTAATTTTATAGTATTATTTTTTATCTAATTAGCAATTTTCCCCTGAAAGACCATGTTTTGGTTTTATCTAAGGATATATTAGAATTACAAGTCTGATCTATTTGCTGAAATTTAAAAATGGATACTTGCTATTGATCTTCTTTATTATCTTGGATGACTGTCAAATCATCTGCATACAATAAAGCATTTAAGTGAAATCTTCTTCCTAGGTCGATCCCTGGAGCGAATTAGCTTTTACATTTTCTTAATATTTTATCTATGTAAACACTAAATAATGATGGCAATAAGTTGCATCCCTGACTCACATTTTGATTTATTACTTCTTTTTACTAATTCTTCCTTTACACTTTGTCAATATTTTTATTTTCGTATATAACCTTGCACTTACATTATTAAGATATTTTATAAACCTCTAGGAATCATTATTTCCCATAATAATTGTTGTCTTGAGACTTTGTCAAACGATTTTTCTGCGTATATTATTGAATTATACTACCAGCATTTCAAACAGCTAGATCTATCCTTATACATAAAGGAGAGGATGTCATAATTCCCAGTCTGGAGCCTAATAACAATCAGTCTTCAGAAGATTATTCAAAGAACATTGACCGTAGATTACGCAATTATATAAGCGTAAGTCCTTATCAGCGACGCTTTACATCATCTCCGGCAAATCACATTAACACTACCATTCTCAATGCTTCTCCGAAATCTGGCAAAGAAACAAACGACAATATTACTGTAGTATTTCTGATTATAAGAAAAGCCTTAGATAACATAGGCCATTTACCTCTTCATAAAACACTAGATTCCATTAGAGTTCGTAGCAAATTATCATGCTGAATTATGAAATTACAAGCAAATAAGACTACAATATTTGAAACTAACAGCAGTAAAATAAACCACATTGAAATAAGAACAGGCGTGTTACAGGATTACCCACATCTCCTATTCTTTGGAATTTAGTAACTGATTTCATTCTGTAGCAGCTTGGTGAGCCGTCTTTATCTGACGAATACGGTTATTAGTTGGTCTCAAATTGTCAGAATTTAAAAATAATGAGTTTCAAAGAATGATACCGTCATCATTCGGAGAAATTGGGAAGAAGCAGAAGAATTAACTAAATTGGCAGTACAACATTTCCAAGAAATTGGCCTCACAATTAATACATAAAGATCTGTTTGTTTATCTATTAAGAATGATAAATCTTCTCCTAGGGGTATTACTATTTCTGAAGATAATGGAATTCGTTGTCAACTTCGGAAACATTATGTAATAAAGCTAAACTTTAGAAAGTTCACTCGTCTTAAAAGCCAACCAGAAATTTATTATTCCAAACTCATCTATCTCAACCACATTAATTTATCCTTTTCGAGTTACTCAAATCGTTAAACTCCACAAAACGTTTCACTGATGCTGACTAAATCTAAAAATACAGCATTAAAACATTTTTCAGTTGCCAGCGGGCATTCCAGACCATATTGTATACATTGAAAGAAAATATAAAGAACTTGGTCTGTTCTACGCCTCATGGGAAATTCGACTTCAACATATAAACATCTGCAAATTCTAAAATACTCCGATCCACTTGTTAACACCGTAAGAGATTTTGATCAAGAAACTTAAAACGACTCCTCAACATCACTCAAAACGACATCAGAGACCTAACTCTTCTCTAAAGATGCATGGAGAGAAACAAAATTTAAAATTTGGAGCGCGTTGCCACATAAAGGAAGTGGAATTAAACTGTTCAGTGATTATACACCTGATAATAAATGAATCCGAGATAATTGTGGATTTTCTTGCTCTGAATGGAAAGATGCCATCAAGATGACTGCTGGAGTTATTGCTGTACCAGGGAGGTTCCAGAACAATTACCTCTTTCGCCGTTGTGGCACAAAGCACGAAACTCTTGTACACGTTCTGGGTGCTTGTCCAAACGGAGAAGTGCTGCAAAACAGCAGACATCACAAACTAAGAAGCTTGATTGCAACAGTATGAAGGAAAATGGTTTTCAGGTCCACGAAGAAGTATACCAACAGTGGTATCGACATCATCGCCCACAAGACATCACCTGACAGTATTGGGTTGATCATTGATTATATTTATCCGCTTGAATCCCACTGTCAACAGCCGAAGAAGTAGGTACAGAAGAAAAGGCCATCTATGAACCCACTATCTCCTATTACAAGAATAAATACAACTTAAATAAAATCTCAGTCGCAGGATTGATGATAGGAGCTAGAGGGACAATACCCAAAAAGTTACACAAGTTTTGGATAGATTATGGCCTAGATAAACGCCTACTTTATCAAATATCAAATATGGCTATTAGAGGATCAATGTTCATCCTCAGAAATAATTTATATTCAATATATTCACTTACAAATATTCACTTTACAAATCCATTGAAATTACTATGTATTTACTTATTTTAACTGCACGCCAATCTTGTCATGCAGTTTACATAACTTTGCATTTTATATAAAAATATACTGCTTTTATGTTCTGATTTAAGTTAATCTATATTTCTATTTTAAGTTGATTTTCATTATGATGAAACATATGATGTTATCTATAAATCATCTCTATTGTTGGTAACCTATATTTGTTAATTGCATAGGTATTGTTTGTCTATATAATTGAGGGAAGTGTTAGTAAATCAATAAATGCTAGTTGAGTTTCATTATATTCAATTCGATTATCCAAAACTTGTTTTAAAACAAAAATAGCATCGATTGTAATCTAAGTAGTCTGAATCCTTGTTTTTCCTCAAGTAAAACACACTCTGAGATCCTCTTTATTATTTATTATTTTTTCAATATTTTAGTCCATGCTTAAACTAATCTCTCTGTAGTTATTGCACTGTGTTATTTCACGCGCCTTTAAGAGTCGATATTACAAGCGCCTTCGTCCAGTCATCTGAGATTTGTATGCTATGCCATTATCTATTTCTAAAATGTAGTAATCTTAATTTTAAGACAAGTCACCCATATTTGACTAGCTTAGCATTTATACCTTTGGGCCGGTGCTTTTCTATTTTTTAACATTCCAACATTCAAAATGTCAAGATGAATAACGTGATCATAAAACAAGGAACAGCATTAAAATACATTTACAAGGTTCCAGATTTACTAAAACAGTTAACTCCATTCTACATAAAGGTATTCACATGCACAACTGAGAAAATAAAATGTAAGCATAAAAAATTAGAAGAGTTGCAAAAAGATTTCTAATAAATCATAGTTTCTATAGTACTCAATTTTTCAATATTTCGGATATTATTGTTAGCTGTAAGATAGCAGACTTGTGTTTAGCTCGTGTTATTATATGTGTATTTGTATGAATAACATATACAGATTTCACTTTTAGATTGTATTTGTGCCAAAACACTTTATTATGTACAATATATGTACTATGTTTGTATTTTTCCTGTAATTTTCTCTTTGGGGTTTTTACGTTTATATTTTTTGTGTTATTGTATTAATTAATCCATTTTTCCCAGTACATTGTAGGATATATAGATTCTTATTGTATTCTCTTTTAACTTTATTTTTACTATGTTAGTACTATGTGTTTAAGACTATGTTACCATATTTCCTATTATATACATATATATACATATATAAATATATATATATAAATTTTGAAGAAACCATAACATTGTAAAACGTTTCTAACGGTGAATAAATAAAGAAATAAAGATTTCTATGCTACTTCTAGCACATTATTAGCAATTGAGTTTCTTATGTAATTTTCTGAATTTTGCGCTGTATGAACTAAATTCATCTGATTCATCGGTGTTATACCATAGTTTCTCTTATGTATTGCAGCATTTACTCTCCAATACGATTTAGTATGACCTTTTTTCTTCTTGTGATACCTTATAAGCTATTTTTTGTCCTTTAAATTGTATGGTTTTCTAATACACTTATGATTCTACATGAGCCTTTCGTGCTACTATTGCTTTGTTTCTTTTATTATAACATCTAGCGTTCGTATCTTCGGCCTGTTTTTGTATAAATTCTAAATAAGCGTTTTTCTTTTCTTTTATAGCTGATTCAGTTTATTTAGTCCACATACTAAGATGCTTTGCCCTTCTATATTTTCTTTTGTATACTAGAACTTCATATGCTGCTTACTTTATAGCGTTTTCCCCCATTCTTCGTTAGTATTTTCATTCGTGGGGGTTACTGTTAATCATTCATTCAATCTTATTTGGTATAACGTAAAGACTTCATGTTTTGGGAAATACGCTTTGTTTTCCTTTTTCATGTTTTTACGACTACAAACCAGTACGTCAGGATGAACTTTTATGTTCAGTTACTTCCCGCGCTCCAACACCAACATGAAAAAGGCATTGGACCAGCAATGAGCATATGAAACATATGAGTGTGTCCATGTCCAAACATATTATGTAGTACAACATTGAAACAAAATATAAAGTATTTGGACATAGTATGAAAAAGTATTGTACGTAATTTGCACTACTGCGCTGGTGTTCTTCTACCCGTTATGCTACCATTTGACCTGCTGCATGCTCTCACTTACAGTACTATCGTTTACCATACTCAGAGGGAAAAATTTCCGTGGAAATGAGTCAATTGCTTGGGAGCTAGCAAGTAGCTAATATTCACCAACACATAGAATAACAAATTATTTTAAAGTGATATGTTCCTTTACAATAATTAGATCAGCTTGCTTTAACACTTGTTTAAGAAATTAATATGTTCAGATAGAATGTGATAATTCCTTGCTTTCTACGCTTAAAGTTTCCATGTGCATTTAAAGAATGTATGACAAAGTAATGAATAGAAGAAAGGTACGTGAAATGCAATGTCAATATTTCTCCCGTACAAGAATTTGGAAAAGCACCAAGGGTTTAAAGATTGAGTATTGAAAAGCTTACCAAACGAGGTTTTAAATAGGATTTAGAAAAGGCCGAAATAACCCTTGGTGAATTATGCCAAACCTCGCTGTCACGATGGCTAGTTGGTCCGCCTCGGTCCCTGGCAAAAAGCGACTCCTCTTCTCTGCCTGCCTGGCGCTGCCATCAGTGGCGTATCGCAACCCAGCCAATGACGATCGTGCCTGATGTATTACGTGATGAGGTGATGTCTTACGTCACTCCTGACAGTATGTTGTTCGAAGTTTT
The DNA here is from genome assembly GCA_030765065.1 of Deroplatys truncata. Lineage (NCBI taxonomy): Eukaryota > Metazoa > Arthropoda > Insecta > Mantodea > Mantidae > Deroplatys > Deroplatys truncata. Next base: position 177,202,834 of record CM060977.1, on the reverse strand, counting down.
AGACGTTGGCTTTCTCTGGATACGAATGACGTCATTGTGACGTGTTGGTTGCATGAGTCACACCATGGGGGAGGCGAACACGACACAAATTACAGGAAAGTCTTCTTTCTTTTTAACGACTCGTTTCGATACTTTTTCTTAAAAAAAATGACTTTTCTACGCAGTTAACGAGGAAAATATTGCAGGCGAATTCTTTCTTTTACGTTTCTCTTATTTTCATTGCATTTGATTCTATTTTGCAAGGATATTTATTTTGAAAACTACTAGACAATGATCTGTATCTGTACTATGACCTCTATATGCTGATGTGTCCCAATCTTGTGCGCTTAGCTTTTTATTTACAACTACATAGTCTATTAACGAGTGTTTACCTTTCGCACTCCAAGACTACTTATGTATCTTCTTTTTTTCTGAAAGGGTTGTCGGTAACCTTCATTTTATTACAGGTAAAACTGTCTGTCATCTCACTTTCATTTGAATTAAGGGTAGGTTCTTCATATGTCCCTATTAGTTTTAGTATTGGTTGTTACCCAACTCGTGCATTCATGTCGCATGCTATGATTAGATAGCCACTTTAATGTGTTTGTTTGCTTCTTTCTATAACAGTTCATAAAATTTCTCGGTTTCTTCATTCCTTTTCTTTTGTTTTTCTTCGTTTACCTTTCTCAGGAGCGTAAGTATCTATCACGGTAATGTTTCCCTTAATTTATTTTGACCGTAAAGTTACTCCTCTGTCACTGATGTAAACATAACTTATTATTGTATGTTTCCATTTCTAGTCTACATATAATATTATCGCTACTCCTGCTTGTGCTCTTCTAGTTTAAGTGACTCCACTATAGATCATAACCCAGTGGTCAATTTTGTTTAGTGTCTTTTAGTATTCTCTTTGTTTCAGAAATAATGACTATATTTATTTTTCTTTCTTCTAAAGATTTCAAACAATTCCGGCTGTTTATTACCCAGTCTCATACAATCCGACTACTGTAATAATGTTGTGTATGCCATAGCTCTTATGTGTTTTCAGTTGCGTAGGTTGTCATAATTTTGGCTGTCTCTTCCATTTCTGAAGCTTATTAGTAATGAAAATTTCATTGTGGTTATTATACGAACGCCGCACATGGCTAACCAAATGGTGGGGCTGCCACCTTGCTGCCTTTTCGCCGTCATAGTAATATTTTGGGTTACCATTCTCAAGGCCCTCCAAAGCTAAGCCTACCCCATACTTTGTATATCTGTTCCTCTTCAACCGTTGAGAATTCTCGTCTTACGCTTCAAGAGCAGTTGGGCATACTGTACGAAGCAGTCAGCAGCCCAACACGGGAGCAGACGTTGCTTTCCTCGATATGGACTATGCTGAGTTCCTCTCACCTCTTACCATACAACAAGACCTCAGCATAGTTGGTGTTCCCCGGTCTGGTCGTCTGGTTCATCGGGTACCAAGCCCTCCACCGCGACAAGGTAATACACTCGGGGGGGGGGTGTAATAGCGTTAATAATTATAATTAACACATCTTAGGATAAGGTTTAATTCCGACACTCGTAGGACGTTGCTTCAAAACTGAAATTATACAACTATTCTTCAAACTTTTACCCAGAAACGGTCAAGTTTTTAAGGAATCATCTAAAATTTCCTATGATTTTGAAACACATATCTCCAGCGGCAGATTTTGTGGATCTTACACAATAACCAAATAGTGTAGTATCTCTAGATTTTTACTATTTCTGTTTCTTTCGCGCATGACTTTGTGGCATCAAAGCTTCGAAGCATGCGAGACTTATTTCAAAACTTTGAACCAAATCATTCTGAGGATTGATGCCGCGAGGTAATGATAGAACCTTCCTTACTCCCCTTTCAAGAACACACTATCAAACACCAGCTCCTCTTGTGCCTTTTAGTATTTGGCGATGCACTTGGATTTCGCTCTTCAGAAACGTTAGATGACTCACATTTTTGCGGAATCATCAATATCACACCAGGGTAGGCGATGTATCTTGTTCCTTGTTTTGATACAAAGCGATAAAAGGTGTGTTATAGCCAGTAGTCTATATCTCGAATTTCATCCTGTGCATGTATTTGCGAATACATTTTCCTAATTCTTTCTTTCTCCTGTGTTTCTTATTTATTTATTGATTTATTTTTTTACCAAGACTTAGTGTTACATTCAACAAAAATAAAGCTTTAGAAATTGTTTGGAAATACAAATCCGTGAGCTTAATGCTCTAAACTACAAATATTTTCTTTTATTCTAAACCTTCCAGTATGTTTCCCTATAAATTCTTACTCATTATTCTTAGGGGACTTCATTTACAATTTACTTAATTTTAAGGAGGAAGTAAACTTACCCAGGTTTATTTTTACTTCTCCACTCACTTTAAACAGATGATTTAAATATAAGTAGAAGTTAATTACTTTTTATCCGAGCATACTATGTCTTGCGACTATGTGTGGCTTCGGATGATAACAGCAATAATGCTAGTTTTTTCCACATAGTGCAATTCGCCTTAGCCATACACTGGACATGCATGAGTAGACCCACTTCATTACTTTGAAGAAATTCACTCTTTATGGCGAGTCTTTAAATGAAATATTCCGTTAATGAAATGCCTGTCATTCAGAAACCAAAAAGTCACTAAATTTCACTCCGTAATGCTTCAGAATATAAATATTTTGAAAAAATTATACTGCTGTACAACTATGATCCTGCAAGTTCGCAAGAGGCGAAATTCCTGATTCTGAAGCCGACAACAATTGTGATAGAAATGCTTAAAGTTCCAATAACTATATGGAATAAACTACTTCAACAAGATCTAAAGTATCAGTAATACGTTTTTCCTATTCTGTGATTTTACAGTTATGCAAAGCTCGCAATTCTTTTTTAATGTTAGTCTCTAGGGACATTTTTGAGAAAGTAAAAACTAACCCTATGTTGAAAATAAATTACTGTCAATTTATGTGCCAGTGAAGGGCAAAGAAGAATGGAACTAGTATAACAGAAGTGTTTTCCTCTCACCCTTATAAAACAGAATAAACACATAAAGTAATCAGTAGTTACTTTTGATTTAAATGAGTGTTTTTAAAACCATTCTAATTTCAAAGCTTTGTGTACGTCAATTCTAACATTTGGTAAGTTTTATCTGTTTTTGTGAAACCTTTTGTTGAAAATTATGAGAATATTTACCAGATTGTACATATAATTTGATAATATAGTTAAACATGATCACACTGGTGTGCAAAACCTAAGGACGAGATGGAAAGAGTAACATAACAAATGTACTACTTGATGGAAATACATGAAGGTGCGGGAGCATGTTACCATAGGTCTCTCAAACGTACACAGAAAGCTGGACGACACATGGCGTGAGTGTAGCGAGCCTATAGGGGAAGAATCATCGGGAAACTGGAAGAAGGACGAAGTGTGACGAGTGTTGCTCAGGAGTTTGGAATTGCTCACAGCATTGTTTCACGTGCATGGGGAACCTTCCAAACCACAGGCACTGCTGTCCCAAGGAGAGGTGGTGGTCAACCACGTTCAACTACAGCAGCAGATGACCGCTACATTGTGCAAAAGGCAAGAGGGGATCCACGCCAAACAGCGGGTGCAATTGCAACCACATTTTAACAGGACAGCCAGGCAGGCAATCTCACGATACTCAGTGGTGCGGCGACTACACAGAGGTGGTCTCTTTGCCCGACGGCCAGTACGTTGTGTTCCATTGGCATCTGCACATCGACGGCACCGTTTGCGATGGTCCTAAGAGCATCAAAATTGGTCCAACGAGGGTCGCGTGCTCTTCTCGGACGAGAGCAGATTCAGTCTAAGCAGTGATACACGACGTACACTCATCTGACAAGGGGTGGGAACACATAATGAACCCAGGAACATTCTTGAACATGATTGTTTTGGTGGTCCTTGGTGTTATGGTTTGGAGAGGCGTAATGTTTGCATGGACGCACCGACCTCCAAATCTTTGAACACGGTACGCTCACTGGTCAACGTTATTGTGGTACTGTACCCCTTCCCCATGTGCGTCTTTTCAAGGGTGCAGTCGGCCCTGACTTCATTTTTATGGATGACAATGCGTGACCGCATCAAACAGTGCAGGTGGAGGATCACTTGGAACGAGAGTATTTTCGGCGAATGGACTGGCCTGCCCGTTCCCTCGATTTAAATCCCATCGAACGCGTGTGGGATACTTTGGGGAGACCTGTTGCAGCACATCCACATGCACCAACGACCATCCAACAGTTGTCAACAGCACTGGTGGAGGATGGAACGCCCTACCACAAGAACTGCTTACCAACCTTGTGGCCAGCATGGGAGCACGATGCAGAGCATGCATTACTGTCCGTGGTGATCATACACCCTTTTAAGCATCATGTATCTGTTTCTGTAAATCTAGAGAGCCATCATATTGAAGTAGATTTGTACTGCTGTTTGCACCACGTATTGCGGAAGATATGTTTCTTGGAGTGTTCGCCCCACGTACGATACAAATTTACTGGTGGCCTTTGGCCCAATTTTACTTTCCGGCAGCCTTCGCCCCCAAGTTTTAAAATCAACTTTGTATTTTTAATGTTTCTTTAAATATTAAATATGTATGTTTGCCTCGGCTGCGGCAGTAGTTTTTCAGAAACACGTATCTCTTAGCAGGGGCTGGTGCGGCTAAAGAATAAAGGCTTACACAAATTATAATGGTATTTAATTTCGTTTTATTAACCTTTCACACGGTTAATTAACACTTCACAGATATGTTTTACTGTGTTGCTGTGAGATTATTGTTTACTTGCACCTTTTAACACGTACACTTTATATTCTCACCGTAATGAATTTTCATGTCTCACACTGAATACATATCAAACTGTTCGGGAACGCTGCCTAGTAGCGTCTGGTTGGGTACGCTGTCTTCCAGCGTCTGGCGTTTACCGCTTAAATTTGTAAATTTCTCTATTTCAAGCCTCTGATTGGCTAATTTTACTCCAATATAATAATTTTATTTAACTTTCAAATCTTCTAGTCCTTGATTGGCTATTTATAAACTGTTTTAAATATTACCTTATTGTTCCAAGATTTATTAGTAGCATTATTAAACTTTCCAATTCCTTATTGCATCAAGGTTACCTCATTGTTAACAAATCTCGGCTTCTACTTTATAGTTCTGTTTGCTACGGATAGCAGCTTGCTTCTATTCTCACAGCTCCTACATTGTTAAATTACGTAATACATTCCCATAACGTTATTAAACCTGTACATAATGATATAAACATAATACAATGACTGTAACATACACTTTTTATATATTATAGTATACACAAATTGCTTTAAGGCGGGCTGTTATTGAATTTATATATTATATAATTAGACTGATATCATTCATTGTTAAAAATATTGCCTCAAATTGCCACCTTTTAGAAATATTTAAATTTTATATTCTTTTTGTTCTGTCTTTTAAATTTTTAAACATTTACTGAAAGTCTCCTGAAAGAAAGAAACATAATCTTTTTATTATAACACTTGCTATTTTTCACTGTCACTATTTATGTAACACGGCTTTCACTACACTCGCGTAGCAGAGTGATTTATATTTTCTGCCACATGTTTGACATTTTTAAGGTCTTCGACCTGGTGTAAGGTCAATGATCTGGTGTTCAGTGACCTGAGTAAAGTTTGTTTATTCACTAACACAACCACTATTAAGTATCTTATATACTAGACATTTAACATACAAATAGGTACACTAACACTTGTTACCCTTTCTTTACAACTTATTTCTTAAGCATTCTTATATTTCAAACTGTTTTCAAACAATTTATATCTTATACATTATAAATGTAGTTGCTATTCAGATTTATATTTTTCTTACTAACAGTGGATTTTCTTCTCTTACATCATTTTGTCTATACTCTCTTTTGTTATTGACAATTGGTTACATTTAGTTAAGATATTATTATACATTTTGTTTTTAAATTAAATTGCTTTCCCCTTTTATGTTCCAAATACGTTATTTTCCTTTTCTCTTCTTTTTCTGTTTCTTCTTGTGCCACACATAACCTGCATACTTTATAAGATAATCTGTCATTGATAAGTTGTCATCTCTACTATATTGTGAATAACTTGCTCTAATCTTATGTTGCACAATAGTATTCCAAAACTTATTCATAAACAAAACTGTAAATGTATCAAAATCCATTTCACTATCTGCTAACATATGTAACCATTCTAAGGTTTTGTTAACCATACGTTTTCTAACAAGTATCATTTTTAATGCTTCAGGCACATTCTTCAAATTAAAATATTCTGCTAGATCATGTATTAATTGTACTGAACTTGAGGAAGTATTAAAATAAGGCAATGGTAATTCATTTAGCAAAGAATGGTAGTTTGAAATCTGATTTGGTACATGCACATGTGCGTCATCATTATTGTTTTGTGTTTCAGAGGCTGATGCTATGGAAAAAGCAGTAGCGTTTTTTCTATTATTAGCTAACAAAGGTGCAAGACTTCTTGTAGTATACGCTCTTGTATTATTATCATGCATTTGATTTGCATTTACAGAACTAGCTACATTTGCATTTACCTTTGGTACACTGGTACTTAAAGTTTCAAAACTATTTCTAAGTTTATCTATATCTTTGCTACTTTCTTGTACTTTATTATTTATTTTGTCTATCATTGACATTACTTGTCCTTGCCCTGCTTTTGCTTCCTTAATTGCATCTGCATTTATTTTAGCCATCTCATGCATTTTACTCATTTCCCCTTTTAAATCTATTTGTATTTGCACAAGATCTGCATTTGTATTTTCCATTTCTTCAGTTTCTTGACTAGCAAGACTCTGTATAAGTCTCAGTTATCTTATTACTTATCTCTACTCTCAGCTCTGTAAAAGTCTCAGTTATCTTATTACTTAACTCCACTTCAGCTCTGTATAAGTCTCAGTTATCTTATTACTTCATTTTACTCTCAGCTCTGTAAAAGTCTCAGTTATCTTATTACTTATCTCTACTCTCAGCCTTGTATAAGTCTCAGTTATCTTATTACTTAACTCCACTCTCAGCTCTGTATAAGTCTCAGTTATCTTATTACTTAACTCCACTCTCAGCTCTGTATAAGTCTCAGTTATCTTATTACTTAACTCCACTCTCAGCTCTGTATAAGTCGCAGTTATCTTATTACTTAACTCCACTCTCAGCTCTGTATAAGTCGCAGTTGTCTTATTGCTTATCTCTACTCTCAGCTCTGTATACGTCTCAGTTATCTTATTGCTTATCTCTACTCTCAGCTCTGTATAAGTCTCAGTTATCTTATTACTTATCTCTACTCTCAGCTCTGTATAAGTCCTAGTTATCTTATTACTTATCTCTACTATCACCTCTGTATAGGTCTCAGTTATCTTATTACTTAACATCATTCTCAGCTCTGTATAAGTCTCAGTTATCTTATTACTAAATTATACTCTCAGCTCTGTATAAGTATCAGTTATCTTATTACTTCTCCACTCTCAGCTCTGTATAAGTCAGAGTTATCTTATTACTTAGTTCTACTCTCAGCTCTGTAAAAGTCTCAGTTATCTTATTACTTAACTCCACTCTCAGCTCTGTATACGTCTCAGTTATCTTATCACTTAATTCTGCTCTCAACTATGTATAAGTCTCAGTTATCTTATTACTTATCTCTACTCTCAGCTCTGTATAAGTCTCAGTTATCTTATTACTTAATTCTACTCTCAGCTCTGTATAAGTCTCAGTTATCTTATTACTTAACTCCACTCTCAGCTCTGTATAAATCTCAGTTATCTTATTACTTAATTCTACTCTCAGCTCTGTATAAGTCTCAGTTATCTTATTACTTATCTCTACTCTGAGCTCTGTATAAGTCTCACTTAACTTATTACTTAACTCCACTCTCAGCTCTGTATAAGTCTCAGTTACCTTATTTCTTAATTCTGCTCTGAGCTCTGTATAAGTCGCAGTTATGTCGCTCCCACGTTTAAAAATCAACTTTGTATTTTAATGTATATTTAAATATCATATATGTATGTTTTGCCTCGGCTGCGTCAGTAGTAATTTGCAGAAACACGTATCTCTTAGCAGGGGCTGGTGCGGCTAAAGAAGGAAGACTAACACAAATTATAGTTCTTTACTTCACTCCTTTTATTATTCCTTCACACGTTAAAATAACACTTCACTGATGTATCCTGCTGTAGAGATGTGAGATTATTGTTACTTGTACTTTTTAACACGTTATGCTTATATCATTCACGCCGTAATTCATGTTTTTATTTCTCATACTGAATACGTATCGAACTGTTCGGGAACGCTGCCTAGAAGCATCTGGTTGGGTACGCTATCCTCTAGAGCCTGGCCTTTACCACCTATATTTATACTTTTACTATATTTCAAGTCTCGGATTGGCTAATTTTACTCCAAAAGAATACTTTTATTTAAGTTAAAGCGTTTCTGTTTTTTGATTGGCCATTTATAGACGTTTTAAACATTACATTATTGTTTCAAGAATTACTAGTAGCATTATTAAGCTTTCCAATTCATTGTTACCTCAAGGTTACCTCATTGTTATCTCATTGTTAACAACTTTCGGCTTCTATTCTCACAGCTCATACATTGTTAAATTACGTAATACATTCACATAACATTATTATACATGTAAATAATAATATAAACATAATACAATGACTGTTACATACATTTTATATATTATATTGTACACACATTACTTTTAGGCGGGCTGTTATTATATTTTTATATTATACAATTTGACTGATATCATTTAAGTGTTAAAAATACTGCCTCAATATGTTGTATTGGCTTTAGTGTAGCTTATGGTCTATGAATAAAAGTGGCTTTCTGTTCGTCCCATTAGATACATATTTCGTTTAGTTGCCTACTGCAGCATACCGTAGCAGTTCCCTCTATGTATGATTTAAGTTTCATCGGGCTACGTTACTTGGTAGTGCGAAGATTACTTTCGTCCTTAGGATTTGCACACCAGTGTATTTGGAGGATTTTGTTAATGGGCATTAATATCGTTCTTCGTTAATTAACAGCAAGTAAACCATTGAAACGCATGTACATAATTACAAGTTCATTTGCTTTATGAGTATTTAAGAAAAAATTAGTATCTCAATGCTAGAGTTGACCAAAACTGTGAAACTACCGTACCTATAACTATCAGATCATTAATGATTGATGTCACCTTAATTTCCTCGTGTACAACAAAATCCCGAAAAAATTTGCAGTAATATCTTTTAATTTTGCCTGATTCAGATTGGTAACAATCACGAAATGGAACTGTCATTTAAAAGCTTTGTGCAAATAAATTAGAAATATAATTCAGAATTACAATATGACGCTTAGTAGTGTAGCAAACCTGAAAGTTTGTTATATTAACCCACACAAATATTGTAAAAGAAATGTCTCCTTAATCAGTTGGAAATGTTGAAGCAGATTCTGGTACCGTATCGAGAATTAGAATTAGAATATTTAATTAATATTTTAAGGTTGCATTTAAATGTTTATACATAAATATTCAAATATAAGTATTTGTCAATAAAAGCTTTAATATTATACTCTAATACTCATATATAAATAAATAAGGTAGTTATGTAGGGAATTCATTTAAATATTTCGTTAATTGTTGCAATTTTCGATTATAGTAAATGTAAATTAACCTAAATTTGCGTATGTAGTCAATGGTTGCAAAATTAAGCGTTAAACTTTATTTGTGGGGTTTAGTATAGAACTTCCTTTTCCTTTATGAGATTCCATTTAACATTATGCTATTACAAATTACGCTACAAAGCTTCCCAATTAATGAACTTAAAGACCTCAAAGACACCTTTTTACTTAAGCGCTTAATATAAAAAAATCTGATGTGTTTCACTCATATGACGTTCTCTTCTCTTGTACAAACTATTTTTACAAACGCTTATTCTCCATCTACTTCATGTTAGAGATAAACATTTGCAGACTCTATCTTATTGCTAATTTTCTTGTAGATGTAGGGAAAAATATATTTACAAGGGCAATATAGAAAAACAGTAGCCTTTAAGCACATACATATCTCTTAATAGCTGGTTGCTAGGTGCAGCACCATTCCCTTTGCCACAGATTATAACTCTTTGCATATCCAAGACAAAAAAATCTGATGTGTTACACTCACATGACTTTCTCTACTCTTGTACAATCTATTTTTACAAACGCCTATTCTCCATATGCTTCATATTAATCGAGATATCGAGATGTCAATCTTATTTGTAATTTTCTTGTAGATGCAAGGGGAATATGGTAGCTTTTAGGCGATAGTCAAATATTTTATCGCTGGTTGCTATGTGGCGCATTCCATTCTCTTTGCATGTCCAGGACATAAAAAAATGAATAACGAATTTGAGAAAAAGTATAAGTATTGGAGAATTTAAGGAAATAACAAGCAATATCTCGAAAACGGTTCACTCAACAAAAAAAATGTATATGATATAAGTTGTGTATTTTAACGCGATCTACATTTTTTGTGTAGTAAAATTTTGTCTATCTCTTATGGTTTACCAGTTATGCAAAAGTCGTTCATAATGAAGAATACTTTTGGAGACATTCCCAGAAATTTCGAGATATACATTTCATTTCTCATGACATTATCTTAAACATATGATATTTTCATCAAAATCGTTAGAGCCATTTTTGAGAAAATTAAAATTTTCGAAAAATATTCCATGTAAAGGGTAGTCTGGGGTGGGGGGATTTTCTTGAAAATCTTCGTGTCGCATCTCTGGAAGATACTGAACGTAAATACCAAGTTTGGTGTTTATCCGACTGTTAGGTTTTGAGTTATGCTGTTCACAGACACACACACACACACACAGACACACACACATAGACACACACACGGACATGTTTCCAAAATGCTTTTTTTGGATTCAGGAGGTCTCAAAACATGTATTTCCGGTGAAATCTCGGTATCGAATTTTTGGGTGGAATGCAATACTTCCCCTACTTACTATACGTAGTAGAGAAAGTAAAAATCTGATGTGTTACACTCACATGACTTTCTCTACTCTTGTACAATCTGATTTTACAAACGCTTATTCTCCATATGCTTCATGTTAATCGAGATATCGAGATGTCAATCTTATTGGTAATTTTCTTGTAGATGCAAGGGAAATATGGTAGCTTTTAAGCGATAGTCAAATATTTTAACGCTGGTTGCTATGTGGCGCATTCCATTCTCTTTGCATGTCCAGGACATAAAAAAATTGAATAACGAATTTGAGAAAAAGTATAAGTATTGGAAAATTTAAGGAAATAACAAGCAATATCTCGAAAACGGTTCACTCTACAAAAGAAATGTATATGACATAAGTTGTGTATTTTAACGCGATCTACATTTTTTGTGTAGTAACATTTTGTCTATCTCTTATGGTTTACCAGTTATGCAAAAGTCGTTCACAGTGAAGAATTCTTTTGGAGACATTCCCAGAAAATTCGAGATATACATTTCATTTCTCATGACATTGTCTTAAACATACGATATTTTCATCAAAATCGTTAGAGCCATTTTTGAGAAAATTAAAATTTTAGAAAAATCTTCCATGTAAAGGGTAGTCTGGGGTGGGGGGATTTTCTTGGAAACCTTCGTGTCGCATCTCTGGAAGATACTGAACCTAAATACCAAGTTTGGTGTTTATCCCACTGTTCGTTTTTGAGTTATGCTGTTCACAGACACACACACAGACACACACACACACACACAGACACACACACAGACACACACACAGACACACACACGGACATGTTTCCAAAAATGCTTTTTTTGGATTCAGGAGGTCTCAAAACATGTATTTCCGGTGAAATCTCGGTATCGAATTTTTGGGTGGAATGCAATACTTCCCCTACTTACTATACGTAGTAGAGAAAGTAAAAAATCTGATGTGTTACACTCACATGACTTTCTCTACTCTTGTACAATCTATTTTTACAAACGCCTATTCTCCATATGCTTTATATTAATCGAGATATCGAGATGGCAATCTTATTTGTAATTTTCTTGTAGATGCAAGGGGAATATGGTAGCTTTTAAGCGATAGTCAAATATTTTATCGCTGGTTGCTATGTGGCGCATTCCATTCTCTTTGCATGTCCAGGACATAAAAAAATGAATAACGAATTTGAGAAAAAGTATAAGTATTGGAAAATTTAAGGAAATAACAAGCAATATCTCGAAAACGGTTCACTCAACAAAAAAAATGTATATGATATAAGTTGTGTATTTTAACGCGATCTACATTTTTTGTGTAGTAAAATTTTGTCTATCTCTTATGGTTTACCAGTTATGCAAAAGTCGTTCATAATGAAGAATACTTTTGGAGACATTCCCAGAAATTTCGAGATATACATTTCATTTCTCATGACATTATCTTAAACATATGATATTTTCATCAAAATCGTTAGAGCCATTTTTGAGAAAATTAAAATTTTTGAAAAATGTTCCATGTAAAGGGTAGTCTGGTGTGGGGGGATTTTCTTGAAAATCTTCGTGTCGCATCTCTGGAAGATACTGAACGTAAATACCAAGTTTGGTGTTTATCCGACTGTTAGTTTTTGAGTTATGCTGTTCACAGACACACAGACACACACACAGACACACACACAGACACACACACACACAGACACACACACAGACACACACACGGACATGTTTCCAAAAATGCTTTTTTTGGATTCAGGAAGTTTCAAAACATGTATTTCCGGTGAAATCTCGGTATCGAATTTTTGGGTGGAATGCAATACTTCCCCTACTTACTATACGTAGTAGAGAAAGTAAAAATGAATAACGAATTTGAGAAAAAGTACAAGTATTGGAAAATTTAAGGAAATAACAAGCAATAACTCGAAAACGGTTCACTCTACAAAAGAAATGTATATGACATAAGTTGTGTATTTTAACGCGATCTACATTTTTTGTGTAGTAATATTTTGTCTATCTCATATGGTTTACCAGTTATGCAAAAGTCGTTCACAATGAAGAATACTTTTGGAGACATTCCCAGAAAATTCGAGATATACATTTCATTTCTCATGACATTATCTTAAACATATGATATTTTCATCAAAATCGTTAGAGCCATTTTTGAGAAAATTAAAATTTTCGAAAAATCTTCCATGTAAAGGGTAGTCTGGGGTGGGGAGATTTTCTTGAAAACCTTCGTGTCGCATCTCTGGAAGATACTGAACCTAAATACCAAGTTTGGTGCTTATCCGACTGTTCGTTTTTGAGTTATGCTGTTCACAGACACACACACACACAGACACACACACACACAGACACACACACGGACATGTTTCCAAAAATGCTTTTTTTGGATTCAGGAGGTCTCAAAACATGTATTTCCGGTGAAATCTCGGTATCGAATTTTTGGGTGGAATGCAATACTTCCCCTACTTACTATACGTAGTAGAGAAAGTAAAAATGTATATGACATAAATTGTGTATTTTAACGCGATCTACATTTTTTGTGTAGTACAATTTTGTCTATCTCTTATGGTTTACCAGTTATGCGAAAGTCCTTCATAATAAAGAATACTTTTGGAGACATTCCCAGAAAATTCAAGATATACATTTTATTTGCCATAAAAATATCTTAAACATATGATATTTTAATCAAAATCGTTAGAGCCATTTTTGAGAAAATTAAAATTTTCGAAAAATCTTCCATGTAAAGGGTACTCTGGGGTGGGGGGATTTTCTTGAAAACCTTCGTGTCGCATCCTTGGAAGATACTGAACCCAAATTCCAAGTTTGGTGTTTATCCGACTGTTCGTTTCTGAGTTATGCTGTTCACAGACACACACACAGACACACAGACAGACACACAGACACACACACGGACATGTTTCCAAAAATGCTTTTTTTGGATTCAGGGGGTCTCAAAACATGTATTTCCGGTGAAATCTCGGTATCGAAATTTTGGGTGGAATACAATACTTCCCCTACTTACTATACGTAGTAGAGAAAGTAAGAATGAATAACGAATTCCCATTTGAGAAAATAAGAATTGAAAAATTTAAGGGAATAACAAGCAATATCTCGAAAATGGTTCACTCAACAACAACAAAAAAAACAAACATATATGACATAAATTGTGTATTTTAACGCGATCTACATTTTTTGTGTAGTAAAATTTTGTCTATCTCTTATGGTTTACCAGTTATGCAAAAGTCATTCACAATGAAGAATACTTTTGGAGACATTTCCAGAAAATTCAAGATATACATTTTATTTGTCATGAAAATATCTTAAACATATGATATTTTAATCATAATCGTTAGAGCTATTTTTGAGAAAATTGAAATTTTCGAAAAATGTTCCATGTAAAGGGTAATCTAGGGTTGGGGGATGTTCTTGAAAACCTTCGTGTCGCATCTCTTGAAGATACTGAACTTAATTACCAAGTTTGGTGTTTATCCGACTGTTCGTTTCTGAGTTATGCTGTTCACAGACAGACACACACAGACACATAGACACACACGGACATGTTTCCAAAAATGCTTGCCGGTGAAATCTCGGTTTCGAATTTCTGGGTGGAATATAATACTTCCCCTACTTACTATACGTAGTTGAGAAAGTAAAAATAGTGTTTTATATATTTTAAACATACATACTTAAGCATAGGTATATTTAAAGAAATTAATAGCTAATATTTCCATTACGGATACACACTTTTTAATACAATTATGAATTTGCCTTCAAAATAAATGGTTATAGGCGTTTACATCGGTTATTTATACAAACTGTGAAATTATCAGATGCTCTAAAAGCATTTATATGGAAACAATTACCATCTAATGCGTTTTAATTAGCACTGACACAATATATCAAGCTATTATTTTCAATTGCCGCATTTTGGATGAATGATTGTGATGTGGCAGATCCACGTATACGTCACTGTTCATTATAAGGCTCTTTAATGCTTATTTAAAGCAAAATGTGTACATTGTTTCTGTACAGTTTGAATCATACAATTCAGTTCCGACTGTCCTCATTATTTAAAACGTTTTCTATATGTTAGCGGCTTAATATACGGTGCTTCTGGAATAAGCTATATTCCCGAATATTCTGCAGTTTGGCAACAATTCGAAGTATGGTTTAAAAAGAAAAAAGTTAGATCTATAGATATGAAATTATTGTGTGAATAACATAAAGGGATAACCCGGACAAAGTTGTGGATGACATTGAATATCAGCTGAGAAGACTGTGGTGCATCTCGATAATTCTGGTACTAAGTCATACAAAATGACACATGCTGTTTCATTCAGCAGATTCTCGTTTACTGACCATTGACATGCTTATTATCTTCTTAATATATAAATACCTTCTTAAAACAGCCCAGATTTCTCACTTTATTTCCCATGGTCTCTGAAGAGCATTTATTTAAAACTAAAAAGAAGAAAATAAATAGAAGAAGAAAAAATACGATGTGTAGGAGTCCACGATATTTTTTTCAATAACATATTATTTTATAAAGCACGTTTTATAAATTATTATTTATAAACAGCCTATTGTTTCTCCAATTTTTGTTATTAATAATATTTTTAGACAGCAAGGCTCAAAAGTAAAACTTCTAACACAGTGCACACTGGCCAATGCGATAATTTGCATTGTGACCAACTTTGGCTTCAAATCTATTCATACGGCAATTACCCTTTATATTTCCACATGTTTAATAAATCGACTTGTTTGATTAGGTTTTACTTTTCATTTCACGAGATATTTTTCATGGCACTCTCATATCTGTTCACAATATAAATTGTCATACTTCAATTTCTACCTATTCGTTATATTGACAGCTTTCTTTGATCTAAAACGCTGCTGTTTTATCTAACTTACATAAAGATTAAATGGCGGAAATTATGAATTCAGAAAGAACTGAAATGGAAGTAAAATTACGGTAGCAGCAGAAAAAATAACACTAGAAGTCCTTACCCAAAAAATCCAGAAAGCCATATGATATAGCATTTAATCTCTTCATTGCCTGGCGTAAGGCAAAACATGGTAAAGGTAATTTAACTGAAAATAACTGCTTACGAGTCGACAAAACATACAAACATCTGACATCTCGCTTTTTTAACGTCATTTCTCTTATTTCAAGAACGCGTTAGCGCCTACCTCCTCAGCGAGGGGTCCCGCGTTCAATTCCGAGCTGGGGATGGGAATCTTTCTCTAGCCAAGATTATTCTCTATCCTCCCCAGAATCTGGAAATATGAATTGGAGTGTGAATGTGTGTGTTATCTAATGATTAAAACCAAAAAATATACAAGAAACCCAACGACAAGAGAATCCATTTAGCACCTTGCCAATAGGCAATACGTTCCAAAGGAAAAGGCCGTCAATAGACCAATGTAGTTAAAGGCGAGGTATAAATGGAAATAAAAAAGAAGAACGCGTTCCAAACGTGATGTATTAGATTCAGGAATCAATATAATGTTATTATTGATATTTTCCATATTCGAGCGCTGTCTGAAAAATAGTATACAGCATATGTGTTCAAAGAGGTTTTATTGTGCCTATGGCCTTCATTTCGCAAACATTCCTACTCGTAAAATAAATCCCTATATTTACGTTTTGTATCATAATCTACTATTATCAGAAACGAGTTCCACATATTATTATAAGTTGGTAAATTAATACAGAAGTATGACACGACAGTCCTGAGTTAGAAACTAAGTCGAATAATGTGCAGCATTTCATATTGCATGGTTCTTAAAAATCTGATGTGATACATTCACATGATTTTTCTACCCTCTATCGTTCATTAATGCGTATACAAATGATTCTTACACAAGCTTATTTTTCTATTTACTACATTTTAATCCAAATAAACATTTGCAGAAATAGTTACATTACACAGTTCGCTATAGATATAGAGAACAGCGATAGTAAAACCCTTAAGACCTGGACGCCATATGCTGGGCTTAGAATTCCACACAATCCCATGCAATCGCGAAAAATAACTGAATGTTGAGAGGGCTTTATAGAATGACCAAGAAATGAACAATTGCATTCTTTAATAATGAATATCTCAGAAACGGCTTATACACAAAAAACTTATTTTAAATAAATTACATATTTAAAGAGATCTACATTTGTTGTGTAGTACGTTTTCGTCTGTCGCTTGACGTTTATCAGCTATACAAGATTATACAAAATGTCTTCCGAATGAAGTGGATTTCATAGGCTATTCTCGGAAAATTCAAGATATACATTTTATATGTCATGTAAATATCTTTAATATATAATACTTTAATCAAAACCATCATAGCCAATTTTTAGAAAATAAAAAATTTCGAAAAATGTTCCATATAAAGTGTAATTTTGGAGTAAGGTTCTTGAAAATCTTTGTGTCGCATCTTTGGAAGTCAGATGAACACCAAGTTTGGTGTTCATCTGACTTTTCGTTTTTTTAGTTATGCTTTTCACAGACACACACAGAGACAGACACACACGGATCTTTTTCTAAAAATGCTTTTTTTTTGGATTCAGGAAGCCTCAAAATATGTATTTTCAGTGAAATATCGATATCGAATTTTTTGGTGGAATGCAATACTTCCCCAATTTGCTATACGTAGTAGAGAAAGTATTAAGCTGTAGTAAGAATAGTTTGTATAACCACTAATAAACGATAGAGGATAGAGAAGATATTTGCTACATCCAAAAATTAAATACCGGCACTTCCCCAGAAATACATGTTTTTAGGCCCCTGAATCCAAATAAAGTATTTTTGGAACATGCCGTGTGTGTGTGTGTGTTTGTGTTTGTGTGTAAGAGAGAGAGAGAGAGAGTGTGCGCGCGCGCTTGTGTGTCCTTGTGAACAGCATAACTCAAAAACCAAATGGTAGATAAATATCAAACTTGATATATAAGTTCAGTATCTTCCAAGGATGTGACACAAACATTTTCAAGAAGAATCTCCCTACCCAACCATCCTTTTATGGAAACCTTTTCGTAAACTTTTATTTTCTAAAAAATAGCTCTAAAGATTGTTATTAAAATACCATGTATTAAAGGTATTAGCGCGACAAATAAAACGTATATCTTAAATTTTCCGGAAATAACCTGTGAAGTCCTCTTCATTCGGAAGGAATTTTGTATAATCTTATATAACTGGTAAACGTTAAGTGATAGACGAATGGGTACTACACAATAAATGTAGATCTCTTTAAAACACACAGTTTAGTTCAAATAACTTTTTTAATGTATCAGCCATTTCCGAAATATCCGTTATCAATGTTAAGTTTTTCAATACGTAGCCACTCTTTTAAAGTACAGCAAAAATTCAGCTGTTTCTCGCGATTGCATGGAAAGAGTGAAATTTCAAGGGCAGCTTATACCGTCTAGGTATTAAACTTTTGATTATCACTGTCATTTTTGTATTATAACGAAATGTGTAATGTATCTACTTGTTCAAAGTTTATTTAGGTTAAATTGAAGTATATATACAAATAAGCTTTATTGAGCTAGTTTGTATACCCATTAATAAGGATAGAGGATAGAGAAAATTATGTGAATGTATTACGTTAGATTTTTTTTTCTGCAGTAACAATACGTTACCTTATGGTCTCTCGGATATATAAAATTCAATTACTTAAGACGAATGTAACATCATTCACCAACATTTGAATAAATTCAAATTAACTGTGATGCCAATATCTCAAACGTGATGGTTTAATAAAAAATTGCTAATATAGTGAAACTGAAAAGGAACCCCGAGAATTCGGCTTATGAGTAATATTGACTGCTATGCAGGTAGCTTGAGATACCGGATAATATCGATATCGATCGATATTGATATTCGGTGAATTGCAGTACTCCCTCTACAAGGCATAGCGAAACTAGAAAACAACCCTCGAGAATTCGGCCTATGAGTCAATCCTGGCTGCTAGGTGGCTTGGGAGGCAGGGCAATTTTCTGTTCATAGGGTTTGTACACTAATAATATTTTTATTCGAAAAAACTTTTAGTGTTTTTACCTTCTCAAACCAAATGTTAACGAAAAGAAACACATTCATTTTTGAAATCTACCATATTCCAAGCATAAAAGAAACTCTTGGTCAACTTTTATAACGATCGCTCATGTCTTGTAGAACTCAGTACTTTTTAAACGAACCTTAGAAGTTAAGAACATAAAAGTTGATTTGTTCAAATACGTTTACACCAGTGTTACTCGTACTTCGCCACAAGGAGGAATATCACTGTACAATGATGAAATCTTTATTTTTTTCCTTTGAAAGCCATCTGAAGCAAAATGTCTGAAATGAATAATATGTAGTGAATAATTGTAGTGAAAACCAAATTGGATACAAGAATATGCAATAGCGTTACAATTTATATTGATCAAGAAGCATTGGAAGTTAGAACTGTTATAGCACTTCAACAACTTTGATCAGTCGCAGCTTAACCATTCTTGTTGTGGTTGATTCTAAAAGCTTCTAATAAACACACAAGTTCTGTTTTTCAACAAATGAAAATATGTATCTCGACATTTAGAGCAATTTCTTTATCTTTTTGGCTTGACATTGCTCAATCAGATTAAGAAGGATAATTTCCATAATACTTGGTGTGGTTAACTCTATACTATTTGAAGTAACATTCTTGTTTGTTTGTTAGCCCCACGTTGTGGTGCCAATTTATTGCGGTAATAATGTTAATGTTATTGTTGTTGTTATTTAACATTATTGCTTACGTAATATGTTTTTACGTAAGTTATTAGAACTTGAAGATCTTATGTTGTGTTGCTTTTGTTTTGTTTAGTTACATAATTTTAACTGCCCCACGTATGGGAGCCAATTTGCGAGTGTATTATTGTTATTTATTATTTATTTAACATTATTGTAGCCCCACGTTGTGGTAGCCAATTTGTAATAGTATTAATGTTATATATTTAACATTATTGTAGCCCCACGTTGTGGTGCCAATTTGCGACAGTTTTTACTTATAATGTTTGTTTACATCACGTGTGTTAAAGCCATCTTGTGACGTCATTCATTTGTTCGGTTTGTAGCTCCATCTAGTGTTAGCAATTTGTGGTACCTAGTATCAGTGTTTGAAAGAATTTTAAGTTTTGTTTACTGTCCTCCGGCTAGCTATTATCTTATCTTGGGTCGAACACGTGTCTTGGTCAGGGTTGTGTAAACGGAAAGGAATCTTTTATCCAAAAAGAACACTGATGAAGAAATTTGTTTTATAATTTTTATTGTCGAACATGTTCACTATCACTTTTACATATTGATCTAGATACTCGCCAAACTGAAACTGTTATAACAACTTCTTACTGATAATTCTTTTAATCCACGTACTTCAATCTTTTGTATAATTAACTTTACCATATTTTAGATCTTTCATAATTCTGCTGCGCGTAACTTGTGAATCTATATCCGATGTATGACGAACTGACTGACTGAAGACGACGTGTAGTGTACACAGATTTTTGATGAACTGAGCGACTGAAGACGACGTGTAAGGTTTTGAGATTTTCGATGAACTGGACGCAAGCTACCTCTAACCTACCCTATTTATACGCCTTCATCCAGATACGCCTAAAGATTATAACTGAACTGCAATTGGCTAATAAAACGCGCCAACATTAGCGTCTATTTTAATATCCAATGAAAATTATGAATACATATGCTTTAGGGAGAAAATATTCCAGAAGGTTCTAAACGGAAAAAACGCGCCAATATTACGTAACTTCCTCGTTTCCAATAATGATAAACAGCTCACCCCCCTCTCTGCATTATTGCGCTATTATTGACAGTTTCAGTAAGGCCGTATAAACTTACTTCTCAACAATATTTACAATCAATAAACATCTGAAATCAATGTCACATAAAAATGCATATTCATATTATCTACAATCATTATTTACATTTAAGTAATTTGTGATACAAATTACTGCATCATATTGGGAAGTTATTATCTGTACTCCACTGCCTGAAGTTCAACAGAAGTATAAAATATATTATTTACTGATAGTTGTAGTCACAAAGGGTATGAAATTTCCTCTTAGTGAAAATAAAACAAATAAAAGAAGTAATCAAGATAACTATTCATCTCTTTGTACATGAATCAAATGTTTACCCGTTCATGTAAAGATATGCTATCGTTTCAACACTTCATTTTCCATCAGTAATGACATTACAAGATGAGTCATCCAGATATTTCTTTTTAATGTACACAGTGCAAACATGCTTTGTGAAGGTATTTGGATCATTACTGAAACATTCACACACTAAAGGAGGACCATTTGAATCCTGAAAGAATCAACTTGCACTATAAGATGACTAAAGTTCCAGATATAGCTGTCCAGAAGGAACGCTGTTTATACATGAAAGTTATGTTAAGCCGTTTATTTGCGATTTACGGAAAAACCTGCATCTCTGCCTATATGAATGGCAGATTGATGTTTAGATGCAAGTCAAGCTTACCATGCCGGTGCCTATGCAAATTATCACTCCTCTGGAAATGGGATTTTTTTTCGGAAATGCCAGTAGATCGCATTTGGAAGGCTTTGCATAGGCTTTTAAAATTCCTTTACAGCGTATTTTAGTCCGAAATCACAAATGTGAACCATGCCCATCACTCTCCGTCCGACAGTAAATGTCCGCCTGCAGAGCCTGATTCTGATATATGCATGAGGGTTTTGGTGTATTTTATCTTTGCACTGTAAAGGCGATTACCAGGTCGTTTTAGACACCAAAAAACTTCGTATTCTTCTTAGCGTGATTTGTTTAATTTATACAAGCACCATGGACAGCTGAAAAAGTAACATTTTGATTTAATGATAAAGAGTTTCGCTTAAATTTTTTTAGCAAAATATGGTTTCGCTTACTTTACAGCAAAGAATAGCTTGGACAAAATTGTAATATTCACCATGATGTTAAAACTTCACTCGAGGGCTTTCTTTTAAGGATAGAATGAACAAGATACTATAAACCTGTTTCGGTGCTTTGTTAACGTGCACAAAGTTGCCCAAAGTATTAAATAAAGCAGTAATTATGGCAGTTTTATATGCATTAGTGGCGCATGGCAATGTTAAGATTGCTGTTATCTTTTATAATTTTTCATAAAAAATACTGCCTCTGTGGCCTGGTGGTTAGGTTGTTAAGTTCAAAATGCAAAGGTCTCCGGTTTGATTCCCGGCAGTGGAATGAGGAGTTTTCTTTAGCCAGAATTTTTTTCCATCCTTCCTAGAGTCTGGATGTATAAGTGAGAGTGTACATACGTGTGTGAATTTAATGTTAATAAAGAAAAACCAAAAGGAAACAAACCCAAGATTAACAATAAAAGGAAGTTCAAGAGTGAACATCATTGCCGATGGGCAAAGGCAAAGCCTGCAATATGAACTAAATTTTAAAGGTTGCATACAAAATAAAAATAAAATCAATTTGTAGCAAAAACAGGGTTTTAGTGCTTGCTTTAAAAGTTAAAAAAATGGAACAAGTAAGTAAATAATAGCAATTCTTTAGGAAATAATTTTTAAAGAGTTGCAAGTAAACAAATCATATGTGCATATAATTATACGTTTCAGGGTTTAATCCTTCACACTTTACAAATATAACTAAGAGGTACACTTAGTATTAACAAATATCAACTCATAACGATGTCTTAGTAAAGGAATTCTAATTTCCAATGGTATATTTTGACCTGAAGAGTGCTCGATTTTAACGGAATCCCACATTACACCACACATATTTCTGGCTCTCTGAGTATTGAAATGTTTTTCGCGTTTCATAACAGCGTAATGAAAAAAGTTCAGAAAACGTAGGGAATTTTTCTCGCAATTAATCGTTCTCAGTTTGTTGCATGTGCGTTTGACAGCCATATTGCAAAGTCAGACATTGCGGGAAGCGGATATTATATAATATGCAATACTCTCTGCACCACAGTCACGGAAACAAAAGTTGCCAACTGACATTTACGCCAGTTTGACGTTTCAACTGTTTTTATTTTAATTTCTGTTACATACCAGAAATATAACCTCGCACACACAGAAACTTCTAATTCAGTTCCCTAAGTGATATTTTATTTTGCAACCAAGGAGGCAAGATTTGTACCATACAGCAACCAATGTTGCACCAAATAAAGTTAATATGATGGGATTAAGATTTAAGATTATAATTTTGTTCATTACTAAACATATATTTCTAATTGACTGATTTTCATTTTGTGGGAAAAATAATCAAATTACTAAGTGGTTAAAGCTTACAGTTTCATTCATAGGATACTCGTATAAGGAGATTAGAAATAAAGTATGGATCTAATATACCGCTTGTCGATTTTATATGTAAAACTGAGAATTAGCTTCGTTGCTTACAGTATGCGTTTATATACGTATGCCTCTAACATCATTATGAAATATAAATATGATTACGTTTTGACTAATTTCGGTTTACTTTGTGTTAAATTATTGCGTACAGAATTTAGAAATTGCTTAAAATACAAGATGAAGTACTGCCGTTATGGTCTCTGCTGCTGTTATGCTTTGGTTATTATACAATATTTTTATGTTGAATTCCTTTATAGATTTTAATTTTGATTTCCTATTGTCTCATTATATTTAATAATCATTTCGCCCATAAACAAGAAAGAATTTAGGATTTCCGGTGAGCAAAAACCTTAGCACACGTGTTAAATCATATAATAATTATATTACAGTTAATCTACGAGTCAACCATATGCCGCCAATGGGTGAGACTAAATTGGCAAGATAAAAACACCTTTTTTATATATTTTGTTCCTTTAAATCTACGCTAGAATTAAATGGTGTTTTATTAATGAATTATTCAAATACATGTCCATCTGGGTGGCTGCATTGTTGTAAGCACCTCGCAGTATAAGCATGGACACATCTTATCATTTGCGCTGATATTGAAGCACAGATACGATTTATCCTCTCTTTTAAAATTTCTGGATTTTCGGCTCCGTTTTATAAACCCTGGCTTTGATATATCCTGATGAGAAGAAAATTGAGGAGACGATATCACTGGCCACCAAAAGCAACCATCATGACTTATCCATCGTCCGGGGTGTATATTGTTGAGATTTTCTTTAACTCTTCTAGAATAGTGGAATGGTATATAATACCATGGTTTAGAGGCCATTGATATAGAGCCAGCTAAAGTGGGACGTCTTCTACAAGGTTTTTAATATTCAGCTCATTCTGAATGAATTGCAAATAAAGTTACCTAATATACCTAAGGGTCAAATAAACTGGCCCAAAGATGCCACTCCAAATGCTATGCCACACTTGAACACTCACTGAGCCTGAGTGTTATGTGATCGGATCCGGTAAGCATTCTTAGGAGTCCAATAACAGAGATTGTGTTTGTTTGCATTGAAATCATTGACAAAATAACTTTCATCTTTACATAAAAATCTTCCTGGTGAAATCCAGATTTTGGTTATTTTATTTAAGAACCTTCTGCAAACGGGCACGATTCTGGAAATCGTTCCCATACAGTTGCTGGTGTAAGTGCAGTTTATAGGGATACTCTATTCGCTGCTTCAAAATCCATTGTGTTAAAATCCTTGAACTTCCAGGTCAGCTGCAATTCTTCTTTGTTCTAATTACGATAATAAAAATTTATGGTTAAGAAATAATAATACCTCGAATAATCCACCAGTTCTTAATTGCATTTCTGTATGTCGAACAACTTGCGCAGAATAAAAAAGACACATCGGAAAACCTTCAGAATAAGCCCTGGAGACTCAGCGTTTCGGCGCGTCTTCCCGTAAATCATAAGCATATCCGTCTATTCCTTGTTGGTGAACATGTTACATGTTAAGTGTTTGCCTGAATGACCTGGCTCGAAATGCAAGCAACCATTACGTAAACATATGCAGAGAGCAAGCACATCAGTGACCTTTCGCTTACTAAGTGCATTACTCCTTTGAAAATCAGTGAGTGGCAACTTCTTTTGCACTTATGTATGCGGGAAACATAAAACTGCAAAGAACGGATTGTTTAGGCCACCAGATATGTGATTATTTAAGAATTTTCTTTTTAGTGTTCACGGTGTTATCTTACAAAATAATGTAATGTTTACAGGAACGTACAACAGATTATAATGGCATATAACAGCCCCTTTGTTTCAATTTAATTTATGGGCAATTTTACTTTTATAGACACATGGCTATAACTAATAACATCGCTAGAGTTGTTGCTAAACAAATATACCATTGGGTCTCACGTGACATGAGAAACAGTCGCTACTAAGACTTGTTGCCCTGTTTCTGCAAGTGGCCGCCCTAGATTTATTGTTTCAAATTACTTAAGTGGTTGTGGGCTGCTCCTGGCTTAGCCTTGCCGCTTAATGGGAGACAAAAACCAGGTAGCTGCTTGTTCTTGGTACAATATGCTCCAAAACTAAATAAATCCTCTGTACCAGAAACATTCATATCGTCAGCTACATTAGACAAGGAAATGAACTATTCATTTCACTGCCTAAAATATAAGAAACTGCAGCAATGTGTTTCTTCACCTTGTTTCCTCTCATTTAGAACCCATTTTAATACTTCTATTTTTACCAAACATATGAGAGGAACTGCATACAACTTCTTCGTTCATGCAAGACTCTGAAACGTTAAATGAATAACATAGGAAGCTATATAATTCCATATGTATGAAAAGTAGATAAATGAGTTGTGGTAAAGGGGATGCTTCAGTTTATCTTCATTCCCACAGTGCAACTTTTAGGTGCACAATGGACTATTGAACGCCAGAAAGATAACGTAAAGCTGCTATTTCACATCCGGTTTGTAGGCCAGAGTTGAAAACCTTAACCAGACTACAAAATTCATTGTCTCTGTCGGCATTTGAACTACGGCCTTCGGCTTTCCGATGTTCTAGCGCTGAGGTACTGTTGCAAAATGTCCGAACGCATTATCTCAAGGCAATCACAAATATTCGAGATTTCATTTGCCATAAAGACGGATTGCAAAATTCTACTCGTGCTTTTAATTTCCGAACGTTATAAGTTAACCCTAGTATGAAGATTCGTGGTTTGAATCAAGGCCATAGTAATGCCTTTTTAAAGTTTTATTTAGCTCTCAAATAATAGGTTATGTTTAACAGTTGTGAGACCCAATGCTAAAGCAGATAAAATTAAGCGTTAGAAGTACTCAGTCACTGCTGAGGAGAGGCAAATCACGTAGCTTTGCGAAATATTAAAAAACTGTAATTCTTACAAATCAAAGTACGAGAGAGCCTTGTTTCCGCTTATTTCCTGAGACAATGATATGCACTTATTTTGTTGATTATCGTTTGTAAACGGTTTCTTATTTCTATTATTAGAAAAACTCTTCGAAGATATGCAGTAAAACCTAAGAATGATACAGTAAGTCTTTCGTTCAAACGAAATACGTTTTATTCGATTAAAACAATAGGATAAAAAAGATAATTACAACAAAGATAATTACAGCTTAGAAATTTAAATCACTGTAACTGTTACTGTTGTTTGTTAAAGTATCGACATCAGCACCACCAGATTAGGTTGATCAACCTCTTTTGCTCCAGTAGTTTGGCATTGTTCTGCTGGTGGTCGATCTAAATCCCGATTTATTTTCCTTTATCAGAGCCTAATACTAATTCTTGTGTTTGTAAATTACAAAATAAGACCTAAAGGAAACGAAATATTCTAAACTTCAAAAACTTCAGCCATTGGTAATCCGTGAGAGACAAAGTCTTACTACCCCAAGAAAGATGAAGATCTCGTTAAGGCACACGATTTATGCCAAATAATTTTCTTTTGTGAAAAATGCCATGCTGTCTCAATACAATCGCCAAAAAAACTGAAAATCATGGGACACTTAAAAAGAATAACAGAGTATTGAGCAAATCCAACGGCTAATCAGGGATATCTCGGAAATGGCTGATGCCACAAAAAAGCTATTTGAAATAAATTTAAAGGTATCCACATTTTTTGTGTAGTACGTTTTCATGTATCGCATAACGTTTACCAGTTATACAAGATTATGCAAAATTCCTTCTGAATAAAGAGGACATGTGTCTTAATTACTATCATTATAATCTTGTTGCATAATATACTGTTTTAGACTCTAGAACCAGTTTTGGAATTCCTCTTACAACTCTTCTAAAATCAACAACGAGGCACAGTCCTTATTTCATTGCAAAGGCATGTAGTACTTCTTTTACAAGAAAGTTCATTAATCATACTACCGGTAAAGTACAATATATATTTACAATACGAGCCCTTCTGTGTACAGAAGCGGAACTCGGATACAGTCAAAAATATCTCTCACAAACAATGCCTGTTGATATAGTGGCTTTGAAAATTATGACTGTAGGTTTTTCTCGCTAAATGGTGCTTCCATTTGTACTTCATCCATTACCCCATTGTACACAAACGCACATAAACTATCCTTTGGTTTTGTAAAATACATTTACTTTGGTTTGTAAAACACATTTTACCTGACGTAACGGAAAGTGCGTGGCATAAAAGCAAATAAAGAGGTGGAAAATTCTGGCCTCACGGACATTAGAGGACATCATGGCGATGTAACCAAATGACTTTCAAACACTGATTGATATATATCGAAATGTAAGCTGTTGCAGGCAGCAACTCAAAGTGGAAAATGTTGACGCGTGTGCCAATGAAATGGAATGAGTGTGTGCGTAGCTTAGAGATTCATTTGTGTTCGCTTTTTTTCTTTTTGCAGGTTGTTTGTATGACATGTTTGTGAAAAGTTTGTTTACTGTGTAAGAGCTCTGACTTTAACGCAGATATAGGGCGCCACAGGCTCTAATCTGATCACATTGGACCATGGAAAAAATATGTATAATTTTACATCCCGTTCAGGGATTTTCTTTAATCCTTTTTATTTGGTGTGATTAGTTTGGGATTCGCAATTAATGTAGTGACGTGGAGTTTCTATTGGAAACTAACCATGATGCACTGGTCGTACTTCGAAAAAAAAATAACACATAAAGCCACATCAAATTTAAATTCGATTGCACCAGATATTTTATTTTTTACGTTCTATAAAGCTAATTTAAGGAAGAGGAAGGTTTCCATTGAGCCAAAAAATCCGATATTGGCATTTTAGTGAAAAATATATTTGTGCCGCCCTCAAAACTATTTAAAAGCTTCAAAAAGACTTCCAATAGTATGTGTGGGGGGCGCGTGTATGTGCATAATTCAGAAACGAAAAAGGATATGTCCTAGACCTTATCATTTAAGAAACCAAGACAACAATTTTCATGATATTTTCCCTCCTATATCCTCACTTAATGGTAGAATTTGCATTGTCTTCTGAAAAATGCTGTAAGGATTTTGGTTGAAATATCTTCGCTGCGAGATAAGGGAATTATGAATAAAATTCATGTTGAATTTCATTTACCGAGCGGAATGCGGTAACGTGCGTGGCCCACATTCGGGAGGTCCTGGATTCAATTCCCCTGGAGCCGACTGATCTGACCGAAGGTTTTTCGCGAAGAAGAATGCTCGGTTAGATAATTTGATTCATGATTTTGCTATCATCCCTTTCTTCAATAATTTTATTTTCTGCTCCTTCACTGCCATACCAGGCATTGGGCTGATTACCCATCCTGGATATGCTATGATCCAGAGTTTGTTTACTCCTCGACAGAGTACTGACTCAAGGCTTAGTCCTTGGGAATATGTTTTTCAAAGAGGAGGATAATCCATTAAAGAAGAAGAATAAGAGCAATTTTTTAGTGCTAACGGAACCTTTTTTTTATGTCTGAAACGAATTTTTTTGTTTTGACCTTATAACTGCCTATGTCACTTATTTCTATTGCTGGAAAGTTTGATTCCAACCTAAAAAAATCTGATGTATCACATTCTCATGACCTTTTCTACCCTCTATTGCTTATTAGCGGATATACAACTCATTCTTACGAACGTTTATATTTCTGTCTACTCCATTGTAATCGAGATTAAAATTATTTTCAGAAATAACCACATTGCACATTTTGTAAGGGTACAAAGAAAACTGGGACAATAAAGTGTTTAAGAACTGGACACTGCATGCTGGCTTTAAAATTCCATAATGTCCCCATGCAACCACGAGAAACAACTGAAAATCGACGGGACTTAAAAGAAATTACGAAGTATTGAACAAATATAACCATTAATAACGTACATCTCGGAAATGGCTGATGCAATTTAAAAGATTATTTGGAATAAATTGTGCTTTAAATGGATCGACAATTTTTGTGTAGTACGTTTTCGTCTATCGGTTAACGTTTAAGAGTTATACATAATTCCTACCAAATGAAGAGATCTTCTTAGCCTATTCCCAGATATGCATATTATTTGTGATGTAAATATCCTTAATATATAATATTTTAAACAAAATCGTAACAACAATTTTACAAAACATATTTCGAAAAATGTTCCATCTAAAGGGTAGTTTGGGGTGGGAGAATTTTCTTGAAAACATTCGTGTCGCATCTTTGGAAGTACCGAACCTAAATACAACTTTAGTATACATCTCACTTTTCGTTTTTGAGTTATGCTGTTCACAGGCACACAGACAAACAGATAGACACGCGGATATTTTTCTAAAAATTATTTTTTTTTAATTCAGGAGCCACAAAACGTGTATTTCCGCTGAAATCTTGGCATCGAATTTTTGGGCAGAATGCAATACCTTCTATGTACTTGGTAGAAGAAGTAAAAGTTCAAATTACAAACGTTATTCAGCTTCCCAATTACAACGTGGACTCTGTCAGTGTATAAGAACAATTAGTACCCAAACGTTTTTTCTATCTCCTCTGAACTAATATTATATTATACATCGAAATAGAAAACGAAGATATATATAATAGCCAATAACAGTATAGGAGATTTAGCAAAATGTTATAAGAGAGAAAGTACGATATTCTGTTCGATATTGAAAGCGACGTTTAGTCCAGTTCCTAGAAAAAACCTAGTTTAAACGGGGAATGTTTATCTGTACAATTTGTTGCTATTAGCATCGAATTGATGGGAAGTAATCTGATGTAATATATTTACATGACTTTCTCTAACCTCAAACTAATCTCACTAAATGGTATTTTTCTATCTACTTCATTTTAATCGAAATAAACCTCTGCAACAATAGCTGTATTACAACTCTCCTGAGTATACAAAGAGAACAGTGATAGTCAAATGTTTAAGAACTGGACGTTCACAGGCTAATCCAAGATATACACATTATTTGTCATGTAAATAACTTTAATGTATGCTATTTTAATAAAAATCTTTAGAGCTATTTTTTAGAAAATAGACATTTTTGTAAAGTGTTGCATGTAAAGGGGAGCTAGAGATAGGGGATTTTCTTGAAAAACTTCGTGTCGCATCCTTGGAAAATACCGAACTTAAATACCAAGTTTGGTACTTATCCTATTTTTCGTTTTTGAGTATGCTGTTTACAGACATACACACATACGGATCTCTTTCTAAAAATGCTTCTTTTTTGGTTTCAGGAAACCTCAAAACACATTTACAGTTAAATCTCGGTACTGGATTTTTAGGTGGAATACAATACTTTCTCTATCTTGGTACATTTTCTTTTATTATTTATGGACGCTCTTTAACTACTATGGTTCTCAGCGTCCCATTCTATATTGGGCGTGAAAGACCGGCAATTTTACTCAGAGGCCTCTTTATCAGGCTTGAGGTTCTTTTACGTGCCGTAAATCTACGACACGGGACCACCGGCTTTACTTCCTTTCCGAAGGAAGCCATGCTAAGGATTTTTACGCCCTCCTTAGGAACTAGAGGCTAGTACGGTACCACTAGTCCACGGAGGACGACACCTTGGTACGGGATTTGTTGGTGGGTTCAGGTGGGCTCCAGGTCTTAGGAGTTCTCCGTTGTTCTGGTCGTCCCGTACACTGTAACTTGGTAGTTCCCCGATTTGAAGTTCTGGCTGGTGTGGCATAAGTGATTCTTGGCGGAATATTAGCTTCTCTCAGTGACTATTCAACTCTTGAAGAGTGTGTTACGCTTTCGAATTTTGTTAAAGCCTTATTTTAATTTTATGATTTGTCCGGTGTATTTTTAGTGATTTGATCAATTATTATCAATATGCTCTCATTCATAGTTTTCGTACATGTTTGAGCAAGGTAATACAATTTAAACAGAACTAGCAAGAACATAATGTTAACTGAAAAGTGATTTTTTTTAGGAAATTTGAAGGATATATTGTAGAATAATATATACCTTTTTACTTCAATCTTACTTACTCACAATTTTCTAATTTTGTTTTGTTTTCTATTTCATTATTGATAATTTCTTTTACATGTAATACAATACAGTATGTCTCACAATTGAAATCATTTGTTTTGAGCGTTGCCCAAGCAGTTTTCCTCTTTACAAAAATTTTCTTAATGTAATTAAAAAATGAAAAGAAATGAAAAATTACATACAAATTCTTTAAGTTAAACAAATCGCATTTTGATATAAATAATATATTTACAAATATAAATTCATTCTTTAGTATATTTCTATTTTAGTTTTTTCTTTTGCTAACACTTTTATTTCATATTACTTTTAGAATATGTGAATGCAATGTTTTTGATCATTCTTGTTAACGTATTTTCCCTTTTTATGTTATTCATTTGTTCTTTATGTAATACAATTTTAATTAACTCCCCGTAATATATGTAATTATTAATTCTTATATAGCATTGTCCAACAATCTTAATTTATAATTTTAACACAATGTATTCACAACAATGATATACAGGTCAATGATGTAGTGTCCATCTGTTTGAATTTGCAATTTCAATATGACTTTAACTCACTTAATACATATATTGCTTCACTATTTAAATACTCCGTCAACATACTATGTATGTACATGGCAGAGAAAGTAGTAATATTTACATGCATCGTTTATAGAATCAGTAAGGAACACTTAGGCCCCATTCACAATGAAAATTAAGCGTAAGCATAACGTAAACTTAAATACTAGATGATACGTATTGTAATGCAACTACTTATAATGAATCCGTAAGCATGAAAATAAGCATTGAATTAAACTTAGAAGCTTACACGGTCCAAACTTTCAAGTTTATATCTACGTTAAACAAAAGAAACTAACAAAAGAGTATATTTCCATCACTGATCTTTCTGCCATCTCCCTTTAGACTCTCCCCCGCCATGTGTTGACTCGCTAACACTTTCTGTGTATCATCTATAAAAAACGCAGCAAAAAGAATTTGTTATTGCAAGTGACGCTTTTTTGTGAATTTAACGTCCTTCAGCTTTTGCTCATTTTGACACGAGCACATAACCCCTTTGTTCGATGGTTGCTTCACAGGTGGCCATATTGGCTCAGTTGTGTAACCCTCTCTTGCGATTGGCTACTGTTTAAGTTTGCATTTGTCGATGTGAATGACCACTCATCGCGTCAGTTTTGCATCGCTATGTTAATGCCTAATTTTCATTGTGAATGACCCCTAATGCGCAGGAAGTATCAGAATTTTTAGCTATTTTCTTTGCCTTTATAATTTAGAAAGTTTCTATGCAAAGGCATATAATATGATTCTGTAGTGTATTCCTGAACAAAGGACAGACTAATATTATGGACTAATATTTTCTTACTATCCTGTAACAATTTTTGTCCAAAAATGTTTCGTTTAGTCATGTAGAACTCATTGTTCTTGACTTGTTCAGTTGGGTACAGTTAGACCTGTGAGTTGATCGCAGGTCTAATTAATATTGTGGGTAATGCACTGATTATAAGCATATTATAAATTATTATTATAAGTATATTAATTATTACTCGTCACAGAAATTTTTCAATAAAACTTCTTCTACAAACCTTGATAGAGACGTCATTTTGTACCCTTTGTCGAAAAACTTCTAAGATTCCTGATATATTTCTTATCGCAATTTTTTAAATACCTTCTCTTTCCTGATCTAAGTAGACCCATGTGTGGCGAAGTATATCATTTAGAAGATTACAAAATAATCGAATCGGAAACCTATTTTCAATGATGTCATAAACATATGAGAGATGTTCATACAGCCTCCCTCACATTGATATCATATGCGCCACCGGAACATAATAATTATGAAACATTCTGCTCTTCTTCTTTAATTAATTACTCTCCTCTTTTAGCACTTACATTCCAAAGACTTACAAGTCAATACCTTGGGTTCAGTAGCCTGTAGAGGAGCAAGCAAACTCTAGATCATAGCATAACCAGGATTGGCGATCAGCTAAATGCCTGGTATGGCGATGAAAAAGAAGGAAATGGAAGGGACGATAGGAAAATTCGCTGATCAAATTATTCAACACATCATTCGTCTAGCAACCAAAATGAAAAAAAAAAAAACGCGAAAACCCTTCGGTCGGATTGCTCGGCCCTAGGGATTTGAACCTGGGACCTCAGGAATGTGAGCCACAGACGTTATCACCTGAGCCATCCCGTTCCGTCTCAAGTATTATAAAATACTTCATAAAGCTGCAGCACAACACACAATCATTCAACAGTTGTTTTATATACAAGTCCAAACGTTTCCAGACATACGCACTTGCATATAACTTCTTCGTTTGTAAATATCCCCTCTAACATCCTGAAACACGTTTATCAATACTATCCCTTTAATTTTTCTCACGTATACACACTGTTCTAAAGTAAATTTTTCTAAAAGAAGTGCTGCTAAAATTTATGAAGTTTACATTGCTAATTAATGGGCCCCTATTCAACTTTAGAGAGGTTCAAAATAGGCTTATTTCTACAAGTACTATTCTAAGATGTAATAACGGAATACAATATTATTCAACGGAATACAATATTGTGGCCAAGGCCCGTGGTGCATTCGGCCAAGCCATAAGAGCAAGCTTTGAGCGCGGGAGGTTCGAGAAAGGAAACCCTTATGGTACAGTTGGCCAAGCATTTACTGGCTACTCTTCGAGAATGTTCAACAACTGCATTCTGTTAAATCCTGGAACGTTGTATAATGTGTTTCCCAGCAATAGCGTAGTATCAAACGGAAACAAATACTCATCAATTACGAGCGATTTGAAATTCAGAGCTGCAATGCGAGGCTTGTAATGCATTTCGGATAATTTAAGTTTGTTTCGAGTCAATCAATGTTTTTATTTGTCAATATAAAGTACACGAAGGTGCCTATATTTGCCATGGCCGCTTAAACATGTTGTGCAGTAGGTAGTATCAAGATTGCAGTTGAATGTTGTATCACGTCATTTAGTTACTCAATGCGTTACTTCCTTCTCCTTCTCCTCCTCTCTTCAAGATTGCGCTGTTTGAAGTCCTCGCTATCTCCTCCTAGCTCAAACTAGAATATACAACCTGAAGAATTTGCGCTTGCTGGCTGATTAGTTTTCATCCTCCTCCTTCCAACCATCTTACTCTCACTTTTTTAATCGCTTGCTTTCCTCCTCTACCTACTTATTACACCTGAAATGTTAAACATACATAAATTCATAATTTATGCTACACTATAACCTCCCTTTAATGTCTGCTGATGCATAGTGATATTAAAAGTCCAAGATTTTGCATTAAAAAGGACTAAAAACAATAGAATCAAGATGAAAATATAATGCGCTGCACTCGATAAATAATCGGATGTCTCCTTTTTTCGTTTTGGTTACAGATTCACGTATTTGAGTTAAACTCAGAAGTGCGAAGAGGTAATGGAATGTTTATTGTCCACCCCAATACATATTTCATTCAGTTCCGTTCAACAGGATTTGAGCCAAAGCTGTTTCAGGCTTAGGTATAAAGATAACTTACATAAAATGCTTTATTTTTAATTTCAGTGTTCTGCAAGTATTCTTATGCTTAATAATTATATGAGGCTAGTAATTGCAGACCTTCTTTATATTCCTTTTGTCGCGGTATCGTTCGTGTTATCTTATTTGCTGAGCGCCTGTTATTGTTTTACTATTTTGAATTTTAGGTTCTTTGTCCTTCGGCTAGCTATTATTACCCAGTCGAGCAAATCTCTTGAACAGGGTGTGTAAACGGAAAGGAGTTGTTACTAAAAGATAACACTGATAAAAAAATTTGTTTTTACACTTTTATTGCCATTACACTTCATTAATTTCACAGATTTACTTTTGATACACGCCCGACTGAAACTGTTATATTTTCGAATGTAACTATAATCACTTATTTGCCGCACATTATTAATTCGCGCATTTCACATTTTATAACTAGCTTTACGACGCGAGAGACTCTGTAGAACTGCGCGACGTGTAACGCGTGGATGATTCTGTTGAACTGAGTGACGTGTAACGCGCGAATGATTCTGTTGAACTGAGCAATACTTGTCTCTGGCTTTGGCTTTTTATACTCCCTCACCCCGATATGCCTAAACATTATAACAGAGGTACTATTGGTTAATAAAGCGCACCAACATTAGCGTCTATGTTTATATCCACTCAAAATTACAAACACGTAGGCTCTAGGGAAGATATTCCCTCCTTTCCAAAGAAAAGCGCGCTACTCTGATGTCATTTGTTTGTCTCTTCTAATTGATAACCAACTCACCCCCTCGCACATTGTTATCCGCTCCTATTGTCAGTTTCAGTGAGGCCGTGTAAACTTATTTCCTAACAATGCTTATAATTAACAAAAATCTCAAATCATTGTCATACAATAATGTTAATTTACACTACAATCACTCTGGCATTCACAGTGTTGTGATATAAAATACTGCCCCACTTTATGATTGATATATCGAATACAGATACATGAAGCAAGATTGCATCTTAAGGCACCAGTAGCACTCAGCTATGATATTGTAATATCTTGGAATGTAGAACTCGAAGGTAATGAGGTAAGATTTCTGTTTTGAGTCTCCTTGCGATATCGTTATAACATACATATCCTGTCATCGAGCGCCAGTGTAACAACTGAAGCGTGAAAGCTGGAATAGAACTGAATGTTGTAGGCATTCAACCGAAAACATAAAAGCCAAGAAAGATCGACAAAAAGCATAGAATTAATGAAGCTGTTCTGTTATCATGAGTAGAGTGGATTTATAATGAGATTGGAACCATGTCAATATTTTATTTGCTGGGGAACACCGGATTTTTAGAGGGGAATTGTCCTAATTTCATACCTTCAGAAAATAATGAGACCTAGTTTTTCTTTGCATACGGAAGAGGTAGCATATATATCCCATTTCCTGCTTGAAAAGAATGTATTGCAACTTTTTCAATTTACGGTCTTTGGGATTTTATCCTTATTTAGCTTGTAGAATAATCTGCACTTGGTTAACACTATATTTTTACTTTCTCTACTGCGTACAGTAAGTAGGGGAGGTATTGAATTCCACTCAAAACATTCACCGAAAATCATGTTTTGACGTGCTCTGAATCCAAATAAAACATTTTTGGAAACATGTCCGTGTGAGTGTCTGTGTATCTGTCTGTTCTGTTGCGTGTCTAAATGCATTTCTTTCTGTATGTGAACAGCATAACTCAAAAACGAAAAGTCGCATAAACACCAAACTTGGTATTTGAGTTTAGTATCTTCCAAGGATGCGACACGAAGGTTTTCAAGAAAATGCTGCCACCCCAGACTAGGTTTACATGTAAAATTTTTCGAAAAGTTGTATTTTCTCAGAAATGGCTCTAACGGTTTTGATTACGATATCATATGCTTAAGATATTTTCATTACAAATGAAATGTATATCTTGAATTTTCTGGGAATGTCCCCAAAAGTCCTCTCCATTCTGAATGAATTTTGTATATCTGGTTAACCGTAAAAGATAGATAAAATTTTACTATACAAAGAATGTAGATATCATTAAAACACACAATTTATGTTAGAATCATCTGTTTGTCGAGTAAACCATTTCCGAGATATACCTTGTTATTTGTTGGAATTTTCCAATACACTTTCTCAAATGGGAGTTCGATATATTTTTATCTCCTGGACATGCAAATAGAATAAAGCAGCTTTTCCTTCCACCTACAAGAAGATTATCAATAAGATTTCATTAATTTGTCTCTAATTTTAGGCTTCCATTAAAGTAAAATGACTATCATAGCGTCCTGCAAATAAAACACGATTAATGGCATTTACTTTCTCCCAGAATATCAAGCTACTTTTATTAAAAGCATTTTTTTCTACAACGCTTAGCTATTGTAGAGTCTCGACTTAAATGCTCATAACGACAACTCAGAAACACGTTAAAAGTGCATACATTACCTAATAAAGTTAACAATGGCCTTACACGACCAAAGAATGAAATGGCTTAAATCAGAAAAAAAAATTATTAAAATTCCAGAACATTTCCCATAACAATAACAAATTAATACCAAATCTAGTTCTCCACATATGTGCCATGAAATATTAAATAATTTAGAGAGACGAAAACAAAAACTTGAAACGATTAGAAAGGCAAAAAGTGCAGGCACTTTCCCTAAGAACTGATGCATGTCATTCGACAGAACCCACAAATGTTATTTAGCGAGGCAGCACACGGTGAAGACACGGGGAACAAATCCCAAAGCTAGGCAGCTACCCTTCGTAGCTAATTCGGTGTAAGACAGAGATGCCACTTGTAATCCAAAGAAAAGAAGACCAGGCAGTGTTCTCCATATCCCACCTCCAGCCTTCACCTGCTGTAAGCGCAAAACATACATAAGTCATACAAAATTGGCATAAATCTTCCAAAAACAGAAAACGAGAAGCGCAAATTATATATTCCAATGGTTACGTGGCCGCGTGCTCAATGACCTTGACGCCTCGGGGACAGACTTCAAATGCTGATTGTAACACCAATTTTTTCATAATTAATTGTATAAGCAGAGAAAGTGAATCCTTAAAATGATTTTGGTAATACTCAACCTATGTGTTCCTTTAATTATCTCATGCCTTGTTAACTGATAATAGGTGAAACTGTTTCAGAAGAGAACTTTCAACCAACTTGAACCAGCCCTTAACTTCTGTTTATATTGTTCCTATGGACAATACAACTCATTTAAGTGAGGTTATGTTTTAACTATTTGCTGCGTGTAATAATGCGCTATCTGCTTAATCACTGTTTACCATCAACTCCACAAAACGGGTTCAACCAGGCAAATGCATACTTTAATTCGGTCCTCATACTCTCTCTATTTCTCACTCACTATTTCTCACCCTCTTCTCACCCCTTCTCTTACTCTCCCCATCGCCTTCTCTCTTTCTATCTACACCTGCTTTGTTCTTGGTTTAATTAAATTTTTCTGTTTAGAAGCGTGTTCCAAATTTGCCTTTCAGTTTCTCCAGTTATAAACTCCAGTAGATTGAGGACACACCATACTAAACGCTGCACGAGGCGATGTCGCGACGAATGTATTTTTCTGCTATGTGTTTGTTTTCCACTCAATAAAAAAGATATTGACATATTAAGGTAAAGACTTCTCGAAAGTTCTAGAAAGTCCAAATCTCGGTTGGAATGAATTGCCTGGATAAAGTTTTTCTGTAGTTTGTCCTAATCCTCGTAAGTCAAGCATGGGCTAGCTCTCAGCTCAATGTACCCTGGATACATTTGAGTACTATCCCCGTTTCTGTAGACTTGAATGTCAATAAAAAAGTTACTATGCTATAATACTAACAATATAGGCTAAGAATTCGGGACAAGTTCGCAACCATATACGCGCAATCTTACTATAAAGTTCCGTAAACACAGTTACTGTTGATGTAAACAAAGACACCCATGTGCTGCCTTCTTTACTACTGTAAACTTCACTTCACTTTGCTCTTAAATTGTCCTATATCCTTAGCCTGATGATGATAATAATAATCATAATAAGGAAGAAGGCTTAGAAAGCACCAGCTCATCACAAGATTGGACACAGTTGATATTCATGATTCAAACTGCATTGTTGACCATACTGATCGTTGCACCTTGTTATTATTTCGCGATTTACCTACGTCGGTGGGCGAAGGCTGGGGTGGATTATATACTACCACGAATTTTGCTGTTGCTCATTTCCTCTCATCTTTCACGGTTCAAGAAATGGACCACGGTGGACGGTAATGTGCTGTGTGTGCGGTGGGTATGTTTTGAGGAAAGAACTGTATCTTTCCTGGCATGGCACCTTCTGTCCGAACCGGTCCATGCAGAAAGGGGATCATCGAAGGGACGTCAGAACATGTTATATCTGGAAGTGTTAGGGATCCGCTGCACTGCTCCTGTCGCCATCAGATCTGGCCATCCTTCTTGTTCTCTCGTCTACCCCTTCTTCCCAGAGGTTTGATGATGATGATGATGATGATGATGAAGAAATGTGCAGGCTTATAGATGCTCGTACATAGACTAAGTGAGCCCTTTGTACCGGTCCCTCTCGAAGGTTTAGTAGTGACAATGGGTGTAACTAAACCGTAGTACTGAAAACTTTGAAGATGATAGTTGATATTGTTTACCCCACGCTTTGGGAGCCAATTTGAAGTAGTTGCAACCGCATGTATGGTACCCGCTTTCCAGTAGCCTTCGCCCCAAATATACTTTCCGATGTCCGTTGCCCCAAATGTTTAAAAAATATTAACTTTGTAACCTTTACTGTTTCTTTAAATATTTATATTTATACTTGCCTCGGCTGAGTCAGTATTATTGTTAGAGACACGTTTCTCTTTGCAGGGTTGTTGTGCGACTGAAGAATGTAGGCTTACACAGATTATAATTTTACTCCACTCCATGTATTAATGCTTGGCACGACTTAAATAACACTTCACTGAGAGAGAGAGAGAGAGAGAGAGAGAGAGAGCTGTGAGATTTGTTTTTTATTAAATACTTGCACTTTTTAACACTATTTTTGTCTCACACGAATACGTATTAAATTTCTCGAGGGCACATCTCGCGTCCGGTTAGAAATGCTGTCTACAAGCAACTGACTTGATTTCTACCGCCTAAAATTTGTAAATCTCTGTATTTCAAGTCTCTGATTGGCTAATTATAGTCCAATAGAATACCTTTATTTAATTAAAGCTTTTTCTGGTTGTTGATTGGTTATTTTATGAACTGGCACAAAAATTACATTATTGCTTCCAAGAATTACAAGTAGTATTGTTAAACTTTCAAATTCATTACCGCCTCAATTACCTCATTGTTAGCAAATTTTATCCTATTATTCTCACAGTTCCTACATTATTAAATTACATAATACATTCAGATAACATT
This sequence comes from Deroplatys truncata, assembly GCA_030765065.1. Lineage (NCBI taxonomy): Eukaryota > Metazoa > Arthropoda > Insecta > Mantodea > Mantidae > Deroplatys > Deroplatys truncata. The sequence goes on along the minus strand of CM060977.1, from coordinate 177,162,644 downwards.
ATTGAACATGTATACAATAATATAAACATATACAATAACTGTAGTATACACTTTTTATGTATTGTTACTACACATATTGCTTTAAGGTGGGCTGTTATTGAATTATATATATTATATAATTAGACTGAAATTATTTAAGTGTTAAAAATACTGCCTCACCTTCCGTTTCTAGACCCTTTTCCTATAGATGGCAATGTTTACTTCACTTCAGCAAGCGTGGCAATTAAAGGTGCTATCAAGAAACGTGATTGGCTAATGAGTTTACATCACTGCGAGCTTTAGTAAGGGAACTGTAAATACTACAACACACGTGTTATTATACTGGCTCACATTCATCGAACATTGAAACCATCTATAGCGCATTTACTTTAAGTTGAAACATGAAAAGTAGAAAGAGGTAGCACCACATTCCACATTACAGTTGATAATCCTTAACTGCATAATCTCAATACCTTTACTGTTGAAACTTACTGTTTAAAACATGGGTTAGGTTAAAACATGAAATTTAGAAGAGAACAACCAACAGCCGCTCGATACGAAAGCCAGGGAGGCAAGGACGGCCGAAGATATCAGATATTTTCCATATTTCACTATCAAAAGTGCAATGTCAACAACACTACAGCTGATCCTGAGAGACTAGGCAGCGAAGGTTGAATGTGGCAGGGTTTCTCAGCACTCGGACCGTCATTAGCACACCCCTCTCCTAAACCGGTCAGACAACATAAAAATGGTCATGTTTCAGTACTGCACAAATGGACTTATGCCTTCCTGTGCTATTCTACCTTAGAGCGGCCGTATCTGAAAGTGAATGACGCCTGTGTTTTGACCAATGGTGCTAACAACGTGAACCTGCCATGCTTGTCGCGAAAGTGGCTTTAGTTTAAAGCTGAGGTTTTTATTTCCCCCATTTACATGTTTCTTCTTGTATACCGCTTGATTCTCCTTGCGTTCATTTTTGGAATGTTTTTAACAGTTATCTTTACGAAATATATTTAGTAAGTGTTATAATTAGAATAGCATTTAATCTTATATGCATCTGACCTCATTTTCAGCGGTTATATATTGATAACTAGCCAATAATTAGCTAATAACGTTTCACCTTAGTCTATGGCTAAATGTATATGAGGAATGGAGCAAAACGAGTGCAAAAGTTACAGTGGATAAACCGCACATTGCTGGTTTAGCTAACTTTTACGTATACACATTTTCCTGGCTAAATCTATCAATTAGCACTATACTTCTACAGTTCCTAGTAATTCTTTGCTGTTATATGTTTTATTTTTGTTATTTTTGGATACTCTGTTATTGGATATGTAACTACTGTATTTATACTATCTGTATCAACTTCCTTTACAGGCCTTAAACGGAGGGATCGTCATGGTGAACTTCTACACCTTCTTCATCACCTGCAACTCATCGGCTACCATAGCTGACGTTGTTGGTTAGTATTGCTCTATGGTTTATGTCCTATATGCTATACTCTAGACAGAAAATACAGCATAAAGAGTCTGACTATGCTTAAATCCACTTGAGCTCAATTATTAGTTTAAATAAGATTACAAGGCTTTTCTAAGCGGGAAAGTAAAAATTACTTTATGTACTTTCATCAGAGAGGTTTTTCATAAACAAGAGTTAGCTTACTGAACATGGCACGAGGTGGTAGGCTCATACCAGCCTTATCATGGCTGTTTATTTTAATTTTGCTTTATGAATAAATAAGTCTCTTGTCATGACAGTTTTAGACCTCACGTTTAATGGAGGCCTAAATGTAACAATTCTTCATGAGTAGACAGTAAAGACAGAGAGTGGAAGTTTATTGTTTTTGGCATTTATCCAATACAAAACATCAATGTCTGCAACAAAGGAATACCCCCTCATTTTGTGTTATAGTGGAGTTTATTTGCTCTCAATCTTATTTCGTGCATTAGAAGAAAGATGGTAACCTATCATCCCAATTGGGCATAGCAAGCTTCTTCTGTATTTATTTTTTTGCAACTATTTAAATTTAGATTTGTGTTGGGAATCACAATGTTCGGTTATTAGCTAAACGCCCTCTAGAAGGCACTGGAGAAGCAGACACTAGTTGGGTTTTGAAAATTGCTGCCTATTTTGCTCATGATCCACCTTTTATTGAATGAGGTTCTGTTACGTGTGAATAAAGATCGCATTATTTTTTAATCTCTTCCTAAAGAAGGCGTTCTAAAGAATTTGTATAATCAAATGTACTTGGTGAAGGAGATATCTACCCAATACCATCTTATATTGCTTATTTATATGCGCATGAAAAATACAAACATGTGCATTAATTTCAAAACAAAAACCACAAAACCTTGTGACCAGCAAAATATTGTTTATGTGTGTGTGTGTGTGTGTGTGTGTGTGTGTGTGTGAGAGCACGTGCTATATCTACCATATGAATTAACGATTCGTTCACACTGCGCTGTTTTGAAGGTAGCGCCACAAAACCACTCAGTCACAAACGTATGGCCGGATTCTTTTAGTGAAGTAAGGCACATTACTTGGAAAGGTGCATTGCCACTGGAAACTATGGTTGACGTGCCGTATGGTGCCTTAGACTGAACAGGGTAAGTGATGCCGCAGTAAAGAATCGTATTGCCTTTTTGCCACACGGCTAAAACCACCAAGTGTGAAAGGAAATCCAGCTATGTTCCGTGTCTTACGTTATGTGTATAAATGTACATATTAGGTTTAAAACTTTTATCTTATTTTTTAAATGTGTTAAAGAAAATGTAAAAGCTGTATACTATAAATGTAAATTTGCCAAGCTTGTAACATTAGGAACTTAAATATAATTTCCCTGTTGTTCACAGCTCGTAAGAAAATGGCGTATGTATGCATAAAATGGCAACCGAAAGATAAAGCTGAATGAAAGCACTGTCTGAAACAGAGCATTTAAAACTGCACACTTTGCAATACCTGCAAAGCGATTAACATTCACCTAAATAGAAAATTTCAATATGTTTATGAATTAACCGTTGAGTATAAATGCGTCTTTCTAGCAATACATCTTTATCCTGAAACAATTTTTATCGATTTAAGTAATTACAGAATTTTTGTAGCATTATGCCTCACTTCACGTTCAGTTTAGAGTTTGGAGACCATCGTGTCCGTGACCGTCAACTATAAAGAGATTATTTTATGTTTACGTATGCCACTTCAAGCGTATGACCAATTCGTTTACAGATTCAAAAAAGTGCCCTCGCCCTGACGTCACTGAAGATTAACCTTGAACCACACTGTTTCCCCTCCCTTAGTTGCTCCCAATTAAGCTTTGCTGTATTCTGTGAACAGCTCACATGCAAATACTAGACACTGATTGTGTGTGTTTATTTTTCAGCACACATAAACCACATCCGAGCTGTCGCGGGTGTGAACCATGTCGGCATTGGTGCTGGATACGACGGTATTAATTAGTGAGTATACTATACTTTTTGCTTCATTCGTATCTCGTAAACAACTGCATCAGAATTATTCCCGCATGCTTTGAAATTCCAACTACATTTGAAAGAATCAGGATATTCTGGCAGGCCTCTGTTTCATATAGTGGGCTGTGTGAATGAGATAATTGTATCTGGCATGCGCTCGAGTTTTATTGCGCTATATTTTATATTCGAAAATCTCATGAGAATTCACATGTTTGTTGGTACATGTAGCCTAGAAGCATGTGGCAAATGCTTTTATGTTTTAATGCTTTAAGTTTGCCTACTTTGAGTCGACAAACTGGTGATGAGGAGCATGCTTTTTGAATCGCGTTTTTAACTCTTGAAGTATGCGGAGTTCATGTGTTTTTAATAAATTGTTAATACTTATCATATAGCTTCATTGTTAATAATGACTTCATTTTAATTTTATGCTTTTTTATTTATGTACACTTCACTATTTTAAGAATTAAATATTTTTCGAAAATTCATTATTATAAAATATTAGAGTTCTTCGAGGAACATAAAAATCCCCGAAATTAGACCTATTTGCTCATTTAGCAGTACGCTGTCTTTATAACCCAATCATCATACTTGACCTTATTGGGAAGTGTAGAACGATTTTCAGTTTTGTTTGTGAGTGTAATCATTACGTTCTTATAGGATGTGGCTAATGATGAAAAAAGCGGCATTTAACCCACGAGGACAATCTCTCAGCTTACCTTGATGCCAGTTATTACTTTCTCTACTACCTATCTAGTAGGTAAATAAGGTATTACATTCCACCCAAAAATTCTATATACGAGATTTCACAGTAAATGCATGGATTAAGGCCCCTTAATACATAAAAAGTATTTTTAGAACAAAGATCCGTGTGCGTGTCTGTCGTGTGTCCGTGGACAGCATAACTCAAGAAGGAAAAGCCGGATAAATACCAAAACTCTGAGTATCTCCCAAGGATGCATCACCGAGATTTTTACCCTTTACATGGATGATTTTTATTTTCTAAAAAATGGCTCTAACGATTTTGATGAAAATATAATATATTCAAGACATTTACTTGATAAATAACATGTATATCTTGAATTTTTTGGAAATATCCTATGAAGTCCTCTTTATTCTGAAAATTTGTTGTATAATCTCGTATAATCGGTAAAACGATAAAGCGATAGATGAAAACGTATTACACAAAGAGTATAACTCTCCTTAAAATACACAGTTTATTTCCAATACGTTTTTTGTGACATAAGCCATTTCTGAGATATACGTTATTAATGGTTCGAATTGCTCATTACTCGGTCATCGTCTCTTAGTCCACTCATTATTCAGTTGTTTCTCGCAATTGCATATGGAATTTAAAGGCTAGCATATAGCGTTCAGTTGTTAAACATTTGACTATCGCTGTTCTCTTTGTATCTATAACTAAATGTGTGATGTAGCTGTTTCTAGAAAGGCTTATTTGGATTATAGTGTAGTAGATAGAAAAACAACCATTAGTAAGAACGGTTTGTATACCCACTAATAAAGATAGAGGGTAGAGAAACACATGTGAATTTATCATCGGAGTTTAGATCTTCTAATATTAGAAACTATTTTTTAAATTGTATGCTTGCTATTTCATAATTGCGTGTAAACCGTGAAATCCATTGGCTACTGAAAATGTTGATCCCAATACAGTTAACTCAGAATGATTGGCGCAAAAATAATTTCCATATAAAATTCTTGCTAGAAGGACTTTATTTGAATAAAAGAATATTACTATGGCGACATCTAGCACTGTGACCATATTATGGTTGTAACATCTTATAAATATTTTCATTAATGGTTACACAAGTATTCAATAACAAATAAATTAATTATCTTTCATAATACTTACAGCGAATAATGGCTAAAGTTATATAGTCATTATCAAAATTTAAAAATAAATATTTGTTGATTATTGTTATTGATATTACCGCTTGTCTTTTGTAAGTTGTCTGCCACTAACAAAGCGTATCTAATTAGTGCAGGGCTTAATATTATGAATTTTAAAATCTTAACAATTCTATTGTACCTAAGCAACATGCATTAGAAAATGCCAAGATCCTGACTGATGACTCTGTCGTTTAGAAATGTAATATAAATAAATGTAATAACGGAATCTTTAAAGTTTTTGATAACATGAGGAATCTAGACTAAATTTAGAATTTGTTAAATATTTACTCAAATTTTCCATTCGCACAAAATACCTGCTGTATAGATTTATTATTTGTAAACGCCTCGGAAGAAATTTGTCAAGAGCACTTGACGAAGAGTGAGAGAAACTATCGTTATGTCTTTATTTTGTTTTTATTTTTATTCCATAAAAAATTATATGTGACATTAAATTGGAAATCCATGTTTTCAGGTCCCATAAGACCAAAAAATCATCTTTAGAAAAAAGTACGCGGGTGCACTTGTGTGTGTTGTTGTCAACAGTGCAACTCAAAAAGACACATAAATACGAAACTTTGCATTTATAGTGTATGGAGTGTTAGTTTAATCCTGATGTCAACAAAAATACGTGGTGTAATGTTTTGAAATTCAATGTGATACAAAATCTAATATCAATCTTCTTAAAGATTGACATTCTTAAATGTAGCGCAAGTATTATCCCAAAGTACCACTGAATTTGTAAAGTTAGTTTTCTCATTTTCTCCGTGATTGTGAAGTCTGTTACACTTACACATGCTTACAGTTGAATTACCATCGTGGCGACGCCAGTGATTAGTCTTTCAGCAATAAAAGATTTAAGGGCTTTAAGAAGCTGAGAGAATAATAAATGGGTTTTGCGTGAAGAAAGTTTAGGTAAATGGTCTCTTTTTACTAATGTACAAGGGCTGATCAATAAAGACTGAGACTGATTTTTTCCTGTAGATTTCTTGAGAGTTTCCTGTCTCTACCATGAGTATTTGAAAATAGCGGGGTTTCATGTATAATGTCCATAGACGGCAGCACTCTTGTATCGGTAAGTTGGTAGTAATGCTGAATATTGTTGACCCTACTTGAATTTCGCATACCACTCGACACGAGAGGAGCAATAAATTTTCTTTTCGTTTAAATCATACAGCCTCTGAAACTTTGGAAAAGCTGAAGCAAGCATACGGTGAAGATGTACTATCCCGTGCAACAGTGTTTAGGTGATTCAAGGACTTCAAAGAAGGGCGAGTCCTCTGTGCTAAGCAAGGTGGGCCTGGTGCTTCGGCTTCTGCTATGACTGAAATCAACAACAACACAGCTGCTGTGATTGTTGTTCTTCCTCACACTACTGTTACAGCAGCGTACTACACGCCAGTATTGGCTACACTAAGGGAGCACATTGCAAGGAAATATCCAGAACTTCATCAGAATGGGTGGCGACTTCATCACAAAAACGTATGACCTCACATCGCAAATCAAGTCCAGGAATTCAACATCACCTGCGTACTGCATCCGACTTATAACGCCAATCTTGTCCTCTATGATTTCTTGTTTATTCCCATCACTAAAGGCAAAGCTCCGGGGCATTCGATTTGAGAGCACTGAAGCAGTGCTGAAGAAAAGTGAGGCGATTCTCAAAGACCTGACAAAGAATGGCCTGCATCATGTGTTCGAGGAATGGCAGAGACGCATTCAAGTGCATTCAAGTAGGAGGGGACTACTTTGTAAAGGATCATGTCAACACTGAAATGGAGTAATAAATACTGTGAAAAAAATCAGTCTCAGTCTTTATTGATCAGCCCTCGTACCTGTGGATGAGGTTTTATCTCAGATTAATGGCATTTTTCTTACAGATATTTTTAATTTTTTGTTACTGTTTGAGGACTTCTTATTTTCAATGGAACGAAGTGTTTTATCAACAACAAGATGGCGTCGCTATGGGAAATTCTCTTGGGCCGGTCATTGCTAACTTTTTTATGGATCATTTTGGGTCTAAAGCTCTAGATAGGTCCGTTAAAACTGGTTGTTGGTATCGGCATATTGACGAGGTCTTCCTCCAGTGGCCCAATAGTAAACAACAACTCGCAAACTTTGTGGAACATCTTAGCAGTATGAATTCCAAGATTCAATTTAATATGGATACAGAAAACAAAAATCAGATAGCCTTCTTGGATGTTCTGGTGATAAGAAATGCGGATGAATCACTGTCACACACGTTTACAGGAAACCCACCCATATTGACAAATATTGAAATAAATATTACATTCACCACCACAAGAAAAAAGAGGAATAATTAAAACCCCAGTGGACCGAGCTAAACGTATTTTTACCTATGGATATTTTAAATGAAGAGATACAGTACCTTCGGTTGGCTATGTTACAAAACGGATTTTCGAGCAAAGATTTTAGCAGAGCAATTCACTCTAAAAGGAAAGCACATCAAGGCTACGAATTATCTGCATATAAGAGAAGTTTTTCTTACCTTATGTTAGAAAAGTTATAGATCGCATTGGAAAAATACTTTAAAAGCACAAAATAAACACAATATATCAATCAACAAGAAAAATTCAACAAACTTTAAAATCTGCCTAAGATAAGAGAGACTCCTTATGTTTTCCAGAGTATATAGAATAACTTGCACATGCGGCTCTATAACGTAGCATAAATACTCGAATAACAGAGCGTAAACAACACTGTCGGCTTGCACAAACAGATAAGTCTGCAGTCGCTGAACACTTCGTTATTATGGGTCATCGTATTCTGTATGAAGACACGCAAGTACTATCTTCAACAAAATATTATCACGCTAGACTTCATAGAGAAGCAATTGAAATATATAAACATTTCAACAACTTTAATAAAAAGGAGAAAAAATTGAAGCTCAACCGCATGTGGACACCAGCAATGGCACGCCACTGCAGACCCACCAATCATGCGGCATTTCTGACCTTGGCGTCAGCTATAAGTTGTGAAACATCTGCCCAGTCTCTACCGCCATTCTGCAAAACCCTATTCTACCTACCAGTGGTTAAACCCTGACACAGGTAGGTACAATAGTTATTCGGGATGCCCTCAGCCTGCCAATGTGCTTCGGACCTAGTTGGCAGTCGTTAAACTGTCAAGGCTGTTCCCCTCTTGAAGATGACAGCCAAAAGAATTTACCGAAATGTCGGGTGCAAATAGTTTTACCATTAGACCACGGCCTTCCAGCCCAGATTTATCGATTAACTCCGGCTGTGAAACCCTTCGCACTTATTTAGACGTTACATTGTTTTCCTTCGATGTACTAGGTTTAATCGAATACAAAGTAAAGATATATTTTTAAAACACTGGATCGTGCTTTTGGAACTAAGTAATATTTCACCCATAGGGTTCATAGTACAGGATATAGAACGGAGGGGATACCTCGCGCACTGCGTTCCACGGAAGAACTATTGTGGAGGCTACAGCCACACAGGCGCACGGAAATCCCTAACAGTTCCTGGCTCGAAGAAGGCCCAGAGAGGGTTATGAACGACCCGTTCAAACAAGTAGCCCTCACTTCCTTTCAGCAAGCGTCCGCGGCACCTGTTCCGCACCGCCCTACGCTACGAAGCTTAGAAACACACCTCAAACACGAAATTAAGGAGAAACGAAAGAAAGGAAATTGTGGTAGGTAGGAAATACCCCAGAATTTACCTACCGACCAGGGACAAACACGAAAAACCCAAGGTCACATTGGGCGGACGACAGGAATCAAACCCGAGACCTCCCAAATGCGAGTCTCAGGCGTTAAGGCGGAACCATTTTGCTCGGTAATATACTAGCCATAATCGCTCTCGTCATCATTACCACCATCAAAATCACCATCAATGTTTACCGAGGGGGGTAGCCGGGCTCGTTAAAGCACGAACTTGTGATGGACGGTACACGGTTCAAATCCTGACAGGACCGCTTTCATTGACTTTCGCTTTCCAGGTTTTCCACAGTCCTCATAACTGGAAAGTACTTCAAAGGTCGGTTTGGAACGTTTCCTTCCGAAGTTTCCTTTCCCAATAATTATTTCAGTCCACTTATCATCAGTGTGCATCGCTTGTGCTGCGTACGTAGTAAGAACGGGCGTAAAACACTTTCAGGAACAGTAATATCTATCTTATTGCTACTTTGGACTGTTATTAAATTGGTCAGACCATTTTTTTCTTGGTCGACTTATACTTTCTCCACGGCTGGTGTCTATTTTTATATATTATGGGTATCTATCATTGTACATTTCTTCAACATGATGTCTGCTTATTATTGTATGTTTTATGCGTTGGAACTTTAAATTGTTCCTTACAATATCCTGTTTAATTCTGTCAGCTCGTTCAACACTTCTTAGAAATGTAATTTCTGCAGTTTGTATTCGTTTTTCATATTCTGCTGTCAGAGTCCATACACTATGCATTAACAGTGAGGAACTACTTTTGTCAATAATAATTTTCTGTGACTCTTTTTTAATTTATTTTGTAATGTCCTGCTGATAGAGCCAGGTACGGGATTCGTTTGATTTGGTCAACTTTATGGAATACCTGACAACCTGTAAAAATAAAGTTGTTCAACAATTGTCTGATTATTAACTGGTTTGCTACTCTTTAAGTGAGGTTCATTACTTTTATTTTTAAGGGAATATTTCAAAATTTTACTCTTTAGCTAATTCTTCTGATTTGAAATTTTAATTGTAATATGCCTTAATTTTATCGATTATCCTAAACATTTGAACACACCAGTGAGAATTAGTTTTAAATCCTTATTTTGTAAATTTATTAAATCTAATCTTTCCATTTAAGAACTCAGACACCCATATTTATACCAATCTACTTTGATTTTCCATTATTCTATCTTTATGTGATTAGTTTTATACATATTTCTGATTACTAGAATAAACTGTAAACTTATTTCTTTTATTTAGAATGTTTCATAGCGTGTCCCGTTCTACTGCATCGTAAAAGACTAATTAAAAAGTATCGCATTCATTAAATTCCCTGTGTTTTTATGAAAACCAAATTGGTATTCTAACAATATATTTTCCCTTTAACTTGCAGCATTTCAGATAAAATAATATTACCCATAAATATAGTCTATTTATTTATTGACCATCGAGAATAATAATACCATACTAATTATTACAGTTATATCCATGGCCTATCTAAAAATGTTTTAGATGTATAAATGTTTTGTTATTTCCTTATATACGAACGACTGTTTAGTGATTTTAACAATATCTCGTTAACCTCACAAGGATTACATATTTTAAGTTTCAGATTTGTGTTATTATACCTAAAGTATCCTATTATTCATCCTTTTACTTACAATTCACAATTTAAGCTTTATAAAATAGCGATAATACCAGTTTTAGGCTAATGGATACGAAAACTCGACTACAACAAATAAGAACAGGCAGAAGAGAAGTCGAAACTGTGGAAATAAAGTCTTTACGTTCCGTAGCAAGCATTTCTCTTCACGACAGGAAAAGAACTGAGGATATAAGGAGATATCTTAATACCCTCGATTAACTGACATAATAATGAAAATAAAAGACAACTAGGAAAAACAATAGAAATGCTATCACACAGGTTACCTAAATTATTATTGAACTGAATACCCGATGGAAGGCAAGTTGGATAACTCTTATGAAGATAGCAAGATTCACCTTCCTGATGTCGGAACAAGCCTAGGACCTAATCCCATGGCGTAGCAGAAGGAAACGAAAAAACCAATTGGATATAAACTTGTAAAGAAGTAATTACATTATATTATTATTTATATGATTTGTATGCTATCGAACATCTGCGCCGAGTGAGATGGCTTAGCAGTAATGTGTGAGGCTCGCATTCCCGAGGTACCGGTTTCGATTTCCATCGGGCCGGCAACTCTGACCATGTGTAAGTTTCCGCGGGTTGGTAAGCTAATGCTGAGGTGGTTCCTCATCTACCACAGATTTCTTGTTCATCATTTCCTTGCATCTGTTTAAGGATTGAAGGACTGGGCGTCAGTGTTGGGCATGTTGCCCAAGGTTGGAAAGGTTTCTCCCTGGCATTTCTCTTCTGCATTCTTCTTTGTCTTAGCAATACAAGCAGCGTCTATGCCTCAAACTTAAACACATCCTTCTGAGTTTGATTGGACACCAATTTCATCAATGTGGATTCACAATTTGTCCTTCGTGCTTAATTGTATACATTTTACTCCAGATGTTTTCATTTTAACTTGCTAAGTTGTTATTACTGTAGTAATTAGTACTTACAAGAAAATGTATCGATATATCGTGAGGTGTATGAGACGAACACTTTGTGTACCCCGTAGCATAAGCGGTTAACTCATGGCCATACTTGTGCAACCGCGCTGTGATCTGCTAGTTTCGCCAATATGGATACTCCTTAAAAATTAACGACTTTCGGAAAATAGGATTCTAAAGTTTAAGCTGACCTACCCGAATATTCAGCAGAACTGACAAAAGTGACTAAGTGGCGATGTGACTTCGGAAGAAAATCGCAATAGGACATTGCCCATGTTATTGAATCTGTTAATTTCCATGCGGTGAATCTGACAGCTTTCCAAGTCCAACCACTCTTACAGGCATGAGCAACCTTTATGTAAATGTAAATATCCTATGTATCACATTGTTTTGAAATAATAGTTCCTAGTGGAACAGTAAAGGACCAAATAAGGAATTCTAGACATAATAAAATTCTTAAATTCTCAGAAATTGCAGAAAATATGCTAAGACTAACTAAACTGTTTAAGGAATACCCATGAGACAGCTGAGTGATCAATTTGTTAAGATACAATGTTATATATCATTCTATGTCAACTCATGAAACGTATTTGGATATGTGTTAGCAACAATTGTCGCAATAAAACAAAAAAGGAAAGAATAAAGAAATTAATAATCTGAAATGGAAGACTTACCTACCTCTTGCAGGTTGTGACTTATTTAAAAGCTACAACGCAATATGTGGTCTACAATAGGAATAGTACTTTATGTCCAACTACATAAAAGTTCTAGATGAATAGCCAAATATTAAGTCCTAAAATGAGCAACACGGAGACTAAAGTTCATAAAAGCGAAAGTAGAAACGCTTATGTAACAATAAATTAAACACTTCAGGAGCACATTGGAGCAATACATCATGCAAAAGGAATTGTATCTCTAAGCAACTTATATCATAGTTTAAAAGAATTCAGAGACAAATACTCTAAATAGTAAATATGCATTGCACATAATTCGGTTTTAGGATTACGAGGATGGTGCTAGCGGTAAACACGACGAATTTAGAGCTCCATAGAACGTGAGAAATCTTGCCAGCAGTTGAGCTTACATTAAAAAGCAAACCTTTAAGAAATCGGAAGAAAACCAAAATAATAACCTGCTGAAAGGACCTACTTGGACATTTTCTCCCTACTTACGTATTACAGAAGTATCCTAACAATCGCGATTTTAGTATAAGTGGCCTTATAATAACAAAGTTGATGCAATTAGGAGAGGGCCTGGTTGTTAGTAGCGCAAAGAAGAGGGAAGGGAGAGAGATCTTGACGTCTTGTTTGTTCATGTGAAAACTCTCGGCAAAGAAGCTATATCCTCTATTAAGTTTCCCTTCGCAAAGTGCTGTGGTGACAAATTCAACAGCTCATTTAATCAACAAACAAGCAACAGGTTATTCAAAAGCAAGAATCTCTTTAACTTTACAGGATTATTAGCAACTTATGTTCCTCAATAATGAACTTTATACTAACAAACCTAAGATATATTTACACCCAGATAACTGCAGGCCAACATCAGAATAATGAAGGCGTTCTACTATAGACATTTAGAGATCAAAATTACATTTTTGGTAGTATATTTGGAGTTTATATTTATGCTACAACATAATAAAAAGCTAAACCATACGCATTGCTAAATTTTGAACACGCAGTTATATTTTAATTTTTAATGAGACAGTAATACACAGTTATTCAAAGCCATGGTGCAAAAGTAAAGTTGTGTGATTGGTTACCGAAATTACATACACAAACAAAAGTAATGTGGAACAATGGAACAGGTTTAAAAGTTTGCATTAACGTTACAAATGTTAAATATGAGCACCATAAGTAACTCAGCGGATGTTCACACGGTTCGTATTGGAAAAGTCCCAACATAACTTCTGCTATATGTTCCACTGCATCAACATATGTTGTTTTTTAATTGTCTATGTTCTGACCTAATGGGGGATATAAACAGCATCCTTCACATATCGCCATAGAAAAGCCACAGGTTGTTAGGTCTGGTGATCGCAAAGGCCTTAGAACATTGCCAAATCCTCACCCTCGGTAAGGCTGATCCAACGTCTTGGTATGTTCCCATTCAGGTTTGCGCAAACATGTTATTGGAAGTGGGGAGAAGCACCATCCTGTTCGAAATACACCACCATTTGAGGCATAAGTAATCCTCTTAACAAATCCAGATAGCTTTGGCCAGTGACAGACGGTCGTCGAAAGAAGGGCCCATAAACTCGACGGCTGTTCAGTGCAGAAAACTCGTTCAATTTGGGTGAGTAGAGCACATGCTCCAAAAAGCCAGGAGGATCTTCTGTATCCAAAATCCTAACATTAAGGAGATTCACTTTTCACTGGAATATTGTCTCATTGATAGATACTAATCTCTCAGGAATCATGCTCTTCTAAAAGATTTTGAATTTCATTGCGGAAGGTCAAGTGTTTAGGCTTATCTGCTAGTGTCAATGTCTGCACGAACTGCAGTTTTCAAGGTCGCATGTGTTCGTAGAATACTCCATAAAAAGTCGTGACGCTTGGAGTTCCCGACTAGTATGAGTTATCGACTTCTTTGGACTCCTTTGAAATGCAGCTCGGATCATAACCACTGCCTTCCTCGACGTTTGCGGACGACCAGTACGTCTCCCAGGGCAGTAGCATCCAGTGACCTCAAACTGCAGAAGCTAATCTGAAGTGCATTTGAATTGTGTTTGGAAGCGTCTCGTGAAGAGGTCGCCGTTCACACAATCAACACAAAATCAGCCACTAGCGCCTCTATCGACATTTTCATGTATACACTACGTATACTCATGCTAACTCGTAACATAAACGCGTTCTATTATTTCATACGACTTTTGTTTGTGTATGTCATTCCAGTAATAAATAAAACTATTTTTGCACCATGACTTTTGAATAACCTTTAGTACAGTTTAGTATCTTCCTCTCTTTTGCGATCTATAAGTCCATGTATAATCTATTTTGCTACTATAAGAGAAAACAAGTATGTGTGTTAGAGTGTGCGGTGTGTGCGCGTGTGCTCGAGCGCAAGTTTGTATCAGCGTAATCCTAGTAGCTACTCAAAGCATCTGTGATAATTCTTTCACATTTGGAAAGCTCGTTTCTTCCCAATGGATAAAAGCTATAGAGTATTTTCAAAATTTTAAATTGTGGTGTTAGGAGAGGTTTTCACATTAATGTCATCCAACTTCGCAAATTAACTTTTTTTCGCAATATATGCATACATCATTAAGTCCATCTTTTTATTTGGTTCTTCTTTACAAACTCCTATGTCTTCTAAAAGGAGCCTATCTGTGCCCTCCCAGCTCTTAAAAAGAGCTTGCAAGGTTTCAATTTTAAGAATATAAACTACATAGTGTGTGGATAGCGCTTCTATCTCACATTAAATAGGTCCCGAGTTCGAATCTCCGTTGGGATGAGTTACCTTGGTAAGAATTTCTTCCCGGTGTTAAGTATTATCCTGAAAAGAAGAATGCCGAATAACTCTAACCTCTGTGGACAATGCGTTCATTGCAATACCATTCATCCCTTTTTCATTAATTTACGTTTGGATGTGACTTAACTGGTTAAAGGACGTTAAACTCACAAAGTATGAATGCAATAATATTTATGTAGGAATGAACTATTTTAAATTAAGAATGCACAAGAAAGGAAACAAGGTCATCGATAAACAGTCACCATTAACGTAGAAAATCACGATGTAACAGGAAAAACAGACAGTCGACAAATGAAATATTGGCCCTTTTATACCCATTGGACGGACATGTGTTTGTTTGTTTGTTTGTCATCTTATTTAGATATGATAGATGTTTACCGGTTTTAGTTCCTGTATTCATTTAGGAATAAATTTGTATTCAGTGAAACTTAAAATCAGCACACAAATTCCCTATTCTAATTCAAGTACCTGTATTGAAGTTTCTTGATACCGAAACTCTTTATATCCTTTATGTAGTTATGTAGGCGGCGCCGTGGCCGAGTGGTTAGACCGCTCGCCTTCCACCGAGGCGGCCCGGATTCAATCCCAAGGACCTGCATGTGGGATTTGTGGTGGACGAAGCGGCGTCTGGGCGGGTTTACTCCGGGTTCTCCGGTTTCCCCCGCCATTCATTCCACCAACTGCTCCATCATCACCTTTCCTTTCATCCATTTCACCAACATTTCGTTTCATCTACTTCCTTCATCCCATACCAGGCATCGGGCTGATCCCCCATCCTGGCTGTTCTGTCTGATCCATGAGTGTCTGCTCCTCGACGGGCCTCTGACCCCAGGCACCCGCCTGTAAGTCCTGGGGGGTGTAAGTCCTACATAAGAGGAGGGTAAACAGATAATGAATGAATGAATGAATGAATGTAGTTATGTCATATTTTTTCTTAGTTGTAATTAAGACTATTTAAGACAAAACAATATAGCGAAAATATATCGTGGTGATCTCGAAAAGACCTCAATCGATACCTTTCACGATTTAGAAAATGTACAGGCCATACTCCTGTACCATTTAATTTGGTTATTGTCGCTTCAACTATAAAGTCATCTAGAAAACATACATAATTATAATGAGAAATACAGTATTTTGAAGTAGTAATAACAGCATTAAATTTATTAGATAAGTGTACTATACATATTATACAGTTTTGTCTATTTCATGAAGTTTAAAGTTCTTGTGTGTCTGGTAGGCTGTTGGGGATGTTGTATCTTACTCTGTGTTGTACATAGGGGCGACGGCTGTAACGAAATGTTGAAATATGAGGTTAGATTTGAAGTGGGTCACGGTTGAGATGTTTGTGCGTTACACAAATATGTCTAATACGTAGTCGGGTTAATAAAACTAGGTCTTTGCGGTGGAAATGATAGTTTTGAAGTCTAGATTCGAATGTAGACGTGGTGTAATTTGCTTCTTGATGTGCCATTCCATCTTTGTTTCCATTGGTTAATAGAAGTCCTTTTGATGTAATTGAGGAAGTCCGTATGTGGAATCTGTATATGTTGAAGTGGGTGTTTGGTGGCTTCTTTAGCTGCCTAGTCCAGGTTAATGATTCTCATTTACCACAGATTAGCGTTTGATTGTATAGCTTCTGAAGTTCTTTAACAATATTTTAGAAAGACTGAGGTTTTTTTAGGGCTGCTAAAGCACTCAAAGAGTAGGAAAATATTATGTAGTTACGTAGGTTATCTTTTCGAAGATAATACATATTCCAATGAAAGTTAAATTGCGAACAATTCGGATGAATAAACAAAAATGCAATTCGGAAGACTTCGGTATATTGTGTAGTATAATCAGGGAATACTGCTGCACATCCATTGTTACCTGGATCCATGAAGATTTGGGTGTATGTAAGATAAAGTACACACAACTCGTTAAATAGACGTTTATTAGAAAACCTATTTGAAATTGATAAACTGTAGGGGTATACATTCCCATACCGCCACTTTTGTTATTCTTTTAGAATATTGAGGTTTCTTTCTTCCTTTACCTGAGCATTTGGAACCTTTACTTTATAAATAAATGGGCTGAAAGGAAGGCAAGGTACTTTAAAATCTCATCTTTTACATTTATCTAAAATTATTTTGCAATTTTTAGAATAAGTCATAAACCACTGAAATATATGTATGTAGTTAAAAGTAAATGAAGCTTACTTAGAAAACTTCAACAAGATAAGCTGTTGATTAATATCCAAATAGACATAGTTATAAGAAATAAACACACCATGATTTAGGAAATATAAAACGTACCTATAGAAAAAAAAACTAAAGTGTGAAGGTACTATGTGTTAAAATGATACGTTTAAATTCGTAGCCTACGAAAATCTTCTCTAAAAACAAATTTCCCTGTTTTTACATAATAAGACTTGGAGTAAACCTTTGTTACATGATTGTTACATTTCTGAGATATGAAATCTCAATTATTGGTTGACTATTCAGTACTCTGCCAAACACCATTGAACCGCGCATAATGAAGACCAGAGATGAATTTGGAACCAGATAATGCATTCACGGGGAATCAATAATAACAAATGAAGAAAGGGAAATGTAAAGGAAATAGAAAAAAGAATGAAAAAATTCCTTACATACTGACCTAAATAATGGGATAATGTAACTGCAGTGCTTCAAAGTAAGTCATTTAGACAGCATAGATAATGAAATATAGTTGGTGCTATTACGGTTAAACTGTTTATATAGTTTTTCAAAATCAGAAATAAATACGAATTCCTTGTATTTGCTTAATATTCTTATACAATCTTAGAAATTGTGCCATTAGTTTAGAAGAAAACTCTTTCATGGTGTATCGTTCTCGTTTCTTATCCAAAGGATACATTCACCTAAATATAACTGCTGAAGTCTACGAGGACTTTACATAAAAACAGGCAACTGGATAAATTAAAATGTATAAGAATGACACTTGTAGAACATATTCTTTTAAAGGGACAGTCAGAAAGGAAGGCTTTTTAACATCAAGAGCAAGTAATGCACTGACCAGTACAATACGTATATTATTTTGTTTCGCAGGACACAGTCATAAAATCAGATGTAATGAAATAAGGACGTATAGTAAGTATTGTTAAAAACCTTGTATCTTCAAATATGCCGTTATCTTAAACATAGAAATCTTGTGTTGTGCTCACATGAATATCTTCGCTCACTCTTGTACAAACTGTTCTTACAAAAGCTTATTGTTATACCTAATCTTGTTAATCCAGATAAACCTTAAATTATTCACATTTAATTGAAACGTTATGCTCTTTACAAGATATCGCGTAAAAAACAACAAATGTCTACTTAACAGTTGAAAAAACATAAGTATTTGAAAATTTAAATCAGTAATATGAAATGTCTCGAAAATTGTTAACTCCAAAAATATTTGTGTGCTTTAAGGAGATCCACATGTTTGTATATTAAG
Organism: Deroplatys truncata; assembly: GCA_030765065.1. Taxonomy (NCBI): domain Eukaryota; kingdom Metazoa; phylum Arthropoda; class Insecta; order Mantodea; family Mantidae; genus Deroplatys; species Deroplatys truncata. The sequence goes on along the minus strand of CM060977.1, from coordinate 177,144,089 downwards.
ATTTTTTTTATCTCTTACATTAATTAGTTACACTAAATTCATTCAAATTGAGGAGGGCTTCACGTAAATTGAAGGAAAACATTTGATTTGTCCTACAATTTGTTAACCATTGCGGCATTTTAATCACAATCATTAAAGTAAGCTTTGAGAAAACATGAAATAACGGAAAATTTATCCATGTAAAGTAACCCATAACTTAATCCACAAATTAACCCCTTTGTGGTAGGAATTTTCTTGAAAAAATGTGGATCTGTTTCTTATAAGTTGCTTAAATAACAATTTTGGTATCTTACCGAAGGTTACTTTCTGAGCCATGCTGTTCTCTGACACACGGATACATACACAAATGCGGATTTTTATAAATGTTTTTTGGGATTCATGGAGTGTTAAAACGCGTATATCTAATCAAATATCGATATCAAATTTTGGGTGGAATGCAATTCCTCCTCTACTAACTATAGGTAAGTAGTATAGAAAGTAAAAATGACTAACTCGCCGTTAGGTCGTCTTATAATGTCATTGCTATTTATGATATCTTAGGAATAGAGCTATATACTAAGGGAAAGTGAAGACAGTGGACAAGTGCAAAACCAGTTAGTTTGTGTTCCTGAAAGTGTAGTTCTAGGCAATTAATGTATAGAATGTAGAGCAAACGTAAATTTAAGAAGTATATGTTACACGCAGTGTTGGACAGAATACAACTTTCAGTGATCTAAATGCGGTTTCTTCAGAATAAAGCATTTTTATTTCCTGCTCTTAAAACCATATACGGGGTTGCGATATTTGAAATTAAGCTATCGATATTGAAACGAAACACTTTTAAGTCTCAAGAATAGTCCAAAGTTTGCAAGTATTGATATTTTGAAAAACAACCTTTAATTTTGTAATAAGGACCAGAATTCAGACACTGAAACTGCGAGAAGTTCTATCCCCCAATTACTTCTTCGCTTTTCTGTGTATCCGATCTATGTCCATCCAATTTATTCTATAAGCATAATTATACTACGTTCGTTTGTTACATTTGCAGTACGCCCCAGGGATTGGAGGATGTCTCTAAATACCCGCAACTCCTGGCCACTTTGCTGGAAGATCCTGCCTGGACCGAAGAAGACCTCAAAAAGCTAGCGGGTCTCAACTTGCTCCGGGTTTTCCGGACCGTGGAGGAGGTAAGATGTTTTTGAGTGATTAATACTGTGCAATGGAGCAGAAATCTGGAGAACACATACGAAAAATGTTATTCATTCATTTAGGAACATAGTTTGCTGCCTCGCCGATGTTTCATGAGCACTCAAACTGATATTATAGACTGAGCTGGAAGCAATCAACCGAGAGGCACTCTGCAGATAGTACATCTAAAATATTAAACAGATAGCTACAGACAGCGAATAAAGTACCTAGAATCCCTTGGATCCTTTCCGATTTCTGTAAATCCCAGTGTGAGATAACACATGAACACATGTGTTATCCCACGGGAAGCTCACTCCGGCCAACACAGATCTACCAAAACGAAAAGAGGTGCAGAATATTCCCCAGGTACTATATTTTATGCGTGTACACGTCGTCAAAGAGCACAAGTAATAATAAGTAAATGTTAATGAGTATAAATGTATAAACGTTATGGTAGTAAAGATTATTCATATTCCCCGAAAAAATAAAAAATAGTCGGCCAGTCTCGGATATATATATACCAGGTGAGTCAGTTGCCCCTATTTAGTTTTGAATTTATGCAAAGTGCTATGCGACGTATGTGACTTACGCGTTTCTTGAATGCCTTCTAATGACTGATTTGCAAAACACTTTATAGAGGTGGGATAGATAACTCAGTGCCTAAGTGTTTTACGGCACAGAATGCAATCGCCATGTATGTCGATGCCAAAAACATCCCACCCTGACACTGGAAGCTGCAGTAGCATTTTTAGCTGTTGTTAAAAACTTTTATTCATTAGCATACATTCATACACACCTTGAAAATGCTCCTGAAGGAACAAATTATCACATGCATCGGTTGACAAAACTACTTGAAAAAAATGGCAGACCTACGCAGTGCGAGCATTGGATTTAAGCCGTCAGCCAACAAAGGTCCATTGTACAGCCTTGTCAAAAATGCTAAGTATTGGATAGATAATTTCGCTTCTGTCACAAACTATGGCATATTTTAATACATGCAGTAATTGAAATGACTAATGCAGTCGATTTATTTCAGTTAAAACTACCAAAACAAGCTCCAAACACCGTATGTAGCTGCAAAAAGCGTGTAAAGATTTGAGGTAGGGTCTGAGTTCTGCAATCATTTATTGTATAGGAACGCTAATTCGCAAGGTAGCATTGGCCGAATTGTATTATCATGCTTGCTTTACCACTGAGCCACTTCAGTTTGGGTTCAAAACCTTTGTGTTAAGTTCAAACGTTTCAATACATTTTGTTTTATCTCTTTAAGCCTTTAAATTGATATTATGATACAAAAACATTTTTGATAACATAGATGTGCACAAAATGCAGTAATCGCTATGTTTTTTTCACTGACAGGTGGATAATTTATACTTTGTAGTAGGTATTTTATTGTGCTCGATATTAAGATTGTCCCGTTCAAACAAATTTAAAACACTTCACACATTCAAAGTGGTTTTAGCCATTTGCGCCTGCGTCAATGCTTGGCGTGAATAAACTCTCCATTATCTACTGAGTATTTTAAACCTTTCTACCTGACACGGCTGCTGTCATAATGTACGCAAAGCGCCTATACAAAAACGGTTTCCAGGAAGAAGGGCGCCTTCTGCAGACTACTTTCGAAGGGCTGAAAGTCGCCTTTGTGAAACAGGATGATTTAGAAGAATACCACCTGCTCGCAATGCTTCAGTAGCCTCTGGAGGCAATGAAGAAGCCTTGTGAAACGCGATAGAAAACAATCCACATACTAGTTCAAGGGCCATAGCACAAGATCCGTACATAAGTCTAAGTCCGTCCTCAGTGATGTGCATATTGTACCGTAATAAACATCATCCATACCATCTATAACTACACCAGGTTCTCCACGGAAGCGACTTTCTAGCGCGAGTGATATAAACAGCGAGCGCAAATGGATGCAGAGTTTTTAGGAAATGTTCTCTTCAGTTATGAAGCCACATTCCACAATAACGGAACACTTAACCGCCATAATATGCACTATTGGAGTATAGACAATCCTCACTGGATGTGAGAAGCTGCATTCCATAGTGTAGCATCAATGTATGGTGCGGAATATTAGGCGACCAGCTAATTGGACCGTACTTTTTTGAAGGCAACCCCACAGGAACACAGTACCTTGAATTTCTACAAGAAGCATTGCCATTGCTACTAGAAGATGTGCCACTAGTGAAAAGGACAGGAATGTGGGTCCAGCAGAATGGAGCTCCCCACGTTGGTCACTGATTGTAAGGAATCGCTTACATAGAACATATCCGCAAAAATTGATTGGCCGAGGGGGCCCGATTGCATGGCCCCCTAGATCACCTGGTCTCACCCCACTGGATTTCTACGGGTCTACGCTCAAGAACCCTAAAGCCCAAATCAATTACGGGCACTCATACGTAAAGAATATAGGCAGATTACACCGCTCATGTTACAGCATGCAAGAGGATCTCTCCGCCAACGTACCCAAATGTGCATTGATGAAGGGGATCATCATTTTGAACATTTACTTCGTTGATGAAATCCACGCTCTTTAACAATTTATTATTCTGTTTACCCGTGAATTTAGCACCTTTAAAACTCATTTGTCAGTAGAAGAAGCAAAATATAAGGTTTAAACTTGCAGCCAAAGCTGTTAGATTTAATAGCGTCGAGAAGCCCCCAAAGGAATGAAAGCTAACTACATAACACGGTTTACAACACCAGATACGTACAGATTATTAGGGTAAACATGATCCACAATTATTTTCTGATTGTAATGATTGTGTCTTTGGCTCACTGGAGAGCCAATAACAAAAATAAATAAATTAGTATATTAAAACACAGAAAATACACAAGGGGAAAGAAAAAAAAGAGGCAAAACAATTTGGTATAAGTGCTAGATTCGAACCTCCGAAGCAAACTTTTGTTTCGCTTCATTCGTCATCTAACTATAACCCACGTATTTTCTCCCACTCTTCGGAAGAACATTCCACTACCTTCTTGCGAGCATTATATCTATGAAGATATGTATTGTTTAAGCCTTTCGCAGCTCCTTCGTTTCATTTACGCCTTTAATCATTAACGGTGGTTGCGTATAGTAGCGAATAGAAGGGCAGAGCTACAATAATAGCTCGTTTGCTAAAAGGGTCAATGTTTTCACATTAGCCTATAAACTGCGGGTTGCATAGATACGAATACCTAGGGGTAGCTGACTATATATATATATATATATATATATATATATATATATATATATGTGTGTGTGTGTGTGTGTGTATAAAGCTCTGATAAAAATATTAGCTTTGTAACACTAAAATGATCATTACCCATTCATAGGAAAACCACTGCACTTTTGTATCCATTCCTCTGTCACCTTATCTCCATAGCAAGTTTTACAAGAATTGTTACTCTCAAAATAACAGCCAACCGAAAGATTTAATTATTTCTAAAGAAAATAATAGAAGATGAATTAATACGAATAAGTTAAGGAGTATTTTGCTAGTAAACCAGCACTGTATTATAAAATAATTGTATTCAAAGTATTTACTATATCAGAGATCCGAAGGTTTTTTGACTCACCTTTATCACCTTTTTAATTGAAAGTAAAAATTTGCACCTTCGTAGATTACAACCTTATAAAGGATAACAAATCGAATGTTTAATAACTAGGCTTCTAATTTTCGGGCTCTATAGAGTGGAATGTAGTGTATTCCGGTTATCTACCCCCTTAATGACGTTTGTGTGTCTATAGCTCAGGCAGGAATAAACTGATTTATTTACTTTGTTACAGTCAATTTTTGTTATCGGTCCCCTAGATAGTAGATCCAATAATAAAGCATAACTGAGGAAGTCCTCACAGGTTTAAACACAATTGGTTATGACAATGAATGACAATATGGATTTTATCATGTATGTGAATGTGATTACATGGCAATTTTGTTTCCATAGGTACGCGAGAAGTGGCAGTTAGCAGCGGTAATGCCCGCAGAAGAAATGATCCCGGCCTCTTACCTGGAAGGCCACACGGACTGCATGTATATCGGCTCCTGATTAGGTTGTTCCACGACGGAGCAACGCCATTTCTACCTGTGCCTCCACCAATGATGTGCTGCGGAGATATGACACAGCTGGCTGTTGTCCATCTCCTGGAGAGCATTTCTCAGACCCATGCACTGCGGTCAGTTAACGTTCCCACACCTTCCTTAAACGTAAACATCTGTGAAAGACTTGCGAAATAGCCGGCATTAGTCTTTAACCAGTTACTCAGTGACTATAGCACTGCTGCTGTCCCAATTTCACAGTTTGGGACTTATTTATGACAAGCGAAAATCCATTACTACAACACAACAAATAAGGGAAACAAGAAAGTGACGCATTTAATAGAAAACAATTTCCCAACCGGAGGATATGATAGAATGGTAAGCACAAGTAGGTATTGATAAGAAGTAATTGACTCATAGTTGTATCAATAACTTAAAAGATAATAAAATCCACAACAGTTAATTTACATTCCCTGAATTAAATTTCTGTATTAAAAACAGATGTCAGCAAAAGCGAATAACGTTTGATTACTTCAACGAAAACGAAAAGAGAAAAAAAAGCAAAAACAAAGTAAGAACTAAACTACCCTTAGAAAAAAACCGAAATGAAGTTGTTTCGTATTTACATGACATCTTTGTTCAATAAGCGTTACAATTCGGCTAATATGAATGAACTTGGAGGAGGGCGCCACTGTTTCTTGTTGATAATGAAGGCTAGGAATCAGAGGGGAGTGAGGGGCAAGGCGATATATGTATGTACTTAGTTCGTACTCCTAGAAGCCTAACAGTATACAATACTCGCCCATCCCTTTATGTACAGTCGCACATTGAAAGCCTCAGCCTCGCTAATAAATGCAACTCGGAACTGCGGATATTTTCTTTACTTGGCTGTCCTTCCGATGCCCCGCCCACTTGATTTGCAACCGTTTAGCTCCTCTTCCCACCCACCCTTTCATATCTGTAGTAACTCACTAGTTTTTCTTCTATTTTTACTTTTCCCTTTTGCTTCTTTTAAGATTTCATCTTATATTTTTGTTTCGTTCCAGAAGAATTAGTTAAGGTGGTACCTGTAATGGTATACTACACATTTTAAAAAACTTAAACCAAAGCTGCCTGTTTTAATAAGACATTTTTTCAGAAATACATAAAGCAAAGTGGCAAGAAATGTGAAGTAAATACGAAACCTGATATGAATTAGTTTTGGTTGTAATACTTTTTCAAAACCTTTGCTGCTCTAATTAACTTACTAACTCTTATTCTAATTTATATTCTTGAAAGTTATGTTCATGTCCATTTATAGGAAATGTACATTGTAAAAATATTCTGTACGGGACTCAGAATATATTGCTAAGTACAAAACAAAAACTTGACCAGCATAAAGTACGAAAAAGGATATCTAGCGACACAAATTTTTATTAAATAGAAAGAAAACAAAGATGTAACAGCAACCAAATACATAAAATTACCTGAACAATCATATTCAAAGTTGATATTCCAGTTCGGACTTGGAACTACGACACATCGGTTACCTAATCTTAACGTCGATGAAGTTATTGCAACACAATTGGAAGCAGGATTATCTTAATTTATGACAGAGTTTTCCAAAATATGGTGCATTCATTTTGATTTTCATGTAAATCATTTGAAACCTTAAGCTTTTCTAATACTTGTTAACACTGTTTTTTCTTTGCGCGATAATCTATGTCAGAGGTGGCGAAAACGTGACTAGCGAATCATTTTGACTTGTAGGCGCCGTTCCCTCTCTACAACCGTCCCTTTGTTTTTCACATGCTGCTGAGTGATGCAGTGCGTGTTGCATATTTGGTGACTCGCGGAAGGAAGTCGTTTTCGCCACCCTTGATCTATGTAATTCGTTGAGTACTTATGAGAAAGCCGATAGCGAAATACATCAAATGATTTTAAAACGCTCGCACTATAAACAGTTTAAACTGTAATATAGGGAAGGGACGAAATGTTAACTGGCCGCTTTACTTTGAAATCATTATAGTAAGGGGAAACACAGAATACTGTTTTAAGAAGGCAAGTCGGTTTATGAGGATGTAATCAAATTAAGTTTTATTCAAGGAAAATCAAACCGGAAACGATTGTTTAAGTATCTAGAAGAACGTCAGTAGAATTTAAGATAAACTTACGTTAACTTCAATGATTTGTATGCTTAGAGTTGCTATACAGACCACGCTCTGATCTTGGTTTTTATGATTCAAATAGGCATGACTAGTAATAGTTTAATATTATCAAAACTTGTTTATTGCTTATAAATCTTCAATTAAATATATTTTATCATAAACTTCACTCATTAAACCCTTGCACTTTAAGTATTTGTTTTAATAACAAAATGTAGTTGTCAATGCCATAATGTTTCTTTTTCTTAACGCGCGTGCATTTATACAGAGGGATGTAAATGCAAAGTTTTCCACCAAAGAAGAACGGTTGCAGCATAATATTCTGTTTAGCTTCTTTATTTACCGTTTATTTAGGATATTATTGGGAGCCAACACTTGAAGACCTAATGTGTTGTGAAAGTCAAAAAAGTATTTTCTCTTCCTTCCTTCCCACTTGCCTGCCTTCGTATCTCTCAGCATTATTATTAAGACAGAGGGAGGACGGGTAGAGGAAGCAGTCATAACACCAAGCTTTGTTGACAGTTCAAAACTGTAACATTTATTTTTGTGTTCATGATCATAATTTTTAACAAACATACCGTTATATTTTGGTTCATTTTTTCGTTTTGAACTATGATTGAAAATACTTCCAACTTTACCAGGTGCCCTGTTAAACCATGCGCTTTATGAAGCAGCTTTTTCTACAACATACTTAAGCACAGAAATCCGCTGTAACTGTTTTAAATGGCTTACGTTACTGCATAATAGCTTAAACAAATTGTGCTACTTCTATTATCATTTAAAAATTTGCTGGCTTATTGTATCATAAAGCAAGCTACCATCCTGCCTAAAATAAGCAACTCTTCTCTAAAGCTGAGGCATTATGTATAATTTAGAAAGTAAAGTTGACGTAAATGGTCATTTCAGAACAAGCTATCTTCTGATAATTAATTGTTCTTCTACATAAGCCTTGTGTAGGCTAAAGAACATTGGAAAGGCAGAAGCAGACTGAAAATGCAATCCCATAGCCGGGATTTGAACCACGGATCTTCAGCTTTCCGTGCGTTCCTCTATCAAACGAGCTACCACGGCAACATGCCGGCAGGATAACCAGACATTAAATTTAGAGAGTCAATTCGGGAACTTAATGGTCCCAGGTTCAAATCCCAGCTGTGTGTGGCATTGAATTTTCATTCTGATTCCATCTATGCGGCTTTCCTGAGCAACTTCTATACCTCCCTCCAGCTTTTAGCATACAAACACCATACAGTATCAAATTAAAAGCTTTTTAAGCTGTTGTTGGTTTTTGAAATATTTTAACATTTTTGAGTTTTCTTTACACAACTATAGTATAATTATTCTGTGAAACAAATAGTACCAAAAACACTCAAACTGGTGAGTTAAATATGTTTTAACTTTATTGCAATCATAAAAAATATATGGAAACGTTTTAAATGTTATAGACATAAACAGAGCTTTATTGAAGAATATAAGTATTATTAAACCTGCACAAAAGAATGGCATTTCTATTTATAGTAACTGTGTGATACTAGTTGACTAAACTGGAAGCTTTCATAAACTTTCATTAGCTGATATGTTGAAAACAGCACCAAAAGGTATTGTGGCAAAAAACAAGCTAAATTACCAGAAACAAATCGGAAAGATATTCTTTTTCCTCATTCCGGCAGACGTTTCTTGATGCTCGTAAAACCATAGTTGTACAAATTCACTTACATCTCAGATACTATCTATGGCAATGTGTTCTGAAATACGAAACTGACTGTATTGTTCAGTCTATAGGATTGAATATTTAGCATATCAACACTGAAGTTTTTTTATTTATAAACCATCATTAACACTGATGCCAACATACGTTTAAATAACATAAATATAAAATAAATAATGTTTATATATTACAATAATATATTTGATCAGAGTTTATTATTAAGCTAACGTTGTTTTAAAAGAAGATAATGAATGATAATTACATTAAAAGCACTTAATTAATTTTGACTTATTAGATAAGACGTATTGAAATCTAGAGGCACCGAGAGTCATGGTAACTTTTAGGATCCATCCAAATAAAGCACTGAAAGAAATATTATTATGTATGAACACTGGGGTCTTCTTTCAGTCTCTTGAAATGTGCAACAGATTATGTCGAGAAAGCAAAAGGCTCTTCACACTTGTACTAAATATACGCACAATATATTTACACTTTATCGTATGTAAATAGCTCATATCATCAAATAAAGGAAATTTGTTTAGAATTAAGAATAAAGTACTCTAATGATTTGCAATCTATTAGCGTGAAAAACTACCTTCTTTAACCACCAAATAAATTATGCAAGGAAAATAGTTTTTGATATGTCGTACATTTGTTTTTGCATTTTCTTTATAATTCTTGTTTTCAAAACAGTCCGTTTCATGCAAGAAAGTATTGATAATTACAGAAGTGACAGACATGCCTTCTAACCCTTAATAACCTTTGTTATATCCATTAACATGAACGAAACTTGGCGGCTATGCTAAATTTGTTACCAAGATAAGAGAAGCATCTTTGTGTGTAGGTAAAACTGTGTACGCATTGCTGGTAGCAGATATACTTTAAAATTTCTAATTCAAATACATTTGCTCAATTGTTGTTACATTTCCTGCATATTTTGCTCTAACTTCCACATATCTACTAGGAGCAGAAAAAGGGCCCATTCCGTTAGGTATGCATGTATATATAACCAACTACATTCCATCTAACCCTTATCAATGTCACTATGACTTGTGTCTTGAAACAAATCCCAAGGTGCAAACTTGAAGCAATGAACATGTGGAACGAAGGAGAGGTCAGAATCAACCACTCTTAATTAATTCTAATCTGATTCGTCTATGAAGTAGAGATGGCTGGCTCAATGCGATTAGTTACTCGACCTTCTAGAAGGGGAGGTGAGTGAGAAATATGAGCGCCGAATGCACAACAGCCATAAACGTGAACATACAATTATTTCCGACAAGAGAATTTTATTTCGATGAAGTTTTCATTTTTGTATTTACTTTAATTAAAATATTTAAATGCCACCACCACCACCGCCACAATAATAACGATGGTAATAACAATAATAATCATCAGAGTTGCTGATATTGATGTTTTAATTAATATTATCGTATAATGACACCAATGTGATCTCGGTAGCAAAACACTGTAAATGAATAAATGGCAAATATCATCAGCCTTACGAATGAAATCAGGATTATTATTATTAAGGATACTCAGCTAAAATGGACATAAAGAGCTTATTGGCAGCTTTATGCTCCGCCCATCATTTGGGATGAAGTAAGGAACTATCAAACAAGTGGGTATAATTATGCAAGAGGGGGTAGAACGGTCAGGTCTGCAAAGAGCGATGCGGCAAACGCCAGTACTAATTTAAATCCCATCGTTAACACATTGACGCTTTTTTCTGGCCCTACGTCATATATTAGGCTCGCTTCAACACTTTTAGTTTTGGGGATACATTTTCATTCTGTCCCTATGCACCTATGTTGATCACTTCTCTACGTCTTCCTCCTTTATCTAAAACAGATCTAATGCATTACTAATAGTTGATCTGGGTTACTATTGCTTGAAATTTCTTTTGGTTGAAAGCACGTTATGAATGTGCCCACTCGCCAGCCTTGTGAAAGGGTGGTCTATAATATTATTATTATTAATAATAATAATAATAATAATAATGATAATAATAATAATAACCGGTAAAACATCTCACTCAATTTGACAGTGCACGGTAATCATTCTGGTTGCTGTTTCATTTCCCTTTAATTTCTACACTACACAGGCACTGGTTTGTGCCACATGTATACTGGTGTATATAATATGTGACACATAATGGAACGAAGCTGTTTATTTTGATACTGACAAAATCTAGACCCAGCCCCTACCAGCGTGACCACCTTTGTTTTTCGAGCATAACTCTAGGCATTGGATTGGCAGAGACTTTACCTCCCCAAAGTATGGCCGAACTGCCAGAGGGCAACATTACAACTTAAGCCTTATATTTTCATGCTACACTAGCGTTTTCTACATGCTGGTTTTTTTATTGCTGTTTATAGCGACAATAACGTCGCTGATGAAAGCTATCATTTATATAAATGTCGTAGCTGTCATTCAGTTTGACCACACGTGCAACTGATACAGAACCCCTTCCTCTAGAAGGGCGAATTATATTGAAATCCTTGTGTACAAATCGAAGCGAAAGTGTTTCATGGAGATGGTATCCTAACCACCCCTTCATTTCCACACATATTATACGCATCGTCCATTGGTTGCTTTTTGTGTCCCTGTACGTATATGTATTTTAGACCAGTCACATTGAGAACTGATATCGGCTAGGTTGAGTCTAAAGTTGGTTATCCGAAGACGGAACCTCCACGAAGAGAAAAAACACTACGTTGATCTAGGGGAATGGGACACCTTTATTCACGACAGTAAGCATTTCATTCTTTAAGTAAGATAATATCTTTATCTCCATGCGAAGCGAATGGTTTAGTTGTAACAGAATCAGTGCTCGTTAGAGGAAATGTATGGTCGTACAGATTGCAGTTTTCAATAAACAACCACATAAATGGCCTATATCGCGAAAAGTTAAAATCTTTTTTCCTCTCTGGAATCACATATTTGCTCTTGTGTTTAAAATGCTTTAGGTCTAAAATGAGGTATTTGATGATTTGTTGGAGATTCTTAGAAAGATTTGAATAAATTTATTTCTTATAACTCTGTTTTCCTCTCATTACTCTTTTTCGTTCTCAGTATTCTGAATCATAAAAACAGTAACTGCTAATAACAGCCGACTGCTTATAGGCATTATGACAATATTTACTTTTTAAGGGAGTATGTGCCACTGATGTGTTTGATGTACTATCTGTCACTTCTATAATATTTGATTATAGATGTAATTAATTTCCTTGCATTTATATTATTGTTTGCACAAATTATACTCAAAAGTAGATATTTAATTATTTTTAAACAATTTAGATTTGTTAACCAGGGTTTATTAAATTGAATCGTGCATATGAGCTGAAAATATGAACTAACATAAGCAGTCTACAGACTAAAGGCGGCCAGCCATGTAATGAAAATTATAGAAATTAGTTTCTGCCGTATGCAGATATTTAGGCTTTAAATAATCACGGAATATAGGTATCCTGATTGACGTTTCCAATCGTCGTTAGTTCAACCCATATCGGCGAATATGCACAATTCAGCAAGATTATTCAGAAAGAAGCGTGATGCAACTAAAGTGAGAGTTCAGAAACGGTTATCATGATGACAGTGTTAAAAAAGAATTACGATAATAAAATTATCTATGGTTTCTGTGGAGTGCTTCTATAAGACACTTGATTTTATAGTAGACAAATAGAATGAAGCAGAAATAACAGTGATCGTGTCCAAGAATTTAGTGACATAATACCGCTGTGTTCAAAACGTGTGGTGTTGTAAATTACTTTAAGCAATTAAAATAATCATTTCACAATTCACTTAAAAAGTGACTAATCAAAGACTAATCAAAAGAAAGTGTGTATGCTGAAAATCATGCGAAAAACTGTTTTGAAAGCTTTCTTAAGTAAAGGCCACTGCATTTTGAGTTAAGAGGATTTTAATTTTGGTGCAAGCATATGTCCAGAGCCTTTAACATTTTAGTTGTAGCATAGCAGTGATTTTGTTTATTAAAATACAATTTCTTATATTTGATGTATAAAGTGGCAATATGTTGGAATATCGCAGATTTTGATCATGTTTATTCCTGTAAGTGATAACCTTGACCCCCTGTTTTTGTTTAAGAAACGCAAATCATATTAATATTTTCAAGCACTGTTATTAATTTAATTTTGAAAGCAAAATTGAGCTCAAAGTGACTTTATTCAGGTAGCATATCGTTGCTTTAATCTCAATATATTTGGAATTTAAATAGGATTATAGTATTATTTGCAATAAGCTTGAATTGTTTTAAATTTGAATAAAGAGGCTCCGTAGTAATGGGGCCGCAATATAGGAAAGTAGATTAAGCACGTTAGTATATTTAGAACAGTTACTTTCTTTTTTATCATATCTTTGCTGCAGTCATAAAGGTTTAAGTATGTTCTGAGCGTGGAGTAATTTGTGCGATGTTTCAACGCATTACCAACTACGATGGAAATCAAATGTTTAAGAAAAGTCTCTTATCTCTGTACCGAAAATTATAGATTAATATAAATATCTCCCCTTCTGTGAAGGGAATAAATTTTATCTGTAATAAAATCTATTACATATATTAAAAGGGAATGAACCATTATAACGAATTTATACGCCAAAATCTATGTTAAACTGTTTGAAGAGGGACAAAGAGAAGAAAAGTGTTATTAATGGATAAGGTTTTATGAAAATAATGTTGTGATAATAAACTATATTATGAATTTTTTGTAATTCTGTGTTATAGCAATGTTCTCATTGTACCACTATTTACCTTCATGTCAAACATTTTCAGGTAAAAGAATCGCCTCTCACAAGAAGAGAATGCTGCTTCATCTACACCCATTTTTTAAGTTTACTGTAAACACGCACATAATTTGAATGTGCTGCTTGTTTATAACATCGACAGTGAAGAATATACTTTTAGTAATGAACGAGAATACCTTTCTCGTTATTTTCCTGAAGACTTCTGTCAAATCCAATGAAATCCATTACTATTTGGAAAACTAAACAAAGAAATAGAATATTCGGCTCACAGTTCGAAGCTGTGTAATATAATTTAACCAAATGCAATGTAATGTTTATTGCATAACCATTAAGTAATAGAAATACAAGAGGTTGAGACAAAATATATGACAACCAAGATATTACTGAGCAGTAGATACGTTATACACGTCAATTTAATTCCTTCTGTTTTCCCAATGAGGGATTACCTAATGACAAACCATACTTAACAACAAAACAATTACCAACAAGAAACATAGCAGAAAATATGAGATTACAATGTAAAAAAATATAAGAATGCAAGAAATGCATTGAGGACACAACCCGGAATGATTTTATTTCCAATAATGAGTTCATGGCAAAACTTGAACAACACAGGGATAGCTCCCCTGACATCAATCATTAGACCAATAACCTTGATGATGGAGAGGTTGTTATTTTTCTTATAATGTGGAATGGTTGGTATATATAACAGAATATCAAAACTTGTTGATTAATTTCTTAAAGCATTTATATTTCCAACAGTCAGTAGAAGCCTGCTGAAGAGTTTAGAACTCGATATAAATTGAGTACTACAGGTTTTGGGCTCTATATTTATTTACAATTAAATCATGGTTATTTTGAATCTTAAGAGACACAATTTCATATAAACGATTGAAGGTATACGCAAAGCGAGGGACATGTATACGAACAGCCTTTTTTATGATAAATTTTGTTTTGCATTTTTATTGGCTAGATTAAAACTTAACAATTTAGCATTAATAATACTGACAGTGAAAAGGCTAAATGCGAAGTTAAAGTTCTGCTCAGATTTACACTCGGGCCATTATTACTAAAGCATGTAAACAAACAGCATAAGTGTCAACCATATTTACAACACGCTCTTAACCGCTTTAAAAATAGTAGTTTGGTTCACGTAAGAAATAGCTTTATCTTGTGTAACAACTTGTAGATCATTAATAAAAACTATAAGGAGAAAAACACTTAATATGCAGCCCAGAGGGTCCCAATGTTGTGTCTGAAATAATATTTCAACAGTTTGTTGTCTATTTGAAAGATAAGATCCGATAATAGCAATAGCCTTCACTTAACTTAGTACATTAATTCTTTTAACAGGATGTAGTATGGAAGACAAAAGCTTTACTGAGGTCACATAAACGAATGATTGGGGTTTTGTCTGTCACTTGGAATGCATTAAGCATTCATCTGAATAGACGTTCAACGGCTAATGTAGTAAATACAAGCTACAGGTTATATACTAAATATTGTCTTCAAAAAAAGTTTCTACTTATTTTAAACATGACACTTTCACATATCTTAGAACATCAGGCACCAGAAATAAAGACCTGTACTTTCCAGGTCTTTTCACATCCCGCTTTTTAAGTATCTGAATGTATCTGAATTACTTTCATATTTTCAGTTCCTCTAAAAATAACTATAACCTAAGCATTGGTTATATAAAGGGATCCCAAATAAAGTTAGCAAAAAATATTAAAACATAATTAGAATATCCACAGTACGCTGTGCTGACACCTAGTCTTGCTAAATTTATAAAGCTGGAATGAACTCGTTCAACATTATTTAAATAAACATCAGCCGAAAGTCAGGGCACCGTGTAAGATGTTTGGTTTAAAAAGAGTATTTTATAAAAAGTAGTTAAAATCTTTACATGTTTTATCATTAAATAAATAAATAAACTTAATTTTTACCAGATTTCTTATTCGTTAATAACATCCCAATATCTTGCGAATACTATAAGCCAGCGCCAACCAAGAAGCTGATTGGCAGTTACTAACCACATGGCGGAAAGCTTTAAATGAATGGGAGGGGATGGATACGTCATAGCGGTCGTCATAGCAACGATTAGAAGAACCAACTAGAACTAAGACGTTTCCATAGCAGCGATAGACGCAAAAATCTTGTTGCCGATACTGTAACACGTGATTAGCATGCCGTGCCTGGCGAGCGACCGTTGCAGTAACATGTACTGCACGTCTAATCTTCTGCTGCCGCTGCGGTTATAAACAATGCCTACTTTAGCTACAGCTTAATGTATTTACATCACTTTAGACATTGCCTGTGTACTGTCAAGTTATTTTGCATCATCCTATTTGTACGGTTATTTGCTTTGTGTTTACGAGTGTTTGAGTCTGTATCTGTGTATACAGATCTGTATCTGTGCGTGTGTTGTGAGCATTTGTAATTGATTTAACGCTTTTAATGACTATTTAACAATATCCAATAATAGTGACAAAGACAGCGAGCCAAACATAAAACTGAGCGTACTCGGTAGCCGAATAAAATCTATTAGGTAAAGATATCCTAGTTAAAGGACAAGGAGCAAATACTACTCTTGGAGAGAATCGGCGACATTTTCCCATTAGAGTAAATATCAATATTTCACAGGTATGTTTCTCTCGTTAAGGCAGAACTTTACACTGAGATATGCTTGCATGTTCTATACTTTCCATGCAGATTCATTATTTTATGATTGTCTTCATATAGGAATATAAATAATACCCGCCCTACAATACAGATGCAACCCAATTGCCTTCGTACACAATTCTATACTCGGCGCCAATCAAGAAGGTGATTAACATTTCGCAGAGAAAGAGAGAGAGAGAGAGAGAGAGAGAGAGAGAGAGGCGACGTTGCCACTCATCGCAACCACGTGGAGAGCGTGTTAGAACTGTGTCGAAGGCGACTGGGTTGCGCCTGCATTATAGAGCGGGTATTATTTATATTCGTATACGAAGATAAGTGTAAAATAATGAATCTAAGTGCAGAGGATAGAACATGCAAGAATATGTCAGTATAAAGATCTACGTTAACATTACACAAAAGTTATATAACATCCTCAAACATTCAATGTCATTAAGTCTCCTACAAGTAAAGAAGAGACATATCTGTGAAATATTGATGCTTATTCTAATGGAAAAATGCCACTGATTTCCGTATCGCTTGCATCACTTGCTGCTCGCTTGCTGCTGCTCGCTTGATAGACAATGTTGCCACCGCTACCGTCGTCAATATTATTATCTGAAGAGCTGCTAGAATTCCCCACGGAAATGACAAGTTACTTCCAGAACTACTTCATTTTCCAAAGCTGTACTTATTACCCCCTTTGTATGAGTCACAGCCTTTTTTCCAGCTGTTAGTGCCTCTTCTTTAAGCTTTATTACTGACGACACAGTGAAACCTTTATTGTTTCGCCCAACATAACCCCTTATATCGGGTTAAAATGACAATGATAAGGGAGAAGGTTTAAAACAATTCAGAAGCAACTTAAGGATATCAACGAACATATTAACCTACAAATAAATAATAGTAGTTTTAACAAAGGAATGACGTAGCATGATCATGTATTGAAGTACATAAAAATTGTAATTTTTATTTGCTATAACTTCTGAGTGTTCTACGCAATCATTAACGCTATAAACGCTGAGGAGCAAATATACATAGTATACATTTTGACTTCGGTTATAAGGTTAAAAGACAAATATACTGTACTTACAAATACAGTTACATCACATCGATGTCAACCAAACGGTGAAAAGAGTTTGAACCGGTGCTTGACCAGTGTTACACCGATGAAAGAAATTAACCTCAGATAAAAAGTGTTAATGCAGGTGTGTTTTTATTTTAGTATTAATTGTAACTTATTTTAATAATCAGCATATCTACAGAATTGGTCAAGACTTTTATAAACCCTAAAAACACAAAATAAATGTTAACCGCAAATTAATTTAGGCTGATAATGCAGAAGGTACAATTCCCTTCCCTTCGTTTCGGAAGACAGCGTTTAATAGCGTAAGGTGAATTTGTAGCTGATTCAGGTATACACATTAGACATTTATTACTTCAACTGGCCTATTCAGTTCACTGTAACGCTTCATATTAGAATTATTTTTGAAGTTATGAAATTTCTAAAGGCATCTTTTTGTTCCTAATAATGTTATTAGTGCATTTCTACTTCATATCAGGCTATCTGTTTCTATAAACGTCCTTATAAAGTAAAGACAATTCCACATCTTCATCTTTATACCAAAGAGAAAAGGATGTAAATTTTCCCCTTTCAGAAATAACGGGAGAGCCAAGGTTCTACGAACCGGCTGCGCGGTGTTTTTCCATGTGTGTGGAAACATGTTAACGCACAAGGTCACGCTGTTGACGTGGTTTTACTCTGCAGTGTGAAGCGCAGCATTGAATTGGCGGTGATGTGATTTAGTTCAGTTATTAAGAGTTATTTATTATTTTGTTCTGCGCTTAGTCTTAGTATATTATGGTTCAGTATATATTTTCTATTGCACAGTGTGTATTTAATTATGATTCGTATGTGCGAACTCAGTCAGCTCGCCAAGTGAAACTGCGATTTTCAGAAAGATTTCCAGGTGTAAAAGTTCCAAGCCGTACAGCAATCCATGAATAAATTTCAGGCCACAGGAAATGTTCAGGCTAAGAAATCTAAAAGACGGCGTACGGTGCTTACCGAAGAAACATTATACAAATCGATCATCGTTTGGAGAATTCCCCCCAAAGGTCACTTAGGTGTCTTTCACAACAGGCAGTCAGTTCTTATGGCTCTGCGTGAAGAGCTACCAAATTGCTGAAGTTAAAACCATATAAAATAAGTGTGGCGCATGCTCTTCAACCAGGTGATCCTGTAATTAGGCGAACATTTTGTGAGTGGAGTCTCAATAGTGTACACGATGGCGAAATAGACCCATGTTTAATATTTTTCACGGACGATACTTGGTTACACCTTAATGGATATGTGTGTACTCAAAAAAGTCGTTATTGGAACTCTGACAAACCAAAAATTGTTCATGAAGTATCCCTTCATGACGAAAACATTCGTATATGGTATATCATGAGCAGAGAGAGCTATACGGCCAATTTTTTCCAGTCAACAGTTGACGCCGTACATACGTGAATACAATTTTGCCCCCTTTTTTTATAGAATGAACCGAAAAGGACCCTGATTTTGCCTATTTTCAACAAGACTCAGCAACACCTCATACGGTCAATATTTAAATGAGAACAATTGAAAGTGTGTTTGAGGACAGAATTATTAGTAGATATTTGTGGCCCCCTCGGTCCCCCGATCTAAACCCCTACGATTTATATTTCTGGGGTAACATAAAACATAGTATACAAGACAAAACCACTCACCCACATTACATATAATAATATTATATGAGGACTATTACAACACATATGCTATATAACTGAGTTAAATACAAATAAATTTGTTGCGTTGCACTTGCACGTATTTCTCTATTCTTTATAACTTCATGTAATATCCAGCATATATTATTCATAGTCATTCTTCTATTCACGTTATAGTACTCATAAATGTTTGACAATAAATAATATTAAATTAAGCAGTAAGGACTTGGTTTCATGCACGATTCGGAAAATAAAGTACAAATGTTCGTATCTCCTAAGTAGTTTTCTATTTTAATGGATCCATGTGGGTGAACCAAGAAGCGTCTAAGATGTTTTATGGATGCCGAATAATAGTACAGTATGGGAAAAGTTAAAGATGCAGCAAGGGATGTTTCGAAGGCTGCTTAATGATACAGAAGAAATTATTTGATATAAATTACAGATTTCAATCAGGGCTACATTGTTCCGGCTGTAATTTTTTGTATATCCTCTTATAGTTTATAATTTATACCTCATTATACAAAATTCAATCCGAATGAACAATTTATTCAATAAAAATTTAATATTACATATCAGGTGGCCCAAACAAGCTGTCCTTTGCAGTTTTATGTTTCCCGCATACATAGGTGCAAAAGAAGTTGCCGATTCACTCTTGTTCAAAAGGCAGTGCAAGTACAAAGCGAAAGTGTGAGGTAGTGCTGCTATCTGCAGGTATTTACGTAGTTGTTTCGTACAATAAGCGTCAGTTTGAGCAGTTCGAGCCAGGTCGTTCAGACAAAAAGCTAACGTTCACCAATAACGAACACACAGATATGGTTACTCCGTGCCGAGAAGCACATAAATGCAGCTGAGGCTCAAGATTGTGTTCAGAACACAGCAACTGCATTCTGTGCCTACCATCATCATCATCATCATCATTATCAACCTACAGAAATAATATTAAGAATGATGTATCATTCCAGGTATAACGAGGGGCTGAGAGACCCTTACATCAATTCGTCCACCAAGGCGGGCATGTTTTTGCACATGCTTATTTTGAATAATCCACTAATTGAAAATAATTTAATTCTAATGCACTTTAAGCGTACATAAACATAATAAAGATAGAAATTTGTTTAACCTTGTTAACTTTGCGGCACCAATTTGTGCCGCATAGTTGTACTGATTGTAGATTAACTTCCAGAAACTAAATGACATAACACTGTGGTCAGGTTTGCGTCAAGCGGCAATTCTGAATTTTTGTTAATAAATCTGTTTGTTTAAAGACAACTTTCTGGAGCCCAGTTGGGAATCGAATCCGGAACATTTACTACAGCAGGCATTTCTCTACGGAATGAGCCCTGGGACCAGTAACAGCAGTTAAAGTGCTCGTTTTCAAGCATTTGTCTTCTATTTAACGGTCTCCTTTCTGTCAGTATGGAGTCCCATTGCAGTTCTGCTTAGGCAAATCTTTTGGCATCCGCGCTATCCAGTATAAGCTAATTTCAACCACGAACAGCTTGTGTAGGACACTTGATATTCTTATTATCGATGAAAATACCTTAAAACATATGTTATCTTAATTAAAACCGTTTGAAACATTTTTGAAAAAATTAAGTATATCAAAGCGTTTTCCATGCAAATGGGACGGGAGAAGTGTTATTGAGAATCTTCGTCTGGCATGCTTAAACAGTGTCTGATGTAAGCACAATTTTGTTATTTATCCGACTTTTTACTTTCTCTACTACGTATAGTTAGTAGGGGAAGTATTGTATTCCACCCAAAAATTTGATACCGAGATTTCACCGGAAATACATGTTTTAAGACCCCCTTGCTCCAAAAAAACCATTTTGGGAAACATGTCCGTGTGTGTCTGTGCCTATGTGTCTGTGTGTCTGTGTGTATGTCTGTCTGTGAATAGCATAACTCAGAAACCAACAGTCGGATAAACACCAAACTTGGTATTTAGGTTCAGTATCTTCCAGAGATGCGACACGAAGGCTTTCAAGAAAATCCCCCCACCCCAGATTACCCTTTACATGGAACATTTTTCGAAAATTTTAATTTTCTCAAAATTGGCTCTAACGATTTTGATTAAAATACCATATGTTTAAGATATTTTCATGATAACTAAAATGTATATCTTGAATTTTCTGGGAATGTCTCCAAAAGTATTTTTCATTCTGAACGACTTTTGCATAACTGGTAAACCTTATGAGATAGACAAAATTTTACTACACAAAAAATGTAGATCGCGTTAAAATACACAATTTATGTCATATACATTTTTGTTGTTGAGTGAACAATTTTCGAGATATTGCTTGTTATTTCCTTAAATTTGTCGATAATTTTCTCAAATGGGAATTCGTTATTCATCTTTTTGTCTTGGATATGCAAAGAGTATTAATCTGTGGTAGAGGAAATGGTGCTGCACCTAGCAACCAGCTATTAAGAGATATGTATGTGCTTAAAGGCTACTGTGTTTCTATATTGCCCTTGTAAATATATATTCCCGATACATCTACAAGAAAATTAGCAATAAGATAGAGTCTGCAAATGTTTATTTCGATTAACATGAAGTAGATGGAGAATAAGCGTTTGTAAAAATAGCTTGTACAAGAGTAGAGAAAGTCATGTGAGTGAAACACATCAGA
Source organism: Deroplatys truncata (assembly GCA_030765065.1). Taxonomy (NCBI): domain Eukaryota; kingdom Metazoa; phylum Arthropoda; class Insecta; order Mantodea; family Mantidae; genus Deroplatys; species Deroplatys truncata. The sequence goes on along the minus strand of CM060977.1, from coordinate 177,122,251 downwards.
TTTTTCAGTTATTTTGCTCCTCTCTATAATATACAAGCGCACGCATATGCACACAGAGAATCCATGTACAGAATTTTTAATAAAAGAGCCTTTTTGGGGTCTTTAGACCTCAAAAACCATTACTTCCGGTGAAATGCAATTTCTAAATTTTGGGTGGTATACATTATTTTTACTTTCTCTACTACGTATAGAAGGTAGAGGAAGTATTGCATTCCACCCAAAAATTCGATACCGAGATTTCCCCAGAAATATATGTTTTGAGACCCCCTGAATCAAAAAAAATCTGACGTGTTACACTCACATGACTTTCTCTGCTCTTGTACAAACTATTTTTACAAACGCTTAATCTCCATATGCTTCATGTTAATCGAGATATCGAGATGTCGATCTTATTGATAATTTTCTTGTAGATGCAAGGGGAATATGGTAAGTTTTAAGCGATAGTCAAATATTTTAACGCTGGTTGCTATGTGGCGCATTCCATTCTCTTTGCATGTCCAGGACATAAAAAAATGAATAACGAATTTGAGAAAAAGTATAAGTATTGGAAATTTTAAGGTAATAACAAGCAATATCTCGCAAACGGTTCACTCTACAAAAGAAATGTATATGACATAAATTGTGTATTTTAACGCGATCTACATTTTTCGTGTAGTAAGCTTTTGTCTATCTCTTATGGTTTACTAGTTATGAAAAAGTCGTTCATAATGAAGAACACTTTTTTGAGACATTGCCAGAAAATTCGAGATATACATTTTATTTGCCATGACAATATCTTAAACATATGATAGTTTAATCAAAATCGTTAGAGCCGTTTTTGAGAAAATTAAAATTTTCGAAAAATGTTCCATGTAAAGGGTAGTCTGGGGTAGGGGGATTTTCTTGAAAACCTTCGTGTCGCATCTCTGGAAGATACTGAACCTAAATACCAAGTTTGGTGTTTATCCGACTGTTCGTTTCTGAGTTATGCTGTTCACAGGCACACAGACACACAGACACACACACGGACATGTTTCCAAAAATGCTCTTTTTGGATTCAGGGGGTCTCAAAACATATATTTCCGGTGAAATCTCGGTATCGAATTTTTGGGTGGAATACAATACTTCCCCTACTTACTATACGTAGTAGAGAAAGTAAAAATCATTTTTAGAAACATGTCTGTGTGTGTCTGTCTGTGAACAGCATAACTCAGAAACGAACAGTCGGATAAACACCAAACTTGGTACTTAGGTTCAGTATCTTCCAGAGATGCGACACGAAGGTTTTCAAGAAAATTCCCCAACCCCAGATTACCCTTCACATGGAACAATTTTCGAAAATTTTAATTTTCTCAAAAATGGCTCTAACGATTTTGATTAAAACATCACATGTTAAAGATATTTTCATGACAAATAAAATGTATATCTTGAATTTTCTGGGAATGTCTTCAAAAGTATTCTTCATTGTGAACCACTTTTGCATATCTGGTAAACCATAAGGGATAGATAAAATTTTACTATACAAAAAATATAGATCGCGTTAAAATACACAATTTATGTAATATACTTTTTTTTGTTGAGTGAACCATTTTCGAGATACTGCTTGTTATTCCCTTAAATTTCCCCATACTTATACCTTTTCTCAAGTGGGAATTCGTTATTCATTTTTTTGTCTTGGATATGCAAAGAGTATTAATCTGTGGCAAAGAGAATGGTGCTGCCCATAGCAACCAACTATTAAGAGATATGTCCGTGCTTAAAGGCTACTGTATTTCTATATTTCCCTTGCAAATATAAAACAATGTGTATATAGTAAGCCTTAAGTGATAGTCAAATACTTTTAGAACTGGTCGCTATGTGAAAATGTTATTCTCTTTGCATGTCAAGAAATTAAAACGAGCACTACGTAGTCTGTGGATAGAAGTCTCCTGGAGCCAAAAATAATAGCTTTGAAGGTAGTATAAATACAATTATTTTAAAGAACATCAACTTAGAAAATAAAATTTTACTAATTGCAGATTTTAATTTTTACATTTACGAGCAAAAGAACAAATATATTTCAAACTATTTGAATAAACTTAATTTAATAAGCAGGCTGCATAAGAACATTTCAACAACAAATTTTAATACTCACATAGATATAATATTTTCCAACATCGATATTTCTGCTGTTGTGTATGAAACCCTTTTCTCTGACCATAAGTCTATATGAAATTTTGCTTGATGAAACAATACGAAGTGAAAGTCAGTGATTTTCAAAAAGGTCTGTCTAATCTATGCACAAAGCGTAATCTACTGAAGTAGAAAGCGCAACGCCTTGTAACATTTGGTTAGTTTGTTAACACATAAACATTTAGCAATAGTTTTTAATGATGGTATAATGATTTTTTATATCCTGGACATGCAAATAGAATGGAATGCTCCATATAGCAACCAACTCTTAAAAGATTTAACTGTCTCTTAAAGCCTACCATATTCCCCTTGCACTTACAAGAAAATTAGCAATAAGATAGTTTCTGCAAATGTTTATCTCAATTAACATAAAGCAGATGGAGAAAAAATGTTTATAAAAATAGTTTTTACAAAGTCATGTGAGTGTAACACATCAGATTTTTTCTTCCACCTCTTATAGGCAAATGGAATAGAAAATAGCTAGTATCAACACTTAATGCCACATTCTAGAGTGATTCTTACCAGCCAAGAGTTTATGGGGACTGACGCAGACCCTAATCCAGAGAGCAGACTTAGTTTTAACATATACAGCTGGAACAGGTCATATGCCGTAACCCTTATTGAAGGTTATGCTCCAATCAAGAAGGTGTGATTTAAATGTATCATTTCGGAATTGATGCAGCACATCATCTACCACATATGAGTGGTACAGAAAGTAAAAAGTAGCATTTGAATGAGGGGTCTTATTGACTGATATATTTTATGGTTCAGTTGTTTTTGTGTAGGTATCAAAATGCCTCAGGAATTGCGAAGTGGACATCCCTAAATTCATTAGAAACAACAGCAGCAATTACAGCTATGCCAATTCTAGTTTATGGCATAACTGTTTCATCACATCGTCTCAATGATAGAAGGGTTTCCTGTCTACATTAACATGATCGTAATAGAACTATGCCATTCCGGTTGCCTATGGTCTAGAGATATTGAAACAATAGCGAAATGCCATGCATAGCAGCAGATATTACTCCTGCCAGTCCCTGATGCATACCTGAAGTTTTGTTTCCCTGAAATCCCCCCCCCCCAATCCTTTATGTACCTAAGGTAACCACTGAACGCATATCGTTGTTTCAATACGCGGTACTCTTTAAGTAATTTTAAGGTAATTTATTATAAAACGCTTTATTTCTTGAAATTGTTTGTAGGCTACACCTTATTGATTTCTTAAAATGAAATACAATACTGGGTAGCAAATGTTACTTCATGCAATAAGTATAAGCGTTCAAAGAAATTTGATTTGATGTTTAATTACAGAATAATATAATTACTTATTTACGTGTTGACGTCAATGTAAATAATTATTTTAAGATGACCTGTCAAGTGAAGAAACGCACTTGTCAGCAGGAAGACAATCAAGTAGTAGCTAATATTGAAATGTAATCTCAGTCACCTGAAACCTTCTGTTTGTTGCTAACTGTTCTGAAAAATTAGTGTACTGATGTGTAGGTCATGATTGCACTTGTACGAGTACTACGATGTCTGTAAAAGTGCTTTCTTTATTACAGTCATGCTTATGAACAAATTGATATACTACATTTACCTGACTTTTTCTACGCACTATCGCTTAATCTTATATAACTTCTGCAAAATCTATTACGAAAGTTTATTCCTCTATCTACTTCGTGTTAATAATGATAAATGTTGATAGAAATAGTTTCATTACAATAAAATGGGATAGATACAAGAAAGATACAGGAGTCTAAAGCCATAATCACAACTCTAAAAAGCGGCTGCAATATGCTGGCCTTATGCTTCTTGTATGCTTTATGTGCTCCTTGTGCTTCTGGCTATACGCTTCTTGAAAATTTTCGGAGATAATGTTTGACCTCTTTCCGACTTTTTTTTCAGTTATGTGTTCTCAGACACACACAGGCGTACATACAGATAGTTTTTTTTCTAAATGTTTATCTTATTTATTCAGATATATTTCTGTTGAAATCTCGACATCAAAATTGCATTATGCAATACCTCATCTACTTGCCAGGTACGCGTTTTATATTTGGAACATTAAAAAGTTAACTCCATGTTATTTGTGAATTCATGTGATGTGTGTTATTGAAATACATGAAACTCTGGAAATGACTCATTTTCCTAGCACTGTCATTTCAAGTGGAATTGTGGGAACTACGTACCGTAGTTTCCGAATTACTATTTCGCCAACGACTCTTAAGGTTAGGTTTTTCTCTTGCAGCAATAAATAAAAATAACAACAATGACTAAACATACAAATTAAACATATTTATATTTTAAATTACCCGACTAAAGAAACTTAAAAGTCAGCATGTCAGGTCAGAGTACTGGGTTGAGTAAGTTACACATTAATAATAAGATCTGAATGAAAACGAATGGGTGGAAGGAGGGAATTGGTGTCTACATAGCTCCTTATACTAGCAGAAATTAATCTACCTTATTGGAAGCGCTCTGTTTCTAATAAAATTTGTTAAAATTACTTTTAACTACCAAAAAATGCCATACGATATCCAGTTCCTGATATAACTTTCTCATTAGTCTCAGGTATCCTTCATATTTGCCTCAATAGGCTAAGTAAATAATACTAGTAAAGTAAATGTACTACCAATGAGAAAATGACACTTCTTAATTTATCATTTACCATCCGTTAATTTCATGTAGAGATTTCACCGAAAACGCTCATTTTCAGGTCAGTTTAACCCTCCAAAAAATATAGTTTTAGAAATTATCCGTGTGTGTATGTTAACTACAATAACTTTTCAGTTTCGTTTCTGATTTTTTAATTGTTTTCTGTGTTTATTTTTCAGCGTATTCGATTATTTATTTAATTATCCATCCAGCAATTTTCCATTACTGCATTAAAATTATATATTACTGCATTACAGCTAAGACAATTAGCTGTTTTCTTACGATCCACCACATAAAATAATGCTGAATAGAACACTGTGACGTAAGCTCAGCCGACGACGCAATCAGCGCCATCACCATACGTCACGTAAAGGATGAGGGAACGTAGCGCAAGATGGCGTCGAGGGAGTTGCAGGTTGCAGTCGCTGGTAGGGTGGTGAAAGGGTGCCATTATGATATATGTAATTTATGTTCCCAATCTTTCTAATCTTTAATTTATCTTGTATAATCTAAACTTACATTTCAAAAAGCAAGACTTAAACAACTGGTGGATTAACTGCGTAGCAGAGAAAGTCCTGCAGTCCATCTTCGTTGGGCCTAGCGCTTACCTTGAGGTTGCAAATTAACAGTAAATAAATTTAAAGGAACTGACCAGCAAAAGATCCGGCTAGACATGCGGTTGGTTGAGAGCGAGCTGTTAAAAATACCTGACAAAATGCTGATTAGTGCCTTGCTAGTTACTGACGTAAGCCTATGTCAGTTGAAATTATGTAGGGCATGAAATTATCTGTTACCCTAAACCGCGTGCCACTAATCTCTGCTTACTTCAACACCCGCAAAATGACTGGCAAGAAATCTAAAAAGCAATTTACTGGGGTTACTTAAACAAGGTTTGTCCTGAATATCTCCAACTCTATAAAATCATATTTACCAAAATATTTTAAAATAAAATTATAGCCCTCATAATATCATTGACATAATAGAAATACTAAAAAATGGTATAACGGATGTTGTTCTTGATATATAACTCAAGCGCAAATAATCTTGCAGAAATTTCAAGTAAAACACAAAGAAAAGTAATATTAAAAATAATCTTATATTACTCATACGTATAGCTGGGATACCCATCGTAACAAAGCGATTAAGTCCTTTGCTACGTGAGTTTTTTCTCTAAAATCTAAGATGAAAGTGGAACTTGTGTTTGTAGAATCAATTAATTTTCTTGTACGTTAGACTACCATTTACACTCTAAAGTTTATAGACTCTAGGACTCGACCTTTCCACTTACTATCTATCGCCTCATTACTAAATTTAAAATTTCTCGCGATTGAAGGAAGGTTAACGACTCCACTTTTGTTATCTTCTCCGAGCTCCAAACAGGAATTAGAAAAGCAATATGTATTAACACCACTGACGCAATATATACAATGAAAGCCATTGTTAAAGTACACGCCCATTGATATAATGAGTAATAGTGTATTCAAATGAGTTACAAAGCTTTGCATTCATTTTTTGAGAAATACAAGACGTTTAAGACTGCTTCTATAGCCTAATGGTTACAGGTACCAGCTTCTTAACACAGAGGCCTGGGTTCGATCCCCGGTTGGAGAACGGGAATAGTTTTAACAGAATTATTCAGCATCCTCTTAAGAGTCTGGAATAGAGCTGTCAAGGACGTGCGTTTTACCCGTTCGTTTCTCCCAGCCCAACTCGTTCGAAAAGCAGCAACGAGTATACCGAACTATGATCGAGCTGCTGGTTTACATGCCCGCTCGTAGGAAATGGGTCCCATGGGTCATTTACCCGTTTGGGTATAGCTCGTTAGAGAGTTTACATCATAGCGGTGTTGCTTTAGTGCGTTAAGGCAAAGTAATGACAAGCCTGTGCCATGATATAGCGTTTCCAACTCTGTTTCTAACAAATGTTATGGCCAATATTTTTTTTACTACATCATGATACGCAAATTCCATTCTCATGTTTTGTTTTATCATTACCCTGAAGCAAAATGTATATGAAAATATGTTCCAAAATAAATATCATGACAGCTTCATATACAATTTTATTCTGAATTTCTGTGAGAGGAAAAAGAACTCGGTTATCTGTATAAAAACATTACAGATTATGTTATAATGCAACAAATGAAATAATAATTATTCTTAAAGTCCAGAGATTCACAATTATCATTAAAGTAAAATGTATTACTACCAGCCTTTAACGCAAATTCAAGTTAATTATTCAAACGTTTTTGCTTTACAATAATGATATATACAATTAGGTCCACTACTGACAAAGAAGTTTATTGCATTTAAAATTTCGGTTTGTTTTAATGAGATACAAATGAACAAAGCTGTAAGTAACTCGGTAATGACAGATGGCGATATTTGAGAGCAATTTAATGTTGTACAATATGAAATTTGGTAAAAATAAGACCAAAATAGGGTTTTCTTACAAGAGAATTTAAAACAACACTTCACAGAATGTATATTCAAGCTGAATATATACATGACCTAATTCTGGGATAATTATATGTAAACATAATGAAGTTAATTTTCAAAATCTAAATGAGAACCACAGGTGGAAATACCATAAATTGTCGTGCTCTTCTCGTATACTTCGAGCAATAAATAACTTAAAATAGTAACCTATTAGCAATTTACCCTTTCGGTTAATGAATGTTGCTGTGAATAACCACAAAGTCATCAACATTTTCGGGTGAACTAAAATATGACACAGCAATAACTTAGTTTTGTTTTAGCAATTTCCACTTCCAGTAAATGCATGTTGCTGTAAACAAACACAGTGATCAACGTTTTCAGCTGAAGGAGAATCTAACGATATAATAACGTAATCAAACAATAACTTATTTTTGTTTTAGTATTTTACGCTTCCAGCATATGAAAGTTGTCGTGCATGAATTCCATTAAGTAACGGATTATAGTATCTAATAATCTGCCATGTCAGATAGGACAAATATGGCTTCATAGAAGGGGCAGATTTACTGTTTCGGTCAAAAAATAGTGGTGATTATCATAAAGAACTGAGTAATGTAGTGTTTAGGGAATGGTTTACCTATCTCTTTCAGAGACTACAAGAAGGACGTGTGGACAGTGCTTTAACAAAATATCCGCAATATAAATTCTAGAAAAGCTGAAATTTTGTCATGGCTCCAAAGCAGGAATATACCCCATAATCCACATATAATAACCGAACAATAAACTAATTTTAAAACCGCCGACTAAGCACTTTATTGTAATTCTTGTTAGTGTCTACATTCAAATATCAGATGTCGTCGTTGACCGCGCTTGTATTTCTCTAGTATCATAACTCCATTATCACGAGAAATTGAGCTACGTCTAAGGAAGGCAACGACACTAGTGAAGTAAGCGAACTAGCCTTCCCCTCGGTTTGGTCACTTTAGGCGTTCGAACATATGAGACATATACCGTTCGGTATAGCAAGGGTCAGAGAGGGCCACCGCTCACAATCCAGTACACCCAACCCGCCCGTATGCAGGAGCTCATTTGTGCTCGAAGGCATGAATGGTACAAAATAGTGCCCAAAACTCGTTCGATGGACAGCTCTAGTCTGGAAGTCGTATGAGTGAGAGTGTAAATATGTAAGTGTTAAGTCAAGTTAATAAAGAAAACCAAAAGTAAAAAATTATTCCAAAGTCAAAGCCGCCAATGAACTTTGGATGTTAAAAGCGTAATACATAAATAGAAAAAAAAACTTTATTGCACTGCATGAATACGTACACATTTTGCCGCTAGTGACAGTCTATAAAGTGCATGCATTACAAATTCAGGGAAAAAAATCTGATGTGCTACACTCACATGACTTTCTCTACTCTTGTACAATTTATTTTTACAAACGCCTATTCTCCATATGCTTCATGTTAATCGAGATATCGAGATGTCAATCTTATTGGTAATTTTGTTGTAGATGCAAGGGAAATATGGTAGCTTTTAAGCGATAGTCAAATATTTTAACGCTGGTTGCTATGTGGCGCATTCCATTCTCTTTGCATGTCCAGGACATAAAAAAATGAATAACAAATTTGAGAAAAAGTATAAGTATTGGAAAATTTAAGGAAATAACAAGCAATATCTCGAAAACGGTTCACTCAACAAAAGAAATGTATATGACATAAGTTGTGTATTTTAACGCGATCTACATTTTTTGTGTAGTAAAATTTTGTCTATCTCTTATGGTTTACCAGTTATGAAAAAGTCGTTCACAATGAAGAATACTTTTGGAGACATTCCCATTCGAGATATACATTTCATTTCTCATGACATTATCTTAAACATATGATATTTTCATCAAAATCGTTAGAGCCATTTTTGAGAAAATTAAACTTTTCGAAAAATCTTCCATGTAAAGGGTAGTCTGGGGTGGGGGGATTTTCTTGAAAACCTTCGTGTCGCATCGCTGGAAGATACTGAACCTAAATACCAAGTTTGGTGCTTATCCAACTGTTCGTTTTTGAGTTATGCTGTTCACAGACACACAGACACACACACAGACACACACACACACAGACACACACACAGACACACACACGGACATGTTTCCAAAAATGCTTTTTTTGGATTCAGGAGGTCTCAAAACATGTATTTCCGGTGAAATCTCGGTATCGAATTTTTGGGTGGAATGCAATACTTCCCCTACTTACTATACGTAGTAGAGAAAGTAAAAATGATTTAATTTCCATTGGTAAGCGTCAGAAAATCTTTGCCTAGAAATTCCTTATCTTGTATTTTATTTGGTTAACGACGCTGTCAATAATGAACTCCACCAGTGTGTTGGAAGTTCGTCCCGCAGGAGTATTTTTACATACTAGTAAATCCACTGACATGGCACTGTCGCTTTCAGGCACGCATAAGAACCATCGGTTTGGGGCCAGATTTGAACCCGCGATCAGAAGCTTGGAGGTGCTATCTGGTATAACGACTTCATAAACATTACAAATATTACAGAATCCTTTAGGAAGAATCATTAGTACCTAACACAAAATAGTGCATTTTGGCGAATACAGTTTGCATAACACCAAATTTCACATAACTTTTACTGCCAAACTCTGAAATTGTAAATGGAGTTACTTAAGCATTACTACATTGAAAAAGCTGAATACGCTTGACCCCAGTTTAAACAAGTGATATTCACTAGCACATCCGCGTGCTGTCCTCTTTCAATAGCAGAGTTCTCGTAGGAGTGATGATGGAATACTTTTAGAGTTGGCGTGGAATTTATTACACTATTCTTTATTCACCTCCATATTTGTTTAAAAATTTGACCTAACTTGCATCTAAATTTTATTTATTTTCCCGCCCATACAATAAAATCGTGTGTTTGAGTTCAAAGATGCTAAATGCTTGTATTAATACATTAACGTTGTATATACTTTACTTGCATAACTAAAATCACACTGAAAGACAAAATCTAAACTCCCTCTACCCGGAAACAATTTCAGTGCCGGTTGATCAACCTAAGAAGGAAGCCCTACTAGATTTACCATGAGCTTGCAAGTGCGCCAACGTAATACAAGGATATCATTACGTGCAATACACACCACTTATCGGCATGAATGCGTCTCATCCTACAGAAGTGTTACGCATCAGGGACCACTCCAATGCAAAATGAGGAGCATCTATCATGATGTGACTATGCCATTCACTGGACCTCATAGAATAGGCCCATAAGCTCAGTGGTAAACTCTGGACCCAAAGTTACGCGATTATATTAGAAAAGTTTACCACTAAAGCAGAACCCTCTCTGCAGAGAGTGGTAGACTCACAAGCAACTTTGGTTTACATTTGGTAAGGTTGTGAAACTACTAGACTAAGTACGAATCCAGAAATAGTTTTAAAAAATATCGCTCTAGAATACTTCGTATTTGATTAGTAGGTCCTTTTAAAATGTAGCGAGATGCAATTTATAAAGTGAAATGTAGAATCGCGTTTGTACCAACACAGAATTAACACGTTACGTTTTGGTAGTATTACTCTGCCAAATACGCCTTGCAAATGACTCTAAATTTCCATTTTGCGAACTATAAACGTTATTTCTCAGATTCTGTGTATCCAGTTCTCACTCATAGTTGTTTTTAACGTAACGTGTTGAATTATTTACCACCCCAGGCTTAATGTTTCTCATAATAGGGGATATAGCCTATGGTCTGCAAAATATCACATACGATGATATCATATATCGTATGATAGTAAGAATAATAATAATAGTAGTTGTACTAGCCGTAGGAGAAATAATAATAATAATAGTAATAATCTACAATTTTGCATTATAATCTAGTGAAACAGAGAAATTAAATGCTGAATTTCCCATTTTATGATTAACATTTGTCATGTTTGTCATACTGTGCACTACATTAGTGTTATAGAACTCGACAGCTTACTCCTTTTTCACATATTTTGCGATCCAGTGATGTGGTTTGTTGCTTGAGTAGGTAAATTAAATTACGTATCCTTTTATCAAACGAAAAGGATCAAGGAAGCTTAAAGGGACAGCGAACATTACTGCGGAGAGGGGAGAATCAAGGCAAAATGTCCAAAAGGAGTAATTTGTATCCAGTTGTTACCTCGTGCTGGTGACGTTAAAAGCGTTTCATTTCGGCACTCCCTCGAAGTTTAGATTGGGGTGGCTGTATATGAGAAAGGCCATTTTAATTCCACGACCTCAAGGATATTTATGACCGAAGTCGTGGAATTAAATGAGCACTTAAATAAAGTGCGTCGTAATACTTCGCTTCAATGATTATTTTAAGAATCCGTCGGTCCTTTGCTGCAAAAGAAACGGCACGAAGTAATGTTGTCAATGGCCAGAAAAGCTGATTCAAATTACTGACGTGTATTACCATAGTTTATAGACCTCTCCGTGCGCATCGAATCTGCCACAAAACAGACTGTTTAATAGTATTAGTAATAGTAGTAATAATAATAATAATAATAATAGTAAGAAGAAACTGGCTGCATATTATAGGCTGTATCAAGCGTAATCAGCTAAGAAATGAATCAAAGATATCAATTTTCTCAGAAGCTGAAACTGTATTAGATGCATTTAAAGCGAATGAAGGGTAATTCAAAATCTAAATATGCCGTATTAGTGTAGTGTAAATAATTTCGCTGAAAAAATAAAAAGAATGTTAATAAGCATTTATTATTTTGGGTTTCGAATACTAATTCAGTAAGTACTTAAAGCTGGAAACTTATTAATCTTTTCTGATTAGGTTCAGTAAAAGCAAATCCTTTTGAAAGTGAACACTGATAATCGTTTTGTGGAACTGCCTTGTATATTGGTAGGCGGCAGTAATAAAATATGAACTATATTCTGTTGAACATTTTTGACTGTTTATTTTTGTGGTTATACAGGCGTATTATTATCATCAAATTTATTTGACCTTATCGCCCTGTTCAGGATCCCTCAAGGTATTGTTCCAATCATCTTTTCATAGCTCTTCCAACAGTTTTGTTACCTCTTTGGTTGCACGTTATTTTTTTTCTATCACACCAACGTCTTATAACTGTCTCTACCACGTACCATTCTAACACCACCTAAAAATTCGATACCGAGATTTCACGAGAAATACATATTTTGAGGCCCACTGAATCCAAAAAAGAAGTTTTAGAGAAACCTCTCTGTGTATGTCTGTCTGTCGGTTTGCGTCTTTGAAAATCACTATTAAAAAGTAAAAAGTTGAATAAACACCAAACTTGGTATTAAGGTTCAGTACCATTCCAAAGATGCGACACGAAGATTTTCAAGAAAATCCTTCCATCTCAAACTACCCTTTGCTTGGAGGATTTTTTCGACATTTTTTATTTTCTAAAACCTAGCTCTAACGATTTTGATTAAAATACTATATATTAAAAATATTTACGTGTCAAATAAAATGTATATCTTGAATTTACTGGGAATATCCTATGAAGCTCTCCTCATTCAGAAAAAAGTTTTGTATAATCTTATATAACTACTAAACGTCAAGCGATAGATCAAAAAGTACAATACAAAATTGTAGATCTCTTTAAAACACACAATTTATGTCGAATAACCTTTATTGTGGCATAAGCAATTTCTGAAATATCTGTTATTAATGGTTCAAATTGTTCATTACTTGGTCATTTTTTTAAGTCCCGTTAACATTCAGTTGTTTCTCGGATTGCATGAAAACAGCATGGAATTTTAAGGCCAGCATATAGCGTCCAGATCTTAAACATTTGACTGTCGCTATTCCCTTTGTATCCGTAACGAAATGTTAATGTAGCTATTTATGCAAAGGATTATTTGGATTAAAATTAAGTGGATAGAAAAATAAATTGCAATAAGATTAGTTTGTATACGCTAATAAACGATAGAGGGTAGAAAAAATCATGTGAATGCGTCACATTAGATTTGTTTTAGCTTTGTATGTAATACGCCAGCAACCCACGTCGGTTCTGCTTAATAATATATTTTCTATAACTAAGAAACTTGGAGTGCTTGCCATTTTGGATTAATAAGAATGGATTAAAATAATTTGCCTATATATTACACCAAATAGTGGTGTAGAAGGGGAATTTCCATCACGATGATTACGCGTTCCCCCAGGCTCAAATTTGTCTCCTCTAGATTTAGTTAGAAAATAACGAGAGTGACATTTAGGCGTTACATTTTAAACTAAGATTCCTCAACAATCAACATATGTGTTAAATTTCCTAATTGGGATTGTCAGGACTTCTGTAATCTAGGAGCCCGTATAGTGCCACTGCTCACATGGCAATTTCATGCTCGGAAAACGCTGCATATTTCATGAACAGCTGGAGTCGGTTTTGGCCTTGGTAGGTTGGCTTACTTACATCTGTCCAGCACTTCAATGTCAGGCCCGGGAAGAAGAAGAATATGAAGAAAAAGAATAAGAAAAGAAAGCTAGCAAGGAAGAAGAAAGCCGAAGTGTATTTCCATTTTTCCGTTAAGGGCAGTGAAACGCTACTCGTAAGTATAAGATGGGGGATAAATGTAATCATGTAGATAATGTTTCTGCTGTTGGTCTGGTAAGAAATTCAGAGGTGGATGGTGATAATGCAGATCTAAGTAGTGAAAGCGTTTCAGTCAGTGCGCAAAGATTCATACAAATGAATATGAAAGTAAAATCATAGAAAAAGAAAACATTAATTGTGAACTACAATAAGCAATGGAAGGTAAAATACGGCAGGCTTTATTATTGTGACAACCGAAGCGACGCATTTTGTAAGCGCTGTACAAACATTTTCAAAACTGATGAAACTGTCTTCAAAAGACCGGTGCAAATTTATCATTATAAATTTTACAGATTACAGAAAGGCAATGTGTAAAACGGGTAAGTTGTAGAAACATGCCAGTTCATTCACAAAACGTTTTCAAGAAATGGAATGTTAAGAAACGAGTTCATAAAATTATAAAGAGGAGGATGCAAAACAAATATTATAAATTAGACAGTGATTGTCATGGCTAATTTACGATCGGCATTTTCTAGCCAAGGAAGAAATTCCCCGCACGATACCATCATATATAAGAGCTTGAAAAGAGAATGACATTGCAAAACAATAACGTACTTAACGACTGGGTAAATAATCAAAGTTGACGTTCAACCTGCGTAGTGGACGTATTTGTGTGGTGAGGTTTTAGATCAGAACGGATACCTAATTCTCAATAATGCTCGACGAGGGAACAAATACAAATTAGTTTCTTAATTAGTTCTGGTTATTCGCTAAAATCAGAGGAAAACTGCTATGCCTGATTGGATTGTAAAACTCAGAAGCGGCAACAATCACAGAAACTAGCATGCAAATACTACTATGCCAAATAGAAACATTTATTTCTAAGAAGTGGTTGCATGTGCATTTGATGAAGCAGCAACTTTTTCAGGAATTAGATGACGCTTGTCAGGAATATTTCAAAGAGAAGAGCCATACGTTCATTGCAGAGCCTACGTCTAGCTTTGACTAGAGTATGCAGCAAACATGCTTCCATTAAACGATTTCTTCATATAATCTGATATATTACATTCACATGACTCTCTCTATCCTCCATCACTTATTAATAGGAATGCAATTATTCTTGCGAAAGTTGTTCTTCATAACTATCTCATTTTAATCCAGTTAAACCTTCCCTAAATAGCTGTATTGCACATTTCGTTACAGTTACAGTAGGAATAGCGATAGTCAATGTGTTTTATAACTGGAAGCTATACGTTAGCTTTAAAGCTCCATACTCCTTCCTGACATCGAGAAATAATTGAAAGTCGATAAGACTGAAAGAATGGCTACGTATTGAACAATTCCAACTATTAATAACGGGTATCTCGGAAATGGCTGATGCCACATAAAAGTTATTTGGAGTAAATTGTGTGTTTTAAAGAGATTTACATTTTTTGTATAGTACAGCTTCGTCTATTCCATAATTTTACCAGTTATACAATTTGTAATGTATGGTGTTTTAATCAAAATCATTATAGGCATTTTTAGTAAATCAAAATTTCTAAAAATGTTCGATGTAAAGGATAGTTTGAGGTGGAGGGATTTTCCTAAAAATCTTTGTGTCACATTTTTGGAACGTACTGAACTTAAATACCAAGTCCGGCTTTTCATTTCTCTAACATGAAAATCCCTCCTCCCCAAACTACCCTTTAATGGAACATTTTTCGAAATCTTAATTTTCGAAAAAATGCCTACAACGATTTCGAAAGTTTTGATTTTGTAATAAATGGCTCTAACGATTTTGATTAAAATACCATACACTAAAGATACGTACAGTACAACTAAAATTTATACCTTGAACTTTCAGGGAATAGGCCTTAATATTTTTGCAGATTTTTTCAAATCCTTTAGATATTAAGTTATTTTTTTTAAAAAATGCACGCAAAGTGCATGGAATTTTAGACCAGCACATACCACCCAGTTCTTAACATTTGACTATCGCTGTTCTACTTACATCTATAACGAAACGTGTAATACAGTTATTTCTGGAAATATTTATCTCGATTAAAATGAAGAAGGTAGAAAAATAAACTTTAATAAGAATAATTTGTATACCCACTAATGAGTGCTGGAGGGTAAGGTGAGGCAGTATTTTTAACACTTAATGATTTCAATCAAAGTATATAATATGTAAATTCAATAACAGCCCCCCTTGAAGCAATATGTGTATGTAATAATTTGTAAAATGTATGTAACAGTCATTGCATATGCTTATATTACTGTAAACATGTTCAATAATGCTATGTGAGTGCATTGCGTAATTTAATAATGTAGGAGCTGTGAGAATAATAAGTTAAAAGTTGCCAACAATGAGGTAAAAATGAGGTAACTTTAAGTCAATAATAAGTAAGAAAGTTTAACAGTACTACTTGTGATTTTTGGAGTAACAAAAATGTAAGTTTAGTGACAGTTTATAAAATAGCCAATCAACGATAAAAAGCTTTAGTTAAATGAAGGCATTCTATTGGACTAGGATTAGCCAATCAGAGACTTTAAATACAGAAATTTACAAGTTTAGACGGTTGAAATTAATTCAGTTGCCTGCAGAAAGCGTTAGTAACCAGGCGCGAGATGTGTCCTCGAGAAATTAATTAGTATTCATGTGAGACGAAAACAGTATACTTGTTAAAAAGTGCAAGTATTAAATAAAAGAATCTCCCAGCTCTCGATATCAGTGAAGTGCTGTTTAATTTGTGTCAAGGAATAATAAAAAGTAGTGAATTAAAACTTAAAATCTGTGTACGCCTACATTCTTGTCGTACCAAAACACTGTCAAGACTTCCATGTCTCTAATAATAATACCGACGCAGCCGAGGCAAACATAAATATTACATATTTAAAGAAACAGTTAAATTACAAAGTTAATATTTTTTTTTAAACTTGAGGCAAAGGCCACCTAAAAGTACATTTTGGACGAAGGCTACTGTTTACTATACGTGCGGTTGAAACTACTACAAGTTCGGCTCCCCAACAGTTGAAATATGATACAACTCCTTCTAAAATACTCTTTTTGCAAATTGACGCCCAAAGTGTGGTGCAAATAAACAACATAACAACAACTTTCTCAAATTGACGCCCAGTACGTGGGGCAAACAAAACGAAGCAACTATCTTCTTCAAAGTAAGTCGTGTGAATGTAACACAACAGATTTTATATCCCCGATGAAATCTCCCTTTCAAATTTTTAGGTGGAATGCCCTATATTCTCCACCTACTATTTATGTGATACAGAAAGTAAAAAATATAAAATCTAAATTAAATGACAAAAAGTTTCTCTTGTAAGACCAACCGCTGAATTTCACACTAGAAGCATTCAGCACATTAACTCCGGATGATGCTATCAACTTTGACTACTTATGTGAATATGAATAATAAAGTTTCAGAGTGAGCTCATATTTGCTCCTTTAAATGCACATTGATGTAGAAAAACCCAACAGCATTGTATCCAAAAATTTTCAAACCATCGTTCGGTACGAACAAACGTTTTTGAAGTTTGCCAGTTTCTACAGACAGAGCAGAACTATCACTCAGCGCAGTGAATTGTATTTGGACAGTTCTCCGAAATCGAACAGGACAAGAAGTACTTAATGCTTGCACAAAAATGTGTATTGAAGGGCCAGAGGAATTGCCTGGCAATTACACTGAGAAAATTATAGACTTGTAGGCCGGGCAAAATGCTAGGCAAATAATGGTAAAATGCACTATGTAAATGCAACTATTTGCATAGGTAGTTTATATCCTTCTGAGCTTATTCTTTCAGGGTGTTATAACGCAGCTTAAAAAAGGTGTTTATTATGAACGAAAGAATACATGAACCAAATATTGGTGTGCGTTGGAGCCCAATTTGGGGCGCAGAAAAGAATTAATCTTCTATATGAAAACCATACAATTGTGCACAACCCACTTGTACAGTAGATTTAGTTTTAAATTATTAGCAGCATGTTTGTCATTTAATGGCATGAACTAAAACAATTACAATAAGGATATACATATCCTTAAAATTAGCGCCTGCTCAATTTACACGTATGAACTTGAACATTAAAAACTGTAGTAAATAATAACTTTACATAATATGCTTTACACAAATGTCAAATATCTCTGAAGCAAATGTTTCTCACTGTAAATATTATGCAGGTAGGATTATTCTTCAAAATCGTTTACCGCTATGGAGCCTCAAACATAGAGGAATGTGCCTGGATACAAAACTGTACTTAAGCATGGTTGGTAAAGATGCCTTTATTTGGAGGTTGCAACATAACACCAAAGGATTTTCTAGCAGAGAGAAACGTAGCCCGCTCTCGGTCATAGCCCAAACACAACCTTCTCTTCTCTTCTCTTATATCATTAATAGAAAAAAAAGGATACACATATATTTCTCTACTCACTCTTCTACAGGGAATTCTTATCAGAATATATTCTTCTTTCTACTTTATGTTAATCGAGATAAACGTTTGTAGAAACCGTTTCGTCACATTATCGTAGACAAAAGAGAGATACAGGAAACTGAAACGATAGACAAAATCTTTAAAAGCGGATCGCTTTATACTGGCCTTTAACGTCAATATCCTTTGCATGATATCACGAGAAACTAACGAAGGACAGTGAACATTTAAAAAGGCTATAAAGTGCTTAAAAATCAAACCAATTACGGTGAACATCCCAGAAATGCTTTCTGCTATAAAAATGTATTTGTCATATATTTTGTGTGTTAATAAGCTCAACATGTTTTATCGTTTTACACGTCTTTCTTGAACCTTATGGTATACCAGTAATGCAAAACTGCAAAATATTCATTCCGAATGATCAGGCCTTCACAGGATATACCCAGAAAATTTAAGGTGTACATTTAGTTAGTTACTCAAATATGTTAAATATATCGTTGGAGTTATTTTTAGAAAATAAAGGTTAGTTGAATGTTCCTCCGCATGCAGGGTAATTGGCGTAGAAGGTTTTTCCTGAACTTCATGCGCATCCTTGGATCATAAGAACCTAAATATCAGCTTTTCTATTTATCCGACATTTGTTTTTGAGTCCACAAACACACTCCCACACACACACACACACACACACACACACACACACACACACACACACACACACGTTCGGGTTTGTTGTGAAAATCTGATGTAATGCATTCACACGACTTTGATCCGTAATTATTGACTGAAGATATACTTAGTTAAATAAAGCAATAACAGTAAGGTAGGGAAATAATTAGAATAAACAATTTCCATATATTAAATCAACTCATAATGTAATAAACTTGAAATTGAAAATAATTGTCCGAGAGAGAACGCAATTAGCGAAACATGTTAAGTAAAATCTTTAGTAACATAGTGAGGAGCAACAGCTTAAAGATTCTCGAAAGGCAGTTTAGGAGTTAAATTCACTACGTTTGAATAGTCACGTAGGCAGAAATTCTGAAAAAGAGAACTGAAGTATATTTCTGAACGTTTAGCCAGGCCTCCATAGCAACAAGGTAACACACGCACATGCTAGAGTTTAGTATTGGGGCGCATATGAAGGAAGCTCGGGAGGGGGAGTAAAATGTATGCGGAGCTTAAGTGATAAAAGCGTGTAATCTATAGCGGAGAGTTACTCTGGCCCCGGCATTCGTAGTGATGGGCATTCGTTCGCGCACACATTCGTGACCCTCCCTGTTGAGAATTAGTCACTAATCCGGTGATTACTCGTTTGTTATTTCAGCTCTCAGTGAGTGCCTGTGTGAATTGATGCAATACTTTTAACACTTAAATGATTTTCAGTCTAATTATATAATATATAAATTCAATAACAGGCCACCTTAAAGTAATATGTGTAAAATATAATATACAAGTATATGTAATAGTCATTTTATTATGTTTATATTATTATATACATGTATAATAACGTTATGTGAATGTATTGGGTAATGTAACAATATAGGAGCTAAGAAAATAGAAGCAGAAAGTTGCTAACAGTGAGATAACAATGAGGTAACCTTGAGGTAATAATGAATTGGAAGGTTTAATAATGCTACTAGTAATTCTTGGAACAACAATAAAGTAATTTTTGAGACAGTTTATAAATAGCCAGTCAACAACCAGAAAACCTGAAAGCTAGAAAAAAGTATTCTATTGGAGTTGGATTAGCCAATCAGAGACTTGAAATAGATGAAATTTGCACATTCAGGCGGTAGAAGTCCGTTGCTAGTAACCAGCGTTCCTAACTGGGCGCGAGACGCGTACTCGAGAAGTTTAATACGTATCCAGAGTGAGACGAAAATTCATTACGGCGAGTATATTATAAAGTTTACGTGTTTAAAAGTGCAATTAATAAATAATCTCACAGCTCTCTATATAAGTGAAGTGTTATTTAATCGTGTGAAGGACTAATAAATGGAGTGAAGTAAAAATTATAATCTGTGTAAGCCTACATTCTTTAGCCGTATCACTCCTGCAAAGAGATACATGTCTCTACAAATTAATACTGACGCAGCTGAGGCAAACATAAATATATATATAATATTTAAAGAAAACATAAAAATACAAAGTTGATTCTTAAACATTGGGGCGAAGGCCACCAGAAACTAAACTTGGGGCGAAGACCACCGGTAAGTGAACATTGGGGCGAAGGCCACCGGAAACTTTGTACCATACGTGCGGCAGTTACGTCATCAAGTTTGGCTCCCCAACAGTCGAACTACAAAACAACTCCTTCCTAAAATAAACCCTCCTTCAGAATAAGATTTAGCGGTCATCGCGAGTGCTAGGATTGATAATGAGTTTCATTCTTTATCTTCAAACGATTTCCAACACACTTCAATAGCTCAAGTATTAGATCACATTAAGTTTCTCAATCAATTTAAACTGGTGTTATCCTTTAAAATACGCCCACACATATCCTGAGAGAAAGAACTCATAGCCATACCACTAGGACAGTTGGCGCACGAGACAACGCAAAACGAGCTGCGAGACAACGATATCGGCGACACGTAAAGTAAACAGCTTTAAAATTGTCGCATTCTCCGGGCATCACATATACTGCTACAATATTCTCTGCCGACGACAAATTCACGTAACCATCATATACTGGGTATAATATTCATATTAAATGTTATTCTTCTACACACTTTTCGTTACTCATTTGATACTGTTTGCTTAGGAATGTCTTCAAATTAGGAAACCCTACGTTATGCGGAAAGTATTAGAATACTTATACCTGGTAAAGCGTTCTTGCGACGGAATCACAATCGCGAAATTTCAATCATGCCGGTTAGATGAAGTTTAGCATCGAGTATTTCAACATGGAATATTTCGAAAGACAAAAACACTACAAAAAGGTTGTTATGTAAAGTTGTGTACCTTAATGGCCTCTACACTATCCCTGTAGTACGCTTTCGTCTATCTTTTAATACAAAATTATATAAAACTCAATGCAATAAAGAGGACTTGTAGAGAAAATTCAAGATATACATTTTATTTCTTAGTATTAAACATATGACATTTTAATCAAAATCGTTAGGGCAGTTTTTGAAAAACAAAAAGTAACAACAAATGTTTCCATGTAGTAGTTGGGTGGGAGATTTGCGTGTCACATTCTTAGAAGATGCTGAACCTAAACAGTACACACCAAATTGAGAGTTAACCTACTCTTCGTTTTTGAGTTAAACTATTCACAGACACGCGCCCGCACACACACACACACACACACACACACACACAAACATAGACACACTCATATTGAAGAAGTGTTGTATGCCTCACGTATGGTAAACCAGTTTGAAGGAGTTGATTATTTTAAGGAGGAGTTGTCCTCCGTGGACTAGTGGCACCGTGCTAGCCTCTAGTTCCCAAGGTCGCGGTTTCAAACCCGGCGGAGGGCGATGGATTTTTTCGGGCGTAAAAATCCTTAGTATGGCTTCCTTCGGAAGGGAAGTAAACCCGGTGGTCCCGTGTCGTAGATTTACGGCATGTAAAAGAAACCTCAAGCCTGATAAAGAGGCCAATATGGAATGGGACGCTAAGAACCATAGTAGTTAAAGAGCATCCATAAATAAAACTCAATTTAAAATTAAATTTAAGGAGGAGTTGTACTATAGTTCAACTGTTGGGGAGCCAAACTTGATGATTGAATGTCTCACGTACGGTACACAGTTTCCGGTAGCCTTTGCCCCAATGTTCACTTTCCGGTGGTCTTCGCCCCAAGTTTACTTTCCGGTGGCCATCGCCACAACGTTTAGAAATCAACTTTGTATTTTTATGTTTCTTTAAATATTATATATAGGTATTTATGTTTGCGTCGGCTGCGTCAGTATTAATTTTTAGAAACATGTATTTTTTTAACAGGGAGTAGTGCGGCTAAAGAATGTAGGCTTACACAAATTATAACTTTTACTTTACTCTATTTATTAATCCTTCACACAATTAAATAACACTTCACTGATACAGAGAGCTGTGAGATTGTTTATTAATTACTTGCACCTTTTAACACGTAAACTTCATAATATTTTCGCCGTAATGAATTTTTGTCTCACACTGGATACGTATTAAACTTCTCGAGGACACCTCTCGCGTCCAGTTAGGAGCGCTATCTTACTAGCAACTGGCGCCTGAATTTGTACAATTTGCTCTATTTGTTTCTGATTGGCTAATCCTATACTTTTATTTAACTTTCAGGTTTTCTGGTTGTTGAGTGGCTATTTTTAAACTCCCCAAAAATTACATTATTGTTGGTCCAAGAATTGCTAATAGCATTATTAAACTTTCTAATTCATTGTTGCCTCACAATTACCTCATTGTTAGCAACTTTTGACCTCTATTATCACAGCTCCTACATTATTAAATTATGTAATACATTCACATAACATTATTATACATGTATAAAATAATATGAACATGATACAATGACTGTTACATACATTTTATATATTGTATTAGACACATATTGCTTTAAGGTGGGCTGTTATTATATTTTATATTATATAATTAGACTGAAATCATTTAAATGTGAAAAATACTGCCTCAACATATGGATATTTTCTAAAAATGTTTTTTTATTCAGGGGACATCAAAACGTGTAGCTGTGGTGAACCAATAACAACATTTTTTGAGTGGAACATAACGCTTCTCCTACTTACTATAGGCAAATAGTTATGAAAGTATTTCTTTCTTTCTTGCTTCCTTACTTTTTTTTTACTCAGTGAACCTCTGTTTATGTAATTGCGGTGAAATCTCCATATCGAATTTTGGGTGAAATGCAATTACATTCTAAGAAGACAGACGCTTGTCACTTCAATGTTTATGCACCCCGGTGAACGACGAGTTTTGGTTTGCATTTTTAAGTCATTATGAAGCAAAGAAAATCTGATTGTGATGCATTCTGCAACCTCTATTGCTTATTGGTGAGTAAACAAACTATTCTTACTAAAGCTTATTGCTTTCTCTATTGCATATAGTAAGTAGGCGAAGTAATGCATTCCACCCAAAAATCGGATATGAGATTTCCCAGAAATACATATTTTGAGGTTCCCTGAATCCAAATAAAGCATTTTTGGAATCATGTCCGTGCGTGTGTGTGTATCTTCTGTGTGAACATCATAACTCAAAAACGTAAAGGTGGATAAATACCAAAGTTGGTATTTGAGTTTAGCACCTTCCAAGGATGCGACTCAAATATTTTCAACAAAATTCCCCCACCCAAAATTGCCAGACTTCCCTTTACATGGAACATTTTGCGAAAATTGTGATTTTCTGAAAAAATGGGTCTAACGATTTTGATTAAAATACCTTATAAATGAAAGATATTTACATGACAAATAAAATGCATATCTTGAATTTTCTAGAAATGCCTAGGAAGTCCTCTTCTTTTGGATGGAATTTTGTATAATCTTGTATAACTTAGAAACGTTAAGCAATAGACGAAAAACGCCACACAAAAAAATGTATATTTCTTTAAAACACACAATTTACTCACAATAAGCTCTTTTGTGGCATAAGCCGTTTCTGAGATATCCGTTAATAAAAGTTCGAATTATTCACTACTTGTCCCATCGACTTTAAGCTGTTTCTCGTGATTGCTTGGAAATAGCATGGAATTTTAAGGCCAGCTTAAACCGTCTGGTTCTTAAACATTTTACTATCGTTGTTATCTTTGTATTTATAACGAGATATGTGATGTAGCTATTTTTGCAAAGGTTTATTTCGGTTAAATGTAGTAGATTGAAAAATAAGCTTTAGTACGAATAGTTTGTGTACACGCTAATAAAGATAGAGAGTGGAGAATATCATGTAAATGTATCACATCAGATTTTTTTCTGTTTACTACATCTTAATACAAATAAACCTTTGCAGAATTAGCTACATTACACATTTTTATAGATAGAAACAGAACATGGGTAGTCAAATGTTCAAGAACAGGTCACTATATGCTGGACTTCAAATTCCATACTGTTTCCATGGAATCACAAGAAACAGGTTAATGTGAAATGACTTTAAGAGAGGGATTAAGACATGAACAATTCGAATCTTCAATATCGGATATCTCAGAAGCGGCTTATTCCACACAAGAACCTATTGTAAATAAATTGTTTGTCTAAAAAACGTATACATTTTGGTGTAGTACCTTTTCGCCTGTGGCTTAAAGTTTACCAGTTATACAAGATTGTATAAAATTTCTTCGTAATGAAATAGCTTTCAAGGCTATTCCCAGAAAATTCAAGATATGCATTTTGTTTGTCATGTAAATATACTTTCCAAAAAATATATTTTTGAATTCAGGGCGCCTCAAAACATGTATTTCTGGTGAAATTACATTAAATTTTTATATGGAATGCAATACCTCATTCTACCTGTTATAGGTAGATCGCAGGGAAAGCAAAGCATAACAAAACGAATAAAACCAAGCGAGGTGACTCGTGTAATTGCGTCTGCGGCTCGCTATGGGTAAGTCGTGGGTTCAAATCCCTTGTGCCATCCAATCTAACTGTATCTATCTTTATTTCCTAGCTTCCTTCAATTGCCAAATAATCATTGGATTATTTGGCATGCCACCATCCAAATTTCCACCAACAATGTAAAATAGTATACAGAAATCATAATATATGATAGGCAGGTCATCTATCAGTAATTTACCTAATTAGATGAAACAAGAAGGCGACTAAGCAAACCTACATTGTCCAGCATAGCAATAGCTGTTTGTACCCTCAAAGAACAGCCATCAATTCTATGATCCCAAGGTTCAAATTCAACCAATACTCAATAAGCGTAAAATAGATGGCACAGAATGGCGACTACGCAATTAAGGCCACCTGTATGGCATACACTGATATAAGTGAACCAGCGGACCTACAGTAACTGTCGAGTTATGACCCCGAAGTTAAACGGACGTGAATAAAATATTAAATACGTAAAAATAGAATCTGAACTGCTTATAACTATATAATCTGTATGCAATGCTTATGCCAAAACCTTCTAATAGGGCTTATGTAAGGAATGTTTACTGTACTTCCTATGAATTTTGTAATAAAAATTTATTCGATGATATATTTAATAAGTGAGAAAATTATTTTTCCGAAAGTAGCAATGTAATTTCCGGAACGTTTGAATTCCTGATCTTGGAGTGGGGAATCATCCTATTTGTCAACTTCACTCCTATTTCGTCAAATTCTAATGTCAGAGGTTTCAGTACATGTAGTATGAAAATTTTTGAGCCTTTAATGTATTACTTAAGCATTAAATAATTACGCAGCCAATGAGAAGGTAAAAATGTTTAAAATTTCATCTACTGCGATAGCTGTGATAAATTATTACTCGGCCATTACTAAATTCATTCAGCGCTAAAAATATTTTCAATCTACACAACATATTAAGAATTTAAAAGACTCTCAAGGGCAGAAATACAACATCCGTTGAACTTTTATATCCATTTCTATGTATATAAGAGGATTTTTCGTCGATCATTACAAATATTTCTATGACTTAACCAATTATACATAGAAGGACTAAAGTGGAGGATTAACCATCAAACATTTCTAGTACATTATACAATAATTTCGCAAAGAATTCAAAGGCGACCAATGAAATTAATTAAATCGAAATTCAAGGTTTATAAAGACACAGAACTAGGTAAGTGAAAATATGAATGTTATTGACTGTGTTGTTTAATATTAGAAAATGGGTTGTATGTGTACAAATGGAAGTCTCTGAATATGCAAGTTTTTCCTCTGAAGTTGGTGTAGGTTGGTAAAATATTTCGTGTTTTTAGAGTTAATCTCTTTTTCAAGAATTTTGTGAATTATAAAGCTCCTATATGTATACATATAAGTACAAAATTGTCACTCAATTTCAAACCCTTTAATTGAGAAATACATTCAAGGTACTAATTTTGGAAGTCAGGAATCCTCTGGGCAGAAAGAAGAGAGACAGACTCAAGTGGGTTTATGGTGTGCAAGAAGACAAAGGAGGAAAACATCCCTGAGAACCTGTGGGAGGATAAGAAGCTTGGAGACTGAGAATACGGGAGATGTAGGCATGCATAAAAAACCGTGATGATGATAAGAAAGGTAAAGTCTTCATTACATATACTGTGAAATTTGCACTGCATGTTTTGCTGTTACAGAAGCATTATCATTGTCTTTGTAACTCTGTAATCATTACACAAATATATGTTACAAAGTTATTAGGTACTGTTAATATTAATAAAAATTCTATATGATGCATTTATACAATTTTATTTACCAATGACAAAATACGCGCTAACATACATATTTTTTTAGAAATGGGTTTGTTGAGTTTAGGGATCCTTAAACGTGAATTTTTAGTAAAATCTATGTATCATATGTTTCGGTGGAATACAATACTTTATCTTACCTACTATAGGTGCGTGTTAGGGAAAGCAAGAACGGTATATGAGAAGTCATAAGGAGTATCCTCGCAAGTTTTGTTTCATTTTATGAGGGTACTATTAACGCCATTATCTTTATAAAGTATTTCATATTGTCGTTACATAGTTCTATATCCAAATGGGCACCCTGTAAACATATTCTTATTTATTGTCATTTTGACCGAATTTATATTATAGTGATATTTTTTGTTTGATTAATTATGTTTCGCTTCATCAAACTTTGAATGAGGTCACTTTATGAAACACTGGCAGACATCATTTGTTCATTGTATATTG
This sequence comes from Deroplatys truncata, assembly GCA_030765065.1. Classification (NCBI taxonomy): domain Eukaryota; kingdom Metazoa; phylum Arthropoda; class Insecta; order Mantodea; family Mantidae; genus Deroplatys; species Deroplatys truncata. Next base: position 177,095,280 of record CM060977.1, on the reverse strand, counting down.
TTTGCATATATGGTCTTCTTCCGCACACTTTATAACTCTTATCACTTTCATTTTGTGCAGCCAAATTTACAACATTTTACCACAGCTTTATCAGTTTGCAGCATTTCCTCAGGAAACAATAGGAGCTACCTATCTTCCCCATGACGCACAGAAATCTCCCTGTTTCCAGCATCCATTGTGATTAATCCTTCGCTGAACTTCTTGAGTTAATCCTCTGCTCCGGTTTCTGAGTTAAGCTGTTTGTTTTGTGTATACTGTTGAAGATGCAGTGGAAGACTGATAAGCCTATATTGCTAAATACCTCTTGGCAAGAATGATAGTTTCCTTTATACGGCTTTAACTCCTTCTGTCATTGTTCATTGGAAAATAAACAAACCAATGTAGTAATTCCTTTATATTCAAAGGATATAGTTGACTCATATTCTGAAAATAAAGCGCAATTATTTGTGAGTTTCTGTGGTATAGTATGTTATTTTCTAACATCTAGAGGTCCTATTTCGACAGTTGAAATAAGTTTTCTCTGTAAGTATAGCAAGAGTGCGAATCAACGTTTAAAATCGAAATGATAGGGCATAACTCTTTCAACTAAATCCATTTATATGTTAACACCATCCGTGGTAAGCAACTATTTGTAAAAGAGAAAGTTCTGAGTTGATCTTAAATACTAAAGTGAAATATTTAAGTTCCTTGTTTAAACAGCAACATAACATAATACAACAAATGCCGGAAATACATATTTTGAGATTTTCTGAATCAAAGAAAAGCCTGTTTAAAAAGATCTCTGTGTGTATGAACAGCATAACTCAAAAATAAAAAGTCGGTTAAGGATTTAAGTTCAGCATTTTCCAAGGATAGGACACGGAGATTTTCAAAAAATCTCTCACCCCAAGCTACCCTTTACGTAGAACATTTTTCCAAAATTTGTGATTTTCTCAAAAATAGCTGTAACGATTTTGGTTACACTACTATACGTTTAAGATATTTTAATAACAAATGAAAAGCATATCTTAAATTTTCTGGCAGTAAGGTTATTAAGTCCTGTTCCTTATGAATTACTTTCCCATAGTAATTAGCGAATCGTACTGCACAAAAATGTAGTACTCGTCAAAATGTGATATACATGTTTAGCGGAGTTAAACATTTTCGCGATATTCTATGTTATTGGTTTGGATTTTCAAATACTTATAATGCTTTTCTCAAGTGACAAGTCCTTATCCGTTATTTTCTCGTGACCATGCAAAGGGCATGGCATTTTAAATTCATCACATAGCGACACGCTCTTATGAATCTGACTATATTTTAACTACGCTATCCCATATCGAAATGCGTGAATGTGAACTGTAACTTTATCCGGATTAACAATCAGTAGATGGAATAGTAACCTTGAATAACAACAGGTTGTGGAAGATTGAATGCAGAAACTTAAATTAGATTAGATATTTGACACGGAGAGGAACAAGATGGACATATCCCTACCTGCCCTCACCTACCCCTACCTGCGTATTTTTTTTTCTAATCATCACCTCCCTAAACTCTAATAAGTCTTAGGAGTCCATAGATTAGTTTTTTTACTAGATACAATCTCATTTGAATCAACAGTTCCAAATATAACTGAATAAAGTCTTGTAAATGAAACACATCACATTCTTAAAACTTCTTCCTGGACGAATTCTGGAAACAGGATGGCTCCAAAACGTCTTTGGTTAGTTAGCATCTATATCCAGTAACCATTTTGGGTACTGATTTCCCGTATCACCTTTCAATTTCCAATAAGTGCTGATGGAACCTTTACCCATGCTCATCGCTGATCTCATCTAAGTTCAATGAAAAGAAATTCAGTTGGAAATGGAGAAAGTGAATATTAAAGGACACATTGCATCCAGCATCTTTTAAGTCCTCAACAAATTTTACACCAAATAAGTGTAACCTGTGTAAAGTTTCCTCAGAAAATTCACATATACCGATTTGAGGACAGGCTATGCTTTCAACAGAATTGAAAGTCCTCAAATATACCAGGTGGAACACACAAGTTGTCCTTAGTTAAAGTTAGTTATACCGGATAGCGTGGATGCCAAAAGGTTTGCCTAAGTAGAACTGTAAAGGGGACTACACACCGAGAGAGAAGAGACTGCTAAATGAAAGACAAATGCTTGAAAATGGGCAATTTAACTGCTATTACTGGTCTCAGAGCTCATTCGGTAGGGAAACTGCCTGCTATATGCGGTATTCCGGGTTCAATTCCCAGCTGGGCTCCAGAAAGTTGTCTTTAAACATAAACATTTCATGGTAAGGCCAGAGTCTGGTGTGTGAATGTTAGAGTACCCGTGTGTGTGTGGTGTTATCGGTTATTTAATAACCAGTTCGCTCATTAAAAACATTCAGGACTGCCGCTTGAAGTAAACCTCAGCTTACATGTTAAGGCATTTAGTTCCATGACAGTTAATCTACAATCAGTACGACTATGTAGCAAAAAATAGTGCCGCAAATTTAACAAGATTAAACAAAATTCTATCTTTATTATATGTATATGCCCTTAAAGTCGCATTAAAATAATTTTTTTCTTTTAGAGCATTATTTCTGTAATTTAAAGAAGTCTGATGTGTTACACTCACATGAATTTCTCTACTCTTGCACAAACTATTTTCACAAACGCTTATTCTCCATATGCTTCATGTTAATCGAGATATCGAGATGTTAATCTTATTGCTAATTTTCTTGTAGATGCAAGGGGAATTGGTAGGCTTTAAGCGATAGTCAAATATTTTAAGAGCTGGTTGCTATTTGGAGTATTCCATTCTCTTTGCATTACCAGGACAACAGAAATAAGAGCTAAGGATTTTAACTGTGCAGTAAACACACCATAGTGATAGCACTGGAAAAATGTTTTTAACACACTGCCTAAATCTCTCGGTATTATCCCTTGTAATGCAAAATTTTTTTCACAGCATTGTAGATTACTATTACATCATCAATTACAATATCCTGCAGCAAACCTCATCAGCGCACAGGTAAGGCGGATATGGCATAACACCGCCATAATTTGAAACTGATTTTAAGTGCAACTCATTGTCTAAATGAATAATTTTATCAATTACTTCAGAACTCCAAACATCAATATTTATTACTGTTGAAAAACATAACGCCATCACCGAGTTGCTTGTGCACTGTGTGTTTTTAACCTCCCCAAATATGTGGTTATTTTTGCTCAAGGTGTAAGCAATCACTTTGGCTGCTTTTACGGAAAACAACTTCTTAAGATTAAAATTAAAACTGGTTCGTTTCTTAGGTAGGCATTATGAAAAGTCTTAAAACCTAAACCAGTAAACAAAGAACAGAAACCAAAACAGAAACAGCTGAAAATCGTACTATAACAAATAATATATGAATGAATAAAATCAAACAGGCCTTAACCGTGGAAACAAAAATATAAAATAAAATAGGAACATTTAAAACGCTGCTATAACGAACAATAAAATATGAATTAATAAAATGAAACGATCTTACGAAATTGGTTCAAATCAGCATTCCTTTGAAGCAAAAGCCGATAGAATGTTCACTAAATCATAGCAGTTCGTTTATTTCTCAGTATAAAAAATATATGACTATCGATTAAAGCGTACTCTGTTCCCCTTGTTTTGTATTTGCAAGGGCAATATAGAAATACAGTAGCCTTTAAGCATAAACATATATCTTAATAGCGGGTTGCTAGGTGCAGCACCATTCCCTTTGCCACAGATTAATACTCTTTGCATATCCAAGACAAAAAAATGGATAACGAATTCCCATTTGACAAAACAAGTATTGAAAAATTTAAGGGAATAACAAGAAATATCTCGAAAATGGTTCACTGAATAAAAAAAAATGTATATGACATAAATTGCGTATTTTAACGCGATCTACATTTTTTGTGCAGTAAAAGTATGCAAACGTCGTTCACAATGAAGAATACTTTTGGAGAAACTCCCAGAAAATTCGGGATTTAGATTTCATTTGTCATGAAGGTATCTTAAACATATGATATTTTAATCAAAATCGTTAGAGCCATTTTTGAGAAAATTAAAATTTTCGAAAACTTTTCCATGTAAAGGGTAATCTGGGGTGGGGAAATTTTCAGTAAAACCTGCGTGTCGTATCTCTGGAAGATACTGAACCTAAATACCGAGTTTGGTGTTTATCCGTTTCTGAGTTATGCTGTTCACAGACAGACACACAGACACACACACTGACATTTTCCGAAAATGCTTTTTTTTGGATTCAGGGGGTCTCAAAACATATATTTCCGGTGAAACCTCGGTATCGAATATTTGGGTGGAATATAATACTTCCCGTACTTACTATACAGACAGATGCCGCGTCTGAAATGTTCCCAACTCAGCCTCCGTGCCTCAGTTGCATTTTGGTGCGTTTCCGCAGAGATGGCAACCATATCTGTGTGTTCGTTATTAAACAATGCTACCCTTTTGTCTGAATGACCTGGCTCGAACTGCATGCAGGCGACCACGCAACACTCATCAGTACGAAACGACCACGTAAACACCTGCAGACAGGAGCTCTACCTCAGTGACCTTTCGCTTTGTATCTGTTATACCCCTTTGAACAGCTGTGATGCGGCAATTTCTTTTACACCTATGTATGCGGGAAACACAAAAACTGAAAAGGACGCTTGTTTGGGACACCTGGTAGAATCATGAAGCAGATCATATATTCCTTGCCCTATTATGACGCCTTCCTTTAGTTTTGTCTTAATCAAATTTTGAAATTTTCCCCTTAAATAGTGAAATGTCCTTCCTGGTTTGTGCATTTCCTTCGCAATGTTCATTAACTGCAATTTAACGTGTAATGGGATCAGATTTATTTATAGAATTCAACAAGTGATACGTTTCTCACTTGTTTTTTGACATACTATTACATTTTCAATTCTTGGCCACTCCCTGATTTCATAATGATTACTATAATGACTATCCTGCTCATAAAGAAAACTGCAAACTTTAAGATTCCTGACTGCATTTACGTTAGTATATATATATCACTTTTCTCTCTACACAAATCTACTATTCATGTTCTGGATGGTTCAAAGGCTTAAGAGTGCTATCATACTTTTCTTTCATATTAGCAAAATAAGCAACTGGGACAAACGGATATAGATTACGTTATACAAAAGCACGTTTTCGACAAACCTATTAAGAGACCCATTCTTCAGAAGTATGACCTCATCCAAATGCCATAATTAGTTCATTTACGCAATTACAGCAGACAAATTGTTCATTTTCTATAAAAAAAGTTGACAGATTTTATTCCCATTTTCTGAACGAATGAAGTTACTTTTGCCAGGTTGTAAAAGTTTCCATCCCTAAAGACAAGATGATCAAATATCATTAGTTAATTCCAAATCTCTCACAAGATCATTTAATTGATAAGGTTCTCGAAATTCACTAAATTCAGGATCATTGAGGAATGTCGTTAGAGAAACTAGAGCCAGGATAGGAAGATACTTTCTCCAAGCTCCGTTTTTCAGAGCGTTTTGGAACTGGTAAACTATTGATATGTTTAAGGGCACGGGTCGGGATGTATGCTTACTTCGTTGCCTCCCATTGAAGACTTCACCGGAGGGAAAAGTTGGCCGGATCTGTGTGCGGGGGTCGCGGGCTCGAAGCCCGCGCGTGACACAGATCAAATTGCCGACAGGTACGTGACGGGAAGATGGAAGACATAATTTCGCGGCCGTACCTGTTCGTAGACCTCCTCGTCTCGACATGGTTTCTTCTTTTCCTTTTTTCTGCGGTTATTGTGATTATCAGTTTAAAAAATTGCCCTGGATAGAAAGGTCTCAGGGGGAAACAAAGATCTATGCCTACAGGATAGGTAAGCGGTAGCGGTAGTATTTTCTGTGAAAATAGGAAACTGTGTAGTCTGATAATGCTCACATAGTGGATAAACATAAAATGTATTTTCACACAATGGACGGGCACCACAGTTAAGTATGGTCTTGGGAGAGTCTCGTTAATAAAGCTCGCTGCATTTTTGTGTTTCGCGGTACACGTCGATTACAACCATAAACTACGTGTCTTACCTTTATTACGCAATACTTTTTAATGAGATCCGTGCGACATGTCTCAGCAACTTCGCGGGCACTTTACACACTCCGCGGAGTATTTCTTGTGCGCGAACTTCTTTCCTCAGAGCTACGTGGTCTCTGCGCGATTTACATTCAAACTGTATATATACAAAAACATTTCACGCTTGAAATGTTACTTAACTCAACCCTTATTACCTAAAGTTCTGCGCCATTGCTGGCGAGGGTTTTTAATTACGTCAGCTTACTTAATCGTTATTGGTCTACTTACAAATAAGGCAGTATTTTTTAATACTTAAGTGATTTCAGTCTAATTATATAATATATAAATTCAATAACAGCCCGCCTGAAAGCAATATGTGTATAATATAATAAAATGTATGCAACAGTCATTGTATTAATGTTTATATTATTATGTACATGTTTAATAATATTATGTGAATTTATCACGTAATTTAATAATGTAGGAGCTGTGAGAATAATAGGTCAAAAGTTGCTAACAATGAGGTAACAATGAGGTAACCTTGAGGCAATAATGAATTAGAAAGTTTAACTGCTACTGGTAATTCTTGGAGCAACAATAATGTAATTTTTGAGACAGTTTATTAAATGGCCAATCAACAACCAACAAAAAAAACTTAAGTTAAATAAAAGTATTCTATTGGAGTAGAATTAGCCAATCAAAAACTTAAATAGAGTAAATTGTACAAATTTAGAATTCAGTTGCTAGCAGACAGCATTCCTAACTGGACGCGTGACGCGTCCTTGAGAAGTTTAATACGTATTCAGTGTGAGGCAAAAATAGTTTACGTGTTAAAAAGTGCAAGTAATTAATAAATAATCTCACAGCTCTCTATATCAGTGAAGGTTATTTAAATCGTGTCAAGGATTAATAAAAGGAGTGAAGTAAAATTATAATCTGTGTATGCCTACATTTTTCAGGCGCATCACACCTTGTTAAGAAATTCATGTCTCAACAAATTAATGCTGACGCAGCCGAGGAAAACAGAAATATATAAATCTTTAAAGAAAACAATAAAATGCAAAGTTGATTCTTAAATATTGGGGCGAAGGCCACCGGGTACTACACGTGCGGTTGCAACAACTTCAAGTTCGGCTCCCCAACAGTTGAACTACAATACATCTCCTACCTCACAAAGTCGCATATTATTTTCCACTATGTCGCAGTGTGATTTCCCTCTTTCTCTCAAAATTTCCTCGCCCACTATGTCATCTATACATCTTTGGTCTCGCACAAAGGAACAATGGAGGTTTCCCCCATTACAAAGAATTTACGGGTTTGTTGCTGTCGTAACCTGGCATCTACAAGACTAAATTACACTTTTTAAAGCTACGAAATCAGGACTATTTTAACACGAGAAATATTATACCTATAAATAATTGACAATCGTGGCGGTTTCTGATATTTATTTACACAGCACATACATATATAAAAATCATCCGAGAGAAAAACACATATTATAAAATTATTTATAAATTGATAGCAAAATTCTGTCTCAAACGGCGAACGATATACACGAATACCTGCCGTTCAAACAATAAGATAAAGTGCTTTGGCTATTCTGCAGTAGAAGTTGGGCGCAGAAAACGTATTTTTATCTCCAAGTTCACCATCAAACATGATCTAATAATTCTTTAGTAATAAATAGAAAGATTGATAAAATTCCCTTCCATCCTTACTTTATTCTCTTTTGACATTTAAGGATATTTTTAGAAATCCCAATATACAGATTGTAAGCCTTTACAAGTAGGAGTGTGATAGTTTTGCGCTGTGATTTTCTAAAAAAAATTTCACAAACAGCAAAATAAATTAGGGGAGATTTTATTGCGACGAGACGTTTTGAAAGGATAAATGTATGGGTCCCTTATATACCCAACTAAGATATCAAATGACATATTGTTTTTATTTTTTATTGTTTTAATCTTAAATCTGCTCCACAATACCGCTACACTAGTATAAAATGATTCTTAACCACCACAAAGATTCACTCACAGCACCAACTGCACAAAAGTCACTGCTTCATGTTATTCACAATAATAGCCGGAAAACTCCGTATACCTGAACATTAATGGGAGTTTAACAATCTGGGGGGTAATAAAACTGAAATTGTCCAGACTGAGGGACAATACTGACTTTCGCGCGCCCCATGGGAGGAAGCAGTTCCGATATAGCGTACCATACAAATATCTCAACTAATGCTATATTCGTGTCCTACGTTCCGAAAGGACAGTAATCCATAATTTGGTATCAGAGAGGAATTCACTGCTGTTGAATGTAGTTTTGCAGGTCTTAGGTTGGATCTCCGCTGCTTTAGAGAAATGATTCTGGTAATAAATTAATTTAATTAATTACAAAGAACAGGAAACAGTTGCCCAGAAGGGATTTTAGAAAATGTTGATAAACATTTTGTGTACTCAGACAACTTCTCTTCCGCTTACAACTTCACAGGTAAAAAGGATGCTTCTTTTTACTTTACATTAATCATGATTGGCCATATGACCCAATTATTTCAAATCATGCCATATCGTTTAGTGATATACAATTGTCAATGATTGTATCTACTCAAATACGAATATAAGTAAGCTATTTATAGCAAAATTGATTTTCATTATCCTGAACTCACATGAAGCGGTAAAATGGGTAAGCTTTCTGATGCATCAGAAGGTTATTTTGCGTATAATCCACTTTTCTCATCTTTATGCTTACCCATTTATGCAAAATGTTCCAATGCAATAAGAGTTAAAAGAACCCCACATGTTATCCACAGAAAATCCGAGAAAAATTTTATTTTTAGTTTAATTGTTTAAAAATCTGACATTTTAAACGAAACTGTTTTAGCCGTGTATGAAAAAATTAAAGTTTTACTCCTAAATAGTTGTTTAGGATTGGTAAAGTTAGTGAACATTCTTGTGCTGCATCTTTGAAACATTTAGGACTTTAAACTTGAAGTTTGGTATTTATTCAACTTTCTCGGTTTTAAATTAAACTGGTAATAGACACACACACACAAGCTGTATAGATTTTTTTACGAAATACCACAGTGCCTATATCTGCAATAAGACGGCAGTATAATAAGAGTAAGTAAACAAGAGAATGACTATTTACGATATGCGTGGTAGGCAAGTAATTATTGAAGGATACTAAAGGGAAAAAGTCATAGCACGGAACATTAAACTCAAGCTTGATTAATACGTGTTTCTAATCCTACAAAAAAATTACAAACTCCAAAAAGATAATACCTATGTTTTTTTTCCGTGGAGCGAAAAATGCACTATTGCATTCGACCCCCAGCCGGTGTGCAATGGCTGGGGGGATATGTGGGGCTCGCCGCTCAGAAGCGGAATACCCACTAAAAAAACCCTACCACGTGTTAATTGTATATTCCTGAGTAGGATCGTGCATTCATGCTTGCATGCTTTTAGTCGGGTCCCGCATAGCACCCCGGTTAGTATGTGAATGGCTACTTAGCTGGCATGCATTGCATGCGAGCGCGTCAAACCTGAACAATACCAGTGGCTTATGTGCGTATTTTATTATGTTGTTAATATATGATTATTGACCAACCAATAAGCGTTTCTTTAAAGGCAGCTATATAGAGAATGGCCTCAATGGATTGTACTTCGCTACTAATCTTTCTCACTGTTACCAGATTAAAATTCTGCGCTTGACCACGAGAAATTATTGTTTATACATTTTCTTCTAATGGCCTTGCCTGCTCCTTTTTCTTTAATTCAATTCTGTATGAGAGAAACACACGAATTGTATTTGAATATCGCTCTGGAATGCCATATTTGTCTGCCCTAGAATGGGCTACTTCACGGAGGCTTTGGCGCTAAGTAAACTGTAAGTTGAGGAGGGTTGAAGCAACGGTGACCAGTATAACATTTGCGTTGAGGCAGTAATATCAGTGTAATTATATAATATAAAATATAACAGCCTGCCTTAAAGCAATATATGTATGTAATAATATGTAAAATGTATGTACCAGTCATTTTATTACGTTTATATTACTATGTACATATATAATAATGTTATGTAAATGTATTAAGTAATTTACAAGTGTAGGAGCTGTGAGAATAGAAGTCGAAAGCTGCTAACAGTGAGTTAACAATGAGGTAACCTTGAAGCAATAATGAATTAGAAAGTTTAATAATGCTACTAATAATTTTTGGAACAATAATGTAATATTTAAAACAGCTTATAAATAGCCAATCAAATACTATAAAAGCATTAAGTTAAATAAAAGTATTCTATTGGAGTAAAATTAGCCAATCAGAGAGTTTAAATAGTGTAAATATACGAATTTAGGCGGTAGAAGCCAGACACTACTAGGCAGCGTTTCCGAGCACTTCCATGCCGTACAGGTTAAGTGTGAGACATAAAACGTCATTACGGCGAGAATAAAAATAAAGTTTACGTGTTAAAAAGTGAAATTAATAAATAATCTCACAGTTCTACAGCTTAATATATCAGTAAAGGCTTATTTAATCATGTGAAAAATTTATAAAACGAAGTTAAATACCATTATAATTTGTGTAAGCCTTCGTTCTTTAGCCGTTCCAGCCCTGCTAAGAGATACGTGTTTCTGTAAATTACTACTGACTAATTCGAGGCAATTATACATATATAATATTTAAATAAATACTAAAAATTACAAAGTTGATTTTTTAAACGTGGGGGCGAAGGCCACCAAATTTTGCATCGTACATGGTTGCAACTACTTCTAGTATTGGCTCCCCAACAGTGGAACTGCAATACACTTCCTTCAAATTGGCGCCCAAAGTGTGGTGCTAATAACGTAAAGATAATCAACTTCAGCCTTCCATTTAGGCAACCTATGAAATAACAGGTACCGTAATGCAGAAAATGTATATGTATATTACGACATAATTTAGCTTGATTAAAGCTTCTTTAGATTTTAATTTTCTTACCTTGAAAAAGACTAACAAGAACGTATCACTAACAAAAATATAATTAATAACTATTTCTGCTTAACTCACAACACCTTAGTGAACATTGCTAGCATTCCGAAAGACTAAAGAGAACGGAGATAAACGTGAAATGAGAGTTTGTATTGTCATTACTGAATAGTCCGCCTTCCTTGTATCACACATGTGATGCTGCAGAGCGCTCGGCGAACATAGTGCATAAACGACCTATATCGCTAAGTTAAACCACTTTAAGTGTAATAACTACAAACGCCTTAACATTATCACTTTATCTACATTGCCGGCTTCTCTTAATGACACTATAGATTATTCTCCATCTAATATTTTAGTTTTACATAAATCCCGACGCTTAAAATAAGCAAAAGCTGTATACAGAAATTTTATGAATAATATAGAAATAGGTGACTGAAAAATTCAATACCATAGCCGGGATTTGAACTACCTTTCCAACCATGTCCAACACACGGCTTGTGCGAAAGAACAATTAATTTCAATATAGAAATAATTAGCATATTCTGTAATGAAACAGAATTTTATCTGCAAAATGAGATGTGGTAGAATCTTCGGAAATAAAGGATTACGGAGTTATGTGCGCTTAAGTGCCACAAAAATTAATAGAGACATTTATGGTTTAATAATGTGACAGTTTGCCGTTCGATTTCACATGGAATGTTCCATATATGCCAGATTACCGTCACTTATTCTTCGGAATATAAATTTTATAGAGCTGCATGCGGATTAAGTTGTGTAATTGCATAATTTAACAAATATGGCAATAAAAAGACAAAATCAATGCAATTTTTAGAAAAATTGCCTTAAACGAAAACCCAGAATCAACTCTGAGCAAACGAAATAACTACCTGGTTTATAATACAGCTCATGGTTTTACTTGCAAGCGATATTGATTCAAGCTGCTAAACGTCCAATAGATAGTAGGCAGAAAGAAGAGATGTTGTTACAAGAGCCTGAAGACTGAAGTTTCATTCTTGATGGATCCATTTTTGTTATACATTTCTTGTATTAAGTCTCCAACAGAACGAGAAGAAAAATCGATAGACGCAACAGAAATGAGACTCTCCCATGTAAAGACTTAACAAATTTAGACTGTTTTCCGTCTAAAGGCTGTTGTCCGGACTTTTTCCGCCCAATATAGTTTGGGACGCTGAGAACTATACTAGTTAAAGAGATTCTCAATTTCTATGGACCTTTTCCGTCTTCGGAAAAAGAAATACAGGCAAGTTTTTAATAGAGTGAATAGTATCCGACCCTTAGGTTTATACATCCTACGGAGGATGATAAATTTATTGACTTTTCAGCCATTTTGGACGAAATATACTATTCAGATTTGGCTGAAATTAGCAACTAGAAAGTAAGTTTTAGGATGTATTACAACGCTACGTTTTACACGCTGTTAAATAACTTGAATTTTTGGTACCAAATTTCAGCTTCCAAACCTGGGCAATATTGAAAAAAAGGCTATTAATATTTTTTTTGTTTCATTTGTATATACCTATTAATTTTTCTGGTGATATCGTGAGCCTTGATTTCGGAAACAACTGATGTTAGTAACTAATTGTACTATAGGTTTCTAGATTTGTCTTTTTATTCATTTTTACCACATTCACACCCACTTACTCCCAGACTGCGATGCGAGGGAACGCCCCATTTAAATAAATATTGCCGCTGTCCAGCAGGAGATCGAACACGAAACCGGGTTAAGAAGCCAGAATGCTGATCACTCGACCACATAGTTTAATACAGACATTCGAACAATCGTGCAAGGTGTCAAGAAGTGTTTACATCATCACAGGGTTCATCTTGACATTTACTTATTCACGTAATAGGAATGTAGTCTGTACGAAGGATTTTGCAAGTAGAACGTATGCTTCTATTCATTTACATCGTTTATTTTCCCTTTCTGCACGCCTGGTTTAAGTGCAGTCAGCATAATGTGCACAAAAATATACGTGCAATAGGAATTTAATTTTCACTAGTGTTCGCAACACATCTCTGCCAGTGATGAAAAAGAGGTATACAGTGGAATGATGCGTGAATATTTAATGGAAATTTAAAAATAAAAGCACATGGTCAATTTCAATGAAAGGGAAAAAATGCAGGTACAAACGAGTGGTAAATCGCTGCAGTATGTTTCAAAATATTTTCTGCACATGTAATCACTGACTTGAAAAGTTCAACGCACTGTCAACGTGAAAATTAAAAAGCTTTGTAGAATGCTTGTACATGTCCGCTGGTTTGCAGCACAGTGTCTGTGTATTGAAATTCGATAAATTAGGGCATGTTATTTTTCTCAGTGTAATATATTACCGTTATAAATCACATTCAGGCTTGAATTTTGTTTTATATTTCAGTACATATAATCAATAGTGATTTAGTTTATACACTTTAGGAAGTAGGGGTTTTGTGGTGTACTATATGACACATACATAACAATTTTGCAATCACGGCGTTAATTTTGAGCAATTTCAGGTTTGACAATGTAACAACCTACAAATTAGTTGAAGAAGTTACCAAATGTAAAGACATGGCACCAAATCACTCGTTACAAGACATAATGAGCACAGTGATTTGTAAATAATTATAAACATTAAAATAGGTTTCAAAAATTTTATCCTGAAACAAAAATTAAAACATAAGAAAAATCAGAACTAATAAAAACCATTAGTTTTAACATAATCTTTCTTGTTATATTTTCAATTCTCAATAAAAGAGGATACAACTATCTGTAACATGCAACATGTTGTTATGCGCCATTGACAATAGGGTGCCTTAGTACGCACTATACAACCGATTAAATACGTTTGTGATTTCTTCTTACCAATGGGAGACTCCGGAATCTCGTGTGATTCATGTATAAAGTGAACTTCTGAGGCGATCTATTATATGCAGAGTGGACCATTTAAGTTGAGACTGTACAATATCTCCAAAACCAAGCGTTGTAGAAAGAAATGCCTTGAATAAAAGTTACTTGGTATTATAGGGGAAAAGAATGCCATTTAGTGGTGTTTTATTTGGAGGAGGTTGTGATGGTCATTTTAGGGTCAATTTAATTTAACCCTATTTGTAGGTTTCCATTTAAAAATTTAAATTGACCCTAAAATGACCATCATATGGTCCTCCAAACAAAACACGACGAATGAGACTTACATTCCCTTATAATATCAAACTGCTTTTATTAAAGACATTTCTTCCTAGAAAGCTCAGTTTTGGAGGTATTGTACTGTCTCAACTTAAATGGTCCACCCTGTCTTATATGTAGTTATATAATTATTTGGCTAACGAAATTTTATGCTTCAATAAGATATATTTATGGATGTTTGAATTAAATAATGATAGCAAAGATGTATCTTAAATATTCAAGTAACAATAAACACACTAGATAAATATAAAATTCTCTTTAGCAAATTAAAAACCTTTGAAACCTTCTCATTACGCTAACAAATACGGTTTTCAATGCATTTAAATTTCTAATGCCTTCACTAGCTTTACATAAGTGACAATTTCTTGAAACTGCGACGACAACCAAAACTTTTAGTTTCAAAAATTATAGAAATTTACTCTGCTTGCCCTCTCTCATACTGACCCTTACTCGTCACAAGCTATCATTAACAAACAGTTGATACTTTTATTGCAATAATCACATAAAATTAATTGCTATTATGCGGGATAATAAAGTTGAAGACACCGCAGTTGCATTTTCAATTTAGAACTCATTAGCGCGATAAAGAAACTTGGGAGAAGAGCGTATAGAAAAGGCATTGTGCAAAACTACACCAGAAATCGACAATATATTTAAAACGAAATACAACAAGAAAAGTCCATGCACTGAACAAACCTGTTCGTTAAATAGAAACCTTGATCATATTGATTATTGATGTATAAATATAATAAGCCTTATTATAACCCAGGAAATTATTTGCTTAAATGTCTGACATGTTTAGAAGAACCTCTTTTCTTGCCGGGGTTTCCATTCCAGCTTTGGACATGTTTTTAGGTCCTCGTTATCATATCTCTACATGGTGCTGGTGCAGAAGGGTTTCACAGCTGTCAGGAATTTCATATCAGGCTCGTCGTGACACTAAGCCCTAACCTGTCATATTTGGGACACAAAAAACATCTGACGTCACAGCTACGGGAAGCTTCCTATCCATGTTTCTTTGTCATCTTATTTAGCATCCAGAATTTTAAAGGCAATTTCTTTGGGTCTCATGTGATTTAAAACGTAAACTATGCAAACATTTTCTATTTAATAATTAAAACAATAGGTATTTATTTTGCATCAAATATTCTAGCTTTGGTAGTTTTCCAGTGAATTAAATTGACGACCACGTTGCTTTAATTGCGAAGTTACGTACCGTTGATTTTCTGCAGTTTGATTAGTGCTAGATAAATAGCTTTAGCGTGTAATTGCTTCTCTGCGCCATTTGCTAAAGCAACTCCCTGATAGTAGACCAAGTCACCTACCTGTAACATCTAATATATTTATGTTGATCTATCCGTTAACATTTGTAATAGAGGAATTGTGCTGTTCTGGAATTGTAGCACAAGAGGTCAGATTTGACCTCGGTGGCATAGTTGCGTTTTCGTGCCATCTATTATATTTGCCTTTAGTTTAATCTATGAGTCTCTGGTGGTAATATTGAAATATTCAACACGGCGTAAAGAGAATGTAACTCAGATGGGCGGATAGCGGAAATTGGACCAGGGACTTCTCGAATGCCAGGCAAACACATTGCCCCCGCTCGGTGAGTGGTTTTGGAAACGGAACGAGCTCCTGTCTACAACGTCCTCAAGCAACTATAGCTTCCGAGCAATTAAACCAAACTGAAAACTTGCAGCGAAACTATTGAAGAAAATCCCGTAACAATGAAAAAGGTGCATTAAAACTGCCATATATCTATTCATTTTTTCATAATGCTCCAAGATAACTGATGTGTTATGTTCACATGACTTCCTCTGTCTATTATCGTTTATTTCTATACAGCTTCCAGAAATTATTATTATGAAAGCATGTAACTTTTTCTAATGTGGAGTGGAAAAGTGATGGGTGAATGCGAGAGAGAAAGACAATAGTGGAGACAGAAAATTGGAAAGTGAGGAGTGAATGAGACGGTATAGGGTGAGGTGATATGATGCAAAAAAGATAGAATAGCAGTTAAAAGGAGTAACCGGGCGGGGCTGCAGGTTCTGTAAGAATGAAACGTAAATGGCTTGCAGTCCATGATGCAGTCCATGATGGTGGACAAAAACGACCGTCGCGCTAGAGCGTATTGTCCGTGATGATAGACAAGAACAGACCGAAAGGGTCTTAGAATATTTTTCACTTCAGTTACAGGGAATTTATTCTGAGGCAATAAGCTCACTTTTTAGATGACTAATAATTAAAATATCTTTATTTTAACTATCTGTATCTGCCCATAGATAATGTTTAAATTGTTTTTATGCTGCTCTTGTCCAACATTTCGGAATATAAGCAACAAACATAACAGCATGCAGTGTTTGACTGCCATTTTTTCGCTTGCTATTATGTATGTTACTGTTGTTATTATAGTTAGATATCATCTAACGGTACTGTTATGCTGCCTTTTTGATTGATACAGTATTCCAACCGTATCCATGTTTCCATATGGATGTTTCTGAGCACCGCTGGTGTAGTAGTAGTGGTGGTAGTAGTAGTAGTAGTAGCAGTAGTAGTAGTAGTAGTAGTAGTAGTAGTAGTAGTAGTAGTAGTAGTAGTAGTAGTAGTAGTAGTAGTAGTAGTAGTAGTAGTAGTAGTAGTATAGTAGTGCGTTTTAGGATGCTAATGCGCCAATTCTCTAATGATCTGTATTTTCTTGGAATTGCCCCGTTGAGTTCTGCAATTCTTTTAACGCACGAAGGATTATCTGCACACCTCAAATACGGAGCAGTTAGGCCATCTGGTATATTTACTTTCTCCTTTAAGATGACTACAGACGATAGTTCTCAGCATCAAAATTTCCTTTGGAAACCACCACATAATATCTCTCACCGGGCCGTTATCTGCTTTTCTTTTCATCTCACGCACCAATTCACTGGTGCTCCAGAAAACAGCTCTTAAATTAACAGTAATTTTTAATGAAATTTTTGTATTACTTAACGGAGTATAGTATGAGTATTGTATCCGTGATGCCTTTGAACATCAAAATGTAATTAAGGGCATGGAAAGTTTAAAAGAAACTAAATAGGCATTTCTTTTGCAATTAGTTTGTAAAGTCAATTATTCTCACGCAAATTATGATAAAATTTTTGGCTGACATTGTCAAAATTGACAAAGTTAATTTTCAAGATACAGTAGGTATGGCAACACTACACAGTGCTTGTATTTCTCTGCCTCGTATCATATACTCCTCACCATTCTCAAGCAAGTCGATGTACTGTCAGTCAGATAAGGGCTTGCAGATAAGGACTGACAATCCGAATGGGGGTGAAGAGTAATAAATTAAATTGTGTTTTATTTATGGACGCTCTTTAACTACTATGGTTCTTATCGTCCCATTCTATATTGGGCCTGAAAATCCGGAAATTTTGCTCAGAGGCCTGTTTATCAGGCTTGAGGTTCCTTTATGTGCCTTAAATCTACTACAAGGGACCCTAGCTTTACTTCCCTTCCTAAGGAAACCATGCTACGGATTTTTACACCAGAAAAAATCCATCGTCATTCACTACGTGAAGAAGTAAACTATATAAGAATGGAATTAACTGTTCTTCCACACAAACTGTGTGTTGGACAAGGTTGGGAAGGTAGAATCAGATAACTGAAAAATTCAATGCCATAGCCGGGATTTTAAACCACGGATCTCCCAGTCTCCGTTTGGTTGCTCTAACTACTAAGCTACCATGGCAACATGCCGGCACGACATTAAATTCTCCAACTGATTCGTACTTTTCCGGGTAAACCATGAATAAAACGTAAAGTATTTGTAACATTGTAAGTCGTCATCTTAATACAATCGGAGACGTGCTTGTGGTTTACCGGAAAAAATGCGAATCATTTGGAGAATTTAATGACGTGCCGGCAGCTTGCCATGCTAGCTCAGTGGTTAGAACAACCGGACGGAGACCAGGAGGTCCGTGATTCAAATCCCGGCTATGTCATTGCAATTTTCAGCTGTGTGATTTTATCTTTCTATCTCCTAAGGAGGAGTTGGTGATCAGTGAAAATTCTTTTAATTTCCTCGCAACCAGGATTCAACGCTAGAACTTCAATTGAATCTTCAAAATAAATCTGCAGTAAATGTTCTCCATCTTTGGTTGATTTATCCCCGTGAAGTGGTTAATGTGATGTCCTGCACCAAGAGAGAAATCCCAAATGGTATTTAAAATCCTCGAAGCAGGGGAATGCACTGTGTTGCCAAAGGATTGAATTTTGGAAAGGAATTATGAAAAATGCTTGTAAAATAACTATAGGGTTTCTCCACTGAAATTTTAGGGACAGTAGCAAATTATAAAGCAACACTCTTTACTTACTTACGATTCAGTAAAGGGGATTTTAAACCACATGGATGATTTTTGTCAAGGTGAATTCGTTATCACTTGGATCAGATAGGCCGGGATTTTACGGAACTTACATTCAATTTTCAAAAACAAACATGTTTGGCCAGAGAAATGTGTGCATGTACAATAACTATTTGTGAAGTAGTTAATTTAAGCGTATTGTCCGTTTAGGTTGTTTATTTTCACAGCATTACATAAAACCTAAAGGTTTATTTTCAACTCTCGTACGCATATTGCATAGCGCTTCTCATTATTGTATGCAACAATGTAAGCGAAAGCTTCAAACATTCGCACATGCAAGCTTTGTTCAGTACCGAAAGAAAGTCGAAAATAGATTAGCTATCGGAAAGGTATGCACAATAATGACAATCTCGCTCTTCCATTTTTTTACTTTCTCTACTACGTATAGTA
This sequence comes from Deroplatys truncata, assembly GCA_030765065.1. NCBI lineage: Eukaryota > Metazoa > Arthropoda > Insecta > Mantodea > Mantidae > Deroplatys > Deroplatys truncata. Next base: position 177,076,292 of record CM060977.1, on the reverse strand, counting down.
AGTAGGGGAAGTATTGTATTCCACCCAAAAATTCGATACCGAGATTTCACCGGAAATATATGTTTTGAGACCCCTGAATCAAAAAAAAAAGCATTTTTGGAAACATGTCCGTGTGTGTGTGTCTGTGTGTCTGTGAACAGCATAACTGAGAAAGGAACAGCGGATAAACACCAAACTTGGTATATAGGTTCAGTATCTTCCAGAGATGCGACACGAAGGTTTTCAAGAAAATACCCCACCCCAAATTACCCTTTACATGGAACATTTTACGAAAATTTTAATTTTCTCAAAAATGGCTTTAACGATTTTGATTAAAATATCATATGTTTAAGATATTCTTATGACAAATGAAATGTATATCTCGAAATTTCTGGGAATGTCCATTGTGAAGGACTTTTGTATAACTGGTAAACCATAAGAGATAGACAAAAAGTAAAGATCGCGTTAAAATACAGAATTTATGCCATATACATTTTTTTTGTTGAGTGAACCATTTTCGAGATATTGCTGTTATTACATTAAATTTTCCAATACTTTTTCTGAAATGGGAATTCGTTATTTATTTTTTTATGTCCTGGACATGCTAAGAGAATGGAATGCGCCACATAGCAACCAGCTCTTAAAAGATTTGACTGTCGCTTAAAGTCTACCTTGCACCTACAACAAAATCAGAAATAAGATTAACATCTCGATTAACATGAAGCATATGGAGAATAAGCGTTTGTAAAAATAGTTTGTACAAGAGTAGGGAAAGTCATGTGAGTGTAACACATCAGATTTTGTTTATTTAAGTTCCATTTATTTAGTTCCATTTTTACAGCTTTTGTGGAATAAAACTGAAGAAGCAAAGTAGAAAAGCTGCAGAAGAAAACATGCTTATTGTTACACATACTCTACGCTTGTTTGATTCATAGAGTGCTACTGCACATAAGGAACATGGATGGGGATGTGACATTGACCATTACGCATCTTTCTTTAGATCCTAGGTTATGTCTGCTCATTGTCTTTCTATGTCTACATTGACTGCACATGTATTCAGAAGGCAATATCAGTGTTGTTAAATTATCAATATTTTTATAATTTGAATTTTCTTATCTCTGGACCAAGTTTTTGACATTATTACTTACAGATTTAGTCTGCTAATCAAACACAGTGCAGACGTTTTCTACCGTAGACTTGTGGAAAAGAGACGTATTTAAAAGAAATCAAAATCATATTAAATTATTAATTTTTATCAAATCTCCAAAATTCTTACTTTAAGGAATTTCTTGAGAGGTGCCGAGTGTAATGAACTTCCTTTTCCCCATGTGAATAATGGTTTCAAAATTACTGTAACGGTATTTAATTAATTATCACATCAATGCACTTTGCCCATATATTGCTCTTAAAAGAAACTAAATGTTTTACACACAATAACATCAAATGTCATGGACTCCCAGCCTCACGTCAAGAGAGGTGTGGTATAGGATCCTGAAGGGTGTGTCAGAGGTTTATATCAAGCATTTCTAATGAAACAACGCTAAATATTAATGCTTTATTAGTAGAGTTTAGAAGTACTCACATAAATGTTTGGTGACAGAAGACTTCTCTATATAATACACATTTATTTGAAATTATAATTTTCTATATCGAACGTTTATGTTCAACATAATCAAAGCATAAGCACAATGTAAAATGAATCCGGCCCTTGGGTATTTTGCAGCAGAGATCTTAGGTACTCTCTTAGGTACATCTTTATTTCAAAGCATAACACACACGCGCCACTTTAATATTAGATAACTCTTAGTTATCCTTACGTCCATCCGCTTAGAGTGTCTAAAGGGGTGGCTGGTACCCCAATATCATGGATTCATTTCCGGTCGAGATGAGGAAGAAATATCGGCGTCACGCCGCAGCTTTACCAACAGCCGCTTGGTGAACTCTTTGAGCCTCGATGCCACGACCGCCAACGTAGGCGTCCTAGTACCATTTCACCATGACCACCCACACTGTAACTGCAAACGCACTCCCGGCCATTCAGCCGGCAACCAGCACCACATCCACTCAGGAGGCTAGAGCCACTGCTCAACTGGCGGCACATCATATCCGCCGACACCACAGCGCCAGGCTAACCGCTCGGCCATTGCAGCAGCTCCTCCCTGTGCAGACACCACCGTCCGGTACGGTCGTGGCCTACGCAGATCTTCATGGAGGAGGCCAGCGACAGTGGTTCTCCGTGGTAAAGTCAGCAGGAACTCGCACGCAATGTGCCCTGGTGCGCCTTGCTCATGTCATGACTGTAGCATAGTAATTCCCACTTTATTCTGCAGGCCCTTCAGGCGGCAACTTTGGCATCACCGCAACAAACGGAGGTGCGTCAGTGGGGCTCCCAAAAGCCACGAAATCCCTTTGTTATTGCTTATTTCCTCTCCTTCATCTTTCTTCTTTCCTTTGTTTTCTTTAAAAAGGTTTACCATCAGTGACAAACCTGTGCTTCTACGCTGTCGTGGTACAGCGAAGAGTTAAATGAGACGCAGAGAAGACAGCACATCATTTGACTAGCTACAACTTCTGATCCTTCATATGCTAAGAGTCTTATGCTGCTAGGGTGAACATACCACGGGCCAATGTTGGAATAAACATCCGATGATACAGAGAACCCAACAGAACAGAATCTTTGCTAAAAACAGGATATCCATAAACTAAAGAAAGAGAAGAGAATACTTATGAGAAAAGTAATCATTAGTCCTAAAATAAATGTTTCAAAACTGGCGACCATACTGCGTCCGACAACTAATTAACACTTCCACTCAGAAGCAAGGGTGATTGAAAATGAAGATTATAATGGAAGGGCAGTCAGGAGAATGTCTTATGTAACTGAAGGTAACACACCAAATAGGTTGCATTTCGCTAAAGAAGGCTTTATAAGTGTTCAAGAATGTTGGAATGATGCAAATTTTGTTGATGAAAGCCCATTTTATGTGTTCGTTTCAGAGGACCCAATACAAATTTGGACAGAAGAAATTTATACCCTTAAGTAAAATAAAAGAGGGCAATGTGTCTCTATGTGCGTGTAATCAGGAGATTTTTTAAAATTCATTTTTAATTGAAATCACTATGGACAAGCAATATGTACATTCTAAAATAATATCTTCGCCTCTGTGGAGAGAAATTTGTGATAAGCAATGATTTTAAATTTTATCGGGATAATTACCCAAAGTACCATGCATATCTTGTTATGGAGTGTTTTATCCAACTGCCCAAAAGTCATACATTCGTTCCCAAAGAGTCCGCATTTTATGGACTGAGTTAAATAAACGAATCAGAGATTTTCCTTCGCCTCTTAAGATCATCTTAAGAGAATATTTCTGGAAGAATGGGTTAAAATTGAGACAGTCTATACCAGAAAAATTATTTAGAATATGACATTACACCTAGTAGAAGTAATCAGGAGTAAAGGATATTCTATGAAGTGTTAAGTTCAATCATTGGGAGGGGAATACGCATACCTTTTTGATGGCCGAATATTTAAGCAACCTTGAAATTTCAGCGTGTACAATTAGAGATTTTTGTGTAAACGTTTTTGTGGTAGCTTAGAAGAATGAATCTCCTTTGTAAGTATTGCCAAAGGCACATATTTGTTTTTATTTATTGTTGCATTAATCCTTAATGTATTTTTAAGAAATTGAAAGTTTGAGTTTCAGTTAAAGACAGATAACTTTTTGAGTGCCATCATTAGTTTCTGTTGAAACAATACCAGATAAGACTATTGATATATTATTAGCAGAGTGTGGAGTCCTAAAGGAAATATATATTTGTAACAAAGTACAACACTTCTGAAGGAATAACTAATATTGATGTATGAGAATAAAATGAAACGTTTAAAGAATGCAGGAATCAGTTAATGGCGTTATTCACAACTGCGGGCGTGCATGCATGCATGCTTACTATGTATGCGTGATGTTAAAGGACAATTTTATTGCTGCCGTTGTGTGACTAAAATGGATACTTTCGATCTCCAATTGAGCAGCGGGTGTTTTGTTTACGATCCATATGTGACTGTACTCCATAAGTTCCAGCGTGGTGGAAATAGATTTACAGATCGCATTAGTTATTGTAATGCTGAAGAAACATTTGACTTTACTAAATTGTATGATGTAGAGTGCAGTGTATAGAAATGATCAATAACCAGGATTAGGATTTTTAGGTGCAAATTGCAGATGAAAAAAGGAAGTGAAAAGCTGCTCAAATAAGGTCAAAAAACGGACAATAAGGTGCTGGTTTATTTAAGGAGATGCACAACTGAAATTGTTCTTTTCTAAGCTGACCATTTAATTAGGCTGATCGTTTAACCACATGTCTGTCAGTCTTCTTTAGATATAATTGTTTTGTGAATTTCAATCCAAAATCGTAATTAGTTTTAAAGTTATTAAGTTTCAAAGTATAAAACTATGAGTATATGCAAAATGAAACACATAATGCATTTTTCAAAAAAAAAATCTTATAATGCTTCTATGTGAAGGAACTACAAATCTGTAATATAATTTTTTTCTATCATTACTAGTTTAAGCGAAAAAAAGGTTTTGTGTTTTTGTATTTGCATTTTTTTCGTTTTTTTGTATACATGTTATCTTCAAAAATTAGTAGCACAAAAACTATGCATTACACAGAAGAATTATATGACAGTTTTATTTACTTGGGTTTTTGAAATAAGCATAAACAATTGCAATATGAATGGATGAAAACTACATCGTGTTGAACATTTTGAATATGCAGAAATACTGAAAATAAGAAACGCCTTAAAATGAAGTTTTAAAATATAAACAGCTAGCAACCAAATGCGCAAGAGTATTTAAAAGGTCTCGTAACAATCCTGAAGCGTTCTCTAGGTCAGAAATAACAGTGGATTCTAAAAGTACAAGCAATGGAGCATTTTTTGGTAACATATATTTTTTAATTTTCTGAGATTTTGGGTTAATTTCAGTTGTGCCTTCCCTTAATTAATTCAACGATTTATTTCTCTTTCCTCTATTCTAATTTATTCAACTACAAACAAGCACATCAAATTAACACTCATCAAAAGAAGGAAAAAACATGAAGCTGTTGTACTTCAAGACATTAAGCATCGTTACATTTTTAACAGTAAGTCTGTTTCTATTAGAACATAGAATGTCTTTGTAGATGCTAAAGCTTCTTTCAGCATCCACAGAAACCAGTGGGAATGGCAACTCCACAGATGTGGGCGAATTCCTCAATGTCTGGATTCTTCTGAAGACTAGATTCAAGTTTGTCTTTGGCAAAGCCATGTAACTGCTCCCTCACGGAAGTACAAATATCCCACTGTTTTTCCTTTTCCAGACCTTGTTCTTCCAATCGTTTAATAGCTGCAGGCAGGTACTTGTAACTGTGGTCGCAATATAGATCTGTCTGCAAATTATGTGTTTTCTCCGGTAAGAGAATTTGCTGTGCCTTGGAAATTGCACCTGAGTCGGATGGATTCAAAGCAAGCACAAACTCTTAAATTTTGTCAAAATTCTCACACAACATAGCAGCACACTCAATCCAAGATCCCCAGCGAGTAATGGCCGGGAAATTTGGAAGGGGCAGACCAGTCATTTCCCTGTAGTAAACAACACGTCTCAGAGCTTTCAGTAGAATCTCCTTCAGGGCAGAGATGAATTGATTTGCGATATCGTATTCGTTCCTTATGGATTCACAAACACTGTGAAGGGCATGAGCCAAGCATGTCACATGATTTAAGTTAGGAAATAAAAGTTTCAATTGGTTAACAGATGAAACCATGTATGGAGCCTGGTCTGTAACCACAAGAAGACATTTTTCAAACTCGATACCAGTAGACCAGAGTTTTTGGCAGAAGTCCATAATGGATTGCATTACTGTACTGGTACTGGCTTTCTGCAGCTCGTACGTTTTTAACAACATGGGATTAACTTTATCCCCTGCTGAGGGAAAAACTAAAATGTTCAAAACATATCGTTCCATTGAGTCTACGGTTTCATCCACAATGAATCCCACATCGCAATCAGACACTTTCTCCTTGATTCTTTCTATGGTTTCTTGGTAAACAGGCTCCATGTAGTTTTTTCTTAAAGTACTCTGATCGGGCATTAACTTCTTTGTGTAGTCTTCAAGAAATCGCTTGAAGGCTGGATGGTGCACCTTATTGAGTGGAATTCCTGCTTGTGAAAGAGCTGCACACAAATCAGTGTTTAATTCCTTCAGATTTTGGCTTTTGAAGAACTCTGTTGAAATGCATTTCGTAATAGGGGTTGTCCTGATTTGTTTGCTTGAAGAGTCTTGTTCATTTGATGTTTAGAGCTGGAAATGTGTTTGATGCTATCTTGCTGGTGCTTTTCATCTAACAAAATTCCTGGATCACAAATAGTACATCGCATAACAGTTCCATCAGTGTCTATGAAATCTTGTTTGAATTCCTCAGCCAGAACAATAAATCGAGCACTGGATACCTTTGGCATTGTACAATCTAGTACTAGTACACTCGTTTGGAAAATTAACACTAGTTCACTTGCTAACACAATGCGACTGTCACACAACTCACTCTTGCGCCCATTCACAGTCCATATTCCCTTATAACACCGCGACAATTACCAGAATGTTCTCATTCATGCCTGGATCTTCAGTCTCAGCGATTTCTAGTAGTTTCGAGCACAACCCTGTCTTAATAATTCTTGGAACTGTGCGGGTGAGGTTACTGCCGGCTCTGCGTTCCCAGCCTTCGCCTCCACACAAACAGATGGCATTTCTCACAGTAACAAACTCACATTCCGAACAGCAGGCTACTGATTCTGGTGGGATAGAATCACTTATTGTCAATTGCATTATTGCGGGCTACTTTTTAGCGGTAAAGCGAGAGAAAGAGGTTTTCGTCGAACACACAATTATTTTCCATTGTTGCGGGTGTGCTTTAAATTCCTGCGAGGCGTTTACTGAAAGAGGTAGGCTTACTATTTGCAAGCAGTTAAAGGATACATTGGAATGGAACTTAAAAGAAAAAGGGGGAGAAAGGGGATTATGGGCATGGTTGAGGGAAAATGGAATAAAGGTGCCAAAAAGGGGTAAAGGTGCCAAAAAAGAGGAAAAAGTGCGAGAAAAAATGCCGCTTTTCACAACTAGAAACAAAATTTCACACTGTGATATCTTTCCACACAGCTTTAACTTACCCTAAGAAAAAGGGTGCGCACCTAAAAATCTTAACCCTGTCAATAACATTAAAGCTATTAAACAACACTCCATATATAAATTTTGTCAAAGCTATGTCTCAACACAGAGTTATAAGTAGGTGACGGAATTTGATGAGCTAAACTATTTTAAAAGCGACCTATCATCATCAAGAAATTTGTTAATTGTATTAAAATCGGTGCACACAGGGTTATAAATTAATTTATACATGAGTAAATCTGCTACACAAGTGGAGAATGTGAGAGTAAGCATAATGCTATAGTTTAGAACATTAAAACACACATTTTTTCCATGTTCTTGTTTGAGGAATCTGAAAAGAAAATTAGGAAAATTGTTTTTGAAGCTGGTCTTACAAGACTGTATCATTAAGTCTTCTGAGTACTCAGATTATATCTACAAAATTCATTGCAAATGGAGAGGGTTCACAGACTATCACAATAGCAACCTAACTGTTTGTACTCATTAACTCGAAAAGGGGAAACTGACCTGTCTCGTAAACAGCTGGAATATGAATGCATTAACTAAAATAATACCTACTATACTAAAATAGGAATCCCTTTTACCTGCAAGCAACCTTTTTCAGATTAAGCATTAAATAGGAATGTGATTTTTCCCAAGAATACGTATATAGGATGCACCCTGTTCCTTATAAATAAGGCTCTCATTTTTATATGCTAAAACTTGAGAAATCTTTACTTTGTATATCCGGAAAACATGTTGTAAAAGTTAAAATATTTGATAGCATCGGTTGCTCGTCAATGTTTGGAACGGTTTAAGGTTACTGTGGATATTTGGGAATGCGTTTATTCTCGGGTTTGAATAAAGATAGACGAATTTTTCCTTCCGAACCTTCTTTTGTCGTTGTTGTGGTGAGACTCTTAGATTTTTTATGACTTTTGTTTTCCAAATTTTAGATTTGAAAATATTTTAGAATTTAAAATATCCCCACATTATCAACAGGAGATTACTGATCTTGTGCACCGGTTTCCTAACGTTTTTACCCAAAATCTCGCCAGGGTCAAAGATATAGAATATCCTATCCTGTTGTTGGATGCTACTGCTGTACGTTCCTCACCTTATAAGTTCTCTACACTTAAAATTAACACCATGTTAGGCCAAGATATTATAGAGACTATTCAAGTCTCTATTTTTTGTGCCAATGCCCAATCAGGATGCTTGCTTAAGAGTAGAATCATAAGCTAAACAAATCAATAATACTTGGTTCCTTGCTTTGTCAGAATTACATACTTCGGAATGATATGACCTTTACTATGTTACATTCTAATTGGCCTATTATCGAATATAGTTAGAGAAATCTTCACAGCTTTATACCGCCTTTTCGACGCCATAGAACTTGTTTCAAATTAAGTGCCTTCCGTTTGATCTTTCGACAGGCGCCGAAGTGCTGTCTTGCTTATTGGATAATTCTACATAATTATGCAGTTAAGTTTCTATTCAACTACTTGGAAGACTTAGCTCGTTGGGGATACCATTTCTTGGTCAGGAGCAAATTTCGGAACACCGTTCTGCTGAAGACAGTGCCGATTCAGGCACGAATAATTCTTTCTACTCCTCCATGGAGGAGAATGAGAACAGCTCCACTGGTCTCTCCAAGGCAGGAGAAGGGACCTTCGTGAAGTAATTTCACGATAAAAGAAACGTACTTCCGATTGGCTGCAGCGGTCGTGCCCTCTAGCCAATCAGAAGCGTCCAAGCTGCTCACCGCATCTGTATCCACCCAGAACGGTGGGCAGCGGAGGCACCGTGGATGACTTTGCGGGTTCGGACAGCTTCCATAAGGAAGCCTTACAGACCCTGTTGGAGTCATGTACGGGAGGCGGAACAAAAGTCGCCTCACCTTCCAGACTAAGCAGGTCGGTGGCTATTCGGTCCTGCTTAAACAACCAAGAATGACATTCCCCATTTCACTTTCGGCCTGGATAAGGGCCGTGACATACGTAGGCCCATTCGTGGCCTACCAGCGGAAACCTGGTGACAGACATCGAGGATGACCTCACGCGCCATGGTACCGCACCTTGCTTGGTGAAGCAGCTCATCACGCTTGCTCAAAATAGACAACGCCCCCACCCTTTCCCCTCTTCCTAGTATTCGTGGAGTTGTGTAGCGTGTCAAAAACTCAGAAGCGAAGATAGATGGTGTGACCTCCATCTGTTACCTCCGAGTACTCCTCGAAACTAGAAAGGCTACGACAGGCCTCCACAATGTAACAGGTACCTGGGGTTTAACTACTCCAGCCACGTCTGCTTCCGCAACCTGCGCTGCTTAAGCCGAGAAGGCTGCCAATCCAAAGAGGTCTGTTTCCGGACTGCCGATGAGGTTCTCGTATGTTCAATCCTCAAGGGGGAACCTCTGGCTTGCTACGGCGGATATCCTACCAGGAACGCGGTGATCGCCTCTCGACGGCCACAACCACCACCGGTCCCACAGTGTTGGGGAGGCAGGCGTACTCCTGCCAAGAGTGAATCTCGGCATCCGCCAGCTCCATCAACTCCACGACAGCCACGCCATTAGGAGCAGCCAACAGGGTACCACGAGTGGACCTGGATTGCTATGAGTTTCCACTCATACACGCCCTCAACACGCCAGCCAGCCCATCTCCTTTGCCAGCCCATCCCAAAGGACTAAGTGTGGTCGCCCAGTCCGTAAACTGGACTCGGACTTCGAGGCCACGTGAGTGGTACTTCCATGCCGCCTTGACGGTCGAGGACCGATAAGACGAGCGGCGCACCGACGTCCTTGCCCTCTTCCGAAACCCTCTTCCCAGATGACGTTTAGCCAGCGCATGCCTTACAACTTAAATTTATACCACAATGGTAAACCAAAACTTTGACGCGATTTCTCGCTGACAGGTAGCCGACTTACCTTTCTATGATGGCGCAATTTATGTTGTTCTTGCTCTCACGCTCAAGCATGGATCGATTTGTATCCTTCTTGTGGCTGCTACCTAAAATTTCCATGCTTTATTTTGCTTTTCTGTGTCTAGAATCTTTTGTCCGTGTTTTTCCATTTCCTTTATCCTTTTCCCTTCTGCCTCAGTGTTTATGTGTTTGTGAACATTTACCTACTGGTTTTCTTTCCTCCTTTTCTCTCCTTCCTCACTGTGTTTTACGTTTGTGTGCGCACACGTCTACTGGTTTCCATTCTCCTTCCTCCGTCTTTGTTAATGTTTTTTGTGTTTATGTGCACGCTTTCTAATGGTTTCCTTACCCCTTAGTCTTGTGTAGTTTTTCGGTTTTCAGTGTCTGGGATCTTTACGGCGTCTTAATCATAAGTCCAGTTACGTCGGTCAATATCCTCATTCTGAAATTATAATTCTAGTAGGCTCACGTGTTTTGTGTGCATTGCAGGGCTGCGTAGCCTGTAATTTATGCTGTATATTGGTACAGAGCTTTATGCTATCAAATGTTTATTGCCAATCATTATACTTTTAACTTGTAATATTCACTTGGCCTTATCGCAATCACCGCAATATTGCATTTATTGAATGCTTATTTGATTCAAGCGATCACAAGTGGGTACGTTTGTTCCAAATGTTGCTTACTACCGTGTTCCTTGGAGGTCACTTTCGGTAATTGTACTATGAGGCTGGAATTACCAATCTATGTATGAAATCGCAATGTATCAGGCGCGGCTTATTCTCTGTAGGTTTGTACTGCTACATTCTTTATGGTTATGTTTTGCATTGATCACCCATCCCTCTCTAGCTGTTTTGTCCTTGAGGGCCTATTATACGCTAATACCGCGACCTTATAATTGCATAATTATTTTCCCCGCTACAGTGTACTGTACTTGCTATTAAGATTTTAAGGCCATATTTGCTCGGAACTTATTTTGCTCTATCTCCATGAACTAATGCGAGTGACCTTATGCTGCATCTGCCTGAGATTCTGACTGCTTTCCTCTGGAGAGGGGAATATTGCAACTATTTGTCCCCCATACTCGTTATGGAGTTAATGGAGACAAAATCAGTTTGCGAACTGAGCGTTGACACCAGCCAGAGATGATGAAAGGGGATATACTATACTATATAAGAATTGTACATATGAAAGGGAACGTACCATACATATATAAGAATTGTACAGTAATAATACAATTCACCAAGAAACATGTTAAAATATTCAACATCCAACATTTGTACAGAGCAAATTGTAAGAAACGGGCGAGCTAGCAAATTTCAGGAAAAACATCTTTCACCAAGCCAACGAGCAGGGAAGCGGTGTCGGTCGGGAGAAATAGAAAAAGACAGATAGAGGAAAGAAAGAGACGGAGATTTTGAACCCGCTTCACAACGCGCCAGGATGACGCGTAAGCGCACGAATTTGAGTAACATATTCTCATACATGTCAAGGTAACGCGGTCTGAGGACTAATTAGAAACGTCGTTACATTTTGAAACGCAGAAGTGAACGTCACTAGACTCAGGTATATAAAGGCAAACAAGGCCCCAGAACCCACTCTCTTCTCTTCTTGAATTTCATCGGTACGAAGTGCTACGCTCTTAGCGAATGATGCACGTGTGTGTGCAAACGGGTGGGAGTGCGTGTGCAGATATTTAGGCTCCTGGCTTATTTAAAGTGGTGGGATTGGAATAATGGGAGAAGCTAGCCGCCCATAAATATTTAAATTGCTAATAAACTACACTTAGTAAGGGAAATGAAGTATATTTTTAATTTGCCTCAGCCAAGATAATCGTAAGAACCAAGGGTTAAATATACAAAGGGAACAGTTAGGAATGGAAAACGCAACAGCCGACGAGAATCCATAGCTGAGGAACAACACTGCAGCAGAAAGCATCAACCCCAGGATGGACACTTTCCAGACGCCACTGACCGACGATTTCCCGCTACAAAGTTTGTGACCTACAGACTGATGGTTGGATGGATTACAACGTCAATGCGTCAGTCGGCATAGAGTGGTGAACCTGCATAGAGTAGTGGCAACGTAGAAATTGTCGAGTGCTATAACATATCGGGTTTTTTAACTTCACACGTAGTGAGTTTATTAAATATGATTTTGTAGTGATGCTTTGTACTAGTACTGGTGGATCGCCATGCGGATTAAAAATAATTTTAATTCAGAGATAAGTTTTTAAATTTTTTTATTTCCGTGTTTTCTCTCAATCAATCAGAGTTGGGTTTCAAGTGTATAAATATCTTTCACCGTGAATCATTAGGGAACTTCAAGTAACATTATGGTTTGTTTGTTAGCCCCACGTTGGTGAGCCAAATATGCGGCGGTTTTTAACATTATTTGTGTATACTTGTGTTTTGCCCCACGTTGTGAAGCCAAATATGAAGTTGTATTATAGTTTGTTAAGCCCCACGTTGTGGTAGCCAAATATGCGACGGTATTCTTTGTTAAGTTTGAAAGAATGCTACTGTTTATTTGCCGCACGTATAAAAGACAATTTGTCGCGGTCACTTCATGTTATCTTTTACTGAGCGCCTATTATAGTATTTAATTTTTGGGTTCACTGTCCTCCGGCTAGCTATGATCTTTTTGGTCGAGCACTTATCTTATACAGGTGTGTAAACGGAAAGGAGTCTTTTATCCAAAGATAACACTGATGAAGAATTTGATTTACACTTTTATTGTCGTAACATATTATGCACTTTCACATATTAATCTTGACACTCGCCAAACTGAAACTGTTATAATAACTTATTTACCGCTCATTCTTAATTGGCGTACTTCAACTTATTGTTTAATTAACTTTATGACACTTCAGATTTTTTTATAACTTTGCTACGCGTAACCTGCGAATGTATTCACCATGACTGTTTCTGTTGAACTCAGCGCCGTGTAATGCACAAATGTTTCCGATGGACTGGACGAATTTGACTCTTACCTAGCCCGTTTTGTACTCCCACACCCCGATATGCCTAAAGATTATAACCGAGCTGCTATTGGTTAATAAAACGCGCCAACATTAGCGCCTATTTTTATATCCAATGAAAATTACGAAAACATATGCTCTAGGGAAAAATGTTCCAGCAAATTCTACAAAAAACGCGCCAATATTACGTCATTTGCTCGTCTCTAATAATGATAAACAGCTCACCCCCTCGCTACAATATTGCACGCTATTATTGTCAGTTTCAGTAAGGCCGTTTAAACCCACTTCTCGACAATGCTTACAATCAACAAACATCTCAAATCAATGTCACACATAATGCATATTCACACTACAATCACTCTTGACATTTACATAATTTGTGATACAAATTACTGCATCAAACTGGAAATTGTTTATACTATATATATATACTGTAGGATAGAACAAAATGATCTCGAATATCACTAGTTAAGTGAAATCTTGTTAACCAAATTTAATTTGCATTTTTAAAAACTATAAACGTCACCGGGATCCACGAGGAGTTTTGAGATAATATTTGTATAATACGGAATTCTAATTGTCCATCTCGAGAAGAAAAACGGAAAGAAAGATTTACTACGAAATATATTTTTATAAAACGGAATCTCCTTAATGTATTCGTGTGAGCAATTTACTGTTTCTAGTCAAAAGCAAATTTACTATTCTTACACGACATTTAATCAGGAAATTTGGCACTGCAAATATTGAAGGTTATATATAATTATGTTAAAGAGAAAGTACTGAACTTGAGTAACTGTTGAGTACTTGTCCTTACTTAGACAATTATTCCTAGTAAAAGAAGATCAATAACGTTCCATTTAAGGATCGCTGTTGTCAATACATTGAAAGGTTTGTAATTTTTGCAGGAAAAATTCTACTTATGTCACGTAAACGATTTATATTAATTATGCCTCAAGGAGCCAAAACGTTACGGGCTTAATTGTATGAACTCGAGAGACTTTATATCATGTTCTGTGTTCGACACTTTAGAGGAAATAAATTTGTAGACCAGGATTTTTTACATCAGATTTATTTTCGAGTTAAGAGTTTGTAACAATAGTACAACACAGAGGGATCCATTCTAGCTGTGGAATCGAATGTGGAAACGAGCAGGTAGAATGAATTCCCAGGAATACACATTGCGACACATCGCATCATAAATTGACAACTAAAAGTTTTGCCGCGTCACATCATTCCTTGTCGTGCGACATGAAATCGCATGCATAAATGAGGTCTAACAAAAGAAACCTCCCATATATATGTTGATAATAATTTACATGCATTCCAGATGCATTACCTCTGGTATGTAATTTAATATTTTAAATTGGGCAACTACCTTCGAGTATGTTAAGGTAAATGATCATGTTAAATTCAGAACTATTTTGTGTCGCATAACAACCTATACCACGATGACAGCACTCACACTATATCGTGCACTTGCGATTATAGTAAACTTACATTTATCCCAAGTTCCTATCAAATGAGAATATCAGCTAGCTTTGCTATTTATGTGATATTTTCAGCTGTTTTATTGTTGCGTGGTATGCTTAACATTCTGTATTTGTGGTGCTTACGTACATAACGACATTAAATTGCGTCAGTTTTTCTGTGTAACCAATTTTAAATAAATTCCTTTCAATATTTATAAATTGCTTCGAAGGATTTGAAGCAGACACTCCAAGACACTTCTGAGAAACCATAGGGAGTGCACAGTAGTCATGTTATCCTCAGAACGAATCGCTACGCAGCGCGTGAACCTTGCCGTGTTGACAAAAGAGTGAAAGCCATGGGGATGTACCTTTATCACACCATTTGAAGGTTAGTTGTTACCTTAGCGCGTTTTACTGTTCTCCTAAGTCTGCCTAAGCTGAAATAATGATCTCAATCATTTGCTCATCTACATAATCATGTTAACAGCAATCTCCTCCCATCGAGAAGGTTTTCACAAGGTAAGGGTTTTCGAAATCCTGAGATTCAAATTCCGCTACGACCTTTCTCCTTCCCTGAGTTTGTTCCCCAGGTTTTCCACAATCCTCAAATTTCGGGGCAGTACCTTGGACTTAGGTCTGGAATGTTTCCTTCAAAAATGTCCTTTTCCAATTATCGTCTCATTTCATCGTAAGATTCAAATCCCGCTAGAACTCTTCTCCTTATCTAGTGTTTCCCAGCTTTAGCTAAATCCTCAAAGGCCGGGACAGTATCCTGGACTTAGGCCTGGAATGTTTGCTTACAAAATTTCCTATCTCATTATCGTTTCATGTCCTGTATCCTCAGTATCCGCCACCTATGTTGTCGTAGGTAGTAGGAACGGTCATTAGAAGATGTATTTAAAAAAACAATGTTTTGAACTTTAACTATCTGCTTTCTAATATACAAGCTGCGCAAATTGCAGTAGTGCATATGAACATATGGAAACAAATATGCGGATATTTTGGAATTGAACAATAACATAACATTTTCCTCTCTCATTTTTCTGGCTGTTTTCTCGTATCAATTGTGGCGTCATAATAATTGATCTATTTATGGAATTAATTGTTCTTTCACACAAGCCATGTGTTGGACAGAGTTGGAAAGGTAGGATCAGATGACTGACATAGTCGGGATTTGAACCACGGATCTCCCGGTCTCCGTCCGGTTGCTCTAATCACTGAGCTACCATGGCAACATGCCGGCACGCCATTAAATTCTCCAGCTGACTCGCATTTTTCCCGGTAAACCACAAGGAGATCTCAAATTGTATTGAGATGTCATACCCCAATGGCGACTTACATTCTTTGTAAGTACTTAAGTCCCGGGCTTTTAGTTTCAACCACTATTAGGTCTATTTATATCATTGAGATATTTATTTATATAATTGAGATTTTATACAGATATAAAGGAGAATGAGGGCTTCGTTGGCTGTTTAGGAAAATTAAGTATTTACCTCTAATTTATCATGCCATAATTCCGTAAATACTTTAATCATAGTTTTCCAATATTTTAGCGAAACCTTTGCATATTTTGCTATTTTTGGATTTATAAAGGATGCCCAAATTAACCATAAGTGAAAAAAAATATATATCCGAATTTATTTTTACATTATACTCTATCCATCCATCCGTCCATCCACCCATCCATCCACAAACCACCTACACATTCTTCATCCATCCATCCGTTCGTCCGTCCGTCCATCCATTCACACGGTTTAATATGATAAATTGGGAGTTTTCAGTAGTTTTAAGTGGTACACTTGTAAGACATCCGAAGTTTAAAACTTGTACAAACTTTGTATCCAACATTTACTTTTGGTTCGATCTACTCTTGATCACAGATTAACCAAAATCTGAGCTATATTTGTTTGTAAGAAATATTTTAAGTAGCATTTTGTATGACAGCGACTCGACCGTTGTATTTAAGCGAACATAAAAGACTTGTTTTATGGATGGTATATGGGATTTTCAAAATATAAGATGACAAAAAAGTATCTGTGACGACGGTTAAGTACGTAATGCAGGTATTACTCCAACGCACCAATGCAACATCATGTAAGACAACCACTTAACTATAAAATCTTGACTTGCTTATATAGTATTACAGTTCTGCAAATAATATGAATCAAATGTGAAAGAAGTTCGTGGCCGTATAAATCATAGTAGTCACGGTACCTCAATTGGATGAGCATCGGTATAGATGAAGGTTAAGATATTTTGAACCTTGAAACTGATTCTTCCTTTGATACGAGTATGCAACAAACAAGTGTTATTGGAAAGTAATAGGTAGGTATTCCCTATCATCAGCAAGCCCATTAAAAACGCAGTCGGATGTCAATTTCTATTGCTAAAATGTAACATCATTAAAGTCATGCTTCATCAATACTTTGTGGAACAATATAACATACTTTTGGCAAACTAATGGCTGTAGATTTTTCAATATCAATTACGAAATACGAAAATTAGTGAAAAATCACTTTTCTCCTTATTGCATCTGCGTATTTATTGCCTGAAATGATAGAATTAGCTCAAAACAAACAACACGCTATAGGTAATAAAACCATCATTGTGTTTAAGGGTCATTTCGACACAATGACCATTCGCCATTTCAAATCTTAGCACTTAATTCAACACAAATGTGATTTTGCGTAAAGACATTTTAGATATCCCTTAAAGGTGATACATAGTATAGAAATAGCATTGTTAACCTAAGATTCTTTTATCTGTATGTATGTGTGTGTGTGTGTGTGTGTGTGTGAGTGTGGGAAGAGGGGTGTTAAACGAAATTCATCCCGTTCGAAACAACCCAGCATTTATATTTTAAATTCATAGAAACTGCTGAAAAATTGTTTAAGAAAATATGATTTTTAGATCAATTTTCTTTATTCAGACCTCTTATAGCTGTCTTTGTTCCCAATGAAGTTAATGTAAACAATAAGTTACTACACAGAAGAATTCCCTGCATCAGATTTCTCGAATGAATGAGAGAAATATCAATTTCTTGCATCAGAGTTAAAATGAGAAATTGTTTCACTATCCCTAAGGTAATTAATGTTTTATTCTTAGGAAATGATGTTTCCTTAACACTTTGAAAACCTAATAGATGCAAGTTAATACAATCAGAATAACGTCCTGCTTGATAGTGACAAGCTGACATTTTCTGTTCAAATGGTCTGGATTTAGGGCTCCTAGGGGAATCCCAACAGAGCTTATACTGGACATCCACTGCGCAAGTCACAATGAGACATCTCTAATTGCTAGCAGACGGGAGTAGGCCGCACCAGAATTCTGGGTGAATGAGACAGACTCAATCGATTCTGCCCGGCCCAGCTTCCCTACCATAACGTCCTTACTCCGTCACGACGAAGTCCCTGGGAAAACAGCTCCCTCTGCCCTTTCTTTCATTCATATTGCCTCTTTCTACGCTTTGATGGTCACGCAACATTCCTCCTTCATCACGAACCGTCGTTTTCACGGGAGTAATTGGTTATCGCTGAACAAGCTTTTTCCATATGTCTCACTTTAAGCGCCGTTGAAAAGCGCGCGCCCTCAATTCGAAGCCCTAATAGCCTCGTGTTTATAAAGTGCTTTTCAAACATTTTTTATTCTACAAAATATTTGTGAGCTTAACTAAAAAAAATTGTAGTGTCAGCGTGCCAAACTTTAGATGTATTTACTAATATAATTCATCCTGATTAGACTTAAGGTCTTATTTTCCTATAATATGGCAAATGAATACAAGCAAGCAATTAGAATCAACATGAGATAAAAACGCCGAAAATTGCTTAAAGGATAAGAGAGAAAGAATAAAGCAAAATTAAACATTTTAAAACTTTTTGCATTAATAGAAATATAATACACAATCCTATCTTTCTCTTAGATATTCCACATCCTCCCCTACCCTTAGTGTGATACTTATGCACTTATAAATGATATGTTTTGGTTATTCATTTCATTGAAATGAGTATTTAATTTATTGAACTGTGTTACAACTTAATAGTTTCTTGAATAGCGAGACAAATCTGTATTCGGGAAATGATACGCAGATTGATATCGATTATTCTGGTAGAGGTTTCATATATTTATGTTGAGGAATCGAGATGGTGAGAAATTGAGAGACGATACAATAAATTTTGCATGTGTGAAGGGTTTTATAGAATAGCATAATGGAGTGGGAAATCGTTCATTTCTTCAGTGGAAACTATGCAAATATTTCGTAGAAGCATTATCTACCAAAGTTTTGTAGCTCTACATAAACCGAGCATAACATAATGACTGATTTCAATGGCTATTTACTTAGTATTCAGTTTAGAGAGCATAACATTTCAGTAAGTAAAATATACTATCACGGCAGTTTTATCAGATACTTTAGAACTGCATTTGTTTTACTGCACGTACAAGGGAAAACGCTTTATCACATAATGGATCCATCCATCCTGTATCTGAGTTAATCATATCCACAAATTTTCTATTGATTAGTTAATAATGCTGTCTGTTAAAGTCAACTTATTTTGCACAATAAGCGTTTTAGGCAGCAATTATAACTTTTGAGTTTAGTGGAATTGGGTCCCAGTTCGAACTTTTGTATCTACAGCGAAACTGAAGTTAGATATTTGGTAAACAGCCACAGAGGTATGGAACTAATATAGAAGGGTAAGGTTGTGCTGTTATGTGTTCTTTTTATGTTTTGTATCTGTATTATACATCCAGCCAGTCACTTTACGTTGCTTGTCCCCTTTGCTTAACGCTCTCTTTGGTGCTCTCTTTTTTTTTCCTCTGTGGGTTGCTGACGTGGCATGTGCTTGGGCCGTACGCGCTGAGTGGTGGATTTCTGTCCGCTTTGCAGGGATAGCTCTCTGCCCGGCAACTACTGATGCGGATTGTGGAAGTTTTTGTAATGAATTTTAAGGAACGTCTTTGTGATTTTCGGTGGATCGACCTTATGTAAAGGTAGGCTTTATTATCAGTTTTATGTCCTGGTAATGGTGAGTGAATTTTGGGGCGGAAAACGTTATGTGTGTTTGAAAATAAGAGTTCGTAAAGTGACTGGCTCTTGGAGTTGTTCATAGGTTTAGTGTGTTTTGTTTCTTTTCCAGTTGAGTTATATTTTCAGTACGTGATTTTCAGTATATAGTTAGTTTAAAATTTGTGATAAGAGCTTTACACAGTTGTGCAATTTGAAAATGCATATTTTGATTCATGAAGGTAAAAAGCATCAGTAGTGTGAAATTTGTGAGAAAAGCTTTTGGCATTTGTCGTCTGAAATTGCATAGTTTGATAAAAGGAGGGCAAGAAGCAATATAAGTAGAAATTTGTGAGTAGAGCTTTACATATTTTGGGCACTTTGAAAATGCATAGTTAATTCAAAATTACAGATATTCTGTTGTGTAAATTATGAGAGCAGTAATTGCAGTTAAAACCCAGTTATGCTGAACCCATTTATGCTGAACTTTGTAACTGAAAACGGTTGGGTTGTAAAGCTATCTACATCTAGCTTAGCTGGACTTTGAAGCTCTCGGTTTCCTGAATTTCATTAAAGTCTGTTTCGGTCTTGTTCAACATTCTTAGCTAGTCTTTGACTAGCTAAACATAATTAAATTTTTTGGTCTGATGTTTATAGTGGCCTTGTTTTATAAACTTTCTAAATTGATTTGGTTTGTTGAAATTTTGGATTTACTTAATTTTGCTGTATTTAAAACTTGCCTTTACTGCTCTGCTCAATTGGTTTTGGTTGCTTTACTCTTTAAGCCATTTTTGTTTTACAGTTATTCTTTTATGGTTGCTTTACGGTTCTGGTTATTAATGTTTGTTTATTATTATCATTAAAGTACCCAAAAACAAACTTATCAATAGTAGTATATTTTTGAGAGTTCTGGTTTCCTTTTGTTTTCCCCTACGGCACTCGTTAGGGCTTCCCTTTTCGTTTGGCCGGGGTTCCCTAACTCAGTCAAACAGCGGAATCATTGCAAATTACTGGTAGCAGAGCGTGGTTAATTGATTTGTCTGTGTTGGTTAGGGAATATTTTTGGGTTTGTTGTTTGCTCTGTATTCTCCGGATCTCATTTTCTTACTTGTACCATATCCGTAGTTACAAGATGGCGGTATCGGTTACTAATGTGGAAAGATTACGGAAAGGTGAATTGTGGGTAGAGTTGGTTGTACGTGGAGGTCAATGTTCTATGACAACTGAAGTGGCTATTATGTTGGATGTTTTTCGACAAATTAAGGATGCTCCATTAATTACTGTTTCTATTGATCACGTGGTAGTGACTAAGTGTGAGTCCACTTGCTCGTTGGCCTTAGCAGAGATTCAGGATAATTTAATGGATTTTGGGCGCGAGGATTCTCCCTCTAAGGCACAGTTGCTCCGGTGGCAAGTTAGAATTCGACATTACTTGTTCTATTTAGATTATGTCTTACAGAGATACCCTACTTTTCAGTCATGTATAGCGTTGCAAAAGTTAAAGGATCAGTTTAAGGAATTAGCCCGTAAAGTGGAGGAAGATTTTGGGACTTCACAGGAGGATACTGGGTCGTCCCCCTTGTATAATCAAGGATTGTCAGATGTGGTTCAGTCTTCGATTGCGGTGTCTGCGTTTCGGCCACTTAGACTCGCTCATCCCCTCCAGCAATTCGTGGAGGGCGTTCACTTAAACGACATTGTTGATGTACCATCGGCTTTACAGTTTCTCTATTTTCTTGTTCGATTGACGCTAATGGCTAAGCATTGTTTGGTACCCACGGCTCAAGTGATAGAATTATTATCTGTCAAGGTGTCTGGGATAGTTTTGGACCTCTTAATGCGGTGTGCTGGTTTGGCCGAGCCTGTGACTCGCTTTCATTTGGCCCTATTAGACATGTTCATTCCGCGTAGGGAATGCACGAGGATAATGCAAGACGTATATTTTCGTCCTCAGGGTCTAACGGAACCGTTTACAGAATATATGGTTCGGGTTAAGGAAATTGCTTTAGTGTTGGTGCTCCCTGATACGGAAGCGGAAATTTGTGATGTCATTTTATCAGGACTCAATCCAGTTGTCAGGTCGGCTTTGGTTTTAGGACCTCGGCCGTCAAATTTGCAACAGTTGGAAGCATTGGTTCCTAAACTCAATGAAGTTATGCTTGTTGATAGGCTGCGTCTGTCAGAACCTCCAGGCTCATTAGCAACTCCTAATACCACTGTATCAGCTCCTTCTTCGGCCATTGTTCCGGATTCGGGTCGTCTGGCCACTATTAAATGCTTTCAGTGTGGTCAGGAAGGCCATGTTCGACGAAATTGTCCCAATAGGAGGACCGTGAATCGGGGTTTTCTTCGTGTTTCTAATCAGGGGCGACAGTTTCGACCTTTATGACGCCAGAAGGTTAAGTCGACCATTTGTTTGTCTCGGCGTATTTGTGGTTATCCGTTTTCGGGTAAACCCTTAGTTCAAGTTTCTCTTGAGAAGTTGCCTTTATTGGCGTTATTAGATTCCGGAAGTTCTGTCTCTTTGATTCAGCTTGATTGGCTTAGGTTAAATTTACCATGTATTATGTCGCGTGCAACCACGTGTCAGTTGGTTTGTTTGATGGTCAATGGTCAGGCCTTTCAAGTTACTCAAAAAGTATCATGTACTATACGTTTCCCACGTTTTACGTGGAAACATAGTTTTTTTGTCGTTCCCAAGCTTCCTTATGCATGTGTCCTAGGTGCCGATTTTATGTCAAGGACTGGGATGGCTATTGATTTTTCCACTAGGCAGATCGCTTTTCATTTTGCCCCCCGGATAAAGTTGGACTTTGTGAGGGATTTTAAACCACCTGGGCCCCCTCTAACCTTGGGAGATATTAATTTGGTAACCCAAAATTGCGCTACTTCTTCTCTGTCTCATTTGTCCCCTGCACAGGCAAAGCAAATAGGGCATTTAGTTGGGGAATTTGATTCGTTGTTTACAGATGTTTTAGGGGTCACTCATTTGACTCAATATGAAATTCAGTTAACTGATTCTACTCCGGTCAAGTTATCTCCATATAAGCTCACACCACCGAAGATGGCTATATTAAAAGAGAAAATACAGAAAATGCTTGACCAAGGGGTTATTAGACCATCTACTTCAAATTACAGCAGCCCCATATTTCTAGTACCGAAGGGAGATCAGGATTTTAGACCGGTCATAGATTATCGTCTCTTGAACAAAAGAATACTTATTGAAAGTACACCTTTGCCCGATTTGCATACAGCTGCTCATCATTTTTCGAAGGCTCGCGTTTTTACGACCCTGGATTTGAACAATGCTTATCATCAGATTCCTTTGGCTGAACATTCCAAGCATCTAACAGCTTTCGCTACCCCCTGGCGCCTTTATGAATTCAATAGGGTCCCATTTGGTTTGGCTACGGGCGCGCAAGTCCTCACTCGTTTGCTGGATAATTTGTTTTCGGACATAAAATTTAAATATTTGTACCATTACTTAGATGATCTTGTAGTATATTCCGAGGATTTTGACTCACATCTTGTTCATTTACGTGAGGTCTGTCGTCGCCTACAGAGCGCCGGGTTATCAGTTAAGCAGTCTAAAGTTCATTTTGCTACCTCTCAAATATCATTTTTGGGCCATATGGTTTCCCCTTCTGGTATTACCATAGACCCAGATCGTACTAAGGCTATTAGAAATTTTCCGGCACCCAAGAATAAGCGTGAGGTGGCTCGATTTTTGGGAATGGTTAACTTCTTCTCTAAATTTATTTCAAATTTTTCTACTCGGGCGGAACCTCTTAATTGCTTACGTAGGAAAGGGGTTACTTTTGCGTGGGCCGAGGAGCAGGAAGCGGCATTTGTTGATCTAAAAGAGGCTATTTCAAACCCTCCTGTCTTGGCTTTTCCAGATTTTGCTATGCCCTTTATTTTACAGACGGATGCTAGTGCTAGCGCGCTAGCGGCTGTTTTGTTGCAGGAATTTCCTGAGGGTCGTCGTCCCATTTATTATAGTTCGCGTACTTTATCTCCTGAAGAACGTAAATTTTCTACATATGAATTAGAAACCTTAGCGGTGCTTTTTGGATTGGAGAAGTATAGGGTGTACTTAGAACATGTGCATTTCTTTTTAGAGTGCGATAACCAGGCTTTAACGTGGGCGTTAGCTGTCCCAAGGAAGACAGGTCGTCTTGCGCGTTGGGGTGTCCGGATAGGTGCCTTTAAGTTTACACCTTCCTTTATCAGAGGTTCAGAAAATTGTATTGCGGATGCTCTTACCCGGGTATTTTCCGAACCTACTGAGGAGTGTGTTTATTTCGAGACTTTGGATGCTCCTGCGGATACTCAGATTGAGAGTTTCTCATTTTCGGCATTTCCTGAAATGTTTGTCAGTATACCTGAACTTCAACTTACCGATTCTGGGTTGGCTTCAATTATTGAGCAAATTAAATCGGGAGTTTCACTGCAGGATTATAAGATTCATGAGGGTGTTTTGATGGGAAGAGCTAGTTTTGATCGGCGTTATAAAGTCATAGTTCCGAAGGCAGCTATTCCCATGATTCTCAGTTATTTTCACGATTCTCCTTTCGGGGGTCATTTAGGCATTGCCAAAACCAGAAATCGAATTCGTGAACAATTTATGTGGCGGGGCATGGATTTCGATGTAAGAAAGCATGTTAAGTCTTGCCGCATTTGCGCATTGTCCAAACCCGCGCAGGCCACAAATTGGGGATATTTGGCTTCGGAGGTTCCCTCCGCGCCCATGGAGAAACTATTTGTGGATTTTATCGGACCATTCCCTCGTTCTATTCAGGGAAATATTTTTGCATTGGTGGTTACTGATGCTTTCTCAAAGTTCGTATGGATTTCACCTCTGAGTGCTGCTACTGCTCGCCTTGCTATTCGGGAACTTGGAACAATATTTGGATCTTTTGGTGCTCCTCAATATCTGGTCTCTGATAACGGTTCGCAATTTAAGTCGCGTCTCTTTCGTTCCTTTTGTTTTGATTGGGGTGTTACGCATTTTACTACTACCCCTTATTACCCTAACCCCTCATTAGCGGAACGGGTCAACCGTAACCTTAAGTCCGCTTTAATTGCTTATCATCACCAGCAGCACAATTGCTGGGATAAATACTTGAAGCAACTTCAGTTTGCTTTCAATTCGGCGAGACATGAGGTTCATAAGACGACGCCATTTTCATTGTTATTTGCCTACCAACCTTCGTCTCCTTTGGCTAATTTGTGGGCGTTAAATGATTTATTACCGGCTGACAATTCTCCGCATACCATTCGTACTAATTGGAAGGCTGCCTTGAATAATCTGCGTAGAGGCCACTCTATGAGAAAGCAGCGATACGATGCGTCCCGTCGTCCCTCCCCATTCAAAGTGGGAGATGTTGTTATGTGCCGTAACTATCCTCAGTCCTCGAAAGCAGATGCGTTTGCCGCCAAGTTAGCTCCCCGCTATCTTGGCCCGTTTAAGATTCTCAGAATTTATAAGGGGGTGTCTGTTCTTTTGCAAGAATTGTCTTCCTCCTGCAGGCGCCGCGCTCACCTGTCGCAGCTTAAATTGTATAACTCGGGGTAGCAAGTGAGTCACTTGGCATTGTCCTGATGATGGGTGACTCATTTTCAGGAATTAGCGATCCTGCCCCATGCGAGCTCTTGATTTGTCCCATTCCCTTAACCGGGATAAATCCTGTCCCATTCCTCTCCCAATCATCCTTTCTTATCCCTTCAATATTCATGAAAGCTCCCAATTATACTTTCCTTTCCTCCTACAGTAATGGTATCTTTTCGGATGTTAGCATATAGAACTCCAGTGATTTGTCTTCAGATCTTTGACACATGAGAATATCACTATTGCATACTTGCCAACTTTTACAGTTTGCCCGTAAAATGTATGGTTATGCCCGTGTGCTAGGGCTATTCAAGAGTCAGTCACTTGCGAGTTCCTGAATATTTTGGAGGAATTTATGATTTCCTTTTCAAGTCAGTGTGCAAGATAAATATGGTAACATGTATGGTTACCTAATTCTGAAAGTTTTGCCTCATTTCCATTCGCCCTTGCTGGGATATTTAGCTGTTGCGCAGAGCCTACCTTTGCTGTTGATCCTGTTATTTTGAGTGACCTTTTGTGTTCCTATAAATTTGACTCGAATTTAATATCCTTTGTTCTTTTTTTAATTTTTGGGGGTAATATTTTAAATCATAATTATATATATATATATTTGTAAGGTCACTTAATTTCAGTGGGTGTCAGCTTAATTAAATTGTTCTTATTGGGAAAATTTTCATGCTTCCACACCGGTGATGCCTTGCCGGTATGCCCTGTTCACCTGCCTCTCCCCAGTTATAGTTTGTGTGGGGTCGGGGCAAGTGAATTATTATTTTGTTGTACATAGTTGTTATATAGTGCATTATGTCTCATAGCTGTTTCATTGCATACCATGTTTAATTCTTGTTCTATAATTGTAATGCTATACTTGTCTAATTTAAAAATGCACATGGTTTATTGTGACATTCAATATTTATATGTCTATAAAATTATAATTGTTTGACGATGATTTAGTTTGTATATGTAAGTTTATATGTTGCTTTGTGAGCCCCCTCTGCTGCTTTGTTTTATTATGTTTCAGGTTATTATCCTTCTCGGCTACCATCCCTTTTTCCTTCCTCGTGCTACTCTGTGTGGATACGTTCTGGAGCTTCTGTGTTGCGATGTGCTGACTGCTGTGCAAGTTTCTTCTGCTCTCGTGGTGTGTGCAGCCGGGTGGTCCTACGTGGGAATTTCACCGTCGGACGCTATTTGGTGGTTTAAAATTCTGAAGCCTGTGCCTCCTCTTCCGGATCCTGACAACTTTATACATGTTTTGGCCCGCTTCAGTTTCTGCCTTAGCGTCATCCGTCTGCAGTGTCGACGTTATTAGTAAAGAAAAATCTATACTCCTGGTTAGCGGCTTGTCCGCTTAATATTGCTGCCAAAATTATGATGCAAATTTTCGCCTGTGACTGTTCCTGGGAGTTATATACGTAAGTTTTTCATCACCTTGGATGGCTGCCCGGTTGCTACGTCGTGGGATATATACTGTTGGGGTTTCCTTGCCTCAAATATGGTCTTCTCCTTGTGTGTTCAGTGTCAGCTACTGAAGTTTGCGGACTGTATGTGTGGAGTTACCTTCTTCGTCTACTTACAGTGTAGCATGTTCCTTCTGTTTTCCTAGTTGTTTCCCCTTTTGGCTACTTATTGTTCCCTTTCCTCGAGTTCCTATATATGGTTATTTTTTTTTCTTTCTCGCAAGCTCGCAGATTGGGGGGGGGGGGCTATTGTGCTGTTATGTGTTCTTTTTATGTTTTGTATCTGTATTATACATCCAGCCAGTCACTTTACGTTGCTTGTCCCCTTTGCTTAACGCTCTCTTTGGTGCTCTCTTTTTTTTTCCTCTGTGGGTTGCTGACGTGGCATGTGCTTGGGCCGTACGCGCTGAGTGGTGGATTTCTGTCCGCTTTGCAGGGATAGCTCTCTGCCCGGCAACTACTGATGCGGATTGTGGAAGTTTTTGTAATGAATTTTAAGGAACGTCTTTGTGATTTTCGGTGGATCGACCTTATGTAAAGGTAGGCTTTATTATCAGTTTTATGTCCTGGTAATGGTGAGTGAATTTTGGGGCGGAAAACGTTATGTGTGTTTGAAAATAAGAGTTCGTAAAGTGACTGGCTCTTGGAGTTGTTCATAGGTTTAGTATGTTTTGTTTCTTTTCCAGTTGAGTTATATTTTCAGTACGTGATTTTCAGTATATAGTTAGTTTAAAATTTGTGATAAGAGCTTTACACAGTTGTGCAATTTGAAAATGCATATTTTGATTCATGAAGGTAAAAAGCATCAGTAGTGTGAAATTTGTGAGAAAAGCTTTTGGCATTTGTCGTCTGAAATTGCATAGTTTGATAAAAGGAGGGCAAGAAGCAATATAAGTAGAAATTTGTGAGTAGAGCTTTACATATTTTGGGCACTTTGAAAATGCATAGTTAATTCAAAATTACAGATATTCTGTTGTGTAAATTATGAGAGCAGTAATTGCAGTTAAAACCCAGTTATGCTGAACCCATTTATGCTGAACTTTGTAACTGAAAACGGTTGGGTTGTAAAGCTATCTACATCTAGCTTAGCTGGACTTTGAAGCTCTCGGTTTCCTGAATTTCATTAAAGTCTGTTTCGGTCTTGTTCAACATTCTTAGCTAGTCTTTGACTAGCTAAACATAATTAAATTTTTTGGTCTGATGTTTATAGTGGCCTTGTTTTATAAACTTTCTAAATTGATTTGGTTTGTTGAAATTTTGGATTTACTTAATTTTGCTGTATTTAAAACTTGCCTTTACTGCTCTGCTCAATTGGTTTTGGTTGCTTTACTCTTTAAGCCATTTTTGTTTTACAGTTATTCTTTTATGGTTGCTTTACGGTTCTGGTTATTAATGTTTGTTTATTATTATCATTAAAGTACCCAAAAACAAACTTATCAATAGTAGTATATTTTTGAGAGTTCTGGTTTCCTTTTGTTTTCCCCTACGGCACTCGTTAGGGCTTCCCTTTTCGTTTGGCCGGGGTTCCCTAACTCAGTCAAACAGCGGAATCATTGCAAGGTTTAGCCCATTAAGGGATAAACCCCAATTGAGTCTAAGCGATTTTGTTAGATTAAGTTGAATTATACATTCACATGTAACAGCCTCTAAGGATTATTTGTTATGTAGGGAATGAACATTAATGTGAAGACAGAGTAATTTGTAGATGAGATTTATGCAACTAGAACGTAGAATGCGTTCTCATGAGAGGAGATGAAGTTTTGAGATTAATTGCTTAGTTCTGAGCACCTTCCGAGGATTGTATACGAGGTTTCCAACCTTAATGTGACCTGGGACTCAGAGATACAGCCGTAGCTCGGATCTAATGGCGACACTGTCCTTGTAAACTTTGTCTACTAATTACATGAGATTTTTACATCAGTTATTTTCTTCATCAAGTTCCTGAATATTATAAGTAAGTCTCCCTGACACTGAGGTAACACTGGCGAGGGAACAGGGCTTCGAGTTTTACTTGGAATGCGATTCACTCCGTCTCTTGAAGTCATTACTAATAGGGTATCTGGTCTAGTTAACCTTGCATCATTAGGCCGCTATGTGGTCTTCTGATCACATGTCAAACCGCGATATTGCTCCTGTTCATGACGTCCTGTGTGAACGAACTCCATTGATGGAGCGGTCGTGCTGTAGAGTGTGCCTAATACATTGTCTTCTATAGTGAACAGATGTTTATTGAGATGCCAAAATTTATAAGTTTTATTAACTATAATTTTCTTTATAAGCATTCCGGGGTAAAAAGTATTATTTTTTCCTTTGTTTCCTTCCTTATTTTTTCCTTATCGTAGAACTAGTTTAGGGCTTTCGTTTCCACATATGAGAATATCTTAATAATAATTATGTATAATTAACAAGTATAATTATGTATATTACATATAATGTATAGCTGCAGATAAATATAAGGTTAATTGCTAAAATATTTAAAAAATGAAAGCAATATATTTTGAAATTAGCTATATAGTTTAAATTCCTACTGCAAATGCCAAGTGGTTAGACTGCACACCTTTCTTGGGTTCAATCCCAGGGACCTGCATTGGGATTTGTGATAGATAAATCTAGGCCAATTTTCTCCGGATTCTCAGGTTTCCCCGCCATTGTTTCCACAAATTGTTACATAATCACCTTTCGTTTCATCCATCTCACCCTCATTTTATATCAGCTACTTCCTCGTTGTCATACCCGGCATCGGGCTGATCACACATCCTGGATATTCTATCTGATCCAAAGTGTTTGTCCCCCGACAGGCCTCTGATCCCAGGCCTGTAAGTCCTGGGGTGTGTAAGTGCTACATATGAGGAGGGTAAACAGTGAAGGAGAAGGAAGAATTCTTAATGCAAACAAATAGTGAAACAGTGAAAAATACACCCTAACTTTAATAATAGTGTTTTCTGAAGCAATAAGCTTAAAGGTATCCGTTGTAGTCTTTGCAAAGCCCTTTGTCCCAAATGTAGCTAAAGTAACTCGTCAAAAAGTAAGGAGGGACAATACCAACTGATCTCCATCACCACTAATCACACCCTTAGTTTAGTTCGTTTAGAAAGATATATGATTGTTTCAATAGAATTCAAAGTACACGCTCCTGATCAGAAACATTTTCTGAAATTGCACACTTGTCATTTAAGGTAATATTAGCGACTCATATATAAGACTCATAAATATGGTAGCGATAACGAAAAATATGTAAACATGCATATTCACCATGTATCGACACATTTTAAAAAGAAAATGCTTCAAAAACAATATTCTTGTAATTAAAAACTAATAAAGATAAAATAAAGTAATAAGGCCTGTGCTCTAGACGTTCTCGGAATTTAAGCCAGGTGAATTTAAGCCAGGGGAACACCTAGTTTCGGAAACGTGTTTCTCTTCCATCTTCAGGATGCTGAATATTCCTGAATTCCCGATACGTCGGTGTATCACCAAACATTCATCTGGCTTCAAGCTCGAGAACATCTGGTGTTGTTCGCCAGGAAAGCTTCTGCTATTATTTCAATTACATATACTGTATTTGTATTTTTTATTTCGCTCCCTTTAGAATCCTGCCCCTTCGGCGATAGTAATTAAGATGTGAAGTATATTAAATAGAAAGTTTCGTAACAAATATCTTCAACATTCTAGAGTGCAAACATAACGCACAAACACAAGCAGTGTCTGTCAAGAGATTTTTCTACTATATGGAGATTATCAATCAATTGCTTAGTTTAAGAAACTTCGATTTACTGAATAGATAAAAATAAAAGGCACTATCTCAGTCATGCAGAGAGAGTTAAATTTACAGAAATACATAAACTCTTTACAAACACTAATCTGAGCGAGAATAAAGCACGAGATAATCACGCGCACCATAAATCTGATATCAAGTATACGATAACCATATGTTGGCTCAGTCATCTAGATTAACCCACAATGGAGATTATGATAATAATGATGATTATGATGGTGACGATAATGATTATATTCAGCTGCAGCTAATTACATTAATTCCGAATATATTGCACATATTGTCTTGTGCTTATCACAATAGTTCCTTAACAATATTTTTTTTCTTTCTTTCGTTTCTGTAGGACGAAACAAGGTGGTACTGACAGGGATCGTGAATGTTCTTGTAACCTCTTTACCTCTTCATACCCTTTTACTTTCTATACCACGTACCTAGTAGATAGAGAAAGTATTGCATTCATCCCTAAAATTCGATGTTGAGATTTAAATCGAAATATTATTTTGAGGTACCCTGATTCGAAAACAATATCATTTTTAATAAAAGGCATGCCGGCGCACGCGCGCAAATTTGTGTTTTTGGTAGGGGTGTAATGTGTGTGGGCGTGCGCGAGCGCGCTTGTCTGAAACAGTAAAACTGAAAAACGGAGTGCGGGATAAATTCCAAACTTAATGCTTAATTCCAGTATCTTCCAAAAATACGGCACAAAGACTTTCAAAAGAAATTGCCTTACCTCAGTCCTTTTAACAGCCTGATTTTCTGTGTTTTAATCATATCTAAATGTGTTTAAAACTATTTTGATTAAATAACATAGTATATTTACATATAAAATAAAGTCATGTATTAAAATTTTGGGAACGGGCTGTGAACTTCCCTTTATTTGGAAAAAATGTTGTATGATTCTGTATAAGTGGTAAAGAGATAAGAGATAAAATGTTTACTGCACAAAATGTATAGACCCCGTAAAACACACAATTTATTTCAAATAGCTTCTCTGATTCATTTCGGAGATATCCGTTGTTATTTGTTTGAATTTTTCAATATCTTACCATCTTCTATAGTGCTGTCACATTCAGTAGTTTCTCGCCATGTCATGGAAAGAATATTAAATTTCAAACAGAACATATAGCGACCGACTTTAAAACATTTGGCTGTCGAATCGCTTTGCTTTGTTAATTCTGTAGTTATAACGAAATGTATAATGAAAGCTTTTTTATGCAAAGGCTTATCTTGATTGGCACAAATTAGGTGAAAAATAAGATTTTGAAACAATCATTTGTAGATGTCATAAAAATAAACGACAATGGGAAGAGTAATTCATGTAAATGTAACACATTCGGATTTTTAAGTTTATGGTTATACGTGTGCTTTGCGTTCACGTTTTTGTGGTGTGAGTGTGTGTGTGTGTGTGTGTGTGTGTTTGGTGGGTGTAATGCATGGCATATTATTGCTAGAAGGCCCTTAAAAATGAAGAAGATTAAGATTGCATTAGCCAAATGCTCCTCCCTATGATTGCAATGATTGAACCACATTTCTGTCTTTATCCGAAGTATAAAAGTAGAACATTTACTTCGTATGAAAAGAATAAATTATAAGGAGATAATACAGAAAGTCTTATATACTCCGCGACTGCACTGCGTTAAAGGTACATATTTTTAAAAACTTATGTTTGGTTAGCTTCCCAAACGCAGTAGATTCAACCTTTATGTAAAAGTGAGATCACTTTCCATCTGTTAGGGAGTCATCAACGAAAAAGAAAAACTAATTTTGATAACGTAAGTTTATGCTTCACTACAACTAATTTTCGCTTATATTAAGATTCCACTACAAGACAATATTGGGGTATAAACTGACAGCACATCATCTTTTCGAATATCAAAACAGTGTGTACAGAATAATTTGTAATAATATATAATTTGCTGTTAAATGCTATAATAGTTTAGTAAGTGCTATCATAAATTAATTCTCTTTTAGATTCATACTTAAAAAGTTATATTGCTAATACTTAATTGTCTGAAAGCTTAGAAATTATTAGAATATTGATAACGTACTACGTTATCTGAAATTTTAAAGCGCGCGATGATTTGACAACTTTGAAGCAGTATAATTTAGTTGCTTCTGACGTTGTCGTTATCTCGTAGCTCGTTTTGACACCTCATATACCAGCGGCTCCAGTGGTGGAGCTATGAGTGCCTTCTCAGGGTATGCGTGAGTATATTTTAAAGGATAACACCAGGTTAAATTGACTGAGAAATTTAATGTGATCTAATACTTCAGCTATTGATGCGAGTTGCCGATCGTTTGAGAATAAAGAATGAAACTGGTTAGGGATCATAGCACTCGAGACCATTACAATTGAATTATTATACCTGCTAACTTCTTCAGTATCAATTTTGAAATAACTGTTTCCGCAATAAAAGAAACGAGAAGCGTAACTTGCCGTGAGTCACTAAAATGCTTACCGGCAAAACGTTCAGCGATAGCCGCTAAATCTTAACTCACTGAAGCGCGTCAATGAGCGCTTAAAATAACGCACGAGTCGTAACAACTATCCAGAGTGACAAATGTATAGACGGAAAGAGTGCATGATTGAATGTGTCTCTACTTAGATTGCACGTACTTATGTTACCAAAGCTCGGCCTACTTTAGAACTATTCCACCAACTTTCCTTCTTGCGCGAAGCCAATCTTACAATCCTAAGAATATATGTTATCTTGATGCTACGCGCTAGTTCCACTTGTTGCTATACTAAGGCTCGCCTGAATTCAGGAAACTTTCAGTTTTCCAATTTCAGGAATTGGCTTACCTGGCTTATCAAATGTACTGAACTTATAACCTAAATGTATTCCAAGAATCTTCATGGCAAGCGCGTTCGCTCCTTGCTTGATTCTAATGTCTTCTATTAACATGACCTGCTAATTACCTTGAGGCAGTATTTTTAACACTTAAATGATTGTCAGTCAAATTATATAACATGTAAATTCAATAACAGCCCGCCTTGAAGTAATATGTGTATGTAATAATTTGTAAAATGTATGTAACAGTCATTGCAAATGTTTATATTATTATATCCATGTTTAATAATGTTATGTGAATGTATTACGTAATTTAATAATGTAGGAGCTGTGAGACTAATAAGTTAAATGTTGCTAACAATGAGGTAACAAAGAGGTAAACTTGAGGCAATAATGAGTTTGAGAGTTTAATTGTTATTTGAGATTCTTGGAAGCATTAATGTAATTTTAGTGACAGTTTATAACAAATAGCCAATCAACAACCAGAAAAATCTTTAGTTAAATGTAGGTATTCTATTGAAGTGAGATTAGCCAATCAGAGACTTGAAATACAGATATTCACAAGTTTAGACGGTTGAAAGCTAGTCAGTTGCCTGCAGACAGTGATAGTAACCGGATGCATGATGCGTCCTCGAAAAATTAAATACGTGTTCGTGTGAGACGAAAATAGTATATGCATTAAAATGTGCAGGTATTAAATAAAAGAATCTCACAGCTCTCGATATCAGTGCAGTGCTATTTAATTCGTGTCAAGGATTAACAAAAATGAGTGAATTAAAACTTAAAATCTGTATAAGCCTACATTCTTGTCGCATCACGCCCTGCCAAGACTTCCATGTCTCTAACAATAATACTGACGCAGCCGAGGCAAACATAAATATTTAGTACCTAAAGAAACATTTTAATTACAAAGTTAATATATTTTAAACTTGGGGCAAAGGCCACCTGAAAATACATTTGGGCGAAGGCTACCGGAAGCTGTTTACTATGCGTGCGGTTGCAACTACTACATGTTCGGCTCCCCATCAGTTGAAATACAATACATCGTATTCAAACTGACTTTTCATACGTGGTGCAAACAACTCCAACGTAAAGTCAATAAATACTTCTTCAAATTGGCGTCCATACGTGGAGATAATAATAATCTTCTTTAAATTGGCGCCCAGCTGCGTGGAGCTCGAAGAGACAAGAATGGGTGACGACATCTGAAAAGAAGAGATCAACGAACATCATAGAACTACCCGAATCGACGAAACTACAAGACGTCATCTCAGAACTTCAAAATCATCAACATCATCCAAGCACAGCAACAATTCTTTCAGGAGTACGGGGCACACAGTCAACAATTAACAACAATCTATGAGGGAGCACCGGCATAAAAGGTTTACTAACAGCCAGAAGAAAAGGTCAGAAAATTCCATACCTTATATGTATATAACTTTCAAGTTAATTAATAAAATATATTGTTATAAAGATAATTTCATGCTGTTAAGAAGCAGTAAATTAAAGTTGAGAAATTCAAAACCAAATATACAAAATAAAATGGAAACAGAAACAATGAAAATATGGAAGTAGGAGAAGATAGTTCAGCCATTACTGAATACAATATAAATTTACAATCAGAGCTAGATGAAACAAATAGGTTAGATGTAGAAGAACAGTTATCTGTAAATTCGCAGTTAGGTATAGAAGGAGATACTATCCCTCACACATCTAGGAAACAAGAGCAAGAAAACTTATCATAACAAATTATGTGCCTTCTAAAAGCAATAACTGAACAAAGTAATGCAGACATAAAAAGAGAGTTAAAAGACACTAATAATAAGGTAACTGAAAATAATGTAGAGCTAAATAATAAGTTAACTGAAATGAGAAGAGAGTTAAAGAAAGTAATAATAAGATAACTTAAACTAGTACAGAGCTGAGAGTAGAGTTAAGTAATAAGTTAACTCAAACTAGTACAGAGTTAAGTAATAAGATAACTGAAACAAATACAAAGCTATCTAGTATAAAAAATGATCTAGCTAAGCAAATAGAAAATTGTATGAAAGAAAGCAAAGCTGAAAGCAGGAGGTTAGAAATAAAACTAGAACCATCTTCCAAAGCACTTCAAAAATATATAGATTTAAAAGTAAACAAAGGTTGTAAGCAGCTAGAACAACAATTGTCAAGTCATATTGATAAAAATGTAACTGAAATGGAGATAAAAACTTATTAATACTAAACAAGGTATTTGTAATAAGTTAGATAAGCACGGAGAAGAATTGAAAACAATGGTAGAAAATACAAATGCAGATCTTGTACAAGTACAAATAGATTTAACAGGGAAATAAATAAAATGCATGAAATAGCTAAAACAAATGCAGATGCAATAAAAGAAGCAAATACAGGTCAAGGACAAGTAAAGTTAATAATAGATGAAATTATACATAAAGTACAAGAAGGTAGCAAAGAAATTGTTAAACTTAGAAATAGTTTTGAAAAATTAAATATAAGTGTACCAAGGGTAAATGCAAATGTAACTAGTTCTGTAAATGCTAATAAAATGCATGACAATAATGCAAGTGCAGAAAGAAGTGTATCACGTTTGTTAACTAATAATACAAGAGACGCTACTGCTTTTTCCATGGCATCAGCCTCTCAAACAAAAACAATAATGATGACACACATGTGCATGTACCAAATCAGAGGTCAGACTATCATTCTGTGCTTAATGAATTACCATTACCTAATTTTAATGCTTCCTCAAGTCCAGTACAATTTATTCATAATCTTGTAGAATATTTTAAATTGAAAAATGTGCTTGAAGCATTCAAAATAATACTTGTTAGAAAATGATGGGATAACAAAACCTTAGAATGGTTACATATGGTAGCAGATAATGAAGTGAATTTTGAAACATTTACAGTTTTGTTTATGAATAAGTATTGGAATGCAACTGTGCAGCATAAGATTAGGGCCAGTCTAAAATGTCTTTGGCATCAGAAGAAAAAGAAAATAATGTATGCAGGTTATGTGTGGCACAAAAAGAAAAAGTAAATAAATGTAAACAGTCTGTGGCATAAGAAGAAAAGGAAAATGAAGTAACTGGAACATAAAAGGGGAAAGCAATGTAATTTAAAAATGTATAATAATATGTTTACTAAATGTAACCAATTGTCAATATAACAAAAGAGAGTTTAGATAAAAAGATGTAATAGAAGACAGACCATTGTTAGTAAGAAAAAATAAGTAAATCTGAATAGCAAATGCAATTATATTCTATAAGGTATAAATTCTTGGAAATTGTAAGAAATATAAAACTGTTTAAGAAACAAGATGTAAAGAAAGGGTGACAAGTGTTAATAACACTAATTAAATGCTAAAAGTACAAATAAAATGCTGAATAATAGCTGTGCTAGTGAATAAACAAACTACACTCAGGTAATTGAACACCAGATCATTGACCTTAAAGTGCCAAACAAATGGAAGAAAAAATGAAGTATTCTGCTATATACGAGTGTAGTGAGAAACCAGTGAGTGCTAAATAAAAGTGACAGTGAAAAATAGGAAGTGCAATAATAAAAAAATAAAAAGGGACAATGAAAAATAGAAAGTGTAAAAATAAAAAGGTTATGTTTCTTTCTTTCAGGAGACTTTCAGAAGATATTTAAAAATTTAAAAGAACAAAAGAAAAAGAACAATTTTTAAATATGTCTAAAAGTGGGCAATTTGAGGCAGTATTTTTAACACTTAATTGATTTTCAGTCAAATTATATAATATGTAAATTCAATAACAGCCCGCCTTGAAGCAATATGTGTATGTAATAATTTGTAAAATGTATGTAAGAGTCATTGTAAATGCTTATATTATTGTATCCATGTGTAATAATGTTATGTGAATGTATTACGTAATTTAATAATGTAGGAGCTGAATAATAAGTTAAATGTTGCTAACAATGAGGTAACAATGAGGTAACCTTGAGGCAAAAATAAGTTTGAGAGTTAAAATGTTATTTGAGATTCTTGGAAGCATTAATGTAATTTTAGTGACAGTTTATAAAAAATGGCCAATCAAAACCAGAAAAGGCTTTAGTTAAATGCAGGTATTCTATTGGAGTGGGATTAGCCAATCAGAGACTTGAAATACAGAAACTTACAAGTTTAGACGGTTGCAATCAGTTTGGTTTCCTGCAGACAGTGATAGTAACCGGATGCGTGATGCGTCCTCGAGAAATTAAATACGTATTCGTGTGAGACGAAAATAGTGTATGTATTAAAAAGTGCAGGTATTAAATAAAAGAATCTCACAGCTCTCGATATCAATGAAGTGTTATTTAATTTGTGTCAAGGATTAATAAAAATGAGTGAATTAAAACTTAAAATCTGTATAAGCCTACATTCTTGTCGCATCACGCCCTGCCCAGACTTCCATGTCTCTAACTATAATACTGATGCAGCCGAGGCAAACATAAATATTTAATACTTAAAGAAACAGTTTAATTACAAAGTTAATATATTTTAAACTTGGGGCAAAGGACACCTGAAATTACATTTGGGTCGAAGGCTACCGGAAACTGTTTACTATACGTGCGGTTGCAACTACTACAAGTTCGGCTCCCCAACAGTTGAAATACAATACATAATTTTCAAACTGATTTTTCATACGTGGTACAAACAACTCCAACGTAAAGTCAATAAATAATTCTTCAACCTTCTTCTTTCGGGGTAAATCTTTCAACTGAAGCTTATTGAGTACACATTGATTTAATATACGGAAATTATTTGTTGCAATGAAATATTTAGCGTTCCATTATTTCTTTATTTAATCCTTTATATATTCCTGTCAATAATTAGGTATCATTATTTATTTTAAAGTGTACATTACAGCTTTTAAGTAAATCATTTCTTACAGAGAAAAATGTATTATTATATTTAACCCTCCTGAAATTAGGGTCGTCCCTGCGTAAAAACCGAATATAGTAATAAGGTACAGCCAGAATTCCAGGACATGAATTTCTCTTACAGATGAGGGAAATGTGTTACATGGAAACGAGTCCGGAAACGTTTCATTATTATCTGAGATTAATTTTATACAACTCCTCATAGTATATTAATCATCTGCAACACAGGAACAGAACGTACCAGCATACCGCATGATAAGTTTTCTTACGTGAATAATGTTCAAAATGCCCTCCGTTAGTATTGACACATGAATAAACACGGACGGACATAAACACGGAAATGAGGAGGAGCTCTATCGTGTATAAAGTGCATGTTTCGTTGTAATGTTAAAGGCATATCTTCTAACAAAGTAGGATGTTCTCTAAGAAAGCATGGTAAATTTGTGTCCTTTGAGCTGAATTGAAGAACACGAGGCCCTAACAAACAGTCACTAACAATGAGGTTCA
The DNA here is from genome assembly GCA_030765065.1 of Deroplatys truncata. Classification (NCBI taxonomy): domain Eukaryota; kingdom Metazoa; phylum Arthropoda; class Insecta; order Mantodea; family Mantidae; genus Deroplatys; species Deroplatys truncata. Next base: position 177,037,740 of record CM060977.1, on the reverse strand, counting down.
AGATGCCGGTCAGAAAATCTCTGTTGATGTGATTCAGTTGCGTGAGGATTCACACAACTGCTGACTAATTTGGTAGCCTTGAAACGACGTCTAATCGATGAGAATCACAGTTTCATTAAAATTAAGGTTGGGATATTGTTGAGCAAGCATTCAGCTGCTGATAGTGCCCGCACACGTTGTAAATGGTAGGATACAACAGTTTTTCATGTAACACTCTCAGATATGCATGTGGTCAACATTATGTGCAGCTAATTTGTCTTACCTAACACTAGGGTTGTTGTCAGCTGCATAAAATATTACCTTCTCCATTTTAGGTATGCTATTTCTTCTAGTCCTCGCCTAGTCACCAGTAGCAGACTTAAACATCCCATTCTCCATAAGTCAACGATCAATTGCTCAAAACGCTTCCTGTCAGGGTAGCTTCGTTCTGGATACAAGCGTTAAGTGGCACGGCCGTTACCGCATGATAATCCACATATAAAATGGGCATCTGCAAAATCCGAATTTGGTACCTACACTTCCATTGCGCTGTATCAGAAACCAAGTCCGTGCTGAGCACTAGTAAACAGTTACTTGCCGGTGATCCCGTGTGGTAGATTTACGGCACGTAAAAGAACCTCAAGCCTGATAAAGGGCCCTCTGAGCAAAATGTCTGGTTTTTCACGCTTAATATAGCAGTTAAAGAGCGCCCGTAAATAAAAGCTGAAAGAAAGTTACGTGATTGCCAAGTTCATAGTGAATACCAAAGGGTTGATGCTTTGGTAAGTAGTAAGGCAATTAATGATTTATTCAACACAAGCAATGCAGTGAGTTGTATGTCAACATTACCTTCGTTCAAACGGATCTCAAAACAGTGTGCTTAAAAATAAGAATTACAACTTAATCAGATGTAAGAGGACATCTTGAACATTTCGTGAAAGAATATTTCATGCGGTATGATGGTATATTCTATTCCTGTGTGTATCCCGTGATTAATGTCCTTTGAAGAATTGTATAAGTTACTAATATGCATACCATAAAGAGTTGTAGAAAATGAGTTCTAACATGGAAATAAAGCAATTCTAAGCCCATGACCATATGATATATTTTCATCTTCTTTGTATGAGGAATCTGTCCTGAATGTTTGGTCGTACATTATTGTTACATTTTGTATATCTATACATATTTCTGAACTAAAGCCTGGAGTCCTTATCGCTGTAAAATATTCTGAATATGAGACATAACCTCCTGTGATTGTGTTGTTTTAATGTAGTCTATCAGTTGATTTCTTCTGTCCTGAACCTTCTTCACATCCATTGTTATTTGCAATACATCTGTTAGCAAGCCAATTTCATTTTCCTTTTCTTTTGAATTTCAGTGTTAGTGTTTCTTCGTGTACTATTTTTAAAACAGTTCATTCCTTGCTTTGTCTATCAATAAAATGGCTTTCCATATTCACAATTCAGACGTCTTCAGTCGGTTTTACTTTTCGTCGCAATACATACGTTTCTGCACTATGCAATGCTGTCCTCCACATAAAAGACTTCACTAGTGTTTCGTAGTATTTATTCAAGACCAACAGAGAGTACTGTTAACAGAAGACTATCGTTCTCCTCCAACTGACATCTTCACTACAGCTCAGGTTACTACTTATGGTACACACCAAATATGTAAGGAACTTGCTAGATTGCTACATTTCGAATCTCGGCAAGCATGTCTACTTTTCTTCAAATTTCAACTTCCTTATTTTTCTTATTTAGCTTTTACCAATATCCTCGTTATTATCACTTAGTTCAAATAGTAAATGTTCTTTCTGTGCGAGCACTGCCACATTATCTTAACATTTTGTTAATTTTATTTTTCCTCCACCTACTATCACTCATTTTCTATAAATATTCCTTCCTCACAATGTACTGAACACGTTGAGGGACATGCTACCTAAAAGCATAGGAGTGCAATGTTGCATTCTTCCTGTCATCCATAATCTCAAGCCCTAAAAAGGATATTTATGAGCTGGCATATTATGTATTACTCTTCAAATTTTACTTCAAAATAAGAATTCCTCGTGGTGTACTACGTCTATTACTTTACGTAAATTCTAAATGCGGGTACATTTTGGCAAGCGACCGAACAGCATTCAAGTACGTCAAAAGAGTTCCGGTGATAAATGATTTGCACCACAACATTCATCTTAATAACAAATGAGCAACATTTGATTATCACTGGGGTGGCAGAGCTTAGTTCACAGATCACTAAAGTTGTGCTTGTATCCTCTATTGGATAAGGAAATGCATGTTTTATCAAAGTCAGCTCTGTTCCGAGCTGTTTAATATGCACTGAATTAACGAACTTCGTTGATATTCATAGTCTCTAGCTTCGTTGCTCTGGGAAGCCGAATTTTTGTCCCTAGGGAAATAATAGCTCTTTTTAATTAATTTTTTGTGTATAAACATCCATATTTTCGGGTATATTGGAGATAACTGCGACATAGTATATCATGAATTTAAAAGGTTTGAACAATTCCTTTACTATGAGAACACAATAAAGGGTGCAATTTTCTTGTTACTGGTAATTAAAAGAAGAGAATTATATAAAAAGTTTCTCTTTATAAATTAATAGTCAACAATAAAGTCAATAATAATAATACTTACACGTAATGGAAAGTACAACACAGAAATACAGGTCACGGACAATGAACCCGACTCATGAATTTAAACAGTTTGAACAATTCCTTTACTATGAGAACACAATAAAGGGTGCAATTTTCTTGTTACTGGTAATTAAAAGAAGAGAATTATATAAAAAGTTTCTCTTTATAAATTAATAGTCAACAATAAAGTCAATAATAATAATACTTACACGTAATGGAAAGTACAACACAGAAATACAGACCACGGACAATGATCCCGACTTGAAACGGCAACTCTAAGTCGAGCCCGAGCTATGCAATTATTAATAATGTGATTAATTAATTTTTGGTGAGGTTAAATTATGCTATGTACAAATCTTTTTCTTTTACTGCCTGTGTAGCTTAAGAAGGGTGATTTAACGATATGTGTGTATTTAGGTTACTAATATTAGAGGAGTTATAAATTGTTTAATGTAAATAATTTAAGCGCTATGTTAAAATACTGCCCACGACGAGATATGTTAGCTGCAGGAATAGTGTCTTTGAAGCCAAAAAGTTTAGTTTTACATGTCTCTCTGGTAGCAGAGGCATTGTTCATACAGCGAGGGTGTCTAGCTATTGTGCTTTTATTCGATAATCCGCCGTGACCAGAGTGAGGGAGACAACAAGCTTAACGGTAAAATTAGGAAAAGCCGCGATTTATGTTAAAATTGGACCAATGAGATCTCTGTAAATTTATATGAAATAGCGAGACGCGTTGGGTGGCGCTAAAAATGCACCAATAGGAAATTAAGCAGCCCAAGAAGCCTGCGACTATAAGTAGATCTGCTTGAACCAAAATTAAGGGTCATTTTCTAAACTACAGGCAGGGAGAGATGCTGCAGGATCTTTGAGAGATATCGCGCCAAACCTGAATTAAGACAGTTTTCGCAACACACATAAGAATCGCTACGTGTAAAGAGATCTACTAAGTATATAAACTTCGCGTCATATCAGCGCCGTGTTTCAACAGCAGTGGACAGTGGTTTAACAGCGACAATATCAGTATTGTGTACCACTAGAAGAATTAAATAAAAGAAACAGCAGTATCGTCTTTTTGTAACTAAAGCACGTCTATTTTTCTCTCCTTTGCCACACCCGAGATCTACGTTTCCTTTACTAAGGAAAAGTCCATGCTCTGATATATTTCAGCAATAACTTCAGCTAGCCGAGGATAAAAAAATGAAGAGAACCAGCATCCTTCGAACATCCAGAGTCTTCGCGGAGGCTGCAGAAAGGTAAGCCGCGAGCTACGGGCATTACAAATAACCAAAACAACTATGGACTAGGGAGTTACTGCCGCAGACTCATGAATTTAAACAGTTGGAATAATTCCTTTACTATGAGAACACAATAAAAGGTACCATTTGCTCGTTACTAGTAAGTAAAAGAAGAGAATTTTATAAAGAGTTTCTCTTTATCAATTAATTATCAACAATAAGGTGAATAATAATACTTACACATAATGGAAAGTACAACACAACAGCTCAGCAGAACTAGGCTATCAGTCAATGGATATGGGGAGTGGATGTGGTGAGCATCACGCATCCTTCAGGATGATAAATTGAGTTTTGTGATGTTGGCTTACTGAATCTGTAGACCTTTACCTTCGAAAACCATTTTTCTTCCTCACAATCCTGATGGGCACCAGTCCTAAGCATGGGGCGAAAAATCCATCCTCACATGTAATGGCTGCAACCCTGCCGCACTCAGTGTTAGGGAACTCTGAACATACTGCAATACAGTATGACATGATACAAGAATAGTTATTGTTGACCAAGATACATATTATATATAATTCCAAATTAATACCGATATATGTAGCAGTATGAAATTAAGCACAAATAGTTAAACACTGTTCCATGTTTTAGGTGCTATTCTTTGTTCCTCTTTCCTTTATCTCAAAATTTGAAGCTAATTTCTAATAAGCGAACAGGCCTCTAGACCTCATGTTCATTGGTGATGTTACAAACTGTAATTTCTTTATTATAGCAGATTCCATCTTTTCTCCTTAATTACGCATTCAAATGAAATTAAATATAACACACAAGTCAGCCGACCATAATTGTTTGTATTTATAGGGTACTGGTTTTAGTATAAAATAGGTGTTTATAATTATTGTAGCTTAATTTTTCTTATACAAAACACTAAGGCTAAAAATTTACAAAGTCGTTTTGGTTAATAATATTCATGCAGTTCTAAGCAATTATAGTAGTTGAAAGCAAGAAAATGGGAAAATAGAAATAAAGTAAAAGCGAAATACCGAATTAGATTTCTAATGTTATACAAATACTTAAACTACGTTTACCCAAAATCAGTAAAGGATTTTATTTGTTTGTTTGTTTTTATGGTATATATCGTTTAATTCTTAAAGCTGATCATTATGAGCATTTCGAGAAGGGAGATGCTATCCAAATCCTAAGATATAGTTTATCACATCAGCGAATTTTGGCTTACAAATATGGGAGACGAAACCTTGGTTTTGCTTTACTTTCTGGGTGTGGCGAGATAATACCAACGCCTTGAAGGAGTATTCCTAGGGGACACTGATAATAGTAAGAAGCTTCCTGAATATGTTTTTGCGGACTGTGACTTTTTATTGGCTACATGTCCCTTGGCACGAGAGTAGGAAAATGGACACTAGAAATATAAGGCACGACCTGGATCAGCTACGCAGGCTGTTCGTTTACGTCTAGACACGGCGTCATTATTCTTAATCACAGAATACGAACTTATGCGAATTGCAGAAGCAAATTAAGCAAACTGTAAACCTAGAGGACATTGGTGTGGAAATACAAGAAGACTCTTGCGGGAGAGCTTCTTCTCACAGTTAAAGGAGGAACTGATAAGGCTGAGCCGTTAAGAAAAGCTATTTTGCACACCATTAAAGGCACAAATGTACGCTGTTCTCGGAGAATCTACATGATTTTGCATATTCATGATACTGATGCTATTACTATTTCGACAGAACTGCACTACGCAATTTTTCGGATTTTAGGAGCGGGAAACGCCGCTGTCCAGGGCACATCTATGAGGTCTACAGCAGCTGAATGCCAGATTGCCAAGGTTGCCATAAAAGTAGAGATGAGCAGCCGACTTACACAATTAGTGTCTGTCCGTATTGGCCGATGTTCTTGTAAGGCTATAGAGAACGTTTGCTTGTTATAAGGTGTTCTAACTGTCACGAGTTTGGACCCGTACACACAATTGCAGCGGACCTAATGGATGACATTGGAAAGGTAGAATCAGATGACTGAAGAATTCAATGCCATAGCCCACAACCCTGTCCAACACACGGCTTGTGTGAAAGAACAATTAATTCCATTATTAGATGACATGTTTATCTTGATTACGATAAAGACGGCTACCTGGCTATGAATTGCACCAGCAAACCTTATTACCTGACGTGCTAGACTCGGGATCACAAGCTAGGAACTAATCCTGTCTTAAGTATTGTAAAATGGTAAGTGGTGGCAGAGCCCAACGTCTCATTAAATCGTAATGGTAGTCTCAAAATAGAACATGGACCTACAGTGCGTACCGAATCCACATATGGGTACTCCAGATGCTGCACCAACGGTACTGCGGATGCTATAAGAGAATGTTGACAGGGGGAGAGCGGCTAAGGATCTTTTGTGCAAAACGGTCCTGGAACGAATTGCTGAGTTGTTTATTATGGCTGAACCTATTACTGCCAGAGTTCATCAGGAGCGTTGTCTTGAGCATACTAGCACAAATATGCCTTTGAAAGTCGTTAACCAAAATATATAAGATAATGTTGGTTTAGATGGACTACGTTAGTGACCGTACATCACTGGTGTGGATATTTGTACCTTTGTAAACTTATTACTTGTATTGCCATTGTCTATTAAGTGCCACTCAACTGAAGTGCTAGTGGGAAACGGTTTTAATATCAAGTTAAAACAGCGGGGTTCTGCAATTCAGAAAACTAATAGCCGAGTGGCTGTCAAAGACAGATCTGGTGGCTCAAAATTCTGGAACCCCGCCCATATTTGTTCTCCGTGATGGTGCATCATATATTAATGGCATATTTAGTACCAAACATTTAGCTCAGCGGGCGGCTAACGGGAGAGTGTTGGAAGATGAGAGGCTTAACCGTCATTATTATCTCGTTTAGGATACCCTCGCGCAAGAGGCTCCTCAGCGACAGAATAAACTGTCGTGTTATAGAGGCTGGCGCATGCTATCCGAGGATCTACCCTTGTTGGCAATGGAGTTAGGATGCCTGTTCCAACTGTAGGGCGTGCCGTTTCCCATATCATAGAAGCGTTCACAGGAACTTCAAACAAACTTGTGACAATACCTTTGCTAAAAAGGTCAACAGCTGCCATAAAAAACGGTATATAGGTGCACCAATGATATTGCAGAAAAAAAGAAACTCTGGTTACATTTTAGACTGCGTTGGTGTGAACCCATAGGTGAGTGAATGAGATGCAGAACAATCTGTATCCCGAACAGTACAGTCAAAACAGATTTCTGTTGAAAGTGGCAATAATGAATACTAAGAGATTCGCTTAGCACATAGTTCTCCAGGAAGTTCACTTTGACATGTGGAACAAAGGATATCAGCTTGTGTCTACAGCTTTCAATCCCTTTTGCGTCCTATTTTGACGAACGGAAGGCAGATGGAAGTTGCTAAAGCTTTTTGTGCAGCTCATGTCCCTTACCTGGGTCAAGCGATGTCTGTCCCCAGAGGAGTTATCTTGCTTTATATCTGAAAAATTGCACGCAGCTTTGGCCAAAATATCACCTGGGCCTGATACATGCAATTATTAAGACGGTTGTTAAGAGTTATCCAGAAACTTGCCTGGCCGTATTTAATCATTCTTTAAGGATAGACGCCTTTGCTAGATTGGTTGTGCTGGAAAAACAAAATACGATGTTGCTGCTGTATCTTATCAGCCCCATGTCTGCTAAATAGCTTGGATAAGCTCTTGGAACACTTGCTATTGGAGAGATTGAAGACGAAAATTGAGCGCAGTGGTGGTGTGTTAGTTGCCCCATATGGCTTTAGGTATGTGCCATTTTTGGCACAAACCCCGCTCACAGCAGTTACGAGAACCAGCGAGAAGTGATTAGTTGGTAATGATACGTCATTATCTGGCAAGGAAGAAGGTCCCAGAGGATGACTAGACTGTCAGTGTAGTGACCACGTCGCCAGTAGGGAAAATAGTTAGTCAGATCACCACGGTCAGGGGAAATGCAGTGCTGTCGTTGGTTACCTCCCTTTCCTCGGCACCGAGGGACCAGCTGGGACGAACGTGAAGAAATATAAAGTCAGTCTGTGAGAATTCAGTCAACGAGATACTATAAAGTGGAATTCTAAGTAGCGCAATCGTACGCCTGAAATTTCGGCTTTGGTAAAGTTTCTTAAATCTGTTTGTAAGTAACCCTTTTAAATTTCAATCATAGGGCGTATGCATGTATGCAAATCTGAGTAAATTATTTTGGAAAACGCTGTTAGGAATATTACATTCGCATGTATTTGCTTTTTAATATTTTCGCTTACACTAAAAATTTAAACGGAATGAGTGGAATTCATTATGTAGTACAAATATAGACATGTTGTATGGGAAAATGTAACTTTCACGTTTAATGTGGAAGATTGTTACCAAAAGAACACACACACATGTATGGATTTTAACAACAAATTTGTAATTAGGGATTTCTTAATAATTAAGAATTTTGGTACTAATACTTGCACAGTAAATCTCAATCCAAGAAAACCATTGCGTTTTGAACTCATGTTATTACTGTATACTGCCTTAAGTCATTTTCCTTTGTGTCACGCCCTTAATCTTTTCCTGATTGGTGAACGCGATCCACGCTTAGTGATTTTACGATGAAGGTCACACCTCTGCATGTTCCAGGTAGAACATTTCGTTAACTACAAGAAACAAGGAATCTGAAAACAATCAAGAATGTTAACAAAACTGGTGGCTGAAGCGCGAAGAAAGAAAGAAGGGAAAAGACCCCAAAATGTAACAATTAATAACAAGTAGTTATAGCTGTTTGAGTGGCGTAAAACTACTGCGGTCATCAGCGCAACATGGCTCTAGGGAAGGTTGGTCCACCTTATTAACTGCCCTAGAGAGAGCGTAGGAGCTTACAGATTCCACAAATTTAGGAATTCGTGGTTAGAGGTAGTTGTATGCGCTAATAACTGTGGATGTACACGTTGCCTTTATTTCTCCTCCATGGAGCTGGATTCTTCGGAAACGCCGGTTCGTAACATACCAGCTTTACTATACAATATGTCAGCGAGCTATTTGCTAAAAGACTGATTTTGTGATGACGTAGCCGAATATGTGTTTACTCTGGATTTCATTGTTACGGAGCCTTGGCTGCTAAAGTTTTGACTAAATTTATAGTTCCCACTAGACAACACGGACTGAGACAAAGCCAACAAAATGACCGCTTCGACTTCTACCTTCGTCGACACCTGCAGAGTGCATTATGGGGTGTCGGCATTCGGCGAACCTGTGCTTGTTATCCGCAGTGTTTTAGCGCAGATGTCGTTGCTCAGAAAGCTCATAATATTGAGCACATATCACGCGAGACCTGCAAGGGAGGGAAGATTCAAATTAATGAGTGTGGAAACGAGTCCCTATTCTCCTCGAGCAGGAGCGCTAAGGCATCCTTATGGGGATGATCAAGCTTATATATAGTGCATCTGATTACGTTCAGCTTGGATAAAACCCAGCTGTAGACAGGTTTCGTGAATTTTAAGAAACCTGGTGGGAAAATGAGTATGAAGATACTAATTATAACCTTTACTATTATGCATATTAGCTAAAGTTTGTTTTTATATTTATCTCGATTATTCATATATATTCACCAGAAATGAGTTCAGCTAAGCATTAATGCGACTATACACCTGTTTTATAGGTACAAAAATGATATATCTGTCAAATGTATAGTAAAACGGATCAACGTTGTCTAGCCATGGTGTTAAAATTCTGCATGGTCTCATGAGAAATAAGAAAGTGGCCAGTTAAATTGCAGCATCTAAATTGGTTCAACTTGAACTAATTTAAATACCGCAAGATAAAATGAAGAGCAGCTTATTTCGAAAACCCTTGATGCTCCAAGAAGATTTAATTCACATAAAAAGTGTATTTTAATAATAGCTCTTTCCTGTAGCAAGTCTTAATTACTAACTCTTTTATTTTCATGAACTGTTAGGAAAATGAGAGGTGTTCGTAACTTTTTACAAGATTTGGGCATAGTTTTGTTTTTATGGCAATATCGCATACCTATGAAATTTTAGTCATTGAAGCAGTTTGGGAAAACGAAGCATAAGAAACCTCTGCCCTTCTTCTTTGAAATTGACCTGACATAATGAAATGTGGTATGTATTAATTTCAAAAGCATGTCAATCAAAAACAAACACACACATAACCAAGCAAACAGATAGCCACTATTGTTCAGGAGGCCCGAAAGTATAACATTTTAATGCGAAGTTCAGGTTCTATAGTGTGGTACTTTCTGTATATTCAGTAAGTATAGAGATAGTAACATAAACTTATATTATTAAATGTATTAGTTTTTTTTTAGAAACAATTGTACTAAAATGTGACCAAGGTGCTATACTTGCTTGACAAGTAAAACAAATCATATAATATGCGAATAGCAAGAGTTCGATCCTCACGGCGAGCAATGCCGATATCAATTTCCCTGAAGTAATTGGTGCAGTGACAGCTAATCCTTTAACCACAAATTATCCAATATATGAAATAAAAGCGATACCACACATCTTTCCCATATGAACGTCAAATATGCATTTTCATAATGAAATGCACTTGACACTGCTTCTATATTTTATCAATACATCTATTACATTAGGTTTATTGACATTTAATGTTCTCCCAGGTAGAAACATTTTCATTACTTGGTTAGAACTAGACAGGTGATGAGAACGCATTTACTGAGGTGTGGATTTGTGTAACAGTGTTTTATTATTGAATAACTTCTCATCGCTAATCTGTACGTAAGAGCTTATTCCTTATCTGTCGGCTGGTTAATGTACCACTTCTGCGTGAGGAAGTAGTAGTACGCAATGATGTATACTGTAGACAAATTATTTACCCAGTTTATGAACACTTTAAATGATTTGTTAATCCGACAGAAATGCCAACCTGGACCATTAAAAATACATTCTTTGTGTGTCTTCAAATTCCAGCTCTTTGAGACGAGTTGATGGTAATGGGAAAAATAAATTATTCTATAAATAAATCATTATTAATAAAGCAGCAATGAACCCGCTTATATTTTCTAAACCATTGAATATGCTTTAAAAACTTCTTTATTCTGGTTAGTGTGTCCTTACAGGATTATTGCTATTATTTAAAACATAATAGCCCAAATAATAACTCACTATTTTATTAACTTGCCCTGCTCGGCAGTAGCCATGACTAAAGATATCGACATAATAATAACTGGTTAATAAATTGAGTAAAACACGTGTCAATAGTTACCATTTAATGTGGTATTCATGTTCTTGTTGATCTCTTAAGTCACTTCACATTGTACTTCTGTTATGCTCTGCTTTATCATAAGCAGGGACCTAAGAGAATATCAAATTTTCATCAGGAGGAAAAATTAGAAGGAATACACAGAAAACAGAAACAAATTCCTGTTTGATAATAACAAAAATCAAACGGTGATAACTTATAATTAAAAATTAATAGACAATAAAATTCGAAAACAAGTAATCCTAAGGCATGATATAGCTAATGACGAAAACTTTATGTAAAATACTGCTTGTGTTAGAGCCCGGAATGGCACATCTGAATCATTTTATTTAAAATTAATGTCAATTACTTCCTCTCAAAAGTAAGGTGCAGTTTGCAAATAATAACATGTAGATATTTACAAGTACGTAACCTTGGAATTAACAGCGCAACTTTTATATGAGTGTGGCAAGAGTAGATAGGCTAAACATGACATTTCGTATATTCGCTCTTACTACTGTGTGGATTTTACGAAAATAAACCTGACGCTCTCAGAGAGCAAGTTGCATAATGATTTTATAAATCTGAATTCCCCGGGAAATCTTTTTTCGAATGAAATGCGAGAAACTTAGCTCTTTCAGGCTTGAACATGATGCACACTACAGATGTTTGTCAGTTGTGTTTCAGAATGACCGGATCCTTATCTCTCCAAGGTTACATACATCTCTCCACGTCATACATTTGACTGCAAAACACACACAAGTATCTTCTGTGAGTATTTCGTTTAACAGTACAACATGTAGCGGAAGCAAGATAATCAATTAAACCGTTTCTGTATACATATAATAATGGCGCATTTCTTTACCCGAATATTCTGGAGTATTATAGAAACGAGGCTTAAACGTTTCCTTGGTATAGAATATTGGCGCTATAGTACCGTTTTATCAATCTGCCACATTGGATAGCAAAATTAAATTCATGGTCTAAATGAAGAAGCAGGAAACAGGGCTGCTAGTACTGTAGCACTGGAGAACTCAATGGAGTGAATCCAAAAACGGCTTCTTGTTGGATGAGAGAATACCGAGAACAAGTATTTAACAATGGGGATGCCACACATTTGCAATCCGAAAGAGGATGCCGACTAAAGGATGTTATAAGACACAGCCCATTCAGCACTTTGAGAGCTGTGAGTATCGGTACGAACTTCCAGCATTGGAAGTTAACTGACGCTAACATAGGAAGAGCTGCCATTAAACATGTAGGTATTAATTGCGTTGCATTCTGTCATCAGTATTATTAATATCTACTGGAAAATGTAATATTTCAGTGCTAGCCGTTGTCCTGTATTTCGTTCGACTGCATCTGGAATGTTCTACCTAATACACGGTATTAAGACAATGCACTAAATGTATCTCTGTCGGTGTTTGGGAGTGGATTCCTAGATTAGGAGGTCCCCACTAGCAAACGGAAACTTGACATGTCAAACCGACACGAGTGACCAGGGTGCTTAGAGCACGGATTCGCGGTTCTACTCCCGCTAGGACTGTCCTCCCTGACTGAGATTTTTCCAGGCTTTCCTCAGACCTTACACTGGCAATTGTCGGGGAGATACTCTAAACTTAGTCCTGGAATTTACTGCCCAAATTTCCTTTCCAATTTGTCATTTCATATATAACTTGTGCGCGCCGCCTATGGTACCATATGGTGGTAGATAGCTTACCTATACTGCAACCATAGGGGACGATGTCTTTTCAGTAGATAAATTAAATGCCCCTCTCAGTGAAATGTAGACAAGTAATGCATTTGTATCTGTGTATTTGTTTACAGACCTTATATATGTCCGAAATTAAATAAAATTTATTAACTTGATAATATAACAAATTTCATAAACATAAATTACTATTATTATCTGTCTTTGCTTAGTGCAAGACCTTTCCTCCATCCATACATATCGCTTAAGGCAAAGGTAGTTGAGGCAGTATTAAATGATTTCAGTCTAATTATATAATATATAAATTCAATAACAGCCCGCCTTAAAGCAATATGTGTATGTAACAATATATAAAAGGTGTACATTACAGCATTGTATATGTTAATGTTATTGTATACATGTTCAATAATGCTATGTGAATGTATTACGTAATTTAGTAATGTAGGAGCTGTGAGAATAATAGGTTAAAAGTTGCTAACAATGAGGTAACAATGAGGTAACCTTGAGGCAATAATGAATTAGAAGGTTTAATAATGCTACTAGTCATTCTTGGAGCAACAATAATGCAATTTGTTTGACAGTTCATAAAATAGCCAATCAACAACCAGAAAAAGCTTTAGTTAAATGAAGGTACTCAGTTGGACTAGGATTAGCCGATCATAAACTGAAATGTAGCACAATTTTCAAATTCCGAGTTCAGTTGCTTGTAGACAGTGCTCATAACTGGACGTGTTGCTTGTAGACAGCGTTTCTAACCGGACGCTAGATGCGCCCGAGAGAAATTTAATACGTATTTTGTGTGAGACAAAAATAGTTTACGTGTTAAAAAGTGCAAGTAATTAAATAAAAAATCTCACAGCTCTATCTATATCAGTAAAGTGTTATTTAAATCGTGTCAAGCATTAATAAAAGGAGTGAAGTAAAATTATAATCTGTGTAAGCCTACATTCTTCAGTCGCACCACTCCCTGCTAAGACATTCATGTCTCTAAAAATAAATACTGACGCAGCCGAATCAAACATAAATATATAATATTTAAAAAAAACAGTCAAAATTACGAAGTTAATATTTTTAAACTTGGGGCATAGATCACCGGAAAGTACATTTTTTGGGGAGAAGGCTACCGGAAACTTTTTACCATACATGCGGATGCAGCTACTTCAAGTTCGGCTCCCCAACAATCGAAATATAATACACATTCTGCAAACTGGCTTTCCATACGTGAAGCAACAAACCATCATCTTCATAGTTAAAGGGTCCCTAAGAGACCAGGTCTCAAATTGATTGAGGAAGTATAGCCCAAGATGAATGGTGGCGATCTAGATAACGGAATACCTAATACGCCATAACAGTTGCATGAGGTTGAGATGATGTAGTTTCGTGAGAGTTGCATACAAGAACCATTCACTTCTATGAGATCAAGAACGGATGAAGGTATCTTATAATGCTTGATTTGTTTTATTACAGTTTCATTGCCTCGTGTTTACCTTATGTTGCTATTATAACCAAGGGAATGTTTGCTACCTCGACTGATCTGATGCTCCTCTCCATTGTAGGACGAATGAACTTCCGCCTACATAAACCTGCAGATTTTAACCTCACGCCGCGACATGAAGTAGAACGCATGGTGCCAACTTGAAAGCGATACAAACACATTCCCTATAATGGACAACATATTTGCGAAGTTGTGTAGTAGCAGAATCCACAGATTTGCGCTCTCTCCCCCTCGACCTCTCACTCTCTCTCCTTCTGCTCATCTTTCTCCTACTCTTATTTTCTTCTTCTTTTATCTATATTTATAAATATTTCTCTCCTTCTCAATCTATTCCTCTATCAATCTTCCTCTCCATTTTCTCTACCGCCAAATCGCTATTTCTGTCTCCCCCTACTCGCTCTCTCCGTACGTTAACTGCTTTAATCTAACACTCCCTCCAAACCGACCTGTCTCTCTGTGCAAAGTATTTGTGTTGATCTTTCTTTAAAAAGTAACAACATTGCATTTCTTGAGTGTTAATATAGAAAAGTCGCGTTCTCTATACTTCTTATGCGTTCGGAAATAATAGTCTCTCACATGGTTGTCAGGCAAAAATTATATATGTCTGACTTACATGAAGAATAGAAACGCAATGTAGTTTTAACATTGCAAATGCTCTTTCTAAGTTATATTAATTAAAATGAAAACTATGCTTGTCAACTTTTATTATATAACTTTGTCATAAAATTTGCAAAATGGCGAGATACTTCATTGCAGTAATACTTCGTCGACCTTTTCTAATTCACATCACTCAACTCTGATGTTTTCTGGAAGATTCCACCCATCTTCAGCGTGGGATGTCGACTGACCCCTACCGCTTCAATCCCCTGTTCCCTATGTGCTCTATAGAAGGTGAAATAGCTGCCCTGTGTTACAAGTTCATACTTGATATGTCTGCTTCTCTTTTCTTCCGGCTAAAGTTCTCTATATACGAAGTGCAGTAACTGGTTTATCTTGCAAATGCCGCCAATACACTTGCTGATTAGTAGATAGTTGATCACGTGGTATCCGCGTGCCAACTTGGGCTGTTTGCCTTAATAAAAACGTAAGGGAACACCTGCGTTGAAGCTGATTTATGAGTGAAAATGCCAGATTGCTGTGCTTTCGGATGGACTAGGAGGGCAGAAAAATGATATTAAATTATATAGTTTACCGTCGAAACTCAGAAAATTGGAGAGAAGAAAGTTTTGGTTGGCCAAAATCAGCAGAAAGCACTGGACTCCTGGAGAAGATGCAAGACTTTGTGAAGCAAATACCTATTCCGTGTTTGTTTAACAACATTTATTTAATACCGGATTTTACGAGTGATTAAATATTTATATTATGCACTTTCAATCGTTTTGTGCTTCTGGAATAGAACAGTTCAAGTTTCTGTGTATTATAAACAGCATTATACTTATAATCTAACACCTTTTTTCTGATCCTTATTCTTTTGGCTTCTGTCAGTTTTGTTCAAGTATTTTACTGAAAATGCAACCAGTTTCATAGATTTTTTATTTGTTTCATTATTATTAGTATAGACAATAGTGGCACAAGTTTATTTATGCAATTTATCTGCGCTAGCATTGACTATGTTCACTGTAGTCGCAACTTTAAAGGTACGAATACATTAATCTCCATATATATGTTCCTAAAATTACATTTTCTACCTTACTTATCAAATGCATTTTTATATTTATAGCCAAAAGTTGCATGAAGTTGAATATGAAAGCTAAAAGAGTTTATTAACGCTTTCAACATGCTTTCAGATCCTAACCTATTGAGCCGTGTTTATTTGCAATATTATTGTGCATATTTTAAAAATTTATTTTCTAATTATAATATTTTTCTGAACTGTGTTCAATAAGCATTTAATTTGTAGAAATCTATCCAAGACTATGCAATGTTGCAACTCCAGGCTGAAAAATATTTTAAAATATATGAGGGCTGTCCAGAAAGTTACCTTCGCTTTTGAAATAAATATGAAACCGGTATGTATAGAAAACCTTTATTGTATAGATATGAAAACTACACCTTTCCTCTATTTTTCTACATAGCCTACAAACAGATTCAAGTACTTGTCATACCTTTTCACAGTCTTTGAAATACCCTCTGCATAAAATTCTGCCGCCTGTGAACTAAATCAACCTGTCGCGGCGTTATGAAGCTCTTCGTCATTGCCAAAGCACTGAGCTGCAAGCCACTTTTTCATGTACGGGAACAGATGGAGATCTCTAGGAGACAAGTCCGGGCTGTACGGAGGATGGTCAAAAATGTCCCATTTGAACTTGGCCAAAAGTCCATTTGTACAACACAAGCTGCTGTTAAGGGAGAGCGTTATCATGCAAAAACACAACATCAGATGTCAGAAGACCACGATGCTTGTTTTGGATTGCTCTTCTTAGTCTTTTCACACATCACACGCACTTTACATTTCGCGGGATATGTTATTCCGGGGCTCATGTTGTTAGGTTAAAACTAGTAAACACGCAACAGTACGATGCTCCACCCTCATGGATAGAAGCATACTGAGCCACTGCGCACGCTGATGTGAATGGCGGCGCTATCTCCACTACTTCTAGTGCCATGCATGAACGGAGGTTACTTTCTGGACAGACTTCGTATATGTTATATGTCCCAGAGGTAATACGCCGCCGATAAGAGCAAGGTCTGGAAGAATTAAAAAACATAAATGTTAAATATCCCAGTATTGTCAAGCGTTGTAACTCAACCGATTAGGTTTTCAGAAAAAAAATAATTATACTTTTATGCTTGTTTAAAATAGTAATTTGGTTTTGTTTTCACAAGAAATTGCATTTCTCTTGGAATTCTTAATTTTTCATGTTTTTGGTAATTCCACAAATTTGTGTAATATTCTCCAACGTTTCGTCTTGATATTGCATGAGAATTTCCAAAGGGATATATAGTCATAAGCAAAAATCTTACATAGAAATGTGCAACTTTCGTAAGTAATTTCACCAGCAGCAGAGCAGAAATTACCTCTGGAGAGGAGATGATTTCATTTTGAGTAGGTACAGATTTTGGTAGAAAAAAAAACACTGTCCTTTAATATTTGTTAATCATATATTCCTTAAATTAAAGGAAAACACATCGGTATATTTCCTTGCGAATACCAAAAGTGTCATATAGTATTTTCTTCGTACCGCTTCTGTAATTAGTAAAGGTTTGTTAATATTTATTATATATCATAATGCTACGAAGGATTTCTAGATTGTTATTTTATTCTACGATTTAAACTGTGAACGGGATAATGTCATTGCAAGTCGCGTACATGCTGCGCTGCATTCTTTTATTTTACAACATTAATTTGCGAAAACAGCGTTAACACAGACCTAAGTAAAGTAATATTTTTAATTCCGGAACTACGTAAGTTGTGCACAAGTATATTGGTGTCATTCTATGCATGAGTTTTGTTTTATTTCGCTTTTCCTAAGATCGTGCAGTCAGTCCGCATTACTTGTACATGGGAAGACTTGGGGAGGCGTGACTTCAGCCTAACATGCTGCCGCGCCGACCTTTACTGTACTTTGAATATAGAAAACTTTACCTCTGGTCTGGCTCGGCTGCCCTCTGTGGTGTAGATAGAGAACTCATCTGTCCCCTCTCTACTTCCAAGAGCAAATTGGATAGATTATGGTAAGAAACCAAAAGGCGGAATTTCAAAATTCAGAATCTTATCAATATTCTAGTGAATGATTACTTTCTCGCATATATGTAATTGTGAAGTAATCTGGATGGCTTTAAGTAGTTCAGTTTTTCGACATATTTTATGATTTGAAATTCAAAAATGATTAGCAACTACAGGCTTATCTATTTTTTTAATTTAATGCATCTTTGATGTTCTGCCAACCGTGTTTAAATTTCTTTTTGTTTTACTAATATACTTGGTTCTATGTTTTCACAATCTTAACCTGGTATGTGATATATTCCTGATATTTTAAAATTTTCTACAATATTAGTTAACGGTGTGTTCAAATTATTTCTCAAATTAGAATTATTTTGATGTGCCATTTAAATATTACGTTTCTAAAAAACTTTTTTCAAATTATTTAAACTTAGCAATTATTTACACATGACAATTATTTATAATCCATGTTTAAAGCCTTTGGTTTCTGGTATATACTGGAGGTGATAAACTTTCAATTTAGCAGAGACATACATAGCACGCATTATTCCTGAAAAGCAAAGTTTAATTAAGCATTAGTCAGTGAAACAACAATAAAAATTTAGCATACCTGTCTGATTTGTGAAACTTTTTCAATTCTTCAAACTTTGGCACACACAATGTTCACAAAGGTATTAATAGGTTGGAACAATATTGTAAACAATGGGGTCTGGTGGTAAACATTAACAAAACAAAAACAATGGCTTTCAAAAATGGCTATGTGTATGGCAGGGATGAGAAATGGTATTACAAGGGGCTAGAACTACAAAACGTTAAACATTTCTCCTATTTAGGAGTAATGTTTAATATGAGAGGAAAATGGAACAAACATCTATCTGTAACTAACTACAAAGCACGAGGGCAGTTAAATGAATTATTACGTACCCTCTCGCGGATACCGGATGTACCTGTAGATACATTAGAAAAGATGTATAACTCCATGATAAGGCCTGTTCTGTTATACGGCAGTGAAATCTGGGGATGGGAAAGAGCAGAGCATGTAAATAAAACACAGGTAGCATTTTGGAAAAGAGTTCTTGGAGTTTCACAAGGCACATCAAATTCGGGGGTATTGAGGGAGGTAGGATGCTATGAAGACACAATACACTGCAAAATAAGAGCAGTGAAGTACTGGTTAAGGCTGATGCATGGGGATAACTCCACACTACGATCCAAATGTTATAAATACCAGCGAGAAAACCTGTCTCCTAAGTTTTGGGCAGCTGATTTGGAAAGGGGTTTGAGGAGAATAGGAATGGGATCAGTATGGCTAAGAGCTGAAACAAATGACAAAAACATATGGAAAGGTGTTAAAAGAAGACTAAGAGACATCAACCAACAGGAAATAGAATCGGACTGTAAAATTAAACCTTCTCTAAGTCTAGCAAATGAAATAAAATTGAACTGGGGTAAAGAGGCATATATACTTAATTTAGGAAGAAAGGAAAGATCAGGAATGGCATGGTTTAGACTGGGGGGCTGGAGAGCACAGAAAATGACCGACGATTCTGGCAGGAGAATCTGCCCATTCTGTGAATTGGATGAGGACTGGGTACATATTTTGGCGGAATGTGCACAGTGGGAGAACCAGCGAACGATTAAACTCAAAGAAAAATTCTTAAGTCCCTTAAGAAAGAGATTGGCATGTTGGGAGCTACTGGCTGACCAGAGGAACTGGCAAAACATGGGCAATTTTCTGGCTAAAGTGCGCGAAGCTAGGTCAAATTTGTTCAGTTAGACAAAGGTAATTTATTTCTATTTCCCTTTTTCTTGTTCCTTTTGTTGTGTTTTCTTTATCTGTTGTTTATTTTGTCACCCTATTGTATCTTAAATATGCATGTACGGTCAATGACCCATGCACTAAATACTTGTGTAATAACTTCAATAATTTGAAACCAATAAAGATACCTTATCTATCTATCTATCTACTTACAGGTTTGTTTGTATTTGTTTTCTTTTTACCACAAAATGGTGCAACTTTCCAAAATCTGGTAGCACACATATAGCTGATCCATATACATCCAAGTCCTACTGGTCCATATTGGAGGCACATTAAACCTATTTACGTGAAGATATTGGCACAGCTGGTGGTAGCTGAAACTTTTACTTAAATTAGTCATTTTGAAATACTTTCCCCCCCAAAATTCATTGCGTAACTAGATAAACCAAACATGGCACCGGTGAAGCAAAATTATTAGTGGTACTACCACTATGCGTACCACGAGGAGCGTACGATGCACGAAATGAATTTTTAATATATATGCTCTTCTTGAATTTTTCTTTTGTTTTATTATTTCAAATAGATGCGCCTCACTTTTTATAAACACGCAACTTTAAACACGCAACACGAGAACTATAAAATATTTGCTTCATATTCTATCGTTAACAAATTACAAAATCACGCAATCAATAACGCAATGTTACGTACACCAGCTAGACTCGACTGATAAAACCCACGCTAAACATGGCGTCAGCACGCCACACTAGAAACCGGTTTTCCATCCCCTCTACTCTTGAACAATGTCCGATCTGGGCCGCCAGGTCACGTACGCAATAATGCCAATAATATTACAAATGTCACAATATTACTTATTCATTTTATGTTCACGGCAAATTTTGTAATATTTCGTTGCAGAAAATTGCGATCCAGGAAGGAAGAAATTGAATCAGCGAAAAACTTAAGTACTTCAGACACAAGAGTCATCAGGATTGTTATTAGTCAAAACCCTTTCAATTTTTTCTTCTCACGGTTTCATTAGAAGTTCTGTAATATAATTTTAGACAAATTTTTGCAATAGAAATACTCCTATTTGAAACTATTTGTGAAACAGAGTTTACTAGATGATTATTACTGCAATCGGAAGGCGGAAATCCGCATACTTAGATGCAATGTGTTTCCTGTGTTCTGTAGGATACACTTTACTTACTTGAATTTCAACACTTTTTTATGATTTTCCACAGAATCTGCATACATGACAATTATAAATTATTTTCACGGAAGATATCAATATTCATCGAGAATAAACATGGCCCCCTCAACCAATATACAAATAAATGTGGCAGTCAAAGGTTTAAGAAGTGGACGCTGCATGCTAGCCTTAAAATTACATACAGTTTCAATAATATCGCGAGAAACAACTGAATGTTCAAAGGACTGTTGAATGAATGAATGAATGAATGAATGAATGAATGAATGAATGAATGTGGAAAGAATTACAATAATGACAACAAATCTTGTTTATAACAAGAAATGAACAATTCTAACCATTAATAACGGATATATCAGAAATGGCTTATGCTACGAATAAACTTATTTGGAATGAATTGTACGTTTTAAAGAGATCTAAATTTTTGTGTAGAATGTTTTCGTTTATCGCTTAACGTTTATACAATATTATACAAAATTCCTTCCGAATGAAGAGGACTTCAAAGGCTATTCCCAGAAAATTTTATTTGTCACATAGATATGTATAATATAAATCAAAATCGTTAGTGCCATTTTTTAGAAAATAAAAATTTTGGAAGAATGATCCATGTAAAGGGTAGCTGGGGATATGGGGATTTTCTTGAAAATCTTTGTGTCGCATCCTTGGAGGATACTAAACTTAAATACCAAGCTTGGTACTTATCTAACTTTTCGGTTTTGAGTTATGCTGTTCACAGGGATACACACACACACATAAAGAGAGAGAGAGAGGTAGACAGACAGAAGTTTGATATACCACTTCCTAAGGTAGAACATATTATTTGAATATTAATTGACATATATGGATTTATATAAGTAATATTTCATCACTAAAGACATGTATATTAGACATATGTAATGCTTCACCAGATGCTCAAAATAAAACTGTAAATGAACACTGAGTTTGAGTAATTCTAAGGATATAAGAGAATCATTCATGAAAATCCAGTGTAAATGGCAAATATATTTTCCATTACACTGGCTATTTTTAGGTGTTAAGTGATGAGCGTAAGTTAAGGAAAGAAAATTAGCAGGGAACTGGCGGAAAAGCGGAGTAATATGTATCACTTGTCACAATCCAACCGGAAGCCAGTTAATTGTATATATGGGAGTGTGTGTAGATATGCTACTTTATTTTGGTAAATTCATTCAACTCCGGAACCTTGTGAAGGGAGGATATAATTCGGGATTCACCGCAGTATGAATGTTGCATGCAGAATCACATTATTTTAAGTGCAAACGTGTAGTTTAAAGTAAACATCGATTAGCTATGTTATATGGTGAGCTGGCATATTGCAATGGTTTCGATTTGTATGTTACTGAAATACATTCAGTTATATTTAAATTAATCACTGTGTGGTTTCGTAAATCCAAAAATCCCCTAAAGTAATTTTACCAGGAAAACGAATTAGTATTCTATTAGATAACCAACAATTGCGAACATTATCGCCTCGTAACAAGCAACAAGAACAATACTAAGTGAAAATTTCACCTCAGTACGCACTGAAAATGTTTTTATGTGGCAATCGTCATCTTACCCGTCGTTCGTAACAATTGGGAAAACCTATGGTGATTGTTTTTTTCCAACTCGATTAGTAATGGTTCATATGCATATCCCTTGCAACTATTATATAGTGTGTTTTCAGTTTTTAGCAATAATGTGATGAACTCCAATGGCCATTGAGCAGTAATTTTTTCCCACCAATATTTAATTACTGAATCTAAATAATGAGAAATAATTTGATGTTTGCTGTGTAGGATACGCTGCGGTTGAGTTAAGATGCATTTGGAATTTACCGTGCGCAGGGAAGGCACCGATTGTGTTCCCAGATTTATGTGTAATCACAGGGCTAGCGGTTACAGCTCAGTTTGCACAGAGGGCACCCTATTTGCTAGCAACTTGTGGTGAAATGACGTTGCAGAAGTAATATTGCTATCCGCCCTATGCGCTGTTTGCTTAGTAGACCGCCAGGACGGGATTAGATTGCCCTCCCACTACAGAAAAGGAATCGTTAATTTCTACACACAACACTGGAGAGCTCCGAAAGAACACCGGCATTAACGACGAAGCAGTGTTCACATAGGGTTATGGCATATTACCTATAGCAAAAACGTGTAATTCACTATTATACGTTGTTAAAGTATCTCTTTATGATACCCGTTATGTTGATTTATTTCAAACAAAGGAAATTAATTTCGTGCCTTATATCCCCAAAGGATCCTAAATTCGCAGCGAACTCAAAATAATCTACGATGCATTTAGAGATTAATATTAAATTTCTAGAACCGTGCGGGATGGCAAGGCTCACATTCGCGAGGTCTCGAATTTGATTCCCATTATATGGGTCGCCTGCTTTAGGTTTTTTCGTAGTTTTACCAGGTAGGTAAACGAATGCTGGTGTGGAATATGCAGTACATTTTCCTGTTCACTTCCTCTTTACTTTATCTACTACGTATAGTAAGTAGGGGAAGTATTGTATTCCACCCAAAAATTCTATACCGAGATTTCACCGGAAATATATGTTTTGTTACCCCTTGAATTAAGAAAAAGCATTTTTGGAAACATGTCCATGTGTGTGTCTGTGAACAGCATAACTCAGAAACGAACAGTCGGATAAACACCAAAGTTGGTATTTAGGTTCAGTATCTTCCAGAGATGCGACTCGAAGGTTTTCAAGAAAATCCCCCCACCCCAGATTAAACTTTACATGGAACATTTTTCGAAAATTTTAATTTTCAAAAATGGCTGTAACGATATTGATTGAAATATCACATTTTTAAGATATTTTCATGACAATTGAAATGTATATCTCGAATTTTCTGGGAATGTCTCCAAAAGTATTTTTCATTGTGAACGACTTTTGCATAAGTGGTAAACCATAAGAAATAGACAAACTTTCACTCCACAAAAATGTAGATTGTACTAAAATACACAATTTATGTTATATACATAAATGCAAATACAAAACAAGGGGATCATAGTACGCCTTAAGCGATAGTCAAATATTTTTAGAACTGGTCGCTATGTGTAAAATGTAATTCTCTTTGCATATCAAAAGATCGTTTCTGCAAATGTTTATCTCGATTAATACGAAGTATATGGAGAATAAGAGTTTGTAAAATAGTTTGTACAAGAGTAGAGAAAGTCGTGTGAGTGTAACACATCAGACTTTTTATTTCAGAGTTGCAGAACCTGAACTCGATGCTCGGACGTGTGACGCAAGGATGAATGTGCTTCAAAACACACCTACAGCAGACACTATGCACACTACTGTCCATCCTGGCAGGTCCTGTACGTCTGACATATGAAGGAAATGAGGCACAGGAGAATACCTGGTACTACAGAACCCATCCTCAGTATTCGCCTACCGACCTGGGAAAAATATGAAAAGTTTACGGAAATTGAAACCGGAACGTCCCAAAAGCAAGCCTCAGATGTTATTGCCTGAGCCATCCCGCTCGATGTATTGGATATTAATAAGTGTATTCATTAATTTGTTGTTGTTAAAGCAACGCTGGGTGACTTAAACAGTATAGGTGCACTATTACAGTTAAATGCCAGCATCATACAAACTACTATACAGGTAAAGTACTGATACGTAATATATCCCCTGTACATGAGAAATATTTTCCTAAACAAACTATTTGTACGGAGATTGTTTTAAAAAGTAGAAATAGACTACCAAAGATAAAGATTTTAAATTCCTAATATCTAGGCAGAAGAATTCTTAAGCAGTTGGCCTCGTATTATCAAATAATTATGTCAGTAGAATGAATGTAAACAGCAGCGGCATCTTATAACACTTCATTTAAACATTTAAAAATTTTATGAAAAAGTAACTATATTGGGAGAAAATGCGTTTGTTTTCTTTCTTTTTTTATTGTCTTTTCTTGAGACGAGGAAAGGGAAAAGTGATAAGCTGTGCTTCCATATTCCATCTTATCGACAAGGGGGTGGTTAATCATAAACTGCGAATAACACACCTCTCATCTATTGTGGAGGGAATGGTTGATATCAGCTAAAATATCTAGCCCATGAGCAAACTATTGTTTTGCTACCTGGGTGGTAATGCTGACTGTTTTACTTGTATGGTTTTATGTGGAATTAAACAATGTCTAAGTAGTAGCTGTATGTGAAAAATATCACGGTTTTTCTTTTTCTTATTATAAAACTATAAAAAGATACCAATGAACGTGGCATATGCTATCAATGTTTTGGTGTTTTAGTTTACTCTTTATATTAGGAATATATATGATAGCATGATCTACGGTGTATGTTTATTTAGACAAATGTTTATTAAACACAATATTATTACTTTTAAATTAACAAAAGGCCTCAGTAGTTTCTTAAAGCGCACTACCGTCGGAAAATGTTTCAAGATAGATTTTTGTACCCATAAATTTAGGTACAGGAAATAAACATTTTCCGTACTTCTTGTATGCCGTACCATTAAGGCGTTATGTAACCTACAATCTGTCACTACGTGTTGGGAGCGTGCGAGCAAGTATGCTACCTACTGACCTCTTCTGTTGCAAATATGAACTGGAGTATGGCATTAATGTACAAAGAATACAAATATTTTCCTGCATTAATAGTGACAACAAGCTTAATTACGGAATTGATAACGTATGATAAATGTTTATAGTCGTTTAATGACGCAGCTATCTATTGTTTGATGTATACATTTTAATTGTTAGATAACTTATCCGGATGGCTGCATTTTGAAGCAATATGCTGTTCAAATATAGGTTTGTGATAATTAAGGTCAAGCTTTTAAAATTCATAAGCATATTTCATCAGTTTCCTTATCGTCGGTATCTGAGACTGCGGTATTTTCATTTTCTCATCACTGGGTGGATTAGTATATAACTTCCAAGGTACTTCAAGCCGTTAGCTTTGCAAGAGTAATTTTTTTTTGTATTGAAGTTTTTTTCACCGACAAGATATAACTTCAATAACAGGTTCTGGTGCTGGAAGTTTTTGCAACCAGCCAAGTAAAAGTTCGTCTTCTTCGCCTTTCTTTTATATAAATCAACCATTTCCTATAGGGCTAGAAAGGTCATCAGTTTCTAGCAGCTTTTCTAAACAGCAGTTGGCTGGTCGAGTAAGTTTTAGAAGGTAGTTTTTACATGTTGTAGCTTATGTGGCCCAACTTGGCCCATCCCTGAATAAAACAGTTGATGTTGGATATTTTCATTTTTTCCATTTTGTGCTGTTCACCATAGAGTTCACACGAACACATTTACAGTTTCTTGAAAAGTTCCCTGATATGACCCATTCTTTACCAGTACATGAATTCGTTAGTATTCAAATTTTCTCGTACCATCTTCAACGCTTTAGTTTTACTTTTACCAGCAAAGCATTAACATATCACACCAAGTAAAAACGTAAAATCCAACTAAAGAATGGAATACCCCTGGAACAAAATATTAACCATTATTAAGGTGGAAAATCATAATACAATACATTTCTGATACATTGGAACTTCAATTTTTTGAAAAATCAGGATCCCGGTGTCTTCACAGCAAACGATCATGGCATTGAACGAACTGGGCACACGAGCAGCATGCATCATTAGTTTGGTATCAGCTATTTCTTGAAAATATATAAATTATTTTACTCCCACTAAGAGTTCTGCCAAGCATAAGCAAATATTACTACAAGTTACACAAAGGGCTGTTTTGTTTAGTCTTTGTCTTACCAACTCCTCAATCCAACATTCAACAGAAAGCGCGATGTAAGGTCATATGACTGAAAAATGCAATGTTATAGCTGTATTTGAACCACGGATTTTCCGGTTTGTGTCGGTTGCTCTAACCAACTGAGCTGCCATATCAACATGCCGTATCACATCACATCACATCACATCACATCACATTCCCCAAATAATTCGCATTTTTTCGGTAAACCTCAAGTAGATCTTAGACTACTTTTAGTTGACATACTCCAATGGAGACTTACAATCTTGTACGTGCTTGAAGTCCTGGGCTTCATAATTTAATCAACTACTGGGTGAATCAATGGTAATTATTGTTATTCCACACATGTGTATAGGGCAAGGCCATGGCCTGAATGCTTCAGTCGTCTGATTCTACCTTTCTAACCTTGTCCTTCATAGAGCTATTAGTCACTATTAAAAAACTAGAGGAGTTGATTTTTGTTGTTCTCGTTTGTTAAAAACTAGCTGAAGTGTTTAACTCTATGCCCTTCTCTGCTGCTGCAAAGCTGAAGTGCATTTGTTTTACCTCTGATAACGCTTTTCGATATGTTTGTTGATGTGTCTTGGCATTCATACAAATTATATCTACGCGCATACGGTTTGAAGTTTCATTTAGAGCACGACTAAGACCTAAATCAGCAGTATCACAAAACTTGAAGTTGTCTACTATTAACTTATGTACTAGGGCCATACCATCGATAAAACATGCCGAACGTTGTGGAATGTATTGAGCAAGCTGTACATTCTTTATAAGTTCTCTGCGAAGTTGTGGCTTATTAGTTTTCCTTTCAGGCCACCAACAAGGGATGACTCAATACTTCTTCCAGTTCTAGGGTTCTACTTCGAGCTAGTAACTACAAACACGAGAAAAATGACGTTTATCAGCTCTTTACTTTGCGTAACGTTTTTACCTTTTGTTTAGAACTTTGAAAAATTGAGTTTCAGTTTAGTCTGCCTATCATATGACTTTACTGAATAGTATTATTCTATCATGTTGATTTTAAACCATTGGTAGGCATTCTTTCCATATAGATGTGCTTCAAGTAAGTCTTGTATATCAGGGGATGCAACTGCTCCCGTTGATCTACTTAACAGTTGTTCTTCGCTACTAAATGGATTAACTATTACTTAGCAAGTCCACCTTGTTCGTCCTTTGTAATTGTTGAATGATTTTGATTAAAATGCTCACCTGCACCATTGTTGAGTCCAGTCATTTTCATGAACTATCGTAAGAAGGTAGATCTGTACTCTAATCTCATGTAGTGCCTACCCTTGCACAACTCCTGGTTTTAAACTAAATCTTGATTCTTCCAGCGTTTTGTGTGGCCTTATTCACTGTTCTTCTAACGCCTGATCCAGTGGTATTCTACCAAATGGGTTATTACAACACATCTGAAAAGCTCTTACCACATCGGGGTGCTATTCCATTGTAGTAAACTGACATGTACTTAGCATAGTTCAATGCATCATACGCAGAACATCATGGCAAAACTTCTCCAACAAACGCTAAATAAAGCTTCTTCTTGTGATCTTCTAACCACACAAACACCTCATGTACCATGTCAGGGTACGATGAAACAGGGCCACTGCCATTTCCCAGGTTCTCAAAATATTCGCATATATGATATTGCAAGCCGGGAATTGCAGAGCTTCTCTGCATGTCAGTGGAGGTTTAATGAGTTCGGCTCCAACATAAACATCCATTCAGGTGCCAGCGGCACAGGTACAAAATTTTGTTACCCGTAAATTAGACATTAACGACAAAATAAAGTTGCCCCCAAGTTATTCTAATTTATCGATATTGTCGTAACCTCTTAACATATTTTAGCTCAATGGGGGGTAGAGCACTAGGTACTGTGAACAGGATCTAACATTATATCAATTTACACGAGGTCCGACGTGGCGAGCTAATAGAAGTTCCTACATACACCTGCAAATTACTAAAAATATTCCTAAATCCTTGTGTGGGATGAAGGAAGGATCTGTCTGCTACAAGAAGTTACATGCAGTTAATTTGGATGGTTGGTATATATTGCAATAAAAGTTGATTACATTACCTTCTTGTCCGTCGGCGGGACGCCATCCGGCAGACGCGAGCAAAACTGTACTGTCCTGATTGCAAGGAGCGACTCGACTGACTCACTGACCCACGCTTAACTTAGCGTCCTAATGCTACCGGTTTCTATCCCCACTACTATTGCAACGTATTCGGTCTGGGCTGCCAGGTCACAAACATACGCAATAATGCCAGTCACACACTTAACAAAGTATATCACAAATGCCATATCTCCCCCTGGCTACCCAGATCGAAGTCCCTGTCGAAACAAGAAGGATTTTTGTTGTTTTTGTGTTTACATAGTATTACAGGGAAAGAAAAAAATATGACATACTTTACAAAAGTAGATTAAAGCAAACAATATCTGGGCATTTAGAAAGTTAGGATGGAGGAGAAAGGTCTCTCAATGAAAAAGTTAAAAATATATTGTGAACATGTGAAACTTATTCAAACATTATGGAGTCTCGAATGCCACCGACGATTTATTTCAAGATGTATTGTCAAGATACGAGCACCCCGCACACGCACACTACACCGTACTGCGCTTGTTAAATACGCACTACACTGCACCAAGTCTCGACGTAACTGTTTGTGGGTGTAATTTCCACATCACCCACAATTTCAGCTGCAGAGTCTTTCCTGTTTTGCAAGTCGCTGAAGATTTGGGGAGCAATCGCTGACTTGGACTGCCCCCCGAGATAGTGGCTCCTTATGCCACTGCAGTGTAGTGGACTAAAAACAGCTCTCCTTTGGTGTATCTGCAACCTCTGGCGTGTCTGTAGAGCGGGGTTACTTCTCTGGACACTCGAGCTCCCGAACCAGCAAAATCACTATAATATGAATCACAAATAGATATAACTTGTGCTCCCAGAAGATCATCATCATACATAAAAGAAGCAAATAGTATGTAATTTACACTAATGTGAACAGAAAATGTCACAAATGTGGCCAAAGTTTACAAACAGTCAATTTTAGTATTGAGCAAAGAAAAGAAAAGACTACACATTGACATAAAAACTGAATTTTTTAAGGGGTTACCACCCAAAATTTGACAAGAACTGCTTTAGAATCCAAGTAAGGAGACGTGAAAGGGCTAGAATACATAACTATTACATAATTACATCCATTGTTTACACAAAATAACACAATACAAATATAGTAAATTATTTGGGATCCCAATATTATATTTGACCAGCTGGTACAACTAATAAAGAAAATGAATAAGTGCACTTATCATACATTCATACATGACAATAAAATGAAATCATTCATACTGACCATGGCCCAAATAATACACAACACTCACTTGAATAACTACCCAAAACTACTATGAGTATTGCTACATACTTCCAAAATAAACCCACATTACATGCGTCAAACTATACCTCATTACATACTTCCAACTACAAAAACTCATGCTTTACAGTCAATAACAAAAATTCTCCTCCACATTATTATCTTATCCACCTCATTATGATCACCATCATCATGTTAGTTCTCATCGTCATACGCAGTAATTACTGAGAAAATAAATATCTTCACTGACGTGTCTCATTCAACTAGCTGCAAAATCAAATATACATGACATAGGCATAAACTAAAGAAATCACATTAACATTTCAGGTATGCCACAAATAACACAGCATTATACTGTTGCATCTACATCCACCAAATCAAAGATGAAGCTGGAAAATAGATGGTATTAACACTTTATGTATAAGATGGTACTAAACTTGTTGCATAAACACAAAAAAATTATTCTCATTGCATTCAAATCATTGCATTTAGTCTTTTGTGTGAATACATCACACACGCTATACTGGGCACGTTTCAGCAACACCAATAAGCAAAATATTCTCAACTCATCACATCGAATCTCCAGGTACATATTAACCCTCCTGAAAACTAAAAAATTCACACTTCAACCATCGGGGTTACTTTTCGGCACTCCCACCAAGGCTGTCATTAACTCATCTTATCTCTCTCACTACCACCACTCTTTGGCACTTCCACCGAGGCAAATCTTCCATATACTACTCAAATAATCTCACAAACACACACACAATTCATGCAAAAATTTTCTGCAAAGAAAAAGATCACAGCATCATAATGAAACCCAAAATCAAGCCAAACGAATGCAACAGAACAAAGCACATCATTACCAAAACAATACTGTCACATAACATTCCTGAAATTCAAAGCTTAATTAAGCACACAGTACACATCAAACACATACACTGCAGCATAACATGACAAACCAAATAATTTCCAATGCTCAAAACAGAATTCAAAATTTTGGTTAAACAATGTGGTGATAAAACTTTCAATTTAGCAGAGACATACATAGCACACGTTATTCCTGAAAAGCAAAGCTTAATTAAGCATTAGTCAGTGAAACAAATAAAAATTTAGCATACCTATCTGATTTGTGAAACTTTTTCAGTTCTTCAAACCTTGGCACACACAATGTTCACATACTTACAGGTATGTTTTTTTTTTCTTTTTACCACAAAATGGTGCAACTTTCCAAAATCTGATAACACACATATAGCTGATCAATCAACACCCAAGTCCTACTGGTCCATATTGGAGGCACATTAAACCTATTTACGTGAAGATACTGGCACAGCTGGTAGTAGCCGAAACGTTTACTTAAATTAGTCATTTTGAAATAATTTCCCAAAAAAATTCATTGCGTAACTAGATAAGCCAAAGATGGCACTTTAATCCATTTTGGAGCACTCATCTGTCATATGAAATGATTACACATACGTTGCGAGTTTTTGTCGGTAAGCAGTAAGATAATAATAGTGTATCATGGCAACGGTGAAGCAAAATTATTATTAGTACTACCACTATGCGTACCACGACGAGCGTACGATGCACAAAATGAATTTTTAATGTATATGCTCTTGTTGACTTTATTCGTTTTATTATTTCAAATAGATGCGCCTCATTTTTTATACACACGCAACTTTAAACACGCAACACGCGAATGTAGAATATTTGCTTCACATTCTAGTCGTTAATAAATTACAAGATCACGCAATCAATGACGCAATGTTACGTAACACCAGCTAGCACATGGAACTATATTATTAAAGTTCCAAAATATCAATACATTTTCCAGAATTCACAATATTAAATTTAAAATGGACAGTACAAACAATTTATCACAGAAACAGAATTTAATAGAAGTGAAGCCATGGTAAGGGGAAAAATGGAGCCAAACGTTTCACCGACGCGCCACAGACAGACAGTGCAAAAATTTTAAAATTTAGCTGGAAATTAAGATACAGACATGGGACTTTTAGGAAACTACTTCAAGATGAATTTAGAATATAAGGCCACAAATTATGGAAAAGAAACCCTTACCATTACGCAAACAAAAAATATTACATGTTCAAAAAACACGTGGAGGACCAAATCACAAACTACATTTCCAAATTTAAGAAAAAAAAAAAAGAATTTGCAGCCTCCACCAAATACCCGGCGACTCAGGCAATTGTCGTAACCTCTTTACATATTTTAGCTCAATGGGGTAGAGAAATAGGTACCGTGAACAGGATCCAACATTATATCAATTTACACGAGGTCCGAAGGGGCGAGCTAATAGAAGTTCCTACATACACCTGCAAATTACTAAGAATATTCCTAAATCATTGTGTGGGATGAAGGAAGGATCTGTCTGCTACAAGAAGTTACATGAAGTTAATTTTGATGGTTAGTATATATTGCAATAAAACTTGATTACATTACCTTCTTGTCCGTCGGCGGGACGCCATCCAGCAGATGCGAGCAAAACTGTACTGTCCTGATTGCAAGGAGCGACTTGACTGACTCACTGACCCACGCTTAACTTAGCGTCCTAATGCTACCGGTTTCTATCCCCACTACTATTGCAACGGTCTGGGTTGCCAGGTCACAAACATACGCAATAATGCCAGTCACACACATAACAATTATATCACAAATGTCACAATATATTTATATGATATAGCTCCAATTAAATCATAAATTACTGTGACTTTCGCCTCATACTACAAAATTGTATGTAAAATATAAACATCCGCATTTCTGATGATTTTTCTTCGTGTATCTGTTAATTCTCGTTCTGACTGAAATACATATGTCGCACTGAAGCTGTGTAAGACATATTTTGCCTGAAATATATGTGAATGTGAATAGCAAAACATTTGGTGTGGAATGAAAACTTCGCAATTATTATTTGTAGTGATGACGGAGCTTTGTGTGAAATTGGCCTACATAACAGGAGGAAGAGAGCCTCTTTCGTCAATGTTATTTTCTTGGCAATAGCCACAAAATATCTCAAAAACTTTATCGTATGGCGTCCTTAAAATAAAAAGACCAGCAAAACTGTTAGCTACATCTTCTACCTTTTAAATTGGTAATTCATAAATACTTCACGGAATTACCTACTTCGGAATCATTTTGTTGGTATGGCTTATTTCAGATGCTGAATTTTATTCCTGCAACTCTGTGCTATATGCCCAAAGCAGCACACACTGACATGGATGACTTTCTCAAAGTTACAGAATCCTACATTAGATGATAATTTAATCCATTTTTGGAGCACTCGACTGTCATATTATGAAATGATTACCAATACGTTGCGAGTTTTTGTCGGTAAGGAGTAAGATAACGGTAGTGTATCATTATTGTGCTTCGTTTGTCCACGAACTGTAAAAACCCGATAATAAAATTTAGGGCAGCTTTTGAAAGTACCGCCAACAAATATAGTCTCCATTTGACACGTTTATTCCAAATTAGCGTTCACCATGAAACCCAAAATATTATTCTATTAAGAAACATACGCTTTTCAGTTTTATTAGACATAGAATTTTGAGAATCTAGTCCAGCATGGAAGCTTTTGGTAACTTAGGATACAACTCAGTCGTGCTTGATAGATGTTGCTTTTTACCAACCTGACATGAGGTCACTGTAGGCATATCTGCTTTCATCAACTACATGGGTGTTATTTTGATGGGGCACCTTTGCCTTGATTGCGTCCTATAAAAGTATATTATGCTTTTCGGTGATAACTCACATTTATAAAGCACTTGCACGTATGTTTAGAGCACCTCTATCTTTCACTTCCAAGAGTATAAATCCAATGAAACTTGAATTTATATCCCGATATAATAGTATAGGTTTTTTCCATTGACTTACATAAGGCTTTCTATCAAGCAGGAGTTCATTATACAGCACTAATGGGAGCTCACCAGAAGCACTGTTAACTATTGTTCCATACCACTCCTCGCTTGGACATGTAGAGTAGAGTGGTGTATTTATTGGTCTTAAACATGTTACATGTTCAAACTCGTACATCGCACGGGTCAGGTAGACCGCAAGTCTTATACAACACACTGTGCTCCATATATTTCAGTCTATATTCACGACACTGTACTTTAAAGTTAATTATATTTTATAATAATTGGAAAGAGGGATAAAAAAGAGAAGCTAACAACAAAGATCACACAAACAAAACAGAAGAAGAAGAAACAACTTGTTCACAAGCTATTGTTTACAAAACAAACAAATACCCGCTCTTAAGCCACTAACCCTCTTCCTTACACTCCGTTCTGAGCTGCATAGCCTTCTGTAAAAGTGTACCAATCGCTTATGTAAACAACTGCCGGTCGTGACCAAATTCATTCATGCCTTCTTCCTAACCTATCTGAGCGGGCTGAATTCGTTAGCGCCCATGTCTTCTTCTACTGATCCCATAATTTATGTCTAATGCAGTATATTTCATTAGCATTTATTCTGAATCATCGTCTATCAACAAACGTCGGAAACAACAAATCGAAGATATATGGAATACTTACAGTCTAAAGTTCTGAAATACTGGGTGCCTACAATTGTTGCTTAAGGTCTGCTTTTACAACACTAATGCCGAAGGCACTCTTGGCAGTGTAATCTTCCAACATTTGAACTACACATTTTATATTTTTTTTTCTAATTCTGTACAATATGTGCTGTTGTCAGCAGAACATCTAAATCATCCCCGGAGTCATATTCATGACACAAAATTCATCTTTATCTCTTGTTTCTGTACAATGATCAGTATTCTTTCAATGCAATCACTAAAAGACCTGCGGTAACAAACCTCCACAGCAACTATATCTTTTGCGCAAATAAGTATTGTTGAATAATATTTTAGTAAATATGCTATTCTAAGCGACTCGTCAACTCTTAATTATTGCGTTGGTGTTAAGTTTATCCTGGACCGAGAACGTTTTAATGCTGTGGTTTTTATCTCGAACTATATGCACTTTCTTCTAAAACCATTTTATCACAGCTACTCCTTCCATTTGGAAGTGTTTAAGCATGAGGCAATATCATTATCTGTTCCTTTTCCCTGTATTGTATTCTTTTATTACTCTCTGCAACACGTACATAGTAAATAGAGAAGGTATTGCATTCCGCCCAAAATTTCTATTCACAATTTATCACCGAAAATACCTGCTTTGAGGCCCGGAATTTAAAAAAAGCACCTTTAGTAAAGCAGCTATCTGTTTCTATATGAACAGCTTAACTCAAAAACAAAAAGTCGGATAAGTACCAAACTTGGTATTTGGGTTCAGAATTTCCATAGATGGGACATGAAGATTTTAAAGAAAATCTCCTCACCCCAACCACCCTTCACATGTAACATTTATCGAAATTTTCATTTTCTAAAAAATGGCTCTAACGATTTTGATTAAAATACCACATACTTATGACAATTACACGACAAACAAAATGCTTATCTTGAATTTTCTGCGAATAGTCCTCTTCATTCGGAAGGGATTTTTTATAACTGGTAAACGTTAAGCGATAAACGAAAACGTACTACACAAAAAATGCAGATCTCTTTAAAACACAACTTACTTCAGATAAGTCTTTTGTAGTATAATCCATTTCTGAGATATTCGTTATTAGTGGTTCGAATTGTTCATTACTTGGTCGTTCTCTTAGTCCTGTTCACATTCATTTGTTTCTCGCAAGTGCATGGAGAGAGCATGGAATTTTAAAGCCAGCGTGTGGCGTCCAGCTCTAAAACATTTAACTATCGCTATACTCTTTGTATCTATAAAGAAATCTGTAAGGTAGCTATTTGTGCAAAGACTTACTTGGATGAAAATTTAGTAGATAGAAAGAAAAGCTTTCGTAAGAGTAGTTTTGTATACCCACTAATAAAGATAGAGGGTAGAGAAAGACAAGTGAATGTAACAGATCGGAAGTTTTATTAAATTTTAAATTTTTTCTTAATACACACTTTCCAGGCATACTTCAGCTCCAGTATTTTCTATTGTTTTATTTTGGTACATGTTTTCTTGGTGCGCCACCTTCTTTTGCAGCATTCCAGGATTTCAGATTTTCAGATGAGATTTTCAGATGAGACAAACTTTATATCATCTTTACTAAATTACAAATAAAATAATAGTGTTGTGTGATGCATTTTTGATTCTTCTTCTTTTTCCATAAGGTTTTAAGACACCTTTTTCATAATCTTTATAAGCATTTCTTTTCTTTTTACATACAGCTATTCCGTCGATACAGCTACTTATATGTGTGTGTGTTGGTGGTCTAAACATGAAACCATTAAATTATTAAAAAATAATAGCAATGAAAGTCAATGTCCTTGTATAGACAACGATTTCAAGTATTTAGAACTTCGGATGCTATCTACTTATAACCAAACCAGTGATCAAAGAAATAAATTATGGCGGTCACAAATACTGACGATGAAGAACCTGAATAAATACGTGGTCAATTTTAAGACACCCTTAATTATAAATCTTTATTTCTACAGTATGCAATCCGAACATGTAGCCGTCAAGTATAAGCATTTAGCAATAAGATTGCGTATTTTAAATAGCAAATTACTCTATAATAATATGTAATACTGTATAATACGTAATTAAACAACTATTCAGATTTATTATACCTTATCATATCCAGAATTAATCTTGGGTAATGCTATCAATATAGGAAAACATTTGTGCGTTTTGTACATTAATGTCTTACTCGAGTTCATCTTTCCAACAGAGAAGGTAGAGCGCTTCCTCCTTGCTCGCCAACTCCCGACACGCAGTGGCAAATTACAGATCATATACCGCCTCAATGGTAAGTCATACAGTAAATATGGAAGACACCTAGGTTGTAGTACATATTGGTATTATAAAAAATAACAAAACTCTTGGAATATTTTTGAATGTAGGGCATTTTAAAAAAAATACAGGCTGTCATTTTTTCAGTTTAAAAATAATACTTTTTAATTAAAATAATTTAGTGTACATAAAGTTATCCCGTAGTGCTATAGTATACATTCGTAGTCTAAACGCAATACTTATAAACAAAACTGATAGCATATTCCAAATTGATTGGTAGCTTTTTACAATTTTATAAAACCAAAGCATGAGACTTTTTTTAAATACAACCACCACTCAGACCTTGGAATGATATACCTATTATATCCTTAATGTATGCATAAGGCCCTGCCAGAAGCACATAGCGTTTACCACCACAGGTGTTATCAGTTAAGCTCATATTCGGAATTGGCTCATACCTACTAATTGAGTTTCAATTTTATAAAGCTTTGTGATAAAGCAGAAAAGTTATATGGAACACAGTATGCTATACATACACATATATACAGAGTTACTCAAAAAGAAGGAACTGACTTTAAATATGTTTTTTCTAATGAACGACAGTAGATAGCGCCACATATGACCCATCGTTGAATAGAGGAGAGTTGAAAGTTTTAAGCCCCACCTATTAGTTCCATTCAGTGCCTACAGCGGCGCTGGGTTTGTTTACGAGAAAATGGCGACGGTACAGTCGTTTTATGTGCTGCATTATGCAAATAGTGAATCCATTGTATCTTAGCAGCCTGTATTTTGTTGTAAGTTCAACAACGAGCCACCTCGTCATAAAAAATTGCAATTGATATAATAAATTCGTAGAAGATCGTTGCGTATGCAAACGGAAAAGCACTGGTCGTCCTCGTATAGCAAATGGTGCTAATTTTGAACACACAGAATACAATTTTAAACTTTTCTCTATTTAGTGATGTATCGCATGTATCACTATCTATTGTCGTTCATTAGAAATAAATATAAATATTTAAAGTCTGTTTCTTCTTTTTCAATAACCCTATATATGTGTGTGTGTGGGTGTGTGTGAATACGTAAAATGACACACAACCAGAAAAAATAATAAAGATAGAAAGCAATTGAAGTACCGTTGAATAAAATATATATGGTTTATGAAATTTCTTTGTATGCAATACATAATTTTCTTTTCTTTTCTTCTATTTTAAGTGCCCTATGTTAAATACCCTTAAATGCCGTAGTATTACAGAAGCTGAAAAACCGAATAAATAAATGAATATATATACACGTCCTTCGAAACTTAATATTACTGGTACTTTATAAAAGACAAAAATTAATAGGTGTTAAGTTTGTATTTTAGTAAGTTTCAGTGTAGCTTGTACGAAGTCAAAGGAGGTCCAACCAATTGGATTTATTTCATACAAATTACTTAAAGGCATGAAATATTTAGTTGTGTTTTGGAGAACGTAGAATATTACAGTATTTGCATGCACCAGGATGAAATTCTCTTCACCTGTGCTCAGATGTTTCGAAAATAACAGTTGCTAATCTTGATTGTTTCTTTGGTGTACTAAGACTGTATTTTAATGCTAACGGTTCGACATCACGGTAGTGAAGCAGTGCAGGCATGTCGTCCCAAGGAAGCAGGAAGATTTAATCAGAATGTCTTGTTCGGCGGTAGTGTGTCAATACCTCCATGGAGGCTGTGAAAGATTGAGGAGGCTCCAGACGGCTATCAACAATCCAGAGAACGTAAACCTGTCATGGGTTCCCGTACTGCAGCCGCAGGGCAGAATAATATTTCAATATGACTGCTCTCCAGTCCACATAGCTTTTGTAATGCAAATAGCGGCGGAGTGTGGAGTTTATATATGGCTCTGTGAGAGTAGTCGTCACTGGCAACTCTGATCGAAAGTGGTATTCTTTGATGTACTTCTTCAAGGAGGACTATATTAAGGACACTGAAATCCATTTCTTATTTCTTCCAAAAATGCAATTCTTGTTTATTATAATACCGAGCGAGATGGCTCCGTAGTAAAGTGCAAGGTACACATTCGGGAGTTCCTGGGCAATTCCTGGAGCCAGCTACTCTAACCATGAGTTTTTCGTGGTTCCCCCTGGTTGGTAAGGTACCTAAATACTAGGATGCTTTCCCTTCTACCTAAAATTTCCTTTCCCTCATTCCCTATCATTTTGTTTCTCCTTTCATTTTTCAGGTAATACGGCTGCGCAGTGTCGGTCGGTGTCGGAGAGATGGCGCAGATATTTGCTCGTTGAAAAGTTGTTTGCGCCTTCCTATAAGGTAGCCGAGTTATCGCCGTTTCCGCTAGAGGGAAGACTTTTCTGAGCAGAAGGCTAGTGTCACTGCGTCATCAAGCTTGGAATCATTAGTGATCTCTGCATATCTCTGTTGGCGGGCCTGCCTGCGGTTGCTTCACCTCATCCTTTCCTCCTTGGGGGTGTTGTACACAAAAAATCCTTGTTGATTCAGGAGATCCCTGGTCAAAGGTTATTTATGTGTGCAACTATATAATTAACATTTTATGTATAAAACTGGGTGTTAGATTATATTTTAAACCGGCTTTTAAACTCAGATCCATGGCTCCGAGCTCACATACCTAATCTTTTCATTCAGTTTTCCGAAACCAGGTCATATTCAAAGATATACCTATAAAGAATTAACATACTTCTGCAACCAGAATCTCTGTGTTGGTATGTACACCCGTGGGAAAACAATGTGTCATGTCTTCAACGCCAATTTTTTTTTAAGTCCTGCAGTTGTGCATCAAATTGTTTTACAGCATTATTAAACATGCTACCTTTCATGCGTCTTTTCTGTAGCACTGTGGCAAAGCGTCCTGGTACTTCTTGCATTTAGCAAACACTTTTGTTCTTCTGTTAATAATGCTTTATCAACACATAGTGAGTATTTAGTTTTGATATAACATTTCATATATGACATTTGGTAAAGTTCACAATAGAATAGTTATTATGATACAAAATTAGTGGCTATACAATTTAATCATTTTCGCTTATCTGTATCTTGTTGGATATCAGGGAACGGTCTAGGTGTGTTGTGGCAGCTTGGCGATACACTGAACACTGTAATACTTGAGAATGTTTTGATTCTCTCTGTGAGACTGAAATATCCTGATGGAATTGTTGAATTCGTACAGGATAAGCACCCTGTCCACATATGTTAGTTATCAGAGAGGCAGGATAGACTGGCCTCCCTGTTTACCAGATTTGAACCCTATTGAAAATGTGTGGTTTAAGGTGAAAAGGAAGCTGCACTCGAATTTCCCTTCAAATGCGCGAAGGACAAAGGATGACTTCTGGGCGCAAAACCAAGAAGTCGAGATGTTGAAACCTCTCGTCCAGTCATCTATAACCCGAAGGACAAAGGATGGCTTCTGGGCACAAATCCAAGAAGTCTGAGATGTTGAAACCTCTCGTCCAGTCATCTATAACCCGAAGGACAAAGGATGGCTTCTGGGCACAAATCCAAGAAGTCTGAGATGTTGAAACCTCTCATCCAGTCATCTATAACCCGAAGGACAAAGGATGACTTCTGGGCGCAAATCCAAGAAGTCTGAGATGTTGAAACCTCTCGTTCAGTCATCTATAACCCGAAGGTCAAAGGATGGTTTCTGGGCGCAAATCCAAGAAGTCGAGATGTTGAAACCTCTCGTTCAGTCATCTATAACCCGAAGGTCAAAGGATGGCTTCTGGGCGCAAATCCAAGAAGTCGAGATGTTGAAACCTCTCGTTCAGTCATCTATAACCCGAAGGACAAAGGATGGCTTCTGGGCACAAATCCAAGAATTCTGAGATGTTGAAACATCTCGTCCAGTCATCTATAACCCGAAGGACAAAGGATGACTTTTGGGCACAAATCCAAGAAGTCGAGATGTTGAAACCTCTCGTTCAGTCATCTATAACCCGAAGAACGAGACAGTTTTACGTGCTCAGCATTCATACACCCGATATTAACTTTGTTTATTTTTGTGTGTTTAGTTTTAGAAGCTAATAGTTTATTTCCATTTATTTCTTTAGCTAATTAAAACGAACATTTTGTAGAATTATGTTTTTGTGTGCATAGGGATGCCTAAAACTTAAAATAATTATGTTATATTTATGCAACTTTTGTCTACAAATTCAGTCATAAAATTAACAATAAAAACATAACAGTAACTAGTGTGAGATTTGAACCAGAAGCATATGGGCGCAAGCGACGCTTTCTTAAGCTCTCGGCTAATAAAGCGTTGTTCCGTACTCTGTTTTCGGTAGTTAATAAGCGTCTCCACCGAGAAGCACCGTTATAAAGTGTCAATTTCGCTCACAGCTGTTACGGAGGTACATGAAGCCCACCGATCGTCACATGGAATCAGGAGGTGACTTTTTTTATCAAAGGTTTACTTGTTATTGATGCACTAATAACCTTTAATTTTAAAGACGTATTCTTATAAAATATACGTTATATCTGTAGCTTTTTATAATTTTTTCTTGGACACTAAGCTTTAAATTTTGATGTATTCATCAAGTCAAACAATCATTGAGTAGCAGAGAAAGAACTTAAGGAATTTTAAGTTAGAATTATTGATCCTGAGCATAACTTTAACACATACTGCATTGCATTTCTTGGAAAATGAAAGCGGTATGTAGATCACGTTTACACGAAAGCTTGGAAACATAAATATTTTTACCTTGACATTGAATAGAGCATTATCCAAAATATTGTCTTGGCAAGGTTGATTTCAATCTCAGAAAGCATATAAAGAAGAAAGTGAAATGCTCAATGAAGACAAACACCCTTGGTGCTTCTGTCACTTCTCAGTGCGTTGTCTTTAAATTCAGTAATAGAAGGTTTAAATACCGTTTCTCACTCTCCAGCCAGAGCACTTTCCATAAGTAGTATCTGCTCATACCCCTAAGACTGCATTTCTTTATATCGTTATGATAGGTTGATTAAAGAACTTTGAATTGATTACGTTTCTGTTTTGCCTTCTTATTTTGTGGTCGACATGTTCCTTACTTCTGCAGTATTACGACTTGCAGTGTTTTTAAACTTAGGTATTATCTGGCTAAATTTAGCATAATGAAAAGAGCAACCAGCCAAGGATGTAGAGTAAATGAATGCATGAGAGATGAAAACTGGGCCATTTCATAGCTACCTAAGCCCAGGCACTTATAAAACTAATAATGACTGAATATGTAATACTGTATCAACATTATGTTAAAATATTCGTGAATGTGTTAAATTATTTATAGCATTTAATTTCAGTCAGCTTATAACTATCATATTTTTAGGAATCTCTTGTGTTGCTCGATCTCGAAGCTATTACTCACCGCAGAGCTAAATAAACAATAAATTTAATCGTAAATGAACAGTAGGGCTAGTTCCGTTTGTGGGATTAAACTAGTGTGTTAGGTTCTATCCATTTTCAAATGAGGAAGTTACTAATTAGTTTAATTATGATAATATTAATGGAGCGCTATATGAAAATAATATTTCATTAACGTTATCGAAAGCAATAGTATTAGGTCCTTTTTTGAGGAATCAGTTGATACTACCTTAAAGCATCTCCCTCTTCTTTTCTTTGACTTTTCTCATCAATTTCTCTTTTATTTTTATTAAAACATTCCCTACTTTCCTATTCCTTTCTTCCTGCTTGCTTGTTAACACTTTCAATGCAACTAAACCACCTCCATATTATTCGATTTCATCTCCCAGACTTTCTCTCTCCATTTTTTGTTTTTAATCTTCAAATTCAGTTAGATAATGTTCTACACTTTCCTCGCCATCAAAAAATTCACATATTCCTTTATCTTTACCACTTAAGCCACTTAAGAATATCGTTCCCGCTCTCATCCAAGCTAATCTTTCTTTTTCTTTTGTATTGCACTGCTCTATATATATTTCTTCACCCCATTCCGTTTTTATTTTCCTGCAAAACTTCAAAGACTTTTTCTGTTTTGTTTTCTATACCTCTCCACATCCTACCTTTCAATATCCTCCACCCTTTCCCTCACTTGAATCCCAAAACCTGGACTGTTCTCTTTCCCTTGTAACCACATATCTTTCATTCCTGTTTCTTCAATGCTTTCTTCAACCCTGCTCCCCAGCTGTTCTCATTACTAAAAATAGCTATAATGTATTGATGTGTAGGTTGCAATACACAAAATAATAGCACCTTCAGATCTACATCAAATCCCGTACGTTTGATCCGTGAATACACGTATACCCAACGCAATAGTAAATGCCATGTAGTGAAAATGTGTAATATATTTTATTTTGAGCGGTTAGCATGTTCAAATGTTAGCACTGGATGGACGTAATTATCGGCACCGCGAGTGTATATCGCCTTTTACTTAGATTTGTGAAGCAAGACGGACGAAGCTTGATGGTCGAGAGGTAAATGAACATTGTTTTATGAGGAAACAACTGGACACGTTTATATTTGTTCGAGGTAGCTTCCGCAGACTGACAGTTTGGCCGATAGAAGTTTTTATAAGAAGAAAGACCTGTGGTTCTAGTCTGTACCCCAAAACCAATAGTGAAGCGCTGAAAATGGCTTTGACACGAAAAACTTCCAAGTTTATCAAATGAGGTTTTGGCGAGCTGAACTCGCCCCTCTGCACTGTTTGTTTTCGCATAAAACAACATTATTTTCTTTTTGTTTGAACGGCAACTGGCCTTTGACATCTTTAGGTTGACAGGAGGTACTTTTGGTTGAACCACGCATGGTTTAACATTTAAATGCACTGAACGCAGAAAATATATATTTACATAAAAGCAGGAAATGAAGATAAATAAAGTAAGCAGACATTTACCGAGCTGGATGGTTCATGCGGTAACGTATTCAGTCCGCATTATGGAGGTAGTGGGTTTGATTCCCTTAGCCGACTTTCTTATCCATGGGTTTTTCGGGGGTTTCGCCTGGTCGCCAGGCGAATGCTGGGAAGGATTATTACATCCCTGGAACTTCCTCCATTTCATCTCCATTCCCATTTCACTTCACCCCTCATCTGTTGGTCTCTTTAAGGATTTCAAGCGTCGGCGGGAGGTCTCGGCAGTGGAAAAGTATACTCTAAGGAAACCTTTGTCCTCCGGACTGCCAGCACTCTCCAGGTACCCCCAGTGAATGTGTGTGGGGGGCTACAACAGCCAGCATCCGTGGAGTTTTAAATCTGTAAATGGTAGGGACCCTGCCCTCTGCC
The DNA here is from genome assembly GCA_030765065.1 of Deroplatys truncata. NCBI lineage: Eukaryota > Metazoa > Arthropoda > Insecta > Mantodea > Mantidae > Deroplatys > Deroplatys truncata. Next base: position 176,993,628 of record CM060977.1, on the reverse strand, counting down.
TGTCCTTGTCCGGCCGCCCTCTGTCTCCTATAATCTCATCGCTCTCTCCCGGGGACGCCCTGTAGAGGCATAGGCACAAACGATTTGCGTAGATCGAGTTGTAAAGCCCCCTTCCGTTTCTAGTGCCTATCCTATCCCATGTAGATAGTTTCATTATAAGTAACTTAGAGCACTTTTACTTTTTCTATCTGGTCAGTTGAGAAGGCATGCATTCTACCAAAATTTTTATATCGATATTTAACCGGTATTATTTATTTTGAGGCACCCTGAATCCAAAAAAGTAAAGCATTTTTAAGAATTGATCCTCGCGCTCTCGTGTGCATGAGTGTGTGTCCGCGCGCGCGCCTGTGAACACTATAACTCAAAAACGAAATCTCAAACACCTGGTATTCAAGTTTAGTATCCTCCAAAAATAATCAAGAAAATCACCCCCTTAAATAGCCCTTTAAATGGAAAATTGTTGGTTATTCTGGATTTTCTCAAGACTTTGCTTAAGGCACCATATACTTTAGGTATTGACATTACAAATAAAACGTGTTTGAATACTTGGGAAAATCCTGCTCAGTCCTTTTCGCTTAGAAAGAATTTTGCATTATTTTGTATAACTGTTAAAGGTTATGAGGTAGACAATAACGTAATCAACTCAAAAAAGGAGCCTCTTATGTATATGTATGTATATATATATATATATATATATATATATATAATATCCGTTCATTACGTTGTCAGTTCTTTAAAGTCCCGTCCTAAAGCAGATGATTCTCGCGATACAAGCAGAGGTATTGGGATTTCAAGACCAGTGTATAACGAACAGTTTTTAAGTCATTTGAGAATGAGGTTTTCTGTATCTTCGTGTAGCTACAATAAAATATGTAATCATTTTTACAAATGTTTATCTCGACTAGCCTGTAGCAGATAGAAGAATAAGCTTTTGTAGGAATAGCTTGTGGAAGAGTGGGCATAGAAACACATTTGAATGTAACAGACATTTTTAGAAAAAGGTCTCTGTGTGTGCGTGAGCATGTGTGTGCGTGTCCATGAACAGCATAACTAAAAAAATCTGATGTGTTACACTCACATGACTTTCTCTACTCTTGTACAAACTATTTTTACAAACGCTTATTCTCCATATGCTTCATGTTAATGGAGATATCGAGATGTCAATCTTATTGATAATTTTCTTGTAGATGCAAGGGGAATATGGTAGGTTTTAAGCGATAGTCAAATATTTTAACGCTGGTTGCTATGTGGCGCATTCCATTCTCTTTGCATGTCCAGGACATAAAAAAATCTGATGTGTTACACTCACATGACTTTCTTTACTCTTCTACAATCTAATTTTACAAACGCCTATTCTCCATATGCTTCATGTTAATCGAGATATCGAGATGTCAATCTTATTGCTAATTTTCTTGTAGATGCAAGGGAAATAGGGTAGCTTTTAAGCGATAGTCAAATATTTTAGCGCTGGTTGCTATGTGGCGCATTCCATTCTCTTTGCATGTCCAGGACATAAAAAAAATCTGATGTGTTACACTCACATGACTTTCTCTACTCTTGTACAATCTATTTTTACAAACGCCTATTCTCCATATGCTTCATGTTAATCGAGATATCGAGATGTCAATCTTATTGCTAATTTTCTTGTAGATGCAAGGGGAATATGGTAGCTTTTAAGCGATAGTCAAATATTTTAACGCTGGTTGCTATGTGACGCATTCCATTCTCTTTGCATGTCCAGGACATAAAAAAAATGAATAACGCATTTGCGAAAAAGTATAAGTATTGGAAAATTTAAGGAAATAACAAGCAATATCTCGAAAACGGTTCACTCAGCAAAAGAAATGTATATGACATAAATTGTGTATTTTAACGCGATATACATTTTTTGTGTAGTAAAATTTTGTCTATCTCTTATGGTTTACCTGTTATGCAAAAGTCGTTCACAATGAAGAATACTTTTGGAGACATTCCCAGAAAATTCGAGATATACATTTCATTTCTCATGACATTGCCCTAAACATATGATATTTTCATCAAAATCGTTAGAGCCATTTTTGAGAAAATTAAAATTTTCGAAAAATCTTCCATGTAAAGGGTAGTCTGGGGTGGGGGGATTTTCTTGAAAACCTTCGTGTCGCATCTCTGGAAGATACTGAACCTAAATACCAAGTTTGGTGTTTATACGACTGTTCGTTTCTGAGTTATGCTGTTCACAGACACACAGACAGACACACAGACACACAGACACACAGACACACAGACAGACACACACACGGACATGTTTCCAAAAATGCTTTTTTTGGATTCAGTGAGTCTCAAAACATGTATTTCCGGTGAAATCTCGGTATCGAATTTTTGGGTGGAATGCAATACTTCCCCTACTTACTATACGTAGTAGAGAAAGTAAAAAATGAATAACGAATTTGAGAAAAAGTATAAGTATTGGAAAATTTAAGGGAATAACAAGCAATATCTCGCAAACGGTTCACTCAACAAAAGAACTGTATATGACATAAATTGTGTATTTTAACGCGACCTACATTTTTCGTGCAGTAAAATTTTGTCTATCTCTTATGGTTTACCAGTTATGAAAAAGTCGTTCATAACGAAGAATACTTTTGGAGACATTCCCAGAAAATTCGAGGTATACATTTTATTTGTCATGACAATATCTTAAACGTATGATATTTTAATCAAAATAGTTAGAGCCTTTTTTGAGAAAATTAAAATTTTTGAAAAATGTTCCATGTAAAGGGTAGTCTGGGGTGGGGGGATTTTCTTGAAAACCTTCGTGTCACATCTCAGAAAGATACTGAACGTAAATACCAAGTTTGGTGTTTATCCGACTGTTCGTTTTTGAGTTATGCTGTTCACAGACACACAGACAGACACACAGACAGACACACACACGGACATGTTTCCAAAAATGCTTTTTTTGGATTCAGTGAGTCTCAAAACATGTATTTCCGGTGAAATCTCGGTATCGAAATTTTGGGTGAAATACAATACTTCCCCTACTTACTATACGTAGTAGAGAAAGTAAAAATGGGTTAAATACCATACTTGGTATATAAGTTCAACCAAGGATGCGACACGATTTTCAACAAAATCCTGCACCCCAAACCATCTATTACATGAAGACATTTTCCTTATTTTTTATTTTTGCATAAATAGTTTTAGTTTTAATGATATGCCTTATGTTTAATATATTTTCATGAAAATTAAATTATATCTTGAAGTTTTTGGCAATAGATGTGAAGTCCTTGCCATTCCGAATATCTTTTGTGTAATTGGTAAATCGTAAGAGATGACAAAAGCTTACTACATAGAAAATGCACAACTCGTAAAGCACTAATCTTATGTCAAACAAATTCTTTTACAGAGTTAACCACTTCCGAGATATTCCTTGTTATTCTGTGAAATTTTCAAATACCTATACTTTTCTCAAATTAGATAGATCACCGACTTTCAGTGCCATCACATATTGACAACTTCTTTAAACATCTGACCTACTGTATCGTACAAGGAAATGTGTAAATGTGATCTGAAAGTTCTGGATTAACAAGAAGCTATAATAATAATAATAATAATTTGTAAGAATAGTTTGTAGAAGAGTATGTAGGGTACGAGAGGATTAATTAACGGAGAGGACACCTTGCACCTCGACCCCGATGGATGTTTTGTGCGTAGACCCCCGGGAGGAACGGATGGGACGAGGGAACCGCAGAAGACGTATGGATTGCAGAGAGAGGCCGGCGCAAGTCGACAGAGACCACAGAGTTCCCTAAAAGTTCCAGCCTTGATCACTCTGCACATGAAGCTCTCTTGAAGACGTCCCTCTAGTAGGGGGGATCGGAGAAATACTACCCGGTAGTGGAGGCTCGACTAGCAGGGCCGAGAAGAGGTTGAAATCCGAAAGGGAAAGAGAGTGTAAAGAAGTCACGTGAATGCATCATTAATAATTTTTACGAAAATACATGTTTTGACCTCCGCTAGAAGCAGAAAAAGCATTTTTACTTTCTCTACTGCTTACGTAAAATAAGTAGAAGTATAGTATTTCCATCCGAACATTCGATATCGGGATTTTACTAAAAATACATGTTTTGAATAAAAAAATACATTTTTTGGAAAACGTCTGTGTGTGAGTGTATGTGTGTGTATCTCGGTGTAATAAACATAACTCAAAATCGAAAGTTTTATACAAATTCTCCGGTTGCCTGAGTCAATGCGATCATAAATATCAATTACTTTGATTTCAGAGAAATAAGCCTACCGTAATATACGAAAAAGATTTTTGAACCACTTTTGTCCATATGGGTAGTGTTATAATGGGTCTTAATATGAATTTTTTAAGCTTGAAAAGTAAATAGGATACATTCAGCATAAAGTAGATGTAAACAGAAACAAATTGACAACTAAATGCCAAAATAAATATCTCCCAATAATTTTAAAAAGGATATGTTGTCTTATAGTTCCACAATGATTTATTCTTTGGAAGATTCATAGGCATTTAGGATTTTGCCTTTATACAACCAGTTTATACCTCATAGGCAAGCACGCATTTAGCTGAGAGCCTACGAAACGCTCCTCATACAAATAACACCTTTAAATGCATAAGAGATATGCGTAAGAAATATTTGATTAAACCTAAAGACCAGAAACATAAAGTAAGGCATTTTTACCCTAATCGGATTATGATATCCTAGGAGATAATACGTACGATCGAAGCACGAACTTGGAAGTCGATAAGCCATCATTCGGGCCTGTGATAAACAGCTTTAGAGATTCACCAGGAGAGGGAGAGTTTTTCCTTCCTGTCAATCATCCTCTACACTCTGCCGAGTATGAAAGTGTAAATACAACAGTGAAAGGAATGTTAATAAAGTAAACGGGAATGTAAACATATATGAAACCATCTAAGGTCAGAGCTGCTGTAAAGCAGCACAATAGTAGTAATTATAGAGAGAGCTGGCTCACTTTTTGCGTTTATATGGGAAAGGATATGGAATACGAGGGTAGATGCTTATGCCATTAGCCGTATAATTGTAAATTCCCATTTAAAAATTTAATTGACCCTGAAATGACCATCATAATGTCCTTCAAACAAAACACGACTAATGGCATTTACTTTCCCCCATAATATCAAGCAACTTTTATCAAAGACATTTCTTTGTACAACGCTTAGTTTTGGAGGTATTGCGCTATCTCAACTTAAATGGTCCACCCTGTAGTTACGAGGTGTGTCCGTAAAATAAGTTCTGGTTTGGAAAAAAAAGTATTTATTTTTCACAACATTTATTTTTATACAGGAAAGAGCATTCTTTAACCTATTTTTCCACATATTTGCCACCATTGTTCACGCATTTATCGTAGCGGAGAATCAACTTCTAAATCCTTCTTCAAAGAAAGATGCCGCCAGTGAAGACTGCCACTACTGAACACCGTGTTTTCCGTCGTCACCGCTGTGAAAGCGTCTTTCCCCATACTCACGCTTCATTTACAAGAATAAGTGGTGGACAGAAGGCGCGAGGATCATGACTGTAGGGCGGGTGATTGAACTGCTCCCAACCGAATTGTTGAATAAAATTTTGTGTTACACCACCAGAATGGGGACGTGCATTGTCATGAAGCAACAGAACGCCTTGATTGAGCATTCCACGCCTTTTGTTTTGAAATGCGCGCCGAGGATTTCTCAATGTTTCGCAGTATCGTACCGCATTGATGGTTGCATCTCTAGCAAATAGCTCTACAGGAAGAATATCCGGCTGTCCCAGTACACAGCGCACATGATTTTCGTGCTGACAACGTTGTTTTGAATTTATGTCGTTTGGGGGATCCTGTTTGTCTCCATTGACTGTTGTTTTAATTCTGGATTGACATGACAAACCCAAAGTTCATCACCGGAGACTATCGTGCTTAAGAATTCATCTCCCACATCACTGTATCAGATAAATGTCAAAGCACTGCCAAATCGCTTCGATTTGTGGACATCCGTAAGCACAGTTTGCAATAACTTAAGAGCTTAATGACAACCTCATGCAAAAGCAGATTTTAAAATTTGTAGAAACACTTCACAAGGCATTCTTATTGTGAACCTCTCACGAATTACCTCATTAATTTGTTCAACCAAACCATCATCACTCTGTGCTTCGTCATGAGCATTGCCACTTTCTCACAATTCCATCTGTCATTACATGTTCACCATAAATCTCTACAAGTTCACGATGAAATTCAGCTGACTTAACATGCTGACACAGCCACGCTACGTCCTCCAACAATGAAGCAATACCTTTGCCTCACGATTGCTGCGTTGCTCCTCCTAGTTGTTTTTTTATACTTTGCCACGGCTGCTCGAGCATGAGATCTTAATTTCTGGTTATGCGTGGATGTGTACAGAGAAACACGAACGCTTTCTTGGAACACTTTTATTTTCACCATTTAAAATAAAACTTAAGGTTTGCCGATCACTTTTAAATGCATAAGACACTACTGTGTCTTTACCAAGACCGAAAATTATTAACTACAGCTGAACGTTCTACCCTCTTGCATGTTCGCCGCCAATGTTCACAACTCGACGAGGATGTCGTCCCGCTCTCACCAATCGCTCAGGACAGAATGATTTTCACCACCGCGCTACAAAAAGGAAAAACTCCTAACTTCTCCTCTCTCCCCTCAAAACTCTCCTCAAACTTAGCGTCATGAAGCCTCTGATGACCTTTACATCCCGGCCTATGCAACTGTACCCATTAATTCCAACAGAAACTGGATTCAGCGGTATTTACCCTTTATACCTGGGGCTGGTCCCTAATTAGCTAACCTGTGACTGTCTTGTCTTTCTGTCGCTTTTAACAGTCAACAATTTTCACAATGCTTCGCCTTTTTATACGTACACTGAAATTAAATATTTTATTTATTTTATATCACTATCCTTCTCAGATTATTATGATAATTATTGACTTCATAATTTCGGCTTCAATTCCTTGCGTTTAGAAACCGTATTACGGATTGCACTTCACAGTCGGCGGTATCAGCAATTGTGTTCAACATTTCGAAAGTTCACAAACGACTATAAACACAACACGATCCGGCTGTATTGGCGTCAGTGGACAGACAATGAACCGGAGATACCAGTGCGCATGCGTGGAACTGCGACACTAGCTTTGCAGAGGCGGTAGAACGAAATTGTAATTTTTTACGGACACACACACGCTCGTATATATTCTTGATTAGTAATTAGTCCTTAATGGTTCATTGTATTCTCATTTATATATTATTTTCCACAACCATAATTATGCGATTTCTATTTTATGTTTGTTCTCTTAAATCGAGAATGTACTGAGGTGAGATAAAGATAATAAAGTAATGCTACTCTTAAAAGTAAATAAAGTATTACAAAATGATTTCCAAAACATTCTATCACACAACATAGCATAAAAACCCCAACGCATATAGAATGTTAAGTAATATAGGTACATTCGTTCTCCAAAACCTTTTATGTTTGTATTATACTGACCCAGGTTTCAAAAGGAATCTCGGTTTTTTGCCTTCTTAGCTATATGCACGCCTGCGTCCTCTTAAGGATATGTGACAGGATGGCATGCAGTTTAAATGTTTACATCATGTAAGTTGTTCAAATTTAATGTAATTTGTTTAATTAAAAAGTTTCTGATAACATGTATTTTGTTAAATATAAACAAAATAACAACGGTTTCTTTACATACTGTAGCATGATTTATTTTCTGTCAATAAATACTCACTGGAAAGAATTAACTTATATTCATATAAAATTCTCTACTCCCTCTTCTGCAAATTGTTCTTACAAAAGTTTATTCCTCTATTTACCTTCTTCCGCAGAAATGCTTTCCTTGAACATTTCCTATAAGTTATAAGAGCCATATAGTAGGCCTAAGCGATAGTGAGATCTAAAAAAATGTCCCGCTATGTGATAACCTTGAAATTCTGCTCTTTCTATGACCACGAGGAAAAGCAGATGAAAAAGCTTTTAAGTACCTGAAAAATCAAACAAATAAAAAGCAACACCTCCGAACTAGTTATTGCCGCAAAAATAATTACTTGAAACAAATTATCAGCGTATGTTTTTGTGTATAACAAAATCTCTTACGGTCTACTAGTTATACACAATTATGCTAAATTCATTTGGAATGAGAACTTCAAGAGCTATGCATAGAAAACTCAAGATATGCACTTAATAATATGTATACAAGATCTTTATTGTGACACTGCTGAGAATTTTCTTATGAGTGTGAATATGAAATTTAGTTGGTGTTTGAATTCTTAGGGGCATTTTTGGAAAACTAAAATAATAATTAAATATTTTTCATGTAGAGGGTAGTTTGGGGTGGGCAATTTTCTTTAAAATCCTCATTTCACATTCTTCGAAGATGCTGAATTTAAAAACCAAGTTTGGTATTTATCCGAAATTTCGCTTTTGAGTTATGCTGTTGTCAGACATACTGACACACACACACACACACACACACACACACATAAACACACAAACGCGCGTGCGCACGCTCGCCCAAAAACCCATTGATCTTTATTTAAACATGCTTTTCTTGGATTCAGGAGTCATCAGAATGAGTATTTCAGTGAAATATTGATATGTAAATTTTGGGTGGAATACAATACTTCCTCTGCTTACTATACGAGTGGTAGAGAAAGTAACAGAAAACGAAGCAGTTACTAACGACTTTATTGTGACACTGCTGAGAATTTTCTTATGAGTGTGAGTATGAAATGTAGTTGGTGATTGTAACCGTGTATCTAGGTGTTTGTCTTATTTTATTTATCAAGCAATGAATATGGCTCAAAGTCGTGATGAAAATAATCGATCACTGATACGATTATTCTGAGTACATTTGTAAATATACCTCATTTGGCCTTATTATTTAGTAATGCGACTGATTTTAAGAATCTGATTCATATCTGCTAGTGAAACTCTGGACAAATTGAGATTAGAGCTACAGCAACGGTATTTCTAAATAACCAATTTCAAGGTTTACTCAGAAAATGTATATAACATTTTCACCTATCTGTGTGGCCAAAAATCAGCAATCTACGATTTTCTGGTGATAGAGATGATGGGGAATATAACTTAGATGATTTCCATTTATTGTCATTTCCGTAAGTTAACTTCGGGGCTTACCTGCATTGCAATAAATATCAAAATTGTATATACGATTATATTTCACTGTCAGCTAGGCGAGTCCGGAATATAAACATGGGTGAATGAGTATTTATGGTGTACTGTGTTCAGATATTCGTCAATGTTGAGCAAATTATTCGCACGGATCATCTAATCTTCGAGTAAGTTTGCGTGCTCTTCGGTTGAGTACTATCTCAGGTAGACAGCTGCTTCTTTGGAACGACTTATATCCATCAACTATTCAGCCTAAAAAGAATTGATTGTATAACAGCATGACATAGAAAATTGTATCACGTATCAAACAGAATGAACCAATATTAAGTGTTATATCAAGTCTAATAACTTAGTGTATTTTATTTCTAAACTTAAAGCAAATCAACTACGGCATGAATCACAACATTTTATTATCTGTTAATAACTACCTACTAGAATGCGCTAAATAAAACTGCACGCCATCGCAGATGCTAAAACTACTGGAATTAACATTCAATGTTCAAAGAAGAATTGAAAAGTCACAACAATGTACATATAGGTATAACGTAAGATATACTTCGCATTATCAAATAAAATCCTCATTATAAAAGTTAAACTTTCGGTGTAGATAAAAAATATTATGTGCTGCTTTCACATGACTTTCTCTATTCTTGTACAAACTATTTATACAAACCTTATTCTTCGCATACTTCATTTAATCGAGATATCGAGTTAATCTTATTGCTAGTTTTCTTGTAGATGCAAAGGGAATACAATAGACTTTAAGTGATAGTCAAATATTTTAAGAGGTGGTTGCTATGTGGAGCATTCCATTCTCTTTGGATACCATTTCTCTTTTATGTCCAGGACACATAAAAAAGGAATAACGAATTTCAATTTGAGAAAAGAAAAGTATTAGAAAATTCAAAGAAATAACAAAGCATACCTCGGAAATGGTTCACTCCACAAAAATTGCATATGACATAAATTGTGTGTTTTAACGAGATCTACATTTTTTGTGTAGTAAAATTCTGTCTATCTCTTACGGTTTACCAGTTATGCAAAAGTCGCTCACAATGAAGAAAACGTTTGGGGGCATTCCCATAAAGTTCAAGACATACCTTTAATTTGGCATAAAATATCTTAAACGTATTATGTTTTAATCAAAGTCGTTAGAGCCACTTTTGACAAGTTCAAAATTTTCGCAAAATGTTCCATGTAAAGGGTAGTCTAGGGTGGGGGATTTTCTCGAAAATCTTCGTGTACATCTTCTAAAATACTTTTTTTGGATTCAGGTGGTCTCAAAACATGTATTTCCGGTGGAAACTCGGTATGAAAGTTTTGGGTGGAATGTAGTAATTCTCCTACTTACTATACGTAGTAAAGAAAGTAAAAAGACGAAGTAAATAATAAAGCTACGAAGTACAATCAAAACCATCATCATCAACCGCCATGTGAGACCGACATCGTCAGGGGCTCTTAAAGGGGAGGTCCGCTGTTCAAATCCCGCCACTACCGTCAACACTTTCTGAGCTTTTTAACAGATTTTCCTCAGCCCTCATAGCTGACAAATTGCGGGGAGGTACCTCAACAAAGGCCTGGAATGTTTCCTTTCCAAAATGTCTTTAAAAGTTATGGTTATATTTAATGTATCATCAGGATCCACCGCCTGCGGAGCCGTAAGCTGTAGGAAATGACGTTAAGCACTATTAAAATGATCATGGTCATGATCTACACGGATAAAGACAATGCCTTGTTACAGTCCCAGTATGAGATTCTCGTAATTAAATGCCCTCTGTGTACTTGATTAGTGCACGACGGTGTTCCCATCCAAAGCTCTAGTAAGCACATGCTATACGGCATACAGGTTGTTCCCGAATAGCCGCCCAGTTTGTTCTAATTTCAATCAAAATGACATTAACGATGTTAATATATCTATTCTTTTATCATTAAACTTCCTGTATTACTTCTTTTTCACCTATTCGATTCAAAATCGTTTTAGTATTACTAACCCTTCACCGCGTGCGGGCTAGTATACCAACATTTAGCTTTTATCTTATATCGATCTAACCAACACCCTGTTTATATATAATTAATTACATAGGTAGTGCATTTAAAAAGACCCGATATTCTATGTTAGGCTAAATGGGAAGTATTTTTCAAAAAAAGCTCGGACACGTCAAACAGTATATTTTAAAAGACAATTCTTCAAATAAAGAATCCATTCTTAATATCATTATTGAGCACGTTGTGACGTCATTGGAAATACTTTTAAATGACACCTATAATTTTTGTATAGCGTCTCAAAGATTTTATAACTGTGTATGCTTGTACAAATTATCAGTTGTTTGGGCGGTAGTAATTGCACTGAAAAATGAGGAATTGCACCGGGGTGAGTAGCAGTGGAAATGAGGGAAGTTGCAAATTGCACCAAAGGCCTCGGATTCAAAAAGGAAATGGCACTGCATCACTGAAATTATGGGATGATGTAAATAGCACCGTTTACTATTTACGTGCGCTTTTTGAAAAGTAATGTCAAGACTGTACCGCTTTGCTTACCACATAATGTCACCAGGTGTCACTGAGTAAGCGCTGCCAGTATAAACAAGCAGTGCCATCGCACAGGTTAGTTCTTAGTTCCACCTCCACTTACGATAGGATAGGACTAGACAAGCGAAGGGACGCCTATAGCCTTGACCCCAATGGATTTTTTGTGCATACACCCAGCAAGCAAAGGATGAGATGAGGGAACCGCAGGAAACGTGTGAGTTGTAGAGCTAGACCGGCGCAAATCGACACAGACGCACAGACTTCCCTAATAGTTCCAGGCTTGGGAGGTTCGCTCGGTGACGTCCTTCTAGCAGGGCCGAGAAGAAGTTCCAAATCGCAAGTCTCTGCGCCATCTGCCCATCACCGACCGACCCACAGTTCTGGAGTCAACCTTAAACATAAAAGGAAAATGAAATGAAAGGAAATGGCAGAGAGAGTAAATCCGTGGTAGATGTACACCTCTCCAGCATTCGCCTAATATCAACCCGGGAAAACCACGAGAAACCCATGACCAGAGTTGGCTGCCCACCGAGAATCGAACCCGGAGGCTCCCGGATGTGGACTTCGGAAGTTACCGCGGAGCCATCTCGCTTTTTTCACCACCACTTGTACCACTGAGGTGCATCCATGTCAGCAGTTGTCATTGAGTTAATAGCTGTATTGTGTATCAGTTGTACGTTGTGTTACTGAGCGAGGAAAGGGTTTAATCGTTAGATATTATTTTAAATTTTATTACGACAGTGACCTGAAAATGTTGAAGTGAAACAGAGGTGTGATTTTCGAAAATGCAATGCTAAAATTTATACTATAGGAAACAATAGTAATGTTATAAGCGATTTGGTCGATAACCATAATACAGATGTACATAAGTTGCAACGCCAAGTACTCAGTACTATTGCAAAACGAGAGGCTACGGGAGAGATATCTGTACGCCCAAGTGAAGTAGTTCGATCCGTACTATATAAGGCTTTAATTCCATAATCTGAAACGTACATAATTCGCCTAGAAAGAAATATCCTAAATTTCCCGTTGACCAAAATGAAACTCATTACAGGATTCTGGCACTAGATACAAACCTAAAATGAACAATATGTAATGCATAACGAGAAAGATAATTTTCAACTGTCGCACGAATTTGAAATTTTGTGCCCTTTGATGTATGTTGAAGGACATTTGACTATTACGTAAAGCTCTTTTCTCAAATACACTTCACTTCTTTAATAAATGTGGTTTCGGTATTCTGTTTGCTTTCAAATCAAAACAGACTAATATGAAACAGTATTGCGCAATATCTGTTCGTCAGGAGTGTGATGGACGGTTAAATATTGGGCATCTGTGCCCAAAGCTATAATTTATATCTAGAAATAGCTATTCATAATGCTGGCAAACCGTGTGGCCGAATGTTGAAGACATTCTGTGCATGGTGCATGGTGGAACAAAATAAATAGAGCTGGCAGGCGAGTACAAGGAAGACTCATTCGTTGGGCATTGGCTACACTATGTGTTTCGATTAGTATACTTAGAACACGTGAAGTATATGATTCATTTGTTCATGATTTGATGCCATTACAACCCGAAAGTGACAACATTTTAAAGGCTTCTTCTTACTTGGTTGAAAGTTATATTGACCAAAATGCCAATTTTCTTCCTCGTATGTGGCAACACTGGATAAGCTACGAACGCGTGTGAATCCTTTCATTCCATTTCAACGCAAGCTTTAATTCCTGTCATCCATCTTTATATGGAAGACTTGACATCTTATCAGACCGATGTCTATGTCAAAATAAACAACGCCTAAAATCCACACACAGGAAATAGTGGACTATTATACAAGCTGCTGCTTCTGTAATTTCACCCGACTCTTCCATTTTAGTTTCTTTTGAATTCATAATTGCCGCCATTTAATTTTTCTGTACATTATTAATAGATCAGAAAATTGCCAACATAACCTATAGGTTAACTCCACAACGAATTGCGATAATTGAAGTATGAGCATTTATATTGTGAACAGATGAGACATGAATCATGTAAAAGACAATGAAAAGTAAAACCTAATCAAACCAAGTGGAGTTATTAAATGTGTGCAAATATAAAGCGTAATTATCACGTGATTGGACTTGAAACTGAAGCTGTTCCTAATTAAAATTATCGGACTAATGCCACAATCTAAAGCTTTTAGCTCGTGTGCACTCTGTTCGAAGTTCTAACTTTAGGCCACGCTGGCTAAAACAATTTTTTCACAACAAGCAAACAACAATACATTCAGAAGCAAACCAGTACATGTGAATAAATTGCTATCTCAAATTGATAGCTTCAAATTCGTCTAGAGCAATTGCTATTATTTCCTAAGGAAAGTTATAAAAAAATAAATGAACAGCAATAATTTTATCGACATTTATATGAAATGTTTTCGTTAAGAGCACCTAATATTATTTTTATAAGTGAAGTAAAAACATAAACAAAATGAATTTTATGGACATTTCTATGACATTTGTATTCTATGTTTGTGGAACTGACTGCAGTTCCACAGACTGAAATCTAATTTAAGATGCAATGTAGTCCGTAAGGTCAGTCCAAGAAACATTCAGTACGCTTCCTCTCTGAAATTCACAATGAACTCTGCATGCTCCAATGCAACTTACACAGTAAGTACAAAAACAGTCGGTGCTATTTACATTCATAACTTTAATGTATTCAGTGCAGTTTACATAGTGGATTAAGATTTCAGTGCAATCTACAAACCAATTGTTTTATACAACAAACGTTGCTGGTAACTAAATAAATATTGAAAGAACATCTTTATTTATGAACGTCAACTGAACAATAACATTGCTAACGTTAAAATAAATAAGTTACAAATGCAAATATTCAATGAATTAAGTGTTGTTCCATTTACCATCTAGCTATGTGAAAGACACAGAACGAATTTTCAAATACTGCTGGTGGTATTTCTTTACACTCCACTCGTATTCTCCTTTTGAACTCACCAGTATCAGCAAATACCTTAGATTTCAAATAACCCCATAGAACAGAATCAAGAGGGGGAAGGTTCCGCCGATCTTGCAGGACACTCTACAAATTCTCTTCTTCTCTTAGGAAACACTTCACTGAGATATTGTCGTACAGGGGCAGTATAATGAGGAGCCCCATTTGTTGGTACCAGGTAGAGTCATTAGGAGTCTGAATTCTGGATGTTTGGGTGAAGAATGGCAAGGGCTGGTATTAACTCTTCACTAAAATGCTGGTCACAATTAAGTGTGACATTCAAAAAGTAGGGACCCAAAACACTACATCCTAGAATACTTGTCCAGTGACATACATTTGCCTTCTGAGGGAATTGCGTGTGAGTTTCTATCATCCAGAGTGGGTTAGTTTCTGAGCAGTACCTCAGTAATATCTCTTCACTTTTCCATTCAGACAAAATGTAGATTCATTAGAGAAAAAAAAACAACCATGAATTGAAATTGCGGTCCCTATCGCATAGCTTGGTCATTTCTTCACAAAGCAATCCTCTATCTCTGTCATCTTCCATTGCCTGCTGCAAGACCACTCCATAAGGATAATATCTACGATGCAGAGGTCTCCAGATGTTATTCTCAATACATCAAATGTTGATTCTAAAACAGTAAATGAAGAAGTTGGATTATGTAAGACTTAAAACTTTCACAGCAGATGTTACTGACAAAAGCTTCAGGAGTGATTAATTAATCGATTAGTCATGCCCAATCAATAATTTTAGTAATTTTATTCATTTGACACGGCTGATCACCCGAGAATCTATAGCAATTAATGTTGATTATCTTTTACCGTTATCAAAATGTCTAGCTGTTTATCTTCATTACATGTTGGCTGTCTACCGGATATTTTGACATCTTTCATTTGTCAATTTACCTTGAATTTATTTTCTATTATACTCCAGTAGAGTGATAAATGGGAGGTCGATCTGGATGTGTTCCATTGAAAAGTGTACATGTCTCACCTTGTGTACCACGTTTCCTGCCACCACATCCAATCATCACTGAATCTTAATTCTCTCACTTTCACTTAAAAATGTTGCTATTTTTTATTAATTTCTACAAAAAAAACTGCATCATTAATATCAAGAAATTTAACTATTTATTTTGGTCACCATAGCAACGTTAGTTGTATACACGCTTGATAGCTTATAGAGTAATACAGAACAATAAAAGGTTTGAGATGATACTAATATATATATACATATATATATATATATATATATATATATATATATAATTATAACCGGGCAGGATGGCTCAGGCGGTAAAGTCTGTGGCCGCATTCGGGATGTCCCGGGTTCAAATCCCGTGGACCGACCAATCTGTCTGAGGTTTTACGTGGTTTTCCTCAGTCACCAAGGTAAATACCGGATTGTATATTTAATACCACGACACAAAGTTACACCTTAAGTCTAAAACAATAGTAAAATAAAAAATAAGTGGTAATAGCGAACGTACAGTAAATGTAAGCAGTTAGACTGGTCGGCACCCTAACGCCATCTGCACCGCACGTAGCAGAAGATCCGGCTGCCATGCGCTGGGGGTCTCTGTGCGCACGTGACGAAGCAAGATGTCATTTCCAAGGATGAGACCTAGAAGGCTAACTGTCCGCCTTTCTGTGTGAGGGCGGCGGTTGGACTGGACAGCACCCTAATGCCATCTGCACGGCATGAAACAGGTGGTTACAGGGATGAGACCTAGAAGGCTAACTGTCCGCCTTTATATGGGAGCGGCGGTTGGACTGGACGGCATTCTAATGTAGTCTGCACGGCACGAAGCAGAAGATTCGGTAGCAATGCGCTAGGATCTCTGTGACACGTGACGGAGCGGGTGATTACAGGGATGAAACCTAGAAGGCTAACTGTCCATCACATATCGTTCTAAGAGTTATTCACTAACAGATCCGTAGAGATATGACCGGGGAAGTAAAGCAACGTAAAATAAAATAGAGTAAAAGAATATATATACATACATGGTGTAAGGCGGGCATTTGGTCGTCACTTTTGAAGCAGTGAAGCCTTTGCTTCAATATCTACTGTTGATTCTGCCTGCTACAAGGTTGGCTATGGGATCATTTTCTTAGGGTATGCGCGGGTGGTCTCGCAAGCATAATTCCAGTTTAAATTGGCTGAGAAATTTAATGTGATCTAATGTTTCAGTTATTGAAGCGAGTTACTGACCATTTGAAAATAAAGAATACAACTGATTATGAATCATAGCACTCGATACTATAACAGCTGAATGATTATATTGCTAATTTCTGCGGTTCAATAGAAGAAACTAACAGTGTAACTCGCTGTGAGTCGCTAAAATGCTCATTGGCAAAACCCCTCGCGATGATTGCTAAATCTTACTCACTCAAGAGCGTCACTGAGCACGAATGTGCGCTCGAACGAATGTTTGTGATCAGAATGCATCCCTTATATTAACGTGGCCGGCCCTCTAGCCGTGGTCACTGGAGTGTGTAGCTTCGGCGCTCCGACCAAGCTGAGGGTTCCTGTTTCGAGTCCTGCTATGGAAATGGGTGTTTGTGTGTGTGTGTGTGTGTATGCGTGTGTGTGTGCGCACGTAATTGTGGTACGCGGTAAAGAAAAATAGTAAAAACACAGTAATAATAAAATGGTAAACGAGGGAAGTTTAAAAAAAACGCAAGCTCTGCCTACATATTATCTACTCCTCCACCAACGTTACCTCATATGCGCCTCAATCTCAAAATTACTATATACGCGTATGTGACATTGTTACTCGGCGGTACTTCCCCTACACTTAGAATTTCGTTACCTTTCTCTTTTTCAGAATTTCTATCTACGTGGCGGTTCAAACGTACTGAACTTAAAGCCGAACTATATTCCAATAATCTTTAAGCTAACGCTTTTGCTCCTCTCGCTGTTACTAATGACTTTCCTTAACATGACTCACTAATTACCTTTTTCGTCGGAAAAATTTTGCAACTCAAGTTTACTATGTTATACATTGGTTTAATATGCGTAAATTATTTATTGCAGTTAATTCTTTATCTTACTATCATTTTTTATCTTACTATAATTTCCTTATATAATTATTTGTATCTTACCGTTAATATTTAGGATATCAGGTTCATTTCAAAACATTTCTAATGATGTTACAACATGCACAAAAATAACATTATGAATGGTTTGTTTCTGTTGTCTTTTAAAGCATACTGTTTGACGGTACAGAGCGTGTTTTTAAAAACTTTTCCGTTTGGCTGTAGCAGAAAATATGCGGAACATTTGAAACGCACTGTATACTTCATATAGTAATATAATTTATGATATAGATATTACTGTAATATTTCGTAATATATTGTCGTATTGTAATAATAATAGTAATAATGGCTCGCCCGTCATGATCAGATATCTGAAGATTACATTATAGGCAGCTGCTTTGACCTGTGGTTTGTGTACGTGTGATTATGCTCAGTGGCAAAACCAACGAAGAGGTGTCGAGTTAGAATCCCCCGTCTGCATAGTTTTATATCTTTAGTACAGACTATACGTTACGCACAGCAAATAATTAATATTTATACTTCCCTTGAAACCCCTGCAACTTATAACTAACACAATCAGCGCTGCGTGCCCAATTACGAGATATATCTTCAATATACGCTTGTTAGGCACAAAATTCTGGAACAGCGTGTATAGCATTAGATCATAAAGGTAACGATATTAGGATACTCAATTAATGGTGGTTTTCTATAGGAAACACAGAAGGCAAGGGTATTGAAATATGCATTAGGTTTTATGTCTCAATGGTCACCTACAATATCTACTACAGGCGATAAATTTGACTTTCTGGTGTGTATAACAAGTATATTAACGTATACTACTTATGTTATCCGCCTTACTTTAAGCTTAAAATAGATCATTTCTGTTTCATGGTCTGAATCTGCATTACCTTTCGACACATGTTTCTACTTTTAATCCTCTAAATGAGGGTATCTTTTATGTAAGACAGATGAATTGAAGGAACAGAGTGATTTAATTTAATTTTCAAGTTTACTCCAACTACTGGTTTGCGAACCTCAAAGTGACGTTAGCCGCGAAAGAGCTTTTCATTAGTTCTCGACATGAAAATTACGTGGGCACAATCACCTTAATTACGGCGAGCTAGTTGCCGCTGTTCACTTCATCCTATCCTTCACCCCCATAAATAACTCATAGACCAGAGGTAATTACCTCAGTGCCTTGCTTAACCCGCTGCCTTAACTTGCTAACCAACAGCTGAGATGATTGCACTCCCTGATTTCTGACCAAACTCTAATTATTGCTGCCAGCAAAGAATTACATTTATACTTCTCTTACTTCTTATATTGATTGCTTAAGATGCAGGAAACATTGCATTCTACTCAAACACAGAATCTTTATATTTTATTGAACGAATGAATGAATGGAACTATTCTATTTTGAAATTACATGCAATTTATATAATGTTTACAATACAAAGGAGTTGCTTATTATCTCTCTTCCGCTTAGTTCTAACTTTCTGTTGTATGTATAATGGTGAAGTATAATTTCCAACTATATACTTTGTTGCCTTGTTACCCTTTTTCCGTATTTTCTCCAATTGCTTCACGTCTCCTTAAACGACTTTAACCTAATTTTTCCTAAATATTTTCCTGTTTTCTCCATACACTCATTTGATTTTGTATTAAAAATCTTCCTAACGTTTGGCTCTATTGGTAAATTTTTCCATTTCCCTAGTATTAGATTGTCTCTTCTTTTATCCGTGTCCTCGCATTCAGCAAATTGTCATTTAATCCATTACATTTAGTACATCCCTCCCCCCTTCTTCTAATATTAGATCACTTAAATTCATTACACCTGTCCTCACCCCATTCTGGCCTCTTGTGGCATACTTCGATGTATCTTTCTTTTCCCCATTCCGTTTTAAAATATTTATAATCTATTAAAGACCGTTTTTCCATGAAACTACTTGTATAATTTCTTGCTTTTCAATGCCCTCCACTCTTGTTCTAATTTTTTTCCCAGAAACCCTTACTTTTGTTGTTTCTTTCTGCCCATGTTTCCCCCATTCTTGTTTCTTCCAATGTACTCTGTATCTTGTGCATCCAAGTTTCTTTTTTCCCCATTTTCTCCTGTACAACCAAGCATTGCTTTAGAATCTCATTTTCCTCTAGTAGCTTTTTTAGGTTTTATTGGAAATGCTGTTTAGAGTCTCCTTGAAAACAATAACAGCGTTGTTAGAAAATTATTCGCTCGCGATGTTTTATGTGTGTTTGCGTTCGTGTTTTTGTATTTATTTCTGTGCAGACGCCCTTTAACCTACAAGCAACTGTGACGAGCATAACTGAAAGACCCCATGTTACATTTACATGACTTTCTCTACATATAGGATGTACATAATCGGAAGGGGATATCTCGCCACTGAGACCAACTAGATCTATTGTGGCTAAACCCCCGCGAGGCACAGATGAAGTGAAGGGGCCGTAGGAGGTCGCAGGTCTGTAGGCAGACAAAATTCCAGAGACGCAGGAAGTCCCCATCATTTCCAGTAGAAGCACCCGCTCTCGCCACTAGACGTGGAGTCCCGCGAGAGTGCGGCGAAGCGGCCCTTGCAGGCAGGCCATTGCGCCCTGTCGTTGACGGGGAGATATCTTTCTAAAGCGCAGTAACCATGCCATCTGGCCATCACCAGGCGCACTACGGAACCCGGAGACACTGCCTGAAAGATGAAATACAGGAAATGAGGGAAAGGAGAAACCGTGGTAGAATACACTAGAGTACACGCTAGCCCCTAGTTCCTAAGGTCGCGGGTTCAAACCCGGCGGAGGGTGAAGGATTTTTTCGAGCGTAAAAATCCTTAGCTTGGCTTCCTTTGGAAGGGAAGTACAACCAGTGGTCCCGTGTTGTAGATTTCTGGTACGTAAAAGAACCTTAAGCCTTATAAAGAGGCCTCTGAACAAAATCACCGGTCTTTCACGTCCAATATAGAATGGAACGCCAAGTTAAAGAGCGTCCATATATCAAACTTAATTATTAAACCAGTATTTGCCTAGCGACCAGAAGAAAATCATGAAATCCCTATGTCAGATTGGGCGACCACCGAAAATCGAACCCGGGACCTACAAAATGCGGGCCACCGCCTGTCAATTACTTTTATGTAGCTTCTAAAAACTATTTTTACAAGATATGTTTTTTCTCTGCTTCATGTTAATCGAGATAAAGCTTTGCAGAAATTAGTTTCGTTACAAAGTTTGCCTTAGGGAGAAGTGGAATAGAGAGAACTGAATCGATAATCAGAAGTTAGAAAGATAGTTACTAAAAGGTCCTTCCATAACATTGCGAGATACAGCTGAATCGATAGCACTTAAAAATGACAAGTATTCAAATATTAAAGCCATTAACAACGTATATCTCGTAAACGGCTGTTGTCACAAAAACTTGTATGAAATAATTTGTGTTTTAAAGAGATCTACATCTTTTGTGTAGTACTTGTTGCCTATCTGTTATGATTTACCAGCTATATACGATTATGCAAAATTCCTTCCGAATGAAGAAAACTTCGCGGACTATTCTCAGAAACTTGAAGATATGCGTCTCATTTAACGTGTAAAAACATTAAATATATAGCATTTTATTCAAAATCAATTATCATTTTGGGAAAAATCCAAAATATTGAAAAATCTTCCATATAAAATTTAGTTTGGGGTGCTTCAACTTTGGAAGATGTTGAACTAAAACACTAGTTTTAGTATTCATCGGACATTTAGTTTTTGGGTTATGCTGTTCATAGACACATATACACGGACAAGACACGGATCGTTTTTTAAAATGCTTTTTATTCGGGGCCCTCAAAACACATATTTCCGGTGAAATCTCGGCAATAAATTTTTTGGTGGAAAACTTCCTGTTACCTACTATGGATGGGAGATACAGAAAGTAAAAGGTTAAATGCCTCCTAAATAGGACATTTCATATACAGGATGTTTTAGAAATACTTTTACAAAATTCGGGTATGGGTTCCTCACACTAAAAGAAGGGAAAAAAGTTCATATGAACATGTGTCCCATAATCCTTGGTTTTCGCGTTATTCCTGTCACAATGAAACTGTGAGTTAAACGGCCTTCATTTCTCTATGCATTCATAGAAGGCGTTGATCCATTGTACTACATACGGTAGATGGCGAAGTGTTGCCATGGAGACCTGTTTACGTTTGTCATTTGTCATCAGTCTGTCTTCAACGTTTCAATTGTGTACATGTAGTGAGTTAACTGCATGTGTTTAGTTCCACCACGGCTGGATATTCATTTCGTGAACAGGCAGACATGAGTTTTATGTATGGTCGCTCGAATGATAATGGACGCGAGGCTGCACGGCTCTATCAAATGGACCTAAGACAACCGACTCAACCAACCTTTGTCGCTGTTTATCGCCGCCTTACTGAGACAGGAACTGTTGCACCACGGACTATTGATCGAGGAAGACCAAGAGTTGTTCGTACGCCGGAACGCGAAGAACAGATGTTAAAGTGTGACGAAGACGATTCAGGTATCAATACAAGACAATTGGCTGTGACATCTGGTACATCCCACGTGACAGCATGGAGGGATAGGCAGAAGAGTACCAGTTTTCCCGACCTCAATCTTTGGATTTTTACCTCTGGGGGCATCTTAAATCATTGGTTTATGGAACAGCCATCCCGGATGCAGAAACGCTTCATCGATGTGTCATGGAAGGCTGCGAAACCATTAGACACCATTCCGGAGTTTTTGAAAGGATGCGACATTCCATGATTCGACGAGTACAGGCATGCATAGAAGCAAGAGGAGGACATTTCGAGCATTTATTATGAGTTTTGTGTGTTATAAGTGCACCACTGTGTTGAACACCTCCTAACGAGAAAACAAAGGATTATGAGACATATGTTCATTTGAACTTTCTTTCCTTCTTGTGGTGTAAGGAACCCATACCCTAAGTTTGTAAAAGTATTTATGAAACGCCTGTATAGGTCATGCATCATTTCTACCTTCAGTGCAAAGCAAATGTAATTCTAGGAAATGACCACTGAAGGTTTCATTTTATATCAAGTTTAGTAATCCAACATATGTTTATGGATATTTTGAAGTATTTTATTGCGTTGGTAGAAAAAGCCCAGGATTACACCATGTTTGTAATGCTAACGTTGCATTGAAAGCACTTTAGGAATACCATAACATAGTTTGCGTATGCAAACATTTCCTCATTAGTCAGTATCGCTAATGTCCTCAAATGCTGATTTAGCGAACTGACTATTATATTAAACTTATAAATTAAGTTACTTATTAACTCACATCACAATGGCGCTTGGTGTTAACCGAGAAGCGCTTTCGAGAGATATGTTTGTCCCATCTTCAGCTCAAGCCGACTGATTTCTCATTCACTCCCCTTATCCCCAAAAAATAATTCAATAGAGATTTTTCTGCCCTCTGCTGGGAAAAGTTGTGATCTTGTGGTTTGAATTTCTTAATAATCTTAAATATTGGCAACTACTATAATAGAGTTAAAGAATTTTTAAAAAAGTATGACTATAGACAATTAGTAAGGATACTTTGAATTTATGCATCAAACAGGTTAACCAAGTTCTATCACAGTCAACATAATACCAGCCGATAAAAAAGGCAGCTTAAGAGTAGCAATCCAACTCTATCTAGGACAGACTGCTTAACAAAAACTCATAAGACAGAAATAGTATGCGACCTATCGTTAGTAATATAGGTTCGCCCAGCTATGGCTTAGCTAAATGGTTGGCAAAAGAATTCACATCCTTAGAAAAATTTCCATTATTCAGTATCAAGAACTCCACAGAATTAATTAATAATATTCGGAACTTCACAAAAAGTAAAGAAGATTTATTAGTATCCTTTGACGGTATATCTTTATTCATCAATGTACCTACAGATAGTATTCCAGATTTTTTGAAAACTTGCTTAACATCATTTGACTTATAAGAGAATTATATTCAAGATATGATTGCACTTACAACCTGCTGTATCACTCAAAGCTTCTTTACCTTTAACAAGAATTTTTATAAGCAAACACATGGCCTGGCAATAGGTAATCCATTGTCTCCTCTTCTTGCAGATCTTTATACGAGTTCTTTGGAAAAAGCTGTCACTAGTTTATACCCACATATTTGCAAGATTTATCACAGATATGTAGATGACATTTTTGCTATTATTTCTCAACATTGTACGAATTTAACAATTGGATATTTTTAACAAACAAGACATAAATATTACACTCACTATGGAAGTAGAAAGAAATAATACATTACCTTTTTTGGATTTACTTATACAAAGAAAAGACAATAATATAAAGTTTGGTATTTACAGAAAACCTACTCATGCGGATAATTATATAAATAATAATTTTTACAACCCTAATTTACACCAACATGCTGTTTTTAGAAGCTTGGTCTACAGATTGGTTAATGTTTCTTTGGAAAAAGATTACGTTGCTGAATTAAAATACGTTAAGAATGTAGGTATTGAAAATGGCTGCAAACCGCAGCTCATTAATAATTTAATTATTGGTTACAAAAATAAATATACTTTACGTACAACCTGTACCTTACAGAACCCGAATAAAAGGATTTAATGTGCAAGAAATTCACATACTACCCAGTGATGCTTAAATATTTTTAAAAATTATTCAGAAAATTTCATATTCAACATGCATCTCAGAATATATATAATTTGGAAAGGTGTTGAATACACCTTTTACTAACACAACAGACTATTTTAAAAAAATCAGGTATTTATCAGATTTCATGTAAAGATTACCAAGGCTCATATATTGGTAGAACAAAAAGAGATTTAAAACTACCTTTAAGTAAACATCCGAGAAATATAAAATTTAAAAAAAAATAGATAAATCAGCAGTTGCCAACCATTTTTGGAGTAGTAACCGTGAAATAGGACAAGAGATAAATTAGTAAAACCTATACAGATTCCTTCACAACTGGAAATTTGGGAAAAGATTTTCATTCATCTTAAGATTAAGAATATTTTGAATTTTGAAATACTTGATGGAGCTTATCCAATCAAATTGCAAGAGAGAAGAAAGAAGACACACGAGTTCGCAACCTTCACTACAGATGTCAGCAAATTCAAGACCACAAGACCACAACATTTCTCAACAGAGAGCAGAAAAATCGTCTACTGAATTATTTCTTGTAGTCAGGGGAGTGAATGAAAATTCGGTCGGCTTGAATTGAAGATGGGCGAAACACGTCTCTCGAAAGCGCTTCTCAGTTAACATCAAGCGCCATTGTGATATGAATTAATATGTAACGACTCGCTTCAATTTATAATATAATAACATCACAATTAACAATACTTCTGTCCATTATAATCTATAATTTGAGCTATCTACCTGTCAAAATAAGTATCTGGACTGTTTCTATATAGCCAAGGAAGCCTTTCTCATCATCATTATATTGTACCTAAATGTTAAAGTGTAAAATAAGTTCCTGGAGGGAAAATGTGGATCTGATTAAAGTATATAATGTATGGCAGCTACGTTTCTATTTGTTGGTACGCAATGATTTAAGGTTCAAAGTACTTTAACACAAAGTATTCATTGTTTTGTTCCTTATTGCTCTCGGCTAGAATGTAGACTTTTGCATGCCTTATGTAGTTTTCTCAGCTACGCCAAAAATGAATATTGTCATATTACTACATAAATGAATATTTTGAATATTTACATGACTAGAAGTAGAAACAATTGATTGAATGTTCAATCATCCAGAACCATTTGACAATTCATTTTCAGTTAGTGTAACTCTGTAGAGTAACTCTGTAGATTGTTTTAGAATATTATTATGAAACATTAATTTTTCTAAATGAGCTAGTATTTAACATCAGCACATGGAATAACTTTTTCCCGTTTTAGAAGCACACAGAGTATTGCTTCAGTATAGTTCATGTACTTGTTTCTGATTAACGGAGGAGACTCGGCACTGATTCAGTGAGAATATTATACCTATACCCCACAAGGGGGCGCCCCGGGGAGGGAGGAGGAGGAGGTCAGAGGAGACCGGGTGGCCAGAATCAGGAGTAACGGCACAGCAATGACAGGGTCTCCACAGTTTCCAGATTGAGACGCTCCGACAGTCAGACAGGCAGACGGGGGACCACTGCCCCACTCTGCACGTCCAACACCCTGCTCAGAAGGGGCGGTCCAATATACCCCGATAACCAGCCGAAAGCCAAGGGACGGAGAAAGTTACACAGACAACCTGTGTTTCCCCTGCCACGCCCCACCGAAACACCTTCGCGACACTTCCAACCTTGAAGCAGACCTAACGGGGTGAAGGATGAATGAAATGATCAATGAAACGAAATTGAGGGACAGGAAATCCGGGGGCTGAAAGAAACCACTACAACATTCGCTTGACGACGCGAGAAAACCACCCAAAAAAACCTGGGCCACAGTGGGCGGTGTTAAAAATTAGTCTCTCTCAGTGCAAATACTTTAACGTATATAACTATGGTCTTTTGTCAATTTTAAGAGTTTCATTGGGTATTTCTTCAAGAACGCTGTCTGTCTGTCTGTCTGAGGTCCATATGTGTGCAAATTAAACGGAAGGATTCTGTTGGGGGGAATTTTCACGACTGTAAGTCCCTCAGAACTTTTCATAAACCACATCAGTTCATAATCACGAAAGCAAGTTGATATATTGGGAAATGTGTAGGTACCTAGGTTGCATAAAAATATTTTGCAAAACTAGTAACACCTCATTCGATAGCCAATGAATAGCTAATTGGAGTGCTACATCCTCTGGCTTCAGGTCAGAGCACAGTAGTGTGAGTGGCAGGTTTTATATATTTCTACATTAGATAAAAATATCTCAACCGCTATAGTCTGTATTGGAAAGATCAGTTTTCCGAAATGCATAGCGCAACAAATATGTAGCTATACAAATAAAAGTTTTTCGTTACTTCTCTGTGTTAGAAAATTACTGCTTTTAGTATAAAAACAATAAGAACGAATGATTGTATATGTTTTCTCCATGAATGGCAACATGAAAGTTCAATGTATCCTTTTCCACTTCACTACTTCATAAATCGGTCTATAGTTTATATTTTGAAGGCAATTTTGTGTGAAGAAAAAGAAAGTGCTTCGAGTTCGCTTTGAAATGGTAATAGAACTTTTAGAAGAGACAGATAAAACTGATTTATTCAGATAATGATGATCAGTTTGCATTGGAGGAAAAGGAGGCAGGCTATCCCTTTCTTAAATAAGAGTGCGATTACAAAACACCCCATTAGAGTACAGTTTACTTTTCATTAATGAAGCTTACTGCAGGAATCTCGGTTTCAAAATGCAGCGCTCAGAAAAGGAAATTAAAATTTTCATATCTTACTGGGAATAAAGACAATTCTTTGCAAACAGATAATTCTCATGGCACACTGTTCCGACTCAGCTGAACTTTGCGACTTCGATCGTTTCTTTCATTGTTCAACTCCCTAACTTCTTCTGGGAACATAAAGTTTACAAGCTCTTATCCAAGTAAAACCTTTCTTCTCTTTTTGTGTGTTTTCCTAACTCCCTTTTCATCACTTTTCCAGTAGCATTCCAAGGTTCTATCCGACAAAAATCATTAGCTTAATCACGTTTAACTCTCCCAGAAAATATAACAAAAAGCTCAACAGCTCTATTTGAATGGGCGATGATTTCTTATAATCTGAGTAATGAAACTGTTAATATGTAGTTATTCATTAACGTAATTTGCTTTAACTTTGGGGAGATATGCACGCTAGAATGAATTTAAATAAACAGGTCAGTGAGCTATAGTTGCTTAGAGGTTTATACATTTTAAAAACAATTCTTTTCGTCTTTATGTGCTAGTGAGAATAAAATACAATTTTAACAATGTCACTTTAAATCGTCATAAAGTTTACAATATTTGAAACAGGAAATAAACTAAGGCCAAATATTGGATTTAATTTTTATAATGCATTGAGAGAGTATTGCAATTTATTTTATTGACCATTCTGTATAAATATGACTAGACATAGAAGAAACAAACGGTTATTACATGGTTGTTCGATAAGCCATTAAACTCGTTCTTTAAACTAACCCAGCAATCAAAAGCCACATGCATTGAGATATACAGAGTGTAAATAAATAACTGGTGATAGGTACATGGGTATCATGATATCAAGTGCCAATAATCCCGTTCCAGAAACGCTTTATATACCAGCTAGGGCCTTGAGATATGAAGGAGGATTTAGATAGAGGGGGTCAGTAAAATTAAAACCGAAATACTCTAGATAAACATCAGTAATGTGAAGGTGAAAAGTCTGCCACCAACTTCGATGTATTGCGTAACCAGGGTGTGCGCTATCCAACTCTTGAAGACTTTAAACTCTGGTGTACAGCGCGTCCGCGAACATCCACAAAGGTGTTTGTTAGGATGCAAACTGTTGTTTCATTTAAAGATCTCTCCAATCTTGAAAACATGGCATGGGCCGGGTGGCACCTATTGAGGCAACGTTGTTGACTGAGCCATCAGGCCGCCCTTTGTAATCCTTCGGGCTTAACCGTATATGAGAAGCTTTTTGGCGCATGCTGCACTTTGTGTACACAAATGAGTACTATAAAGAATTAACTTACTACATATAACAATACCCTAAACATTATCGTTGGCTGTACTTTTGTTGAAGGTTTACTGTGCATCACGTGACAATTGATACTGTGTTTTTGGTAACTAATGAATGCAAGGTCTACTGTGTGTTGCGGAGGAGTCTACGGTTTGTTTACTAACAGTCATCCTCTTTCCGTTTTTCAGGTCCTGGTGGGTAAAGAAAAAGTTCTGGATTTATGTTTATTAAAAAAAAATATGATCACTAGAGATCGGAAATTTAAGCCCTAAAATTTCAGGAAAATGTATGAATTTTGTATGCAAAAAGAGTATAAATATGACACAAAATATGCTGATTCAGCTCGAGATAATTTTAACAAAATAATAGATTCTAGGCAACTTACATTTTTTATGTATTTTATTTCCATAATGCTATACAAAATTCTTACAAATTTTAATACATTACTTTGACTAGCTATTTTTTCTTTCTTTGATCCATCATGCATTTTAACACCGTATTGCTTTATTTTGCTAAACCATTTTTCTCTTACTCTCCCCATATATTCTCCTATTCTTTTTATATCCCTCTCCTTTTGTATTTTCATGATCCTAACCTTTAATGCTTCTTTGTTAACATTCTCCCATTATTTAGGTAAAAACTGATCTCTGCCCAAATTAGTTTCTCCACATTCAATTATATAATGCAAATCATTATCTGCATCTTAGTCCATGGATGTTGTAGTTACTGCCTCTTTGGTGTATGCTTCATTAACAATTAAACAGTTTCTGTAACCTTTCTTTGCCTGTTGTATCTCAGCATTTTATTGTAGCGCGAAACATTTATTCTACATTCAAAGAAGTAGCAGAGGCGTGCAGAAAAGCCTCAAGTTGTTTTGTAGATCATTTGTTTGGTTTTCTAGATACTTTTCCTTACAGAACATCTCAAATTTCTCTCAATTGATAACTGGCAGTTTTTTTAAAAGATCATAAAATACTTCGTCCTTCACTTTAGCTCCTACAATACCTGGTAACGAAATTAAGTTGGAGAGTGTTCTATCGAAATCTACTAAAGACTTGGTGATGGAATACCAATACCTCCCATGACTTGATAGCTTTAGGAAGACATTGAAAATTTGCGGATTTAAATACAAGTTTAGCTACTGATTCATTGTTTGATACAGTTGTTTGGGCTAATGCAAAAAATGCGAATCTTTGGAATTAAATGACATTACGTCTCTAATTTGAAACGAAAAAATGCACAGAGCTGTGGTGGCAGACACATACTGTGGAGCTATTTTGAATATTTGAATTCTTGGAGCCTTTATAAATATTTTCTTAACTTAACTAATGGTTAACATAATCGAATTTTTTTCTGCTATAGTGCGCGTCTAAGACATGTTAAGTGAATCATATAAGGGAAAATGGTTTTCAGTGTTTTACCTGATTTAACTATATAACTCGCTGGTATGACTATAATGCCATCAGACAGAATACTTTCATTGAGTTAATAAACGCATTGTTAGTAAGCTTTATATCTGCAATGTTAAGACGATGTCGAGATGTCAGCAGTACTAGAGTATAAAGTCTATACAAAGGATAACCAAAATCCCACTATGGTCACCCACAGTAACTGAATAAAGCATTTTATTTGAGAACTATCGTATATAAGTTTAATATATATAACCCTCTCGTTATAAATAACATATTGCTTTTCAATTTTTCGCTGGGAATCACTGGCTTTTCCTCTCGTAGTTGTTACATGGTGGCCATCTATGTTACTTGGTAGGTATTACATGATTTTTCTAATATTTTTCTTATTTATTGTTTATGTTATGTTTATGGAGACATCAGCTATCGGAGCTCACATCTTAACGGTTTCGTATCTTTACAAATAGATGAGAAGTTTAAAAAATAAATTTGCACGAAAGTCACCGTTTCTTACAACATTGAATAAATACCTCGTCACAAAGTATTGCAACTGCATTATTGAACAGGAATTAGTTAATCTATTTTACAAAATGTGTTCAAATCAGCATTTGCCCCAGTGTCAATAATTTCAGAGTTAAAACCAATTTCAAGAGAACCTGTAATTTTTATTCAATTATAATTCCTTCTAATTCTCTATAGAGCTTGGAAAGTATGAATACAAGGGCAAATATATTTTTAAAAATTTTAAACGTAGTTTAAAAAGGCAAATCTGCAATATGACTGTAGTGGTTCAAGACATCAAGACAATAAAAAGTGTAAGTAACTTACTATCCTAATGAGAACAGAATTGCGCACATTTACAAAATGGGGTTTAAATGCTTCTAAAAAGCAAAAATAACATATTACAATATAGGTATCAGCGTTTTGTATTAAATAGCACTGGATTAGTTTATAATGCCTTTGGGACAAAATTCACTTATATTTAAAGTAAATAATGCTTGTTAAAACAAATTTTTGAAACATTTAAAACAACAAACGCTAAAATATGTCACATGTAGAAAACATTATTTAGATTTTCTAGGTTTTGTCTCCCGCAAAAGTTCCTAATCTGTGCTATAAAATTATACATCCTGTTAAAATAATTTTCTATTCATTATATATAAAATATAAACATTTTAGTCTTAGTTTAAAACTATGATAAAGAGTCAGCAAGAGATTTTCACCAGAATGATAGCACCATAAAAGGGAATATTTTATGCCCTGTCTCCTTTTACTCCACTTATGCTTTAATCTATATTCCTAAAATTCTAATTTTGGCTTGCACGTTTGGAAATTAAGAACATTTTATTTGTATATAAAAGCAGCATAATACCACAAAACTGAGGATGTTTGTAAAGCTAAGGGAATTATGGATTCAGTTTCGCAGTCAGAATTTCTCCTAAACGTGTTAATTGTTTCCTGTGTATAAAAATACTGCCTATAGAAAACAGTATTAAGGGAATATTAAAAAAATTATTTTCCATTATATTACTTAATTACCAATAATAAATATATTTTACTTCGAGTAGAAGCTAGTATTTAATAACTGAAATTATCGTAAGAGAATCCATTGTTAATTCAACTATGCTAACAACTATTAGATATGATTACTTTTTATACTTTATAAATGTGATTTTGATACGCTCTGGAATAGCAATAACTGTTCTACCATTTCATTAAATATATTTCAAAAAATAATCATATTAAAATGTATGAAGTTTTAGTAAATATTTAGAGCAAATTATATAACCACTCTTTAATATGTGTCAATAAATATTTGAACAACTCCGTAGTCAAAGTTCCATTGCAATGTCATAATGTAAGAGAGAAATCGATGCAGAACTTAAACTTACACTAGCCGGGGCGGGTGGAGTGGGGGCGCCAGTGAATTAACCGACAAAGTTGACTACTACCTATAGAATATATTGCTTAAGCTGATGGTAACTTGCTAGGGCAACATTCTACGTGTCTCTGAGATACTTGCATGTCTTTTCATGGCGTTTAAAATGCCCATATATTCATGGCATTAGATTTCCAGTTCTTCAGTATTACAGTTTCAAAACTTCTTTTCTCCATTTCCTTTATTTTTATAATCTATATTTCTGTTTCTTTCAGCCCCCTGAGTAGCATGATACTAGATCTATAAGTTATTAGTGTTGTCTAACTTCCCTGCTTGTAAACATAACCCTATGTAACATACTATTTATTTGAAACAATAACACTGCATGAAATTATTCCGCTTAATTTCAAGTGGAAAAGCTAACTTTTTATATGTGCAATCCATAAGGTCGCTACAAAATTATTACTAGGCGATAAATTCCTGTGATTGCTTTCTTTATCTGGTTTTATTTTCAAGTGAAAGAGCTGCTTTAATATTCAGCACTATAGTATTATGATGCACAAGGATTAAAAAAGCCCAGAATAAATACAACTGTAATTAATTAAAATATGTGTGCAAATAGAACAATGTTAAGCCTAAACAGCCTCGTTGTTTGTAGCAATATTAAAAGCAATTTTATATATTAAAGCTGTAGGTTTCAGGCAACGGTTTTCCGGGCAATCCCTCAGGGGAGTTGTTTCCATTTGATCAGTTAAACATTCCCAGAATTTGATTGTGCCATGTGTCACAGCCAGAAATGGGCAACTGTAATAGAGGGCGTCCATCTTTATGATGTGAAGATAGTGTGATTGCTCCTAATTCCTTAGAACCTGAGTTCAGGATCTCGGTTGGAGTGTGTTACCTGTATAAAGCTTTTCCAGAGTTTTTCCTGATCCCGAAAAGACAAATATCGGGTAATTTAAAGGACCATGAATTGGACACTAATTTCAAATATTTTATTCATCGCCGTCCGCCATAACCTGCCGGTTAAAGAATCATAAATCAAGCCAACTTGGACTGCATTTATTTTCATGCCCTTTTACACCTTCTAAGAAAAGATAGAGATAATACGACTCTTTCGCAGCAACTCGAGCACCATTTCTGGTAAAGAGAATTTAGTTACACAAGACTGTTCTTACAAGAGAAATCCTTTCGTACTGACAATGACGTAATTTTGCTCAATAAATATTTAACTTTTACATTTCTATTACGTTACTGACACACAGTATACGTGTTGTAACTTTCACTACCGATGCCTGCTTCTCCTCCTACTCCTCCTCATTATTATTATTATTATAATCATAATCATCACTCCAAAGACTAGAAATGCTACATATTCTCGTCACAGCGCATCCATCCAACTTTAATCACGTTATGCTGCCCTTTTTGGCAGAGGGAAAACTTCATAACATTTCTAGAGGACAAAACCAGACGAACTTCTCAGAAATATGAATTAATCTTAATGTAAAACTTGCTATGTCGACACTATACGAGTATTACTAACACATCAGATACTTCTGGTTCGCGTGGCAGTAATGAATGTGGTTGCATTTCATCTTCAGATGATGAAATTCAGTTGGATGGATTTTGACATCGACTTTCAGCTGAAGAGGAATGAAACTGCATTCGAAAACGTTCCTACCATACAAACTAGGACTACTGATGCGTATTAGTGTCAACAAAGTAAGCTTTACAATGAATTTGGCAACACTTTGGATACTGGTTATCGTGATTATAAATTCAAATCTCCTTAGCAAAACATTCCAGATTTCCTACTTTAGGACTACCTGTCAGCACAAGGCAGCACAAAGTGGACGCCAATAGGAAAGAATCTGCTCACATAAAGAGCGAATTCGTAGGAACCAGTTGGAGGAGTGTGTCAGCAAGAATTGAAATGCCCACACCTCTAGCGCAGGACATATAAAATGTCTGCTAGTGGCCCTAGGAACGGTTGGATCAGAAAAAAACTTTTACACCAATTGCGCAAAGGTTCCAGGAACCCATTTTTGCAAAAACTCAATTTCCATTTTATGACCGATTTTAGGTGAAAGTTCAAAACTAATGTCTCTTAATGGTGTCCCGGCGCAACTTGTGACGCCCATCTCAGGCTTCCTCGTGGCGAATAGAGGACCGTATAAGATGTCATCTGATGGTCTAAATATGCTGAACTAGGACCTACGGACAGGTAAAGTCCCTGCTTGGAGCCTAAAACACTAAAATTCACTGACTAATGTTATAAACTCGGAGAGTAAGAGAAGCAAGCCATCTAAGTGAAGAAGATACCAACAGAAAACCAGCCCGAAGTGCAACATGTTAAAGATTGCTCTGCGGTCTCCCCCTCCCCATTTAAGAAGAATCTTGTTAAGACGCTCCAGAATATGAAAAATAGCTGTAATAGCCGAAAATTGCAAGGAAGAAGGAACCAAGCTATACAGTAGTGGCTTCGAATGTTAGAGAAACTTTCAGTAAGGAAATGGAATCTGAAAAGAAGCTAACTTCAGAGGGCGAGCATTCATTTTGTTCTAACTGCCGAATCCAGGAATGCATTTAAAATGTCTCAACACTATAAGGACCATTCAATGGTGAGCGAAATAAGAAAAGTTGAGTAGGGACTATAACTATAGCTAACAAACAAATTAACACCTATATTCCAATTTTATACAAGTGTAAGTGCAAGATCACTATAATTATTATAATTTAAAATAATTCCAGTCAAACTGATTGTAGTAGCACAAAAATGCAAACATAAGATACTCTTAGCCCTATAATGTACTTCAGACAATATAAAAGCAAAGTAAATAAAATTATTACTAAATTCTTGCTGGTGAATTTATCGCCAGAATGGGAAATAGAAAATTGCAATGCATTTGGTAGATATGGGGGGATATCATTATATAGTGTTGGAATGCAATTATTAGACTTTTAAACTCTTAATGAATTACTAATAAAAATACATTTATCAAAAATAAACTATTCAAAAATGAGGGTTAGGGCACAAAGATACCATAATAACCTGTTTTGATAAAATTGTATTTTGATGCTTAAAACCCTCAAATATTCCATTTAGGGTTTTAATTTTTTTAATCTATACGTCACATAAACTTCACTAAAGCACTAGTAAATACTTCAAGATAAATTATAAGATATTAAATAGTTGTTTTTCCCAAATACAGTAAAATCATTACTGGTAAAAATGGAGATGTTCATAAAATCTACTTCTGAGCATCTCAAACTTATGTCCTCAAAACAAAAAGGTTTTATCCAAATATAATACAAACTTGAATGCAGTATAATGCAAATTTTGGGTAGCAGTTTTGAAATAGTAGAGAAGTTTAAAACATTGATATGTGTAGAGTAAATGACTATCAACCTAAAATTAACTGATTGTGGTATTAATATGATAATAGCTAGTGAGGAGTATGTTCATATATCTGCTGCACTTCTGGGTTACAAAATCTCTTTAACAACAAGATTATACTTTCCCTTCGAAAGGCCAAGTTTCTGCAATATGTCATTATACGAATTTAATACTCCCCTTGCGTCAAAATCATGTCTGGAGTAGAATACCGATTCTTTTTCCGGCAGCAGGGGCGCTTAACCAACATTTATTATAACATGCATTGCGATAGAATAAAATTTGGCATTGAATTCACAATGGAAATGGCTTCACAAATTGTTTCCAAGAAGGTCTTTAATCATTTCTTATGTTCCTGCGTTGCATTTGGAATACCTCTGTTTTCTTCCACGCGTCTTACAAAACATCACCCCACTCCTTTGGGAGTTCCATTCCTGCTTTCTGATTCACAAGTCTCAGCTTTCATTGCATTACTAATGGGGAATCTAGCATAAATGGAGTTCAGCTTTTTACCACATTACTATGTTGTAGAGTACTCGTAAAACCGTAAAATCCTTGTTTTGTCTTCCGGTTAATCACAAAGATATAGAATTCGAACATGTTGTCTCACGACGTTGACAATGAAGCAGGATAGCAGTAAGAAACTTTATCCCATAATTTCTCTCCGAAAAAATCAGGGTAAAACTAAGGAACAGAAACTTTCCCAAGGCTAGAGTTTGGATGTTAACAGAAAGCATTGACAACCGCCTACAGTAGTATACGTTTCTTGATGATAAGCAGTGAAACACTATTTAAACACTATTTTAGAAGTTCATCGCTATAGCTTCAGATTTAGAGTAAGTCTTCGTCGAGATTCTTGATGACCATTTTCTCGCATAAAAGGCTTGAACTTGATTTTTTTTTTACTCATGTACTTCTTTAGCATTTTCTCAGGGTGAAGGCTTGCTACTTTAGTATTAAACTGATCACGCTTGCTGAAACGTTTTCCTCTGGGGTGACAAAACGTAATACTAAAATGTTGGATAAAAATATTGGTAAGTACCTATAATAATATTTCTCAATATTTAAACATGGTTCCTTAAATATGTAATTGGAACATTTTAGAGATCCTGAGGTCTTCATTCTTGGAGTTATTCAGGCTACAGTGACTAATCCTTCCACGAAGCAATGCATTTTCCTTATCCATTTTCTTTGTGCACTTTTTCACTCAATCGTTAATGCTTTGAAGAATCTTATTTTACTTTACCAAATGATGGCGGTGTTTTTCATTTAGTGCTTTAATTTAATGCACTAATCACTCCACGAATAGAAGCGTTACTCTCTTCAAGTTCTGTTCTTTTTACCCCAACCTTCTGTTTGTAAGGGATGTCGTAGTTTCTTCTTTATGTGATCTGCGCGTCACTATAGGAAAACCATAAATAAATTCTGCCAGGTAAGAGTTTACAGCATCTTCAATTATAAGTTCTCACTTAGCTCATTTTCTTGAGCATTTATGTGTTATAAACACTTTAATGTTTTACGTTTGCAATCTTAACCTACCTCATGAATTGGAACTGTACTTTTTCTTAATATCGGCGCGTGCACCTGTCCTCTGCTTTTATTTTCTTTCTTTCTTTCTTTCTTTTTTTCTTTCTTTCTTTTTGTCTATATTCTACAAGTTTCCCTCTGAAGTCGGTTCTTCCAAGCTAATTACATACTAGGCGTAAATTTACTAACGTCAGGGAAACAATTCCGCGTTCGGAAATCAGTGTGTTTCAGGACAAAGAAGTGCCGAGAGCGGGAATAAAATTGTTTACTGAATGTGTTGATGTGAAGTGAATAATCCCCAAGTGAATAAAGGGTGTACACTAAATCATGATCCAAAGTCCATTAGGATGGAAAGCGTCAAATTCTTCCTAGGAGAACCCTGTAAAGGGTTATTCTTACCAGCTTGAGGTTTCTTGCAAAAGTGGTTAAAAGTAAAAATCATCAACTCAAGTTCTAGCAAGTCTTTTTATGAGGCATACCTTGAGATACCCATCCGTTTCATGCTCAACAACATTTCTTACAGCCGACTGCAGCCGTGGACATAGAAAGTCTATGCAGCAGCTAGAATGGAAGGCACGACTCGCCGACTCAACAAGAATCACAACTTCAGCACCTCTCATTTCACGAAAACAACATCCGCCTAGTGATTTCTTTGGGTTATGCAAATTTTATGCTGGCTGGTTGTCCTTCAACATTTATGCTGCATTACTAATATAAATAACCACAACTGACAAGAAGGAAGCCACCGCATAAAGTTTATATATAACTTTGCGCCTTTAAAAGAAATTTCCACAAATCTATTGTAGATTCTTCCTATGTCCAAGCTTCAATAAAATCCTTGAATCGTTATATAAAATACGTAACTCGTAATAAACACTTGTACTCTACAGAAGAGAAGGAGCGTATTCAATCCGCCAGTGTTTGACGTACGATACATGTATGAAGATATAGCAGCTCTAACTACTTGACAATAAATAGATTAGCACATTGCCAGTATCTTGTTAAATTGATGTGTTACAGAATTAATATTATCGTGTAGTAGCTTAAGGTTACGCTTCGAGGTTTCTTTCTTAAGCATCGCCACTTCTTGAGGTTTGCCATGGCTGTGTTTTATTTTGGCAGATTGACAGGACTATTCCATGATGTTAAGCAGACTGCTATTAAATTGCATACAAGTTTTCTGGGGTTGTGAGGCATGCGAGAGCTGTGGGAAATGCAGTCTTCAATATCAGAAGCTCTCTGTATGACAAAACATAACATCTGAATCAGCACTCACCTCAAGACCTACTTTGTTCCCAGAGGGCCGTATGGTATTAGGAACACAACTTATTATACAAGTGTTTCATTAGTAATACAATGTTAGGCTACATACGATATTATTTAACAATAATAAGTTAATTACTGTTATGATTAATCTAGTCTCTATGCTTATGTATACGTCTGCTGTAAGCATTCCTTTTAGAATTCACAAGTCTAGAACACATTTGTAGTATATGTGCAGGTTTACAGAGAAATCAATCCAAACACTTGTAGACCTTTCTCCTCCCGAAACTAATTCGCGCTAGGCAGTGATTAGAAAACTACTTACAGTGCTGTAGCTACTTCTTAGATGCACTTATTGTACACTCGCTTCTATTTATGCTGTCAACACAGCTTTGGGAGGCATTTTATTGGCCTTCACAGGTGGAGTATGTATAGCAAGTGCTAGGTGTGTGTACCTGTTTACCCTTTGGCGCATGCTGTGGTGCCCTGTTTTACGTACATAATTCTAGATTTTTCACATCTGAATACATAACCTTTAGCAATATCTTTACCCGCCATTACTTACAATAACCGTGTTTAAATATATAACTAATAAACCTCATAAAATAAAAATAAATATGATAACAGCACTGAAAGAGATTATTGCTCCTATTGATGATAACACATTTCATGATGTATAAGCACAATATCCCTACGAAAAACATTTTAATGGTAAAGTAATGTAAATATGAAACACTCCATATGCTCTGCTCCATATGCACACTGCTAAAAAATCAGTATCGGTATCGAGTATTGAGAAATAGTGGTATCGTCCCGTTACTAATTATTATAAGTGATGACGAGTACAGCTATTGCTCAGTTATATATTCCTATATGAATAATCTAGAATTGTACACGTAAAACAGGACAGTGCACTGCACTGTAAACAGATACACACACTTCCTCCTTGTTATGGATACACACTCATCCTGTGAAGGCCAGAGAATGCCTCCCAAAGCTGCAGTGACGGCATAAATGAAAGAGGGTGTACAACAACAAATAAAAGTAAACTTCCATGAACTTCTCTCCACCAATCAGCGGCCTAAGAGTGTTCTGTCTCACTGTCTCTATTTCTCTCTTCCTTCCCTCCCATATGTTTAGAAGAGGATCGTTCTTGTTTGAGACATTATAAAACACGGTACGTGTCAAACTTTGGCCGAAGGTCACCTTTAAACATTGAAGTAGTAGTATTAGTCATAGCCAGGTTCCATTATTCTCACCCCTTCTTCAATCCCCGTGAGTAATACACGTCATATGCGTGCACAGAGTTGTCAAGCTTCGCTCAAAAATTAAGGTAAACGTAACATATAATTTCAAAGTGTCTAAACCATTGGGTTTACAATTAAACTGCATAAGAATTTTTTGGAAAGCTTATACCTCCCTAGATGCAGTAATCAGGCGTTATTCTCTTGCATTCACACTTATCATCGCTCCAAACATCCAATAAGAATATTCCTTTTTTTGTAGCTAAGCAATGCCTTAGCTAAAAACTTACCTGTTAATGTATGCTGAAATAGTTTCACACTGCGGAATATGTACATTGTTGAAGCTAGCAAGTTATAATTAAAATCCTTTTTTAAAATAAGTAATGTAATTCCAAACAACCTTTTATTTTTTATGAATAGATTAAGAGGAATATCCGCAGTACAACGCTTTTAGCTTAATGTAATGGTATGAACATTTAATCGAAAATCTCCAAAACCAAATAAATAAAAATGCTATGTCTTTTAAGAGAATGCATAATAAGTGAAACCTATGTAACATCAACTATCTAAGAGATAAATTAGTACATAAATTCAGCTCTCTAGGGGGCATAATTTCAAATGCAAGTCCAATGGTATTAATTTCACTTTAGCAAACGCTCACTGTTAATTTTAATGTGACAATTTAAAGAACACTGCTGCTTGGAAAAATAAGAAAACAGACGATATTGAAACGTTATTTGGTTATGGCAGTGCCCTATATATCCAAATCGTCGCGTTTCTCATGTATTAGAAATTGATGATGGATTGGCAGAGATTTGTTGCTGTTGTGGTTGTTTGCAGAGATTTTCCGTTGTTGAAACGGTGGCAGTGAACATACAGGATGATTTATGAAGAACTCACAGATTTATTTATTTAATTGTTTCAAAACGAGTTATGCTAGCGACTTATTATTAAAGCTGAAAAACAGAGGAATTTTGTGAGATTATTTACCTCTATAGCAAAAGCTGAAGATGCTCTCCATCCTGCATAAGGCACAATTCAACACGTCGTTCTATGTTACTGGCCACTCGTTGGAGGACCGTGTTGTCAATAGCTTGAATCTCCTGTGTAATGTTGTGCTTCAGATCGTCCAATGTCTGAGGACGTGTGGCATAAACCCAGTCTTTTATGTAACCCCATAGAAAGAAGTCCGGCGATGTCAAATCCGGAGATCTCGGTGGCCACAGGTTCTTGGAAATTATACGGTCGTCATAGAAACTTGCAATTAGTGCCATGGATTCATTTGATGTATGGCATGTAGCGCCGTCCTGCTGAAAATTTCCTTGACTGAGCTCTACATCGTCTAGTTGCTCAGCAAACTCCATGAAAATCCGTCGGTACTCTGCAGTATTCACATTGTTTTAAAAAAATTGGTCCCACTATTCTCTGTGGGATATTGCACCAAACTCTGATTTTAACCGGGTGCATAGGTGCTTCATGAATAATATGTGGTTTTTCGCTGGCCCAAAGCGTGAGTTATTTGAGTTCACATAGCCGGATAAATAGAACCATGCTTTATCTGTGAACCATGTGATGGACAATATGGCAGGATTTTGCAAAATGAACGCCTGAAATCAAGGACAATAGTTCAATCGTCTATCCTTATCTGCTTCCTGTAGCTGATGGACAACCGTAATCCTATACGGCTTTAGGCCGGCACTTTTCACAACTCTCTGACACAATGAGTAGCTGTACCCTGTCTCCTGCGACAAAGGTCTTAATGATTATTTTTGGGTCACTGATCCAGTTGTGTTCTTAGGTTAACAACAACCGTGGGAAACCTAAATGAACGAGTTTTACCTTTTTCACTCATCAGAGATGCAGTTGTTTCCAATTTGTTTACCAGTCCCAGTATTGTGTTTCTTTGGGGAAGATTCCAAACACCAAATTCTCTCTGGTATGCCCTTTGAGTAGCTGTAATTGAATTCGTAATTCAGTATTGCTTTACAAGGTAGAGTCGTTCATTTAATATGTACTCCATTTTCACGTTGACTAAAACAAAATCTCAAAAACAGTTGCCGACAATAAAACTAATAATAACGAATAAAGCATGAATATCTGCGCATCTAGTGACAGTCAATCGAAACTCCAGAACATTCTGCATGAGTTGGTGCTAAAATTGGGGCATTGAGTGAATTTAGAACAAAATAATTAAAGAAAGAAATGTGCCATTACTTCATAAATCACTCTCTATAAAAATGCCCAGTATTTTGACAACAGAACCATAGTTTGAAGAGGGTGTCACAATGTACTTGGGGTAGAATCAACTCGCCTACCATTGTTTCTTCGTAAAATGTGCAATCAAGAGGAAAGGTTGAACGACCCAGAAGAAAGTGGAATGGTCAATTTGAATACACCCGCAATTAAAAGTGGAGGTGGAACAGGTATGGTTGGCCATGAAATTCATAACGACTTTAGTTTCTGTATTATAACTTAAGTGGAACGGAGTTAACTGGTGAACTTGGTATATTTGTAAAATGT
Organism: Deroplatys truncata; assembly: GCA_030765065.1. Lineage (NCBI taxonomy): Eukaryota > Metazoa > Arthropoda > Insecta > Mantodea > Mantidae > Deroplatys > Deroplatys truncata. Next base: position 176,952,056 of record CM060977.1, on the reverse strand, counting down.
AATAATAAAGAGCGCACACGACTGACTGATATGATGGTATTTGCGCTCTGTTTTTTTTATAAATTTGATTTTAACTCTGTGTTACTTCTTTAAGGTAACACGGATATTCATCTTGCTTAATGAGCAATTATAATTAGTTTCTCTCTACATTACTGAAAGGCTCTTACGGGATTAGAATGATTTTAGCTTCCATAAAATATAATAATGGTTATTACCTGAATTAGAAAATATGCGACACTTATTACGCAAAACTGAATTACGGATATATTAAATAGCTTAAACACTAGAAAATCGCTTGTTTTCCTGTTGAAATTGCAGGAAAAATATGTAATTGGTCACACGCTCAGTAGTTGACTGTGTAGTCCATCAAGTAAAGTGGAAGGAAAAGAGTGCAAAACGAAATAAAAATGTTGGAGGGGAAAGATAGGAACTTTGCAGTTAACACAGTTTTAGATGCTTCCCTCAGTAGAAGCTATTTTCATGGCCTAAAAGCAAAGTTTTAACTCCTCAGACCCCCCTCATCATTCACTCTAAGTAGAAAAAAAAGAGGGTGCGATGCGGTGATTGTTGGAGCATTTCATTAACATTATTGTATATTTCAGGACGAAAAGAACGCCCTAATTCTGAACTCTGCGACAGTGAAAACTTTAAGTACTGCGGTTATTTGATTTACACAGTTTCGCAAGTTTAACTCCCTAGCGTTTCCAAAAATAACCAGAACACATTTGTTAATTTAACTTTCAATCTTCTAAAACCTCATTGCTTTGATTTATGGAAGAAAACTTTCAACCATTCTACTGACAGTATAACAGACGCAATGGGAAACACGCAGTAGTTAAGGAAGAAATATGAAATAAAATTAAAAGTATACATTGAAGCAGCAGCAATACTTGAAACAGGTATTAATTATTTATCTGTGCACGAGTGCTACGCTTGCTGACTCATATAACTGCTCCTTAACCCTTAATAAGTATGATTATTTTCTGAAATAACTAGAATAATGGTGCCTCTAAAACGACTGGAATTATACAATTATATATTTTCATGTTATTCTAAGCTTTATTCAGCAAGGAACTGCATTCACACAGAACACTACTGTAGTTTGAAGAATATAAAAATATTAAAAAAGTAAAAAAAAAAAATTGCGAAGTATTCACTATCTATTTGTTGCTTACTAGAAAGTCAAACGGTAATTTTTAAAGGGTAACTATTTTATCTTGGAGAGACATAATATATTACATTCAGTCAACATTAAGATCACAACGATAAGTGATAACAATGCGTAGAATATTTCAACGATATAAATACATATTTCCTTTGAAAACATTAGTTTTTTGGATTCTTCAATTTTAAATGTGAAAATCGTCATTGGAAAACACAAAATGATATTTTAGACATGCGTTCAAACACTATTATTGTTGGTAAAGTATCTTTAATTCCTGGCAGTTAACGTAAATGTAACATTTGCATGTAGCACAAGCACTGAAACGCTGCATCGCGTGGATATTTTACTTTTCTATTTACCTTACATGGCAGATGGAATATATCTTGAAATCCAAAAACTCAGTTAAGGTCTCGCATCCCCACTTCGTTCTTAATTTACAAAATCTCTTAGCCGACCATGGAAGGTATTCGAATTTGAGTTCGTATAACAGCACTGTGTTGCAATGTTTTATTTGGAATTGCTTCTTCTTTCATTAAAAACCATTTTTTCCCATTTTCAATCATTTTGCGATATTTCCATACTGCACCCTTTGTTTTTTCATATTTCCATAATGTCTATAATTTTTCATAGAATAACATAAATGACATCCGCCAATTTATCTCCAGTATTAATCGCAATCCATTATTTAAAGTAGCATTAGTGGTATAGACCTGCAAAGTGTTTGCACAGAAATTGGTATCGAGTGATGAAAACAGTGTGGTATACATTCAATTAAATGAAAGGAAAACAAAAGTCTACGTAGCCAGTAAGTCTCGGTGTTAGCGTGCTGAAAATAAACGAATCTAACTCTAAAACTAACAACCATGTCAGCATGTTACAGCGCAGTCTAAGCAACAATTAAAAACCACTCGGGACGAACATTTTAATAAAAATGGAAAAGAGAACTGCGAGAGTCATCTCACAAACGCCTTGATGCTGACCAATTTTGACATTCAGTTTAATAAACCAATCAGAATCCAAGTTTTCAAATACTCACGGTCGCTGAAATACGAAAAGTATCTTGAATCATTTCTGATACGCATAGATATACCCTATCGGAAATACCAAGTTTAAAGTTAATCAAGTTGCTTTCTTATGTTCTATAACAAAAATGCCAATGGAAGGTATGCGTTAGAATACTTAAGGCCGCTCTACGAACTTAAACAGAGAGTACCAAAAGTCGCTCAGTAGTTGCAATCTACAAATGCCTAATCTAATGCAAGAGCAGGTGAAAGGCAAGGTTCTAGGCTACAAACATGACTTGATTGCGCGCCTAGAGACTTGAATGTGATAATGATGATGTAAAAGGAAAGGTGGCATTAGGGAAGATTCAACAAATGATTGGTGATCAGTCCGAAGACTTCGCCAGTTGTATCTTGGATGCGAAGACCTGGGTGTATGATGGTATAAGTTCAGAAGGCCTCCGAGTGATCTGGAAGATTCCTTGTGTCCGAATTTCTTGAGCATGTAAGCTCTGAGCTGGTTGTGGTGTACTTCCAAAGCTCATAATGTACAGTCAGTGGATTCGAGCTGCTGATGATTGGTGTCTGTTGTGGTGATGATCTTGACGAGATGTGTCTGTGGTCGGTTGGTCTTAAATGAGGTCCACCAGGGATATCAGCTTGGCCAAGGAACTCCTAATGGAGATCCTGAATGGCGTCGATAGACCATGGATTTCCTGGCTGATGGTGTCGGTCGTGATGAGATGTGTTGATGCACATTTAAGTGGTCATGGCATCAATTGCGGTGTTGTCTGTTTCCGCGACGGCGACATGAAACTAGACGGTCTTGTCGGCTGACCTCGACGCGTAACAACCTCCCAAGTAATGGAATGCTGGACGCCAAGTCAGCTTCCAAGTCCGAGCGACTGGCTAGTTCCACGAGCAAAAGTGGCATTGGTCCCAGGGTAGAGGTGTCTTGGAGGCCTTAATTCAAGAAGACCACCGTTGCTGCACTGCACCGACCACAAACCGTGCCAACAATTCTCGGGGTACCCCAGTTATCACCACGCTGTAGTGATAGAGTTGAGGTGGCGGCTGGCTCGCGTCAGGAGAGGTAGGGCCCGCGATTTGCTGCTGTGACACTGTTCGGCTGCGGTGTCAACTGTTCTTCCTCGAGCTTATAAAAAGATCAGGTAGCCGGCTGCTACTTGGTAACTGTTATTCCGGAGGGATCCATGTTACTACTCTGAAATCTCGAAGAAGTATATCGTGTGATATGTCTCCCAACAAGGCGGCAAGTGCTTCACAATTAATCCTCACGGCAAAATCAAAAGTCGATTATGATTGGTGAGTCTAAAGAGGCGTGCCATCACTGGTATCCATGTGCGGTTAAGCTTAAATGTTTCGTCTTTATTATTGATGCTGTTGGAACGCTTGTATAACTAAATCGCTTTTTAGAGTCTACCATGATAAAAATTTGTTGTTGCGAATTCTTTCGTGTCTTCATAGAGGATAAGATCCATGTTCCATGTACCATCATGATCCATGATCTATGTTCAGAAAATGTTCGCCGACTGCAGACCTATCTGCTTGTACAAGGCGGTAATGTCACTGATGCTCTGTAATTAGAGTATTAGTGTTGTGTTCAGTTCTTCCGATATAAATAGAACCGCATGAGCATGGTATTATGTATACGCTGGGAATATATATATTCTGAAGTTTATTGATTTTTTTTTTCTTCAATTCATTGAAAACCTTTTATACATCGTAGCTTTGTTAGTTTTACTCCTAGGTGCACAACTATTCACAAGAAATTGCACACATCTGATGGGATTGTCGCCCAACGACTGTCCTCAGTAGGTACCTAGTGTAACGTAAAATTTCATATTAGACGGTCTGTATGTCGTTTTTGTTTCAGTCTTCGTGCTCGTTCTGTGGCATGTGCTAAGATATCTGTGTTAGTGTTTTATTTCCATGTTCATTGTAGGCAGTGAACAGGCGTGTGTAACAGGACTTGAGGACGGCATTGCTGTCGGCATAAGAAGATCTATATGAAGTGTTGAATTGCAAATGTACCGAGGTGCATTCTCTATTAGCCGAGGACTCGATTCTCTATAGTTTGAATTCTGTTGACTTGAGTTTTGGATGCAAAGCTCCAGATTAACACCATAAATCCAGACAGGTCTCACTAGCCGGAAGTAGATCAGAGGATAATGGTAAAGGTGAAGCATCCGACATCAGAAATTTTAAAGGATAAAATTTTTAAGTTTCTTGACTAGACCACATATATGTTAATTCAAAATTAATTTTGCATCAAGAGTTAATCCAAGATATTTCACTGTTTTATATCGTAACACTCCGTCATTATCAAATCTTATCGCACAATTGATATTATTCCTATTATATGTGAATGTCATTAGTTTAGATTTCTTTGATTTCATTATCGCTCTTCATTTTTTGCAACACTTATCAACTTTCTCTGTGGAAGCTTGTAGTTCTTCAGCTGCTGTGATATTTAGACGTTTACTAAAAATAGCTACATCATCTGTAAACTGTGAAATTAGCACGCGTCATGTTTTGGAAAATCAGACCTAAAGACCAGGAATAGGAATGGAGCGAGTGCTCTACCTTGGGAGACACCAGCTTGTATTATATGATGTGAAGATAGTGCATCCTTGTATTTTACTTTATCGAATGCTTTATCTTTGCCCCACAATGGGCCAAAGTAGACGGATTTCTTTTCATGAGTGTCAAGTATCATTCTACAATGCAATGTACCTGCTGAGGACAAGAATGGTTGGCTGTAAATACAAACTTTATGTTTGAAATAAGTGGTCGTAAAGAGCCAATCGGCTGAGGAAGGAATAAACGTTCGAATATTTTGGAAAATTTAGCTAAAAGTCTTATAGGGCGATATGAAAGAGGATGTGACCTATGTTTTCGTGATTTTGGTGTCATTATCACTTCAGCGTGTTTCCAGCTTCTCCGAAAATAAGCAGCTCTAAATATTACGTTGTATATTTGCGTTAGTAGTACCAGGGTTTTTCTGGGATAAGTCTGAATCAGCGGAAGAGTGATCGTATCATGTCCAGACGATCCCTTCCCTGGAGTTCTGAGTTTTGCATTTCGAGCCTGTGCTGAAGTGAAATGGAAGATCTGAGGAGAGACATGCAAAGGTTAGAAATGTCTTCATCTATGCGCCTGTGAATCAACATAAGAATGTGTTTTAAACCGTTCTTGTAACAGTTTAAAGTTTTCAGAACAATTTTCAGAGAAAATGGAAGCCTATGCTCCTTTATGGTACTCACACATGAACTTACTTCCGAGCACTTCCCTGTACATTTAATGCCAGGAACAAACACCAATACAAGCAACCACCAAATGAAATATCCTTTTGATTGGATTTACTACCTAAATAGCTTACATACCATCTTAAAAGTTGCACTAAAATTATCTCAGATATTCAAAAATCTCTACAGTTTCTGACTATAACAATTTCACTATGGCGCAAACTTATCCAGCAAGTACAGCGACATGAACAAACCAACAATAAGCATTTCACTACCACCTCACATCGAGCAACATCTTTGTTGCGAGAAGAAACAATGTCGCAAGCTATGGGGTCGTCCTCCGTGGTGTAGTGGTTACCATGCTAGCCTCTAGTTCCCGATTTCGGGGGTTCAAACCCGGCGAAGAGTGATGAACTTTTCGGGCGTAGAAGCATGGCTTCCCTAGATTTACGGCACGTAAAAGAACCTCAAGACTGATAGACAGGTCTCTGAGCAAAATTGCCCGTCTTTCACTCCCAATATAGAATGGGATGCTAAGAACCACAAGTAGTTAAAGAGCGCCCATAAATGAAACTCAATTTAATTTAATTTTTCGCAAGCTTTGGGAGCAAGGAAATTCCTGCCCTACAAAACACTATATAATACAGCACCATATAGGTGCACTTAAATAACAGTAGAGTATAGCCACACACAATTCTCTCTTCTTTTAAATGTTTGCAATGACTCGTGTGGAAAAATACTAAAAATTCTAAGCGAACAACTCGGAAGAATACACTTAACGAATAGACAACAAATTGTACACTTCAGTAAATGATAAGACTGCCATTTGTTTATACTATACTATACCTATTTTGTACTTTTTAAGTATTTTTCTAATGCGCTGTGTAATATTTATAACATAGCATAAGAGAATATTTCCCTTTATACGCAGGTAATTCGCGATCTTGGTGTGGTTACCTTTTATACCGGATTGCTCTATTCAAGTCTTTGCTCGCAAATACGTTTTGTAGCACAGCCATCCCAAGGTGATGTCTCCTCACTTAAATATCGACTGGTACAAATCCGTTTTGTTCGGTCTATTAAGATTTTAATTATTCTTCTCTTTCGTTGTGGGTGCTTCTCTAAATATCTGCCGGTATGGGTGGCTTTCCTATAAATAGTGCGTGACAGTGATCCTCTGAATTTCTTATTACCAGAACATCCAAACGGACTATCTGATTGTTGTTTTCTGTTTCTGCAGGGTAGACCATTTAAGTTGAGACTGTACAATATCTCCAAAACTAAGCGTTGTAGAAAGAAATGCCTTGAATAAAAATTGCTTGATATTATGGAGGAACGTTAATGCAAATAGTCGTGTTTTACTTGGAAGACGTTATGATAGTCATTTTAGGGTCAATTTAATTTGTCCCTGATTGTACATTCCCATTTTAAAAAATTAAATAATGCGTTTCTTTTTTTTCTGATTTATCCATACATTATACTCTCTTGCTGCATTCTATTGTTTTTAAAGATCCAAACAGCCATTATTTATAATTCCTTAGTTTTCTGCACTGACCATACATTGTATTATCGTGCTAAACTACAGTGGTCTTTAAAGATACAAACGATTACTTAAATGGCCCCTTCCAGTGTAAATAAAGTAAAGTGTAACATTTTAATTTCTTTATTTTCAGCTGTTATTTTTTCAGCCTGTTTCATTGTTCAGACTGTTATGCGATAGTTTATATCCCTATAATTTCCAGGAAATTTTCGGTATTAATAAGTTAAATTGTTGTGCAATCCTTAAAATTAATGAACAGTTCGTTTGTAATAAAATACTTTCCAAAAACAGCTACATAAAAATCGTTAATACTATTATGTTTAACAAAATAATTAAAATTATTCGGTGGTTTAGCAATAGCTTTTACTGGTTTTCCCCTCTAGGAAAATATTTAGGAGGCATATTATAACAAAAGTTTTCGTACAAGGGAATAACAAATTATAAAATATATCTCCATTGTCGTTTGATATTGTTCATTACGTTTTGCATACTTCAGTTGCTTTGCGTTCGGCATAGATGATAAAGACTTCAACTTAAAACAAATTTATGGTTAGCTTTTCAGAGATACCGTGCACCAAAGAGCAACTATGAAAGCAATTTATATTCTATTGGATTAAACTGCTGTGCGTGCAAAACCGGCAAGATAAAACATTGACTTAGTTTAATATCATCGACATTTATATGGGTTCCCAGGGATTCCGTAGCGGTGTGATTTTGTGGAATACTGATGGAAGAAAACTATAAAATCACTTATGCAATGAAATGCATTATGCGTCTGCATACCTATGTTTGACAGCTTAAAACATTTGGGTTTCATAAACGGTTTAGATAGAAAGAGAGTTTCTTGTGTCATGTGTATCGTCTAGTTTTACATTTTATGCGGTATACCTAACTGGAGGACGTATTATATTCGAAATCGTGCTTTTATCATGCATGCACGAATACACCTAAATTCAAAATGAGATGGTTTTGGAAAAAAGTTTTCACCTATCTGCCTACGTGTAATCCTCAGAAAAAACCTTATCCAGGTGATTAACTCCCCTGAGAGCTTCAGCGCTCTAGTTTAATTAGTAGATATAATGTACTAGCACCAGCTAATACTACTAAGAACGAGGTGAAACTGGTTTCGAGGGCATAGTATCTTACATAATTGCTTTCTGATCCCGTTTCCTAGCTGATTCCGCTTCTGGCAACATCGCTTTAGTCGGTGTGTATGGCACTAAAATGTAAACAAAAAATTTCAACCTGCTTATTGTTAATCATATCATTTATCATATTCAGAACAGGTTGAACACGAAAAACATATATTTATTGTTCGTTAGTATTTTACAAACGTTGGAGGCGGGTTCCGAGCACCCAAGAAACACACTTACAAGAAACAAATTCTGTATAAACTTTAGTCCAGAAACCCCCTAAATTTGCGTTATTAATGAAAGTCATACCGGAAACTATAAACCAAAAACAAATGTTCAACATTTATTCAGCTTGTTTCAGGGAATGCAAAAAATCGTCTGTTGATTGGCTGTTGCATCACTTGGAATGCTTCACGATGGTGTCGAATGCTTTCGCAGAAATATTGATGAAATGTCTCTGAATTATTAACGTATGCTGCATAGAATAAGATCCTTCAATATATATTCATTAATGAACATCTATGCTCAACGCGGTTTGAAGTACAATCCAACAACTGAAGTTTGTAACTGAATTTAACTTTTCAGATGGTGACACTGCAGACGTGTTTACATTTTACACATCGGAGTTTCGCATGTGTAGAATTGAGTTGCCTGAAACGTTTCCATTTAACTATGACAGGTAATTCATTTCATGACCAGGTTCGGGATGTAATCCAAAAACTGAACCGTTTAACCAGCCAGATGAGGATTTTTGCAAGGAGATGTCATATTTATATTTTTCGTTTCTGTGCATTTGTGAATAATTTGTCTTGAATCCTTCAGTTGTGTGTTACATTTAACAGCTATTGAGAATGAATTAATCTGGCCGCTTAAATATGTGAGTGGATTCGAATGGAGCACCTGAGAAATTATTGGGAAGATGGTTATAAAATAATAATTATATACACTGCCGTTTGTGAATATTGCAACACCAAGAAAGAATTTCCCGAATAACTTCAAACTTGGTGAACGTTTAGAAGCGTGTGCAAGCAAGAAGTGATTAGGATTGCAGAGAGATGGGGTACACGTAGGCCGAGAAGAACCCTCTCGTGTCGGTCCGACAAGGTCAGTTGCGCCCAGTGTAGTTAGTGCAGAGCTGTCAAACAAGATGTAAATAGTAAACTGAGTGCTAGTATGGCTCGTCGACGTCAAAGGGAGACATATCGGCATGTGAGTGAGTTAGAACGGGGCAGAATGATCGATCTCCGAGAAGCAGGTTTGTCATACCGTGACAGGGCATGCTGCTACAACAGTGATGCATGTATGGAAGCAGTGAATAGATGAAGGTCGTACGCAGCGAAGAGCGGGTACTGGACCGCGGAACATGACCATAGCACGAGATGACCGCCGTCTTGTCCGCATGGCCGTAACGGACCCTGCAGTTTCATCCACAGAGTTAGCTGGACGATGGAGCACTGCAACATGTATTAACTTGTCAGCATCAACGGTTCGTCAACGTCTGCTGAAGATTAAACTGGTTGTATGCATGCCATTATGTCGGCTTCCATTTTCCGGAAACCACAAGCTCCTCCGACTATAATGGGCATGTGAACAGCGTCACTGGGATTCTGAATGCCAAAATGTAGTCTTTACGGACGAATCCCGCTTCAACGTGTCCTACAGTAATGACCGCATACATGTCCGGCGGTACCGTGGTGAGCGCGACCTGGAGGGCTGCATTGTTGATCGGCATAGCGGCAAACATCAGATGTGATGTTTGTGGCTCCATTGGTTACAACAACCGATCTCGCCTCTTACGAATTGATGACACTCTGAACAGGAACCGGTACTTAACGGTGGTTGTAGAGCCTGAGGTACTCCCTTGCTTCAGGCATCTCCACATGCCGCATTTCAACAGGACAATGCCCGGCCACATATTGCGAGATGTTTGTTTGACACCTGGTGCGTCACGGTCCTCTGTATCCAGTGTCACGCATTTGTGGGCTCCAATACAAACTTCGTGGAGGGAAATACCTCAGGAACTTATTCAGAAGCTTCTTTTATTCAACGCCACGGCGTATAGCAGTTCTAATTGCAGCGCATGGAGGCCACACCAAATGCTGAATATTAGGGCTCAAAGGTCATGTATAGATTTGAAACGTTTATCATCTGTTACTAGTCATATACCTAACGTGTGGTATTAAATTCATTGAATTTCTGCGTTTCCTTCTTGGTGTTGCAATTTTCACAAATTGCAGTGTACTTTGAAGCGATGTTAGGGTAGTCGCTACTCCATATGCAACCCTTCAGCAGTTAGAAAAGTTTAATTTTACGGAAATAGCCGCAAAGATAGCAGTGACAGTGCTAGGACAAATTGCGGGAGTGAGATGATATTGCTAATGCCAGCGGCAAACAATACAGAAAGTGACAGAAAAAGGAAATTATTTCATTACGGTGTGCAAGGCACATGACCTATCAGTGCTAAAGTCCCTGCGTAAAATAAAGGAAGACGATATGGAGAGAATATAATGGATTGTGTCAAACTAATAGTCCTAGCCTGAAAGATTCGAATCCTTATAGCTTTAAATGGCGGGAGGATGTGTGGGTGGATGGATTTGTGTATGATGAAGGTATAAAGGTTTTTTGCGTTTTCTTCGAAGGACTGGAAGGAATAATCTCCGGCTCTGGATTGAATGGTATGCTCGGAGATATTTCGTGCAATTTTGTTTTGGAGGAGTCGATATCGTCAAAAGAGTGTTTGAATTTGGTTCGTTCCACGACAGAGTTGGGAGTTTGGATTTTTCAGCTGGAATTGCTCTTCTTTGTTGCCTAGTATGGTTGTCTGAAGACGGCCCATGTCTGGCGTTAGCATCAATTCTGGAGACCAATTGGAGAATCTCTCCTGGTAGCACTTGGCGCATGGTTTGGGCTTTAGCAGTTGTATGATTTCTGTTAGTATTGTGATTCTGGATTTTCTGTTGGATGTGTTGGTGAGGTGTAATGTAATGTCCGAAGTCTGTAAATTTGTAGGTTTTGTTGTAGTTTATTGAAGGGTTCATTGTTGAGGTAATTTTGGATGTTGGATTTTGAAGATGTGAATCTGAGTTGGTATCCGGGGTGTGATTTGCGTGATATTGTATATGAGTATGAGGTAACGATGTGCTGCTAGATGGATGGTCTTCTTGTTGGAAAATGTTGTTATGGTCTGGAAATGGTCGGGATTAGGAGTCTGGTCTAACCACGATGTGTTCACTTTTACTTACAGTATTTTGTTGGTGTGGTTGGGAGCCTGCATAGTATGCAGGGTTGTACTACAACGGGACGCCAAGTGCGGCGCGTGTCGGTGGGTTGATGGAGTCGGAAAATCCATTCGGATTGGCAGATTTTCATTTATTCGGATGAATAGAAAACATTTAAGTACCTTCAAGGATAAACACATCATGACGCCTTCAAGGATAACAACTCGGAAGCTACATCTTTCAAATGACCTCGACAAGAAGTATAAATACAGCAGCTTCCATTCCAATACATAGACAATATCTACAACGGCACATGCATCCACAAACTAGCCATCCGCTGCTGCTCAGACTGTTGGAATCAACCAGCAAAGTGAAAAGAAGATTGCGACCAGGGGCTTCAAGTACAATCGGAGGTACTTAAAAGCTTCCAAGACTGGGGGTACTGCCCGGATGATTTCGACGACGCAACCTCATCTTCTCCTACTAGCAAGACTGTAAGTAAAAATGAACGCATTGCGGTTAGACCAGACTCCCAATCCCGACCACTTCCAGACCATAACAACAGCTTCCAACAAGACCATCCATCTACCAGCACGTCGTTATAATCGGCGCAACAGTTCTAGACACGTAAAAATCTTAATGAGAGCTATGATGCGAGTTGCTTACCAGATCAGGTGGTGACCGGTCGTCTGCATGCTGCAGGAGTGCGTGGGACAGTCATCGTCAAATATCCAAACCGGTTATGCACTGCGTTGCGCTGATAAACTTAGTTATATACAGTATATTAAAATCCACGCTGTAAAAAGCGCTTAATATAAAAAACGCTGTCAATCATTGCCTCCAATTCTTCCACATCTAACAACCCTTCCTCTTCTGCGGAATCACTCACATTATTGCCGTCATCACTGCTGTCACTACTTTCTGCACCATTATCCTGGATGAGAATTATTTCTATTTGATTTTCTGCAATTCCGTATTTTTCGGAATAATGATTCTTAATTTATTCAGGATGTCGCCATACATTTTCCCATTCTGGCCTTCCAATTTCAGCAAATTGCTGGCCTTATAACTGCTCCACATATTTTAATTTAAAAGTGATATTTCTGCATCCCACCCATTTTTTTATATCAGCCCAGATTAATTCGATTGGGTTTAGATCTGGGCGATACGATGACAGTCTAAGTACATTATGGCGATGTTGTATTACTATCTGGTCAAGTATGTATGGCTTCTGAAGCTGTTTGTTGGCTTTAATTAAGTTATATAGCTTTGTTTTACACATGCTTTCATCTAAAGCTTTATTATGTCTAAGTAACCAAGCTCTCATTTCTTCTTTCAAGGAAGTTGAGGTAGGTGGTTTGTGAATTTGAGTGTTGACGCATTGTGAAGCATTGTCGATGACCAGAACAGACCCAGCAGGCATATTAGGTATCAAGATGGCGTTTATTCATTTCATGTAATTTTCTGTATTCATTTCTTGATGAAAATCTCCTGTTGTTTATTGCGACTTGTAAAAGAAGGGCATTTGGAACGAAGCCGATCTTTCCAATAGCATGAACGATAATAAGTATGTGCCCTTTGGCAACAGGTGCCTGCAAACCTAATTCTCTATCGTCACTCCAACTTTTAGATGCTGTATGACTGCTGTGTATGTATGACTCATCCTCATACATTATAGTATTTTTCTGAAATTTGTAGCACCACCTTGAAAATTGATGCTCATATAAGTACACATTGATATAAGTACATATAAAATTAGTCATTTGGAAAGGTAGAATCAGACTGAAAAATTAAATGCCATAGCCGGGATTTGAACCACAGATCTTAGGCTTTCCGTGCCGTTGCTGTAATCGACTAAGCTATCATGGCAACATTTACTTTATATTTTTATTTTTATTTTTTATTTTATTATTATTATTTCATTTTATTTATTTATTTATTTATTTATTTATTTATTTATTTATTTTGCTTTTCTGTTAGAACTCTTCTATTTGATTTCGGTTTCTTCCACCTGAACCCTATATCTTTAATAATTTTTCTGAGATTTGTAGCACCACCTTGAAGGTTTCTGCTGTGTTTCAGCTGGATGAGCAATCTGCTTTTTATTAGCACAGTTTTTTCTTCCACATAGGAATTGTGAATCGTGCGCCGAATGACGCATTCGAAATCGTCTATTTCTGTAATATGTTTAGGGACCTTATGTTTCTTCCCAAGCGTGTCAAATGGCATTCTTTCATCCATATGTTTTTGTTCCTATCTTTGAGAACTCTGGAAACGGAATTCTGTGAAACACCAGTTGCTTGACTACTCTTTCTTTCACTCTCTTAAGGCTTTTGTGGAACTCGGACGAACATATATTTTCTTCCTTCATCTCTGCTTCTTGCTTCATGAAGTCGAGGACATTTGCAATTATTTCCCTACTTTGACTGTGTAACAACTTAGCACTCAACTTTGAAAACGTAGAAGCCATGGCTATAAATAGAACAAATATAAAGTAAGTACTATTTAGATACTGGTCTCTTTAAAATTACAACCAGATGCAGACACTTTCTATGCAGACTGTATGTGTTACGCACTGTGAGTAAGCAAAGGTGTTATATCGCTTTCGTTGATTAAGCTGAACATAAACCATTCCTAGGCTCGGCAGCTGGGGTGGCAATCAAGGTCACGATTCCAGAAGTTTTGCGCGAGTTATACCTCATATTCATAGACAATCTCACGCAAATCACACCCCCGATACAAACTCAAATTCACAACATCTTCAAATCCAACATCCAAAAATACATCAACAACGAACCCCTAAATCAACTCTGACAAACCTTACAAATGTACAAACTTCCGACATTACAGTACATCGTCCACCTCACCAACACATCCAACTCCACTAAATTATTTTTCTCTCGCAGAAGGCGTAGGAGCTCTTACCCAGAATAAATGAAACAGTATCACGAAAAATTGAACCCAAACATTGTCATTACACCGTCTCCGATCTTCTTGACCGTCTTATTGCAGTATGAGAGATTAAAAGGGGAAAGATAACAGCTTGGGTAACTGGCAAGTCGAAAACGTATTAGTTCCTTACCGCTAGAGCTGTTGAAGCAGGTCATATATGCATGTGTTATCAACTTCCGAAAATATTCTGACAAAATGAAACATCCGATTATGATTGAGGAATTGGTATGGATAAGAAAGGCCTTAAAATTATTAGGAACTTCCGCTGGAATTAACATACTATTGTGAGACTGGAGGTAGGAAAGATTCAAATAATTAAATCCCGCAGTGGTATAAGACGAAGTTGTATACTATTGCTTCTAACATTCAGTGTACATTCAGAAAGGTTATTCAGTGAAGCCCTTGAAAAAATAATACAATACTGGCATTTTCATAATAACGAGAAAGACTTAACATCCTTTTATCAGAAGTATTGCATTTGCTGACAACGAAGGCCTATGTAAACTTTTACGGATACGGAAGTGGAAAATTTCAACTAGATAGAAATAAAAGCAAAATATAGTTCAGAATTATTAAAACTATTGCAACATATTTCCGAAAAGGCATATTAATTAACAAGAAAATTAAAAATGTACGTGAATACATATATCCAGATATTAATGAAAATCATCAGTGCAAACACTCATAGAGCGCCACAGACAAATCTAGAACTAATTGTAATAAAAAGCCCGAATTATTGAAACACTGAATTCTAACTAGACATTAAAAGATAGAAATTGCCTGTTATGTATTCTTCCTGCATTTCTATGAAGGGGAAATATGGAACCTAACTGAAGCAACAACCAAGAAATTGGAAGATTTTGAGATGTGGGTGTAGAGAAGGATACTGAGACAGTATGAAATACTGGCACTGAAATCCTTCTGAAAGTGATTAAAACTACGTAGGAATCTAGTACATCTACTGCGGAAAACTCCAATTCTTTGACCGCATAAAGAGAGGGGAAAATTAATGAGTAACACTGCAGGACGATCTCTGCTCATTGAAACCGCACATATATTACTTATAAATTCAAAATGTTTATCTTCCTCGTCCATATATGATATCTCTGCAGCTAAGTTATGTATTGCTCAAATTCCAGGAATGGGAGCAGATAAAAGCTATGGACTATATATTATACTGTTCATATAAAAAGGGTTTTTTGCTCTAGAAACAATTCACAATTCCAAAGTATTGACCTAGTAATAAGCAACACGTCCAAATCATTTTGAGATTTTTATATAAGCAGTCGGTTTTTAGTAACGAACTCCTTAAAAAGAAATAGAAAAAGAAGCATCGCATAATTTCAGACGTACTTAATATTTCGCTGTATGGTATATAACAACGGATATTTTGGAAAAGTGTAATTCTGCTAAACGTTACTTGACAATCTGCGTATTTTAGTATGCTCTACGTATTCTTCCCCTTGTAATGTTTTGTCTGCATCTTATGCTTCCTATTTTATATTAAATACTAAGCGTGCATGGTGCTTGAAATAAATGCCTGACTAACGGCTCCGTGAAAAAATTTACGATACAGAACAAATATATAACTTTTCCTTATAGTGGTTAAATTTACAATGGTCATAAAACCATGAAATTACTGAATAAGATGTTATCACATAAGATGAT
Organism: Deroplatys truncata; assembly: GCA_030765065.1. NCBI lineage: Eukaryota > Metazoa > Arthropoda > Insecta > Mantodea > Mantidae > Deroplatys > Deroplatys truncata. The sequence goes on along the minus strand of CM060977.1, from coordinate 176,936,110 downwards.
TCATTATTCAAATTTGGTAATATTAATGATAAAATTAGACTCTGGTCGTGACGCCTTTTTCGAATGTATTATCATATTCAAGCCCTATGCTATACAAATAGTTCTGTAATAGATGCATTTTTATGCTTTTTCTTCTGCTATAGCTATTTTTGGGGATACCATTGTGCTTCTATTAAAGGTAACAAGCTCTAGGCTAAAATGGAATTTAACTCATTTCAAACCACGAGTCGTTTGAGATGACAGACGAGAGGTAAAACATAAATACAATTCGATGTCCGTTAGATTTATTGGGCCTTATTTAGAATGTATGACTTACGATATTGGGAGAAACATGTTTTAATCCCCTTCTTAAGAGATGGTTAGAACTATTTCTGGCAACCTTACATCATTTCATGATTTATTTTTGTGCCTCAGACCGAACTATTACTGCGCCTTGTAGAATAAAAAATAATTAAATCTAGTTGATATACTTCAATTATTTGTTGTAGTACTTATTTTAGTGCAGGGAATAACAAGAGGACTTGCATAAAACCTTAATGGAAGTTATGGTATTAAGTTTCTAGAAATAATTTCGAAGAGAAAACCCATACTTTACATTTTCAAATCGTTTTCATACTTGCCCACAATAGCGGCAGCATGTTCTACCTGTAAACCTGGAGGGGGGCTCGAATTTCATTCTTTATTGGCGTCAATGCACAGATAACATCCTTTCCAGGGTGTTTCCTAATCCACATGATAACCACTTGGCACAACTATCAGTTCAATGAACGCCAGGACTCATAGCATTCACCCTCTCTTCAGATACGAGTTCTTACAATGGACGCTAAATGCTTTAAAAAAAATTAATTTCGCATTTTTCAGTGTCCTCTTCCATTCAGTTACATCGTCATACGTCGACTATATATCAGCATTTACGAATCCGAGAAGCCATTTAATGAAAAAAGATTTTATTTGAAAGACTAACAATCCTTTTAACAACTGTTAGGATGCTCAACTTAAAGATTATTTACGCATTTGGTTAGGTCTTTCTTTTTGTGTGGTGTTTTTCTCGCCAAAGCCGTGATTCTAATGAAAGAATACCTACATTAAAGGTACTAAAGCTAAGACGTCGTTATGCCCTTTTAAAACTCTGTGACTGCTCTATTAATCGTTCTTTTCAGTGCCATGTTTATCATATCAAAAGCAAGGTCCCAGACTTGTAAATTAAAAGCAACTGAAGAAGGAGTTGGAGTTTTAATTTTCTTCCGAAATTCATCCATAGAAACTACCATCGGCTAGAGCTTTTGCCTTGCTAAGAAACCAACAGAAGGAAAAGGAAGGATTTGCGACTCGTTGGAAAATTAAGGTCTCTTTAAAAGCGGAAAAGAAAATTGGTACACGGCTTTGTCATTCAGAGTGGAAAAGCAGGATAAAATGTTTCACTTCGGCGATGCTGCGAAGAAAGGTGTCACTAGAACAGAATTAGCATAAAATGTGCTTTTTTGTTCTGCCTAGAATGAGCTACGACTCATTATCTATACTACTGTGATCATCCATAATCTATAGAAATTAACTGTTTCTAATACTATCCTACATCTTACTCTCTAAAGCATCTTTGGATCTCGTAGTATAATGCGGGATTGTAATGTTGATTTCTGCCTGGGGATTATTCATTAGGAGTAGCTTCTAATTAGGTCGTTTTGCTAGCACAAATGTGGGAAGAAATTCTACTTCCGCATTAAAATAAAGGGTTTGGGTGAGAGCTACATTTGAAGGGCGGATCAGTTCAATAGGAGCCGTGAGAGAAAAATGACCAGGTGTCACGATTGCGAAATGTAAGCTATGGTTAGCAAAACAATTAGAAAGAGTATTTATATAGCAACGTATTGATAAGTTTCTTGTCAAGCTGAATCTCCTGTATAGCTGTTAATAAATATCACGATTATAAATGTTTCAAGAATCTATACTATTTCCAAGAAATCCCAGGTATATTCTGGCGATTTTTAGCAGTGCAAGGTACATCAGGTTAAGTATTTTTGCAATTTATTAAGGTGATTTGTGACTGAAATTTTCAATATTACAGCTATAAAGTTAGGGTTATAACTATAGTTCTAAGAATAGTTTTCCCCAAAAATCTGTTAAACAATTCCTCTGAATACATACGAACTACCCAAATATTATACCTGGGATACTTGTTTCCCTTACTTCCTTTCTTCATTATCATTCCATTTCATGTTATCAGTGGCTATTTCCTCTGCAGTACTATACTGCAAGAATGAACTTCTTGAAGAACAGAAAACAAAGAATATACTATTTTAACTGCAGTGGGAGCTCAGCACCTCGACCTACAAGATGTTTTATGCCTAAAGCCCTGACAGGGTGCCTCCGGGAGGGAGGTGTGAGGTGAGAGGAGACAGAAGGCGGCCGCACTAGGAGTTACTACAGCGCAGAGGGCAGGGTACCGATTGAAACTTCTCGGATGGCAGCTGGTGCCCCCCCCCCCGCCCCTCTGCAGGCTTGCACAACCGCTGGAGGGCCAGGGACTCGGCGACTGCCTCCATTCTGGAGACGAAGGGTTACAGAGAGCATCCTTTTCCCCCGTCATGCAACGCCGAGATTCCCGCCGACGCTTTCAACCCTGAAACAGACAAAGCAGATGAAAGGTGAAGTTAAATGAGAATGGGGATGAAATGGAGGGACAGAAAACTCGGGGGATGTAATGTACCTTCCCAGGATTCGCCTAGGGACCAGGAGATATCCCCGAAGAAATCCGGGAAGATCGGCTTCGGGAATCAACCCACCACTTCCGGAATGAGGGCCACAGGCATTATCGTCTGAAGCATCCCGTTCGGTTACGATTTCACATTCATATGACTTCCTCTACCTATTCGTGTTACAAAAGCTTAACCTTCTATCTGCTTCATATTAATTCAAATGAACGTTTGCAGAATGGATTTTATTACACATTTCTTTGTAGGTTGTACGACACCACAGGCGGTTGATACTGTTCGTAATTGAAATCAACTGATAATTAGGAAAGTAAATTTGGGAAGGAAGCATTCCAGGCCCAGGTCTAGGGTATGTACTGTTATAGTTACAAGGGGATGCAGCAGGTTTAAGAAATGGTCAATTTTTTTAAAAGCGGGTCACTATGTAATGATTTTAAGATTCCATTCTCTTTGCATGAACATGATAAAAGAAAAATTATGATGTTATATTCATATGACATTCTCTATTCTTTCGTCTATAAAATATTGTTACAAAAACTTATGTATCCACTTCATGTTAATTGACATAAACAATTACAGAAATTGCATTTCGGTGTAGGTACTAGGGCGAATGTAATAGGCGTGACAGTTAGATCGGTTAAAAGCTTTCGAAGGCTTTGAAATAGACTTATAATCGTTTTTCCTACCTCTCCCATATAAACGCATTTCTCCCTCCTTCATAGGATCTCTCTTTATCGCTCTGTTTTCCTCGTCTCTCCCATATAAACGCATACTCTGTCATTCAACCCTTGCTAGCCTAATGCCTCTCCTCGGTTTCCTATCTCTCTCATATACACGCATGCCGCCTTTAACATCTATCTTAGCACCTCCCTCGTATTCCCTATCTCTCCCGTATAAGCGTATATTCCTGTCCTTCAACATGTGTCTAGGCTAGCACCTCTCCGCGTATTTTCTAGCTCTCTCGTACAACGCGCATTCCCTTCTTTTGCCACTGTATAGCCTAGCATCGGCCCTCGTATTCCTTATCTCTCCCATATAAACGCATTTTCCTCTTTGAAGGCTCTCTCAACCTAGCATTTACCCTCGTTTTCCCTATCCTTTCCCATATAAACACAAAAAACTGCGTTCGCTCTCTTCTATATAAGATACTCAAAGTAACTACATATTTCGATTGGCACGCACAATACTCCGAGATAAGATATCGAGGAAACCATTCGAGCTTGTATATAAGACGTCAGCCATTTTAGCAATGGGCATGCGCAAATGGTTATTACTTACTGATTAACCTCCTATTTGCAGGCGATTCATTCATTATCTCTGATGTTCGTATTTCACAAACGTTTCACCAACTATACAGAAACATCCTACAATGAATACGTAGCATAAGAATTTTGATCCCAATAAAACATGTTATACGAAAACCCAGAGAAGACTTTTTCGATGTTTCAGCCTCACTAATGCTGCGTATCCCGCGTTATTTGTAGAGGTTCTTAGGGAACCCGAACCTCTTTTAGATTCCACCTGAGGATCGAACGCTTAGATATAAAAGGTTACCGGAGGTACAAAAAGATTAATCTGTTTGTTTTGGCTGCTTTCTTCTTTCTTCCATGTTAATGGTATTTAATTCAATGCATTCAATGTATTTAATGTTTTCATATTTTACTAACACCAGAACTAGATTAACATACATGTACAGTGAACAAAGTATCAAAATATATCCTATAAAACAAGTAGCTACTTAAAAGTTATGGTTATAGAAACTCTCATGAGAACGCCGGACTCAATATCCTCGCCTATAAAGTAGTACTCGTATAGTGCTCTAGCACTGAGCCGTGATCTTATTAGTAATAACTTAAATTTTTATATTTTAATGTGACTAAACTGCAAGTCAAAAGTTTCAGAATGCAGATACACATTTGCATATTTTTAGGTTAACCGTTATTTAATATACCTCCCAGTTGTTATTTACAGTATAACATAATATATTGGTTCTTACTGGAAATGTAAAATTGTAAATTGTAACAAAGATTTACGTTGTAGTGTGAACTTCGTGCGTTTCCGTATGGTCAAATCAATGCTTCATATATTCCACGGTGGTCATTTTCACAGCATCGGGCGCATTCCATCACGATAGTGTCCAACCATTTTAAGAAGTATAATGTTGCATGAAGGTAAACTTTCCAGAATACAATGTAATTAAATCAGACTTTTCATATATGCATAGCATAGAAACATTGTAATATTTACCATGTAATAAAAACTGTAACAATTGTGAGAGAAGGCAAACTGGAGAAGCAATGATATCCTGGTCATTCTATATGAAAATATATATATATATATATATATATATATATATATATATATATATATATATGAAACCAGTGGCTGGTTTGATGAAATTGCAGCATGAACACTAAAGCATAGTAGGAAAAATTACACAAACCTTTTTATAATGAATGACAGATTATTATCACATTATAAGCAGTGTACGTGTTATGTTTGAACGCTTATGCCGCCAGCAACATGTGCACCATTACATATTGGCGCCGTCAGCGATAATGTAAAACAGACGAGTGAGCACGATTTTTCTTTTGATTCACTGGTACACACGCGCTCTAGGGCTTCAATAGTTATGGCCCGCAGTACATCATTCATTTAAGTTAATTTCTCTGGCTTTAGAATTTCATGGGCTTTCACGATACACAGGCAATGAACATTTGTTTGTAGAATAGAGGAGTAGCGAAGCAAATTAAAAACTGAACAAGATGTAAGGGTGGTTAAAAATATAGTCTTGGACTAAAAGACTTCACCTTTTGTTTCTTACTTAGCTATTCTTTCGGCAAAGTTACACTTTCTAGGCACATAAATATCACTTAATGCAACCTTAATTTATGTTACGTCTGTTTTTCAACTCTTTAAGTGAGCAATAAAGTTTCTCCTCATAAAAAATATGAATACTTTGGCTCTTAATCACATAAAGATTTATGGAATACTAACAGTCCTATCCGTGAAAGCTGGCAACATCCTTGTTATATCCATCACTATGTCTTGGGGATTTGTTATCTAAATGGGTCATTTGGAATTTATTCAAACCCATTTTTTTTTAGTTTTTGAAGTAAACATGGAGAGCGTCTATATGTTGTACAGGCGAAGTAGTTATATATTGATAAAATTAACCTAGAGGAGATAACCCCGCACGTTAGACTTTGCCATTGTAAAGTAATCTCATCTGGTGAAAAATCCATTAGTGAAGATTTCAAAATGACAGCCAAATGGACTAATGTTAAACGACTGTATTTCTAAACATCTAAGTCAATCCACATGAAACATACCTGGGATATCCATTCACTAAAGTACTGGTGCTTCCAAACACCAATAAACGTTGCAGCATTTATAATGCAAGTAAAAAAATGCAAAAGAAGAGTCTTGGAAAGTTCCATGTAATATAGTGGAGTCGAACAAAGCAAAGGCGTCATAAACATTGGAAAAGAAGAACAGGAGGTACAGCTCAGTAAATGAAAGAATGTACAAGAAGGTAAGAAGATACCTATCGTATTCTTTGCCCATAGTTGTTATAAGCCAGAAGCAATAGGGATATTTTCTGTAGTATACTTCAAAACACAATAAAAAAACACTTACACAAAATTATTCCATTTCTATTAGTAGAGATTACAACGCAGAAATTGGCAGAAAGTATATACAGCACATTAAAAGCTCCTGCAAGTTGTAAGCTTTTGCCAAGTTCCTTTTCAGTCATAAACATATTTATATCTGTACCAGTTTTCATATCTCCGCCACTATCTCACTTTATCATAGTTAAGTTACAATTACAATTACAATAATAAGCACAATCCTTATCATAAGAGATTTTGGAAATTTTGGCCTCTATCCACACATTTTTGGCATCTTTCAGGAAATTCGAGATATACATGCTATTTTCCTATAAGTAGCTTAACATATGGTGATTTAATGAAAATTGTTTGAACCATTTTTCAGAAAAAATACTTTGCAAGTAAACGCTAGTTTTGTGATTATCTTGAAAATCTTCGTGTGTTAACGCTGGAAGATACTGAACTTAATAGTATATAACCCACTTTTTGTCTTTGAGCTATGCTATTCACAAGCATAGCACCTATAAAGTCACGTTTTTCTAAAAATTACTTTTTTGGGTCCAGGAGGTCTCAACATATGCATTTTCTGTAAAATCTCGATAATCAATTTTTGGTACAATAACAATGCTTCCTCCACTTATCAAAGCAGATTGGTTTAGATTAAATTAAAACAGTTGGTCATAAAGGTTACATTTAACCTCTGCAACCTGAACAGATCTATTGCCTAATCCTTAATTAATGTATAATTATGTCCCATTTCAATTTAATACTACTAATGAACTTTACTATTGTCCTGGTTGAAAATTAGGCAATTTCACCCCGTGTTCTAAAAGAGACTCCAAGTTGCTTTAGTCTAATACTCGTTCGCAGTCGCAGGGTAACATGATTTGTGTTTCTTTCTCCTCTCTTCAGAGGCGACAAATATTTAGATTAGGTTTACCCATCTTATAGATGTGATCTCTTAGAGGGCAATGACTAGTCGAAAAGCATTTCTGCATTCTCATTTCCTTCAACTCCCCCATGCCCGAAACCCAATCAGGCAATGTTGGTTGTGTTTGGCCAGTTGATTGAGATTTTGTAGACATTTCCGATAAGCTTTGACTCAATAGTACAAGAAATAACTGCCTTTCAAGCTGCTTGGCTGTCTAACAAATCCTGGATATGTTTGCTTTGAATATGTTTTTGTAATTTTCATAGGCACAAATTACATACATTTCTCCTTCAAGAATGAATGGACTTAGACCTACAGGTTTTGAAAGAGCAAATATGGAACCAAATACGTCCACATCTGCTTTTTCATAATTTTTTATCAATTCTTGTACCAGATCTCTGCACTGGTCAACAATGAGGCTTGTACAGTATTTTGCTCTACCTTAGGTCACCATACCGATGATGCATAGGTGATCATAGGTTTAATTATAGTTAAATATACCCCTATACTGCTATGAGGTTTTAAACCTCATATTTCCCCATAAGTGTACAGCAAGTTCTCAGTGCTGCTATGTAGGTTTGTTTTAATTGCACATTCCAAGTAAGTGTCCGATGCAACAGAACTCCCAAATGTTTTGCTTGTTTTATTACTCGTAAAACTCTTTCACCTAGAGCTAGAGTTTTTAGCTCAAGATTCTTCCTCCTTGTGAATGGCACTATGATTTTATCTCAGGTAACACACACACCCTCCTTTAAACACCTATCATGTATTATATTTAGGATCTTTTGCAATAACTCTGAAAGAACAGTAATCGTTTTCCCTTATACCTATTACTACTATAGGTCATCACCATAACCATTTACTTCACCCTGCCATGGCTAGTTTTTCAAGAAGTACATAAGTCACGCAGGTGCATAGTGGGGACAATGAAACTCCCTCTTTATAGTATCGCTTAACGTTCTTAATAGTATTTGATTCATTTCTCAACTTTGCTGTAATTCTGCTACATTGCATCATAAACGCTATCCACTGCTCAAAGGTGGATGTTATTTCCTTTCAACAGCACGTCTGGTGTGTTATCCAAGGCACATTATATGTCCAAAAATACACAAAGAGTAGTTTCTTTGTATATGAGAACCCTTTCAGTCATTCCTACAAGACTGTGTAAGGCTATTATAGTAAATTTGCCAGTTTGATAGGGACAGTGCAAAGGCTGGAGCGGTGTTCTAATCAGAAATTTTCTCCGTCATTTTTAGGGGAATAAACTAATAGCGCGATATTATTTCGGCTGAGAGGTACACGCCCTTACAGCCTTAATCTACACCTAAACCTAGTCTTAATTCAAAACCGAGGTCACAATCTTTTTCCCCAATATGTACTAAAAGTAAAACATACGAAAACCAAAATCTTAAAGATAGGATTAGCAATAAACAACACGCTAGTATCTCTCCAAGATTATGATATAGAACTTGTAAAAAATACAGCTATAAAAATCTGTATAATTGGGGCGTTTAAAGTTCTCTAAACCCATTTGAAGAAGAGCAGGAAACATCCTGTCTCCTCCAACAGATTTAATAGGTTTAAAGGAGCCATTGGCCCATCTAATCCTTTCTGGAGAGAATATACATCCCGATTCTGGGGAGTCATTTAACCCACTTTCCAATTGGACTCACCTTCCTCCTTTATTACTCTGCAGCCAGGAAAGTGAGTATCAGGTAGCACTAATACCGTTTGTTGCTGGCTCTGAGTATATGTTCCATCAGACTTTTGTAAGGAGCCAATTGCATTTGAGTGGTCTTTAGATAGTACCTTATGGATACGAGCCATGGCAGGCATCTCATTAATGCCTTCACCAATGCCGTCCAAGGACTTCCTTTTAGCTCATTCTTAGTTCTAGCTTATAGTAGTCAGAGCAAATTTGTACTCATTTCAACTACCTCTTTATTTAGCCTCATTAAAAAGATACACAGCATTCCTTATTTATTTCGCTAGTTGTTTATTCCACTACTAGAATATGTCAATTAACTTGTTTTTAATGGTTTGACCACTATCCACATAACAACTGTTTATGAGCTTATTAAACTGGGCAGTTGTATAATCCAAGTTTATAGACTGACTAAGACCTTCAACTTCCGACTTTATGTATTCCTAGTACAGACACCAGTCGTTACCTTCTGTATCCTTAACTCCCCTGTATCTGTACATCTGGCCTCTATTTCAACAAACTGTGTATTTCAGTTAGCTCTGCGGTTTTGTGTAGTAACGTTTCTTTGTATAGCTCAAATGTTTCACCAATTATATTAAATTAACAAACTTTAGTTATTAAGAAGGGAACTTTGCAGTCTAGTTGCAAAAAGTTCATTGGCGCATTTAATTTGCTGTATTATTGTGCAAACGTTTACATTTAAGCAAATGTTTAACAGGGAATAGAATAATAAGCTTTTGGAGATATAGTTTATTGAATAGTTAGTAGGAAAATTCACATGAATGCAGCGAATAACATTCTTTTTATTTTCGTATGAAATGCATAGTATAATAATATAATAATAATAATAATAATAATAATAATAATAATAATAATATAATTATCTCATCTCAGCCGTATGGCATCCCAACCCAAACCGCTCTTATAGGAGACCAATTGTTTCTGTGAAATTTCGGTATCGAATTTTTGGGTGGAATGCAATACTTCCCCTTCTTGCTATACGTAGTAGAGAAAGTAAAAAAAAACAACGAATTCTCAGTTGCGAAAAGGTGTAAGTATTGGAAAATTCAAAGACATGACAAGGAATATCTCGAAAATGAATCACTTTACGAAAACAATGTTTATGACATATATTGTGTATTTTAACGAGATCTACATTTTTATGTAGTAAAATTTTGTCTGTCTCTTGCGCTTTACCAGTTATGCAAATGTCGTTCAGAATGAAGAGGACTTTGGGGATCCCCAGAAAATTCAAGATATACATTTTATTTGCCATAAAATGTCTTAAACATATGATATTTTATTGAAAATCGTTAGAGCCGTTTTTAAGAAACTAAATTTTCGAAAAATGGTCCATGTAAGGGGTGGTTTGGATAGGGGGGTTTTCTTTAAAACTTTCATGTCGCATCCCTGGAACGTTATTGAACCTAAATACCATTTTTAGTGTTTATCCGTCTTTTCGTTTTTGAGTTATGCTGTTCACAGTGAGACAGACAGACACACATACAGACACACAAAGCATACACACGGACATGTTTTCAAAAATGCTTTATTTGGATTCAGGGCACCTCAAAACATACATTTCCGGTGTTTTATGTTTTCACAAAACTACTCTTTACGCGGAAAATTTTTAATTTGTTTTTTTAAAAAAATGGGTCTAACGATTTAATTAAAATAGCATATATTAAAGAATTTGTATCACAAATAAAATGTATATCTTGCATTTTCTGGGAATATCCTGTAAAATCCTGTTCATTTGGAAGGAATTTTATATAATCTTGTATAATTGGTAAGCGTTAAATGATAGACGAAAATATACTACACCTAAAGTGTATATCTTTTGAAAACACACAATTTAAGTAGTTCTCAGGTCTACAGTCAGATCACAATCTTGGGTTTGGTTCAGAAATTCGTAGTGGAAAGAAAAAACGGAAAACCTCAGGAACAATGGTATTATTTTGATTTGGTTGTAAACGTTAGAACAGTTGACCAATTTCATATAGTAGACCAAGAGCAGAAATGGGGATACGATATCACGCTATTTGTGTAATTGAGCCACCGAAGTCGGTGTAAGTTTCTACAGCTACCGTATGAAAATAAATGGAAGCCAGTCGATCTCCGAAGTGTTATGCGAGATCAGTGCTTTAACATTGGGTTAACTATCTATTTGTTGTTAGTTATCTATGCAAGGAATGAAATATTTGAGTGCAGAGATGTAATATTGAGTTAACCATCTATACATTATAACTTATTTATGCTAGGAATGAAATATATGAATGCGGTTCTGCATGTCCTAACTACGCACTTCTTGTTTATACTGAGAAATATACGTACTGCTAAGATTTTGTGAATCTTCTAGCGGCTTTTGCTTCACAGGAATGCTGATTGGAGCCAATTTCGTAAGATGGTTTCATGCTATTAATTCATATCTTATTGTTTTTTATAGTATAATTTTAAATGTTCGTACTTTAGTTTATATTTTTTCCACGGTTTAAGGGCTATTTCATTTATTCATTCATATATTTGTTATAGTACCATTTTCAGGTGTTTCTGTTTTGGTTTCTGTACTTTGCTTTATACCCTGGACATGCAAATAGAATGGAATGCTCCACATGGCAACCAACTCTTAAAAGATTTAAGTATCTCTTAAAGCCTAACATATTCCCCTTGCACCTACAAGAAAATTAGCAATAAGATAGTTTATGCATATGTTTAGCTCGATTAACATGCAGTAGAAGGAGAATAAGCGTTTGTAAAGGTAGTCTGTACAAGAGTAGAGACAGTCATGTGAGTGTGAGGCAGTATCTTAAACACTTAAATGATTTCAGTCAAATTATATGATATAAAATATAATAACAGCCCGCCGTAAAGCAATATGTGATTGTAACAATATATAAAAAGTGTATATTACAGTCATTGTATTAATGTTTATATTATTATGTAACCTGTTCAATAATGTTATGTGAATGTATTACGTAATAATGGGTGTGAGAATAATAGGTCAAAAGTTGCTAACAATGAGGTAACAATGAGGTAACCTTGAGGCAAAAATGAATTAGAAAGTTTAAATGATACTAGTCATTCTTGGAAACAATAATGTAATATTTTTAAAACAGTTTATAAATAGCCAATCAACAACCAGAAAAAAGCTTAAGTTAAATAAACGTATTCTATTAGGGTAGGATTAGCCAATCAGAAACTGAAATAGAGCAAATTAAACAAATTCAGAAGTCAGTTGCTAGCAGACAGCGTTCCTAACCGGACGTGAGACGCGTCCTCGAGAAGTTTAATACGTATTCAGTTGAGACAAAAAATAGCTTACGTGTCAAAAAATGCAAGTAATTAATAAATAATCTCACAGTTCTCTATATCAGTGAAGTGTTGTTTAAATCGTGTCAAGGATTAATAAAGGGAGTGAAGTAAAAATTATAATCTGTGTAAGCCTACAGTCTTCAGCCGCACCACACCTTATTCAGAGATATACACGTTTATACAAACTAATACTGACGCAGCCGAGGTAAACCTAAATACATAATATTAAAGAAACATTAAAATATAAAGTTGAAAGTAAAGTTGGAGCGAAGGCAACTGGAAACTTTGTACCATACGTGAAGCAACAACACGTTTCTCAGGTGTAACACATCAGATTTTTAGTATAATGTTTTACTCTTCATACGTAGTTCTTATTTCATGTAACGTATAATAAGACCATGCTGCTTATGGAATACAATTGTTAACAGTGGTCAATAATTTTCGTATCTATAATTTTAAGAATTAATTACAGTGACTAATGAACGCATGTTGCACCATCTTTGCTAATGCAAATACTATTAAGTACACAAAAAAGATACCAAACACATTAAACTTATACTTCTAGAGGGTTTACGTCCTTTTGCAGTTCATTGTGGAAGGTGTATAAAATTCGGAAAAGGTCTTCCCAAATACTTTCCAGTTCTTTGGCATCTGTATTTGGTGTCAGTTGACCAATGTTCATACTGAGTTGCCTCTCAAGTATTCCAAGTATATTTTATATTACTCTGGCGTAATTTTCAAAACTTTGTTCCATTTCACACAAATCTCACAGAACAGCACTCCATAGTAACAACCCCAAAAATTAGCACAGGAACCCCAATTTTCCAATAATGTTGGGAATGATGGGAAAACAAAGCACACTTCCAAAACGTACGAATTTATTAGTTGCTTCGAGTGCTCAGCAACATGGAAGACAACAGCCTTCACCACACAAAGACAGATACAGCATTCCAAATCCCTAGCAATTGCTTAGTGCTCATTGTTAGCTGTAAGAGTAACAATAATATTTTTTTTAACAAGAAAGCTAAAGAATACGTATGCCTTCCAGCTCATTATACGCATGCATAACGGAGTTTTGGAACCCTACAACACATACTTCCTCATGTATTCGTTACTCAGGATAATTTCTCACGTAATCTTGAAAGTGTTCATCTTTTGAAGCCCTCAGCTGAACTAACTGGTTGCATTTCATACCTTAGTCACAATACGTCAACAGTACTGCATTGCGCAGCCGCCGTCTATCATATACGCCTGAATATATACTATACTCCACGGAGGGCAGAAAGAGAGATTGCAGCCCGATGCAAAATTACTTTCCCTTTGACTAGACACATTATTGGGATGTATTATCAAACCAGCCTGCTGTACATGTTATTATTTCTTTGTCCTACAGTTTTGTGAAAAATATGCAGTCGGTCATTTTGTACCCCATTATATGCTCCAGGTATTAATATATAGCTATACCACATTTAAAGTATAGGTACGGGTCTTGTACCCTTAAATTTATCAGTAAAACCAAATGTATAATCCACACTATTTTTTGACATTAAACATATATCGCATTTAATTGGCTTAGTGGAATGCTGATACGGAGTGAAATAGTCGTTTTAAGTTGATCCCTTAATACAGCAGCTTGCAATCGCGGCAGCTGTGTCGATAAAACAAACCGAAATGTTTGTTCGGGAGTTGGGGGTGTATTTTTCTCCCCGAAGCTAGTAGGGCAGAGATGAAGCTGGATCTTTATCAGGGGTGGGTGAAGCGATCCAGCAGGAAGGTTGGGGTGGTAGCTTTGCCTCTCTATTTCTCATTCCTTTTGCAAATAAACTTTCTCTACTCAGTCCTTGCTTCTCGACTCCCTTTAATCTTTCTATCACTGCCTAATCCTTACTTCGTCTTACTCTGCAGAGTTAATAGGCTACGCCTTCCTGTCGTACGCCTTGATCTGTGAAACAGCTTTGCTATTTGCTTTACTAAAATAAAAACATATGTAGGAACATGGAAATGTTACTCTTCCAATTTAAATTTGATTTCGATTTGTAAGAGTGCCCAAAAGTTGTAATTTAATGTTAAGCTATATTTATCACATATAATGTTAAAAATAGTAAGTAAATATAAGGTATATGAAAATTAATTGTAAAATCTGTTACGGGCATATTTGATTAAGTTCATTTCTATGTATCTTACAAGAAAACATATTTATAGTATGTTGGTGACTGCAAATAGACGTTCACGTAATACACTTAGATATTCATAACCATGAATTTTGATTCGGTTGAAAATATGTAGATTAACTATAATCACACACACATTGGATGTGACTCATGAAAATGTAAGAAAGGTAGATCAGCCAAGACAGGAAATGAAACCCTTCTTATATTATTTTTTCAATTTTAATTCAGTGTTAACGCTAAATTCCAACCAAAGAGAAAATATCAACCTAACCTATAACAATAATCATTCTGAAAATTGTTAATACGGACAACATTGTTTAGATAAACTGTTATGTCAAATATATTTATTTTAATAAAGCTATTTAAACTTATTTTTCAGCAAACAGAAATAAAGAAGTATTCTTCATGCAAGGAATTGGTTAGTAGCGGTAATTACTTGAAAATATTTGTTTTGCGGAGTGCTAAGTATTACATTGGGAATCATCGACATCTCGGGTTTGAATTCTGATGTTGGCTGGCTGGTTGACTGACTGACTGCTTGTCTTAAAGTACTCTACATTTGGAGATAAACAGCGAAATAGATTTGTTTTTGTGGATCAGGCACACCAGGGAAAGTAATACGGGCCAACGGAAGCTGCTAGTTGCTAGTTTTGTCGCCAGAATCCTTTTACGAAAAAAAAATCTGATGTGTTTCACTCACATGACTTTCCCTACTCTTGTACAAACTGTTTTTACAAACGCTTATTCTCCATATGCTTCATGTTAATCGAGATATCGATATGTCAATCTTATTGATAATTTTCTTGTAGATGCAAGGGGAATATAGTAGGTTTTAAGCGATAGTCAAATATTTTAACGCTGGTTGCTATGTGGCGCATTCCATTCTCTTTGCATGTGCAGGACATACAAAAAATGAATAACGAATTTGAGAAAAAGTATAAGTATTGGAAAAATTCAGGGAATAACAAGCAATATCTCGAAAACTGTTCACTCAACAAAAGAAATGTATATGACATAAATTGTGTATTTTAACGCAATCTACATTTTTCGTGTAGTAAAATTTTGTCTATCTCTTATGGTTTACCAGTTATGAAGAATACTTTTGGAGACATTCCCAGAAAATTCGAGATATACATTTTATTTGTCATGACAATATCTTAAACATATGATATTTTAATCAAAATCGTTATAGCCATTTTAGAGAAAATTAAAATTTTCGAAAAATGTTCATGTAAAGCGTAGTCTGGGGTAGGGGATTTTCTTGCAAACCTTCATGTCACATCTCTGGAAGATACTGAATCTAAATACCAAGTTTGGTGTTTATCCGACTGTTCGTTTCTGAGTTATGCTGTTTACAGCCACACAGACACACACACACACACACACACACACACGTACATGTTTCCAAAAATGCTTTTTTTTATTCAGGGGGTCTCAAAACATATTTCCGGTGAAATCTCGGTATCGAATTTTTGGGTGGAATACAATACTTCCCCTACTTACTATACGTAGTAGAGAAAGTAAAAATACTTACGTTAGTATCACATTTTCCTTTTATGCTTTCGATCTCAAATACAATACTGTTACCTCTTCATTATTCGGAACAGTCACACTAAACAGACGAAGTGTTGCATAAAGAATTTGCTTGCAATAGCAACAATGATAGATAGGTAATTAATTAAACACGTGTAGATTTACAATGTAGAATAATATTCTGTATTGAGAAATCAACATAGCTTGTAAGAATATAGTAACATATTTGTGCGTTTTTATTCATTTTAGCGGAGCTAATAAAGGAAATGTTAGAAAATATTTCCACTTGCTTTTATGTACCTTTTCTTAATGGCAGCCATGTTTTACAACTATCTCCTTGCAGAAGAGATTGTTATTTCTTATTTTTCTTTCCAGACATGTTTTATTTTGAAGAGTGCTCCGTCCTTACGTTTCCCAGGATTTCCTGGGTCGTCTACGTGATCTTTCCTGTAAAAGCCTCGTTTAAGAATTTATTTGTCTTACATATTTTGTAATTGTGTTGTCCAGTTTCTGTATGCAATTATCAGTTATGGCTAAGGTGAGTCGAACCCTTAGTATTTTCCATTACCCTCGCTCCTTAGGTGTGCATCTCTTGTACAACCTTTGACCGAGTGTAGGAAACTCATCTAGGTTGCCTGAAGATTACCTTTATATTATCCTTTAATTGTCCAAACTTCGCTTCTATATAGAGTGACAGGTATAGAATAACATCTTGGTCTCATTTATGTGTTTCTTTTGCATGTCTGACGAATTATTCTATAAATAGTTTTGAACTTGTTAATTGCTTTTTGTTTATATGATTATCTTCGCCGTAAGTGAAGTCGTACCCTGATACTTGAAGTGAGACACTTGTTTTATTATACTGCCTTCTAACATAATCTTTGCTCTTAGAGGACAATTGCTATGAAATGCCGTTACTTTTGCTTTATGTATAGATATACTTATGGTAAGTTAGTTTTAGATGACATATATCATTTTATAATCGATTCTATCAAACATTAAAACTGCATTGTCTGAAAATAGTAAGGAATCTATGTATTTTTTCTCCTCTATTGATTCCTTTATGAACTAAAATGTTCCATTCCTTAAGAACTTCGTCAATATGTCACATAAAAAAAGATTGCGATTAAATTAAAACCTAATATTACACCACGACATGCTTTTATTTTTTCGGTTAATTTATCATTAGCTTAATTAGTATATTTATATTTGCATATAAGCTATTTAAAGCGATAGCCATACAACAGAAATCCAAAACGTTATGAATAAACAACTTTAATAATCTTTTTGAGGATGTTTATGCTTATAAGCTTTAAAAACCTGTTTGGTGTATAATTTAAAAACATTTATTCAGGAAAATGTGTCTCCTACTAATGAGTGGAGGGAACGAATTTGTAGTTACGTGTAAAATTCAGTTCAAAGCGACATTAGTTATTGGTCATTGAAATATTCCGATTCCAGATGCCGAGGGTATATCACACTCCACAGCGTTGGTCATTAGCCTTGCACACCGTACTCTTATCCTGCTCAAGGTAAACCTATAAGCCTGAATAATTAATTTAAATGCGATGATAACCAATTTCTAAGGCTTGTGGTCTGAGAAGACTGATGGCATTGGACACAGATGGGAAAGGAAACTTCTGGACATCTATCCACCGAGAAATAAAACCGGTGGCCCGTGTCCCATAACGACAACAATGGCGATATTGATGAAGAAGGGTTCAGTCTGTAATTTTAGGTGAAAGTCCCTCCAACGCCTACTTAGGGTGAGGCTGGTAATCTTACCTGAGGACAAATCTCTGCCCACTGATATATCTGGACACTACCTAACTCACTGCCTATACTCCGTAGTGAAGAAGAGGATTAATAATAGTAAGAAGCAAATATATGTATTGATTCTATTAGAGATGTTATAACAGCATACAACTCATTTTATATTCAAAGTACTTCTTATACAACATCTACTGTACATCACAGACCGGCCCTCACGGTTATTTGAGCACATTCTCTCTGCATTAAGATTTGGCAACCAGAAGTAACACATGCTCTCGGAACAAGTGATGGAAGAGTTATACAGGCTGATCGCTTCTAGGGCCTATTCCAGAGGATGGTGCTATGCCGATGAATCTTACAGGGCCTAGCGCTATAGCCGATCGTTGGTAGGAGAAACGTTTTGCCTCAATACAGCGGCGTTTCGGGCAGACGGTTGCCAGTAAGTTGATAGGCCGGGGTTTAGTAAACTCTACAGTAATGTGCTTCCTGTTTACGGCTTCTGCGTGATTTATTTGAACATCCGGTCAAGTGTTTCCTTTATCTGAAATATTCACCATTTTGGCTCATTGTTTTCAAATTCGTGTTAGACGCCAGTAGATTTTCTACTATTTTTGGAAAGGTTGATCCGGCTCTTCATCGCTGTACACAGCCTGTTGAATTGCTTCTTAGTAAAATGGTCCAATTTAGTTATAATGAAATGATTATACCTGATATACCTGATTTTATCTTTCCAACCTGCACACGGCTTGTGTGGAGGAACAATCAATTCCTTTAATTGACCTAACTATAAAGCCCGGGAATTAAAGTACATACGGCATTGATGTAAGTCATCACAAAACACTTTGAGATCTCCTTGTGGTTTACCAAGAAAAATGCGAGTCAGCTGGAGAATTTAATGCCGTACTGGCATGTTACCATGTTGGCTCAGTTGATTAGAGCAACTGGATGGAAACCGGAAAATCCGCGATTCAAATCCCGATTATGGCATTGAATTTTTCAGTCGTCTGATTTTGTTTCCAAGCTTGTCCTACATACGGCTTGTGTGGAAGAACAAATAACTTTATAATGAAATAACAGTAACGATTGAAGCTTAACTGTTGAGTTTAATTATTTAGTGTATGTTTTATAGTTGATAAGTTTGGGAGCTTAATAATGCTAAATTTCTATATATATATATTGCGGGGGTATTATTGTTGTTCGCCCCACATTGGGAAAACAATATGTAGTGGTATTAATGTTGGTAGTTTAAAGATGCTACTCTTTATCAGCCGCACGTATGGAATACAATTTGTCGCGGTCACTTCGTGTTATCTTTTACTGAGCGCCTGTTATTGTATTTGATTTTGGGTTCACTGTCCTCCGGCTAGCTATGATTTCTCGGTCAAGCACTTATCTTATACAGGTGTGTAAACGGAAAGGAGTTTTTATCCAAAGATAACACTGATAAAAGAATTTGTTTTTACACTTTTATTGTCGTAACACATTATTCACTTTCATCTATTAATCTTGACACTCACCAAACTGAAACTGTTATAATAACTTCTTTACTGCCCATTATTAATTCGCGTACTTCAACTTTTTGTGTAATTAACTTTACGACACTTGAGATTTTTCACAAATTTGCTACGCGTAACCTTGATGAACTTCGTGCGACGCATACACCATGAATGCCCCCGTTGAACTACGTGAAACTTGACCCTGACACTGGATTTATACTTCCTCGCCCCAATATGCCTAAAGATTACAACCGAGCTGCTATTGGTTTATAAAACGCCCCAACATTAGCGTCTATATTTATATCCAATGAAAATTACGAAAACATATGCTCTGGGGAAAATGTTCCCAAAACTTCTAAGAAAAACACGCCACTCTTACGTCATTTGCTCGTCTCTAATAATGATAAACAGCTCCCCCTCGCTGCATTATTGCACGCTATTATTGTCAGTTTCAGTAGGGCCGTATAAACCCACTTCTCGACAATAATTACAATCAACAAACATCTCAAATCAATGTCACACAACAATGCATATTCACACTACAATCACTCTGACATTTACATTATTGTGATACAAATTACTGCTTCATATGCCTCACTAGAAACATAATTATAAATATTTACAACTTGTTTGGAAATTTTATAATTGGGTTTTTAGTCTCCTGAATCTTGGAACACACGCTATTTATCACTTTCACTTAACACTGCACACGCATTTAACAATCGACATATGTTTTGCCTTTATCTCGCCACTATTAAATGGCTCTGGTCTAATGTGTTTATATATACATCTAACATTACAATTATTTTATAGCAAATATTGTACCCTGAATTATTTAGTTACTGCTACAAAATGGTTTACTGTCTTAGGTTGTTGACAAAAATTTATACATTCAAGAATTTTTAATCTGGTTCATTTTGTAGTTATTGAACACATTTACCAAAATATTTATCCTCTACACAAATATATTTACAACACTTAAATCTAGACACAATTTCAGATATCCGTGTGCTACATAAGTATTTGTTTTAATTATCTTTACCTCTTTATTGTTTTGTACTTTATATTCAAAATACTATTTGAATTATATCTACATACTTTTACTTTAATATGACATTAAGTTTTTCATTATTATATGTTTCATTTCAAATGCTGTAACAGTTTACTGATTTTTTTTTTAACATTTACTTTTGTCCTGAATTTATTTCTCCTTTCTTATGACATACATAAATAGTTAACCCTCTTACATTCCAATACTTTGTTTTGCAGTTCAGCTTTAACCATCCTGAATTTACTTTTTATCATCTTGGTCTTCTGTTTCATCTTTATCCTCATTGTTGTATGGTTTCAGCATCTCAACATGGAACTTTCCAATGCTTTTTCGAGTTGTTGGGTCACATAATTCATATGTATTTGTTCCATATACTGCAACAACTTCATATGGTCCATGATATTTTAGAAACATTCGCCAATAAAGTTTATTTGCCTTATCAGACAATTTCTTAGTTTTAACCGAAACTAAATCTCCTATTTTGATCTTCCATTCCTTTCTTTTCTTTTCTTCATGTTTCTTTTTTCTTTTTATGGCTTTTTTCTTCATCCTCTCGAATGCTTGTCGGAACATCTCTTCTTCCGTTTGTGGTATCGAATGCCCATCTGGAATGGCTTCTGGAATTTTCTTACATATTGTATTTATCTTTTTTCCTAACTTAAGTTCACATGTTTTGTATCCTGTCACATTGTTTACTGTTTCATTGAGTAGATTCTGAACGAAATTCACGTATCCATACCATTGGGTTTGTTTTCGATGACACAGCACCCTTAGGTAATTCGAAATTTCCTTAATTTCCCTCTCCACTGGATTGGAGTTCGGTCTGTATCTTGACGAAAAATATTGTTTAATGCCATTTTCTTTCAGTCCCTCCATAAATTTTTTTTCTGTGAAGGACGAAGCATTATCGCTCAATACGGATTGGATTGGTCCTTCTTCTATCACATATGACTTGAGTAGCCTATTCAAACATGCTAAACTTGTAGGTTTTCTCAAAGGGTAAATTCTTACATATTTGCTGAATATATCATAACAGACAAATATATATTTGTTTCCAAATAGACTTGGAGGCATAGGACCATGAATGTCAATACTAATTACACACCTCGGCTTATCCCTTATAACCGAATTAGTCTCAAATGCATATGCTGCATTTATTTGCTTTGACGTCTGACATAGGTTGCAGCACGATATAAATTTTCGAACTTTCTGACGCAATTTCGATATGTATAAATTTTCTAAAATCATAGAAGTTGTCCGGTCCATGCCTGAGTGTGCTAACCCTTCGTGAAAATTCTTAATTAGTTCCTTTTCCATGCTTTTCGGAACCATTACCTTCCAACTAGGCATTTCTTTTCCATGCTTCTTGTATAATGTTCCATTCCGAATTGCTACAATTTCTTTCTTTGCCTCCTCAATTAATGGTACATTTCCTTTTAGTTCAAATAATTTTGCGTCCTCATTTTGAATTTCCCCCATATTTTTCAATTTTCTTAACATTTCTTTATTTAAGGGGATTTCAATTGTCAATATTTTAACTTCATTTCTGGGTCTTTCTATATTTTCGGGAATTTCTGGGTTGTAGTTTAATCTTGATAGCAAATCACTGAAGGTATTATTCTTGCCAGGAATGTGTATAATTTCAATATCAAATGCAGATATTGCATGAATGTATCTAGCAAGTTTTCCACTACACCGTTGGATGAAAGTTAAGCTGATGTGATCTGAATATACTTTCACCTTTTGCTGATAAATATAGGTTTTAAAACGAATTAATGAAAAATATAGTGCTCCAATTTCTAACTGAGTCACTGAAGAATTCCGCTCAATATTTGTAAGTCCTCTAGAAGCTGTACTAATGACGTGAAAGTCATTGTTGATGTCTCGCTGTCCTAAAATTCCGGCGTATCCTTGCATTGATGCGTCGACATAAATCTCATATTTCAAATTTTCTCTGGGCCTCTCGAGCAATATGGAATTAGCAAAGAGTTCTTTGACCCTCTCAAAACATTTTTGATGATCCTCTGTCCATCTCCACTTAATATTCTTTCGGAGTAGCTGCCGCAGTGGTTCTGTTTCAGCCGAATACCTTGGTACGAACTTACTCTGAAAGTTCAATACCCCTAAAAGACGTCTAATTTGCTTTACGTTCCTTGGTGGTAGAATTTTCATTATTGCTTCTATTCTCTTCTGGTCAGGTCTTATACCTCGTTCATCAACTACATAACCCAGAAAATTTATTTCCTTGACACAAAATTTTTATTTTAGTATGTTTACAGTCATACCATGTTGTTGCAGTTTATTTAAGACGTAATGCACATTATTCATATGTTCTTCAAATGTTTGACTAATGATGAGGAAATCATCAATATACTTTATTAAAAAGTCATCTGCAGAATTTCCAAAGATACTGTGAATGGCTCTCAAAAATCCACTTCCTGCGTTTTTTAAACCAAGGATTTACACAAAAACGATACTGGATCCCCGAATATCGAAATGAAGTGTAATAACGCACTTGTGGATCTAATTCCACTTGCCAATATGAAGCAGTGAGGTCAATGGATGTCAAAAATTTCCCTCTTGAAAGTTTCGTAATTAGTTGTTCGATTCCTTCACTTTGAAAATGATCTGGCTTCATATACATGTTGACATATCTACCGTCTAATGTTAATCTCAAACTACCATCTCGTTTAATACTCCAACAGATTGAATTTATATACTGAGAATTACTTTGCTCAATAATCCCATTTTCTAACATGCTATTTATTAGTTGTCTAGCTTTGTCCCGAAGACTTATAGGCAAATTGTCATACTTATGTCTATATGGTGGCACGTCTTCTACCTGAAATGTATGCTGATATACATTACATCTGCCTGGGATATTACTAAATACTGAACTATTGTTCATCAAAATATCATGAATGATTTGTTTTTGCGTTTTCGTAATGTTATAAGCTTCTTCACACTTGTGTATTATTTCCTCATTTCTCTTCTCTTCCCAGCTGTTGTCTGTCTCGCTCACACGGTCGTCTTTTGTTTGGATTGTAAATTTCTCTACTTTCTCTGGCATTTCTACTAGCTGTTGAAAATATGGCGTGGTATTCCCTTCATATTTTGTGACTAATTGTCTTATCTGACTGTTTTCATCGGTTTCTGTTATTTGCACAAAAAACCCTTGGTCACAAAGATTTTTCTCGTCCTTTGTCATCTCAATCACGGAAGCTTTCTCTTTTATGAATGGTACCTTTATTTCTCTATTGTCTTTCGTCATTTTTAATTCTTAATATTTAAAATCTATACATGCTTCATATTCATGTAAGAAGTCACATCCTATAATTATGTCACAAATCAGATGGTTTAAATTAGAAACATAACCTCAAAATTCTCTCCGCCGATAAGTATGTTAAGTAGAGCTTGTGTTGTTATGACCTGTGTCGTTCTTCCGATTGCAACACGACAAACTAAATTACTAGTGGGAAGAGCCATAATCTTTTACCTTCATTTATCAAATTTATATAAAATTTCTGCGAAGAAATTGAAACTGACGAACCAGAATCTATAGTTGCAATGATCTCTTTCTTCGCGATTTCCATTCTAACATGAGGTGACTCGAAATTTTCCTCATTATCTTTCGTTGCTGCAATGTTCTTACAGGGTATGTGTGTAGGCATATTATTTGTATTGGTAATGGATACTGAATTATTAAAGACGTCCTGAGAACCTACTACACAGGAGTCTATTAACAGTTTTCCTGGTTATTTCCATGTTAACGTACAGGACTGCCATTCCTAACAGGAGCTAAATCTATCTCATTGTCGCTACCATTGTTTTGAGTTCCCCTTCCTCGAGTTCGAAATCCTCGATTTCTGAAATTATGTCCCCTTGGCACGTAATTTTCTTGCCGTTCCTCAGATCTTTCCCGGTTATTGTTTTCCCTCCAGTGAGTGAAATTTCATCTTTGTCTAATGTACCGCCTTCCATGATTTTGCCCTCTTTCCGGCAATCTTTCTGTCCTGACATAATTTATTTGTTCCTGTCGACCTGGTCTCCCATCTATCCTCGGTCTTTCAAAATTTGGAACGTATGATTGGTACCGTTGCCTGGTATTATTCTCATGACGTCTGTCTTGTCCCCTGCTTTGGTGATAATAACTACCTTGGTAATTTCGTCTATCTCGCACATCTAAAAGTCTATGCTCCCACTCTCGAGATATATCTTCTTCCTGTTGTTCCAAAGCTGTAATTAATTCTGTCATCTCGTAGATACTACGTGATTTTGCAATTAATAAATAATTTTGTATAATGCCTTGTGAGCAAACTCACAAAATCATCCTCATTGATTGGAGGTGACAAGTTCCTAACCTGATTTGCATGTTTCAGTAAGTAATCAGTCATTGATATTCCCTCTCGTGGATCAAATTGTCCATGACTAAGCATTGCCCGTATTCTGTGCTGTACCGTAACATTCCAAAATCTGTTCATGAATAGCCTCTTAAAGGATTCATATGGAATTTCACACCCTGATACCATTTGTAACCAATCTAAAGTTTTCTGGTCCAAACATCTTTTGAAAACTATAATTTTCAATGCTTCCGGTATCTTTTTAATTTGAAAATATTCTGACGAGTCTGCAATAAACTGTACTGGACTGGAGTTTTCATTAAATTTTGGAAGTAGAAAATCACTTAAGATATGATTACAGTTTTGAATGTCCCTTACTCCTCATTTAAATTCTCTAGTGTTATTTGTGCACTCTGAGTTTCAGCATGAGCTATAGATGAAGCCGCCGCATCACTCACATTATTATTCATACCTGAGGAACTACCTCTATCATTATTTTGTACATCAGATACATTAACATCACATATATTTACCCTTGAATTCAATTCTAACCTATTTACAGTACCTTGCAGATTTTCTATTATTCTGTTCCAATTTTTTATTTTTCTCATTTTGAACAGCTTGGTGTTTGTTAATTTCAGAAGTTAGTTTATGATTTAATCTATAGACAAAACTTTAACTTCCTCAGACAATTTATTTCTTTGTGTTTCTTACTCCTTCTGTATATCAGATATTTCCCCTCTGAAATTAACTTGCACCTGAATTAAATCTGCATTCGTAGCCTCCATCATCTCTCTTAACTCACTTGAAATGCTACTCATTTTGCTACCTAACTCTGTACATTTTACATCAACATGTTCAAACTTAGTATTAACCTCATTTTTTTGGGTTATATATTTCCCTGCACATGTCTGACATTTTGTTTGAAACTTTCCCTATCTCATTTGCTATCATTTCCTGATTTTCATTTCTTATTTTTATTATACTGCTATCTAGCTCCATAAATTTCTTTTCAATTTCTTCCTTGTTTTCATCTAATTTATGCTCTAATTTCTCATTACTCTTACCAATATCTTCCCTTAATTTCTCATTATTCTTTTCCATATTCTGAGGTAGTTTTTGTTCTAATTTCTCATTATTCTTACCAATATCTTCCCTTAATTTCTAATTACTCTTAACAATATTTTTCAGCATTTCCATCATCATACTAGCATCAAAATTAACATTTCCTGCTGTTCTATTCTGACTTTCTTCACTAACATTTCCTCCCTCAAATCCTACACTGTTTGAGCTATTTTCTGTAACCTGTATTGAATTACAGCTAACTCTTACATTATCCCCTTCCATAATTGTTTCTTCAGTATTATTAGTAGACATTGTTTTCTTAATCCTGCCACTCCTCAAGTACATTTAAATTCTCACAATTTTTTTTAGGATAACAAATTACTATACTCTAACATTTGTGATGCTGTCTGTTGATGTTGCTTTGATGTCCAGCTTCCTGCCCCTCTCTCTCCTAGATGTATATGTCGCTTCTAGGTCGTATTATGATGAATCTACGTTTTCTCGATTTTTTTGTGTCCTGTAGTTGACTTCCCCTGTTGCCTTTTAATCTCGAAATCACGATGTCCACTCATCCGCGTCGTCTGTCGTTCCTGTAGTTGTTTCTGGAATCTGCGTCTTGTAGTTCAGTTCACTGCTCCGTTCGCTCCACTTCCTGGTTCCTTCGCCCCTTCCTGGTTATTTCGCTCCTTCCTGGTTAATTCGCCCCACGTTCTGGGCGCCAAATATGCGGGGGTATTATTGTTGTTCGCCCCACATTGGGAAAACAATATGTAGTGGTATTAATGTTGGTAGTTTAAAGATGCTACTGTTTATCTGCCGCACGTATGGAATACAATTTGTCGCGGTCACTTCGTGTTATCTTTTACTGAGCGCCTGTTATTGTATTTGATTTTGGTTTCACTGTCCTCCGGCTAGCTATGATTTCTCGGTCAAGCACTTATCTTATACAGGTGTGTAAACGGAAAGGAGTTTTTATCCAAAGATAACACTGATAAAAGAATTTGTTTTTACACTTTTATTGTCGTAACACATTATTAACTTTCATCTATTAATCTTGACACTCACCAAACTAAAACTGTTATAATAACTTCTTTACTGCCCATTATTAATTCGCGTACTTCAACTTTTTGTGTAATTAACTTTACGACACGAGAGATTTTTCACAAATTTGCTACGCGTAACCTTGATGAACTTCGTGCGACGCATACACCATGAATGCCTCCGTTGAACTACGTGAAACTTGACCCTGACACTGGATTTATACTTCCTCGCCCCAATATGCCTAAGGATTATAACCGAGCTGCTATTGGTTAATAAAACGCGCCAACATTAGCGTCAATATTTATATCCAATGAAAATTACGAAAACATATGCTCTGGGGAAAATGTTCCCGAAACTTCTAAGAAAAACACGCCACTCTGACGTCATTTGCTCGTCTCTAATAATGATAAACAGCTCACCCCCTCGTTACATTATTGCACGCTATTATTGTCAGTTTCAGTAAGGCCGTATAAACCCACTTCTCGACAATAATTACAATCAACAAACATCTCAAATCAATGTCACACAACAATGCATATTCACACTACAATCACTCTGACATTTACATTATTGTGATACAAATTACTGCTTCAATATATATATATATATATGTGTGTGTGTGTAAGTGTGTGTGTTTTCAGCTAAAATTTAGACCTTGGTAATAGAGTACAAACTATGGCATTGTCATGGAATATCCTAATCTTAAAGCATACAAATTTATTGGTGTGAGAAGAGTCAGTTCACCTTTTAAACTATGTAAAGGTACTGTATTTACAAGCCAGTATGATTTAAATTTCGGTACCGTCATTCATTCCAGCACGTTCGTTGTATATAAATACGTGTCCATGATCCCCTTGTTTTCACTCCTAATACCTGATGGCTGGTGTAACTTTGCGATCCTTGCACATTTCATTTAAAACAGTCCATAATTACCACATCCTCCTATGGGAGGATCAAGAGTGCATTGCTCGCTTTGTCTAGCATAGGTACACAATTTTTAGCACTTATTATAGGTTTATAGCACATTTTTGGAAATACACTGGTGTGCAAAACCTATGGACGAGATGAGTAAAATAACATAACAAATGAATACTTGGTGGAAGTAGATGAAGGTGCGGCAGCATGTTGTCAGATGTCTTTCATACGTACAAAGAAAGCTGGACGTCACATGGCGCGAGTGTAGCGAGCCTATAGTGCCAAATGGGTCTGGCCCCGCAACACGGGGCAGTTGACGAAACGGGACAACACGGTGTGTGGCAATTAGTGAGCTGTTACAGAGCACTGTAGTAGTGTTCTTCATTACAACATGGCCCGTAGACACCATTTGGATGACTTCACACGGGGAAGAATCATCGGGAAACTGGAAGACGGGCGAAGTATGACGAGTGTTGCTCAAGAGTTTGGAATTACTCTCAGCATTGTTTCACGTGCATGGGGAACCTTCCAAACCACAGGCACCGCTGTCCCAAGGAGAGGTAGTGGTCGACCACACTCAACTACAGCAGTAGATGACCGCTACATTGTGTAACAGGCAAGAAGAGAACCACGCCAAACAGCGGATGCAACCACATTTAACAGGACAGCTAAGCAGGCAATCTCACGATACACAGTAGCACAGCGACTACACAGATATGGTCTCTTTGCCCGAGGGCCAATTCGTTGTGTTCCATTGACATCTGCACATCGGTGGCACTGTTTGCGATGGTCCCAACGCATCAAAATTGGATCAACGAGGAATGAGGTCGCGTGCTCTTCTCGGATGACAGCAGATTCAGTCTAAGTAGTGATTCCCGACGTACCCTCATCTGGCGAGAGGTGGGAACACGTAATTAACCCAGAAACATCCTTCAGCATGATCGGTTTGGTGTCCGGGTGTTATAGTTTGGGGAGGCATAATATTGCACGGGCGCACCGACCTCCAAATCTTTGAACACGGTACGCTCACTGGTCAACGTTATTGTGATACTGGATTCCTTCCCCATGTGCGTCTTTTCAGGGGTGCAGTCGGCCCTTACTTCATTTTTATGGATGACAATGCGCGACCAAATCGAAGGCTTTGGAGGATCTCTTGGAAAGAGAGGATATTTGGCGAATGGACTGGCCAACCTGTTCCCGCGATTTAAATCCCATCGAACACGTGTGGGATGCTTTAGGGATACGCATTGCAGTACATCCACATGCACCAACGACCATCCAACCGTTGTCAACAGCGCTGGTGGAGGAATGGAACGCCCACCACAAGAACTGCTTACCAACCTTGTGGCCAGCATGGGAGCACGATGCAGAGCATGCATTGCTGTCCGTGGTGATCATATACAGTACCATGTATCTGCTTCTGTAAATCTAGTGAGCCATCATATGTCGTATTGACTTTAGTGTAGCTTATGGTCTATGAATAAAAGTGGCATTTCTGTTCGTCTAATTGCATATTTCGTTTAATTGCCTACTTTAGCATACCGTAGCAGTTCTCTCTATGTATGATTCAAATTTCATCGAGATATGTTAGTTGCCAGCGTCACGGCATGCGAAGATTACTTTTGTCCTTAGGTTTTGCACACCAGTGTACGTCCATAGGATTCTTTCTTTTCTTCTCACACCAGCCATCATCCCGCAGAACTGGTCAGAATATTTTCAATGAAATTTCTTCGGTTCATAAGTACAATTTACGAACATTTAGGCTTTTGGTGGAGTATACTACCAACAATTTTGGGAAGTTGAAGATTTTGTTTGTCATTTTTAAGGTTGTTTCTGATCATGAGTTAATTTGTTATTTTGATGGTACTTGATAACTTTAAATGTATTATCATTGTTGTTGGTGATGCAAGCTTCTTCCATTAATTTCTGTTATAAGATGACATTCATATACGCAGATTTCTATTATGACAGGCCTTCCAATAATACCTATATTCCTGGCATAAATTCAAATATCCCTATGATAGGTTCCTGAAGGTATTATTTTATTCAGTATTTGCTATTTTGATGCCAATTTTACTTCTGCATATCAAAGTGCCTCACAAGTACGATATACGATTTTATCTAATGTCTCTTTTCATAGAGAAGTAAATCACATTACATAGTTAACGTTCTCTGTGGCAAAATAAAAGTCCATTCTAACTGAATAAAACACATCTCGGTTCAACCAGTTGCTGTGATTGCAGAAAAACAAAATAAAAGCATAGCACGATAGGCATTGCTAGAGAGAGAGAGAGAGAGAGAGAGAGAGAGTGAGATAGAGAGAGAGAGTAGCGCTCTGTACATAGAGTGAAGGAGAAATAAATTATCAGAATGAAAAGGGCGACACATTATAGTATCAGGAAAATGTATTTATATACATTTTAATAATATATGCAGTTAATTACAAATTTCAATGCAAAGTTTGCAGGCAACGCCTCTAAAGCATGAAAAAGTCAACAGGCAGGTGCTTGTGTGCTGACGATATATTACATGGAAAGAGAACGGGAAATGAAGGCATTCGAATTTTTCCTAGCTATGCACTTGGAAACACTGACATCCCCGATGTGGCATTGAGCTGTACCTTTATCTTACACAGCGTTTTTAGGCATTTAAGTGCTCATATTTTTGGAGATCATTGTTGTCGGGTATTCGTGGATCATTAAATTTGTAGGCAAAAGTGCATGTTCAATAATAATATATGTTGTAATCTAAAGAAGAATTAACGTATGAATGGTATTGATTTACGTGGCATTGGCATTAAGAAAAACAACAAAGCATTCTGGCATTTTAAAATCACAGAACTTTCTATACCCACTGCCATTTATTTTCAAGTTTCCTTTATCCATCAATTACTTATAAAAATTATCCATTTTCTGTTCATCAAGACAAATACTGGTATAAATGCCTTAAACACGTCTTATTTACAGGCACACGCGGTCATACAACACTAGAATGACACACAAAAGTTTACAACTGAAATATCCAACTCTTTGTATAACCTCTCGAAAAACAAAGAAATGAAGAGTCACTGAAAAATTCAAAAGAAGACCATGAACATTTTATAAAAAGTACTTTGTTTCAAACTGTGAGCTTCATATATTTCTTTTAGAAAGCATTCCTTTATTTTATTTTTAGTTTAACCTTCTTTAACCGGGCTGATCCGTTGATGAACGATTGGACGGTAAATGCAATTTATTTTTTTAAATTTTATTTGCTGACGCTCTTTAACAACTATAGTGCTTAGCGTTTCATTCTATGTTGGGCGTGAAAGACGGAAATTTTGCTCAGAGGCCTCTTTATCAGGATTGAGGTTGTTTTACGTGCCGTAAATCTACGACACGGGAGCACCGGCGTTACGTTCCTTCCAAAGGACGGAACTCATAAACACTGCGCAAGCTCATACACACAGTTTGAAGGACTTTCGCTGACTTCAATATCCCCAAAAGTTTTGAAATCAGGTACGTTGCTGACCTACAAGCCAGTCGCTAATGAATTTCAGAGTAGAGAAGCTTTATGTTATAAAGTATTTCTGTTTTACAAATAATGTTGTATGAAAGAAAGTCTTTAAGTAAAACATTAAATGACGTTTACTTCCAATGAGGCGTCATTAAAGCAAACCAGGAGGGACGTTTATTAACTCCTCTGATAGTGACATATACGTGTTCACTAAGCAACATGAGGTAATGTATGCATATAAAATAATTCCTTATCACAGGATATCTACATCTTCCCTAATGTAACGCCCCATGAAGCTTCCTCATACACTTATTCATGCTATAGCATTAAATAATGTTTGTATTGTCTCTAATTAGATTAATAGAATAAGATAATATGATGAATAACATGGCTGTAAGAAGGTACACAGTTTGATTCTTGGCTGGAGGGTAGGGATTTTTCTTTTCCCTATCCTCCCTTGAGCCTGAAAATATAAAAGCGAGTGTGAATGCGTATGTGAATTTAAAGACAATCCAAAGATTAACCTAAACAGTAAGCAAGTAAACACTATTACCATGAGTATTTGTTCCAAAGGCAAAGCCGCATATATGACCTAGATGTTAAAAGCAACATATAAATAAAACACAAAAGAAATCACTGTAATAGCGTGCTGTAACAGGAACGATCTTATCTTGCTTAATGTTCAGACACTCGAAGTCATATCCATGGAGGTTTCAATATTATGATTTTTAATTCAATTTCAAGACCAAATTACTCACAACAGTGAAGTTTTCAAATGTTTACCACAAAAATATAAAATCTATATTCATCATTGCATGACTTAAGAAACCAACTATGCATAAATTTTACACAGGAACATGTTTTATGCTCTGTTTTCTTTTCACCATATTCCTAGGAGCTTTGAAACTTACTACCTACTCTATCACCATAATATGATGTTTCCTAGTGAAGAAAAATAATTATATTATTAAGGAGACTGCGTTAAAACCAATATTCAACTTCTAAATGTGAAGCTGGGTGAAAGAAAAGAAAATATTCGCATTTGAATATGTTTGTACGAGATATAGTTTTGCCATATGCTTCATAATCTGTCCTACAAGAGACATAAAACATACTAAATAGGTATCTCTTCTTGAGTTTGAAAATTGCATGATAGCTAATCTGAAAGTTTTTATTAATCTTTGTAACAATATGAATTTAGATTTTGGAATTTCAAAGTTAGCTTTTAAGAGGACGGGTCAGTTTAAGGGGACCTGAGTATTCAAACGAATCATTGAATTTTGTGTAACGTATTTCTGTATAATGATTCCGTGCATACTTCTTGTTACCTGGCAAGGAACTTTAAGGGAGAGAGTAGACTTATATCTCGCACGTGTGTGTGTGTGTGTGTGTGTGTGTGTGTGTGTGTGTGTGTGTGTGCGTGTGTGCGCAGAGAAATATCTAAAGACACGCTCCTGGCTTGACTTGCTTTGCTAATATGTTTAAAACATATTCTTGTGAGATCGTGTAGCTAGCCATAGTCATACCATTTATAATTCATTTAAGATTTCGGTTGTTACTGCTGGTTAGCTAGACACTATTTTTAACAATTTTAAAATTCAATTCTTTGTATCATGCCTGACTATATTTTCAGACTCTCGTTAATGTCACACATAGAAGTGCATGAAAGAGCTTTTGCCTTTCATCTTGAATATCAGTATAATAGACCATGCTTACTTGCCAAGAGCACATACTTCACTGAAAGCCCATTTCCTACACTCTTTCCACTTTGTCTCCTACCTACTACTACCTACCAACTGGTGTTTTCAAATAATTTCCCTCGTTCAACTATTTCTGGGCTATATCTTCACATTTTATTTTGCTTTTTTTTTCTAATCTACCAATCTCCATTCTTCTTAACATCTCATATTTCAAATTAATTTGCTGACTTTGTCATAAGCTCTAGATGAGCCTGTTGTATATATATATATATATATATATATATATATATATATATCTGTGTGTGTGATGTGACTCCATATGTAGTATATATATATATATATATCACTATCTTACCAATATCTCTTTAATTTATATGTTAGTTACTGCTTCACTCTATAATTGTGTAAGCTAAGATTTAAGATTTGAAAGCTTGAATCAGAGCAAAGAAAACTGCCAGAATTCGAACCTGTTCAATGTCAACACTCTCTCACAGGACTACCGAGACCGATTTCTCCGTGAACTGGTTTACGTAAACATGGTCCTTAGAAGAATACTTCATTTTATGAAATGTATTATTTTCAAACAGAAACGATCGGAGTTAATTCGATTTAATCCTAATCTTTCAAGTGGCTTCAATAATTTGTAGTAGATGTGTGCGTTGAGATACCTGAAACAAATTGTATGCTTATCTGAAATGTCTCTGAAATTCGATTCCTTAATCAAATATTACACTTCTGATAAAACTTTTGGCATGCTATTTGACTTGCTTGTTCGCCTGACGCCAAAATGGTGAGGAATTGTAAGTAATTATTCCTGAATGTATTCACAGTAAGCACTATTATTCATGATTCTGGACATGTTTTAGTTGCATCTTTTCTCTCCTGTTGAATCAATACAGTTTGAAACCACTCTGACACAATGTTATGATGAATAACATAGCTAGCAAATAAGCATGTGCGATGTGAGACTTGAACCCGTAGGTATATACGGTAACATTTATCGTAGGCCAAGTTCACTATGAACTTTAGAAGTGCTCCTGAGTTCAACTCCTCAAGCCGTACTGAGCCTTCACATATCTGAATAATCAACATTGGATTGTGAAGCGGAGGATATTCCGTACCGATCCAATGAAGCGGAATATTGTACCTACGCCCCACGATGGGACGCCCCCGGAAGGGAGGGGGTGAAGGAAGATATCGGACGATCGGAGCCAGCAGTGACGGCACAGCAATGACTACAGTCCCTGCAGTTTTCAGATATAGACACCGCGGCAATCGTACAGGGACCGGGGATCCCCCCCACACAGAGTCCAACGCCCCCCCCCTCCCAAGGGGTCCTGCCACACTGCATCTAAACACCATTGCCGACACTTTCAACTCTGAAATAAACCAAACCAGGTGAAGGTTGAATGAAATGATTAATGGAACGAAATGGACGCAACAGAAATTCGGAATATGAAAGCAACCAGTCCAGCATTGGCCCGACGACCAGGGAAAACCCCGAAAGAAACCCATGAGTCAGAGTGGGCAGTCGCCGGGGATCTGACTTGGGACCTCCTGAGTGCGAGACAGTCAGCATTAGGACAATCTTAACTATGAAATTTAATAGGCTAATTCTCACATAAAACGATATATTTATATGTAATTTAGGGCACGGTTAGCACGCTGATGTTTCGATATGGCTGTGTTTTACTGAAAACCTTAAACATATTAGTGTTTAGGATTCTGAACCTTCAGGTTGAAATAATATTAAATTTACTACATGACATGACATAAACATGATTACGTAATAATAGAAGGGTGCTTTAATTCTGCAGAGTTCCGCCAATTGACTAACTTATAATACATGATTATATCCTCACAAAGGGTCCCAGCATCTTTTAATACACACAATCAAGATAGTTCAATTCTAATGGCGGCAATGGATTTGTGAGTTAATTACAGAACTATAGTTATATTCTCTTCCAATAAGTCAAATATTAGTTTATACTGCATTTCAAGATGGTGAACCACTGTTTTCATGTGATTAAAATAGGTCAAACTGATTACGCTAGAGGGTTTATTTGATATTCAACATGGCCACATAACATAGCATGACTTCAGCGGACTACACGATGGCAAACATACAGTCATTATAGGTAAAACTTGCCTTATGGCAATGGACTTATGTGTTAATTCTAGACTTACAAGAAGCCTTTGCAAATCCATAAAAGCCATCGAGCTGAGATCTTAAGATGTTCAAACCCGGCGGAGGGCGATGGATTTTTTCGGGCGTAAAAATCCTTAGTATGGCTTCCTTCGGAAGGGAAGTAAAGCCGGTGGTCCCGTGTCGTAGGTTTACGGCACGTAAAAGAACCTCAAGCCTGATAAAGAGGCCTCTGAGCAAAATTACCGTCTTTCACGCCCAATATAGAATGGGACGATAAGGACCACAGCAGTTAAAGAGCGTCCATAAATAAAACTCAATTTAATTTCACGAGATATTTCCAATCTGGCCATAGTAGTGGGCTCCTGAGGTTCATTGATCTTTCGCGATTCCATGCTCTTCTTAACTTAATATCCTTAGCTCGCGATACCTATAATGTGGACTTGGTAGTGTATTCTTAGTAGAATGGTTACGTATCCAAAAGATTAATGTATCTCAATTTTCTATACTTTAATATGAAAATTTTGTTTTATAAGAGAATTCGTAATATCACTTGACAAAGCTCAAAGGTGTTTACAACAACCCATTAAAAATTACCAACATGTTTATATGTGTGTATGTACGTATGTTCATAATGTATGTGTTTAACTTAGTTTTCATAATTCTACATGGAGTTTATTACTATTATGATTATTATTACATTACTCTTAACCTCAATCAATGTCATCGACACAATAATAGATTAATCAGAATACCATTAACCATTAGGAATCAACAAAAAAAATAAATGTAAAATAATATGTAGTGTAGTAGTAAACCCCAATCAAACACGTGGCAAGCGATTATCGTCACTATTACATCACGGAGGTCAAGTTTGATTACTTACTATAAATTATAAAACTCACAGATCAGAAGTTCTGCATTTCAAAATATTTACTAAACAATCCACGTTTTGTGTTTCCTTTTTGTACGCTTTTACTGAAATACACTGTATTTTGTGAACTTGTTGCAGAGCGATCCACAGAAGACACCTCTGATTAGATTAGAGTATACTGATGCATTCATTGGTCTTATCATTTTACATATTAAGATCCATAAATCACACTGGACAAATAGACTGTACGTGCTTATGTAATACACTGCAATATTCATGTTTCCGTCCGTATTAATCACACTAAACCTTATAAAGTTAGTGATATTTGATTAAAACTGAAAAAAGAAATATAACTGCAAAAAATGCAGTCAAACAAATAAATAAAACCGAAATAAAGAAGCCTGCGCGCGTGTTCTGGATTAGTAATATAGACACTTTCAAAACTAACAAAAAGATTTAAAGCTTTATAAATTTTGACATATTTGGGATAAAAAAAATAAATTTTTCAGTAGGGTAGCGGTTATCCCGTGCACCTCAAACGTGCAAGGTCCCCGATTCGATCCCGGGCGGAAACGACTTTTTAAACAGGAGATCGAGGGTTCGAATCCCTCCGGTGCCTTGATGTAAATTTTCTGCCAGTATGTTAAATAACCTCATTGTTTTATTCTTAAATATTTATTTTGTAAGAAGCTGTAAAGTCGCGATATGACTAATACGTTAAAGTGACTATAAACTTTCAAAATAAAAAAAATAAAATGAAACATTGCTTTTCGGCCAGCGAGATTTAGCTTTCAGTGCAACGCTACACATAACAATTTTCATACTGGCTCTTGATTTTTCTAAATATTCGGTCACGTAAAGTTTGTTAGATGAGCCACCAACTATATTTGATCCATTAATCGATAGTGATGGATTGGTATCTAATAATTGTGATGCAGTGTGCCCCCTAATGGTATAAGTACCAATCGTTTCGTAATGCTGAATTTAAACCCGAATTACAAACCGACGGCTTAGAGTCAAACGAAGGTATCTAAAAAGAAGTTTTTTTAGATACAGTTATTTTTAAAACAATCAGGATGCAGTTTTCTTAGTGTCAAACGACTGTATGTGTATATTTTATAATTTCAAACATATCATCGATCGCATCTATATAATTGGTAAATATGTTTGGTATCAAATAAACCTATATAAACTTACAGTTACCTGTCACGAACTATAGTGTTATAAGTGTTAGAGTCAAAGAAACATATGCTGAGATACGTTTCTTTGCGGTTCACACTGCTCCTGGGTTAAGGTTGACTACCATGCCTGACGGGGAGAGATTTTAAGGCATTTTCGTGCCTGTATTACGTATTCAGTAATTGTTAATCAGACGATGAAAAAAACATTTTAAGGCCGTGGTCTGCGTTAATCATTGCAATGTCTTCTAGACGACTCCATTCCCTAGTACAATGGGCAAGAATCAACATTCTGACTGCTCGATTTCAGCTTCTTCAGATGCTAAACCTGATATCAAGAGCGTCTTGTGATCCCTCGAACTCCTCACTGGCTGAGAGAGCTGATAATGTGTGAGGAAATTGATTTTGCCTTATTTAGTACTGAATTTTCTTTTCACAAATTACTTGGTCTGATTTAAAGTAATCTTATATATTGTGTGTTGAATAAAATATCTATTATAACAACAATAAGCTTCTTATAAAAAGAAATACACCGGAATACCAAGTGTTGTAAACCGTGATTTTATTTGAAGAAAATATTTTAAAACATAAATTGGAAAATAACGTGAAACTGTCGTATTTTAGGTTCCTACTGTATTTCCGCCGTGGCGAGAGAATGAATTGCGAAATGACGAGTTTGCTGTTCTCCAGTAGACGTGTTCCAGAGTGCTTCAGTAACACAAGTAATGGTTGACTTATCAAGAATTTGATGTTGCCTGATTTAATAACAATTTTTTCTTTTGCCGTGATAGCTTCGTTTAACGTAATCCTTTAAACCCCGTATTTCATGAAAGAATAGAAACAATACTACTACTACTACTACTACTACTACTACTACTACTACTACTACTACTACTACTACTACTACTACTACTACTACTACTACTACTACTACTACTACTACTACTAATACTAATACTAATACTACTACTACTACTACTACTACTGCTACTACTACTACTACTACTACTACTACTAATAATAATAATAATAATAATAATAATAATAATAATAATAATAATCTTGCAGTAACAATAGTTTGTTACGACAAAGGAAATTGTAAAATCAGTGATACTTCCCTTTGGAATACAATGCAACATCAGCTGGAATGAATGACTTATTATCATTTAACTTCATTCGAAGGTATTATTTTCACAACAAAAATATGTTTAAATGAAATGGAAACTAGAGCGAAAGTATTATATTGTAGGTTCCTACTGACTTTGTACAATGCCAGCAGAGTTACAATTAATCACACAATTGTTGATGAATATGATGAAGTCCGAGACCCGGAATATCTACCAATTGAAACTGAAAATTCAGATTCCAACGGAGCTACATTCAT
Source organism: Deroplatys truncata (assembly GCA_030765065.1). Lineage (NCBI taxonomy): Eukaryota > Metazoa > Arthropoda > Insecta > Mantodea > Mantidae > Deroplatys > Deroplatys truncata. Next base: position 176,897,681 of record CM060977.1, on the reverse strand, counting down.
CTGAGCTATGTACGAAGAGAAGGAAAGATTCCTGCGTATATCCAAACAAGAGCAAACCACCGGGAACATTTATCATACACTCGTGCCACTTTCAGCTGCAAGTACCTTAGAGCATGTGTATCCTACAAGAAATGAGGATGAAATTGTGGCGAGCGAAGAGAATGGTGTGAAAGAAGGTGAGGAGGTTACGGTCATGACAGCGGGTTCTAATATGACCAGCAATTTGCTTTATGAAATAAATGAAACTGCAGAAAACGACCACTGCGGAGAAATTCACATTCTTCAAAAATGTTGAAATAGCTGCAGGTAATAAATGTGAAGCTTCATATTCAAATAAGGAGCAGCAAATTCATGAAGAAAGCAGAAGAAAACAAAAAATACGATAACTGTACCGGAAAATTGAAAAAAATATACGAAAGAAGAAAATACAATCACACAGGAAGTTCTAGCAAAAACTGGTAAAATTCTAGCACAGAAAACTGTTAAACCGCAAGTGCTCTCAGCGAAGGGAGTTTTAAATTTTCCGAGGATATTCGCAAGGAAATCAATAATCTTTTGGAATATGGCTGATGTCAATAGGCAACGCCAATATCTGAATATGCTTGTTACCGAGAAACAAACGCTGTAACTGAGACAAATGCAGATATCTCAAGGAGAAAGAAAAGCAGAGAATTTACTTGGTGAAAAACCAAGACCGTTTTCAGGTACGCCAAAAATGTTTTTTGACCACTTTTAACACATGAGAAAATTTTGTGAGAATTATGTTAAAGAAGGTCGCCTTTGGCACGGCAGCCGATGAAAGGGGCGGAAAACACGACCCTGACTTCAAGCGAGCTGAAGGAAATACATCATAGATCACATTAACTCCTTTACCAGGGTAAATATTGTTATACACGTAAGGAAATAATGTCTGCCTTCAGATCTGAATCTCTCTAAATTGTATGATAAGTGCGTCAATGGTGTGAAACTGAAAATTTCCTGCATGACAAGACGTGGTTCTATCGTAACGTTTTCCATTCTAATTTTAATATCTCATTCCATGCACCAAGGAAAGACAGATGTGACAAATGTTAAACATACGATCAACTCAGTGATGAAAGCTTGGAGCTAAAGAAACACATATCAAAAAATCTGATGTGCTACACTCACATGACTTTCTCTACTCTTGTACAAACTATTTTTACAAACGCTTATTCTCCATATTCTTCATGTTAATCGAGATAAACATTTGCACACTCTATCTTATTGCTAATTTTCTTGTAGATGTAAGGGGAATATATATTTGCGAGGGCAGTATAGAAATACAGTAGCCTTTAAGCACATACATCTCTCTTAATAGCTGGTTGCTAGGTGCAGCACCATTCTCTTTGCCACAGATTAATACTCTTTGCATATCCAAGACAAAAAAAATGAATAACGAATTCCCATAAACTTTTGTCTATATATTATGGTTTACCAGTTATGCAAAAGTCGCTCACAATGAAGAATACCTTTGGCGACATTACCAGAAAATTCAAGATATACATTTTGTCATGAAAATATCTTAAACATATGATATTTTAATTAAAATCGTTAGAGCCATTTTTGAGAAAATTAAAATTTTCTAGAAATGTTCCATGTAAAGGGTAATCTGGTGTGGGTGGATTTTCTTGAAAACCTTCGTGTTGTATCTCTGGGAGATACTGAGCCTAAATACCAAGTTTTGTGTTTATCCGACTGTTCGTTTCTGAGTTATGCTGTGCACAAACAGACACACACACACAGACACACAGACAGACACACAGACACACAGTCAGACACACAGACACACACACGGACATGTTTCCAAAAATGCTTTTTTTGGAATCAGGGGGCCTCAAAACATGTATTTCCGGTGAAATCTCGGTATCAAATTTTTGGGTTGAATACAATACTTTCCCTACTTACTATACGTAGTAGAGAAAGTAAAAAGGAAAGCGGAGGGAATATGAGAGATCTATTTAGGCAGGAAGCTGAAAATGGAGAATGTACGCTTATAGAATTTTACATGGAAACTGTTAGGTACCGTCCTGCAGTTAAAACTAAAGCTGTATTCTACAAACGAAGATTAGCTGTGTATAATCTTACTGTTTACGATGTGGCAACAAGACAGGCTGAGAACTATACTTGGCACGAAGGAATTGAAGGTAGAAGAGCAAATGAAGTTTTATCTTGTGTTTATGACTATATGTCAAATTCTGCTACTAGTAATCAGGAATGGGTGCTTATGACTGACTCCTATGTGGGACAGAATACAAATTAAATTGTGAGCACATGTATCTGTATGCAACACAGTCATTAGCTATTCCAGCCGCTAATCGCATATTCTTCGAACCAGGCCATTCCACGTGGAATACGATTCTGTGCATGCCCACATTGAAAATACAAGCTAAACTGTTGAGATAATTGACCAATCTGAAGCGCTTCCTGGAATCATATATACAAAGTCAAAGAAATACATCAGTCATACATATACGATTCTAAAGCGATGCTAGTGGAAGTTACAAAAGAAAATCCAGAAAGTTGATACTGAAGGTAACACCGTTCGCTGGCTGAATATAATGTGGCTTCAATTCAGGAAATATAGTCAACTTCAGAAGAATTTTCATTCATTTCAAGTCAGCAGAAGAGAGAGAAGACACTTTTTCTTTGCCAGTATTGTCCTTAATCATGCATAAAACCATCCATTGAAAATATCCAAGCATAAATTGCACGACCTCTTGAAGTTACGTAAAATGGTATAATCAAAAAACAGTATCCTTATTTCTATAAGTCCTTGGTTTCAACAGAAGAGCAGGAACAAGAAAGAGAAATTTTTTTAACAGAAGCATAGAAAGTAATTATAGTACATTTAATCAGATAAAATATTAAAAAGAAAACTTTACAAATAATCATACAGGTGGAAAAAAGTTATATAAGTCGGTTAATATTAAAAGTTGGGAACCTTGCTAAATGCTCTAAATTCACGATAACCATTTATTTTAAATGTTCATATGACAAAAAATTTAAGTTAGGGTAATTACAATTTGTTAACTCATATTTGGTTAAGATGCAGGTTTAAGTCATGTTGAAATCATGTTATGGTAGTAGTCTTAATTCATGTATCAGTCACTGTTGAAGTTTTTACGTTGTTACTCATCAATCTACTAAAAAATTATTCAAGCCTTTAAATATTTACGTTACAAAATTCTATCTCATACATGACCATACATATCATACATGAACGAACCTATGTCACAGCATTTACTTTATTGTTTAAAAACATTATTATAAAACAGTTTATTTAAAACCTAATGCGCACATAACCGTTTGGAAAATGTTGACGTTTACTACTTCAAAAGATGGAATTACTAAAAGCAATTTAAAAAAACAAATTGAAGCATTAAAAAAAAATAAATGTTTTTGCGATCCTGAAAATCACGCATTTTATGGATACACTCTTTCTTTTCTTTCTTTCTTTTTTTTTACTAAGGTGTCGAAACATTGTTTTAAGGCGTCAAATGCTGTAAATGATTGAGAAACACTGCGCTTTGTAATAACATTGGGCCAGATGCATCTCATTATTTATAATAGTAGTAATAGTAGTAGTAGTAGTAGTGGTAGTAGTAGTAGTAGTAGTGGTAGTAGTGGTGGTAGTAGTAGTAGTGGTAGTAGTAGTGGTAGTAGTAATAGTAGTAGTAGTGGTAGTAGTGGTAGTAGTAGTAGTAGTGGTAGTAGTAGTAGTGATAGTAGTAGTAGTAGTGGTAGTAGTAGTAGAAGTAGTAGTGGTAGTAGTAATAGTAGTAGTAGTGGTAGTAGTAGTAGTGGTAACAGTAGTAGTAGTAGTAGTAGTAGTGGTAGTAGTAGTAGTGGTAGTAGTAGTAGTGGTAGTAGTAGTAGTAGCAGTGGTAGTAGTAGTGGTAGTAGTAGTAGTGGTAGTAGTAGCAGTAGTGGTAGTAGTAGTGGTAGTAGTGGTAGTAGTAGTAGTGGTGGTAGTAGTAGTAGTAGCGGTAGTAGTAATAGTAGTAGTGGTAGTAGTAGTAGTGGTAGTAGTAATAGTAGTAGTGGTAGTAGTAGTGGTAGTAGTAGTAGTAGTGGTAGTAGTAGTAGTAGTAGTGGTAGTAGTGGTAGTAGTAGTAGTAGTGGTAGTAGTAGTGGTAGTAGTAATAGTAGTAGTAGTGGTAGTAGTAGTAGTGGTAGTAGTAGTGGTAGTAGTAGTGGTAGTAGTAGTAGTAGTAGTGGTAGTAGTAGTGGTAGTAGTAGTGGTAGTAGTAGTGGTAGTAGTAGTAGTAGTGGTAGTAGTAGTAGTAGTGGTAGTAGTAGTAGTGGTAGTAGTAGTATTAGTAGTAGTAGTAGTGGTAGTAGTAGTGGTAGTAGTAGTAGTAGTAGTAGTAGTGGTAGTAGTAGTAGTAGTGGTAGTAGTAGTGGTAGTAGTAGTAGTAGTAGTAGTAGTAGTAGTAGTGGTAGTAGTAGTAGTGGTAGTAGTAGTAGTGGTAGTAGTAGTGGTAGTAGTAGTAGTAGTAGTAGTGGTAGTAGTAGTAGTGGTAGTAGTAGTAGTGGTAGTAGTAGTAGTGGTAGTAGTAGTGGTAGTAGTAGTAGTAGTAGTAGTAGTAGTAGTAGTGGTAGTAGTAGT